>OV815272.1:27097487-28418148 GCA_929108145.2 Limnephilus rhombicus
TTCATTTTAAGAGATAGATATACATATTAACTCCCACCCACCTCTCCCCCACCTCTCGTTCATATTCATTCCCGGTACATTCAATTTTCAACTGATCGCGTGCCATCTATTACAATTTTTTTATACAAATTTCATAATGGCAGAGCTCCACTAGTTTTATACAAAATAACTAACATAAAAAAGAATTATCCAATTTGGTGCAGTCGTTCGGAAGTTACGCGCATACATTTCGGTGATTCATTTTTAGAGATACTCGTCGCAACGCCAACAAAGCAAGTTTAGCGTGAATTGCCTAATTTAAAAAAAAAACATCGTTTCCAAGGGAAAAATTTGTTTGCTTTTCTTCTTACGTTTGCAATAAATCGATTTTGTTAGGACAGAAAACGTATGATAAATAATGTCATAACGCCAGAGCTTATTCATAACGCCAGAGCTTACCAATATATACAGCCTATATTACTCGCAAATAATGTAGCTTTCTATTAGTGCAAGAATTTTTAAAATCCATTCAGTTATTTTTGCGTGAAAGAGTAACAAACATACATCCATACAAACTTTCGCCTTTATAATATAATGTAATGTTTGTATCTTCCGTAGAGTCTAGATTTTTCATCCGTCAATTTACTCCTTAGTAGGAGCCCTGCCAAGAATGCTAAGATAATTTTGGTGTTACCACTACGAAAAATTAGTGATACAACGGTTCATAATGAAAGATATAACAATTTAACATTTTAGTAGGTACGAAATATTTGCCGAAAGAGATAATCTTAGAAAAGGTTAAGAAAAAAAGTGATAAGTGATGTTAAGGTAAAAATATATCTTAAGGCAGTTAAGGCGCCGTATCCCCGCTCAAAAAGAAGACGATGGAGAGATATGTAATTACGAATGTTGGAGAGAGTGCGTTAATATTTAAAACGGTAAAGTTGAAGAGAAAATTGTGAAAATGTTTAATAAAACACGACTCGTTTAAAATAAAGCTAAAATCTCTTGGGGGCTGTCTAAAACAGCATTTAAGGAAACACTGCGAAATGTTTCATAAGTATAACTTGTAAATTAACTGAAACAGACGTGAAAATAATAATTTTCGGAGCATACTTTGCGATTTTTTTCTATCGAGGGAATTTCATATAATTTGCGTTTCGGCATGGGGAATGTATAGATATTATCTTAAAAAATAACACATATTTTTTTAAGAGCTTAAAAACTTCAAATGTTTGAGGGGGATATGTAAGAAATCGGTAGAAATTCGGGTAGCGGCGGCTTAAGAAATGATATTAATAAGCCATGTGTCTGGTAAAACCATACAAATGCATGAATGTGCAGGGTGAGTGTACGAGTGTATGGTGAGGGCAGAGTCGTGTGTAGCTTTCATCTTATCTGCCTACGTGGTGACGTGGCGTGATGTATAAGTTAGCTGTAAGGTTTTTTTTTATTTATTTTTATTTATTAATTTTCAACGCCCTGATGGGCTTTTACATGACAAGTTTATGATACAGAGACAGTTTTTTTTTTTTTCCAGCATTGTTCCGCGATAAAAACGCCATGCTTCCCTGACAGGCTTTAAACCATTACAATAATAATTATCTAAAGCTGTTAAGAGCTTTTTTCGTACCTTATCGCACAAATTATTATTTTGGCTGGCAATTATCTGCACGACAACGAACGACTGATTACGATGAAATATTTTAATATGTTGACAAATGAGTAGCGGTGGCCACACACGACTGTGCCAATTAAAGCCCAGATTTGCTCTCGGTTCTCAACACACTTACTTTATTCGAAGGGGATAAAAATGACTGACAAGACAGGTCGCGACGGGAGTCGGTTTGAAATTTATACATTATTTAGGCATAACGTTCATTATGATTTAAAATAGTTGATGATTATTATTTTGCTGTGACAGTTGTACATACAATTTGGGAGGCGGTATGGGTACCGCCCCGGGAACCATTTATTGCATAACTGAAACCTCTGCCATAGGTCACCCCAAGTGGTTCGCAACGTTTGGTGACTTAGCAGGAGTGCCAGATTCATGGGGTGAGGTTTTCCGGGTGTTGGCGGCAGATGCAGTTGCCCACCTGCTGCGTGTCAGTTCGGATCGAGGGATTAAGAGACTGGTTGAGGGAGGCCCTTTGACGTCTCCAATAGGACTCTCTCGATCCATTGCCTTGCACCGCTGTTGGAGGGATGGATTCATTCGTCTCCATCACACCTGGACACACTTACCCCAGATTTTTACTCCCCATTCTTTCATTTTCTTTCATTGTCAGAATTTCCTCTCCCTCCTTTCCTTAAAACGACCGCAGCATCTCCTGAGATGACATAGGCCCTGATAGAAATTATTTTCCTCTGGGCCTCCTGTTTGGAGCTACTGTGAAAAAAATTTGTAATTTTCTTTCCGACTGGGAATTCTAACAGCTAATTACAATAATTCTCGGTAAAATTAAAAAACGAAGGCAAAACATCTAACATGACTCTAAGGTTAATTATTTTCCGCACGAGTTTTTTGTGCCCAACAGCTCGTCTATAGAATGATCTGCCTATTTGTGTGTTTCCTCCCTCCTACAACAATACCGTATTACTGCTTCAAATTAAATGACCCTCTACGTAGCTTAAAGATGGCAAACGCTCTGAAAGAATCCTCAAGTCGTCCTGTGCGGGGGATTAAAAAATAAAACACTAGAATATAAAAATATTAACTCATAGCAAAAAAACATTGAAATCGTTAATTAACTAGCTAATTATTTTTTCTACAATAAAAGCCTTCATTTTTACTAGCCAATTACAATACTTGTTGGTTTCCCAATTAAAATTAACAGTAAAAAGCCTATTTTAATAGCTTTAGGCTTTCTTTGAGATAAATTTGAAAAACAAAATTAAATTTGAAGTAAGTTTCAATTTTCTTTACAATATTTTTTTTTACAGTCTAAATTAATTAGTTAGGTGAATATTAATTTCATTACGTATTACTTAACTTGGTAATAAAAACCGCTAGGCTCCGACATAAATCGAAATCGCCCCTGCCTTCGTTTTGAGCAGCGGGTATGGGTATCATTTATTGGATAACCAACACCTCTGCCATAGTTCATCCCAAGTTGTTCGCTAAGTTTGGTGACTTAGCAGGGGTGTCCGGATTTGTCAAGATCTTGGGGGCTGGTGTGTCTGCCCACCTGCTGCGTGGCGGGCCAGATCGAGAGAGATTGATTGAGGATGTTTTTTGACCTCTCCAGCCAGAATCCATCGACCCATCGTCTTGCACCGCAGTTGAGGGGATGGATTCACTCGTCCGTCACTCGTGGACACACTTACCCCCAGATTTCTACCCATTCCTATACCTATTTCTTTACCAAAACTTCCTCTTCTTCCTTTCCTAAAAAAACTCTCCACACAGCACCCCCTAACATGATATAGGCCCTGAGGAAAATTATTTTGATATTATTTTGAAATTATTATTCGAATATATATATTTTTTTTTTAATATGCGACATCTATTGAGCTTTCTTCAAATGTAGGATGAAATTTAAAAATTTTAAATTTGTGACGTCAAATTGCAATATTTAATCACTAAAGGCAATTTGAAACATAAAAAGATACGGTCACATCTAGGAATTGAACCCAGAACCTTAGCTTTGCAGGGGCGATGCTCTCGATGAGAGATTATAAATTATCAATTCGATTGAGAGTCGCTAATATTGTCTTTAGTGATTAAATATTATAATTTGAGGTTTTACTCACAAAGTTTAAATAAAGAATTAATAAAAGTTAACATTTTACACACCCTTGAAATTAAATTTTTTATTTGATACACAAGATTCCGAACTGCCCGGAGCAAGAGATACTATAGGAGATGTTGAAGGTCTAAGAAGAATTCAGACGTGGTCCCAAACAGAGCTAGCCAAACAGTTAAAATTCTTAATTTATTTATTAATTTCCATGTACCTACACGGAACAACATGTACATTAATATAATTAAATTAACATATGAATAAGTACAACAACATAAATAGTGTAACAGTGCAAATCCGAAGTAAAAACTAAAAAGGTAAAAAATAAATTAATTTAAGGTGAAATGTATAAACTACAAAATATGTAAAACAAAGGATAAAAAGTAAGTAATGCTCTTAGTAGGAGACAAAAAATATAAATAATTTAGGTATACTACGGAGAGAATCCTACTAATATTATAAAGGCGAAAGTTTGTATGGATGTATGTTTGTTACTCTTTCACGCGAAAACTACTGAATGGATTTTAATGAAACTTTACAATAATATAGCTCATACATCAGAATAGGCTATAGACTATAGCTTAGAGCTCTGGCATTATGAAATTTATATACAAAAATTGCAATAGGTGGCACGTGAGCTGTTTGAAAAATGAATGAAACGGATATGGAGGGGGGTGAGGGTCGGATAGGATGTGCGGGCAGGGCGGAGGGGGAGAGGGGGGAGGGTGGAGGGGGGGGGGTTAAGAGGTGTGAGGTGAGGGGGGATTTGTGGGGGGAAGGGGTGGGGGAGGGAGGGATGAGAGGGGGCGGGGGAGAGGATTGGAGTGAGGATAGGGGAGGTGGAGGAGGCGCTGTCGGTACCCCCCTAATACTATGCGAGCGAAGCCGGGGGCAAAAGCTAGTCCTATATAATTGGACAATCTATAAAAATCTCCATAATAGGAAGGTATTATGGATTATGAGTGATATGATAAATTTTACATTGTGTAAGTGCTGGTAGATATATTTTGTTTTATGAGTCTTTTAAATGAGGATGGACTACCGGCGTGATCGATATTAGAATATTCATTACCAAATATGTGCAAGCGATGTATTATTGAATTTTGTTCTGCGTTAGTGCCAGTATTGTTGCAATAATAAGGTGATTTGAATCGAGTTGGTCTACTAGGCATATGATAATTTATTAAACTTAATTCAGGGGAGTCAAACCAGTTATTTGTATCGACATATACCTACGTGTGCCCATGTGCCATTAACATAATTGTTATTTTAATGTTATTGTTTATTTTAACGCTGGTCTCTCAGGCGGGAAACGTTAAGAATTGTAGCTCACACTCGAAAAAGATGCAAATAAACTACATAATATCTATTTTATTTATTTAAATTCCACGTGATAAAACACTTTTTTCATGTTGGGATTGGAAAATGCATCCCTGAATCCAGGAGTCTTGAGAAGATTGTGAAATGAGAATCAAATTGATAATTCATAACTTGGGTGGGCAGATCCGTTATTATCACAATAAAGTGTTCGTGGAATCAACAATTACTAAGCACGCTCAATTGACTACTTTGTATTTACTAATTTGTACTACTACTTATACATTTCGTAACTCGTACTGTCAACTCTTACTAAAGTACGCATCGAGATACATACGATGAACAATAAAATACCTTCTTGAATGTAGTTATTTAGGCCGTTGGTAGTTTCCAGCAAAGAAGGCCGCGAACTAGTATATTTTCAACGACACTAAACAACAGCTACATATGTATATATTTACTACTTATGTACATATGTACTTATATACTATCAAATCCAACGGGCTCATGTTCTCGGAATATGATCCAGCGCCGATTTAACGGGTTGTAAAATGCAGAAGCGAGGAAGCGTCAAATACTAAATGCAGGGACCTACCTCAACATAAACGAATCTCTACATAAAAGAACCTCAACATAAAAGACGACGTCGAGTCGATATATAATCAGATAATAATATCAAGATGGCGATCTGTGATGTACGAGTACATCGAAATAAAATCACAAACTGTGGGAAAACTTTCAAATAAATACACGTATTTTGAGAATATGGAAGTATTGAAGGTTCAAAGTGGAGATGGGTATAAACAAAACATTTTATTAAACAAACGATGTTCTGAATAAATCGCTCTGATATGAAAGGTATCAATTAGAATGCTTTAGGTGTTTTCTAGTTTTTTTACGTTACATAGTGATTTAATAATGGCTTCCTAATGTTTAAGATGAGAGGTTCTGGGTTTGTGTCCCAGTTGTGACCATTATTTTATTTTACTGTGTCATGTTCTCCTTCATATTTTCGTTTAGATTTATTAGCGTTATCTTCTTCTTCAATGATATATTAGATTCCTAAAGCATTCGGATGAATTTGTAGTAAGTTGAATAGGATCCTTTTAATAAATTTTACTCATTTCGAAATAGTTAATTTATCTATGTTTCTATCTGCGTTATGCCCATCACCAGAATTAAGAGAATTCACCTTCTCGGTGATGTGCAATGACTTTTCGTATGCCCCTGAGATCTTCTTAACCTACAATCATTAATATAAATGTATAGGTAGGTAGGTACATCTACAAATAACTAATATAAATAAAATAAATGGCTTTCTACGGGCAATCAATGATAGACTTTGGCGTAAAATAATTAAATTACAGCCTGGTAAACATAGGAAAACATACAATTCAGTATGTAGATACCATGATTGTTGATGATAGAATACCCAAAAATCTCCACAATGGGCCAATTCAGAAAGTTATCATTATTAGACAAGACAATATTACTCGAAAACATCCAATGTTCTATAGGCGCGACGCGATAACTGAAGTGACACGTATAAAATGCAGTGTTAGGCGGCGTCTAGACATCTGGAGAGCCGCCGTCGCGACGCCCTATTTATAGACGCCGTGAAAAACAAATGGCTCTTCCTTCCCGTCAACTGGCTCCGCCCACCACCATCGTATAGCACACCCTGTACTCTGTCTCTGAACTCCCAAATTCACTCCCCCGCCCACGCTAGCCTCTTCGCGCCCTTGTGGGCAGAAGGCCGCACAAAGATCAAAGTGTTCATTTTAGGCTCTCTTAGAACTGTTTAAAAGGACGGAGGCGGATGATTATAACCATTACATATTAAGATAATGGGATAATGTTGAATACTACACTTCTTCTTGAAAGAGCGGAACAAAAGGTTAGAAACTAGAAATAATTGCAATTATTGCCAACGTTAACTTTACTTTTAGTAACATCTAATTTTACTAAGATGTAGTAAGTTCATTCTATTTCTGTATTATTTAAAATGAGTGTGTTTGTTACAGCCAAAGTAATAAATCCGGATATTATAATATACTAGCAGACCCGGCCACACGTTGCTGTGGCTAACGAAACATAACGCCATTACCCAATCTTAAAAATCCACACCACCCGCTTGCCAGCTGCCCGCTGCCCGCTGCCTGAATTAAATATTTGAATTTATCGGCTTTTCTCTACTATACATAATACGCATGTATTATACATATAAACTAATTATACAATGCTTGCAATGCAACACTGGATATTTGAAAAGGGAAAATCAAATACCTACTTACTCTACAACATCTATTTTCCAATTTCTTCCGTAGAACGAATTTCAAAAGTGACTATAGTACGGCCGGCCAGCCGTTTTAAATCGCACAAAAATATGTTTTCTTTGAATTTCTCGGTTTTTCTCTAATATAATTTACATGTATTATACATATAAACATTCCTCTTCAATCACTCTATCTATTGGTGAAAACCGTATAAAAATCCGTTGCGTAGTTTAAAAGATTAAGGCGCACACACATTTTGAGCGACTTCATTTTATACTATGTAATGATGATAATGATGATGATGATACTATCCAGCCATTATTTATAATGTCTACCCAATTTATAAAAAGTTATAATTGACTCAGAATTAATCACTTTATCCGGATATTATCCATAAAATCGGGTCAAAGTTAGCCAAGTAATAAATACGGTCCAAATGCACCTAACCTAACGTAACCTTATATCACTCTTTAAAGACTACAATAATACAATATTTAAAATCAACTGACACTTAAAAAACAACTGAGTCATAATTATTATTTATTAGGTGAGGTTAGGTTACGATGGGTTAGGGAACGTACCCATACTACGTGACACGTTTAGGGGGGGCGGGGTCTTCAAAATGTCACGCTTGGTACAAATGAGTGGCGGCGGGCTTAGGTTTTTGGTCACGGGGGGGGGGGGGGGGGGGTTAAAAATTGCAAAAAAAGTTGGTCATGTAGTATGGGTACGTTCCCTTAGGTTGTTAGGTTAGGTAGGTTAGGTTGTTAGGTTAGGCAGTTGGACCGTATTTATTACTTTGGCTAACTTTGACCCTATATTATGAATAATATCCGGATAAAGTGATTAATTTTATTTTATATTTTATTAACGCCCTAGTGGGCTTTTACAAGAAAAGAAGCAAATATATAATAAACAATATTAATTACATGTATTACATAAACAATAAAACAGAATAAATATGAATGCAATCGACTCGTTAGGTAAAGAATATTACAACATAAAAAAGAAATTAAATGAGATAGTACAAGTTGTACTTAGAAAAAACTAAAACAATTCAGCTTTAAATATTTATACACATTATTAACAATAATAAGACCTGACATAGAACAAAGTGTTAATAGAACTGCAAAAATATTATAAAGTAAGTATACATTTTACTGGTGAGGTTTAGATGAGAAAATATTTTATGAGAAAAACAAAAAAAATAATAATAAAGCTAATTATTAGCAGATAGAATCGAGATTAGTTGATTTTTGAAACATTCAAAACTGTCAATACTAAATATATCTATATATTCGCAGTATTTATTCGCAAGGTTATGGATTCTCGGTATTGGTGAGTATATAGAGTAATTAGTGTTGAGTTTATTGTTGCATTTAAAAGTATCTTTACTACGAGTTTGTCTAGCGGGTATGCTAATGCAAATTAGTTCCAACAAATTAGGGCTGTCAATTAAAGATTTTATAATTTTGTATAAAAATAATAAATCAATTAACACTCTTCTATCTGATAATTTAAGAAGTTTGGTTTCAGCGCGTAAGTAATTATAATTTATAAATTCGATTGGTATTTTCATTTTAAAATTGATGTACCGGAGAAATTTATTTTGTACCTTTTCCAATGATTGAGAATGAACATTGTAGTATGGTGACCATACAGAGGAATTGTATTCTAATCTGCTTCGTACTAGTGAGCAATACAGATGTTTTAATGTTAACATACTTTTAAAATTTGCCCCCATTCTCAAGATAAAACCTAGTATTCTCATTGCATCGCTTGTTATTTCATCGATGTGTACATTGAACTGTAGACTCTCGTGGAATATAACACCAAGATCACGAATCTGCGATACACGAAGAAGATTAACACCATTCATATCATAAGAAAATTTAAAAGAATTTTTACCTCTGTAAAAACTAATGATCTGGCATTTACCAATATTTAGTTGTAAATCATTGACAGAACACCACGCGCATAGTTTGTTCAGGTTTAACTGCAGAATGGCGCGATCGTCATCGTTTCTAATTGTTCTGTAAATCTTCAGATCATCAGCAAATAATAGGACTTTGACATTACTAAAAATATTAACGATATCATTTATGAATAAGCAAAATAATATCGGGCCCAAATGAGATCCCTGTGGTACCCCACTCGATGCGGCAAATGTATAAGAAGTAAACGAATCAACTTTGACCGCTAAGTACCTTCCCAATAGATAACTCTTAAACCATTCCAAAATACTCCCTCTCATTCCCAACAACTTCAGTTTTCGTAATAAGAGTCTGTGGTTAACCTTATCAAATGCCTTACTGAAATCAGTATATATGGAATCAGTTTGATGTGATGAAGTCAAGGCATTAACAATGTCATTCGTGTATAATATTAAATTGGACAGGGTTGATCTTCCTTTAATAAATCCATGTTCAAATTCAAATTCAAATTATTTATTTATTCTTTCAAAAACATTACAAAATTAAAAATTTTAATGTGTTTTTAAAATACAATTGTAACATTATTACATTAAACATAAATGGTAGAATGGTAGGCTAAAAACTATACAAGCATTAATAGAGCTTGCCTTTTAAAAGCAGCTTCACTAACGCTAAATATGTCGATATCCGAATTGATTCTATTCAACAGCAAGATTGCTCTCCCGACCGGCATGACCATTGGCAAGTTAGTCCTGCAGGCCGGAAGATAGAACAGCCTATGCTGTCGGTGGCGAAGATAACCATCGGGAACATAGAAATGAATGCTCTCCAAGATAGCTGAGTTTTCAAACCATCCGCGAATCAATTTGAAGAAATGCGTAGCAATGTGTACATCCCTTCTGACTCGTAGATGGTTCATTCCGAGCATACCCAAAAGAAAGTCAGTAGGATAGAGCCACGGGTAATAGCCGTACTCCCTCATGTACAGAAATCTCAGAAATTTTTTCTGAACTCTCTCCAACATGAGGGAATATTTTACTTGGTGCGGACTCCAAATTACTGACCCACTTTCAAGTCTACTCCTTACTAGGGAATTGAATAGGATTATGAGAACCCGGGTATCTCTAAAATTCCTTGCAGTACGCAGAATAAAGCCCAGCATTCTCAATGAAGTGCTACAAACCATCTGAATATGAGTATGAAATGTCAGTCTACTATCAAACATGATTCCAAGGTCCTTCATGGTGGAGACACGTTTTAGACTTCGGGCATCCATCGTATACCGGTAATACCAGGTATGACACGCCCTAGTGAATGACAAAATTGAACATTTAGATATATTGAACTCAATCCGATTTCTTTTACTCCAGTCAATAATTCTATCAATATCTGACTGGAGTCGTTTGCAGTCTTCTAGAGTTAGTATTTCTAAGAATAGTTTCAGGTCATCAGCAAAAAGAAGAAACCTGGAGTGCAGAATTACTTCTGAAATATCATTAATAAATATGGAAAAAAGGAGTGGGCCTAAATTAGAACCTTGGGGTACTCCTGATCGTACAAAAAATAGAATAGACTGGAATACTCCATGAGAAACAAACTGTTTCCTGTCTGCAAGATAGCTAGCAAAAAAGGTGAGTAGTCTCATGGAGAATCCTATTTCAGCCAGTTTATTGAGTAAGACGTCGTGATTAACAGTATCGAAGGCTTTTGAAAAGTCGTTATATGAACAGTCTACCTGATGGCCTTTATCTAAAGATTTTGATACGTAATCAGTAAACACTAATAAGTTGGTTTCTGTAGATCGACCTTTTCTAAATCCGTGCTGTTCTGAAATTAAGTACGGCTCCACTTGTGGCAGTGTGTATTTATGAATAATCGATTCGAACAGTTTGGCCGGTGCAGATAGTATTGCTACTGGCCTAAAATTTTCTACAGAGGTCTTTGTACCGCTTTTAAAAATCGGACAAATCTTCGAAATTTTCCAGGAATCAGGAAATACACCGGTTTCCAGGGAAAGATTAAATAAGAAACTAAGTGGCTTTTTTAAAAACTCGGCACAACCTTTAAAGAAGAATACTGGAAGAAAATCTGGACCAAGTGAATATGTATTTTTCATATTTCTAATGGAAGTTTCTATATCTGATTCATCAATTTGATTAATATCGATATTCTGGGCTCCCTTTATATTCAACTTGGCAGCAAGATTTGTATCTAGTAATGGAGACTCATTACTATACACGGATTGGAAGTGTGTTGCAAAAGCATTAGCTACGTCTACTCCACGAACTTCCCGATCACGATGCGTCATGGTGTCTTGGATATCACCATCTTTTCTCAGCGATTTGACGTAGTCCCAAAACATGTTGGGATCATGCTTGATATCGTGTTCAATGGAATTTACATATAATTTGAAAGCAGTGCGTATATTGCGTCTAACCACGGCTCTATGCACACTGAACAAATCATAGTCACGTCGACAGCCGGTAGCCTTCCATTTTTTATGGAGAGCATGTTTCTTCCTAATGCTCGCGATTGTATCTTGACAGAACCACTTCGGATATCGACGACCACCTCTACTGGGAGGTTTCCTAGAGAAACAGGAATCAAAAATATTGTGAATACAAGCATAAAAATGATGTACCGCCTCATTTATAGTGCTAAAATTGTATAGTTCTTGCCAATCTAGTTGGCTCATCATATTGTACAGTTCATAAACATCGCATGTTGAAGCGGTGAGATGGTTTGATTGATTTGGGATATCAATTTGTCTAGTACCTGGCTTTCAAAGAGTTTGGGTAATGTAGACATGGTGCATATTGGCCTATAGTTTGTTACGTCGCTCTTATTTCCTTTTTTAAAAATGGGTGTCAAAAGACTAAACTTCCAAAGGTCAGGGAACACACCTGATGAGAGTGACTTTGTAAATAACTTATGTATGGGATACGATAATGTATGCATACAATTAACTAAGAATCTGGGTGGAACTTTGTCAGGTCCTGCGGATTTGCGGGAATCGAGACTCTTCAGCTTGGATATAATATCATCTATGGTTAGAGTACAATCAGATATATCAAGAGTCTCAACTAAATTAGAGCAAGAGATATTGCTATCTACATTTGCATTAACATATACACCGCTAAAGAATGTATCACATTGTCTAAACAATTTTGTTTTTATATATAATGACCAGTCATTATGTATGATAGCTATTTAATCACCATGACTATAACGTATATATAAAAACCTTAATTATACTGTAACTGTATTTTCACAAACAACAACTCTCGAAAGCAAATATTAACAAAAAAGCCATGAATATTTGAAAATACGAGAATCTTAACTTTATAGCAGAAAATCTGTTTATTTCTTGCAGAAACCTACGAACGATGAATTTCCAGCATCGTTAAATTTACCCACCGTTTTTCACATCTAAATTTTGCTGATCAACTTAACTGTTTTCAGCTAGCAGCGTCATTTCATTACCATGAAGCTTTAAAATAGGCATACATCGGTAAAAATTAAAACAGGGAACCCAACCCATGCATCATACTGTTTATTCCGTATGTTTCAATCATTCAATAAGAAAAAAAGTGTCCATTAAATCTAATTGCACATTTCACTGACTCAATTTTTTTTACAATAACATTTCCGATCAATTTTCCTTGCCAATGTAAAATAACCTACCCAACGTCCATCTACTGAAACAAAGACGTACAAATATAATCGGAAACCACTCTAAAGAGGTGGAAGAGTAAATTGGAAAGAATACGAAACTACGGCTTTTGGTTTGGTGAAGGTTCGCCTCTAAAACAAACATAGAATTTATATTTTTGTAGAAAAGCAATAGTGTTGTAGCAACCTTAAAAAAATGTCATCAGAATTTGGAAAAACATCTTACATTTAAACCAGCGGTAATAGGATTTTCGTAGAGCTAGATATTTGGATGAAAAAATGGGATTAAATAAGGAATAAAACATGTTTATTTGCGAAGTTTGAAGAAATAAAATATGTGTTCGTAGGCAATTTATTATTGTTTTCCTGTCTCTCAGATGTGTAAACTACACAGTAAATAAAAATATAATTTTATCGGTGTGTACACTCAAATTGGACAATCTATAAATATTAATAAAATTCCTAAGCTTATTTGGAGCAAAACATCTATACGTCATTTTGGTGTCCAATGATATTTTTTTGAATTAAAAACAGTGAGATGATATTTTTTTTAATTAAAAATAGTGCGATGATTTTTTTTAAATTAAAAACATTGGATAATTTGGTACAGACTAACGGGTCACGTGATACGTACTCAGTCTTATTCCAGGACGTGTCAAAAATTTAAATTGAAAAAAAATAGATGTCATCGGACCGCAAAATGACAACTACATTCTTCACTCCAAATATGCCCGGTAATATCCAGTTAACACTAGCTTCATTCACATTCATAGATCTTCTCACATATACCATTATTCTGACTCTTGGCATGGCCCGACTCGATCGTGCTTTGGTTCGTCCCGGGTCCGAATTTGCATCTCTTCCGTGTTATTATTTATTTTATTATCGTTAGACTGCGCAGGTTATTTAGGTGAGAGTATCGGGAATCGACAGCAGCAGAGTTGCCAGTTACTTCGGGAGAAGCTGTTAACCGATTTTATGGGTTTATCGCCTTCGAAATGCATCACCGACACTATAAATACGTATTTCTGAACGCGGAAATGCACTAGAAGCAATACAAGATGATCCTTTGTTTAGTCCGTAAAACATCAACACAATAACTGTTTACAGATCACAAATAACTAGTGCATAATTTAGGCGTTGCAAATTTTATTATTTATTTAAATACTAGCTGGGGTACCCGGCTTCGTTCAGGGAGTTGATATGAGATTGAACTGACTTTCGAACCCACGACGGATCTTGCTTTATGTACCCCTATCAATGGGTAGCCCCACCCATACAACAAGGCTTCAATGGTCCACAATGTTCCAGAACATTTCACAACATTCAAGAGTGTTCTGGAACGTTCCACAATGATCAGGTATGTTCCCGAACGTTCCAGACCATTCCCGTTAAATATTCCACAACATTCCAGAATTTTCCGGGATGTTCTGGAATGCTCTCGAATACTCTTGAATACTTTTGAATGCTCTGGACTATTCTAGAAATTTCTAGAGGGCGAAACTTCCATCCCTCATATCTTCTTCAGGTAAAAATGGGAACCCTCTTCATGGGTGGGGGATAGAGGGCTACCATACCATATAACTCCCTTGATTTTACTGTTTTAACGGCACGCACATCGTAGTACACTTTCTTTTGTAATATATATTTATTAAAACATTGTGTTAAATTATACATAATACCAATCTATTGTTACGAGCGGTTCCATGACAGTTGATCCGCCGACAATTGGTCCCCCGCACGGACATATGAATATATCAGGACCTGCCCTAAGTGATAAAAACGTATTATTTCCGCCTCCCCATGGAGCCAGATGGAGCTCCTCCTTGGACCCAGCTGGGCTTTACGAGAGCCTCGCTTGAATAAAAAAAAATGTGATGTCATCATTCTTGTCCTGACCAGCGCAGAGGTAACAACATACATTTTACGAAATAACACGGCAAAATATGAGAGCTTGTGCTATAGACCTGCCTAGAACATAGCGAATGTGGGCGTTTCTCTAGTGAGATCGTCGCAGGTTACAGGGATAAGTAAATTATGAAACATTTGTAAAAGTGTCTTAACTAAACACGGCAACAAAATATTGCTATGTGAATATTAGCGAACCTTTTTGGGGCAAGCATTTGTCCTTCGCAAATATGTTATTAACGTAGCAAGCAATTCGCGCTCCCATGTAAAAAGGTCTATAGATTCAAAGCAGATTTTGCTTTTAAGAACTAAATGGTGATATTATAATGCGAGATGCCTATATACTGTCAGACTGATTTTTTAACGAATCACAGTATCTTTCCCCTCTTCGCCCCCCCATAGTTTGGTTTTACCCCTTATCTGTATCTACTATCTATTGAATTTGGATGTCTATGGTCCCCCGTCATACTTATTTATATAGAAAGTGTAGTCGCTTTAGGGAAAATACATACGTTATACCTAAATACACAAAATATAACTAAGTGACCCGGTAGAGATGCGCAGAGAGGATATACCGACGAATAACAAAAGAATAAAACATTTTCATTCAAATGCATCAAGGAAAAATCTGCTTCTCTATTTACTGTACCTATGTACCAGCGCATAAGTACAAAAAAACGACACTGTGTATAAATTCCTTTGATATTTATACCAACTTATTATTAAGGGTATTTTTGAAGTAGAACTGAAAATCTTTTACGTTTGAAATACGTAAATAATGCACAAAAAATTATAATCTTATAGTATATTATATCATTTCGGGGGATCAATTGTCAGGCGATCAACTGTCGGGTCACCGTTACGAGCAGATATTGGTATCGTGCAGGAAGTTTTCTTTAGATTTTCCAGAATAAAAATCCTATTTTCGTAGTGGAAAGGGAATATCTTACTGTTTGAAGGAAAATACTCGTACTTAAAATTCATTTTATCTTACCTATAAACCAGAAAAATTATTTGCGTGTTTCAATAAAAACTCGCAAACGGTGAACTCTGACGTCATTAAATTTGCACAGAAGTAATATTTTTAGACCAAAGCAACTAAAAAGGTAACATTCAGTTATTTCTAACATAAGTTTCCAAACATGTATTCAACTGTCAAATCGATAAGACAAGATGTCATGTCCCATTTTTCCAATAGTTCGCAGTAATAAATCAACCCGTAAAGTATTTTTACAATAATACATCTATTTTTTATTACGTAGTGAAACGGTTTCGACCTTTGCTACGGTCCTATGCGTCGAACGGCATGCATTTCAGAAAAATGCGTGTGTGTATGCCACCAAAAGTTGACAGGACGCATTGTCATCGACAACGAGTACGAGTATATCTGTCTGAATCGATCTTATTTCAAAAAGTGGGTTAATTTCCACTTCCAAAATTTGCGTACACTCATTCAAGGAAACTAAACCAAAATTCATTTATATGTATTTAAAAAGAGAGTTGAAACCAGGGCGAAGCTAGAAAATATAATAAAATAAAAAGCCAGCAAAGCCTGAATACTTCAATAATAAAGTAGAGCTTCGTGCAATGCTAAAACACGAATAACTGCTATTCGTATTAGTATTTATATTATTAGATATGTTGACATGCCCAAGATATTACGACTTCACGGTCCATAAACATAAAATGCGGGACGTGGACTAGGTTAGGTTAGTCTATCCCGACTTTTATGAATGTCAGAATCAAATGGCTAACACGGGGCCGAGCAATACCACCACAACACCGGCCAGGACACTGAATCAAGTTGGCCTCTTATTTTTGTAAAATCCTCTAACATAATTGTGTTATAAGGTAGAATGGCTTACAACAGAATGCTATAGATTATATAAGGATGTAATATAAATAAGAGGCCAACTTGATTTTTCGACTTGAACTCGGTGTTTGAGGTGGTTTTATTTCTATAAAATCGGCGAACATGTAAGGTGGAATGCCTTACAACATAAGATCTGTAGGAGGATCTTATATAAATAAGAGGCCAACTTGATTCAGTATTCTGATCTGGGTTGATGTAAGTTTATATAATTATGACATGAAGAAGAATGACCTAACAACTTTCGACCAAACGGTGTTAAATATTAAAAATGACACAAAAACTAAATTATGGGACACAAAAATTGGTTTACGAAAACATTTATCAAAAAGAAAGTGCATTAAACATTGCTTTTTACTTTTTGTTGGTCTTCAAGGAACAAATTTGACTCCCAAAATATTATGCTTTTGAAGCGAGGCAACGGAATCTTTTGGGGAGTTTGATTATGAAATTATTCATTTTCACGAATATTTTGTAAGACGCCATGACTAAAGTTAATACATCGATTCTTACAAACTTACAAATGATGCAAGTGTATACATTCTATAGGAGGATCTTATACAAATAATAATAATTATTATTATTTTACATTGAATCAATAATTATAATTTACGTTTTATACTGTAATTGATCATGAACAACATGTTGACAAACTGCTTAATTGCAGTTTAAGAGCAATAAATAATAAATAAAACGCATCTTGCGGCGTAAAATATTTTGTATACAATTTTGTATGGCGGAAAAGAAGAAACGTAACTCTTTCTCTTTCTATCTTCACTAACTTATATCTCCCTCTCAACTACCGTTCGCCTCGCTTTTCGTCATGCATTCGCATGCATTTCGTAACACTTTCGTCATGCATTCGCCAGCTTATTCCCCAAGTCAAGCATGCGTTAAGAAGTTTTACTTCAAAAAGGTCAACTTGATTGAGTATCGTGCCATGTTATAAGGTAGAATGACTTACAACGTGTTAGGATCCTATACATAAATACGAGGCTAAATTGATTCAAAGTTCTGGCCTGAGTTGAGGTGGTTCTAGAACGAGACGTGAACGGCGATGCGCACATATACTCATAAATGATTTAATAGTGCAAACTGGTCTTCCTGCATTTAAGTTGTTATCGACTCGTCAAGAAACTAGAAGCGAATATCGATATTATTGCAACCGGTAAACAAAGTACCTACGAACATGCTTGCATCAAACTAAAATACCTACCTACCAGTATAGTTCATGGTAGAACAAATTTTTAAAGTTAGATTTTAGATTTTTTAATTTTATTTTAAAAAGACAAATAGCTTTCTTTACATATGACGTCACAATGGTTGTCAATCTGCCCGCATTGGTCCGAAATGGCGCTGCGAGCGGAATAGAATGTCGTCAGAGACGTTTTATTAGATTTGTAGATTTTTTAAACATTTTCAATTTTACGAATAAATATAAAAACACAGTGAAAACATCTTATTCAGGATCCATGTGTGTTATTCTTTCTGAATGTAGTATTTTTAAGGTTACAAGATGTTTCTTTCTCTTTCATTGGGTAAAATACAATTTTTAAAACATAAAATAGTTTCAAATTACGCACATCATCAGTATAAATATAAAAGGTAGTGAACATTTGAACACATTTTACTCTTCAATCACTGCTTGAATTAAAAATGGTCGATCTTTCTGCATTTCCAATGTTTAGACAAAGTTTTTTAAGTTTGCATCAATCTTGTTTAGTTTTTATAAGTTTAAAGAGATTTAGATCATCACCGAAAAGCAACACTTTAACATTATTATCAAATACAGCAACAAAAATTAAAAAGTATTGGCCCTAAATGCGACCCCTGAGGTACACCCGCTTGTAGCCATAAATTTGTAAGAAAGTTTAGAATTATTTATTACTTCTAGAATTCTATTAGTTGGGTAGCTTTTAAATCATTCTAGTAATTTACCCTCTATTCTTGAATTTGTAAAGTTTATTAATAAGAATTTTATGGTTTACTTTATCAAATAATGCTGTTAAAAAGTTCGTATACATCGAGTTGACTTGGGTTTTATTTTAAAGTGAACATGATATAAATTGTTTGTTTTATTATAAAGAGTAATTTAGTTAGAGTGGATCTGCACGACACAAATCCACGCCTATTAGGTACTAATTTGTATAAATGTACAGGGATTCTATCAAATATAAATACTTGCAATATAGGTTTATCTGATTTTGAAAACTCTACGCAAACAATTAAAAACAAAAACCAAAATTCATTGAAGAAGCCTAACAGAATTGGTTTTTAAAAAACAAATAACAAAAAAGCCGTCTTTAGCCATACAATGGCCGCCCGCTGGTAAATTAGCTATACCGAGCTGTATGCATTTAATGGCTACGGCTAAAATTATATTTTTATAAGACGATTAGCAGCAGATAAGACGAAAAAGGTTACGTGCACTTACGGATAAGGCAACGATGTTCGGAGAACATTTAAAACAATGGTTTGATTCGTAGAAAATATTTTGCGATAAGGAAATATTAAATAGAGTTCATACAGTCAAAACATGTTTGCATCATTTGAAACACCGAAAACAAAAAACACACGAAAATTTATTAAGATTATTCAATGAGGAAAACCTTTGTGCATTTACAGATAGGACCACGATGTTTAGAGAAAGTTTATTTTACAATTGTTTTGGTTCGTTAGAAAACATTCGCGATAAAGGATAAGATAAAATATTATAATGAACATGTTTACATCACTTGAACAACAAAGAAAAACCACAAGAAAAATGTTTGTGCACTTAGGTAGAAAACAGGTATCTGCATTCACGTAAAATGCCACGATGTTTGGAGAACATTTTTTAAAATTTATTTAAGAATGGTGTTTTCGTTATTTGTTTTTGGGGTGTTATGCCGTGTTGCGCTACCTCCTTCTTTAGCCAACGTTTCGGACATCGTTGCAGTGTCCATCATCAGGGCAGATCCGGCAGATCCGGTAGATGTATCGGATCTGCCGGATCATGTCCGAATGATCACCGATGTCCGAAACGTTGGCTAAAGAAGGAGGTAGAGCAACACGGCATAACACCCCAAAAACAAATAACTAAAATGCTTTTGGCCGTGAAAATCTTAAAACTTATAAGAATGATGTTGGTTCGTTAGAAAATATTCGCGATAAGGATATACTAATAATATATTACAGTGAGTGCAGGTTGAATGCGTTTATCAGTGAGTTTGTTTAACACGTCAGCAGAGACCGCGGGGCCGTTAAATGTTGCGATTCGGTCACACTTATCTCATAGATTAGACTTCCTGTCGCTTAAATTGCCCAAATGCTTTTTTACGATAAAAACACATAGGTATTGGGATAAACAAAATGGGAAAAATATTAATCTGGTAAATTCCACGTGGTTTTAGAAAAACGTAATATTGGCAACATTGATAATAGAAAAGAGGGAGACGGGTTATGAATCATTATGTTGCCAACATCGGTCATCCATACTCAGACTACCAAAAAATAATAAATTCAAAATTTGAACAGTTTACTTCTTCTAACACAGCAAACTTATTTTGTGGCACCATTTTGATTTAAATTAATAAAATACTTCATTTTTACCACGTTTATTGTTTACAAAACCAACATGTTTCGTGAGCAACGTGAGCAAGAAGAAGTATTTTATGAGCAACGTGAGCAAGAAGAAGTGAGCGTTGCTCACGAAACATGTTGGTTTTGTAAACAATAAACGTGGTAAAAACGAAGTATTTTATAATTTAATTTAACAGTTTATTCTACAAAATGATGAAAAATATCGCAACCCATCTCCTTTTGAATATTTTATCTATGGTTGTGGTACGTAAATGTAATACAGGCGCAGAAATATAATCGCAAATAAAACTGCTAAAGTTTTTGCACGGCTGTATCGGCTTGATCAAGATCGCATCGATCGCATTCAACCTAAACTAACATAACTGAAAAGATTATGTGGGGATCTGTCGTACGGGGAGAAAAAAGAATGAGGAACGATGATAAGAATGCGATCATGAGAGCATGCATTCCACATTTTGGAAGGCGGATATGGGAAACCATTTATTGGATAACCAACCCTCTGCCATTGGTCACCCCAAGTGATTCGCTATGTTTGGTGACTTAGCAGGTGTTCTCGCGTGTCTTGGCGTGGATGCCCGACTGCGTGTAGGATAGGGGGAGGCTGGTTGAGGTAAACCTTTGACCTTTCCCGTAGGGTTATCTGAACTCATCGCAGTGGGAGGGATGAATTTTCATACGTCCGTCACACATCCCCAGATTCCTACTCACCCCTCACACCCCCTTCTTTCCTAGAATTTCCTACCCTTCCTGTTCTTAATAAGACCCTACACACACAATCCCCAAAAATGACATAGGCCCTGAGAGAAATTATTTTCCTAGGGGTCAGATGTGTGGAGTTAATGTACAAATAAAATGCCGGAGTCACGCAAACATTTTCGCTTGTGTTTTGTGACTTTATAACATGTAGGTACGAAATTTTAACTTGGAATCATCGCGATATTAAAAAAAAAATAAGAATAAAAATATAATAAAAACAAAAAATCTAGAGTAGATCAGTGGTTACGTCCAGACATGGTACTTAATATGGCGGTCAACCAAGAAACGCTTTCTCACGCCAACAATTTGTCATCAATCAACGCCAAGAAAATATAAACAGAAGCGATCTGAAAGTCTTCGGGGAATGCAATAATGTCTCCTGGGTGAATAACTGTTTAGTCACTACACTATCGCTTTTAGATATTGTAAAACAAATACAATTATTATTTGAAATCTGTAAGAAAGTAGAGGTATAGGACTAATTTTAGTAAGGCCATGCAAACTTTTAAGTATGAAAATATTAATTTTATCTTGGAGATAACACGTGAAACTTACACGTGAAAGCAGGTGTGTCAGTAATACTGTTGATAATTTTGAAAATGCATATTAGATCAGAGTCCTTTCTACGTTTTTCTAAAGAGGAAATGTTTAAAGTTTGTTCAATTTCATCATACGAGTATTCTCCTCTTTCGAGTCCTAACCTCCAAGCAATTCCTCGTAGGAAGCGATGTTGTACAGATTCGATGTAACAAATGTGGACAGCATAAAAAGGAGACCAAATGACACTAGCATATTCAAGGTGAGGGCGGACCAGCGAACAGTAAAGAGTTTTAAGTGTTAATAATTATTTTTTTATTTATAAACTAACGTTTAGACAAGATTTTTATGCATAGCACAAAGGGTAACAATTATTACAAGCAATAATTGTCAGCCTGAAACACTCATTTTACATTGAAAAATCTTCCGAGAAAAGATACTTGCCCCCAACGGGACTTGAACCCGTGTCCTTCCGATTGCCGGTCGAATGCGCTGACCACTGAGCTATGGGGGCTTATCAAATACCCGCCAAATAATTCAATATATACTAGTGTTTCATTCAACAATTACTGCTTGTTATATTTTTTCCACCTGAAAACAACCAACTTTATTTTTGCAAGGAAGATATTGTTAGTGTTAAATCCCTCGCTAGGTGGCGTCGAGACAAATTATGTCTGCATTTATTGGGGAAATACTTAAACTTGTTAAATATTAATTATTATTTTTTAATTTATAAACTAACGTTTAGACAAGATTTTTATGCATAGCACAAAGGGTAACAATTATTACAAGCAATAATTGTCAGCCTGAAACACTCATTTTACATTGAAAAAT
Organism: Limnephilus rhombicus; assembly: GCA_929108145.2. Taxonomy (NCBI): domain Eukaryota; kingdom Metazoa; phylum Arthropoda; class Insecta; order Trichoptera; family Limnephilidae; genus Limnephilus; species Limnephilus rhombicus. The sequence goes on from OV815272.1 coordinate 27,119,899, forward strand.
CTTCCGAGAAAAGATACTTGCCCCCAACGGGACTTGAACCCGTGTCCTTCTGATTGCCGGTCGAATGCTCTGACCACTGAGCTATGGGGGCTTATCAAATACCCGCCAAATAATTCAATATATACTAGTGTTTCATTCAACAATTACTGCTTGTTATATTTTTTCCACCTGAAAACAACCAACTTTATTTTTGCAAGGAAGACATTGTTAGTGTTAAATCCCTCGCTAGGTGGCGTCTCGGAAGATTTTTCAATGTAAAATGAGTGTTTCAGGCTGACAATTATTGCTTGTAATAATTGTTACCCTTTGTGCTATGCATAAAAATCTTGTCTAAACGTTAGTTTATAAATTAAAAAATAATAATTAATATTTAACAAGTTTAAGTATTTCCCCAATAAATGCAGACATAATTTGTCTCGACGCCACCTAGCGAGGGATTTAACACTAACAATGTCTTCCTTGCAAAAATAAAGTTGGTTGTTTTCAGGTGGAAAAAATATAACAAGCAGTAATTGTTGAATGAAACACTAGTATATATTGAATTATTTGGCGGGTATTTGATAAGCCCCCATAGCTCAGTGGTCAGAGCATTCGACCGGCAATCAGAAGGACACGGGTTCAAGTCCCGTTGGGGGCAAGTATCTTTTCTCGGAAGATTTTTCAATGTAAAATGAGTGTTTCAGGCTGACAATTATTGCTTGTAATAATTGTTACCCTTTGTGCTATGCATAAAAATCTTGTCTAAACGTTAGTTTATAAATTAAAAAATAATAATTAATATTTAACAAGTTTAAGTATTTCCCCAATAAATGCAGACATAATTTGTCTCGACGCCACCTAGCGAGGGATTTAACACTAACAATGTCTTCCTTGCAAAAATAAAGTTGGTTGTTTTCAGGTGGAAAAAATATAACAAGCAGTAATTGTTGAATGAAACACTAGTATATATTGAATTATTTGGCGGGTTTTTGATAAGCCCCCATAGCTCAGTGGTCAGAGCATTCGACCGGCAATCGGAAGGACACGGGTTCAAGTCCCGTTGGGGGCAAGTATCTTTTCTCGGAAGATTTTTCAATGTAAAATGAGTGTTTCAGGCTGACAATTATTGCTTGTAATAATTGTTACCCTTTGTGCTATGCATAAAAATCTTGTCTAAACGTTAGTTTATAAATTAAAAAATAATAATTAATATTTAACAAGTTTAAGTATTTCCCCAATAAATGCAGACATAATTTGTCTCGACGCCACCTAGCGAGGGATTTAACACTAACAATGTCTTCCTTGCAAAAATAAAGTTGGTTGTTTTCAGGTGGAAAAAATATAACAAGCAGTAATTGTTGAATGAAACACTAGTATATATTGAATTATTTGGCGGGTATTTGATAAGCCCCCATAGCTCAGTGGTCAGAGCATTCGACCGGCAATCGGAAGGACACGGGTTCAAGTCCCGTTGGGGGCAAGTATCTTTTCTCGGAAGATTTTTCAATGTAAAATGAGTGTTTCAGGCTGACAATTATTGCTTGTAATAATTGTTACCCTTTGTGCTATGCATAAAAATCTTGTCTAAACGTTAGTTTATAAATTAAAAAATAATAATTAATATTTAACAAGTTTAAGTATTTCCCCAATAAATGCAGACATAATTTGTCTCGACGCCACCTAGCGAGGGATTTAACACTAACAATGTCTTCCTTGCAAAAATAAAGTTGGTTGTTTTCAGGTGGAAAAAATATAACAAGCAGTAATTGTTGAATGAAACACTAGTATATATTGAATTATTTGGCGGGTATTTGATAAGCCCCCATAGCTCAGTGGTCAGAGCATTCAGAGGTTCAAGTCCCGTTGGGGGCAAGTATCTTTTCTCGGAAGATTTTTCAATGTAAAATGAGTGTTTCAGGCTGACAATTATTGCTTGTAATAAGTTTTAAGTGTATTTATATGTTTAAAGTCAGAGGTAATTCTATGAATGAAGCCGAGTAGTTTAAGTGATTTGTTTTTCAATATTATTAATGTGATCCCGGAAAGAAAGTTTACAATCCAGAGTGACCCCAAGGTCCTTGATAGATGTGACAGTAGAAAGACAAACATTATTTAGTTTATAATCAAACTGAATAGGTTTTTTAGTTCTATAAAAGGACAAAATTTTGCATTTATCAACATTAAGTTCCATGCAGTTAATTTTGCACCAATCATTAAATGAGTCAATATCAAGTTAAAAAATTAAACAATCAAGATGGGATTTAATTATCTTAAGAATGTTATTGTCATCGGCAAAAAGCCAAAAACGTGTGTGAGAAAAAACTTTAATGATATCGTTAATAAAAAGGTTAAAAAGAAGCGGGGTAAGAATTTAACCGAAACCGAATCTTCGGTGTCTGTTACTTCTGTAAAACAAATCGAAATTAACAAATATGTTAACTACTTCTTGGAAGAAACATTTGTCAATAATCAACACAAAGGAAGTATTGACTGTCTGAATAAGTGTACAAAATAAGCCAAATAACAGTAAACAATCGATTTTCGTCAATCGATATCTAAAAAGGTTTCGGTTTCGGAAACTAGATTTTTTTTCCGAAACTTGCCGAAACCGAAACCGAACCTTCGGTCGGTCACTAAAAAATATATTGTTAGCATAAAAAGCTGATTGCCTAGTTTTTGGGTGTTTTTTATTACTGAATTTGAAGTGTGATTATTTTCGCTGTTTTCCACATATAAATTTTGTTGGCTATAAATGGTGACAAAATAACATAACAATTATTGAAGAAGTGTCGTAGTAATATTATTATTATGAGAGTAGATTGATCGGCGGAAATTGTGCAAATTGTAAATAATGACTATTAAACACAAACCAACAGCCGGCGCGGCGGTGACTCACGTAGAAGAATGCATGAAAGCTATAAAACATAGTGAGAAGAATGCATGCACATAACTAAAATGAGTTGAAACATATTATTATATCACAACAATAGCTATCATTTTTGCAGAGTGCAGTACCTAATAAAGCGAACAAAGCATTGAGAAATATAGAAGAAAAAAACAGATGTTCGCTATTTAAATCAGGGTGACAAATCACAAGCAAATGTATGACTTGTTGACAAACCACAAATTAAAACATTTTAATGATTAATTTGTAGTCATTTATTTTCCTATCTTTAATGTACCACATTCTTGACGAAAGCCATATAGTTTGGCAGGCGGGTAGGGATACTGCCGTCCTGGAGACCATTTGGGCTCTCCAGTAGGACTCTCTCGAACCATCGCCTTGCACCGCTGCGGAGGGGTGGATTCATACGTTCGTCACTCTTGGACCCACTGACCCCCAGATTCCTACCCACCCCTCACACATTTTTCCTTCTCATTCCTATCCTTTAAAGGGCGCTCCACACAGCATCCCCAAAGATAACATATACCCTGAGGGAAATTATTTTCCTCTAGCTAGACCACTTGTGTGGAGCTAATGTTTATGATTAGTTACCTACCTTGATTACCCTCCAGTAAAAATTTTAGCTTTCATAAAATAATTTATAGATTAACATAGGTATTTAAATCTTACTTCTTAGTATTCTATATTTTATAGTATTTTATTTTTAACTTCTTTAAAACATTTCTTTTTTATAATCCTGTTTATTTTCAAATTTATATTTTCAATTTTATATATGTTTGTATATATTATATGTGTGTTTGTATGAATGTATATGCATTTATGTGTATATATATTTATGTGTATGTGCTTACGTATACATATATCTTGTTATATTGTACCTTTAATATTTTTATCTTTTTCATTCTATTCTTTCTAATATCTTTTATAATTTCTACTTCAAACCTATATTTTATTCAAGTTCTCACACTGTATAACTTATATCATGTTAACACGGGCACTAGCCTAGTGTGGTGGTAAAAAAATAACACAATAGTGTACTTTCAAGAATTGTATGAAATAATTAAAAAAATGTAAAAAAAGCCAATAAATAATAATATAACGATATGATTCCTAACCAAACATTTAAATTTAAAAAAAATATAAATCGAAAAAGATAGATGCAGACAATGCAGGCTATTTAAAAAATAATTGGACTGATGGTCATATTTTTAGAATCCTTAAAAATAGTAAATTCTAACAGTAACAATTTCCTCATTGTCTATTGTATTACGATTATGTAATATCCTTATTGACTTATTGTTTCGACAGGTCAGGAAACTTGGTATCTAACACTAGCGTGTTGAATTTTCAATTTGCATGAGTTTTTCTTGAGTCATGTTTTTGTAAAACTTGCTGGTGTAATAATAATAAATAAATGAATGTGCCACTGTTGTGTTTAGTCATACAAGTTCATTGAAGTGGTCCGAGGAATAAGGCAATACAATCTAATATGTTAAATGCCTACCTAAGCAATGTGAATTTAATATTGGCAAATTAAATGAAAATACTACAAGCGCGTGAATAAAACACGCAGACTATCTCTGTAATATAAAAATGAACCGCTGAATGTGTTGCTAAGCGCATAACTTTCGAACGACTGCACCAAATTGGATAATTCTTTTTTTTGTGTGTTCGTTATTGTCAGGACAAGGTTTTTATAAAACTTTCGGTGAGCTCTGGCATTATGAAATTTGCATAAAAAATTGCTATTGGTGCCACGCGAGGTTTGAAAACTGAATGTATGGAAAGCGGGAGAGAGAGAGGGGGAGGGGAACCTGGGAGGGGAGAGGGGGACCTGGGAGGGGAGAGGGGAACTCGGGAGGGGGGTTGGCGGGACGGGGGAAGGGGGGGGGGGAGTGGAGTGGGGAGAGGGAAGGTGGAGGTGACGGAGTGGGAACGCGAGAGGTGAAGAGGACGCAGGAGAAGAAGGGGAGGCGGAAGGGGAACGGGACGCATGGGAAAGCACACTCAGGGAGAAACAATTTCTTTATTAAATGGCAGAGCAACGCATGCCGGGAACCAGCTATTATATTATAAAATTAAATCAACATATAATTATTATAATTGATTGGGTTCTCAGTATTTGGAAAGTAAATTGTTTGCGGTTTCAGCGTTTATAATAGGTTGTTATGACTTGTGATAAACATAAAGACCAAATACGGAGGTGGGAAAATACGTGCGTTGTCGGTAAAATACGAACATTTCTAAGAAAGCGTAATTTATTAAATATAAATTACAAACAGTAATAGATCGGGTGAAAGGTTAATAATAATTGTTAAACAAATGAAACAGATACTGAAGTTAACATACCTACTTCATTTATTCAATTTAATATAACAAAAATATTACTTCTACATTAGGGGTCGTCCGTTAATCACGTGAGGCTCGAAAGGGGGGGGGGGGGGTCGGAAAAAAACACGAAATATCACCAGGGGGGGGGGGGTATAATGAGATATCACGTGTATTTAGTTTTCGTGATAATATTCTGAAAATTTCAAAATACTTTGTACTAAAAAAATACACGTGGTTTTGGGGGGGGGGGGGGTTCGTCTTAAACCTCACCACATATCATCACGGGGGGGGGGTTAAAAAGCTGCTAAAAAACATCACGTGATTAATGGACGACCCCTTATTAGACACAGTTAGTTGCTTAACACGAATAAATTATTTTTATTGAAGTCATCATGTTATAACCGTTTTTTACATATTTATTACATCTGTAATAATCATTGTGTACTTACGCGTGGTTGCATTCCTAAAAACAAATTATACATACATATAGAAGATGGAAACAAAATTAATGACCCGTGCCTTTACAGTAAAATAACATTCTAGGTATTCCCCGAATTAACAATGATAACAAGCTTTTTTTTTTTTTTTTAAAAGAAAGAAAAATTCCCGGGTTACGAATAACTTGACAATTTGAAACCAATGCAGTAAGCGCAAAATTTAGCTTGTGGCGTGGGAGTTCAGCTAGTAATCTTATATATAAAAATCTCGTGTCACGGTGTTTGTGGTCGCACTCCTCCGAAACGGCTTGACCGATTTTTATGAAAATTTTTATGTGTATTTGTTACGTATGAGAATAAGTTTTAAAATATAGTTCATACCGCTAGGTGATTACGGTGTCCCTATCCAGAAAAAAAAAATTGTCATTTTTTTTTTAGTTTTTTTTTTATTTGACATCAAAAAATACATAAGTAAAACCTCAAATTTTAACCCTCCTACCCCACCCTCCCATTTTTTAATCGCGATTTTAGTATTTTTGTATGAACAAATTTAACCGTCTTTCGTATTTCAAACACAACTAAATTATTCATGTTGTTGAATGACAGATGGCGCTACGTCCGCCTCGTCGAACTTTCATCCACACATGCGCAAGACGTTCACGAGAAGCGTCGCGTCATTTTAATCATGTTCTCGCGTGGGCAAACCATCGAGCTTATTTGTGTTGGCTAAAGACGGTCTGACAAAAAATATCGTATTTTCTTTATTTCATTTTCCCACTTTAGTTGGTGTTTTTTTTTTTTTTTTTATCGGCGGTCAGCTAGTTATTATATAGTAATAACTAGCGCAGGCCGGGGAAAAATCTAGTTTAATTTTGAAAATGACACTATTGTAAAAAAAAATCTGTTTAAATATTATGGACTAAAATTTACAATCAATTTTAATATTAATGTTTAAATCAAATTAAATTTAAATAAAAAAAAATTATATCCTGTTTCCATTAAACAAGAATAAAAAACAATTAGACCTATTTGATTTGGGTTGTTTTTCACAATCCTCTTGATAACTTATCCAAAGGAAAACGTACATTTTCGATTGACGATTTACGATTTATTTATTTATTTAAAGTCCGAGTTTACTATTCGGGACTTGAACCTATGAAAAATGGCTGTATGTAGGACAAGTTAGCCAAGTTTTCTACCTATTTATTTGTTTATTTGTGTATACGTTATCTTATGGAAAAGCTACCGAGAGGATGATGAAATACTCTCTGAGAAGTCTGCGAAACCGGAAAGATGCTCTCTCATTAAATTATATAAATTGGTTATATCTAGGGAATGCAATTCCGCAAGACCATGTCAATCCAGGTATTTGCGGAACTGAACAATCTTAGTCCCGCTGGATCCAGGTATTTGCGGGATCCAGCAGGGTGGACTTAGATATCTAATCAATCGTATAATAAAGACCTAATACGTCGATCTACCAACCTTCTTTTTAGAGTTTTAAATTTATATCTAATGAAACAGGTTCTTTGGGACATTTTAAATGGTTTATTAATATACCTTTAGTTAGACATGGGTAAAGTTTAAGTCATAAATTGGCAAAGAATAAGATAAGACATAAATTTACATAACAACTTACATTTATATAATAACGTTCTCACGATAAAAAATATTCTTGTACAATAAGCATCATAAGTTTAAACATTATTTTGGAAATAGCTTCGTAAAAAAGTTAAAGTATTGATTGTGTCGTCTGATAAACGACTTCTGATATTGGACACAAGGTAGCTAGCGGCTGAAAAAGCTCTTTCAGCTTTCACGCTTTCAGCTTTCATGACTGGTTGGCACAATAGTAATTAGCGCATTGTAAGTGAATTGAAGGTATGTGCCTTTTAATCCACCGGACTCGAAGTAATTCATTTCCTTCTTTATCAAAACCTCTGCCGCGCGCAGAGTAACACGTGTGAACTACGCTTCTCTGTAATCCCGCCAGTCCAGCGGGATCCGGCAAAATTTTCGACCGAGATTAGTCCCGCAAAATGTCTGCGGGATCTCGGTATTTCGGGATCCCGGTATACCGGGATTGCATTCCCTAGTTATATCTTTCGGAACTTGCTATATAAGACTTTTATTAATTTTAATTTTTTAATTTTTTTTAATGAATAATGACCTTCTAACTTAAATAACTGCATTTTTATTTTTAGAGTTAGTTTTAATAGTTAAAATAATTGCCAAAGTTTTAATTTTTCAAGATCCCCCTAAGACCACTGTATGTACGGTGAATCGTGTGACGTCATCACTCCTGAAAAATTACTATAGGATTGGGCAATCAGCTGATCAAGTGCCGCCATTTTGAATACCGTTATTCGAAGCATTCTCCCTAGGTGTAGCATTACTATTTTAAATAATAGAAATAAACTAATAGAGATACCTCTATTTTTGATACTGAAATATTTAGGCTTAAATATTATTTCAATAAACACAACAATTAAATCTCTATAAACAGTATGAAATAATTAATATCATGAAATGTTGTTAATACTGATGGCTTATGTCATACCTACATAATCAAAGATTTCAATACATTGACTGGTGACGCGTGACGTCAGCACTAACCATTCAGTAATACCAACTTTACAGTGTGTTTTGACGAGAGGTTTAAAAATGCACTTTTTAATCATTTTTTAAGAACTCTACGTTTAATATTATGAAATAAAACTTATGTATTCAGAATCAGCGTTTATTGGTCTACATGAACATATTTTTTAAAGCCATAATACTTTTCACTGGAGTTCCTTATTACGGACAATAAATAATAATTATAGTACAGTATTCCGTGTACATTGTTGGGTGTATTTACTGTGGTGTGCGCCGTACAGCGAGTCCTCATACATCTTAACAATGGTGAAAGGCAATAAATTGCGAATTATTCTATGAATAATTTGTTTTAGCTATTGAATTATTAATGGGAAACGGAACAGCAAGAGACAATCTCTTTTCCGGAAAGATCTCTTAATAATTATGGTATACTTTGGTTGTTATTTCAGATTGACTTCTGTCCACGTTCCACCTTCATCACTCGACATTATTGACAGAGCTTTTCGGTTTCCCTGGTGTAAGTATCAGAAACCAAACTGTATTGGTTCATTCGTTCTTGCGCTCTACTAGAAATACTAACAAAGATTTCCTCAAAATTCTTGTAACTATAGAATAAAGAAAAACACAAGAAGTTCCTTCCATACAGATTCGAGTAGAAACAAATGTTCAATTCAGCCCAACCGCCCAGCGTTTCGTATCACTTACACTCGCCTGACGTCGTAGATCTTCATTCCATTTGATTTTCGAAAACGTGCCCCGATCAGGCAATATCATGACGGGCTATTATGACAGTTTAACAGTAGGGCACAATGGCGGAATTGCTAAACGCACATTTAAAGTCCCAGTTGCGACCATTATCTTTTTCTGTTTTTCTGGGTCTTGTTCTCTTTCATATTTTCGTTTAGATAATTATTATTATCTTCTTCTTCAATGATATATTACATTGATGGGAATAACTTAATTTCACAATTAACTCATTTAAAAATAATATATAGTATATTTGCGGCATGTTCCAGAGTGGAAGATACTATTAGTATCGCCCTGGTGTAAGACCACCATTCAGAATTGAAACGTTGCTTGAAAATGGCTTTAGCCGTGTTTGGTGACCAGATCTGAATAGTCAGGTACTTCCCAACCTTCCTCTCCCTCACCTCCTTCCCCTCCCCGCTACCTTCAGCCTCGCAACATACCCCAATTGGGGATGCCATAGTCTCACTGGCTCCAGACGGGAGCAGTTGAGATTCTTGTGCGGTATTCATTGTAAAAAAAAAAAAAAATTTGTAACTTAGTTTTAATTTCATAGAACGAATTTCTATGTATATTTTTTGATTACACGAGTACCGATTTTTACCAATTTGTACGATTTTTTACTAATCGGGACACGATTGTACCGATTAGTAAAAATTGATCAAAATATTACTAGTAGATCCGGCCACACGTTGCTGTGGCTAACGAAACACAACGCCATTACCCAACCTTTATAAAATCCACACCAGCCGCTTGCCAGCTGCCCGCTGCCAATATCTATGCGCACATACATTTGGAGCGACTTCATTTTATACTATGTAATTATGATGTACTTTAATTCAAAATTGATCATTTAATTCCATCATCAAAAAAATAAATTGTAAATTAATGTACTCTTATTGATTTCACATGTCCTCTTAAAATATTTCATCAGCATTTGAACTGAAATGAAACGATTATTGTCGTAAAATAACATTATGTACCTACTCTTGCAATATTATCAGCTAATCCAATTGTTAGAATCAACTACATGTACTTACCATCTAACACGTACCTACCTATTAAGAAAAATACAATAATATTATTTTTATTTTTACGACATTTATGTATATTATTAATTATTACTTTTAAATATCTATACTACATGTATATCAAATTTAGTAACTGCTATGTTAGTAAATTTCTTTGTCAATATTTGTTACAAAGATATTGAAATATAAGTAGATGTGCTATCTGCTGTTTTTACTATGTGGGTCTGCGCTTCCGGGTGTCGCCGATATTGTTTACCAATTAACAAATTAACTAAAAGAACAAATAATTAACGAATAAACCAAACGAACGTTAAACTAAATGAACGAATTCTTTCCTTATTCAAAATATATTGTTAACCAATATTAATGCACATTTTCAAAAAATCAACGAAATGAACAAATTCTTTTTGTATGAAAACAACGCTAATTAGCGCGTAGTCCGGCGACAGTTGCGCGGACACCATAGCATATCTCTTCTGTATTTTAATATCTTTGATTTGTTATCATTCATAAGTTTATTTCTTAATTCAAAAAAAGCATATCTTATTTCTTTATCTTTTTCTGTAATGACACGACTCCCCAATTCAAACACGAGAAATGTTTTTCTCTTTTAAATTGGGTAGATTCATTAACAAGAAATTACTTTATTTGTAATTATTTTTAAGAACCATATATTTTCCGTATGTAAATCTGTTGTATGTATGTATATTTCAAATAAAAAATAAAATAAAACCTTCAAAAGTTATAAAAACAGAGTTTTTCTTATAAAAATTTAATATTTTTACTCCAAATAATGTCAAGGAATCAAGTACGTCCCTTAACACCCCGAATATGGATGATGGAACCCTTTGGAATAGATTTATGTTCTAAGAGCACCCCTAATATTGAGGAATGTTGCCAGAATGGAGGAAGTAAGGAAAGGGAAACATGGGAATTTACATATACACATTTATGTATGAAATTTCCAGTATGATATTAGACGCACGGAATTTAGTGATTGGTTTGTGCGACCTTCAGACGGTATTCCATGTCTCCGCACTGTTGTAATAGAATCATGGTAAAACCATACGGGTGTGTCATGCGTCGTAACAATTACTCATCGCTGCACTATGCGGACCAAGGAGGATAAAGGATACAAACAATTTTGAAATCGCAAAGCAAAACAAAAAGACAACCTAACTTATGGTTTTAAGGATTCTTAGAAATACAACCAGGATTTAAGAAAAGCAACAACCAAAAAAATGTGGAATTCCAACCTTTTAGTTTTAAATGTATTTTTCGACTTAATTCTACGAAATTTTCTAAAGTTCATGTGGAATTTTGTGGAATGGGGGAGAGAATATAACAAAACCACAGTGGCGGCTCGAGCACTTCTTCGGTGGTGGGGATCGACATTTTTACGTACTGTACCGTAGTCTCACCACCCGTAGAATATGATATAAAATTTATCAAAAAAAAATTTTTTGGTCTAATCTTGTCAATCGGATATCTAAACACAAAATAATATAAAATGTCTATTTATATGTAGGTATATGTAGGTACAAGGAATCTATGGGGATAGCTCGGATCGTCCCCTAAGTGCGCATTAGATTCTGCGCACCGAGAAATAGACACATTGTTCGCTGCGCGTCGGGTATTTTAAAATCATCCGGAATATTTTTTTGTACTTTATTTCTGCAAATATTAATTACTTTTATGTTTAAAGAATGTGGGTAGTTTGGTATATTTATGATTCATTCATTTTGGTGAAGACAAAGCATCGTCTGTTATTTCCTTCAGTAGGTTTCGAGTGTAACTGGTGGGGACTGTCCCCATTGTCCCCCTGTGAAGAACCGCCACTGCAAAACCAAGCATTAGATGACGTATAATACTCGTAGGTACGAGTGTAAGCAACTTTTAAAATAGTTGTAGGGTATAACGGCGCGTATCGAAGGATTTTAACCAGCGATTCCTAGGTTAATTTGGAGTGAAAAGTGTCATTTTGCTGTCCGATGATTTTTTTAAATTTTGTTTTGAAAAGTTTTATTTTCTATGTATATTTGTTTTTTTTTAATTTTTTTTTACTTTATGCTACCGGTTTTGACACATCCGTCTCATTAATTCATTAACAAAGTTAAAACTGACAAAAATTCTATACAACTACAAAAATGATAAGCTTTAATTAGGTGGGGGGCGATTTTAAAGGAGGGGAAAAACGGTGGGAGTTGTTAATAACGGTGATTTAGAAGGTGCTCTTATTTTATTAAGTAAATAAATTTTTAATTTAATTAAAAAATTTCGATTAATTTTTGATTTTAATAAAAATTTAAATTAAATCAAAAATTAATTTACTTAAAAATAATAGCATCCTGCAAATCACCCTTATCAACAATGTTCCCATGTAATGTCGAGTCCTCCCACCGTTCTTCCCTTCCCCCAAAATCAGCCCTCAAACCACCCCCAACCTAATTAAATCTAATCATTTTTGTACTTGCATAGAATTTTTAAGTTATTTTTAAGTTTGCTAGTGAATGACACCGATGTGTCGAAACCGTTAGCAAAAAAATATTAAGTAACAAATGTACATAGAAAATAAAACTTTTCAAAACAAAATGTCTAGAAATTGTTACATAGTTAATGCCCAAGAAATACAAAAAAAGAGATTTTTTCTTTTAAAAACAAAAAATAAATAAATATCACGTCGCGTCGCTACTGATCCTATCCCTATACGTCGCGACGGGATCAAGCGATACGCGCGCTGTTTCGTGTGTTACTGTGCTGCTAGAAGGAGACGGCGTGCTTATCATGTGATCCGCCGCTATGCTATACCTGACTACTCAGTGCTATTACACCCTACGTATAGGTATTATTATTTGTAAGATAGAGAGTTGCGTACGAAGCAGTCGTAAGAGGAAGGCGCCAATTACATACAAAAATGAGAAGACCAGAGACAAGGCGTCCTCTGCGAAGGTCTTCGCTCCTCCGAGTTAGGTACGCATGACTTTTAACAGGCATCAGCGTACCATACTCGTACATAAATATCTTGATAGAGTTGGAAAAATTCACTAACAAAATGAAGATAAATTTTTAAAAACCCAAGCGACGAGTTAGTTATATATGTAGTATAAAAGCTATGCACGCCATCATATACCCTACTGCAGTATAAAACGTCAATCAAGTTAAAATTACATAAATTTAAACAATCGATTAACGAGTACTTACTTTAAAAAAATAAATTATAAATTATCGACAACAGAACATAAAACATGGTATTACCATGCATTATACACTTATACGCTTGCACCTATACAGATGCATTTATTTAGTGCAACAAGTCTTCATATAATCTTTTTAATAATATTTTTTCTTATTAATAATTTTTAAATATTTTATTGCTCGCGGAAATTTGAAATGCTGTAAAGGACAAAAAACCAAAAATGAGTTAAATATGTAATTTTTTTGTTTTTTTTCCATCCAATAGGGGCGTCTTTTACAACGTGCATTTTAAGAGGATATTTTTTCTTAAAAATTGAAAAAATATGATAAGTATAAGTTTATAGTAAAAATATGATAAAAAATTGAAAAAAATATGATAAGTATTCTGAAAGATCTATTCAATGTTATTTTACAATAAAAATTTATAATTAAAGGTCTACAAAAACTGGAGATATGATCTTTTGAAAAAAAAAAAATTTCTTCCCTGAACAATTAACTTTTTTTTTGAAAAGAAATAAAAATTCCCGGGTTACGAATAACCCAACAATGTTTGAAAATCTCCTACTACCACCACAGAAAGCTGAAAATGTTGCTTGTGTTGTAATGGAGGACTTAGCCAGCCGAGGAATCGAACACGCTTTATAGCATTTCCAATTACGTAATAAATATTTAAAAATATATTAATAACATGAAATACTATTAAGAAAATTATATGAATTGTCATTTTCAAAATTGGAACTGATAAATCAAGAATTAAGAATATCCCGTGATTTTTACGGGTCTGCAGTAATTAATAAAAACTTTATTTATTTATTTATTTACATATGCATATATATTACGATACATTACAATGTGATACTTTGTCTGTCCAACTGGGCAGAATACGCGTTTCAGGACAGCTAAATTGTATATTTAGTTCATAATATTCTTAACAAAGGAATGGTTTCGTTCAAGATATCATGGGAATTTAAAACTAATAGCGTTATTATGAAAATAGCGGATATAATAAAAATAAATTTTAAGAACTTACAGCATTGTCATAAAATTATGACGACAATAGCTGTGTAAGGGGTACATTTGTAGGTTTCTATTTTAATTCCTTGGGGTTCCTTCAAAGATTGACCGAAAGAAAGGCGCATCGCATATACAATGTCCAAAGGCTTAAAAAGTTTCGCTGGTATGAATTTGCAAATGAATTCATAAACCAATGATTCCAAGTAGAAAGGTCGCATACAAAATGTTTTACCTCCCACAAAATGGGAAAATTTTCATGATGGAATGAATTATATCCACTCTTTGTAATTTAAAATAGTTATTTTGTATTTCTTGGGCATTAACTATGTAACAATTTCTAGACATTTTGTTTTTTGAAGAGTTTTATTAAATGTACATTTGTTACTTAAATTAAATTTTTCCGCGACCGGTTTCGATACAACCGTATCATTCACGAGCAGAATTAAAAACTGTACATTTAATAAAACTCTTCAAAAAACAAAATTAAAATAGTTATTTAAATAACATGCTTGAAATAAAAGCAATATTCAGACGTAATAAAACAATGTTACAGACAATATTAAAGCTGACTTCTATCGGGATATTCCTATAAGTAACTCGACGATTTCATAGAATTTTATGTGTAACGAAGACCCATCGTAATATCTGCAAATAATCAATAATTTAGAATAAATAAACAAAAATGGAAACATCAGGTAACACAAAACTTTAAAGTGGAGAACGCAGTAACGCACGTAAAAACATTAAAATTAATCAACAACAATAAAAAATAACGGCCGTTGTTCCCAATCCAACTGATCAACGGTTGGGCCGAAAATTTGACTCAATGTTCTTCAAATGCCCAAATACGGTCTTCCAAACGCAACTCTCCGTCCAACAGACGAATCGTGCCTTACTAAACAAATGACTTAACTTAGCTGATGGGAGACTCATCGATTGATCAATTGAAAAGTTGGGAACAACGGCCATAAGATGAGCAACTAAACGTTACCGCATGACAGTAAGTCCCTCTTCTTAGTCATCAAATTGTTTTTTTTATCAATTATGATTTATAATCTCTATCTCTTCTTCTCTACATATTATAAATTATGGTCCCCCGCGTCGTCTGTAGGTCTGTCTGTTCGAGATAAACTCGAAAACTACTGAACGGATTTTCATGCGGTTTTCACCAATAGATAGAGTGTTTCGTGAGGAAGGTTTAGGTATGTAATTTGTCAAGGGTTTGTGTGAATTGGTTGAAACATAACGATAATTGTTAGAAGTGTCGGAAAAAGTCAAGCCGCCTGGTAGCTTTCATCGAAAACGCTGCCTAATCCTTTTGGGATATAACAAAACAATGCATGGTGGGATATTCCTCTTTTCTAGATCTACAAAAAAGTCCGTGAAGGCATATATCTATCTTTTACGGATAGCTTACTATACCCTAATATTTTATTATTTATTATTCTATCTTCTAAAAAAATGGTCACGTGCATTGCGGTAATTGAAAAGTTATTTAGACGGATACAGTATTAATCCTTATTAAGTTAAATACGTTAGTTACCTCAAGCATTTCATGCACATTATTATAATCTTTCACACCATCTCTACGTATTATAAATTAAAGTCCTCCGCGGCATCTGTCTGTCTCTTCGCGATAAACTCAAAGACGGCGGTGGTTATAAAGGTTGGATAACCATCCAGTAGATGACGTTGTGTTTTATTAGCCACAGCAACGCGTGGCCGGGTCAGCTAGTTTATAATAAACTAGATTAGTTAAGTCGGCGAGACCTTACCTACAAAACGTACCATCATTCATCTAAAAGTCATTCATGTTAAATAAACTGTTTTGCCGATTTTTTCTTTCTTTAGCCAACGTTTCGGATAGCGTTACAGTGTCCCTCATTAGGGCAGAAATAAATCTAACCAATTATTGAAATAAAACTTCTTTACGCACGCTTGACTTGGGGAGTAAGCTAGTGAATGCGTGACGAGAGCGTTACGAAAAGCGAAGCGAACGGTAGTTGAGAGGGAGATATAAGTTATTGAAGATAGAAAGAGAGAGAGTTAAGTTTCGTATATAACTGTAGGGGCAAGAGAGAGAGGTGCGAGCACACATTTTATTTCTCTCTTCGTATCTTGTAGATGGAGCTAAAGAAGTTTTACTTCAGTCGTGTGGTCTAAAGCACACTAGTTTTTTTTTTGGTGAGCAACATTAATTATCTACTTATATATCTATTTAAAATACTCAGGTACGCCTCATACGTCAATTGTCATTACATTTGTCTGGCCGTGTTGTAAGTAGCTTGAAAACAAGCTAATGGGTCCAAGCGGTTAACTTAACATGTAAATTATTTCTATTTTTTTAAACTTTAATAATTCATGGTGAAATTCAACCTCAAAGAAAATCTTTTCATGAAAGTATCATAACCATCTTTTACTTATTAATTAAATACTATTTAGTCAATGACTTTCATAAATAAATAAATAAAAAAATATATAAAAAATTTAGTATTTTTTTTAAGAAAAAAATAATAATAAACTTTTTTAAATTTAATTGTAGAAAGTGGAAAAAAGTTGTGAAGGTGTAATAAATAATAAAAAAAGTCTTATTACTGTGTAAATATGTGAGTGTAAAATCGTGTGTAATAAAATGTAGTGTGTTTCTTTTCAGATATCATTTTATATCGCGACTTCAGTATTAGGTAGGTACATTGTAATTTGTAGATATATTACCAAACACCGGATGTTTATGGAGGAAACAGACTAGTTTTTAATTTATAATTAGCAAGAGAGCGGCAGTTGCGTACAAGTTACAGATAAGAATGTTCATTCACTTATCGATAAATAAATTAGTTTAACAAGCAAAATTCACTAAAAGAGTCAAAAATATAATGTACGTTTTTACATTTTCTAAAAAATTTGAGAAAATTAATAGATATTTAATTTATTGCATAATATTTACTTTTAAAATAGGAAGATACTAATTAGAAAAGAAAAATCGGTACAGCTTAAAAAAATATAAATTAAAGTAAAGTTAGTCAAAATTATCTCAAACTTGGGGCCATCCATAAATTAAGTCACACGAATTTTATGATTTTTCGACACCCCTTCCCGTCCCTGTCACACATCGTCACATTTGTGAGACCCCTCTACCCCTGGCGTGACGTCACATATTTTGCAATTTTACGTGTAAAAATAATAGTAATATTTAAAAAAATTTCGTCAACCATTTAATATCGTCGCGGTCATATTTACCACAACGGAGGGGGCGTAATGGGATACCACGACGGAAGGGGTGTAACGGGATAGGGAAAATATTTTTGTGGCAGTCGCATGTGTCGCAGTCGTTTTGTGCATGTAACGACAAAGCTGATGACCCCCCCATACCCTTTGTCACCCAATGTCACACTTCTTTACTCCCCTCTCCACCCCCCCCCTCCCCCCTTAATGTGTGACGTAATTTATGGATGGTCCCTTACAAGAATAGTAAGCATCGAAATAGGCTAAACTGCCAAAGAAAACAATAATTTAGAACTACAACACTAGATCATCATCAAATTGTTAATAATCACTTTCAAATTGACACGTTATTCTTGATTTTTTTTGGTGTTGTTAATTAAAATATCCATATGGTAACGATGCAAAAGCTACACATTATCTCATTTTGGCATATTTTGGGACATTGCAACTTTGAAAGCATTTGTAAAAAACCGCGTGGACAAACACTGTCTGGTCAAATGAAACGCGTGGAAAATGAAAAACCTGAGTGAAATTCCCGCCAAAACGACAAACGTGGGCGACAAGGGGTTAACAAAACTTTACAGTTGTTTTAGTATTTTTTTTCTTTGGCTGGATTGTTCGGTCCAGATAGGCCAAACTGGTAGGAACGTAAATGACCCTGGATATGGAAAGGTCAACCGCTGACCTCTGGTGATTAACTGCGACCCGGAGATGTTAATTCTCCACTCCACATGCTGGTCTTACATCAGCACCACAATAATATATCACAAAACGTTAGCGCAGACACGGTCCATTCATTACTACATTCTAAATTATAAATTATAAGTAGGTAGGTACCCAATAAAAATTAACGGTCATTTAAAAAAAATTAATTAACAAAATGCTCTTAATACTCGCTAAAGTTTGGGAGTCGATGCTGGCATTGTCATGCATAAATATAATTTATATTACTACATTGAAAAATAATTATATTTTTCGTAAACGGTGTATTTAGGTAAATAAGAGAGAGGTTACAAAGGAGCTCTCAGCAGCAGGACAGTAGTATCTTACGTGTGCAGGATATACTGCAACTTTTACGATAAATCAGACGTCGACAAATCACAACCACAAAGACACGTATAAAATTTGTGATACCAATGTTATTGAATCGTTTCAAGAAAGCTTCAGTGACTAAATCTGGAAAACATGTAAATATCTGTCTGCTTTTCCTTCTCTTTACGCCAATGTCATACACAAGAGAAAAGCTCTGGGTTCGATCAGTAGGTCAGAGTGTTACATACCATAGTCAGAGTGCAGAGTGCAGAGGTGCGGCGGCTGCGGGCACATCTCCGGCGGAGGCACGTAATAGGGATCCTGGGAGTAGAACTCCCCGTAGGGCGAGCAGTACATGTCGTGGGGGCCCAGCTGGGCCGGAGGCGGGCAGGCCGCGGGGGGCGGCGGCTGCCCCGCCACCACGTCCACGCGCACCATCTCCTAGCGAGACACCATCACCCACCACTGCAAGCACTGCGCACTGCTGCACTGCTGCTGCACTGCCAGGGGCGCACTCCTGCACGACAGCACCCGCACTCACTGTACACTTCACTACTTACTACACCGCCTAGTCCCGACTCCCAATCCTCAAGCTCTGATCCGGAAGAGCGGCTCGCGTTATCTGTCAACAAAGAAAGCACCAAATAAATAACTTTGTGGAAGTAATGCAATATTGTTTAAATTACACTGGTTTGACGCTAGTACCTACGTAGCTGCAAGTGGTCCACGTCAACTGTCACTCGGCCTGCACCGCAGTCATAAACAACAAATAATTGCACTTAATTAAAGCACACCAGCGACTAGTTCTCACGTCTAGCGTAAAGTATCACGGTGTATCGTAACGAATCCGTTAGTCCGTAGCACAAAACGTCAATTTAGTTCATTAAACTCGGTGCAGTCGGCCACCGCGAAATATTCGCACACGTAGGTACCTACTAGAACTGTAACACCTCCGATGAGAAAGGAATAAAGGAGCGAAGAGTGAGAAAAGAGAAGGGTCCAGCGAGGGGCCCAACGCGCGAGAAGTGCCGGAGAACACTGGCAACTTTACAGGCAACTGACAACAACTGGCAACTGGCACACTGACAGAGCAATGTAAATGTATAGTGCACACCATAAGATACAGGCCGCGGGCTACAGGCGGGACGGGCGGATAGGCGGTCGCGGATAGTGAAGCATTCCACAGAGAACGGCATTCCCCGGCTGGCCGGGGGGAGGGGCGTGACGTCACTAGCGAGCAGCGACCCGAGCTGGAGCCTCGGCGGTATTTGCAAGTCGCCAGTCGCCACAATGTCATGTTTGCTACAGACGAGACTACAGCTACAGGATTCTACCACCTCAGTACTCAGTACTAGTATCTCCACCCACCCTCACAACCTCACCGCAGGCGGGTCGCCGTCTGCCTCTGAGTGATGCTCCACTCTGGATTCTGGACACTCCGAGGGCCGCTCCGGCGCGGCGGTTGGCTTTAGGGGAGTTTATTTGTAATTCACACTGGTTTCTTTACATTTGAATTTATTAGTCATAAAAATCCTGGGTTTAATAAATCAGACCAGCCGAGCGATTCTATATCTTTTGTTGGATCGTTATTGAGATAACAGACGTGATCTCCTGTCAGATTTGTGTGAATTTTACATATTTACTGTCACATATTTTAGTTTAGATCGTTTTAAACATGAATTCCTGCAAGTACGCGTGATAATTTAATCATTTAATGTACTGTGTACATAGAAAAAGCAAATAAATCACACAAATCTGACAGGAGATCACATCCATTATCTCGATAACGATCCCGTAAAAGGTATAGAATCGTTCGGCAGACCGAAAATAGCTTTACGATCTCCTCTGTAAAGATATCAGGAAAATGCAGTTTATACATTGTGGTCTTTTGAATCGCAAAAGGGGTGTCATTTCATAAATGCAAAGTAAACCATCTGTAAAGGCTCTCATACTCTTGTCGGGAAGGAATCAGAGAAAATAAAGCGAATTTGATCATATCAATGGGTAGCATTGTACCTCATTCATTACAAGCCGCAAACGAGGGAAAAGTTTCACAATGAAAAGCGCTTGAATGAGAGCGAAAAGAAGGCGCATCCGACAAATCGCATGTACCGATGAGAGCGATGGGAATGACGCCGATATGCCAATACGAATACTTAGAAACGCTAGAAAATCTGGAACGATTTCATTCAAATCTCCGTTCCGCAGTAAATTTTAGCGAAAGTACAGAACATCAGTCCAAATAATATCCGGTTCATTGTTCCAGCGAGAGTTCGCGTCGGCATCGGCATCGGCATCTGGGTCACACAGCGAGTACATTATGTATAACATAACATAGGAGCATACTACGCCGTACCGATACTGGTGCCGGTACACCATCGCATCGCACTAGAATACAGACAACTACAGAGTTACAGACTAGTACAAATAGAGTAGGTACAGACTACAGACACGGACTACATTATACTTCGCTTAGTTAGCCAGCCAACCAACATTCTCCGGATAGCAAAAACAAAACTCAATTCCCGTGGAACGATCTAATTATTCCCTGCAGGGAACCTTTAAGCGAAATGCGAAACTGTGACGCCAGAGAATTTCCCGGTAATAATGGAATATGTATAACGATATCGCATTTCAGCCAACTCTCGCTACTCCCAGTCTCCCACTACTCACAGGGGCAACGCGTTTCACCAAATCTTTAGTCGGGCAAAACCCAAGAGGCCAAAGTGCTTACATTAAAACAAACCCGAGAATATTATTATTGTGATGATTATAAAAATCGTTTGCGCAACTGGCCGGAGCAATCTGCTTTTCTGTCGACGAGTCGAAAACATTTCAATATTTAAGATTACAATACTATGTTTTTAAAAATCCACGAGAAATTCGTTCACTTGTCTTATCTATTTTTTGACAGTCTATTGTGTTTTTGTAACCAAGTCGGCTAGTAAAATGTTGTTAAAAGAAGCGAGGTTGGTAGTCCACAATAGAGATTTGATTCCAGCTCTGATGTAGATATGGCAGTGAGCCATTCAACTGGAATAAGGACGAAAGTAATGAATGCAGTAGAAACTTGCTCCCACATAACGGAAGAGTAAAACCAATATTTTTATAAATGAAAATGAATAAAAGGATGTGTGCCAGATTTATGTGGTGTTCAAATCTATCAGAGTGTTAAAACCGTTACAGTGAACGTCCACCCATTGTGAATCACATGATCTAATCTGTAATACGAGTTAAGTCGGTAGAGATACTATCTGGAATTACCTAATAAAATTCCCATGTGATAATGTGTTGGAAAAGTGAATAATATGCAATAAGCAACTAAGTAGAAACTAGATGTGCTATACCTACATAATAATTACAATAATAATAATATGTACAACCAGAATACAAATTATTAAAAGTGACAAGAAAAAAAATCGACTAGTGTGAGAAAATTCAACGCATTCCATTTGCATAGTTATTTTGCATGGACAACTTTCCATATAAAGTAAAAGGGAATTCATTGCGTGTCATTTTTCTACAGCAGCAATAATTATTACAAATTACAAGGCAAATCTGAGAGGTCTCTTGATGAATGCTAATGTCATTAGCTGTTATGGCGTGACGTCATCTCGTCTAGACGTTTTACGCAAAATGGAGACCTCCTTAGAAATCTGACAGCTGTCATAATATGGAATAGACTAAAAACAGACGAATAGACACTAATAGACTGATATAATAATAAACTAAAATACTAATGGACTAAAATATGCTCTAATTATAATAGGGTGATGGATAATATTATTTCATCAATTCAAAAAAATAATGTTAGTTTACAGCGTAAATATCAATATAGTGCCACTAGTTTTTTTTATTTTTATTTATGGCTCCATAAACTCTGTTAATACATAAAATAATAATCTATGTAAATAAAACACATTTAAAGAATTTTCTTAAAATCTCTTCTTAATTGAGATTTTTTTCAGATATGGTCAATGATGAATTCAGTTTATGAAAGAAAAAGATAAATATCCATTTTTAAATGAAAACAGAACTCGACTTAAACATGTTTTTTTTTGCCCAAAACTAAGTATATCTTTTGCACAGCATCATTTCATCAAATTTACACTTACCAGGGAAGAACTTTTTTCAATCGTCTACCAGAAGAAATCAGAAGCATTAATGATAAAACCCGAATACTGCTCTCTATCAAGAGACATTTTTAAAATATTCTTAAAAAAAACTACTGTCACTTAATTAATCTTACAAATATCCTTAGTTTTCCATAACATTCTTTCATTTTTTTAAATACATACTATTATCAAAATAAATACTGCAGCTCATATATATATTTACTTACAATGAAATATTTAAGTACTAACTAATAACATTAATGTACACTCCCCTTCCATACACAAGCAAATGCTTTTAATGGAAGGGTAGTAAAAAAAAAACCTGAGATGTAAAAATTATCATATAAGTAAATACCTTGTAAAACATATTATTAAAAATAAACAATTATATAATTTAAAAAATATATATTATTCTATTTTGGAAAATTATCAATGTGTTTTATTATGGATATACTTTATTGGGAGCCAAAGAATGATGCAATTTACCCTCCGGGATAGGTAGGGATAAAGTCTGTCCTAGAACAAACTCCTTGTTACATCGATTGTTACCGTGAGATGTAAAGAAAATAATAATAAATCTCGTTCAATAGCACAGAATCTTATATATGTATGTATCCAACTTTTCCTCACTTAGTACAAAAAAATGCCTGCCCACATTAAACCCGCTTTCTATACTGATAACAATTTAGGTAAATTACTAAAAAGCACTAAAGATAGAGATTATAAATTAAGCCACTCAGGCATTTAGCAACTATGTTGCAATGATTGTCCATCGTTTTACATAGGTAAGACAACTATAAATATAAATATTAGCATCACAGAACATAAGATGCTTAAATAACAATAATTTTTCAGAGTTTGCTAATCACCTCATTTCAACAGATCACACTTTTAATAAGGTCACAAGGGTTAAAATTGTTAACCGTAACAATAAAAGCAAAAAATTAGATAACTTAGAAGCACTTGAAATCAGAAAATCCCTAAATAATAATTGTAGTATTTTGAATAACCCAAATCTTTTAGTCCCATTCTAAATATTTTTCCAATTAACCGCTCTGTTCTTCCCGGAAATCCCGCAATCTGTCAATATTCTGTATCATAGGTTAATTATAATATTCCCCTGACGAAGGAAGGGTGCTTCCGAAACTGGTAGTATCCGTATGAAGCTCAAAGCTATCTGCGTCCATATAGAATGGAAAATTTACTAACTAAACTCAATGCCTTTCACCCTTTCACAAAATACGCAAGTGAGCCTATGACGGCTATGCAAAAGAGAGGCTATGACGTAGCTCTCAGCATCAAGACCATAAAGCGAATATTACCAATCTGATAATGTGCTTATTTTTTAAATGGACGACAGGGTAATGTTTTATTTGTATTTCAGTAATAAATTTATCACGTAACTCCCCTTTGCAACATGAGTAATTTCCAATACAAATTACTTTTTAACATTCAAAACAATCTAGGGCTACACATACTACATACATTGGCTATAGCTTGAAAGAATAACGACTTCTGGCAGACTAAACAGGAGTTGGCGATGGATGGAATATCGAGTTCAAATAAACAGATGTGAATTTGGGAAGAAGACAAATGCAGAGATCGACAACCCGTCAACAAGTTTTCGGGCCTTTGGGCCCCGCTTTGTTGCTCTGTATTGATAATATTATAGTCAATCGTTTTAGGACAAATCATTGCATATTAATTACTTAGTTAGAGCCGGTCACTAAAATCAAATACTTGGTTGTCATTTTTGACAGTAATTTAAAATGGAAACAATATATTATCACAGCAGCAAGCAAACTTATAAAATCCATACACCTTTTAGCCAAACTCGCAACTTTCAACTGGAATCAAGTCAAAATAATTTACTATTCACAATAACATCTTTGATCGGATAGGGTATTATAGCCTGGGGAGGGGCTATCGCTATCGAGGGGCTATCCATTGATTCCATCTTTAAAGCTCAGAAACTAATTATAAAGATTTTATTCTAAAATGACATATCACCAGCAGGTCGGACGAAATCTTTGGGAGAATCTGTGTATTGGATAATATGCTAAGTACCCACGCCCGTTCGTGTTAGACGGTTTGGCATGATCGAACACGTTAACTTTGAACATAACTACGCTAATCTTTGCGTCTACACGCACACACGCTCAGTCGGTTCAGATATCCATGGCCAAATGAGAGTGGTTTATTTATGGTCAAATGCCAAATCTGTTTACTTCGTATTCCATAGCACTCGTCTTCACGATATAAATTACTAAAATATTCAATAAAATCGCGAGGACTACTCCGAACCGAACATCATTGTTAACATTGTCTACACGTTAACACGATCGACTGTGTTTCTGTCGTTGGCTCGATATCGAAAAAAACCATAAAACGAAAAAAATGAGCGTAAAACCATCGAACATGAACGGGCGTGGGTACTTAGTATTAGACAATTTTACGCATAAACCATATTTTTAAGTTTCACTTTTTCAAGTTTCATGAAAAATTTGAAAATCTCGACCCTTTGGAAAAACACCGTCATATCTAAAACATCACGGTTATGATAATATTGAGCTTTAAAGAAACTCTTTCTGGAGACCATTATCGCTTAACATTGCTGTCAGATAAGCTTTCAAAGAGATCGATCTAGGAACATCAGAAGACGTGCAGCGATAGTTTAGCACAAACAATTTAAACACAATAATCAAAAAGGTCAAAGTTACAGCTCTCAGACTTCAAAAGGTTGCAGCCCCCTTCCATAATACTGCATGGTACACTACCACTCCACGGAATGAACTCGCGGGCGGCACCAGATTGACAAAAGAAGAATTAATAAATGCATGGAACAGATTCATTCCACATTCTACACTCGCTTTTCAATGATTAATTAGGTCTTGTGACAGAATGGGTGCTGAATTATTTTTTCTGAGTTGGGCGTTGAAAAAAGAAAGACGAAACAATCGCAATATGCACATGTATGAAGAAATACAATAATTTTATCAGTGGCGTAGCGACCGCCCGAAAGGCATTCCTTAGCCAGAAGTGGGATGCACAAAGAACATTCATTCATAATTTTTTTACATTAGCTCCCCACAGTAGGTCCTGAGGAAAACAATCCCCCGGGCCTATGTCATCTTTTGGGGATGCTGTGTATAGGTTATTTTTAGAGAAGGAAGGAGAGGAAGTTCAGGGAATCTAGGGTCAATGTCCAGGATTGACGGACGTGTGAATCCATCCTTCCCACTGTGGTACAATTCCGATTGGAGAGATAAAATGTCTCCAGCAACTAGTCTCTCCGGATAGGCCCACCACGCAGTAGGTGGGAAAACACATGTGCCGCCAAGATCTAGACAAACCTCACCCCATGGACTAAGGCACCCCATGAAGCCGGGCACCCCTGCTAAGTCATCAAACGTAGCGAATCTCTTGGGATAACCTCTGGCAGGGGTTAGTATGTATTTTTTGGTTATCCAATAAATGACTCCCGGGGCGGCGGTAATAACTATCTCCCAAATGAGGAGAGCGGGGATACATATGTACAAGGAAGACAAATAGCGGATATTTTTTTGTCTTGGTTGTATTTTTTTCATGGTGTTTTCCTCCATTCTCTTAATTTTACTTAGTATCTATGTATCATTTATGAATGTGTGGATGTATGGCCCAGCCACTGAGAGCTCCGTTGCAACCTGTTTTCCTGATGATAAATGCGATGTTTATGAGAAAGAGATTACAAAGAAGTTATCAACGGTATACCTTATTGAGATAAGAACACTTTTCTTGCCGCGAGACAGCATTATATGAGTCAGAAGCTTCGATAAAAATAAACATTAAAAAAAAAATAGAATACAGTTTTGCTAAGCGGACGCTAAAATTATCAAACGAAACATACATTGGTATACACACACAAAACCATGCGGTGCTATTGAATATGACTTTTCTATATCGTCACCCTATTGTAATATCATTTTTACGTACATAATCTATCAAAAGAATTAAACATGGATTTTAGATTTGGTTAGTCATTCTTTTTTTAATTATCGACTCATCGATTTTTATCCCTATTTAAGTAACACAATCATATCAAATGGCTTCACTGAGTCAACAATCATATATATATATATGATTGTTGACTCAGTATATCAGTACATATATATTTATTTATTTTAAATACTTACCTACATACCCAAACATGGAGTTTAAAACAAAACCTATATATCCAAATATGGAGGGTTCATAATTTGGGATATGAATGTGGTCAAACAATTAAAATTTTCAACGCCATAACTGAATTATAGTACCCTTTGCCAAGCTCTATTAGTAAATAATAGTAAATAGTAATCAATAAATAATATTCTAATTTAAATAATATTGCAACGATGAAAGAAATACAAAGGATTTTCAGATACGACAAACTGCAGGCAAAAAAATCATTTTAAAGAGGGCACGTTTGCGTGTCTTTGGGTACACCGATCGCACTGAAAGTTTGAAAAAAGTTTTTCGAACGCGTTTTGAACACTTGTAATAATACATTCCGTAAATAACTTCGATTGCTTATGTAAGACATGCTAATAAATAGATCCTTCACTATCATTACAACAGATCAATTAAATACATGATGCACTTCCTAGTATGCAGATCTGACTGCTTTAACTTGCACTAAGATGGCGGATTACAGAGTTGCCATTATGCATTCAACAAATAATGCAATTGATACTCCACTAAGTCGTGATGGAAGCTGTTCTAATGTCTGTGATGTTACGTAATGATATTTCATTCGATGTAATTAAGCTAGAAGAAAGAATTGCTTATTATCTATTATCTATATATATAAAAAATCTAAAAATGTTTGTATGTATGTCCGCTATGCGTTGCTATATTGAGCATAGGAAATGTTTCAAACTTTCAAAATACCCTTTTTCCACCCTCGCGAAAGTTTCTAGATTATTACAACCACATGGCAATACATCTGAAAAGTTTTTTTAATCATTACAAAAACACTTACAAAAATGTCACAATTTGAGAATGGCATTCAATGGCCATCAATAATAGTTCAATCAAAATTCTATATTCGAATAAACTTTTACTCACTTATGGTACTAATCAAAATCGAATACTTTGAATCTAATTGAAAATTATATTATTTTAAATAGGTACCTATGTTAGGTACCAAATTTGATTGATTGTTCTTATAATATACAAAAATGAATGTTTGTAACATGTAAAAAATAAAAATTTATAAAAAAATAGCAATAGGTGGCGCGAGCTGTTTGAAAATCTGAATGTACCGGGACTGAATATATTGAACGAGGGAGAGGGGAGGGAACCGCGGCAGGATGGTTTGCGGGAGAGTGAAGAGGGAAGGCGGGGAAGGTGGAGGGGGAACGCGTGAGAGGAAGGGGACATGGAGACGGAAGGGGAACGGGACGAATGGGAAAAGACACGCAGGGAGAAACAATTTCTTTATTAGTGGCATAAAAACGCATGCCGGGAACTCGCTAGTTTTAAATGATCATTTCTTTAAATCACATTCAAAATTATAGCGTGCTTCAAATATCAAAATGCTATCTAGTTTTGCTCGGTGCCTATCCTAATTTATTCCCCTAAACAAAAACCATCTAGATCACAAGGCCAGAACACTGAATCATATCGGCCTCCTAATTTGCAAGAGAACCTATAAAAAAAATATTCATTTAAAAATATATATATAAAAAAATACAACTTAGGAGGCTGATTTGATTTCAGTGTCCTTGCCTTGTGATCTGAGTGGTTTTGCCTAAACGCCGTGCAAATATTTCGCGGCGAGTTAGTTTGGAATCACTGACATCTGAATAAAAGATAATGAAAAACTATTAACAAAAATAATGAAAAATTTGACTTATTGAGCTAAGGATAAACCGACCTCAAGTTGCCGTCACCGGGAGATAAAAACGACGTTCGGTCCCTCATACGATTGTATTTTTCATTATAAACCATTACCGTAATTTTATGAATGAAGTTGATAATCCAAGCAACAGGAAAGTGTTCATTACAAGTATTACGTCAACATTCGTAGAAATTATAATCTTTATCATTCATTGAAGTGGAAAAAAGTCTGGAAAAATAAATTAAGTAGGTATTTGTAGGTATATTATTAATACGATAACTCTTAGCCAGGGCTCGTGTGGCATGTTTATCAGCAGACCAACGTACTGACACTTGAGGTGGTGACGTCATCCGATGACGTATCCGCGATATGGGCTTAATACATGGATATAATTGATTACAGACGGAAATATGCCGAGGGTTGAACTGAATGTTCCGTTTCAAATGTTACCAAGTCCTTTATATGGGTTACTTCGAGAATGGCTAAGTCAACTCAAAAATGATAAGTCGATAAAACAGATTCTTCGAAACAATCATTTCGGTTGCTTTATTTTAATTTAGCATGGATTAGTGATTGCAAAAATTGTCGGGAAATCATAAATAAATGTTTCTAGATACTACTGATCGCATCAGCTTCTTCAAAAATTGGTTTATTTACACCACCAATGATAAAAGCAGTGACGTGGAGTGCCAATACAACGGATCATACGAAATAACCGTTTCGGTAGCTTTATTTTAATTTAACGATTTTGGATGACTTACCTGGTTGACGGTTAGTGCAGTTTTCCCATAAAGTACCTATGTAATAAATATCCAGTGCTTTTAGCTTGTTTCGCTCTCCATGGAGAGAAAAAAATGGCCTTATATTTAAACGCCCGGGGTCTCAAAAGTTTCGTATGACCTGTAGCTATTGTAAAAATAAATGAAATTAATGTTCACTATTAGCCCGCTAAAATGGCCGGAAGTTTTGAAAAAAAAAAAGATTTCGTGATTTGGAAAAAAAATAAAACAATGGGTTCATATTTTATATTTTGTACCAAACTTATTTTTCATTCCATAACGGCAGTACAAAGAACCAAAAAAAATGTTTTTTTAAACATTTGTGATGTGTTGATTAAAAATATAAAAGGAGAATATAACACTTTTTCTGGATAAAATCAGAATTCTTGTTGACTTGCTCATGAACTTGAACTTTTTTTTTCATTTTTGTCAGTTATACGCATTTTTAATAATACACAAAGATTAAAAGGTTAGATTACTGAAAAAAAAATTTATTAAGAATTTAAAAAAATGGTTTTAGGTTTGTTTTCTGATTTTCAATTCATTTTAGCGGGCTAATAACCATTTAACTATATATATATATATATTTTTTTTTTTGTAAGACGCAACTTTTGAGACCCCGGGCGTTTCTGAATTCAAAAGTTGAAATAATTGACACACCCTAGACTGCTTATCTCCATTTATTTAATTTTCTGTCGGTTAATATTAGTGACCGAGAGAATTTTTAATTTTCGATTTCGATATTGGTAATAAATAAATAAATGAGTTTTAGCTGCGGTTTCGGCCAAAAATTATCCGAAACTTTGGTTCGTTCTGCGACTAAACCTGCGTTTTAGATATTGTGTCAGATCATATTCGGGTTTACTCGTAACCTCTAAAAGCTATTATTTAAAATAAAGCTATTATACAAAAGATGCAAAAGTTCAAGAGTTTGTAATTTAAACTGTGGGCTCTATGCTAGTAGCTACTCAGCCCCTACCTACTGGTCAGCTGCTGCTCTAGGAAATTCAAATATTAGAAGATTTTATGTTTTATTTGTTTTTCACTAGGTATTAATTAATTAACCTGTCTAAAAAGTTGTTTGTTTTTGTATGGAAATGAAAATTAAATGTTTTGACACTACATTGGTGACCCCGACGTGATTGATGGGATTAAGAGCAGCATGGCGTGATGACCTGCAAGCCACGTCAGCTGAAATGGTTTACGGTGAAACACTGCGCCTACCAGGAGAATTTCTCAGCCAAAGAGTACAGACAAAAGAGGACGCCATTGGTTTCGTGACAAACCTACGTCAACACTTTAACGAAATTCGACCGACAATAATGAAACGTCATGGAGATAAGACGACTTTCATCTTTAAAGAATTAGCTACCACAACTCACGTGTTTGTACGAACAGACACAGTAAAGACAATTCTTCAACCACCTTACGACGGACCATATCAAGTAATGCAGCGAAAAGAGAAAGATTATGTACTTAAAATAAAGAATAAGGACAAGACAATATCTATAGATCGTCTGAAACCAGCATATATTATAGAATATGGAGTTTTCAACCAGCCGGAGAAAGAGATAAATGACAATAATGTACCACCTGCAAGAACTACGGAAGAACATAAACGAGATCACATACATACGAGATCCGGAAGAAGAGTGCATTTTCCGCAAAAATATAATATTTATAATTGATATAATTGTTTCTCAACTATTTATGTAGACATTTATTACATATTTGTAAACATATTATCGAGGAAACAGCAGGCCATTAGCAGGCTTTCCTGTATCGTGACTTCGTCACTGGAAGGGGGGTCTGTGGGCTCTATGCTAGTAGCTACTCAGCCCCACACCTACTGGTCAGCTGGTGCTCTAGCAAATTCAAAAATTTTAAGATTTTATGTTTTATTTGTTTTTCACTAGGTATTAATTAACCTGTCTAAAAAGTTGTTTTTTTTTTTTACAGTGAATACCACACAAGAATCTCAACTGCTCCCGTCTGGAGCCAGTGAGACTATGGCATCCCCAATTGGGGTATGTTGTGTGGCTGAAGGTAGTGGGGAGGGGAAGGAGGTGGGGAAGAGGAAGGTTGGGAAGTACCTGGCTATTCAGATCTGGTCACCATTTTCAAGCAACGTTTCAATTCTGAATAGTGGTCTTACACCAGGGCGATACTGATAGTATCTTCCACTCTGGAACATGCCGCAAATATACTATATATTATTTTAAATGAATTAATTGTGAAATAATACAAATTAATCAAATAAAATTTATTTGCGCATGCCGGGTTCGAACCCGCGACCACCGGATTGTGAGTCAAGAGTCTTACCCACTGGACTACGGAGGTCGTTTTTGTATGGACATGAAAATTAAATGTTTTGATTAAACACTACAAAACAAAAAAAAATATTGTTAACAAAGTTTATCGTTTATAAATAATTAGTTATTGTATTACTATTGTCTAACATAAAGACTACTAAAGAAAGACAAGACGAGAAGAAGTGGTTTACATTGGTTGTTCTAAGATCTGTAGTATAAGGTTAAAGTTGTTGTTAAAGTTAAATTACTTAAGTAAATATATAGCGTACATTGAAGAACTGTTACATAAAAACCAACCAAAAAGCGCTAAAGCAAACCAATTTACTCGTTGAATTGATGTAGGTATTTTATTTAATTGTGCATTTTATTTAGCACTAACTTTAATGAACTCTTACGAGTCAATGAAAATGCCAAATTTCGGGGAAAATAAGGTTTTTAAAACAACTTAAGTGTTAAGGCCTTCTGTTTCAACAGAAAGCTAAATGGTGAACTAAATTAAAATTTTAAACTGTCATTTAAAGTAACAAGTTTTTACAGCGCTGTTAGTACTGGTTACTTACGTTTTTACAAAGTGTAATTTAGAAAATTGTTAAAAGTAATAATTTTATTGTTGTGTGGCTACTCTAAAAAGCAGAATACATCGAAATTATTTGAAAAAACGCACTGCGTTATTTTTGATGCGGCCACACCATAAATAAAATTTGAAAACCAGAACAACTGTCAAAATATCAAGCTGTATTTTGTTTCGCGTAGGATCTGACAGCTTATTTTCTATAAAAAATATATGTGTGAGTATTTAAAAATAACTGACGATGAATATATACGATATTACACGGAAAAATGTTATTTATTTTCCAGTAGTTGTAATATCTCATTAAATTTGAACAAATGTCACAAATTTACATGATCTTTCGATATGCGATACGGCGCCAAAAATTCGAGATCGTCTCAATGTTTTTTTATAACTTATATTATTAAAATTGAGTCGAAATATTTTTGGTTTCACTCCAATCCCTGCTTTGGATAAGGAAGTCATCGTCACTAAAGCGTCGATGACACAGAGCGAGTTTACAAGCTACTATCTGGGAAATTCACTATCTGTTAGGAAACTCGCTCAGTGTCATCGTGTTACTTGCTAACTAGCAGATTGTTGATAATCTACGAAAAAAGTTGAAAGGTCGTCAACTTTACTCGCCACACGCTTTGCTCGTGATTGGTTTATTTATGTTTTTCAAGATGGCTGTTAATAAACAGCTGATTTCGACAGTCAAACATCGCAGAATTAGTTCACGCAGGCGTCGTTATTCTTGTTACTGGCGCTAGCAGCGACCTCAGTTTCTTACGCTACTGAGCGAGTGAACACTTTTGTTCATCATGACAATCTCACTGAAAAATGCTATTTATTTTCCGGTAGTTTAATATCTCATATTTGAACAAATGTCACAAACTTACGTGATCTTTCGACATGCGATACGGCGCCAAAAATTCGGGATCGTCTCAATGTTTTTTTTATAACTTATATTATTAACATGGAGTCATCGTCACTAACATCATCTTCTATAATATTAATCGTGATTAGTAAATAATCAATGCTGAAACGCGCAATTTCGTGCTTTACCTCCAACAGAACTATCAAAATGCCGAAGTAACTCTAGAGTAACTATCGGTTTTCTGAATGTAAAAGCAAAAGTTAAAAGTGACGTAAAACATGCAGTTAAATTGATTGAAAAATGATTTTTTGTGGTGTTTAACTGTAGCACTTTCTTTTACTCTAGCAACCGTCCAAATAGACGGCCCTAATAGAAGATGTTCAGAAAAGTAAAGTCGCCGCTAAAAGAATTCATTAGGATAAACACACAAATAACGCATTTTTAAGAGCCCGTATACAATATGGGAAAACATATTACATTGTAGTATATTATTGTGTATCCCTAGAAACAATGACTTAATAGTTTGTATATGGTAATGTTAATTTGCAAAAAATAATATTGAACTTTGCGACAACCCGCATATTGTTATCAAACTATGATGCAACATGTACTGGAACCTCAATATATCGATGACTGGGACACAGTAAGGTACACTCAGCTGAAAAAATATGTCAACTTGATTATTTGCTATTATTCATTTTTCATTAATCATAGCTTATGTGTTATTTATGCATTTAATATTTCTGAGGAGTAAACATAATTGTAGAGCTCTCTTTCCCATTTTCTTTCTGTAATTGTTAGTTTAGCCTTTAACCCGGTGAAAGGTGGTTCTCCGAAGGCGGTTGGTAATTTAAATCATTTTAGTGGTTGAAACAAAGATTTTGCTATATTTAACGGAAAATAGAAAAAAAAATACCGACACACTGATGTCCGAACAACGACTGACAAAGCTTCCGATGCATTTTTCTAGTTATTTTCGTACATTTCCACATTATTATAAATAAAAGTGAAGTGGCACAAATTATAACAGAAGAAACAACAATGACAACTAAAGTAGTTTCTATAAAAGCAGTATTGGCTTCAATGAAAACTGAAGTGGCAACGATGACGACTGAAATAGCAATATAACAACTGAAATGTCATCAATGACAACTGAAGTGGCAAAAAGGAAAACTGAAGTAGCACAATAACAACCATTAGCGACACTTTTTAGAGACTGTCATCGGAAAAGACTTTGGACTCCAAACGCACGTGTAAGATACCAACGTTCTTACCACCGATACATTGATGCCCTAATCCGGAGTGAAAAAACTTCCGAGGCATTTTTCTAGTTATCTTCGTATTTATTACAAATAAAAGAGAAGTGGCAACAGTGACAACTGAAGTGGCACTAATGACAACTGAAATGGAAACAAGGAAAACTGAAGTGGCTACAATGACGACTGAAGTGGCAATAACGACGATTGAAATGGCAACAATGAAAACTGAGGTGTCAATAATGAGAACTGAAGTGCCAACAATAACAACCATTATTGACACATTTTAGAGATTGTCATTGTGGTTAGAAAATTACACCGAAAGGTTTTGGATTCTAGATGCACATACTATACATGAGACCAACGTTCTTATATGGGCATTTGCAGATGGCTGTATGTATTTTCAACACCTAATGTGGTGTATTGTATGCATTACACACATTACATTGTCATTGTGGTTAGAAAATTACACCGAAAGGTTTTGGATTCTAGATGCACATACTATACATGAGACCAACGTTCTTATATGGGCATTTGCAGATGGCTGTATGTATTTTCAACACCTAATGTGGTGTATTGTATGCATTACACACAATAGATCCAATCTATGGATTTATACACACGAGTTTATAGCGGTTTTAACCACTTACGTCAAAAGCAAATGATAATAATGTGAGTTATCGATCATTGTGTTGTTTACTTTATGACCGACGCCATTTTATTATATAATACAATAATGACCGATTTAAGGCGCTTATGAGTAACGCCTGCGCGGTCTTTTTCGCACAACACTTAATTTTGGATTTGAGGCCAAAATACCTAACCAAACTAGTAATATTTTTTTATGCAAAGTATATTGCAAACAACTATTAGGGATGTGAGCTATTTTATTTATTTTTGGTTTTAATTATAAAATAAAGGTAATTAAACAAATCAATTTCTCGTGATTTTTTAGGCAAATTTGGTATTTTTTTGTGAGATAAGTTAAATTATTAAAAAAATAATCTTACTGAGTTAATTACAATGAAATATAAATAAAATAAAAAAATACTTTTGAATGTAGCTATAACTTTGTTGTTATCCATTATAAATGAGCAATGAAGCAATGTTATTTTGTTTGAACCACTTATATATTTCAGTAAAGCCGACCGGTTTCGGAACGATCGTTCCTTCTTCGGAGCAAACGAATACAAGAAGGAACGGTCGTTCCGAAACCAGTCGGCTTTACTCAAATATATTAGTGGTTCAAATAAAGTAATATTGCTTCATTAAAAAAAATTTAAGATCATAAAAAAAGTATTTTTTTGGGTAAAATTTTAATTTATGTATTTAATTTATACAAATTTGTGTTAACAACGCACGTGAGCAGATCGTTTGTAATTTGCCTCTATGTCCATCAAAACGCTTTTTTTAATAATTTTTATTTTTTTAATTTTCTGTGGAAATATGATGAAATATAGGAATATATTTATTAAATTCACAAAAGCTGCCTCTAAAATCAAGAAACATTGATTTCTTAAATTACCCATATTAAAACGTTATTAAAAAAAAGTGCAACAGGGTTGCCCAGGTTCGTGGGGTGAGGTTTGTCTGGGTCTTGGCGGCGAATGCGTTTGCGGACAAACTGCGTGGTGGGCCGGATAGGGAGAGACTGGTTAAGGGAGACTCTCCAGCCGGACTCTCGCCTTGCACCGCAGTGGGAGGGATTGATTCATACGTCCGTCACTCCTGGACGCATTGACCCCCAGATTTGTACCCACCCCTCATACCCTTTTCCTTCCCAGAACTTCCTCTCCCTTCTTTCCCTAAAAAGACCCTCTACACAGCATCCCCAAAGATAATATAGGGCCTGAGAGATTGTTTTACTCCTCAGGGCCTCCTGTGTGGAGCTAATGTAAAAAAATATATTTTGGCCACAAATCAAAAATGAAGTTTTGTTTTGTGGCCAAAGGGGTTTCTCAACCGAACCTCTTACGACGAGATTCATGGAAGTTAGTATACAATAATTCTAATAAATCGAATAGCAAAAAACGGATATGGGTAGTTTAAAACTTTTTTATATGTAAACATATTTAAGATTTCGTCACAGATGTCGAATTATTCATTATGCATTCTGCGACTTCCAGCCAAAAAAGTCGCCTGCAGTGAAGAATTACTTTAAAAAATAACTCATTTGTGACAGCTGTTTTGCATGCGTGCCATTTTCTAACAATTCAAATTCACGAATACAACACGGTTTACATAAATTCACGATTTTGAAATCAACTAACAAACGATCGCTTGCACCCATCGACCAACTTGTTGACTGAGCGTAGCTTCTGTTTTAGCATTTTGTCTGTCTGCAAATTTGTTTGTTAAGTTTCGGTTCCGGTTTCAAGATGGTGACAGTTTTATCGGTTCAGTAAGGGTTCTTTTGTGTTTATTAATTAAAAATGTAGGTATTGTACCTACTTTAGAAATTTTGGATTTGATAAAATGAGAGAAAATCAAAATCATGCGAAATCTACAGTTCACAGAACTACTAAACTAGTCCCAGGGAGGGATCGTACGGACTTGTATTCGATCGCACATCATCGACGTTCTATATTTTTTCTTCTCAGGCGTCTCGTTTATAAAGGAAAAATACAGAAGATTCGTAGTAAGTATGTATGACGATGTACAATGTTGTATTCGATCGCACGTCATCGACGTTCTATATTTTTTCTTCTCACGCGTCTCGTTTATAAAGGAAAAATACAAAAGATTCGTAGTAAGTATGTACGACGATGTACAATCTCTCACTGGGACTAGTATAGTAATAATTGAATGACTATGAATAACACCTATATCGATGCTTGCACCGCATATTTTAAGTAGATTCATACATTTCTAGTAACTACATACATTTAAATACTTACTCATTTATCTCGTTTATTCGCCGTGATTTATAACTGACTTCCGGCCAGTATTAACATACTATTATGCAGGTGCAAATTTCTAAGCCTCTCGTTTTATCACAAAATCACAGGTCTTACAGACGTCTTACACTGACACACAAATTAATACTACTCGCGTTCATTCGTTATTAATTTTATTCCGTACGAACAACAAAGTGCTTCCCGCTAAACTATATGAAATACGGAAATTTTTTCAAGAAACTTGCGCGCCACCCATTGTAAAAATTTTATACAAATTTCATAACGCCAGAGCTCACCATTATTGTACATAGAGACCTTGGCGGGAATGCGCACAACACATCACCAAAGTGTCATCGCTATTAGATGTTAGTTTAGGAACGCACAAGGAACAAACAAAGAAACATTCATTTTTATGGTTCCATGACAGTTCAGAATCAACTTTTTTTTTGTTAAAAGAAAGACAAACATTCCCGGGTTACGATTTACGAATAACCTGACAATATATGAAAATCTCCTACTACCACCACAGTAAGCGGAAAATGTTGCTTGTGTCGTGATGGAGGACTTGCCAGCCGAGGAATCGAATATGCGACACCTGTCATTAAGATATGAAAAAAAAGAGAAAATTGCTCATAAAGTAAACCTAACGTAAACTATTTAACTAAAAACGTATATATTTAACCATTTTTTTTCATCACTCTTAATGACTTTTCATTGGTGGTGTTGAGTTGAATTCAATCTGAATTCACCCATTTTTATATATGACTAGTTCACCCATTTTTATATTCATATAAACCGCCACGCAGGTTTTTGCTGCTAGGCCCTGCGGGCGGCTTTTAGTTCCCCTCCCCGCTCCCGAGTTCCCCTCCTCCCCCTCCCCTCAGCACCCTTCCGAGTTCCCCTTTTCTCCTTCCCCCTCCCTCTCCCCCAAACCTCCTCCACCCCCTCCCCTCCCCACTCCACCCTACAAATCCCCAAATTTTAATCGCAATCGGATGAACGGTTTAGCAATGCATAATTTCATGATGCCAGAGCACACTATTGTATACAGAAACCATCGCGGGCATGCGTACATCAAATCCCCAAAGTTTCATCGCAAGCAAAGCGTAGCGGACATACATATATTCATACATACAAACCCAGAAACAAACATATTTTGATTTTTATATATATAGAACTTATATTACGTATGCAACCTTTTTATAGAAATTTATTAAATATGTAAATACTCATTAAAACACCAATACGTATGTGCATGTGTGTGTACATGTATGCATATATTTTTAACTTTTTATATGTATACATATCTTTGTTGATTGATACATATCTTTTTTAAGTATAATATGTTATTCACCCGCTTCGGAACAGACTCTGTCTAGTGAGGTGGGTAAAAGAAAACTATGTACATAAATGAAAATGAAATAAACGCCCGGGTTGCCGGCACTGAAATTGAAAAAATATTTTAGAGCCCAGGAGATTAAATTAAAACATATTGAGAAAATACCAAACCTTGTCTCAAACAACACCAAAAACCCGGCTTTGGTGAATGTGGGTACATTTTACAATACTGAACCATATTGGCCGGATTCCGGGTGGTAACAGTAGGTACATGAACATGAGTTTATTCGACGTTTAATAGATTTTTTATCGATTTGACCATTCTTGCAACATTTCCGCGGTATTGTTATGTGACCGAAATGTCGACAGGTGCGATGTTAACAATAGTGGTCGTAAACTTTTGATCCCAAACTAAAACGAATATTTTTGGCATGCATAGCGGAGTCTATTTACAAAAATCGACGTGATATCTGGTAGCCAAGATAAATCAAACCACCACGTAAAAAATAAACTTTGTAAATAGCACGGAACAAACTACAACACAGAGAGAGGGCAACGGATCCGGGTATCGCCGGCTGTGATGTTTTACCAGTTTACCTGTTAAGATAATATTGATGAAATTAAAGTGACTAGTGGTCGCCCAATGGTCGAAATTCGACCATAATTTATTTATTTTTTTATTGATTTATTATGCATAATTTAAAATATATATATTAGCATTCTGCACCCATTCTCTATATAAACTACTTTTCTCGCATGGTTTTGGGGGGAAATCTATAAATATAAAAATCAAAATATGCTAGCTTCTGGGTTTGTAGTTCCCGGCATGCGTTGCTATGCCACTTAATAAAGATATTGTTTCTCCCTGCGTGTCCCTTCCCTTCGTCCCATTCTTTTTCCGCATCCCCTTCCCCTCACGCGTTCCCACTCTGCCTTCTCCGCTTTCCCTCTACCCACTCCCATCTCCCGCTTTCCCCGTCCCACGAACCCCATCCCGCCTTATTCCGCCCCGATTTCCCCTTACGCCTACCGCATTCCACACATTCAGTCCCCGTACAAACAGCTCGAGTGCTACTTATTGCAATTTTTTTATACAAATTTCATGATCCCAGAGCTAACTATTGTATACAGAAACTATCGCCGGCATGCACACATCAAATCCCCAAAGTTTCATCGCAATCGGATGAACGGTTTAGCAACGCGTAATTTCATGATGCCAGAGCTCACTATTGTATACGGAAACCATCGCGGGCATGCACACATCAAATCCCTAAAGTTTCATCGCAATCAGATGAACGGTTTATACATACAAACAAACAATTTTAGATTTATATATGTATATATAGATAAGTGTGTGAAATTTCATACTCCTCCATCCGCGCAATTTTCGTAAAAAGGGGTACAAAGTTTTTGCTTCACGTATTAATTAATATACCGATATTGAACTTTCTCGCATTCGTTTAGACAAAAATACAAGCTCGACACAACTGAAAACCATTTTAAAAGAACTCAAGACGATGTGTTCGAAGCAGTGCGTAAAACTTGGGAGAAAAAACTTGATTTTAAAGATACCGGCAAACACGCATCCACAGATTACCTACATACATAATGGAGGAAAGGAGCCGGCAGCCACAGCTCGCTCGTTTGTTGAGGTAGTTCGCAGAGTGTGCGTGAATGCGTGTCGCGTCTGTACACGGCCCGGCACCAACACGTAAGCAGCTTCTACTACTTCCACCACGCTATGGACTTTTCCCGAACAATCGAGATTGTAGAACAACAACTAGTTGTACCTATACGGCTGTCTTCGTGTATAGTTCATTGGCCCCGTTATTGCCGCGGAGCGAGTGTGCGTGCACATTCCTCGGGGGTCTGCCCGAGCTGAGTTAGTACTGCTGGTTGCTGGTTGCTGGTTACTGGTAGGCACTAGGCAGTATAGTCTGCGTCGCTCTGCCTGTAGCTCTGCGTGCCGAGAGCCCTGCACAGAGGCGGATTAAGCCGATTGGAAGGCCCTACCGGTAAAGACACATTTCGAGGCCCTTGACCACCCTAAACAGCAGCTTGGATGCTGGCGGCACTCCACTATCAACCTACTAATTTTATTAGCGATTTTATGAGTGCCCCCTTCTGAAAGAATCACATTCCTTTAATATCGCCGGAGGTGTGCTAGATTTTTAAATCACATAATCTGAACACCGAATTTACCTGAGCCAATGGGACTATGGCATCCTCAATTGGGGTTATGTAATAAGGCTGATTCGGGAAGGTTCGTGAAGAAGCCCCGGAGATGCACAAATTTGTAGCTTCAAGGTCGAAACATTAATGAATTCGTAAACATCTAAAAAGAGGAGAATAGAAATTTTCTACACTTATATTGAAACCACAAGATGGCGCTATTTTTTTTTCCTGAAATAAAAGAATAAAAGATATTCACCATAGCGAGCAGAAATTCAATCGATCGCTGTTAATAAATAACTTAGAAAGAGAAACTAATATATTCATTTACAAGCCAAGTTTTATTTACAAATTTGCTTTTGCGTTTACGGGTTAAATACGTGAATGATATTTTGTGTTGTTGTTTTTAGCTGGGAATCTATCCAGCTCGAGACCCCTCGCTCCGACCCTGGCCGTGCAATGCGGATTGCGTACACACTATCTGTACAGCCTGTAGCTGTACAGTGTACAGCGTAGTATGTACAGAGTGTATACACCGAGGTTTCTATAGACTACGACTACAGCTCACCGTCCAACATAGCGTGAGATATTATGATACTGACAATGCCTGCATCTTGTTATTCCGCACTAGAGAGAACAAATTAAGATGGAAACTGATTCACTCTCGTGCGATCGAATCTTTTAATACATCTACAAATGTATCACAACGATTGTAAAAAATTTTCTGTCAGCGACTTTGGCGTTACGGATTCCGTCTGAATCAATATCGGATAATAAATCATCCGATTCAGCGAACACAAGCGACATCTGATGAATTAGAAATTAGCAGCAATTTGAGGGTTCTTTGATGTTCTGTCTGTTAGTTTTTCTAGGAAGGGACAGGAAGCAATCAATTTCACACTCTAAAAATCAAGGAACAATCTTATTTTTAACAATCCATCCATAAAATCATTTGTGAATTTAATAATAATGATTCTTTTAGAAAGAAGAAATCAAATGATTTCAAATAAATGATAGGATTTTTTAAATATTTTTTTATTGAATCTACCTTCTAAATCTAGATCAAAGCATTCTCCTTCAAGAATCAGCGCCGACTCAATGTTTACATTTTGTTCAGAAGCAAATAGAAGGTGCACATTGATCAAAAACAGGTGGATAGGATAAAAAACGTGTTAAAAAAACTCGTTTGCATCCACATTTTACATAACTTCAATATATTTCATAACATTTTATAAACTTCTCAATATTCAAGGTACGCAAGTAGCTTCCTAAATGTTAACCTCACTAATATTTCAAAAGAAATCGTAGAGTTTGTGTCGAAAACACAAAGTAAATAGTGCTGCCGGTGTCAACAATCCCACACCCACAAGAGAAGCATGGGGGCCCCGAGAAACACGCACGTCTAAATGGGGAATCGAGATCTAAATTAGTTTCACCCGTATAAATTACTATTTCCAGACCAGAAAAAAAGTATCTGTAATTACACACACTATATTTGTGTACGTTAAAAGCGGGACGCACACGTGTAGTATACAAATATATATTTAGAAGAAACGGTCGCGTGATGAAATAACTACAGAACATGTCGCGCTAACTTGGTCACTGGGTAAACTTTACTGTGAAGCTTTCTACAATAAATTCTAGGTGGTCACCTGCTTGGATTGCTCTGGCTTGACGTTAATGTGCCTACAGATAAATTCATACAAGTGTCGATTTTTTGTACTTATGCGCTGGTACGCAGTAAATAGAGAAGCAGATTTTTCTTTGATGCATTTGAAAATATGTTTTATATTTTTGTTATTCGGCGGTACATCCTCTCTGCACATCCGTTAGGGGTCACTTAATTATATTTTGTGGAATTAGGTATACCGTATTTTCCCTAAACCGACTGCACACGAAGATTGTCGTCCTGCCATGAAACCCTTTTTAATTGTGTGCTGTGTTATCACAGAACTCTGCTGTTTCAACCCCAATCACATTTATTTATTTATCAAATGGAGTATCAACGCCATTTTGTTTTTTTTTTTCACACTGAAACTTTAATTTCAAACCAAAATGGCGTTGACGGCCGATTTGACGACACAGTCAAATGTGAAGGAGGTTCAAACAACTGAGTCCAAAACTGATTGGTATGATTGCAACCAACTTTGCAGACATTCTCAAAAATAGCAGTGCCGATATAGGTGCGTGTAGGTCCATGATAAATTAAGTGCTATCGGTCGTTTATCTGCTAACTAACCCTTTAATTAGTATATAATTATTTCGCAATTCGCGATTGCATCGTTAGCGTGCAGATAAAAAAGATTGGCATAATGCTGAAGATTGCCCTATTCAAAGGTTTATCTCTATCAGTAACCTAAGAGGGATATTAAAATACCAGGCCATAGCCTTAGGCCACGTACAGTGGGTACTGAAATAAGTAATGAATGTTGAAAATGACAAGGGAAAAATACAAGCACACCAAAAACTGTAATGGAGATTTGCTAAGAATGTCATCTCCTCTACAGGTGTATAATCTGTGGAGGTAGTCGGTAGTGGATTTGAGTTCACATGTGTAGGAAAAGATTCAGGGTCACGGCTGGGTCCCCCACAAAGGAGACCATTATCATGAGATGGTGTCCACGTCAATCTGCAAACTGCCAGACAGTTCTTACTGTGAGCCCTGTGGCATGGAGCAGAGGTGCACACTGAGGGTCTTGCGGAATGTCGACTTTACAAACTCCTCAAGGGCAACGAAAGTTTATGCATTTGACAAAAGGATAAAAAATTAATATAGCTACATTTATGAAGTCCCAAAGCTCCACAATAGAACTTTTTATGCTATTTTGTGAATAAAAAAATATATTTTTGGAGAAAATATGTATTTCATTAGCAATATATTATTATTATATTGTACTGTCTTTATTAATCGGTTTCGCACAAAACTTAATATTGAAAGTTATGGAACAATATAGCGTCTTGTCTAATTTTTTTTAAAGCAAATGGATATTTCAAAGCTCCATAACTTATGATGAAAGCGGCTATAATTCCTGTAATGCGTAGATAATAAAAATTAGCCAGCAGAACTTCCTTGTAAATAAACTTTTTTTGTAAATTATCTTAGGGGGCATCATTAAAAGGGGAGGGGGGGTTCAGCACTTTACTTGAAAAGAATATACGAAGTGGCCCAAATTTATCTCACCAAGGGTGGGGTCTTGATTGGACGAAAAACTGCTCACGTAATTAACGTATGCCCCCTTATTATATAAAACAAAGTCGGGTTAGTTACACCATTTATAACTCAAACACGGTTGGACCGATTTTTATGATCTTTGTTTTGTTAGATTTGTCTCCGCTCCGAATAGCAGAATAGCTATAAAACATCGGAAAAAATCACGAAATAAAATTATTAAGAAAATTCTTTTCCTCATACATTTTGTATGGAACGAATTCTCATCTTTTGAAAGATCTGCAGCAATATTGTGAAAAGTAAAATATTGAATAGTGAGTAAATTCCAAAAAATCAAAAAAGTCAAATGTCAATGCGCTGATTGTTTTGTTTTTGTTCTTAAACATATAATGCTGCCCCTCTTTCTTACACACCAAATGTTAACAGTCGAAAATGAGACAAAATGTCTGCACCCCTCCAAATTAAATTAAAAATAATTATAATAAATCTCCCTCACACGTATAAAAAAAATTAAACGCAATTCCCGTAAGTAAGTGGAAAAGTAAGAAAATCACAAAAAAATTAAATCCGTACACAACTCCATCTCTGATAATGACAAAAATAAAATACGGACAGTTGCGCATCAATAATTGCTTCGTTGTGTAATTTTTAACTTACAAAAAAACCGATCACTAATAAAAAAAACTGAATTCAATTCAGCTAATAAGTTAAAACAACAGTTATTGCTTCTGAGGCGATAAGAAGTTCGCCGGGTCAGCTAGTATAATAATAAAAAAAAAAAACAATATACTTACGAAAAGACACAAAAAACAAAATAAATTGGTTTTCAAACAAAGTTTACAAATTGAGATAAGGTGAAACATATTTTTCTATCCAAAATCTATACAAAAGGTGTATAGTGTGTAGCACTTCAATAAAAATGTGTGGGCTTTGATAGAAGGAAGTCGATTTTATTGCCATTTGAACGTAAAAAGTTTCAAAAGGTTAATAAAAAGAACGATAGGGGTATCATAAAAAAATACAAGTAGTCGAGTAGTTGGCACTTAAAACTAAACGTGGGTGTCCAAAGTTCAATGTCTTAAGACCTGAAAAAAAATTCACGAAATTCATAATTTTTACGCTAATGACGCGAATTTTCGTATTTTTCATGAAAATAACGT
This sequence comes from Limnephilus rhombicus, assembly GCA_929108145.2. Taxonomy (NCBI): domain Eukaryota; kingdom Metazoa; phylum Arthropoda; class Insecta; order Trichoptera; family Limnephilidae; genus Limnephilus; species Limnephilus rhombicus. The sequence goes on from OV815272.1 coordinate 27,164,878, forward strand.
GAAATTCGCGAAGGTTTCTATCAATGTCCAAATTCGAGTTACATAAATCACGTTTTCCAAATAAAAGGTTATGTCTACTATCCACAACGTAATGGCCATATCAATTTTCATTTGTAAGTTCATAATATTTATGTTTTAGGTATAAGAAAAGAAGTCTGGAAATAGAAGACTGACTGAAGGTAAGTGACGGCTGAGGAGTGAAGACATGTCTGCCGTCTGCTGCTGGGGTATTAAGAGGGTATTAAGTTTTATTTTCTTACAAAGCTTATTTAAGTCTTCAGAGCAGAGCTTTTTAACTTCCTGTACAGATTCCGTTCAGATTATAGACAGATAATAAAAGAATAAAAAGCCGTGATGAAATTCCGTTTATAACGTTTTTTACGCTGGTTGTAAGAAATCTACAAAAGCTTTCAGAGAAGCAATTAAATTCCTTTTTTTCACAACTTTTTCTTACGTTGCGCAAAAATCAAATTTCAAGACAATTTAGTAAAATTTTGCTATATCAGAGTGGTAAATAATCTCAGTATCGTCCTGGGGGAAGACCACTATTCAGAATCGAAACATTACTTTACATGGTTTTAGCCGAGTTAAATATCTTTTCTGTCACCTTGGACTCCACGCACCCTTTTTTAAATATGAATAACTCACAAGAGTCTCAGTTGTTCCCGTCTGGAGCCAGTGAGTCTATTGCATACCCAATTGGGGTATGTTGTGAGGCTGGAGGTAGTGGGGAAGGGCAGGAGATGGGGAAGAGGAAAGTACCTGGCTATTCAGATCTGGTCACCAAACACGGCCAAAGCCATTTCAAGCAACGTTTCAATTCTGAATGGTGGTCTTACACCAAGGCGATACTAACTTCCACTCTGTAACGTGCCGCAAATATAATCTGTTTTATTTTAATTAAATCGTGCAAAACCACAAATTAATTGGATAACATTTATTTGCCCACGCCAGGATTCTATCCCACCTTCGAATTGTGAGTCAAAAGCCTTTCCGCTAGACCACGCCGGCCGTCAAAATTCAAAAATCCTAGACTTATTCCCTTTAGAATCGCAACATTCACCAAATTCAGGATAACATCGTCCCACTGGCTACGGGCAGTTGTTGGAAACCTTATGTGACATTCCCACAAAAAATGTACTACATGGTTATTATTTTATGTTCACCGTAGGTTATATTAAATAATACAATGGGATTGTATTATTTAATTAAATATGGACTAATTTCGGTTTTTGGCGCATGGATGATGTAATGATATTTCTGCGTAATGCTTAACGTTTAATGGAGTTCAATAAACTCTAAATTTTCAAGTTAATTAATATGTATATAAATCATAATATATCAGACGAGCGATAAAGTAGGCACTAAAATTATTCAATTTTAATTAGTTATAACAATAATTCCATGTTTGAAATATGTTTTTTTTCGCTATTGTAGGTATTTATTTATTTTGATGGTAAATATGCAGTTAGTCCACCTCAAGGATAACGTTCGTGTTGTCGAAGTTTGATGCACGGACAATACGAAATGTTCATTTTTTTAACCAATAGACAGTCAAATATGACATTTGTTGGAAGTACCAATCTTATAAAATAAATTTTCTAAAATAAACTCGCGGTAAATATGCAGTTAGTCCACCTCACAGATAATACGGAACGTTCGTGTTGTTGAAGTTTGATGCACGGATAATACGGAATGTTCCTTTTTTAACTAATAGACAATCAAATATGATATTTGTCGGAAGTACCAATCTTATAAAATAAATTCTCTAAAATAAACTCACATTTCATCATACTTTTAAAAAACATCCCAGGTTTTGAATGGTTTGTTGGCAAAGCAGGGTTTGTCTAGCGGGTTTGTGTAATTATTTTAATATATTTCTTTCCATGTTCTACTGTTATAAATACAGGTACAAACTTGTCAATGATGCATTCACTTTGTTTTACGCAAAAATATTTTTTCTATGATTGGCAGCATTGGTGAAATGTCTATGAAATGTTAAAATAAAAACGACGAATAAACATGGCGTTACCGCGCGAGTGAATTAATTTTAACAAAATTAATATGTTAAATGCATATTTCTTGCATGTTTTTTGGTCTCCCCCGACATAAATACTCACTTTTCGTAATAATAAAGCTAAATATAACTGTTTGGATAAAAAGTATTCCGTATTAACGAGTAAGCGGTTTAATGCATAAATAATATAAATTCTTTCAGCTCCACAAATTCTATAATTATAATATCCCATGATTTTTCACGGAATATGTGTTTATAAGATCCTCAATCCTCACCCACGCCATATGAAAACCTTGTCTTTATCTACGCGTAAATGTGTGACTTTACAAGTGTTCGAAAATGGCACGCGAAATTACGTTCATTCCATTAGTTAGCACTTAGTTACATATCAAATATGAACCATCTTATAACCGTGGATCTTATAAACGTGCCTTCTTCTTACTTAATATCAATCTTATTATGCTATAAATACACTTAAGAAGATGGAGATATATGTGATTAAGAATGTTGGAGAGAGTGCGCTAATATTTAAAACCGTAAAATTGAAGCGAAAATTGTGAAAATGTTTAATAAAACACGAATCGTTTAAAATAGAGCAAAAATCTCTAGGGAGCTGCCTAAAACAGCATTTAAAGAAACACCGTGAATTTTTTCATACATATAACTTGTAAAATAACTGAAACAGACGTGAAAATAATAATTTTCGGAGCATACTTTGCGATTTTTTTTCTATCGAGGGAATTTCATATAATTTGCGTTTCGGCGTCGGGAATGTATGTATACATATTATCTTCAAAAATAACATATATATTAAGAGCGTTTAACCAGCCAGAGGCCGAAAATCCACATTTCGTCGAAAGTTTTTCTTGCGATCGTACAGGGCGGTTCCAATGAGAAAGATTAAGTATTCTCCATACCAGCTTTGTAAAATTATAATTCAATATCGATTTTATTTCATTCCAAAGTTGCTTTAATTTATACCTACGTCCAAAAATGCTGAAAGGCGTGATGGTAAAACTATTAAAATTATGGACTTTTGTAATTATTTTTTGATTATAATTATTTAACATGTACGTTTGTACGTATTTATTTTTTAATGATTTTATTTAAACTAAAATTAAAATTCTAAAACATGCGATACCTAGATAATGTATTGATTTATTTTATTACATGATTATATCATTTGAAATGGGCGTGGTATAATACAAAATCTTTTTTGAAAATTTAAGAAATCTGCCAACGACCTACGGTATAACCTTATTATACTAAATATAAACACTTTTTCTCAAGATTTAATAATAATAATAATAATAATAATTTTATTTTAGTAATTTGTACATTTAAGTTTACAAATTTCTAATTGATAATAATATTTCATATTCACTATATTTTTTCAAGTTTTATGTAGCTCCTACAATACATCTTGAACTTTCCAATTGGTGTGGACTTTAAAGTTTCTGGTAGTGTGTTATACAACTTCATTCCCTTGTACAGTAGACTGTTCTGCGTATTCGCTTTGTCCTTATTTTGTAGCCTAATTTCCTTGCACGTCCTTGTGTTATATCTGTGAATGTCTTTATTGTATAAAATTTTATTTGAGAAGTATTTTGGTAACGTGTTGTTCAATATTTTGTGGATAAATACCATCGTGTTCAAGGTCAGCATCTGTTTCACGGTCAACCAATTTAGTTCCTTTAACATTTTAATAATTTTTGAAAATGAAAATGTTTTAAAAATTTTTAAAACATGCGAATGCTAGATAAAAGAACAATCTTTCGAAATCCATTTATAATTTTTGGTGGAAAAGAGGCAATACGTCCAAAATCTGATTAAAAAATGACATATTTCTGGTTTTCTCTGGTAATACCCTCTTAAGAGCTTAAAAACTTCAAATTTTTAAGGGGGATATGTAAGAAATCGGTAGAAATTCGGGTAGCGGCGGCTTGGCGATGGACCACGTCGTGGAATTTTCTGGAACAGGCCGCTAACAATAACACTCCTTATATAGATAGCTAATAAGGTTTAAATTTCCGTCACAAGCCGCCTTGATTTATTCAAGAAAAAAACATCACCAAAAAGCGCGTTTTGTTTTATTTTGCGAAGCTCAGGCACAAATATATAAATGTTTTACGATAATTTTCTTAAGAATTGAATTTCTCACATTATACAATAAAAACCACAAACGAAAAGGGGTTCGTAACTGGACGATTTTGAAGTTTAAAGCAATTTTTATAGGACTGATGCTTTTTTTCTGGGCTTATTAAAAGACTAACCAAAAAAATACTCGATTATTTCAAAAGGCAAATGTGTGATCTGCTCGCAGAATTTAAATAAAACATCTAAAATATTTCTAAGTTATCTAATTTTCAAACCGATTTAGCATTGCTTGCTGCAATGCTGTTTAAGATTTTTGCTTTATTTTAAACGAGTCGTGTTTTATTAAACATTTTCGCAATTTTCGCATCGACTTTGTTGCTTTATGTGTTAGCGCTCTCCTCTAACATCCGTAATTTCGTATCTCTCCATCTTCTTCTTTTCGGGCCCGGTTGCGGAACCTTAAGTTATTTTAGTAATTGAATTTACAATAGAGCTCGCGCCTAACCGACTGTAAGTTGATGCGTGAATGAAAAGGTACATAGCCCAAGCCACATACTGATGCTGCTGTATAACCAGATTCGAAACCAGTTCAGCTAGAGGGAACTAACCAACTACCCAACCATCGGAGTGCGGGAACCAGGTAGTACAAGAACAAGAAGTAAGGCCGGGTTGGTTGGTTAGTTGTTTGGTTGGCTCAGTTGTCCGGCTGGGTGTGTGACCGAGCGGTGGTTGAACCCGCAGCCCGCAGCGAGAGTGCCCTTGTGCCTTACCACGAGGCCAGACGACCTACCGCCACCGGCGAACCGTTGTGAAAACAAATCGGACGAAGCGCCCAACCAAATGGACGGATATAGGAGCTCTACCAAAAAATATCGCTAGAGCCCGTTTTATATGCAACAACTAATTTTGGCGCCATCTTGAATGCATTCTTTTGAAGTAAAAACTTCTTTAACACCGTTGAAACGAAAAAGCGACATCTATAGGATTGAGCCTGCGAGAGAATTAGATAGAATAATCGGTCTCCTCTTTGTGCGGTGCTTCGTAGCCTACCCACTCTGAAGTTTAACTGAAACTTTCACTTCTACCGCGTGCGAACTGCACACATGTGTTTTTTTAATGATTCCCAACTAATTAGAAAAAATGCATACGTCTAAAGAGTTATTATTTATTATCTATCTTTTGTGGGATCGTTATCGAGATAACGGACGTGATCTCCTGTCAGATTTTGTGATTTGCTTTTTCTATGTGCAACGTACATTAAATTATTAAAAAATAATCATGCATAGGTACTTGCAGGAATTCGTGTTTTTTTTTCATTAGCTCAACACAGGAGGCACCGAAGAAAACAATCCCACTAGACCAGACTTACCAATGATATTTAAAAGATCGGGATCCTAATTTTACTATGTAACATGTAACAATGTTAAAAAAGATTTAAGGTGTGAGGGAGGGTTTGGAAAACAGGCGAATTCTCCCTCATTGTCATTTTTTATATACTATTTCAATATCTGGATTTGTGTTTTTTTCCGAATAAAATAAACAAAATAAATAAACAAGTATTTATAAATAAGAATGATTTTTGGCGAGTCTATAAAATAAACTTATTAAAAATCTCGTGTCATAGATCCCATCCACACATACTTACAATACATTCGTTATTTTTTATTTAACAACGAAAATATTCACTAGAAATAATTTATATGACAGAACAACGTTTGACGGGTCAGCTAGTAACTAATAAATTGAAGAAAGGTTGCAGAAAGTCCCGTAATTATTACAATATTTTACTTTACTTCGGGCATACCAGCAAAACATTTCAAATGACTTAGCTCTTTAATGGCGTTTACATTAATGTTTCAGAACTTAACTAACTAACTAACTAACCATCACGCCGTTTCCCCGCAGGGGTAGCAGAGAGGACGGACCGCCAAACAACTCGGTCTTGGCACACACTCTTTGCCTCACTCACATTCATAATAATATAAAATTAATGTTTATATTCTTTATCTACTATTTTCCCATCATGCATTGTAAAGTATTTTGAGTTTTATGTTGTGTACATTTAGATTTCTTTGCCTTTAAAAAATATGTAGAAGCGGACGTGAAATATCAAATAAATAAACATTTTCCATAGACTGCAAGCACTGTCCGTCCACGAAAAAGTCAAAGGTCGATATGCAGTCTCTTCGCGGAATGACTGGTTTATCCTAGGTTTGACCAGCTGGGCTTTGACCAAGACTTCAAGTCAGACCTGTGGATTGACTAGTGAAACCTAGGAGCGCCGGAGCATCGAGGATTGACTATAACATATATACATAATAGTCACGCACAGGCTTCGCCTTCGTGGGATTTTTTTGTTGTTACTATCGTATATTTTATGTTATTATTTATTATGTACCTGTACCAAACTTTATCAATAATAAAAAATAAAATTTCAAAGAAGGATAATGTATGCACTCGTACATTGCTGTAGTCTGGGTCGAATTCTGAACCATTTCATGAACTAGTATTTGAAGTCAATTGAAAGGAGACTGTTGTATCATCTAAATTGGGCTTAACAAGATACTCGTACGTGGCGGCGTCGGAGAGGGGGTGTAAGAGTGAAGAAAATTAATGAAAATAATTATTTATCTTCACTTCTATTTTAAATTATCTTATTATTTCATCAATGCGTAAAAAAGAAAAAATATTTTATCCGAAGATTTTCCATAAACTTATAGGCAAGAAAAAATATTTTATCCGAACATTTTCCATAAACTTATAGGCCGGCGTCTTTTTTTCATTTTTTAAATTTTATTTTGTTTGGAAAACCAACAGTTACAATAATTAATAATGTTTGATAAAATATGTATAAATATTTAAGCAATAACAGGTTTTCACTGACGTTTATTAATTATTTAGTGAGTAGGTTTAAAGAGAAATCGCGAAAAATAGTCAAATTATGTTATGTGGATGGGATGGTGGAAGGGAGGGGAAAGGGATGAATCTATTCTGTGTAAATAGCAGTACGTATGTGTAAATTTATTTATTCATTTTAGGTTTGAAAATGTTAGGTAGGTGCTGTGTTAAATAAGTCGAATTCACTGTATGAAATGTTAAAGATGTGTGAAGGGCGGTGAATGCATGTATTTTGTTTAGAGTTAGCGTTGCATTGAAGAATGTTTAATGCGTGGTTTTGTCTGGTTTGTCTGATGGGCACTCTTAGTTGAATTCTTTCTAGTAATTCCGGGCAATCTATCATATCCCATCTTAACAGACGGACTGCAATCTTTAGAGCACAGGCGTCAGGTGGGAATGCTGTCCTTGTTCTACCGGTATTACAATGGAAGATGCTCCGAGGAACTAGCGTCATTGATCCCCTCGGCACCGGTGCATAGTCGGGAAACACGCCAAACACGCGCCCAACATTTGTACACGGTTGACATTAGTCACATGAGAACGGGTCGTTTCTATGACTCGTTCTTGAGTTCAACGGCTCGGCTGTGGAACGATTTGCCGGCCTCTGTGTTTCCTCCCTCTTACAACATGGGTCTCTTCAAGACCCGTGTTCACTCCTTTCTTTCCTCAAAAAGACCCTCCACACAGCATCTTCAAAGATGACATAGGCCCTGAGGGAAGTTATTTTCCTCAGGGCTTCCTGTGTGGAGTTAATGTTAAAAAAAAACTGGCCGATAATGATATAATAACAGAACTTGAATAGAACTTACACAGAACGTGAAAATTAACTCAAAACATTTGAACTCTAAACAAAGAACTTTCACAGAACGTGAAAATTAACTTAAAAATTTGATTAAGGACCTTTAACCCAGCCAGCGGCCGAGAATCCAAATTCCGTCGAAAGATGTTCTTACGATCGAACGGCGAAAACAGCCTCTACAAATTATCCAACTATATTATTATTAAATAAAATAAAGAGTATCTAAATGAAAAGTAGAAGAGGGAGAAAGAACATTAACTTTGACAGGAGGTGCCTAAGAGGCAGGGAGAAAAGTAGGCGTGGGGGGAAGGTATTATGTTAAAAATTGCGCTATTTGACAAATCTATTTGTTAATTTAGTAAATTGGTTTTATTTATTTTTTATGATTTTTTATTTTTTTATTTCAAGAGCTTCTTCTTTATAATGCGTCCCATTATTACATATTCCATTTCTATGTAGTACATCTATCCTCGAAGATTTATTAAAAGAGTGATCTTTTTCTCTTTGCGAATTCTGAAAACCTACACTTCTTAGGCCGGTGCAATTCGCAAATATCGCTAAAAAAGGGTGGGACAAAACTGTGAGCAGTGTTTATTCTTGAATGTAGCGTACATTTTAAAGATTTTTCCAGAGGATACGAAAAGTCTAACTCTATTAACCATGGTACTTACACAATACAAATTATCCGGCGCCTAACATACTCGAAAGAACATTAAAAAGGTTGCATTATTTTGCAAATGCTCCGATGACCACAAAACACCAAGCAACGAGCGCCATTAGTTGCGCCAGGAAAATTCATAAATATATACATGGCAGTGCTTCGGAAGTATAACATTATAAAATACCTTTTGCACTGTGATTTAAATAAATAAAAAAGAAACAATTGTTTGCAATGAACCCTACCCATATACGGGTTAAACCAATAATAATAACTAATAACCATTTAATTTAATCCGGGAACCATTTAATATTTAATGGAAAACACCTCTGCCATAGGTCACCCCAAGTAGTTCGCTACGTTAGCAGGGGTGCATGGGTTCATGGGGTGAGGTTTGAGCGGCTCTTGGCTTCTACCCACCTGTTGCGTGGCGGGCCGGATCGAGAGAGACTGGTTAAGGGAGGTCTCTTTAGATTCCAGCGGAACCTCTCACAACTCATCGCCTTGCACCACAGTTGAAGGAATCGTTTCATAAATCCGTCACTCCTGAACTCACTTACACCCAGATTCCTACCCACCTCTCATACCTGATTACTTCCCAGAACTTCCTCTCCTTCTTTTTCTTAAAAATACCCTCCACACAGCATCCCTGATGGAAATCGTTTTCCTGTATGGAGCTAACGTAAAAAAAAAGTTTGGTCATAGCTCAGTGACAGTCGGCACGCTTCCACGCCATGTCTCCCTGTTTTCTTTTATCACACATGTACATGTTTCTTACTTGCATTACATAATATAATGGGTTTTGCCATACAGGAATTATCATATTGTGCCGCATTAATATGATATAATAATATGCAATTTGAAAAGTTAAGTTTACACCAAATGTAGATACAATACACAAGAATATATTCGGCACCAAAGACGCCGTGAATTTATTCAAGTGTTAATTTGCAGGCAATTAATTAGTATAGTATAATACAAAGCCAATTAAAATAGACTGTACAATGTTGTTCTACTGGTTTTACAGCTTTCATAAAACCAATCAACAAGTTAAGCCTCGGTGTTTTTATCATAAAAAAATTATCCTATTGTCAACGGAAGGTGAAAACTCAAGCAGTGATATAACCACATCTGGGCCCTACAATGAATACTTCGATAAAGATTTTATCGGTTAATAACGCCAATTAATCATCTTTTCTGAGCACGACTGCAGATAGCCAACAAACAAAATGTGAACAACGAATTAAACCAGGGTCTTTATGCAGCAAGGATTTATGTAACCAAAGTTACTGACCACAATAGGCCACTTGCATGGATTTCATAACGACTTGGAAAAAATCGTGTGGATAGATCTTTTTACTAAGATTACGAAAATGTTAGCAAAATTTTTTAGAAATGTAGGTATTTTTTTTTTTTTTTTTAAATAAATAAATCCATTATTTGGGCTCGTGACGTCACTACATGAAAATGTCCTGTCTCCGAAAATGTTCCTATTAATTTTGTAAAATTCCACACTGCTTTATTTTTTTTTATATGGCATCACTTCGATTTCAGTCGAATTTTTGAATTTGACATTTAACGTTCACTAGATGTATTGTTTGTTCTCTGCGAACTTATCATTTGGTTAGACTTTTTGACAGATGTTGTGAAGAGAACCCCGTACATTTTATACGTCGGTACGTGTTTTAGAGGTATAAATCAAAATTTATAATATTCTTATTATTATTAGGTATAATTTACAAGTACAAGAATATTATTACGTTGGATTTATAGACGTTGTACCTACATTATAATGATTTATGATCAATAAGATGGATCAAGGAAAAAAATATTTATGAGATGTAATATTTTTGGTATGCCTCGTTATTCTCCTGTGCCATTCGTGCGGAAAACGTTCTTTTTTTAAATGATTTTCGGCTATGTAATTATCGTTTTTTCGCACCGATAAAATTTTGTCCCGTCTTTGCGGTTTATAAAAAATGGTCTGATTTTTCGGATTGAAATTTTCAAAAAATCGCTAGGGTTTCAAAAATACGATTAAAAAAAATACAGAATGTCTTAGAATATTTGCCTAAACCGGAAAAAAAATTTAAAAATGTGCTGCAAGTGGCCTATTTAAAAAAAAAATGAAACATTGGGAATTTTTTATTAATTATTTTTACATGAAACGACACAAAAATTAGTTAACGATAACGTTTATAAAACTTTTGCCTAATAAAATATGAGTGTGTTTTTTTTTCGTTATCAGTAATTTTAGTTAGAAAAGACGTAAGTGAGCCATTTTTAAAACGTTTATGTTGGCATTAAAAAAATATATTATTCAAAAATAATATTTTATTTTGGGAGGCGGGTATGGGTACCGTCGCAATACACCTCTGCCATAGGTCCCCCCAAGTGGTTCGCTACGTTTGGTGGTTAGGTTTGTCTGGATCTTGGCGGCCGACGCACCTTTCTACCAACTGCGTGGAAGGCCGCATTGGGAGAGACTGGATGAGGGAGATCTTTTGACCTGTCCCGCAGGACTCTCTCGGAACATTGTCTTGCACCGCAGTGGGAGGGATAGATGCATACGTCCGTCACCCCTGGACACACTGACGCCCAGATTCCTATCCACCCCTCATACCCTATTCCTTCCCATAAATTCCTATTCTTAACTAACTAACTAAAACACGAAGTGTAAAAATGTATAATAATATATATATATTACGTCCATTTCGAATTATAAAATTTGAAAGCGTATTTCATCACCTTTCAAAAACAGTTTTTGGTTTTCGGATGCGTTCAGGAATATTCCATTACTTTGGATTTTATTGCAAAAGCGAAAATATTTTTGGTCCTTCCGACCAAATAGGTCTGAGGGTCTGACTTTCAAAGGAGTGACGAAGTCCACACATTGCTGAGTCGTCCGGTCACCTATTAAAATGACCACGCTTTAGGAAATTTCCTTTTCTTATTCAAATAGTACTCGTAGACCAATTAAAATGAACAGAGGGCGGGACGAATAGCGCACAGTAGTTATTATACAATGAACAGTGTCATTATTACTACGAAGACATCCCAGCGTCGAGATTATACAATAATAACATTATAACTGTTCTGCAACATGAAATATTTTTTATCAACCTAAACACTAGTTGGTACATCCACTCCTCGAGTAGGTACATCCGCCAGTTGACATTTCATAGCATTTTGATAAGAGCATCTGTTCGCCTCATCAGCCAGCGAAATAACAATTATAATATATTATATTTTGATTACTATATTACGATAATAATAAAACATGGCGTTAGATCACCAGCTCCATGGGCTGTTCTGTTACAAGTTGAAAGTGATACAGCATCTCATTAATGGCTGTTGGTTATTGTTTTATTATTAGTATTACGTCATTAGTACCAATCATTGCAATTGTCGAATGAAAGTAACACATGAATAAACTCGATGATTTTTTAATAAGGAAAACTGTGCAATGTCAAATTGTTGAGTGAATGCGAACCACACATATTACAATATTACATATTCGTGTATTGATTATATTTTGTAAGGAGTAGAACAATTAATGTTTTATTTCTTTCATAATGGCAATAATAATGGCAAACGTCCTTGAGGTGATTTTACACAAAAACGGCGCTCTAAAAATTATCCAATTATTATTATTATTATTAAATACACTTTCGTAGTGGCGTAATTTTAAAAACTAGCAGACCCGGCCACACGTTGCTGTGGCTAACGAAACACAATGCCATTACCCAACCTTTATAAAATCCACACCACCCGCTTGCCAGCTGGCCGCTACCCGCTGCCTGAACTGAATATTTGAATTTCTCGGCTTTTCTCTACTATAATAAGCATGTATTATAAATATAAACCTTCCTCTTGAATCACTCTATCTATTGGTGAAAACCGCATGAAAATCCGTTGCGTAGTTTAAAAGATCTAAGCGCACATACATTTTGAGCGACTTCATTTTATACTATGTAATGATGATGATAAATTTGTGTGAATACCGCCAACTGCTGCCAACCGCCTGGAGCCAGTGAGACTACGGCATCCCCGATTGGGGTATGTTCAATGTTGTGAGACTGAAGGTAGTGGGGAAAGGGAGGCAATGATGTAGAGGAAGGTGAGGAAGTTCCTGACTATTCAGATATAGTCACTAAATACGGCTAAGGTCATTTCAAGCAAGGTTTCAATTCTGAATAGTGATCTTACACCAGGGGATACTGAGAGTATATTCCACTCTGGAACATACCGCAAATATACCTCATTTTTAAATGATTTAATTGTGAAATAACGCCAATCAAATAAAATTTACTTGCGTACGTCGGGATTTGAACCCACGACCGCTAGTCGTGAGCCTTACTCCTAGACAACGTAGGGTCATGAATCATTATTAGCATGAAAACGCAAGTCGCTAAAAGCATTCCCCAATACTATTAATGCAAATCGCATCTTCGCACAGCAGCGCCTCGCCTTTGTTTCAACTTTTCTTGGGCCCGCCGGCGCTTTGATAGTCCGTGCAATTTGGTCGTAGCTCGGCGACAGTCGATCCGCTTTCATGCCATACCTCTTTTTGTTTCTATTATCTTGCACCTACTTTGGAGGAAAAATACCGAACAATTCATCCATATTATACAAACTACACAACTTTCTTATTATTAGTTAATCATTTTACGACGATTTAAACATATGTTAGGAATTTTTTTTACCAATAACATTATATGTACCTATTTATTGACACGTGCATTGAAAAAGAAGCGACGGGCTATGAACCGTAGAGCAATAAAAATAGTTTAAATATTTACAGCATTTTCCAGTGGAAATACTAAAATGCGAGTACTTACCATTAGGTTCTGCGTTGGTGGAAATAATTAATATAATTGGCAACACTCGTCCATTATGCCGTCTTCTGTGATAAATTGTTTCCGATATGTTTCATTTTTGGTGTTTTAACTCTGTTCGTAAACAATGATAATGCTCTAAGAGTGATAAAAAACGCGTTAGTTACATTTCGATAACCTTTCCGGTTGTTGATGTTCAGGCAATTATTTTACATAATAAAAATATTTTTAGAGAAATTCACAAATAAAAAATTATGATCCAATTTAATGCCAGAAACATCAATCATTTTTATTCTTTAATCATTACAGTAATAAAGTATTGAAAAAACGATTTATTTTATTTAGATGTTTAAAACATTAGATTATTTTTACTATGGCCATACATACATTCATGAATCCTAACATCTTTTCAATACACGTAATAAGCCATGTTCTCAAGTTTTCGGTAATTGTTTGGTTTCGGTTTCCTCCTAATTGTACTTTTATGTTTAATATCCGAATTTAATGTCGAATTTATTGTAAGAAGTTAGTACATTATATTTTAGTTTCCTGTGCTACAATAACATCGTTATTGTCTAATATTATTGTCCTGTGTGTGCTGTAACAGCACTGTTTTTGTTAATCTTTGTTCTCTCGTCATTGTTTTGTAAATACTGTATATTTATTTCATATTGTTTTATCAATATTTTTTAATGAACTCGTAAAGAGCACTGTAGGATTGCTTTTTAAATTTATTATAGTTAAGCGCACTTGTAGTGAAATGACACAAAACTGCGCTATACAAATATTACGTTATTATTATTATGGCATGTCATAGATGAGGTTATAAAGCTGGGCACACACGGTAGAGCCAACGAGCCAACTAGCCCCTCGCCGAGCCAAAACTCATCGTGTGTGAGAAAACTTCTGTGCCTTGGACGTGGCTCTGCAGTCCATGCTTGATATTCAGCAAGTTCAAAATCCAGAAAGCCGAGCCGAAAAGTCGTGGCTCGGCTCTGCCGTATATGGCAAAACATTCGGCTCTAGCATGTGTACGTAATGTAATTTCAGAGCCAAAATCCGTTCGGTATGAATTCAGACATCGAGTCGGACAAAATGACTGACGGAGGTGATTCTTCCGGGCATTTTTTATTTTATTTTTTATTTGAATACCGCACAAGAGTCCCAACTGCTCCCGTCTTGAGCCAGTGAAACTATGGCATCCCCGATAGGGGTATGTTGTGACGCTGAAGCCAGTGGGGAGTTGAAGGAGATGGGGGAAAGGAAGGTGGCGAAGTACCAGGCTATTCAGATCTGGTCACCAACTCGGCTAAAAGCCATTTAAAGCAACGTTTCAATTCCGAATGGTGGTCTTATACCAGGGCGATGCTATGAGAGTATTTTCCACTCTGGAACGAGCCGCAAATATACTATATATCATTTTTAATTAATTAATTGTGAAATAAGACAAATTAATCAAATAAAATTTATTTGCCACGCCGGGATTCGATCCCACCTTCGGATTGCGAGTCAAGAGCCTTACCGCTAGACCACGCCGTCCGTCAAGGGTATGACATCTTTAAGCGGGCGGGATTTGTTCTAGACGATATAGAAAAATACATATCTATTTTGTACCTTACCTAGGTAGGTACTTATGTTATTTCTTACTACAAAATTTTAAATAAGCTTTGGTTAAATATTTACCGCATTATTTTAAATATCTATTTTAAATAATAAAATTTTGTTTTATGTTTTAAAAATAACCGGTTTTATGTGTCCATGTACGATTTAGCTCACTCGATGGTGATGTATGTAATGTAGTTAATGATGCCACACCTAAAATATACTGGGGAGAGGTTTCTCGCTGAAGTTCTCTTGCCATCAGAAATATAACAAACAGCTCCTTCAAACATTTGACAACCTACCGATTTTTATTTTTGCGGCATGGCATCACTGGAGACAGATCGTACTGGCTTAGCTCCTCAGCCGATTCAGCCAAATGGATCGGTGCCAAATGGCTCTGCCATGTGTGTCCAGCTTAAGGGACAGATCTTTTTCAAGGCGCGATCCCATTTTACGCCAAGTATGACTTGACCCCGACACGTTTGATAAGGCAATCGGTAAAGATTTTTTTCGGAATATGACACTAACCGGAAGAATATGAAGTGTTATATAATAATAATATACCAGAAAAAACAATTAAAAATTATGATTGCATCACATTTGCAACATTTTATGTTTGTTAAGTAGAAGTGTTTGAACGGTTTTTCAGGTTTTGCATTAACTATTTTATTTTTCAGCTGATATAAGAAAATCGCATTTGAAAGCACCACCCAGGACGCCAGATACTAATATCTACAGCCTGTATGTCGGACGAATATCTACAGCTCATATGTTGGACTAATATCTATGAACTTCAGAGTGAGGACTAATATCTACAGAGCTAAGGTCGGACGAATATCTATGACGGTCTCAGTGGTGACTAATATCTATGGAGCGTAGGTTGGACTAATATCTACAGAGGGCAGCTGAGCAAGAGGTTGTACGGAGGAGCATAAATTACTTCAATTACGTAATTACTAATTACATGAAGGCTTAAACGTTTACAGTACGATACGTACATGAAGTTTTTGCATAATTTTACGTATTTTGCTGTTTATGAGGACAATATTTTATTGAACAAACATGGAGGTCATAATACAAAGATATTTATTTATTTCGAAATACACGGCACCACAACCTAACCTAACCTAACTGACATAGAAATGGTCATGGTAACAGACTAAATAATTTAGAAGCACTCAAAATAAGGAAAGCTGTTAAAACAAAAACCCAAATCCTTAATAATCAGCTAAATGTGTCCAATAGTCCGATATTAGGGATTTTTACAAACATGCATACATAAATTAAGTTTTTTAAACTGCATACTCGGTATTACAATATGCTATACATAATTGCAAATCCAACCTCTGCCAGTGCTGTAGATATTCGTCCACACTTTGGTTCTCATAGATATTAGTCAGCAGTTTGAGCTGTAGATATTCGTCCTCACTTTGGTTCTCATAGATATTAGTCAGCAGTTTGAGCTGTAGATATTCGTCCTCACTTTGGTTCTCATAGATATGAGTCCGATTTGTTCAGTTTTTGGAATTCCTGTAGATATTAGTAGACGCCTCCCCATCCAGAGCATGTGCAGGTAAAGAAGATACTTCCATTAACAAATAAAAAAAATTCATTAAATAATTAAAATATAGATTGTACAAATTCAAAAGTTGACTAAAATTAGCCAATCCTCTCCGTAGCAACAAACGTCCACAGATTCCAATTAATACCGGTTTTCATTACCAATACAATCATAATTATTCCTTGCACTAAAATATTCTATACTCGGATCGACTCAACCCAACAACGTCCGTTTCAGCGTATTTAATAATATCTGTATGGTTCTTGAGAATGGAGATTATTCTCGGAATGTGCCCACTGTGCGGAAAATCAAATAAAAGATAAATATTTACATACGCGACTGACTGTTTTAAGTTAGTCAATAAATTAATTTGAATCAAGTCGCGGATAAATTTGTCGGTAGAACTATAAATAGCGATGTCTCCCTCTACAGCGGCCATTAAAAGACAGGACATGTTGACATTATGTACGGCGTACTACTGTATTGAGGGTTTACCGGGTAGGTACTGAAATTAACTCGAACAAACTAAATACTTACTTTGAAAGCGTAACCAAAACCATAAGAGAGAAACCTGCAATATTGTGAACTTTGACAAAATCGGTGATATTTTCCTAAATGTTAACTGTCAAAAGGCTGCTGTTGGAAGTCAATTAGGTACTTTACTGAGCAATAAATTTATTCAAAACGTTTATTAAATACACTTATTGGTTGGCAAATCCAAACTTTGTTATACAACTGTAAAAAGGAGGCTTCAGCACAGGTACATAAAATAATCGTGGTAAATTTAATCAAATAAAACTAGTTTTTTTAACATTGATGCTCCGTTGACATTGAGATTGAAAAAGATCCCGCCGACTTTTTTTAGTAAATGTCAACCACTGTGGCAAACAATGGTGACATGTTTTGAGGCACTTTTTAGCTAGAAAAGGAGGCTGTGAACTTTTTGCCTACCAATATATACAGAGCGTTCTTCGGAAAAAACATGGAAAACGGAATTCAGAAAAATCTGTTTACGCATGTATTTGGGATTTTCGTCAAAGTTTGTACATTACCCACGATTTTAATTGGATTTTTCATAGTTATTTATCATAGAATATTGGGAAGTTGCATAATTTTAATATGAAAATTTATTAATTTCATTTATTTAGTCAGCTACATAAAATTTATTATCGAACCTTTATATATTTTATATTAATTATTTAGATGAAAAGGAAGTGTGTTTTACCATGTCCCATTTCTACATTAAATGACAATTTCTACATTAAATAACAAATAACTACATTAAATGACAAAACAATTAAAGAAAAAATATAAACAATTATTATCACCTGAAAACCTTTTTTAAAATTATTTATTCTACCTAACTGAACTACCCAGGTAACAAATTGAAGGTGTCCACTCAAGAATCGACATTATTATCTTCGGGGCCATACATTAATTACGTGAGCTCAAAGGGGGGGGGGTCCAACAAAAGCTCACGTTACTTGAAAAGAATATACGAAGTGGCCCAAATTTATCTAACCAAGGGGGGGGGGGGTTAGATTGGAAGAAAAACTCACGTAATTAATGTATGCCCCTTCCATCAGTATCCTGGTCAATGATCAATGAGGAGTACATATTATGGTGGTTTGACCTAGAATTTCTGCACTTAAAAAAAATCCCGACTTCTAGAACGAAATGAAAAGCATGAAAATGATAAAAACAGTACAAACTTTGTTGAAAATGCCCATTTATGGCATGTATTAACCGCAATAATAAAATTTTGGTTAAGTTTTTCGTAGAGCGATTGGGAACATTAGAAGTCTTATGAGGTGTTAAAATGATTTCACATTGTTGCATTTCTGCAAAAGACGCGCGCTGTGATTTCTCGAACCCAACCTGATATTAAACCGGCTTTTAATTTACGTTGAAAGATGTATTACAAACAGACCGAAGTTCCACCAATTCTATCATTATACTGGATGAGTCCATTGGGCAGCGAGTCGATGGCACGATTGAGCAGATCAATGGGACTGACGCAGACGGTGGAAATTGCTGGAAGAGAAGTTGAAATAAGATCGGCGAAGCTTTCCTTTATCTCAAGCACCAGGCGGGGAACAATAATTGTGTTTGTGAACTGCACTCCAATAAAACCACTTCGGTGTGCATTACAATTTAGGATAAGCGCATTGAGGCCCAAGTACCTACGTTAAAAAAGGCACTGTTGAAACCAGAGTGACTGTAAACATAAGTATAATATATATTTTTGATCCATGAAAATTTTATCACATATCTGAATACCGCACCATTACTTTACTCTAATCAAAATATGACAATTAAAAAATTGGTTCTCCTTTGTAACGTCTGTAACAGTATTTATTCACGAATTTATCTGAAGTTGCCATCTACCTGAACATGGGCTCTCTTTTAACCGATGATAGAACCCTTTAATTCCCCACTCTAACTCTAAAATTCTAATTTTAGTGACCGGACAACTCAACAACATCCAACTTCATCACCTTTGAAGAGTCATTAAAAGTAAGATGAAAAAATGGTTAAACAGGTTACGTTAGGCTATTTTTGTTGTTGTATTTCATAACCTTTGATGACTTTTCAAAGGGGTGTTGAAATGGCACTTGTTGAGTTGTTGTTGAACCCATCTTTTCATAGCATCGTGTCCTTCGAACGAACTTACCTCTGATTTGCTTAATATCACTTACAGGGCTAAATTTAAAATGTTGTTTCTGTTCATAACAGCAATTTGCTTAAGCCGCCGCTACCCGAATTTCTACCGATTTCTTACATATCTCACTTAACCCTAGATTCATAAACATACGTCTCTCATGGTAACCGACGAGTTCATCGAAAGCAAATTCATCGAAAACGAGTTCATCGTAACCGAGTTCATCGAAAACGAGTTGTTCGAAAACCAATTCATCGAAAACCAATTCATCGAAAACAATTCATCGAATAATCAATTCATCGATTCCCCAATTCGTCGAAAAAATAGGTTAGTTTAGGTTAGGTTAGGTTAGGTTTGGTTAGGTTAGTCTCCTTGTCCAAAGTCTTATTATCAATTTTTTTATATATAAATTTATTGTTAACTTTTATTGACCAATGCTTTTTTAACTTCATATCTACAAAAATACTTTTTTTCGATGAATTGGCGATTCGATAAATTGATCATTCGATGAATTGGTTTTCGATGAATTGGTTTTCAATGAATTTGTTTTCGATGAATTGGTTTTCGATTAATTGGTTTTCGATGAACTCGTTTTCGATGAATTTGCTTTTGATTAATTGATTTTCGATAAACTCGCCGTGAACCGTCTCTCATACACCCTGAAGTAGTAAAATGCTCATAGAACGCAGCGTGTAAGAGATGGCAATACGTGCGTCTCAGTACCCTCCCGAAACGGTGAGAGCTCAGTGTGGCGCGTCAGGGATCTTAAGGTGTCTGAGGTACACATGTTCATGAATATGTGTAACAATTTTTTTTAACAAATTTCAAACCAAAGAAGAATAAAAATGTTCTTCTGTCCACGACTCATGGAACTGGCACTTTAGCAGCATCTGGTAAGCCAGATATTATAGAATTTTATAACTTGACTAAAGGTGCTGTTGACACATTTGACCAAATGTGACATAATATGTCGTGCAATAGAAAAACCCAAAGATGGAGACTATGCTACTTTTGGGGTGTGTTGAATATGTCCATAGTCAATTCGTTTGTCATCCACGTCCACAATAATAGTCGTAATCAAAATAAACCACTGACAGGGAGAGCTTTTGTCAAAGAAGTATGAAATAAGTTGATCGAGCCTTGGTTACGGCGTCGCCGTGAAACATCAACTTTGAGGCGATGCCTAAAACGGAACATCGATGCGATTTTAGGCGATACTTTGCCTGATGCACCAGTCGATCCTGGAATACAAACCAGGAAGCTATGCAACTTCTGTTGTTACAAAAAAAACGTGTGACTAGATTTATCTGCACCTCTTGCAAACGTCACATGTGCATGGAACATCGGGAAAGTTTGTACTTAAAATGCTCTGAATGATCTCAAAAATTGTTTTTTAAAGTTTTGATCTCAAATAAACGTTCCTATTATTAATAAAATGTAGTATTTTTTATAGTTTACAAATTTGGTGCACTTAAAAATAGGGTGTATCACAGACATATGTATACAGGGTGTTAAGGGACGTACTTGACTTATTTTAACCAGTGATTCCTGACATTATTTGGAGTAAAAAATGTAAATGAAATTTTGGTCTCCGGTGACTTTTTTTGACGAATTTTTTTTTTTTTCAAAAATTTTTTCTTCAAAATCAAACAAAAAAAAATCTTCCGCATGTCGTCACTGGTCACTCAGCTGGGTGCCCGACGAACCCCTTACCCCGCCTCCAACTGTTCAACAACTACCACTTTTTTATGTTTTTGTAGAAAAAAAAAAAAAAAAAAACATCAAAAATGTCACCGGAGACCAAAATTTCATTTACATTTTTTACTCCAAATAATGTCAGGAATCACTGGTTAAAGTAAGTCAAGTACGTCCATTAACACCCTGTATATTTATGAATCTAGGGTTAAACATTTCAAGTTTTTAAGCTCTTAAAAAAATATATGTTATTTTTTAAGATTATATCTAGACGCGTTCCACGCCGAAACGCAAATTATATAAAATTCCCTCAAAAGAAAAAAATCGCAAAATATGCTACGAAAATTATTATAAACACGTTTGTTTCAGTTGTTTTACAAGTAATAGTTGTGAAAAAAATCACAATGTTTCTTTTTATGATACTTAAGACGCCTTCCACGAGATTTTTTCTCTATTTTAAACGAGTCGTAAACATTTTCACAATTTTCGCATCGATTTTATCGCTTTAAATATTAGCGCGCTCCTCTAACATTCGTAATTACATATTTCTCCATCTACTTTTTAGGTGCGGATGCGGCGCCTTAATTTCCACCCACGTTCATCCCTTTCCTCATGGGCTCTCCTCATGACACTGCATGTAGTGACTGCGGCAGTGACTGCAGAGAACGTGGAGTTGAGCAAACTAGCGCTGTCTCGTTTGTTAGAGGGCCGCTAAAACGAGACAGCGCTAGTTCGCTCAAACCCATACTCTCTGCAGTCACTGCCGCAGTCACTACATGCAGTGTCGTGTGTAGGCCGCTTTACCCGTCCCCACTTAAAGGCATTCATTTATCTGTTATTTCAATTCAATTTTTATTTTTTGATAACTGTTTTAACTCGCATTTTTATTTACGTTCACACCATGCGAAAAACGCTCAAGTAAGAATGTATCTGTGTTGGTAGTCCGAAATTATAGCCATTTGACAATAAGCCTACTAAAATAACTACCTATGTAATAAAACGTATACATACAGTTTAAATTAGTAAACTGCTGAATCTAATCAAGCGTGGCCTACATAAAATGTGAGGAAATAAGTGTCAATTTTAGTTGGTAGGCGGTTAGAATTAAAACCATAGATCCTGCGCAATTAAACGCACAAAGTACAAGGCTACAAGTCAGTACAAGTCCGGCTGACAAAACACTTGATGCTTGATGAACCTTCGTCCCGCTGGTTAGACACGCTTATAATTTCCTGCAAAAGAGAACGGATTTCAAGGAAAGGGAGGTAATCCAACTTAAACCTTTAACCTACACACGTAGCGAACATCGCACCCTACTCAAATGAAGTGAAGTTTGTGGATTGGGCATGGTTGGACCAAATGTAATTTTTATCCAAACTCCCTTTCCTAATTATTCTTAGTCGGGTTGACGCGAGTCTAAAGGGTCAGGGGGAAACAAACCTCTGTTCAAAATGATCGGTTACCGCACTCTTGCGTAGGTTACACTTAACTAGTAGCAAGCACAGTGATAAGTAAAAACCAAGGACTATGGATAATTCCATGGTTGTAACAACTAATTCACTGTCCAGAAAACTTTCCGTCTAGCAAGTGATTTAGCGAACTCTTGTACATGTTGTGAAACTTGACAGTGTGCATTTTGCACACACACAAGAATGGACGCGCAGGAGGTGAAGAAGACCACTTAACCGAAAAATAGAAAATATTCTAATCCAGTTAAATAAATCGGTACTTATCGGTAACTTATTACTTAACGAACTTTCGCGGAAATGTGACTTAAAATTAACAAAACAATGGCCATAAGCGCTGGACAAACTGGCCAAAAGGCGTTTACAATGGGTTGAATCAAATTTTACGTCAGTTTATTATTTATTATTCAGGGAAACTTAGTGCAAGTAAATGTATGAAATAGTCAGAGGACACAAAGTTTGCAGCTATGTGAGTCCTGCTTTAAGTTTTTTCACTTTCATTCTAATCCCTGATATCCCTTATTTTATAGAAACTAAAACTAAAGTCAAATTCTAATTAAAATGTTTAAGCAATACATCACACAAGATCAACCTCTTCCTTTCATAGATCATCAGCCATCATCACCATCCTCTGAGAAGTCCATCTTCGTTCGTCTGTGATTTTATCATTTTAAGAAGGTCCTTGCAATAATATTAGGTCCTTACATATGAAATTGGCGTTTTGCCGTACTGGCAACTTTGATCTCAAATATCTACTCTTTGGTTAGGAATTAGAAATTCAAATTTATTAAACTATTTACTCATGTATTTGTGTTTCGAAAATTATAATTAATTTGTTTTTTCCTTAATTGTTTTTTTTCTTTGCGTCACTTAGTTTACAAAATGAAAAACTTGAAATATCGGGTTATTTACTAGTACGAGTTCCACCGTAGCACCAGTGCTGCAGAAACGGCTCGAAGGATTAATGATGTATATGACGATGGTGCCGCAAAAGAAAACACAGTTGTGGAAAAGCTAGCTGCTAAACAACCGAGGCTGGTTAATCGCTCTAGGCCACTGCTGCTTCATGACAACGCTAGACCACACACTGCACAACAATCGGTACCAAATTAGAGAAGCTTCAATTGGACATCCACCATACTCTCCGGACCTTGCCCCAACAGATTAACAGATAACTTCTTGCAAGGGAAAAAATCAACTCCGATGGGGCAGTCCAAACCGCCTTCAAAGATATTATTGATTCCCGTCCGAATGGTTTTTTTAGTAAAGGGATCGATGAACTACCTATGAGATGGCAAAAGTGCATAGATAGCAATGGTACATACTTTGATTAAATAAATATATTATATTTAAAAAAAATCGACTTTATGTTCCTCCTATACAAAACGCCAGTTTCATATGTAAGGACCTAATAAAACTCGCAATAAAGCTCAAGGCCAACAATAACAAAAAGTACTTATCTCGGAATTCTTGTAGTTGTTTACTGTTGGGAAAATAGGCAAAAATGGACAGACAAAACATTTCCCACTTTACATCCAAAGAACAACCGAGACGAAATACAGTTAAACATAATAAAAGACCATTATTTGTTTGTATTTTTCTAGGGAATTCCCGTATCACTCAAATGAAAATAATGATACGGCTGATCAAACAAACGTTACACGGCAGATTTTTTTTTAACAGATGTCATCGGTTTAATAACCCTATCACCGGAGGAAACTCCACTGAGCTCAATTGAAGAGCACACAAAATTAATACTGAATGTGTATGTTGAATATTAAATGTAATCATTTGTTTCATTGCAATAATCGGAAAACATCTCGTATGGTCTGGTCTGTATATTCTTCAAGTACTTATAACAATCGTCGACAATGTTTTTCAAACCAATAAACCAACAAACTGAGTTGTACTTTGAAGCATGCATTCTTAGAAAAGTGTTGTATTATGCCATGTTCAATGTAAAAATGTACAAAATGTTTTGGTCAATGTCTCCTTTTGGTCGACAACAACAAAAAACGCAACACCTTTTAGAAACTGGCATTGGGTGCAAAGCCTGGGGTGGTTTTATACTTCCAATCTGATCTTCCGTCTATGATCGACTTAATGTGATTGTATTTTCTATATTTATTGTTTACCAATTAACAAATAAATTAAATGAACGAATAAACCAAACGAACGTTAAACTAAATGAACGAATTCTTTCCGTATTCAAACTATATTGTTAACTAATACTAATGTATTTGAATATCTTTGGGCCTGAGTGTGAATTTCAATGAAAGATGCTGAGGATTTAGCGGAAATTATCCCAACATGAGCCAAAGACAAACATAATGGTTGTCGTTTGTTATAAAAGAACAACTTATGCTAAATAGCTCCGATCTCGATTCACGGAGTGCGGTTTTGGGCCGGATCGAGAGACTGGTTGACGGGGGCATTTTGACCTGTCCAGTAATCGTCTTGCACCGCAGTTAGAGGGATGGATTCATATGTCTGTCACTCTTGGACACACCGATCCACAGAGCTTCCAGCCAGAACTTCCCCTCCTTTCTATCCTTAAAAAGACCCTACACGCAGAATTCCCTAATTTATTGCGGGGCCATTCATTTATTACGTAAGACGAATTTTGCTAGTTTTCGACCCCCTCCCCCCTATTATAAGAAAAAAAGAATAGGCCGACCCGCTTCCCCCTGTTTAATATTTATTACGTAAGAATATAAAGAAAAAAAATGAATACACGTTTGGTTTGTTTTAATGTTTATTTTTCAAAGTAACAATTTTTACAAATGTTTATTTGTACTTACAAAGGTACTAATAATTTTAAATGTGTGCTTTTGTGCTCATACGTGAGAACTATCGAGACTCCCTCCCACCCCCTTGTAAGAAAAAATAAGGCATGGTCGACCCCCTCCCCCTCTAAATCGTCTTACGTAATAAATGAATGGCCCCTAAGGTGGCAAAGGCTCTGAGGGTAATTATTTTCCTAAGGGCTTCCTGAGTGGAGCTAATGTAAAAATAAATAAATCTGTAAACAATTTTTTTAGAGATAGGGAGAAATAAAGAGAGCACTTTTTTTCCTGTATGGAAATAACTAACTTTTGTTCTACTTCGTCATCCTAAAAACTCGGTTCGCACAACATTCCCACCCGCGGCAAAACGCACGTCCTGGGGAAAATCTCAAGGCCTCCTGCGCGAAGTCAACGCAAATCCAAAAAGGTTAACTATATTTCCAGCTTGTTTAGAGTTTCCTCTTTGTGTTTGGTGGTAAATTAACGTAATAAACTACAGTATCACGCAAGCCATCTTATACGGGCATTATGCATGGCGGGCGTTGCATCCGACACCGAAACACAATGATTTCACGGCTATGACCCTAGACAGAGCAGACAGTTCCCACAGTAAACATTAAACACTAAACACGTCCAGTGGGCGAGGAGTATGCAGGAGGACATGACATGACATGACATGACTGAACACTGAACCAACACGGATGATTCCCAGAGCCGTGGAATTGCAAACAATGGGATCACCTCGGACCTCTCGATGAACTCATCAAACTATTTGCAACAGTGTGCAACCTCCTGGTTATGGGAGAGCACCAAACTGCATTCAGTACATAGTTAAAATGTAGTTACAATGGAAAATCCATACAACCAGATTGCAAGCTGAAGGCTACACTCAAAACCATGACTTGTATTTGTTTATCGGTACGTCACAAAATTAGGTTTAATTCGGTAGTTGTGTTCAACAATTTTATCAACCAGAACGTATCTATTAGGCAATTTACGACGGATTTATAAAGAATATTAGAATTATTTTTTAACCTTTTGAAATAAGTATTTTGATTATGTTTCATTTTAGGTTTACTAACTTTACAGACTTACAGTATTTAATAATTTATTTAAATGTGGTAGGTGGATACTGCGCAACCCCTAGCCATAGTAAAAAAAAATAATAATAATAATGTCATGTTCATTCTGCTCCTCTTTACGAATTTGTATGCGATGGTCAGAAGTCAGGATCATGTAAATCTAACCGCGCATTTAAACAGTCGTTCTAATACTATATTATAAATTACAACTGTCCAAGTGTCAAGATGTAGAAATGGTAATGGGACAGGAATAATAAGATTATTATAATTCAATATATCACTAGCAAGAAAAGCATTTGAGTTTGCTCCGTTTCATTTCCGAGGACTAGTTCAATTTTTCTCTTGATAACTATGATGTTTGGAGGAAAACTTGCCAGAAAATTGCGGTCAATTTATGGAAAGGCGCAAGTTTTAATTCAAAGATGAACAGAAAAAAATAACACGTTAGTGTGAACGCCTGAATAGATAAAATCTAATGTTAAATGAAGAAACATATAATTAGGATAATGGATTAAATTACACCCTAATTAGGCCCCCGTGCCAGAGTCACATCTTTAGGTACGGGGAAAACTAGGTATTAAAGAAGGTCATTCATTTCAATATCTTCTTATCTGCCTGCATATTAAACTGGTATTGATTTTATGAAAAAGATAATATCGTTACTGGTTATTTCCAAGGCTTCTTGGAAAAAACTGCAAAAATGGCAGGTTTGTATCTTAAACGAATCACGACTTAAAAATAGGATAAATATAGCGATTCCAGTACGATACCTATTCCCTGTAAATGTTGATTGAATGTGTTTACAGAGAAAATCTATTTGGAATGATCACAAGAACTCCAAACATGACATTGGAAGTTTCCAAGTTTACGTCACTGATACGGAAGGGGTACTAAATAGAGGTAAACGTACCAATTACAGTAGGTACCACTATTATTTTTTATTTATTTTTTTTTTTTTTTTTTAAGAAAAACATTCCTGGGTTACGAATAATCCAACAATGTTTGAAAATCTCCTACTACCACCACAGAAAGCCGAAAATGTTGCTTGTGTTGTGATGGAGGACTTAGCCAGCCGAGGAATCGAACACGCGACGCTCGGGTGTATTTATTATTTTATTTATATACTCGTATATGCAAAATTTGGCATACGTATCAAATAGTAAATCGTATAAAATAGGTAGCAACACATTTAGGCAAAATCGGCAAAACAAATCGTATGCTGGCTGGCAGAGAGAATTTATTGCTTACCTTAGGCTTAGAATGAGGTGTAATTCGCACAATTTACAAGGGCGCGCTAATATTCGTCTTAATATCATAAAAATATTCGGATGGATTGTAGGCACAGGCGCCAAGTGGAAATCGCCGAGCCTGTTTTACGAGTATTTCAATGAAAGATGGTCTGTGGAACAAACGTATAACAATTATTGTCGCCTTCGGCGTCGGGCGCATATGGTAGTGATGACAAACGCGTGTCCAAATGACGAATCATTTTCATGACCAGTTCAATTTATCTTACTCGTATGTGTCTTATGACTTATGATTCACGCCGCTGAGCAAGATAACTATAGCAAGAATGGAAGATAACCGACAACCAAGAAGGCTTTTCTAAAATACGCATGGAGGATGAAGGAGTTGGTTGGGACGTTGGGAAGCCTAAACCCTAAACTTGGGAGGCTAAACTATGTGGAGGCAGGAATCTGACCGTCTCTAGGAAACTCCTCCCAACAACTTACATGATAATGTAACTTCATACTTATATTGTACCTATCATATTTTTCATACGTTTTTCATGTGCACCTTTTATCACTGTATTAATTTAGCTATGTTCTGTAAAACATTCAATCAGTCGTAATAAATGTTTGCTAATTGCGAACTTGCCTTAAAACAAACCATTCATCCGAGCGATTCTATATCTTTTGTGGGATCGTTATTAGATAACGGACGTTTTTACATATTTACTGTCACATTTTGGTTTAGATCGTTTTAAACACGAATTCCTGCAAGTTTGCAAGATTATTTATTCATTTAATGTACATTGTACACAGAAAAAGCAAATAATAGCCATAAAAGCACACAAATCTGACAGGAGATCACGTCCGTCATCTAATAACGATCCCAAAAAAGATATAGAATCGCTCGGCATGTTTATAATAATACCAACAAATTTACAACACATTGCCCAGTATAACTACTTTCATAGTAAATTAAGTGCTTTTATTATTTTCGTTATTTGTTTTTGGGGTGTTATGCCGTGTTGCGCTACCTCCTTCTTTAGCCAACGTTTCGGACATCGTTGCAGTGTCCATCATCAGGGCAGATCCGGCAGATCCGGTAGATCTGCCCTGATGATGGACACTGCAACGATGTCCGAAACGTTGGCTAAAGAAGGAGGTAGCGCAACACGGCATGACACCCCAAAAACAAATAACGAAAATGCTTTTGGCCGTGAAAATCTTAAAACTTATCTGCTTTTATTATACTTATACTTATTGAACTCCTTTGTACATCTTCACATAATAATGAACTTAAAAAACCTAATTGAATTGTACCTACTTATATCTTTCATATTCACTTTATTATGTTGTGAAATATACACTTATTATTATACTCCTGGATAACTTACTTATAATAATGTATACATGTAAAATCCTTTAAGGCGTTAATAAATAAATAAATAAACACTCCTAGACCTAGACTATCCAAGGACTATCAACAATTTATGACTCTTTATACGAGGGAGGGTTTTTAAGTTCGCGGAGTAGGGGGTAAGGAGTGGAAATAAAAATCCAAAATTATTTTTCCTTTTTAAAATATTCACCTGCTGCCCTAATACATTTTTTGGATCTTTCAATCAACTTATGTGTACCCTCAAAAAAAAAAGATTTGTCTTTGTCTAAAAAATACGCCGAAATTGCACCCTTCACTTCTTCATCACTTGAAAACTTTTTCCCACGAAGTTCTTTTTTCAAGTTTGGAAATGGGCAATAATCACTGGGAGCCAGGGTACCTAGCATGGTCGATCGATATAGGTTTAATCGAAAATATCGGTAACTTGTCATCGCTCCCGAGCACGACTGCAGACCGCCAACGAACTAATAAAAGTTCACTACGACTAAGGGTTCATAATTTATTTAACCTAAACAGTTATTTGTTCGTTAGCGGTCTGCAGTCGTGCTCGGGAGCGATGACAAGTTACCGACATTTTCGATAAAACCTATGTCGATCGATCATGCTAGGTACCCAGGTCAGGACTGTGAAGTGGGTGTGACAAAATATCGAAGCCCACCTTCTGCAGGGCAGCCATCGCAACATTGCTCTTGTGAACAGGCGCGCTGTCGTGCAGAAGGAGGACACCTTTGGTCTATTTTCCCCTTCTTGTATCCTTGATGGCTTCCTTTAATTGCTTTAGGATTAAAGCGTAGTAATCTCCGGTTATGAAAACACCTTTATCTTTGTAATCGATCAACAGGATTCCTTCTGAGTCCCAAAAGACTGTAGCTATGATTTTCCCAGCCAATTGTGACACCTTCAACTTCTTGGTGGTGGTGTGCTTTCCTGTGCTACGCATTGAGTCTTGTTTAGACTCAGGTTCATAATGATGAACCCAAATTTTATCACCAGTAATAATTTGAGCCAACACTCCATCTTTGTCTTGCCTACAGAGGTCCGAAAATGCAAGAGAACACTCCACGCGCTGTTGTTTTTGAGGCGGCGAGCATTCCCGGCACCCATCTTGCGCTGACTTTAGTCATGCCAAGATGGCCATGAAGAATTTTGAAAATGGTTTTATCTGATACTCCAACTATTTCTGCGAGCTGTTTATTCTTTAGTCGGGCATCTTCTAATATTAATTTTTCGACTTTTTGAATAATTTCCGGAGTGGTCGCCTCGATCAGCCTTCCTGGCCGTGGGTCGTCTAGTGACCCTTGCCTTGTTTAAAGAGGGTATGCCACTTGTAAACCATAGTTTTACTTGGACAAGAGTCCCCGTAAACGGATGACATCTCTTTCAGTATGGTCAGAAATGATTTTCCTTGTTTGGTAAGGAATTTTATAACAGCGCGGAACTCGATCTACGCCATATTTCTCAATTTCGTTCCGTTTGACATGTTTGATCGACGATGGCTCTAAGACTAATGATCTAATTGCGATAAAACCCGGTGTTTATACTTATAATGAGTTGTTCAATTAGTATCTAATTCAGCACTTATCACCTTCCTTCCCATTCCGCGAACTTAAAAACCTCCCCTCGTATAATGATGAATTATCATGTTGAACATTTATCCTCAAGAATGAATTGCAAGATTATCCTCCCACAACATTTTTTCAAAAATCAATTTCAATGCCTCAGATGTATGTGAGTTATAGCAGGTGTGTAGTTAGTAGTTACAATTTACAATCCCAATGTACACAGTAAGGAACACACACACTGTGTACTGAGTAAACTTGTAATGAACACAGCACTACACAAAGTGCCAAACGTCCGTGTGTGAGACACTCGATTAGATAGCACAATGTTACCCCCAATGAACACTGTTGAAGTTTAAATGAAATTAAGAGTTGGCCGTTGGTTAGCAGCGGCCTCGCAACTTGATTGATACAATAAGTGACGATACAGCCACGAACTCAGCTAGTAACCGGCATAATAATATGATAAAATCACTACTGATCAATGATTTGTAACTATTATTGATGTTATGACTCGTGACATCATGTGTGGGTGTATAAATAAATTAAGAAACAACCAACATTATTGGGACTGCGAAACCATTGCAGGTGGTCTAGCACGGACTATCGATAAAATCCCATGTCAATACCGTATTGTCTAAATACGTCATCTACGGTCAGTTATCAATATTTGCGAGCACGATCAACAATTGATAAGAGATATTCCTATCGACGATTGATAAATTTTAGCACTGCCTCCTGATTGTCAGTTTAGTTAGGGAACGTATTCATACTACGTGACCTCTTCACGGGGGGGGTCTTCAAAATACCACGCTTGGTACAAATGAGCGCCGGGTTGCTTAGGTTTTTAGTCACCAGGAGGGGTTAAAAATTGCAAAAAGTTGGTCACGTAGTATGGGTACGTTCCCTTATACTCAAACGATCTAGATGATTAATTTTTAAAAGACAAACATTCCCGGGTTACGAATAATCCGACAATATTTGAAAATCTCCTACTATCACCACAGTAAGCCGAAAATGTTGCTCGAGTCGAGATGGAGGACTTGGCCAGGAGAGGAATTTATTTATTAATCTTAAGTTAGCTCACATCTTTGTGTGTGCTAATATTTTATAAAGATATAAACATTTACATTGGTTGGCAAACATCGAACACGGAACGCCTGGGTGGGACCCAAACGCGATGCCCACTCAACCACTGACCGGTGGTTTGCAAAAAAAACTGACTTATTAATGAATGCAGGTTACCTAACTAAGCTCTTAGAATTGAAAGATAGCGTAATTAATTCATCTAAGACGCGATCAATTTATTTATTCCGTTCGATCTTGTATAAATAAAGTGGTTCAAATATAACTAAAGACCTCATTAACTAATTGACTCCCGTTTATTCTCAAAAAGTACACGCGAAGTGCCAATGTATAATAAAAGTTTTCAACTAGCAATAATCGCACCTCGGATAAACGTTAGTGTTTCAATTCGAAATGGTATTTTTATTAGTATTTTTAATTTTTACGTAGCAGTTGCGTGATGTTTAGTAATGTAAATTCATAAATACATCCCGCCAGTGTCGCCAGCGTGTATCGGTTTCTTATTGTATCCTGTCAAAATCGGTCTGGCTATCAACTGTGCGGCCGTGCTTGAGAAAACGGTATAAAACCGTCAGTAATTATGCCTGTCGGTTCGATATTGTAAAGTTATCGATTTAACTTTGCTAGATAGACCTCCTGAAATACCTGTTGAAGGCAACAATAATTCGGAAAAATAAAATCAGATGAGAATGATACAACGATAAGAATCGCCACAAATCTCCAATTCTTGAGCGCCTCACGAGTATCTAGCTATCAACGTGACAAAACAATCAATCACCTCCACTTTTAAGTCATCTATTATGTTAACAGGTGATCAGCTGGCTAAAAATATGTAAAATATGATTGCTGTAAATGAGTTTTTAATGTATTTAAGTAATAAAGTGACCTTTTTCTGTCTTGTAAAGAAAAACATGCCTATTATAAACCAAACAGTTGCCTGAATTACTTGATGACATTTTATTTCTTCCACAAAATTACAATATGCGCTAGACCCTAAAATATGTTATCGCAAAAACGAAGGTATGTGGAACACGACCCATTGTTTTCCCGGGTACCACCTTTTTGCATGTTTTGTTTATTTCTAAATAGTTTTACCGCGAAGTTAGCATAATTTATTGCCACATCCAACAGTACTTAATGCAACCATTGCGATGTTCCAACGCACACAGTCACACAAACCACATAGAATAAAGAAACAATAAAAGTGTTGATTAATTTGTAATTTAATTAGTAATAAAATATTTTGGTTTTGGAAATTTTCAAATCTAAACTGTTTTCATCTGGTCGCTAGAATCCATGATCAAAATGTTATTGTAATCTATTATCCCGCGAGATATCAATATTGCCGGAATTTTATTTTTAAAATTTCGAAAATTCGCTAGAGAATTTAAAATGCACTTTTTACAGAATAACAGAAGCTTGCTTCTAATTCCATTATCTTTTACACAGAATACCGACAAACAACGAAATACGAAATGTAATAAACATCCTCCACGTGGAAAAGATTTTCAATGACAGCCTTGAAGGACAACGCATCAATACCAAGCTTTTAAGTCAAGGGTAGTTGAATGAATATTGAGCCGCAAAAAGAAAAGCGATTGATGTAAGACATATTTTAATTTCTTTCAGGTTGTTGGGTTCTGTCCTGCAAATTTCATACTACAGCAACGTCTATCACATTATTAGTTAATTTCGAATTGTATTATCCAGCCGCATAAATCAGTTAGTTAATTTACTTGTTGGTTTATGTTAATATCAAATTATTTTGTAAAGCCGCACAAATGGGTAATAATAATTTTATATAAAACACCCCGAATCCAAGAATTTTATATCCAAGAAGTATTAAAATAATAATGGCGCCATCAGGGTTCGTCAATAACCAGTTAGGTGAGGTGTACAAGTAGGTACTAAGAATCCAGAAAAAGTAATAACAGATCTGATGCTAATTCGTGCTGTGCAACTGAAGGCTAAGCGGTTGTTTTACTGAAATCTAAAGTTAGATACGTCGGAGCGCACGAGCTCGTTGCTGCTGTACAAATAAAATTAAAATAAAAGCCCTAAAAGCTACAAATACAAATCCGGATTATAAGAAGCGCAGAATGGCTGAAGAGGTTAGAGCAACAACCGGTCGGGAGCGGTATGTGAAAAATAAAATGACAATAAAAGCGCAAGGAGCAAAAGTGAGGATTATTGGGAGCGCAGGAGAGGAAGGAGGTGTAACCGGTCGCCGGCGCGAAGGTTCGGGAGGTAAGAGACGCGAGATAATCGGGAGGGGGCGACCTTAGCATGCAACGCCAAGGTCAGGATCATTGACCAAGGACGACGCATTCCTCGGAGCGCGGCCATTCCAGATCATCTGTCTCTCCTCCCTCCAGTGCTGCAGCACTCCGTCCCCACCCTACCCGTGGCGCCGCTAACCACCTAACACATACACTACATATACAGTACACAGTGCACAGGTCGCCTCGCTAAGTAAACAAACTTTGGCAAGATGGAACACGGGACCTAGCCACTAACCACCCTCATACGGCAATGATAAAACCACCCTCTTTGACACTAGTTAGAATAATTTTTCAATTTCAATGCATCAT
This sequence comes from Limnephilus rhombicus, assembly GCA_929108145.2. Taxonomy (NCBI): domain Eukaryota; kingdom Metazoa; phylum Arthropoda; class Insecta; order Trichoptera; family Limnephilidae; genus Limnephilus; species Limnephilus rhombicus. The sequence goes on from OV815272.1 coordinate 27,198,903, forward strand.
TTTCTTTATTTTATTTTACCTTCTGAAGCAGAAAGCGGTTGCAATTTTGAATAGGAGCAAATTTACAAGGGTTCAAAATTTTGGTATACAGTAAGTATTTCAACAAAATATGTATCATTTTTATGAAAGCCAGAATGAGTCCTGAGGGTAGTTGGTAGTTGGTAGTTGCAAGTTTTGCAATTTCGGCTTCAAGTTTATTTTGTAATAACGAAATAAAAAATAAAAGTTTTCCACTCGCGAAAAACATTCACACAGGGTAACTTTTTACTCGTAGACTCCCCGCCATTGAGTTGAGTGCACGTACGATTGCAGAGGAGCTAAGTACACATCAAGAGGAACGGCAGCACGACCTTTTTCATACAAAACTTAAATTTGGATTTGAGGTCAACAGACTAACCAAACTTAAAAATTATTTTTTTAAATCAAATAGCGGATTTATTTGTCTTTTAAATTTTAAAATATAACTTGCCCATTAAAGAATTCAATTTTTCATGATTTTAGAATTAAGGCGATCCAGGAAAAAATCGAAATCGGAATTCACGCCCCTTTATGGGAGGAGTTTAAAAATACTTAAGGGGGGGGGGGAGGAGGTGGAGGAGGTGGAGGAGGGGGAGGGGGGGGAGGTGGAGTGGGAATCCCCCTTACACCATGCGAGCGAAGCCGCGGGAAAAAGCTAGTCTATAATATAAAAATGAATCGCTGAATGTGTTGCTAAGCGCATAACTTTCGAACGACTGCACCAAATTGGATAATTCTTTTTTTTGTGTGTTCGTTATTGTCAGGACAAGGTTTTTATAAAACTTCCGTTGAGCTCTGGCATTATGAAATTTGTATAAAAAAAATGCTATTGGTGGCACGCGAGAAAGCGGCTATTGCTATGGAGGGAGGGGAACCTGGGAGGGGGGAGGGGGACCTGGGAGGAGAGAGGGGAACTCGGGAGAGGGGTTCGCGGGATGGGGGAGGGGGGGGGAGGGAGTGGAGTGGGGAGAGGGAAAGTTGAGGTGACGGAGTGGGAACGCGAGAGGGGAAGAGGACGTAGGAGAAGAAGGGGCGGCGGAAGGGGAACGGGACGAATGGGGAAGGACACTCAGGGAGAAACAATTTCTTTATTAAATGGCGTAGCAACGCATGCCGGGAACCAGCTAGTTTATTATAAAAATGATTTAAAAAAAGCACTTTGATGGGCGTAAATTTAAATTACAAACGACCGATTAGAATTGGAACACAAAATATGTCGTTCATAATAAAATTTCAACCAAAATAACGCATTTTACGAAGTTTTATTTGTCATTATTAATGCAGCAAGTAGGGCAAGATTATTTTATTATTAACTAGCTGGGTTACCCGGCTTTGCTCAGGACAACATTAGAGAGTGTTCTGGAATGTTCCACAATGATGTTCCCGATTTCCTGAACGTTCCACGACATACTCCGCCACTTCTTCCAGAACTTTGTAGAGCTCTATGGAATCTTCTAGAACTTTCCGGAAGACTGTTCCAGAAATTTCAAGAGGGCGAAACTTTCAGCCCTTAGGTAAAAACGGGAACCGTCATCCTGGGGGGGAAAGAGATCTACCATACCATATAACTCCCTTGATCGTACCGGGACTCATTTCTGAGTTTTTGCGGGCCACACGTTTTTTTTGGACTTTCTTTTATAATATATATATATATTGATTACATTATACTCACAACAAAATGCCAAAGTTGCCTTTAAAATCATGCAAAAATGAATTATTTTAATGCCTATATATCATAATTTAACAAACACATAAAAAAAATAGCACATTTGATCGGGTATTTTGACCTCAAATCCAAATTTAAGTTTTATATGAAAAAGCCGCGCGGCCGTCTTCTTCAAATGTATGCACAAGATACTTTGAAATGTCACCGTGTTCAAAGAATTCCAAAGTGAATTAACTATTCAATACATTGATTGATTTCATAACGAGATACCGAGGGAAATACGATTGATAGTACCGACGTTTCCTTGGATTATCGTGAAAATATTATTTTATACCCGGACAGAATGCAAAACACAAGCTTTTCATTTTAGCAAAGCGGCGGCGGTGTTGGCTCAATAATTCTAAAATTAGTCCATAATGCCAGGTGTTGATTATCAAAGATTTATTTTTATAGGAAGCCGGCTTAAACTCACAAGGTAACCAATTACACCTACTCATACTACTGTATTGTTAATTAAATTCTGCATATTATAAAGAATAATACAAGAAGTGCGATGTGGGCGTGCTTTGTCTGATCAAAAAGTCTGATCATTCTTTGCGTAAATTCCAAATGTACCAACAACTATGTTTTATCATCTTTATGAAATTTCGTCGTACAAGTGTGAGACAGATAGAACGCGTGCTAAATAGGATAAAACCAAGAGGTACTAAGTCGGTGACGATATTAATTCCCATTAAAAATCAATCAAGGCTAGCGTGCATTGTCTATTTAGTAAAATGAAACCACTATGTCATATTATTGGATTCACCCTTTGAACAGATGGGTGAATATAAAATTATATTCAATAGTATTTAAAATTAATAACAAAATCAAAAGACATACGTTTTTTTAAATTGAAATAATAGCAAAATGTTTTCAATCATAATATAACACTTAACAAATTACGACTTATTGTTTTCTACCTATACATTGTAATTTACTTAATATAATATATATATAATACATATTACATGTAAACTTAGTATTGTTGACGATTGTTATATATCTTTAGAAACAATGTACGCTACTCTTCCAGCCACAAGCTAATGGAAGAGTAGTATTGGAATAATTAAACATATACTTAAATATATAAATAATAAATAAAAAGAGAAAAATAGATAAATGAAACAATGTTACTTTGTTTGAACCACTTGTATATTTGAGTACAGCCGACCGGTTTCGGAGCGGCCGTTCCTTCTTCAGGGCAAACGTATACAAACGAAAAATAGTTTTAAATTAAATAACCTTCTTTCCCTTTGAAAGAATTTTAATTATGTTGGGTCATTAGACGTTAATATAAAACTATATAATTAACACGATTCACAAATTGGACAAATCGGCAAATATTTGGAGTATTAGTATCAAATTGGAAAAAAGTGATTTCAAAATGATGTCAAAACCATCATTTTTGATGTGGAGACTTTATTTTTTATTTAGAAATACTCACCAAAGTTTTATCTAATAATACTACATATTATATTCAAAGGCAGCCCCCAAATGTAACCTCCAAAGCCAGCGGCTAAACATAGTTTTCCCTGCAGACGGAAAGCTTAAACTTTAATACCGACCAATTACCTGGTTCTGGCATTTAAAGTTGGTTGTTGTGAGTTATGTTATGACAATTCCTACCAAAACTCTTCAGTTGTTCTTCTTGCAATACCCACTGAGAAGCTTTCAAATCTGACTTTTTATCACGACTACCTGCTTTAGCCTGAATGTCAAACACTGCAAGACACAACACGGAGGCGTCTATTAACATCTACAGGAATTCCAAAAACTGAAAAAATCGGACAAATATCTACGAGAACCAAAGTGCGTACGAATATCTACAGCTCAAACTGCTGACTAATATCTATGAGAACCAAAGTGTTGACGAATATCTACAGCACTGGCAGAGGTTGGATTTACAATTATGTATAGCATATTGGAATAACGTAATATTGCGTATGCAGTTTAAAATTAAGACATCATGCATAGGGATGCAACGATATATCGGAAAACCGATAAATATCGATACATCGACCCCTAAAAATATCGATATATCAATATCGAAAAACACAAAATATCGTATCAAAAAACCCGCCCAAATTAAAATACCCACAAAATCGGGTAAAAGAAAAAACCAGCGATGACGACGAGCTTACGTTATATCTTTCTGCTCCCTATAAATACTCTAAAAGCAAACATTGTTGAAACATGGCAATAGATGTAAGGTGTATATCCCAGTCTTTTCAAAGTGGCAATAAGTCATCTACCAATTGTGGCAACCAGTGTTCCTTATGAACGTCTTTTTTCAAAGGCAGGAGCTACTATAATTTAAAGCAGAAACCGGCCACAAGGAACTAGACTGTCAAGGTTACTATTTTTAAGTTCGATAGCTGATACAAAACACTGGCATCAATTTTTTAAAACAAATTTACGAAAAAAAAAACACATTTTAAATACCTATCCTAGTTTTGTGATTATTCAAAAAGCTAAGAATAAAAAATATATATATATATATATAATCGATAAACGTTTGATATAACTACAACTACATTGGATTGCTATAAGCTTTTAAAAAAAAAGAACAAATATCGGTATATCGGCGTACTAGACCGATATATCGGCCTGCTGGACCGACATATGAATATCGACTTACTTCGATATATGTATATCGATATCGATATATCGATGTTTTTAAAAACCTTGCATCCCTAATCATACATCGTTTTTATTTCAATAAAACTTGCAAAAAATCAAAATAAAACAAGCCATACCACGAGCCAGCATTTCGCTGGAAGTAACTTCAAAAGATTAAACAACAATTCTCGGAAAGAGGAACCGGACCCATCGTTTGCGGTCGGAATCTTGTTCTGCTCGCTAATGTCACTGAAGTGTCTGTACTGTACATACTGTAGTAGCCACTGGAGTGCTAAACAAGCTTTTAAATCTACACTTTCAAAGGAGACGAGGCCGGATTTAGTGGTCCATAAATCCGGAGTCGATGATATTCGTTATGGAAATAGTGCATCGTTATTCATTTGTTATGTATGAATGATGATTAAAATATAAAGTTTCTACAAAACAACTAAGGAAAATAAATGGTTCTGGACATAACTACGTCCTCCAAGCAAATTGTATGTCACTGAAATGAAACTGAATGAAACTGAATGAAATAAAGAAAGCAACACTGTTGTAAAAATAAATAAAAATTACTGTAACTTTTGGACAAGTGCTGAGATATTTTTAGAGAATCACGTAACAGAGGAAATACTTAGATATATATAGTTTTTACGTAATGTTACGACATCAAAACTAATGTTTAATAAAAATAAATTATTATGATTTCGCCCATTTAATAAAATTATAATGTGTGAAAATAGTAGCTACTAGCGCAGATCCGTGAAAAATCACGGTATAGTCCGATTAAAATTGTATATTAATTTATTAATTTTAAACTCCATGAAACGAAAAATAGCGACACTAAAAAGAGACAAACACATACATCTATAGGATTTAAGCCTTCAGGATTTAGAGAGAATGGGATAGTATATTCGGTCTCTTCTTTGTGCAGTGCCTCGTAGCCTCCCCACTTCCCCACTCTTGTTTACTTTAGTTTTCTGAAGGTTTCACTTCTCCCGCCTGTAAACTGTACACTTGTATTTTGTTTAATTGAAAACATATTATATTTAAGAATAACAACAATAAAATGATTTTTATTTCATCTCCAAAAATGACGAAGTTGTGAGCTTTTAAATTGAACTTGGGTAAAACGTATGCAATGGTGTCTAGTGACGTGACACGATTCAGTACAATAACATAATCCATAATACGAATGTCAGTGCTGCAGCACCGCCGCGTGTGCAAAGTGATGTCACAAGTTTTTCGGCCGGCTGCAAATTTCCACATATTGCTTATATCTTCAGTACTATTTAAAGGGTATTTCCCAAAAATTCAAAAGGTTATTTCTTCAACATGCTCTAATTAATGTGATACATTTATACGATTTAAATATCACATAATGTTGATTAGTATTATAGTAAGTCACGTCACTTAATGATTGAATGGACATGGCTGAATGTAACTTTCATTTTTATCTCGTTTAATACCACAATCTTTTTACCTCTGACCCGGGGTCATAACATTTTGTCGAAATTCATGTCGAATTAAAAACGTTTAAATGAAAATAATTTTACAGCTTATCGTTACATGCACTCGAATAATCAAACAACTTGTTCAAATAATGGAAACCGACATGGTGAAAATTTATAGCATTTTATTTAGGGAGCGTTCAAATATTACGTAACGCAATTTTTTAAGATTTTTGACCCCCCCATGTAACGCGCCGTTACGTTTTTCCGCATCACCCTCCCCCCCCCCCCCCCTAAACTTTACGTAACGCCCAAGTGCAATTTTTTACCTGAAAGTCACAATTAAGTTGCGAAAAGTACTGGAAAGTCGCTTAAATATCTTTTTTCTTGTTTTAATTGCATTTGCGGTAATAAATAAAACAAGAGATTTCGAGAACGAAAGGGATTGCCAACTTGGAATATTTTAATTCCCTAGTTTTTTTAATCTAAACAAAGAAAAACATGTTACGTAAAGCGTTGTTCGAACCCTCCCCCCCCCCCTCCATAACGCACAGTAACGTCTCACAAGACTCCCCCTCCCCCCCAAGTGCGTTACGTAATACTTGAACGGCCCCTAACGACTACTGACAACGAAAATTAAATAAAAATGACACACAATAGATTCGAGTAATTAATTCCCCATACAACCAACATAAACGAAAAGGGTTGCCAACTTGGAAGATTTTATTTTAATTCCCTAGTTTATTATTTAAATAAAGAAAAACATGTTACGTAACGCGTTGTTCGAACCCCCCCCCCCCCCCCCAGTAACGCACCGTAACGTTTCACAAGACCCCCCCCCCCCCTCCCAAGTGCGTTACGTAATACTTGAACGGCGATGAATTTGTTCAAAATGTTATAGTACTTCGTATCGTCGAGATTATCACCAAAAAAGCTTAAATCAAAAGCAATATAACGATAATTGATTTTAAATTTCCCGTCAAGTATAAAGGGAGATATGGCATGGAAGCGTGCCTACTGTTGCCGAGATACGACCAAACTGCACGGACTGTCAAAACAGCGCGCGAAGAAGTAAAAGAAACATAGTTTTTTTTAGAGTTTCGAAATCAGATGTACACTTGTAGACAGTAATTTTCCTCTTATTTTGAAAGTCCAATGTGCAAAATTTCAACAACGATACGATATATATTATGTAAACTTGAAATCATTAATTTTCCTGTTATTTTGAACGTCCAATGTGCAAAATTACAAGTATAAAAATTCTGTTTTAAATGGTGGGAAAAGGGGATGGGATGGCTAATCAAAATCTTATACAGACAGTGCCCTCCCTCTTGTTTTGAAGGTCAAGTGTGTAAAATTTCATCAATCTCGGAATAGAACTGTAGATTCGTATAAAAACACACCCACGCCGCCCGCCACAGATAATCCTTAGGCAGATAAATAAATATATGGACAAATGGCGATGACTATGGTTAATAATGTCAAAAATGGGCGTAAAATACTGTCTTATTATTTAATTAGATAATTTTTCATTCTACCTCTTTTCTATTAGGTACCTATGGTAAAGGTGAAACCCTCCTCGCCGGGTCAAAGCAGATGCAAAAAAATAAGTCTCCGTGATGAAAAAAATATTTGCATTCTCGTGCAGTTGTTTTTTTTCCGTTTTTCGGGTTCTGGGTTTCTTAAAATTTATGTGCATAGCTTTGTGAGCAGAGATTTATCTATTTTTGAAGTTAAGTGCAAATATACTCTGACTTTGGATCGCATATCATTTGAGTGTTGTTTTAACTCCGTCAAAATGAGCTACTTACATTATGTTGTATTGGGATAGAAGAAATGATTCGAATTGATTTTTATACTTTCGTAACTAAAAATACCTACTTTATGACTATTTTTACAAAATTACATCTATACCTTCGGAATGCTTATTTATAACAACACTGGGTCGGTCCATGAAATTTGAGGTTTGACATTTTAAACGATTTTAACTTACGCACAATATTTTAACGAAATTGTTTATTTAATTTATTTCTACCCTATCACGATTTAGCTTACAAAAGGTGATTTTATTGTATTTGTACGTTTTGCATTTCTACAAAACTAATAAACATAGCCTTAAGGATAACACGTGTGGGGTATATCAGTGACCCCCCATGGAAAACAAGTTTTGTTTTGTTACTTGTGCATGTTCATTAATGTATTATTCTCTCTCTCTCTCTCTGGTTTCAGTAGTGGGATTGGTTTGCAGCAATTTCATCTATACGTTTCTTCCACTCTTCCCTGTCTTGTGCGGCTCTTTTGAAGTCTGCATATGATGAGCAGCGCACGTCCACCAGCAGGTCCTCCAGGTACTCTCGGCGTGGGCGTCCCCTAGCGTTTGTCCCCTCGGTCATACCCTCCATTATGGCATGCAAGAGGCCTTCTTGTCTTACTGACGATATTGCTATGGTTGCTGAAAGCGAAGAAGAACTGCAAGAGGCCTTAACAATCATGCAAAGCATTCTTCAAAACAATTACAACATGAAGATAAATAAAGACAAAACAAAGCTGCTGACTGTAGGCCGAACGCAACATCAGATGAGAGTAGATATGTCAGGAGTTCCACTAAAGAACACCAAGGAGTTTGTCTACCTCGGGAGCAAAATAACATGGGACGGTCGGTCTAAGAGCGAGGTCGACAGCCGTATACACCAGGCTAGGCTTGCATTCAATAAAAGGTCGAAAATAATAGAATCGAATAATATAGACCTAAAACTGAGAATACTCCTCATCAAGACCTATGTATGGAGTATTTTGATGTACGGCTGCGCAACATGGTGCCTATCCGAAAGAGATAAACGGAGACTAGAGGCTTTTGAGATGTGGTCCTATAGAAGACTATTAGGAATTTCCTGGAGAGACCACATCACAAATGAGGAGGTTCTCCAAAGAATCGGAGGGAGGAAGGCACCTGCTCAGGACCCGAAAGGCGCGCAAGATGGATCGGCCATGTAATAAATATATTATTAAAATGAAAAAATCCCAGTTCTCGGCAAAGAAAACATGAAAAGTTAAGGATTTTTTTTAGTTAGACTCCATTTAGGAGGCCCTGAGGAAAATAATTTCCCTGAAGGCCAATGTCTTTAGGGATGGTGTGTTGGTGGTCTTTTTGAGGAAAGGATGGAGCGAACATGCATCTTGAAGAAAATCAGCAAACCGGCAAATTGGTCCACAGCTGAGCTGATGAACACAAGAAATAGTGGTGTAGTAACGATGCGTTCTCATGACAACTATGCACCGGTGCCGAAGGAATCAATGACGCTAGTTTCTCAGAGCATCTTCCATTGAAATTCCGGTAGAACAAGGACAGCATTCCCACCTGATGCATACGCTCTAAAGATTGCAATCCGTTTGTTAAGCTAGGGGAATCTGTCCCGCTTCAGCACAGAGTCAAGGGGTTTTTCAAGAATTTTGGGGCTCCTGGCCAGAGGTTACTACCAAATTCAACAGTACGCCCAGCTTCTGAGAGACTAACTTGACTCTGGCTTCATGGAAGGGTAGTTATATTTTGATTAAAACGGGCAGAAGTAAGCAGTTGTTAGTTACAAATATTAAGCCAAGTGTGCGTAGCTTCCAGCTTATTGAATGTGGAGTGAGTCAGTGCTATTTGCACGGTGAGATTTCTCCTCACTCCTTAATTATGAATTTCAATTGCGCAAACTGATAATGTTAGAGTCGATGCGCATACACTGTTGTTGTTTCTTCACGTCAAACTCTGCAGAATAATAACTAATAATACGATGTGTTCGCCAGAAACCAATAAAATTCGCATAGGCGAGGTTGCGTCAGCGCATTGTGAATTGAGATCGCCGACTCAAAACAATCCAGAATTAGTACGATTTGGTTTCGTTAACATTAACTCCACATAAGACGGGTGGGTGCCACACACAGCTATAAAAGATCATCGCACGCCCAATAACGATCTCCATACAATCCCATCTGACCTGTCACACATAAGCAGTTTATGCGCAGATCAACCATAGACAATACAGATCTTACGCGTAACCGCTCCTGAGCCGATATTTTTTTATATGAATACCTCACAAGAGTCTCAGCTGCTCCCGTCTGGAGCCGGTGAGACTGTGGCATCCCCAAATGGGGTATGTTGTGAGGCTGAAGGTAGTGGGGAGGGGATGGATATGGGGAAGAGGAAGGAGGGGAAGTACCTGGCTATTCAGATCTGGTCACCAAACACGGCTAAATCCATTTCAAGCAACGTTTCAATTCTGAATAGTGGTCTTACACCAGGACGATACTGAGAGTATCTTCCACCCTGGAACGTGCCGCAAATTATATATTACTTTTAAATGAATTAATTGTGAAATTACACAAATTAATCAAATAAAATTTATTTGCCCAAGCCGGGATTCGATCCCGCGACCTTCGGATTGCGAGTCAAGAGCTTTACCGCTAGACAACGCTGGTCGATACGCGAAAAGTTATGCGTCACCTCTCCGCCGAAAACAGGAGAGGGGGTCATTTTAATTACGGGGCTGCCCAAACGGACGCATGATAGATGTCAAGATGACAGATGCAGTAGAAAGAAATCGCATTTCATGGCATCTGACCCCCCCTATATAATAAATAGAAAATAATATCCCTCATAATATCATCCTTGGGGATGCCATTTAGAGTATTTTTCATGAAAGAAATGAGTGGAAGTCCAGACAAGGAAAAGGGCTTGAGGAATGGGAATTTGGGGGTCATTGTGTCCAGGAGTAACGAACGTATGAATCCATCTCACTCACTGCGATACAAAGCGATGACGGGTCGAGAGTCCGGGTGGAGAAGTCTCCAAATCGGACACGTCACGCAGTAGATGGGCAGGCTCGCCTCCAAGATCTGGACAAACCTCACCCCATGAACCCGGGCACCCCTTCTATGTCACCCACCCAACGTAGCGAAACACTTGGGGTGACCTATGGCAGAGGTGTTGGTTATCCAATAAATGGTTTCCCGGGCGGCGGTAAACATAGATACCTGCCTCCCAAAAAAAAACATTTCTAATCTAAAGTTAGTTACTTAACTAATCTAACCCAAACTATTTGAATTTTAGTATGGTCTGTTCTGTCATTATTCTGTTTTGCACGGTTATCTTAGGATTTGTGGTTCATAACTTGATACTTGACTGCAATGTAGGTCAATAACAAGTGAAAATAAAACTGCAAAATTTTGATTGCTTCAGTGTTAAAGAGCCATTGAATGCACCTGCATTTGGCTGTCCATCCCATATTTTTAGGATTCATAAAAAAATTAATAATCAATAAATTTATAAATGCATGAATTCTTCGTATTATTTACTTTAAAATTGGCGTACGTAGTCCCTATTATTGAGAACATTAAATATAATGACTTTTATATGTCTATAACTATGGGCCTAGTTGATAATCAAAGATAAATTTTAATTCGAACATGCATATTTAACATGCAGACACATGATCAATTGTTTTATAATTACGGTTCGCGAAATGACAATAACATATAATGTTTTAAAATTCTCTTCAAATTGGCCACATTTTGGCCAGCGAACGCTCGAGGGTGTTTACAAATTAGCCAAAATGTGTCGAAAAACGCTACAGTGGATAATCTATGTACCTACGGGCTCAAGCTGTAAAACAAGGAGGGTATTTCACCATCCTCCTCATAGATTTTCTGTAACCGACGTGTTACGTACCCTCGTTTGTTTTTTCAGCAAAAGTCATCGCTGACGGCATCCTCTACATTTAGTGGTCATTTCTTTGAAATTTCTTCCGAAATTTCTGGCCACTAAGCTCGTTAGTACCGTGCCGCCAGCGACGATCTTTTCGCCGAAACATTTATGTAAAATTTTATCATTATTACCCTTTTTATTATGTACAATGCCCCGGTGCAACAAATAAATGCTTGCGTGCTAAGGTTGCCACCGGGAGACATTTTAAACTCTTATAATTTACACACTTGCTATTTTTTCTATGGCAGGCTCCTTTCCCACTGGGCAAGGTGGTGGCCCCTGCAGCGAAGCCAACCTTCTATGGCAGGCGCCTTCCCCACTGGGCAAGGTGGTGGCCCCTGCAGCGAAGCAAACCTTAAAATGTATATTTTTTCAATTTATTAAACTCACACAACCCACAGGACAATGAAATAAACATATTCCATTCCAGAGTCCTGCCGGGCATTCAGGGAAAGAGAATTTGAGTCTCTGACCCTTAAACTCGCAATACTAGAGCAATTTTTAGCGCAGAAAAAAGACTTAGAAGAATTCCTTACAAAAATCCGTTTTTTCCCATTTCAAAAATCCAGGGACCTCGCAAGACAATGAAACAAACAGGTTTCAGTAGCTAGTCTTGCGAGGAACCTGGGAAAAATACTAGATTCTTTATTTAACCTCCCACAATTAGCCAAACATTAAAAAACCTAGCACAAATTGTAAACTTGCCTAAAAATTGCCACAAACTCGCCAAAACAAAAATCTAGGGATAAATAATGCCTTTAATATGTTAGAATTAAGATATGTACATGTATATACCAATTTTTCCCTGTATAATATTTCTAATTCGCAATTTTAAGCGACCACTTTCACGGGCGGCACCGACAAAATAAGGTGTGATTTTTTTTTTTTTTTTTTGATTTTATGGATTCTTTCGTAATCCTCTAACTAGCTAGGGCTTTGCAATACCCTTCATGTTTCTAGCTGACTAGTACTGCGGCTCATTTGGCCTTATTACTATTACCATCTGATGGTTGTATTTAATTGACTGAGTTTACGTTACATTATTGTGCTTTATGAGGAAAAATTCTTAACTGGATAAAAAACCTCATACAAATTCAAAGAAAAGGAAAAATATTAAGTTCTGAACTTTTTACTCAATTTTACTTTTTAATTTACTGAATGTAAATATTTCATTGCTTGTCCGTGATGTGACGGAAACGCCGCCCTATTTATACTTACGGGCAAGGTCAAACCTCCCACCACAAATTTGAACCACGTGGTCACATTTTTCCCCAAATTTGGGTATAAAAGGACCCACATTTGTGACAATAAATCAGTTCATCTCTACTTGACAACTCGTGTTTTATTCTTCGGAAGTTTTTCATCAACCAGCTGCGTCCCGCCGACTTCTGCCTGTCTTCAGTCCTGGTGCCTACCTCCTCCAGACTAGCCGGCCCTACTTAAGGCAACCGCCAGGCGCCAGGCTCAGGCAGAAGAATCGGCACATCCAGTGTCCTTTACCCACCAGGCACTGGGTGCTAGGGAGGTCAGCCCTTTATTATTTCTTTTTCATCAATCATTCTGAACGTGCACTAAGACCGGTCCCTTTTTTACAGTTCTTGTAAAGACGCTGATACGTCTGTTACATTTTCCATACAATAACGTAAATTTTCGAAGTCCGTATTTTCCATTCGGTACTAAACAGGATAAGTTAGCCTAGTTTTTCTACCTGTTGTGAGTATTTACTTTATCAAGAGGGTGGTGAAATACCTACCCCATAATAATCTCTTAAAATAATTCTACAACAATCCCACCAACCCTAACCTAAGTCAACAGCCATTATATTCTTTTGTGTTGCTGCAATAGGTCGATCATCACATACGTTCTATATGTTGGGTTAGATAGTTAGATTAGATTTTATTTTCGATTGTGTTTTGTACATCATCTTCGATAGTATTTTACGTCTATATCACAGTCGCTTACCATAACTAATAATACGACGAAAGTAATAAAATTCGCAATGGCGACGTTGCGTCAGCGCGACTGAAAACAATTCAGATTTATTGGTACGTTTTGTGGTTCATATCTTATTTCTGAAGACATTATTTGTTTGCGCAACTTCGGGATCATACAATTGCCGTACCTGAGCCCTGAACAGTTACGACTTAACAAACTACGTTTCTAAGGTTTGACCGATCAACTTAAATTCGATCCAACAAACAAATTAGTCCAACAGACCGATTAATTTAAGTCTGTCCAATTCACCAGTACTATACGACCACGATTAAACCATTCTGTTGCTTTAGCGGATGCAAGACGGTAATAATATTTATTATAAATCAAACCATACATAATAGAAATAAAGGGAGATATGGCATGAAATTGTGCAGAGTGTACGAGTGCCGAGTATACGATCAAACTGCATGACGAAACATAAAACTTAAATTAAAAAGAATTGAAAAAAGTACATCTATTTTCAAATTCCACTTAAAACTTTTTTTTTGGTTTGACTGAAGATTGATATTGCGTGAATCAATCGTTGTAATGTCATCGAATTTCAGAGAAATGCGCGTTTGCCTTCAAATTTGTGGCACATAAATAAAAATTTCGACTCAAAAACACTTTTTTAAAATTTCATATTCACATAGTAATTATTTTTTTAATAATATTACTATTAACTCACTTGAAAACTGCCATTGTTGCCTGTAAAATCATGAAAAAGCGAATTATTTATTGGCCTAAATAAAATACCTCAAATCGGTACTAATCGGGCTAAATCCAAAATGACGTTTACATGGAAAATACCGCGCAGCCTTTCCTCTTAAGGGCGTTTAACCAGCCAGCGGCCGAAAATCCAGATTTCGTCGAAAGATGTTCTTACGACCGTACATGGCGGTTCCAATGAGAAAGATTAATTATTCTCCGTACCAGCTTTTTAAAATTATAATCAATATCGATTTTATTTCATTCCAAATTTGCTTTAATTACCTACATCCAAAAATGCTGAAAGGCATGATGATAAAACTATAAAAATTATGTACTTTTTGTAAGTAATTATTTTTTGATCATAAGTATTTATCATTTTTCAATAATGTCTACAAAAAAATAAGAATGTAAAAAAAATCTGAAATACATTAGTTTGTAAGCGCGCAAATAAATATACAAACGGACCAATTTTCGTCAAGAAACACATGTATATATTTTTTAATGATTTTATTTAAACTAAAATTAAAATTCTATAACATACGTTTCCCAGATAATGTATTGATTTATTTTACTGACTGATTATATGATTTGAAATTGGTGTTGTATAATACAAAATCTTTTTTGAAAATTTAACAAATCTGCCAACGACTTATAGTATAACCTTATTAGACTAAAAAAAACATTTTTTCTCAAAATTTAAAACATACGTTTATCAGATAAAAGAACAATCTTTCGAAATCAATTTATATTTTTTTGTGGAAAAGAGTCAATAGTCTAAAATCTGATTTAAAAATGACATATTTCTGGTTTTCTCTGGTTATACCCTCTTAATAATATTTATTGCTGTATTGTTCTTTTCGTCAAATTCGGCTTTGGTGTTATTGGAGCCTCGGCGCTTTGGCGGGTGGTCTCAGGGCAGGAAGGGGGGGGGGGGGTGGAAGGGGGGGATCTATTTGTGAGCAGCTTCCTGACCCACATCCCACATCTCGGCGTCTCGGCCCGTCACACGACCATTCACTGATTCACTCGGGACCAGCTATACTCAACCTTTTTCTTCACGCATTCCTTGTACTATTGTACCGCCCATCATTAAATTTTGCTTTCCCAATCACAATGTTATATATTATTATTAAAACACATACCAGGATTAAATAATAGCATTTTCAATAACGCGTGTTCCCAATTATGTCCTCTAAATTGTTAACGTTACTAAATTTCTGTAAATAAACAGTGTTAATCTTAAGTGAACTCGCAGGTAAGTATGGTCCTGTTTATTTTATTTCTGTACAGATTATAAATAAAACAATATATGTACACTTTTGTTTGTATTTATTATAATGTCATCCAATTTCACGTGTGTGTGCGTGTGCGTGAATGCCACCAAAGTGACGTACACGTGAATCTATCCCATCCATGTTCCGAGAGTGTCAGGTTGGAGAGTTCAAAAGGTCTCCTTCAACCAGTCTCAATCGATCCGGCCTGCCACACAGTTTATGGGCAGATGCATTCGCCGTCAAGATTGGGAAAAACCACCCCCATGAACCCGGGCACCCCTGCAAAATCACCAAACGTAGCGAACCACTTGGGTTGACCTACGGCAGAGGTGTTAGTAATCCAATAAGCGTACCCATACCCGCCTCATAAATAATGAGGTAAACATGTAGAATGACCATATTGACCATGTGTTGATATTTGATTTCGAATAATATATATTATATGTATATCTCAAAATAATGTAAATCAATACAAACCCGTATTATAAAAGAAACAGCCAAAACTCAGAAACGAGTCCCGGTACGATCAAGAGAGTTACATGGTTTGGTGGCCTTCTATATAACCCATTCATGAAGAAAGTTCCCGTTTTTACTTGAAGGGCGTGCTTTTGAAGATATAAGGGCTGGAAGTTTCTAGAACAGTCTAGAACACTCGAGAGTATTCGAGAGCATTCCACAACATTCCAGAAAACTCCGGAACATTCTGTGACGTTGTGCAATGGAATAGTCTGGAACTTTTGGGAGCATCCCGGAACATCCCAGATCATTGTGGAACATTCCAGAACACTTTTGTGGAATGTTCTTACTATTCGAAGCCTTTTTTGTATGGGTGGGGCTACCCATTGGTACTTACAAAGCAAGATCCGTCGTGGATTCGAACGTCAGTTCAATCTCATATCAACTCCCTGAGCGAAGCTGGTCATGTTATAAAATAACTGAAAATTGGCAAAGAACAGCGCTTATTTAAAAAATAGTGTGACTTGAGATGTTTATATGGATTATCAGATGTTTATACATAAAAGATTGGCGGGCCGCAGGTTGAGTACTGCTCAAGACTCGGACGAACCGACCAAGCTACTCTGGACACTTCGCAAACAACTACTTACTTACGTACTCACTACACATTACACAATGCCCACATTGCCCACATTGCGCACGTCCAACAGTATTCTAAGTTCTAAGGATCACATCTAATTCACTTATGGAATCAATGTACAGACCTTCTTCCAGATCATAGATAATAGAAACAAGGGAGATGGACCATGAACCATCACTAGTATTTTTTCGCCCCGGGAACCTTTATTGGATAACCAACACCTCTGCCATAGGTCACCCCAAGTGGTTCGCTACGTTTGGTGATTTAGCAGGGGTGCCCGGGTTCATGGGGTGAGGTTTGTCTAGGTCTTGGAGGCGGATGACCAAGACCCACTGAACCCCAGATTCCTACCCACCCCTTAAACCCTTTTCCTTCCCAGAACTCTCCTCTCCTTCCTTTTCCTAAAAAAACCCTCCACACAGCATCCCCAAATTTGACATAGGCCCTGAGGAAAATTATTTTCCTCAGCGCCTCCTGTGTGGAGCTCATGTAAACTATATATATATATATATATATATATATATATATATATATATATATATATACTTGTTTACATTAACTCCAGGTAGTAAGCCCTGAGTAAAATAATTAACCTTGAGGCCTATGTCATCTTTGACGATGCTTTTGGTGGGTCTTTTTAAGCAGGAAGGAGTAAATATGAGTCTTGAGACCTATCTTTTTTTTAACATTAACTCCACACAGGAGGCCCTAAGGAAAATAATTTCCCTAAGGGCCTATGTCATCTGGGATGCTGTGTGGAGGTACGAGTCGAAGAAACGACCCTTTCTCATGTGACAAATGTCAACCGCGTACAAATGGGCACGCATTTGGCGTTTTTCCCGAATATGCACCGGTGCCGAAGGGATCAATGACGCTAGTTCCACGGAGCATCTTCCATTGTAATACCGGTAGAACAAGCATAGCATTCCCACCCGACGCCTTTGCTCTAAAGATTGCAATCCGTCTGTTAAGATGGGAGAATCTATTAAACGGACCGCCCGTTTCTGCACAGAGTCGAGGGTATTTTTCAGGTATTTTGGAGCTCCAGACCAGAGGTGGCTGCAAAATTCAACCGTGGGGCGCACTTGTGATTTGTACAGGGTTAGCAGTTGTGTACTATTAAAGTATCTGCGGGCCTTGTTCAGTATGCTCAGTTTTTGGGAGGCTAACTTTTTTCTGGCTTCGATGGAGCCCCCATACCTGAGCTGGTCACGAGTTACACCAAGCATATCAATGGAGGGTCTGTTCGGAATATTGCTACCGTTGAAAGATAATAGATTTTCATTTAGATTATTTTTAGACGTAATCAGACAAGATTGAGTCTTTGAAACATTAAATTCAACAAGATTATGTTGTAGGAGGGAGAAAATACAGAGACCGGCAAATCAAAGTTAAAATTAAGAGAAACGACTCGTTATCATCAGGCAAAAGTCAACCATGTAAACATTTCGGGTGAGCGTTCGGCGTCATTCCATGTGATTACGCATCGGTGCTGAAGGGATCAATGACTCTAGTTCTTCGGAGCATTTTCCATTGAAATACCGGCAGAACAAGGACAGCATTGCAATCTGATTGCCTAAAGAGATTGCAATCCGCATGGAATCTAACAAACGCACCATCGGCATCTACCAAGTTACTTTAGTTGTCTTAAACAAAAATTAAAAAGCCTGTAAATTAGATACGTTTTAAGATTTTCACCGCCTAAAGTATTTTCGTTATTTCTTTTTGGGGTGTTGTTATGCCGTGTTGCGCTACCTCCTTTTTTAGCCAACGGTCTACCGGATCTGCCCTGATGATGGACACTGCAACGCTGTCCGAAACGTTGGCTAAAGAAGGAGGTAGCGCAACACGGCATAACACCCCAAAAACAAATAACGAAAAAAGCCTGTAAATTAGTTTATCTTCTATGCTAATATTATAAAGAGGAAAGATTTGTTTGTTTGCATTGAATAGGCTCCGAAACAACTGAACCGAATTGAAAAATTCTTTCACTGTTGGAAAGCTACACTATCCCCGGGTGACATAGGCTATTATTTATAAAGCTAGCTAGAAAGGGTATGCGGGAGGGGAACGGGGACGCACGAGAAAGGTGATTCAGGGAGAAACAATATATTTGGAATTGCAACGCATGCCGTGGACCAGCTAGTTATATATAAAAAATCTCGCATCACGATGTTTGTTCGAGATAAACTTAGAAACTAATACACCAATTTTGATGAAATTTGGCTGCTGTGTGTAATTTGGTCCAACTTAAAAGATAGGATAGTTTTTATCTCGATTATTGACCTCAATATTTATTACCGCGAATTAAACGCTCATTAAATTTTTGTTGAAGGACAATGCTTTGTAATTATTTGTAAGTTCCATAAGTTTCTAACAGATGTGGGTAAAAGTTAATTTATAGACACAACACTCAAGTTATCCAGATTGGGTAACCAACCATATCCAGTAGATGGCTTTGTGTTTCGTTAGACACAACAACGCGCCGCCGGATCAGTTAGTTTTATATAAAAAAAGTGAGACCAACAGCCAAAATCGTATCCATGTAGGTATCTGTAAGAAACTAAATGAACCGACAAATGAAAATCATGTTTCTTAATTATCTGATTATTTTGATAATCCGTACAGTTTGGTCGTAGCAATGAAATGAAAATAAATAATGTAGCAATACTGAAAGTAAAGCGAAGATAAGTGAAAGATGTCTATTTTACACAATATCATCTGAAAACTTCAAGCTTGTTCAAACCGTTTTCTCAACACCTCAAGTGAAAGGTAAACATGCTTTTTCATCGCAACATTCAAAATATACATTTAGCCCACCACTCTCTCAGCGTTCCGGCTCTGTACACGTACGTTAGGGTGGCCGTTAAAGTTTTTTATTTTTTTTATTTGTACACGTCGAGGGTCTCAAAAGTTGCGTGTTCAAGTACTGACCTAAATTTCATATTGCTTTTAGCCCTCTACAGGTTAGTGCAAAAATTATTGACTTTACATGGTGACTAGAAATTCGTAGCACAAGCGGGAAACTGGTGAATCTACGTCACATAGAAAACCCAAAAAAATAGATTTACTTGAAAACGAAAGCTCAAATCAAAAGGTTATACCACAAAATAGACTCTAAAAGTGATGTAGTTTCCCGCTTGTACTTACTACATATTATGGTGTATATTTCAAGTCTCAGTACACTTCCAAAAGTACCAGAATCACTTGAAACAGAAAATGAATATATGTATTAATAAAACTGTATAGTCATAAGTAGCTTTTGAAGCCCTGAGAGAACAATATCTAAAAAAGTGTTCATTTTACATTGATGGTCCAGTGTATGTAGGTACTAATGATGCCAGCGGTGCCGGAACTAATTGATTATATTCCTTATTACGTATTATTTATTACATACTTTTTCTACAACAAAGTATCGTAAATAGAACTGACGTAGGTACCAGACTTCCGCCAAATGTGGCATTTCATATAATTTAGGTGCGTTGATAGCTGATATTACAGAGAGTAACGGTGAGTTAAGCACCTACAAATATAGTAATATGATTAGCGAGCAGTGAGCAGGTGCTTAACTCACCGTTACATATATATAATGGAGGCCTTAGCAAGGGTAAGCCACCCACCCAGTGAGGTCAACATTAGCAAATTATGTTATAAAATGTAATTTATTGTACCAAATAAATAAATATCTAGGAGGTAATACTGGAAGTGCCTACGTCAGATTTTGGAAATTTGATTTAGATATCAGAAAGTACTCTAAGACGTCCCTTATTTGAATGCTATGAATACTTATTTGAATGCTATGAATACTTTTTTGAATGCTATGAATACTTATTTGAATGCTATGAATACTTATTTGAATGCTATGAATACCTATATCAGGTGCTATAGATTTATGAAATTGTTACCTATCTAACGTAGGAGAAAATTTTGTTTCGGCGTTTTACGCCAGGAAATCCAAAAACAATATTCATTCCTGAATTCATACATTTACTGTTGTGTGTTCGAAAGCAGCAAGTTATCAGAGAAATGAATAAAGTTAGTGTGATGTGCATAAGATTACTCTCGGATTATTATTGTATTCACCAGTATTACGCCTTTCCCAGAGCTTTTCCTTCGGAGACTTTCACAGTCCTGTCGCATACCGAAAGACACGACGTATCCGGAGAAAGGAAAAATGGCATTCTTCGAACGACACGGCGACGAAGCCACTTCCACTTGTATTGGCTTCGGTGGGGGCACTGGATACTCTCGACAGCAGGGACCAGGGAATATAGGCCGAGTGCAGCGGCGAGCTGATAGCGGATATTGCGGATGCTGTGTCTGCTATTCTTTCGTTCTATTTTTTATAGAAGACCTCGCCTATCGCCACCAACTTTCATTCCGTCAGAACAATGGGGCAGATAACAGAAAGCTATCGGCTGTAACAGTCGATAAGCTGAAAGAGAATGGCTAAGAAAACAATTATAATACGCTCCATTTCGACACTAACTCGGTACTTACCTAAATACCTCGGAGATGAACAAATGAAAAATCCATGAGATGACTACGGCTGACGAAACATTTGCATAGGAACATTGCGGCTTAAACCTTATTCACAAGGAAAATAATATATATTATAGTAACTAAGTAGGCAATAACTTACTGAATCAGTGACCAGAAAAACCTTTTAAAGTATTAGCACGCAACACTGAGTTTTATGAATGGACGAAAAAGTAGTGCCACAATGCAAATCGAATACCCAAGTAATGAAATAAGTAAGAATTTGCATTGACGCAATTAAGTTTGCGGTTTATCGTGGTTACGTCAAATTGAAAGCCATAATGTGGTCATATTGTAACATTGATAGCATATCCAAAGGTGAACATTCTCCTAGATGACAGCGAAGAATTGACAACACAACACAACCTGTTGAAGAGATTGATGGGATATTGATTACTCCGTTAGAAAGCCAGACATTTGTACCTAAAAAATAAGATTGACAGGTCAAAACAAATTCTTCTTTCAGCACACAGGAAATCCAAAGCCTCAAAGGTATTTTTATTTGTAATCTTCCAATGAAAACAAAGGTACGTTACTCACTCGAAATCAAATGGTAGATTGAAAGACAATGTGAATTTAATACTTTATTTATTTTATTTTAATACCCACACAAACGAAAATAAACACGTTATTGACAGATCTAACAACACAATTCCAATGGCTGATTTTGAAAGCGATTCAAGAAGGCTTTGTAATACTTGTAAGAAAAATAAGATACGGAGAGGCAATTCCACTTTCTCAAGAACCGTCAGCAAAAACCCAACGGTGAACACGGCAGAAGAATACAAAAGGTGTGTCCTTGCATTAGAAAGTTATTTTATTCACAATAAGTAAAATAATTGTAGTTTTAAAAATTTTTACTTCAAAGCTTAGTAGTTTGAAAAGTAAATATCCTTCACCAAACTAACTTTACCCTTGGCCAGTTTTAGATCAGCTTCGAGTCCGTAAAACTTCTAGAAAATAGTTACATCGATGGAGACAAAATTGAAATACGGAAAAGATTCGGCAGTGGAACAGTATTGGAATAATAATAATTAAGGTATTGATGACCACATCGATGAATAAATTTTTTTTTTAATCATTATTGTAACGTTATGTCACTATGAGCATGTTGGTAGAAAACCATTCTAAATGCAAATATAATAAATATGAACATCATATATATGATTATTTTAAAATCAAATACCGGGTAATTTTATTTTATGAATGTGCTTGATAGCTGTTTCGGCTTTCGAATGTATGATCATGAGTTTTATTAAACTTTTCTTTATTTCAATGGCACTAATTAAATGAACAAGGCGGCAATTGTGGGAAAAATTAGACATTGACTGGTGCTTGATGGCGTTCATTCAACAATCACTTGATATTCCGTATTTTAAGAGGTAAGCAAGATTGTTAATAGTTTTTGAAAAAATAAAAGATTTATTTCTGTTTGTACTATTGTGCAAATTTTGACCTTTTTAAAAATCTTAGCAGTTAACTCTTCAGTGTTTTATTTTTTTATTAACGACCTTTTTGGGGGGTTTTACATACGAATAGTAAAAATTATACAGTGTTTATTGTACATAATTGAACTGCCTCAGAAACAAAATTTTGTATTTGTATATTGATAAGTTGAAGATGTCAATTGACTTAGTATAATATTATTTCCCAGTATTCTGGGCAAAGAGGAATACGTATGGTAGTTTGTCCCAGAATTTCAGCACTGAAATAAATCCCAACCTCTAGTATACCTAGTGGAATCCCAAAGCATATCAATGCAAGCAATTCTGGACCATCAACTACATCATTTAAAAATTTATATAGAAATTCCGGTTCAATGACAACTCAGAATCAACTCAAGTAGACTTAGAGAAGTGAATAAGTGTTCCGAGTTTCAATCTCCTCTCAAGTAGTGACAACCGCCACGCTGTTAGTTCCGTGTGCTTTCACTCCATCGCCAATCAGAAGGGCAGTGGGAAATGGGAAGTGGGAAGACTTTCCTCTCAGTACTATTTCCATCAAACACGCTCCGAGATAGCGATCAGACGATGGCGGTGGCAGTGGTAATAGGGGTATCCGATAGAAATCAGCATCAGCCGAGGGGGGCGGTCTGCGGGCTGCGGGCTGCAGCTCCGTGCATAATTCCCATCGCATTTCGCCGTTGCGACAGGCTGCCGTTGCAGCTCGCAACAGACTCGAAACCAGCTCGCAGTCAGCTTGCACAACGGAATATTGTTCTGCAGGCGCAATTATCGGAATTGAGATGCACCACGGGGCGCACGACGCGCCGGAGTAAATAACTTATTGCATATCGTCAAAAGAAGACGGCTATTACAATTTTAGCTAGCACGAAAATCGTGTATCTGCAATAGGGACTCGCGAAGGAAGTTGTCAACACCCTCACGACCGGCGACTCCAACTGGAGCGGGAGAATCTAATTTTACATCAATCATCAAATTAGCGCCAATTCTGGGACATGATCAGATTACCGTGTTTATTGCGTACCAGATCTAACTCACTGCTATCTACGTTCAAACCAAATATACCCGTGGATCAAACAATAAAGATACACATATCCGCAACGAAAAATTCGTCTGTGAACATTCGTATTATGTACGTCACATATGTAAGTATCTACGTAAACGAATATATTATCTAAAACTTACTTATCAAAGGTAATCTGCTGCAAATTGAAATCCAGCACAAGGATTCTCTCAACTGTGTCTAGCACGTGTATTACTCGAATATTAAATTGTTAGGAATTCAAATTATATGCACGAAAGCAACAGCTTGATATGTTCCAGCGCTGCGTCCATATTTGGCGAAAATTCGCGAAATAGTTTCTTCAACTTTACCTTTGTTCTTCGTGGAGTATCTTTGCGCCGCTCTGTGCTGAGAAACGTGTGAGCCGGAAAGTGCACTTAATGATACGGTTTCTGCAAAGCAGAGGACAACAATGGTCCCACGGTGTCCCCCTCCCGAGCACGAGAAGAGGAATCGAGATTTTGTAACTGAGATGGCGCAGAGAATGATTACTTTCATTTTATTTCCCCGTCGGAACAATGCAGACATTCTTCGGAGGCATCAGCAGTGATAAGCAACATCCAATCGACCAACCAGCCAACTAAGCAGCCAGCCAACTAGCAGCTAGCCAACTAAACAGCCAGCATGTGTGCAGAGGATGTGATCTGAGCACGCGATGTGACGTCGTGGTACCGGTCCACCATGTGAAGCTGGCATTTAGTAACAAACCTATGTATTCAAATGTCGCAAGCTCTTGGTTCAAATCAGTGATTCTCAAAGTAGGCGATATCTTCCCCGTCAATATTGAAAGTATCAGAGGGGGTATTGAAAAGAGAAAACTCGGCAGCGACGGCAAGCAATCGATGTAGATAAAAGTGAATTATTTATATACTCGTATGAATGGTCGAGCCACAGCACAGAATTCAAATAATTGACGTATCGATGACATTGTTTTTAAATTTTATGGGCTTTTATGAAAATGATTCAGAAATTTGGCGAGTCACCCAATGGGCCCAAAACGAGGCCCAAGATGACCTAAGAAGAAACATAGAGGGATTGAAAGTCAGTAACAGGGTGGCGGGTAATATGTTTGCACTACAACTATTACACAGATAGATAATCAAATGCATCTCCACAAAAATAATTCAAAAAGGATACGACTGATAACTGTAACACGATGGTACACAACCACAAATTTTTCAACATATCCTAAACTTTGAAATCAATGCTGTAGGTACCTATTTAAAACTTTATGTGTTTATTTCATGTACGTATAATTAACAGAAAATTAAAACGAACTGGGACGGAAGAAAAAATTCAGTATCGCCCTTGTAAAAAAACCATTCAGAATCGAAACGTTGCGCGTTGCTTGAAATGGCAGTGGCCATGTTTGGTTGCCAGATAGGCAGGTAAATCCCAACCTTCGTCTTTCTCCCCTACCCTGCTCCGTTCAACTTCACGACATATTTCTTTGGTGATGCCATAGTCCCACTGGCTCCGGACATTGGGGAGCAATTGGTAGTTAGAAAAAAAGGTGAATACCGGCACAACAATTTGTGCGGTATTCACCTTTTTTTTGCTCACGATAAAGAGTTGGTATGGCGGAAGGGTTTGTGTAAGACGGTGAATGGATTAGAAAGAAACAAATTTTGTACCAAAACAGAATTGTTCGGCTATATATCCTCTTTGCCTACCCCCGAAGCGATATATAGTGATGGCTAATTAATTCATTAGTTAGTCTGTTATATCACGCGACAATGTTCGTGATATCTTTGTCGCAGATGACATTTAAATAATAATTGATTCCATCTGGTTTGTTTGAAAAGGTCAGAAAAAATAATAATCAATTTCCGAGTAGTATCTCAATAAAATGCTGTTTGTTAACCAATCAATGCTATTAGTGGGCATATAATTATTGCAACGTGACTGCATAAGAATATAATGTCGTGACTTATTAAAAAAAACTGCAATAAATTGAACCAATGATAAAGAAATAATAATAAAATTATTACGATGCACAACCTTGCTAATTAAGATAATTTAATATCCCAAAATAACGAAGATAATTTATTAGACTCGTAGCTTTATTTTTTTTGTAACACCGTACAAGATTGCCAATTGCCCGGAGCCATTAGACAATAGTAACATCTCAATTTGAGTAATATTGTGAGGCTGAAGGAACTGTAGAAGGGGAAACAGTAAGGGGAAGGTTGGAAGTACCCGGTTAACCAGATTTAATCACCACGGTTTTATTTAATATGATTTTCCCAAAGTTATAATATAAATTCCCAGCTGCTCCCAGCCTTATGCAGCCAGTTAGACTATGCCATCCCCATTTGGGATATTTTGTGAAGCTGAAGATAGTGAGATAGTGGGGAGGGCCAGTGTATTAGAATGAGGAAAATGGGAAAATACCTAGCAATGTAGATCAGGTCATCACGTCTAAAGTTTAAGAAACGTTTCAATTCTAAAATATGGCCTTTCACCAGAGCGATACTGAGAGTATCTACCACTCTGGAAGGTGTCGCAAATGGTTCCATGCCAACTCAGAATGAAACCAACTCAGAATCACTTCAGAAAGGTCAATAAAAGCTATGAAAAAGTTATTTTAAAATAGCCAGTAACCCTAACCTTAACTTAACCTAATTAACCAATTTTTTATATTTTTTTATCATCACTCTAAATGACCTTTCTGAGGTGGTTCTGAGTTGGTTTAATTCTGAGGTAGCCGGTCACCGTCGCAAATATACAACATATTATTTTATTTGTGCATGCCGGGAATTGAACCTGCGAGAGCCTTACCTCTCGACCTCGCAGGCTGTCGAGGTTTGATTCTGAATGGTGTTCTCTAACACATTACTTTATTTTATTATGTTTTATTTTTATTTTTATGTGAATACCGCACAAGAGTCCCCAACTGGAGCCAGTGAAACTATGGCATCCCCAATAGAGGTATTTTATGAGGCTGAAGGTAGTGGAGAGGGGAAGGAGATGGGGGAGAGGAAGGTGGGGAAGTACCTGGTTATATTCAGATCTGGTCACCAAACACGGCTAAAGCCATTTCAAGCAACGTTTCAATTCTGAATGGCGGTCTTACACCAGGGCGATACTGAGAGTATCTTCCACTCTGGAACGTGCCGCAAATATACTATATATTATTTTTAATTAATTAATTGTGAAGTACCACAAATTAATTAAATAAAGTTTATTTGCACACGCTGGGTACGAACCAGCGACCTTCGGATTGTGAGTCGAAAGTCTTACCTCGGGACCACGGAGGTCGTCAAATAATATGTGAGATAAACCAAACAAAATGCATATTATTTGCGTTCGCCGGATTTCGAACCAGCGACCTCTACTCTACGTCCAGAGACAATGTAATATCGTTCTGTCACGAAGGACATCGAACTGGAACCGAATTGTCCGAAAGAGAGGACAGTGCATCGCAATTTACCCAGTAAAACGTCTTACGTGCTCGCTAGTACGGCTGTTGTTTTAAACTGATTTGGCGGTGAGCAAGATATGTGTTAGTTTTGTGGTGCTGGGAAAATAGTATCGTACATTACATTTATTTAAAAGCATTGATAAGTAAAAGCTCAGTCTGGGGTAAAATTCCCGCTAGCAAGTGGTGATAAGGAAATATGACAGAATACGAGTATAAAACCATACATCACTTGTCAGCCCTAACCGTAGATAAGGCCTTCCACACTGTACATCGATTTATACCTGTTCGAATATATTATGTATACATACTGCAAGATATATCCAATATAAGTGACTGCCTAATCCTACAGTCAAACATTGACAAATTACACAATTAGTGGGTTGCAAACAACTTATTCCTCAATATCGATAAATGTAAGACACTAACATTTTGTCGAACAAAGATCCCGCTATCTTTCAAATACACAATAAATAACAAAATCTTAGAAAAAGTCGAAGAAATCAGGGATCTTTGAGTTATATTTGACACCCAATTAAATTTTATAAATCACATACAACAAATAACCAACAAAGACATGAAGACATTAGGATTTATAATCAGAACCATCATCGAAGACTTTGATTCGTTAGAAGTTATAAAAATTGTATATTTGTCACTAGTACGCAGCTTGCTGGAATACAATTCCATAGTTTGGTCCCCATATTATCAAATTCATATAAAAAATATTGAACGAATGCAGCACAAATTTTTACGATTTATTAACTTTAAGTTACATATACCTATTCAACACATTAACTATACATTCTTACTAAATACACTTAAATTGCATTCCCTAGAAAACAGAAGAAAAATAATTGACCTAACTTTTTTGTTTAAAATTATTCACTCCGAATTAGACTGTTGTGAACTCCTCCATCTCAATGACTTTAAGGTACCAACTCGAGCGACAAGGCAAAACATAGTATTCGGCAACAATAATTCTGGAACCAACTACCTCATACATGCACCTATTCCAGGATTTCATACACTTGCAAACAAATTCACCTTAAGTATCGATGTATTTAATACAAAGTTACCTTTATTTAAGAAACACTTGAATGATATTTTTATGTAGTAAGTATATCTTGATATTTAGGGAGAATCACATAGCACATTGCATATATTTGTGTATTTTTATATTTATCTACAATATAAAAACCTGTTGCAGTTTTCTTTTTTATGTACTTACTGTGACATTTGATTTGAGTTGTCAAGGATTGTTTTTATGTAAATTTTGTAAATACACAATGTATACTATTTTATGCCATCTGCAACTTTAAAAACTTTCTCTTGTATTGTAATGAATTATTTTTACTAAAATGTATCTTTATACCTTCCATTCATGTGATGTTTACTTTTTCAAGTTCATCTTTTTTATTTAAAGGTGTTGGTTATCCAATAAAGATCAACTTATATGTCCCCAACGCGTGTACTCGTGGGAGATCCCAAGCACTTTTTTATGCTCTGAAAGCGAGAACTTCTGCCTATCAGAATGCACCATTAAGCAGGGCGACTCAACTGTAACGACTGTGCAGTGGCATTGAGCATCGACATCTTCAATGTCACCTACAGAGAATTCAGTAACTATCTCTTGAAATACGTCACAACATAGTTAAACTGCCCCATGCACTTAAAAAAAATATATATCTTTTCCATATTTTTTTAGTGTATTCTTTTCCATATTTTTTTAGTGTATAACTGTTTTATGGAGGAACCTAAATAAAATAAATAAATAATACAGGCATTCAACAAAACGTGAAACGAACTAGGAAATAAGGAAAATCAACGAAGTAACTGCAAGTGGCGTTTCGCGCCGTATGCTGTTGCTTCATTCCTTTCCCATAATTCACTTTGGAAGGCGGGTATGAGTACCGCCGCCCCGGGAACCATTTATTAAATAACCAACACCCTTGCATAGGTCACCAAGTGGTTCGCTATGTTTGGTGACTTAGCATGGGTGCCCGGTTCAAGGGGTGAGGTTTGTCTAAGTTTTGGCGGCGAATGCGTTTGTCCAACTACTGCGTGGCGGGAGATACTGTTTGTGGGAGATCTAAGCTAGTCCTCTCCTGCCGCTCTCTCGATCCATCGCCTTGCACTGCAGTGGGAGGAATGGATTCATACGTCCGTTACTCTTGGACATGTTGACCCCTATATTCCTACCCACACCTCACTCCTTTTTCCTTCTCAGAACTTCCTCCTTCCTTTCTCTGAAAAGACCCTCCATTTAGCATCCCCAAAGATGACATAGTTTTTGAGGATTTTTTGCTCATGGCCTCCTGTATAGATAAAATGTAAAAAAAAATAAAATTCGTGGTTCGTTTCGCATTTTGTTACATGCATGTATACGCAGCCTAAAGTAACATAAGGTAAAATAACGTGAGGTAATAAAACAACGTAACGTAACCTATAGTAATATACGCTAATACAAATTAACCTACATAACGTAACCTAGCGTTAACTAAGCTCATCATAACCCTAACCTAAGATAACATAACGTGATATAATATAACATAACGTAATTTAACATACCAATATAAAACGGAACAAAACATAAACGTAACCTTAACATAAATTTTCAAAATGACTGCGGAAAATTCATACGTAAGGACTATTATTTCTAACTCTGATAATACAGGGTCATCGAAAAATATGGACAAGATTTAAAATAACTGTTATAGAAAAACTATTAGAGATAATCTTTGATTATAGATATTTATATAATCAAAGGAGATAATTCAATGGTTTTGATCTTAAAATGTTTTGATCTTAGTATGTTTCGATGTGTGCACCGTTAGTCGCTCTACAGAATGATGTCTAGTCTGTCTATGGGGGCTCCTCTACCAATCCAGCCATTGGGAAAGCGAGCATGCCAACATTTTAAAAAATGTAGCACCGAAACCCTTCATGTTAAACGTGTAATTCTGCAACTGAACGCTAGCTGGTGAGTTTTGGAGGTAGCGTGACTAGATGCGCAGTAGCCAAGGTCAGCCGCGGGCGCGCCTACGACTGCCGTTCAGTTTCGTTGGTAGAGGAACCCCCATTGCCTGGCCTCCAAGAAGTCCTGACCTATCCCTTTGGATATATTTTTCTGGGGGTTCACTTTCTTTTGGATCACCTGCGGGATCGAATTTCTGCCGCTATCTTGACAGTTTATCCCGAAATTATTGCACGTACGTGGCAAGAAGTCGCCTACATACTAGACAGCTGAAGAGCAACGAACGGTGCTACACATCGAAACATACTAAGGTACGAAAAAAAAAATTATCTTTTTCCGCACATTTTAAGATCAAAACCATTGAATTACCACTAATAGTTTTTTCAATAACAGTTATTTTAAATGTTGTCCATATTTTTCGATGACCCTGTATTAATCATTGTTATCGCTACGTAATAGGTAACCGGCAGGAAGAAGATAATGAAATCGATGGTAGGAAGGTAGAAGTTGTTGAGGTAGTAGTGGGCGGGGGTGGTGTGGGGTGGGGTGGCGCTGGCATGCAGCCTACACCACCGGCGGGCGGCGTGGTGCAGGCTGTGCCGCCGTCGCCAGGCAACTAGGGCGGGGGCGGGCAGGGCGGGGACGCAGTCTGGCCAGGGCCGTCTGTCTTTCCCGCCCCGCCACCGCCCCCGCCCTCCGTTGCGCCAGGACGCATCATAGCGGGGAACACACGGGAATCGATACGCTCATTACTATGGCAGTGCACTCGAAGGTCTGTGCGTGCCCTGTTGCCAGGGAGAGTTGCCCTGTTGCGGGGTGATTGCACACCGACACACGATGCGAGACGTTCTGTTATTGCGATTGCCCCTAGATTGCCCCCAGCCCCCATATGGCAGGGGCAGACTATGATCATAGTGGGCGTTCTCCCTTAACTGCTTAACCGCTGATACGACGAGCCAAACAACAGTTTCTATATTTATTATTTTTGGCTGTTTTTTTATCCACGTAAGGTATATTTTTGATTTCATGGCTATTAGTCGAATTTTCTACCTATTGCGAGGATTTATATCGATAACGGAAATTTGAAATGCTGTTAAGAGGGAATAACCAGACACAACCGGAAATTATGTCATTTTTAAATAAAATTCAAGACGTATTGACTTTTTTTCACAAAAAAGTATAAATCGATTTCGAAAGATTGTTCTTTTAATTTTTAATATAATAAGGTTATACCGTAGGTCGTTGGCAGATTTGTTAAATTTTCAAACAAAATTTGGTATTATACAACTAGGGTTGGAATTTGGGAGGCGGGAATGGGTACCGCCGCCCCGGGAACCTTTATTGGATAACCTACGTTTGGTGATTTAGCAGGGGTGCCCGGGTTAATGGGGTGAGGTTTGTCTAGGTCTTGGAGGCGGATGACCAGGACATACTGAACCCAAGATTCCTACCCACCCCTTAAACCCTTTTCCTTCCCAGAACTCTCCTCTCCTTCCTTTCCTTAAAAAAAACCCTCCACACAGCATCGTAGGTGAGCATAAAGATGACATAGGCCCTGAGGGAAATTATGTTCCTCAGGGCCTCCTGTGTGGAACTCATGTAAAAAAAAAGTTGCCAGCTCCCGTTTTATGTATTAGAGGATTTGATACGATTAAATAAAGGACATAGGATGAAAATAAAGGACATCAATATTTTTTAAATAAAATGCTGTTATGGTATCAGTAGCGACATTTATTAATAAAACAATGTTAATACGACGTTAATTAGTCTTTTTGCATTTAAAAGTATACTTGGTATTACTTTTGGCTGCTCTAAGAGCTTCTTCGTTTTCTATAATGAAATTACAAAATTATTTGCATTTCATGTTGAAGTTCGACTTTATTTTTTGTAGTTCTGCTTTTACAGTGTCAATATCTAAATTATTTCGGTTTTAAGTCCACGTATTCGTACACAAGGAAAAAATCCTTTCGGCTTGGGCGTTAGAAACTTCGACGGAAAATACGCATTGTATTATTTTTAGCAGATTCTTGTATTCATCCGTAGATTTGAGAATCTGAATCAATTTTCAAGAACACTTTCACACTTCTTAACGTCTATAATTTTCGTCAGGAGAGGTTTTAAAATACTGATTCATTTTTTCCAAATTAAAGGACAAAGTATTGTCCTCTATTTAAGATTTCAAATTAGAGGACAAGACCAATTTTCGGGTCTGAAATACAGGTCATCCTTTAAAATAAAGAACGTCTGGCAACCCTATATACAATACACATTTCAAATCATATAATCATGCAGTAAAATAAATCAATAATTATCTAGGAAAGCTACTTTTCAGAATTTTAATTTTGGTTCAAATAATCATAATAATAAAAACTTTAAAAAACGATCCGAGCAAGTGTTTTGTGACGAAAATACTTCAGTTTGTCTATTTATTTACGGTCTTACAAACTAACATAACAGGTTTTTTTACATTTTTATTTTGCTTAGACATTATTGAAAAATTATAAATACTTGATAAAAAAATATTAATAATGATAAATACTGATAAAAAAATAATTTCAAAAAGTACATAATTTTAATAGTTTTATCATCACACGTTTGAGCCTTTGTCAATATAGGTATATATCAAAGCAAATTCTCATTGAAATAAAACCGATATTGAGTTATTATTTAAAAATGCTAGTACGGAGAATAATTAATCTTTCTCGTCGGGACCGCCTTGTAGAGTTGCAAGGGTACAATCGCAAGACCGTTTGACCGACGAAATTTGAATACTCGGCCGCTGGTTAATCGCCCAAATGGACAAAATGCTAATTATTCAGGAGAGCGAAAAGAAAGTTTTTTTAAAAATCAAATCTCCTGCTTTTGTAGATCTACAATAGTAAATTTTTATTATAAAATCACATTGAACATATGAATCACACACCTTATAGGTATATCTTTTTTATTTATTTTAAATTTTTTTATTAAAAAATCTCTATAAATAAGCATTTCAGTATTCTTATTTCAATAAGTCATGAACATCGGAACACAATAAACCAGAAAATCTGGCGCTGAAGATGCAGTAATCGAACTGTTAATGAAATGACATGATGCAATTTCCACTGCTTTTTCGGTATGAAATTCCCAAATCACCAGACCTGACGGCTCACTAGCAAACACAGCCACCGAAAAGGCAAACTTATTAGGTAAAATGTTTGCGGATAACTCAACCCTCGATGACCAAGGTGCTGTCCCGACGTCGGTTCCTCACTGCGGTTTTCGTATAGAAAAGGTGAGGATCCGGCATCGGGAAGTACTCCATGTTTTACGAGGGCTAGATGTTAATAAAGCTAGTGGGCCTGATGGAATACCTGCCCCGGTACTACAGAGGTGAGCTGCAGAAATAGCTCCAATTTTGACGAAGCTTTTTAAAATGTCCCTGAAGACTGGCTCTGTGACCTCCTATTACTACCGCCCCATAGCGATCACATCAGTTCTGTCTAAGGTGATGGAACGTGTGATCAACGACAAACTGCTCACATATCTCGAGAAGAACAAAATTATTAACGACCGTCAATACGGATTCCGGCGGAACCGCTCGTGCGGTGATCTCGCGTATGTGACGTATGTTTGGGGGCGGTGCCTGGAACGTTTTGGTGAGACCCAAACGGTTGCACTGGACATTTCCGAGGCCTTTGACCGGGTTTGGCACCGAGGACTTGTCTACAAACTGCCTTTGTGTATGTGGATTGCCGACTTTTTGAGGGAGAGGTCGATTCAGACGGTAGTCGATGGTTTCACCTCTTCCTCACACTCGATAAATGCTGGCGTCCCACAGGGATCGGTTCTGTCTCCGACCTTGTTTTTGTTGCACATCAACGACCTTTTGTCATGTGCACCAATTCACTGTTACGCGGATGACAGTACAGTCCATGATAGCTTTTTGTTTGACAAGCCCCCAAAGGGCTCACAAACCCCAACGGCTCGGAGGGCTTTGAAGCAAAGAATGGACGGTTACCTCGAGAGTGTTTTCTCTAGGGGTAAAAATAATCTCGTTGAATTTAATGTTTCAAAGACCCAATCTTGTCTGCTTACGTCTAAAAGGGATCGAAATGAATATCTAGTATCCTTCAACGGAAGCAATCTTCCGAACAGGCCCTCCATTGATATGCTTGGTGTAACCAAAGTGACCAGCTCAGGTATGGGGGCTCCATCGAAGCCAGAGTAAAGTTAGCCTCCCAAAAACTGGGCGTACTGTACAGGGCCCGCAGTTACTTTTATAGTACACAACTGCTAACCCTGTACAAATCACAAGTGCGCCCCACGGTTGAATTTGGCAGCCACCTCTGGTCTGGAGCTCCAAAATACCTGAAAAATACCCTCGACTCTGTGCAGAAACGGGCGGTCCGTTTAATAGATTCTCCCATCTTAACAGACGGATTGCAATCTTTAGAGCACAGGCGTCGGGTGGGAATGCTATCGTTGTTCTACCGGTATTACAGTGGAAGATGCTCCGAGGAACTAGCATCATTGATCCCTTCGGCACCGGTGCATAGTCGGGAAACACGCCAAACGCGTGCCCAACATTTGTACACGGTTGACATTTGTCACATGAGAACGGATCGTTTCTTCGACTCGTTCTTGTGTTCAACAGCTCGGCTGTGGAATGATTTGCCGGCCTCTGTGTTTCCTCCTTCCTACAACATGGGTCTCTTCAAGACCAATGTTCATTCCTTCCTCTCCTCAAAAAGACCCTCCACACAGCATTCCAGATGACATAGGCCCTGAGGGAAATTATTTTCCTCAGGGCCTCCTGTGTGGAGTTAATGTAAAAAAAAAGATCAACGCAAGAATTTTTAGCTTTTTATCTTATTTCCATAAATAAATTCTTTTCAATGTTGCTCAATAAGATAACAAGTTTTAAGCCTCGATACCGAGTAGGAACTATCTATACTTTTATTTTTATCACAATACAATATTATCTCAGGTCGCTGCTGCCCATACCGAAACCCTTTCAATGTGAGAAAGGTTAGATATCTCAAATAACTTTATCCAATGGCGACTTTATGGACATGGATAAGGAAGAATTTCTTGGAAGTATGAAGTGGGATTTAGATAAGGATGTTTTCAGTCACTTTACTCCCCGGCACGTGTTTGAATGTTGGATTATCCGCGAGTGTTTACCATTGACGCCCACATCATGTACCCACTATTTGAATTATTATTTTGATTATAGATTGGCTTCGAAAACAACTCAGTTATCCTTATTTATTCAGCGAGATTAGTAAAGTTCAAAAGAGCCTAAACGACGGGAATGCTATACCGGATGCACTCCATCGTCGACCTTGCTATAGAGTGCAATGTTTGAAAACGCCAATCAAATTCGAATCCGTCGGATTGGGTCGACGAAATTATTGGGAAGTGTCGAAGTGAGTATAAATATTGGGATGATTAACTGGAAAAACTGCCCCGTTCCAGGAAAAAAGATGGGCAGTGGAAAACCAGTAAAACCGTTGCAAATTGTATTAACTGCCCACGCGATAAATATGCAAGCTGAGGGAGAAATCGAACCACCGGAAACCACCTGTGGAAGTAAAAAATAGCGTCGTATTATTTAGTCATGATATTGATACAAGGGGAGGGGGGGTTGAAGATTTGTAACGCGAGAAAATTTGTGCAATATGGCAAGAACTTCTGTTGCGTATTTTAATTGTGTATGTTATTTTCGATGACTCGCAGTAGAGCAGTAACAATCCATGAAATTTAAGTTCAGCCACGGTTCAAGTTCAAATCCTGACGCGGGCAAATGAAGAATATATCGTTTTTTTTTACTTCGTAGCGAAAGTATTCTTTGTATATATTGGTGTTCGATGTTTACATAAAATATGTGGTTGTTTACATATTAATCAACAATCAATTCACACTACCATCAAGCCACTTTACAATATCGCCCCGTCACTTTACAATAAGACCACCGTTCAGGATTGAAACATTGCTTGAAATTGTTTTAGCCGTGTTTGATGACCAGATCTGAATAGCTGCCTTTTCCATCTTTCTCTTCCCCATCTCCCTCATCATCCCCGTCTCCTTGTTTGTTTCTTTATCACAAACATTCGCGCGGAGACTTTTTGGTTTGAGAGCCAACCAAAGATAAGAGTCATCACTAAGCCATTCACACAGAGTTGGCACCAGCTTCAAGAGCGCCGTCAATTATTGTCGGTTTGCATTTACATGTCGATGCACAACACTCATGACAGTTGTTGAATTAGTTGAAGGTAGCGCTACTCCGGTCTGCAGGTAACTTAATTTTGTAGCCACCTGACCAAAAAAAGTATCATAAAGCGTTAGTTTGCATATTGCACACATCTGTTGGATTACATTCAAAATCAGGATGGCGAAAGTGATTGCGCGGTAAAAAAAACTCTCATGTGAATAGAAAACCGGGCGGCTTTTTGTCCATACAAACGATTTCCCCAATTCGTCTCAGGATTTTGACACTATTGCAAATATTTGTCAGTATAATATAGATATCCACTAGCGTGTCAGTTACGTTTTGCTATTTTTTGATAAGTTACTTCTTGCAGGAGTTAGGACCCACTAAAAAAAGATTAATTAATTATTATAAAAATATTAATTATTACGATACATTGATTGTTTGAACGTCATCAACAGGCGTTC
Organism: Limnephilus rhombicus; assembly: GCA_929108145.2. Lineage (NCBI taxonomy): Eukaryota > Metazoa > Arthropoda > Insecta > Trichoptera > Limnephilidae > Limnephilus > Limnephilus rhombicus. The sequence goes on from OV815272.1 coordinate 27,235,623, forward strand.
ACTATACAAACTAGCCAACGTATTTTTCAAAAAATCAAGATGTGCAGACGTAGAGTACTTTCTTCTAAACATTTCGTAAAAAAAACCTTGTAAGACAGAAAATGAGAGCAACAATTTGGTAAAATACATATTGTTTAAATTTCTTGGCGATCGGGTTTTCTCTTAAGAATTAGAAGATGCAGTAACAATATGAACATAATCAATTATTTTAAACGTTGCATTTATTGTGAAATCATTCGTACTTCTTGGAAAATCAACAATAATTGGACCTTTTTAACGTTCAAGTAAATAACAGTCCATTACATTATTGCGAAATTCGCAAAAGTTGGGGAAAAACTTTAGGGTTTTCTTTCACCAAAGAGAAAAGTTTGCTCCTAACCATGTCGTAACTTAAGTATCAGGGAAAACTTTTACTTCTCAAGGAAAGAGTGAGAAAAGTAAGGAAAGCTAATTCCAGGTAGGCAACTAGTAAAGTCGCCGTCTGCGGGCTGGAAATCTGAGCATTCTATTAATTTGGTTGAAATTAGAAATATTGATCAGTTTATTATATCCGATTTGAGGATTTGATATAATTATAATCAATGTTTGGATGCTGTTGAAGAACAACATCGTCACGAAAAGATGAACTATCGTTACGAATACACTTTCGAATAAAATCGCCGGTAAATTGAAAGAATCGGCTTTAGAATGAAATCGCTGGTAAATTAAAAGAATTAATAATGGTTTTAGAATAAAATCACACGTAAATTGAAACGATGAGTGGTTTTAGAATAAGAGGGCATACATTAATTACGTGAGCTCAAAAGGGGGGGGGGGAGGGGGGTCCAGCAAAATCTCACGCTACTTGAAAATAATATACGAAGTGGCCCAAATTTCTCTCACCAAGTGGGAGGGGGGTCTCCTCGTTCATTCGCTCTACATGCCCAAACCATCGGAGCGTTCCTTTCTTGATCTTACTCATTACGCTTACATCAGCCTTGCATTTTTTGCGGATTTCCACATTTCTCACACGATCATACATGGTTTTACCACACATACGCCTCAGGGATCTCATTTCTACAGCGTTCAGTAATAAAGAATAATAAAGAATTATAAAGAATTATAATTATAGCTCATAATAAAGAATAATATTATTATGTTTTCGAATCAATAGCCGGTGCATTGCATAACATCGATGTGCGCTAAGGCAGGTGAGAGCTGTAATTAGTAGGTAGAAAACGAAAAAAAGCTGAAAAAACTGAAGGAAGTGGGGAGGGGAAAGAGATAGGAAATAAATAAGTAAAGGTTGTCTCGGTAATTATCACTCATATTGTAAAAAATGATTCTGTTATGCTAATATTTTCAATAGCGTGACTTAAAAGAGTCATTTGGCTATTACAATGAGTCAGTTAAATCGCGTCATAAAGATATTAGGGAGTTGGGTAGGTACTAGGTCTAGGTACACCCTGTATTACCAGCGGCTGGTTCACAGGTCACGGGTCACAACAGTCACGGTTCACGGCGTGAACTGTGAACTAACTGACTAAGGGGACGTCGTGAATTGTGAAGGGCTACATAATAAGTTCCTCTATTCGCAATAGGAGAATTAAATTAATCATTATAAAGTCAGTTTGAATGCAGAGATCCGGAAAGAATGCAAGACTGATGTAAGCGTAAGGAAGTTAATGTTAGGCCCGGGACCCCCAAGGAAGTCATGGCACGATCAAATACTTGAGAGTCAGAATAACTTGTATGAGTAGATGTATGAATGTGAATGAAGCAATCTGAGCCAGGACTCAGAAGAGTTATTCTCTATCTTTTGTGGGATCGTTATCGAGATAACGGACGTGATCTCCTGTTAGATTTGTGTGATTTTTACATATTTACTATCACATATTTTAGTTTAGATCGTTTTATGCGAATTCCCGTAAGTATGCATGATTATTTATTTATTTAATGTACGCTGTACACATAAAAAGCAAATAAATCACACAAATCTGACGGGAGATCACGTCTGATACCTCGATAACGATCGCACAAAAGATAGAGAATAACTCTTCAGTTGTGATTTGATCTATCCCTCCCGGGAAACGACGCGCGACGTGATGATTAGTTAGTATACTTTGAATAGGCTCTATTATTTTTGTGCAGAATAAAAATGTCCAAAATAACTTCAATTGTTCAAATTAAAAAATATATTTATTGCATAAAAATACAGAAAGTACAAAAGGTATATAACCTATCGTATATATAAATATAACCTATATCGTAAATATAACCTATCGTAATTGGTATATTGTATTTCTTTCAGCTAACTCAGCAAATATGAGTACTTATTCATATCTGCTTGTTTGTCTCAGAAAAAACATAGAATAGGGAGCTAGCTAAGAGCTAGTTTTTCACCTCGCAAGGTCATTTCCATGGTCAGGTATGGTAACTTTAAAACATCCCACTGGACTGTCAAAAGTAAGACAAAATATTATGTGCCAGAGTTTTTAAACACCTTCAAAACCAGAGTTCTTCCTGAGAAACATTAAAAAAAAATAATGTCGCACGATTTTGTGAAACAAATAAAAACCCCGCATTTTGCTTGTCGCTTATTAAGGATATTCCTAAGAGCGTCTATTTTTTCTGCTATGTTGCAATTTTTATTCCAGTTACAAATACTGTAAATATGTAACGACAGAAATTGGCTGTTTTGCATGGACTGGGATCCATTATTATTTTTAACTTATTTTATGTCATATTTATTAGAGATGAAACGGATATCCGGTAACTATCCGGTATCCGGCCTAAATTTACTATCCGGCCGGATACCGGATAGTGACTCAATATCCGGCCGGATACCGGATATTCAAAAACTACGACAATTTTCTATAATAAAATGCAATACATTAATCTTTGTGAGGTAAATATCAATTAAATGGCTTATAATTATGACGGCTTTTATTTAAGTCGAAAAGTTACAAAAAAGCCATATGGCCTTCCAAAAAACTAAACTTTCCTTCTGAGATATTCACTCTAATAATAAATACATAAATAGTAAATATCTAAACTGAAAACTTTTAATAAAAACTTACAAAAACCTCGCAGAGTACCGAAAACACGATTAACTAATCACAATCACCATTATAGAGAACTAAAAATCGTAAAAAACACAGAGATTATAAAGACTAAATTTTCAGCGTTCGCAGGCAACAAGCGATTTCGCTTGTTTTCGTATACCAGGCCAGCTTCGGAAAACAGCCTCTCACTATAAATACTGCTTCAAGGGGCTGAAAGGTACACTTTGGCAAACTTTGTCAAATGTGGATATTATTTCGAGTTAATCGACCACCAAGTGTAAGGATCGCGGCTGCGATGAATTCGAATATCCGGCCGCCGCAGCTCGCCGCATATCCGGTATCCGGCCAAACAACTATCCGTTTCCTCTCTAATATTTATGCATGTTACACTGAAAATTAATATTTTTTAGAACTAAGCAACTAGTTGTGTGATAGATTTTTCCTTACTGATGAAAAATAACTCCTTTAGGACAAAAAATAATAAAAACTAAATTAGAAAAAATGTAAATAAGTAAGAAAAAAAAATTAAATACGGAAATTTTCAAATAATTATTTACTTATGTTGTTATCCAAGTACAAAATATGGTCTACGTGTTGAAATAAGTTGCAGTGCTGAAAGGGCTATTTGTTAAATAAAAAGAGCGTTGTAATCTAATGAGAAACAGTGAAGTAGTAAAAGTAAGTTATAAGTTATAAGAAAGCAACAATTTTATTGGTGCAATTCTACATGACGAATATCGCAACTATGGCAAGTCTATTATCAATGGAAAAGGAAATAACCATTTCTGTATACATTATCGCATGTCCACTTTCGTTCTGGGGGCATGGAATCATTGTTTCTGATCTGTAAAATTTGTCGAATGTGACATGCGATAGGTTTACCTCTGAACCCAAGAGATTATCATATTATCAAGCAAAGCCAATTAAAAACAAACGCAACAACTCTGAAACTAATTTTGGGAAGTTTCAGATAAAAATAGCCATGATGGTTTGTGATGCCTATAATCCTAGAGTGCCAGGAGTGTGGAATGTTTGGTATGGAGTACTCGCACGGCGTGGGCGAGAACTAATTATACTTTCCCTGAACGTGGAGGACCAGCGAAGCCAGTGAGCCAGTCACCAATCAGCTAACCCGCAGCCATTAAACGTGTCACTTCCTTTTTGTAATGCGTCAATCAATATTCATCTTTATAGACTGCAAACATTTACTGAACCCGCACTCACCTACGTACGACCCACACCGAATTACTTGCCGCTGATGAAACGGTAAATAATCATTGTTAAAGTTGGTATATTGTATCCATAGATAATAGAAACAAAGGGAGATAAAGCATGGACTGTCGCCGAGCTACGACTAAACCACACGGTCTACCAATGCGGGGGAGCCATAATATGATAGAAAACATATCAATGGTGCGCCAAAGGCGATGCACAGCGACCCCAAAAATAAAACAAGACAATGGCATTAAAATAAAAGAAAAAAATCCAATACTGTTACTTAGGAAACAAAAATCCTAAGATTATATATTTATCAACCGGTGTGTCCGAATGTACATACTCGTAGGGTGTCCGAATAAAGTCAGGGATTTTTTTTTTTTTTTCAGTGAATACCGCACAAGAATCTCAAGGACTGGAGCCAGTGAGACTATGGCATCCCCAATTGGGGTATGTTGTGAGGCTGAAGGTAGTGGGGAGGGGAAAGAGGCGGGGAAGAGGAAGGTTGGGAAGTACCTGGCTATTCAGATCTGGTCACTAAACACGGCTAAAGCCATTTTCAAGCAACGTTTCAATTCTGAATGGTGGTCTTACACCAGGGCGATACTGATAGTATCTTCCACTCTGGAACATGCCGCAGATATACTATATATTATTTTAAATGAATTAATTGTGAAATAACACAAATTAATCAAATAAAATTTATTTGCGCATGCCGGGTTCGAACCCGCGACCTCCGGATTGTGAGTCAAGAGTCTTACCCACTGGACTACGGAGGTCGTCAAAGGGATGACTGGTTAAAGCAAGTCGAATACGTCCCTTAAGGGGGAGTAACCAGACAAAACCGGAAATACGTCATTTTTTAATCAAATTTTAGACCTATTGACTCTTTTCCACAAAAAATTATAAATTTATTTCGAAAGACTATTTTTTAAATTTTGAGAAAATATGTTTATTTTTAGTACAATAAGGTTTTACCGTGGGTCGTTGGCAGATTTGTTAAATTTTCAAACAAAATTTTGTATTATACAACACAAATTTACAGTAAACAGTAAAATAAATCAATAAATTATCTGGGAAAGCTACTTTTCAGAAATTTATTTTAGTTTAAATACTGAAGTTTGTCTATTTATTTACGGTTTTACAAAGTAATAATATATTTAAGATTTTTTTACATTCTTATTTTGCTTATACATTATTGAAAAATTATAAATATTTATGATCAAAAAATAATTACAAAAAGTACATAATAGAGAACTCCAGTCCAATTTTTTTTATTTTTATAGTTAGTTTTAATAGTTAAAATAATTGTCAGAGTTTTAATTTTTAAAGACTCCCAGAAACGCACCGTATCTATGGTGGTCTTCACCCAACGATAGTTTTTTTTTACTTTTTAAGTTGTCATTTTGAATCAGTGATGTTATGTCGAGGGAAATTTCCCTAGATCTAGGGGAGAAAAATATTTTTTAGGGATAAGGGAAATCAGGACAAAATCTAGGGAAATTTCGAACTCGGGCAATTTTTTTATTACATATGACAATATTACTGGTATTATTTATATATATATACATATATATATATAAATATATATTTTTTGGAATTCCCATGAATCGTAATTATTGTTGTACTTACCATGCAATGTTATTTTGAACACTGACAACTCAAAATGATATTATATGTATCTAAAAAGATAAATGGGACCTCTGAAAAAAAAAATTATTTATGTTTTAAGCTCTATTTTTTCGGTGATTGCGGTTGATTTTTATTTAGCAAAGTGTTTTTTTTATATTTGGAATTCAGTTTCTAATTCAGTGGTGAGTGTATTCGTACTTTTAAATTATTACTTCACGTAGCAAAAAGTGTTTTATTTGGAAAAGCACAGTATTATAAGTATATTTACCAAGTTCCGATATCTTTCCAATTAATTAATCATATTAATTAACATATAACAGGATTAGTGTTACACAATCAGGTGGCTACTTAGGTAATTGCGTAAATGTGAAATTCTAGGGAAATTTCACTTCGAAATCTAGGGAAATATTTTTTTTGGGCAGAGCATCCCTGATTTTGAATTTAAGAAAATGGCGGAATAAAATTAATATAGGATGACTCAATGACTTTTGTGTGAGAAATTGAGGCGTTTTTATTTAAGATTAACTGCTTTTAATATAGAAAAACATTGGTAAAATGTCCACATTTCACCGCTACTGTTATTGTATTTTAACAAAGTGCAATATAAAAATAATAAATCATCTTTTTCATTACAAATAGAAGTGACATCGTTCTTCAATTTTGTGTTCAGGCGTGATTTTGTACATTGTTTTAAGTATAACACATACAGAAACACTGGTATTTATAATACACTGATCATGAAGATTGTGTAGTAACTTGTATAAAAAGCCCTATACTAAAAACAATTTGAAAATACAATGTCAAATATGACACGACTTTAACCTCAAATAGGCAAAATTTATTGCAGATTGTCCGCAAATATAGCCCTTTTCGTAAATTGTTGAGGGCCTAAATTATGTTTCAATAAACACAATAACTATTATTTATCTAAATCTCTATAAACAGTATGAAAATAAACCAAAAACACGAAATGTTGAATTGCATAGGTACGTGTGCACTTCAAGTCATTTCAAATGTCAATACAATACAATAAACACTATCACTAGGTGACAGGTTAACAGTGACGTCACCGTTAACCATTTCAGTAATGCCAACTTAACGCTGTGTTTTGAGAAGAGGTTTAAAAATGCGCTTTTTAATAATTTTTTAAAAACTCTGCGTTTAATATTATGAAATAAAACTTATATATTCAGAATCAGCGTTTCTTGGTCTATATGAACATATTTTTTAAAGCCATAATATTTTTCACTGGAGTTCCTTATTTTAATAGTTTTATCATCACGCCTTTCAGCATTTTTGAATGTAGGTATAAATTAAAACAAATTTTGAATGAAATAAAATCGATACTATAAAAAGCTGGTACGGAGAACAATTAATCGTTCTCATTGGAACCGCCCTGTACGATCGCCCTGTAAGAACATCTTTCGACGAAATTTGAATTTTCGGCCGCTGGCTGGTTAATGGCCCTTAACACCCTGCGTAATATAATTAATTAGCAAAATGTTAATTTTGATGTACAAATTACTAAATTAAAATAAAATAAAATCAGCCCACAACAAAATTACTTCCAACGTCTGATGAAACTGAACCATAATATTATAACGGATATTGTAACGCAAGGAGCGTGGCAAAGGTGAGGGGGGAGGGGAGGGAGGGGGGGTGCAGTCCTCCACATTTCTCCCTCTTAAAACCTTCCAATTTCCCCTCCCCAGCTTCGCGCTGTTCAGCCTGTCAGGAGACCACACAGGAGACTGGCCCAGGCAGCCTAGAGCAGCATTCACAACTCACAACATACATACATATATATGATATTTCAACGAGTGAGAATTTAATGCAAGAGTTTTCAATGCATCCAATTGGCGCACATGAATAAAAAGTTGTTTACAGATTGGAGTTCTGATTTTACGTGTATGTAAGGTACATACAAACTGATCGTTGATGAATCGTCGGCGTTGAATACAATAATTGAACATAGTAACAATTATGTAACCAGAAAGAAGCACTTCAAAAAATATTGAAAAATAAACAAATTATAACATGCATTGATTTAAGATTTTCACGGCCAATATGGTAGACGTTACGGTTTTTATCATGTGCGTATCCATCATTGGGTTTGCCACGGTCTGGCCTGTTCAAAGTGTTGACTCAAGGAGAAGAAGCAAGCACAACACGACTTAACACCAAAAACCAATCAAAACAAATAACATGTTTGTTATCACATTCGTTGTATGTGATTAGTTGATTAAAAACGGGTGATTCATTTGATCCTTATGGAACATTCAATTGAAAAATTAATATTATTTGTAGTAAATTAATAAACACACCGCTACAAAAAGAGAGAAAAGGCATTAGTATTTATTAACATTATTGTTTTTCCGAAATGATAAGTAGTAAACCACTTAAAAATATTACAAGTCTGCGTTCGAATAATAAACACACAAATTCACACATTAATCATTCACATGTCCAGACTCAGAGAAGCCTATACTGTATACTCGTAAATCCAAAGTGATAATAAACACAACGAACTTAACGGCTCCTTCTACGGGCTTATGATAAACATAAACAACATGATACAAATGATTGGAACGGAATCATACGTAAACAATCTTGTACGAGGAGAACAGATTTTTTAATTTCAAGAAAAATTAGAATAACGTTGTTGTACTTCTTAATATACCAACAATGCAACAAGTACAAGTCATAACATCAATCATCAGCAAGTTTCTGAATACCAAGAAGCGAGCGAGGCAAGACAATTCTTCAAAAATCCAATATGAGAACTGCCGCGCTTACGGGCGGTTTATTCAGGGGTGCTAACTTTTACAATAAATAAATGATATAAAAAGTTATATAGTTTTGACTTTCGAATCCAACATCGAACTTTAGATATTTATCTAGATGTTGACGATTATGTCTTAAAACTGGGCACTGGGTTTTGTTTTTCCCTCCATTGAATTCTTGCGTATTGACCTTTTGAACTTGTTCTGCAAAAAACAGACAATGTAGGTACTACCACTGCCTTTTGCTTGAATATTCCTTATAACAATTTACCGAAACATCGGACAAAGAAGCTAAACAATTATTACGTGACCGCTAAAGTTTGTCTGAATTTAAAAAAAAAATATTCATTTATGTCGCTAAACAATTATTACGTGACCGCTAAAGTTGATCCGCACAATAAAATAAAATAAATAATCATTTATAAGGTTTCTCGGGGGATATGGGTTTCACAATATTACGGAGTCCTTAAAAACACATATTGTATAATCAAAAAAGTTTCATGGTCCGTAGTATTTAAACCGACTTTTTTGTAAAAATGTTTTTTGAAGGCACAAATTGGTGTTTAATTAAATGAAGACAATATAAGCGAAACTCAATCGAAAATCTGAAAACAGAAAAATCAGAAAAAGATATTGACACATCTGGGACTCGAACCCAGGACCTCTCGCTTACCGGGCGAACGTGCTAACCACTGCGCCACCGTGTCGATATCCAATTCGTTCACTTTTAACTGTATCATACTTCGACTAAGAACCACCCACACTATCTTCATTTTTCTTAACGCATATACTATTGGCTGCTATCTTTATGTATGATTGCAAGATTCAAACCCGAACTAAATGCTCTCTAGATAGTGTCTGGATAAATCTTTATCCATTTTATTTAATATGCGACATCTATTGACTTTTCTGCAAGTCTAGGATGAATATTTTTATTTTTATTTTAACTTTATGAGTAAAACCTCAAATTGTAATATTTAATTAAATGAAGACAATATAAGCGAAACTCAATCGAAAATCTGAAAACAGAAAAATCAGAAAAAGATATTGACACATCTGGGACTCGATAGCAGCCAATAGTATATGCGTTAAGAAAAATGAAGATAGTGTGGGTGGTTCTTAGTCGAAGTATGATACAGTTAAAAGTGAACGAATTGGATATCGACACGGTGGCGCAGTGGTTAGCGCGTTCGCCCGGTAAGCGAGAGGTCCTGGGTTCGAGTCCCAGATGTGTCAATATCTTTTTCTGATTTTTCTGTTTTCAGATTTTCGATTGAGTTTCGCTTATATTGTCTTCATTTAATTAAATATTACAATTTGAGGTTTTACTCATAAAGTTAAAATAAAAATAAAAAAAAATACAAATTGGTGTATTAGAGAATTTCGGGAAATCTGCTTGCTTGACAGTTCTTGTTCCATAAATTTCGGCGAAACAAAAAAGTTGGTAATGAAATGTTGGTACCTAATTATCAGTACCTACCTAGTTTACAAGTAAAGATTTGTTATAAGGTTAATTTTGCAGCGTTAAAAATATTTTAAGTAACAAATAATGAATGCATTAAAGAATTTTGAAAAGCTGCTAACTCGGCAGTTTCTTGTGCTGTGTTGTGAATGTTGATGATCCGCGGCCGTGGCATCTGATTGAGGAGATGCGGTTTTAGAAAGGTGAACGTCTGTCGGCTCCTTTGGTTCTGCAGTTACCAGTTACTGGTGGCTGGTGGCTGGTTACCGCATGCAGTCAGCGTACACAGACAGCAGTGAACGGAGACAAACGCCCGAGGCGTAGGTTACATAAAGCGTTGGCGAAATCGGGAAGTTTTCACAGACTACACATTATTCTGCAGTAAACAGGCAACCCGGACAGACCTGTTATTCCAAACCAAAAATACTTGAAAAAAGGCTCGAAGCCTGGTTCCAACAGTATCTCCTGCATTTCTAGAGTGATGGATTGGATACTCCACGGATAGCCTGAAAGACCACCACTCTGTATCGTGACGTTCGTTGTTTTCAATAGTTTAAGCCGTGTTAACCTCTTCCTACATCACGGCATCACCCGTTGCCAAGAAATTTAAAAAAATATTTTGACTCCAGCTTTTTATTTTTTGTCGAACATAGATCGTGAAAGTCTCAAATCATCACATTTTTTTTATTGATATCGAACACTCCCCCTTTTACACAATTCAACCCAAATGGACACAGTACATCCGATTGTTTTTTAATTCATGCTGTGTTGCAAAAATTTTCAATGAAAAATATTGTTATCATCAGTGGCGGCCAGCTCTAAGGTGCGGAGGAGCGCCGCACTCCCAAAATTTCTGGTAATCTAAAAATTCCCGAGCGCCAAAAAAAAACATATTTATTTCCGACACGCCTCATCACAGCTCACAATATACACTCGGTTATAATGCATACATCATACTTCATAGTACCTACCTATAGGTGCCTGCTGGACTGCGCGCGTAACAAAGCAGATCGTTGTGTGACTATCTTCAGTTTGGTGGTTCATTTTGCAAATCGATCACAGGAGTTCTTCCATAATTCTTTACTGAGGCAAAATCGTGGGTAGGTTGAATGCTTTGCAAATTTTACGATAATCTGGACGGCGCTCGAAAAATTTCCACCACATCAAAAGGAACGGTTCGTTCTGTAGCATGTTAAACGGGGACACGTTTGTGTCATATTATTATCCATATCGTGTCTTTATTTTAATGTCTACTCTTTTTCATTCAATGTTTTACTCAGCATCGACCAACGACAGCGTAACAACATAACAATGCCGACATTTGTTATGACAGTATATATTCATTCGATTTTCGGAGCGTTAGGAAGACTTACGGATGTGTGATAAACTGATTTTTTTTTTTCTATTTTCTGAACTCGATTTTCGTCCCAGAGTATCTCCATACAATATTCTAAATAAGTTTAAATTAAGGAATGAACTGTTATTGAATTCGAATTTACGATCGCAGCGACTTTACAAATGCTGATGGATCAATATTTATTTTATAATTCTTTTTCTCTTCTTTAACAATGTATTGCATGCACTCGGAGACAATGGAGGATCGACCTAATTTACAAATAGGTATGATTTTTCATAATTGAATTTATTTTAATTAGAGTAGGTAGGTCCAAGTTTTATGGGATATCTCTATGGATGTGTGGGATTGCACTCACCTCCCCACATCCTGAAATAAAGACTATTATTATTATTATTTTTATTTTAGCGCACCACCCATTTTTATGAGCACCAGCCGCCACTGGTTATCATAGGATTTTTTTTTTCAAAATATTAATTATGAGACCTTTCTTATTATGCATTATATATTTTTTTCTTCGTTTAAAAACATTTATAACACATACATAAGGTTTGAAACATGTGGCATCATGTGATGCCCTCATGCATCCAGGAAGGTCTACGACCACTCTCATGGGTCTATAATTAATCGAAAATTATTGGTTATTAATGGTCAAATTGAATTATTCATTTATATAAAAATTAAACCTTTATTAGTTACTTTTCTATTATCCATTAAACTTTTTTCATTTACATAAAATTTAATAATATTTAGCTAAAAGTAGAATTTACTAACATGGTCATCTGCAAAAAAATTTTTTTTACAAAATTACATTTTTTCTTACCTGTGTGATATTTTTTTTTTTTTTTTATATGCAGTATTCCAGTACCAGTACATGTGCAAAAAATTAAGGAAACCTGTGTCCCGATTTCATTTCCATACAAATTACAGTTACGTCTAATTTTTAAGTGAAACCTGTTTTAATTTTTTAAAATTGTAAATGTATGTTTCGACGTAATGTATTTAATTAATCATTTATATATTTGTTTATGTATTGGCTGATTATTTATATTTGTATACCTACTATTTAAAAAATATTGGTCTAATAATGCATGACGTACCCATTTACACATATTATATACCACGTCTCTAAACTCTAAAATATAAAATAAATAAAAATAATAAATTATGAAATTTTGTCTATTTATTTCTTGATTTGATAGGTCACGCGGGTAAAGGTTTAGTAACCAGATCAGATAATTCCCAAACTTCCTCTTTCCTATCTTCTTCCTCTCCCCTCCTTCAGCCTCACAACATACTTCAAACTATTAATGGGACTTGAAGGCTAATCATAAAAAATACAAAAACCATCCGTTATTGCTTTTGGGACTTGAAGGCTAATCACAAAAAATACAAAAACCATCCGTTATTGCTATTGGGACTTGAAGGCTAATCACAAAAAATACAAAAACCATCCGTTATTGCTATTGGGACTTGGAAGGCTAATCGCAAAAAATACAAAAACCATCCGTCATTGCTATTGGGACTTAAAGGCTAATCACAAAAAATACAAAAAAACATCCGAAATCACGCGTCAAAGGATTAGTCGGAGACATTAATGAGACACCCAATCGAAAAACTAATGTGATCTAGGAAAGACATCGAGTAAGTGAGATAAATAGATAAAGATTTCTATCAGCGAAGCTCATACATAGGCTTGCGTTAATTTTGAGATAAATTGAAATAATTTTCGCAAGTCCTTTCCATATTTTAAAAAAAAAATTTATTCACAAAAAGATACATAAATTACAATATTTTTTATACAATAATTAATTACATAATATATGTATTTGATTTACCCCCATAAATAAGCAGGGTTTGTGTCTATGGGGGTATTATTATATTGGTTTATTTAAAAAAAAAATTATTTAGTTTAAATTTTCGGTATAATTTTTAAGCTGAGTTTAAAAAATTTTTATGTTACTGTTCATGTTTCTGATTTTTTCAGGTAGTGAATTAAAAAAAATAACTCCGAGATATTTATGATTTAACTGTCTGTCCTATTGTTTTTTTTACATTTTGGAGTAGGAAGTATTGACGTTTGTCTAAGATTTCTGTTATTTTTAAAGGGTGCAACTTTATTTTGAATATTATCTTTATAAATTTGTAATGTTGCATGATAAAAGTGTAATGCACTTATAGCCCAGTCAGTGGGGAGTTTTACCTTGCAAAAGGTCGTGTAGTAGCGATTTTGACATACATATGTTTTTATGATTGGGATTTTAAAGAAAAAAAAAGTTTTCGACCTTGGGTGGGTCGAGCTCGAGCCGCCATCTTGGATTGAAGGTGCCAAATTTTGTTTTTTTCAAAATAATTGTGCAATGGTTGATCTTACGACCAAATTGCGAAAGACAAACTTAAAGAAGATAAAATTTATAATTTTTTTTGTTTGAAATTTTTTTTGTAAGTCTAATAGGTAACGAGTTACAGTGGCGGAAATGTGAATATTTTTTTATAAAATGGTGAAATTCCCAATTTTTGTTTTTTTCGGGCTATTCATTACATAATTATAATTTTGTAAACTCATTTCCACGCCACCATGAGGTAGAGAAAATGGCGCATTTTTTATTGTAGTATCCCCAGTAGGTCTTCTTACTCTTCAATGGCATTACAACCCATTTGGAGCCTTGGCCTCCTTGATTTCCATAGCAGATCATTATATGACAGCGGTTAATATTAAATATGATGTGCAAAAAGAACCACTAAAAAAAATGAAGAAGATAACTATTTTGTCCCAAAAACATATTGATAATCACATACGAGAAATAGACTGGAATTCTTTACTTAATGAACAAAAAAGTAATACTTTGTATCAACAAATTAAAAATAATTTCATTAGTTTGTATGAAAAAAGCACTGTGTCATTTTTTGAAAAACCAACCAAAAGACCCCTTGCAATAAAAAAATGGATAACTACTGATATTTTAGAGTTAATAAAAAAAAAGGGATTTATTGTTTCGAAGGTGGAAAAATTCTCCTCTTAATAAAAATTATGAAAATGAATACAGGTCCATGCGAAATAATGTCAACAATTTAATTACTAAGAGAAAAAAATGTTTTTTTAAAGATAAATTCAAATGTAGTTTTAATAATACTAAACAAACCTGGGATGAAATGAATAAAATGTTGGGAAGTAAAACTAAAAGTAATTGTGATGAAGTCATCTCAAGATATGTGTTAAGGATCAGACAGTGGAGAGTGTAACAAACCAATATGTAAATTAATTCTCAGATAGTATAGGCCAAATGTTGCACAGATGTGATTTTGAAGCATCCAATGTTAATCAAGTAGAATTACCTCATAGTATGTATATACCAAAGGCAACTCTCACTGAGATAAAAAATATTGTTAAAAAAATGAAAAATTCTAAATCCTTGGGAATGGACAACATAAGAATGTACCTACGACATAAAAAGACATATAGATATTTTAGGACCCGTTATAACGCACTTAGTTAATAAGACTTATTATAGAGGCTGAATTGCCTAATGATCTTAAATGTGCTATTATTAGACCTATATACAAAGGAGGAAAGCACTCAGAAATAGGAAACTATCGACCTATCAGTATCTTGCCTGCACTTGAAAAAATTTTTGAAAAATATATTTCCTTAAAATTAAATAAATACTTATAAAAATTTGGCATTATAGACCAAAAACAATATGGCTTTCAGAAGAAAAAAAGTACAGAGAATTTATTACAGGATTTTGCAAATTATATTAATAATGAATTAAACCATAAAAGACATGTTTTAGTACTATTTATCGATAACTCCAAAGCGTTTGATACAATTTTGACCCACAAAAATTATTAAAAATCTTAGAAGCAATTGGAATTAGGGGAAGCCTACTTAATTTGTTTAAAAATGATTTATTTAATAGACATATCTGTGTAAAAATATTAGAAAAAATGAGTGGGAGGAAAAAAAATAGTGCTGGGAGTCCCGCAGGGGTCAATTTTGGGTCCAACCCTCTATATTATATTTGTATCAATAATGAAAAAACTATTTAAATATGTAAAACACTTTGTATATGCTGACGACACTGCTCTTGTCATATCTGATGAACAATTATCCATTGCGATTAAATGTATGCAACATGACTTTACGTCCCTTATAAAATGGTCACAGGCATATTTTTTCACAGAGACGAAACATATCATTGTTGTATGGGAATTTAACAATATTACCGGTGCAGGCCTTATTATGGTACAAAATATTGATTCAGCATATGTCTGAGTCTAATTATAAGAGGAAAGTAGAACATGATTATAATACAAGGTTCCCGAAGAATGAAGGAATGATTGTTCCAAAATATAATAATAACTACGGACGGCGAACCCTGGAATATAACGTGCCAAAAATATTTAACATGTTACCAATTAATATAAAAAATTGCGATTCTACAAATAGATTCAGATATATGCTGAAACAATGGCTGCTAAATAGAGATAATTTATATTAATTCATATGTGTTAATTGTTATAGTAATAATATTATGTAATGTTTATATTGTAACTGAACATTAACATCCTGTTGACAAACTGCTTTATTGCGGTTTAACGCGATTGTACCTTGAAAACCAATAAAAAACAAACAAACAAACAAACCTCCACCGCCCTCCGTCCTCGGCCGTCGTCTTCCTAACTGCGACATGGAGTAGTCCTCTTGCATCCTTCCTGACATCATCCTCCCGTCTCAGCCTAGATCTGCCCGCCTTTCGTTTACCTCCTGGGTGTTCTGTTAGAACCTTCTTCGGTACTCGTGTGCTTGACATTCGATGCACATGTCCGGCCCATCTTAGTCTTTGGAGCCTTAGATGGGTAGAGAGTCTAGGAGCTTGGTAAATAACATAGAGCTTTATTGTGGCGGATTCTCCATGCCTCTCCCTCATGTTAATGTAAGTACTTGCATAGTGCTTTCTCACCCCGTATGCATGGACATTGGAGGGAGTCGTTCAAATAAATGTAGCTTCGTTCAATAAAATAGATACTGGATTTTCTTTGTCATGCGTTATGATGGAGCCCAGGTATGTAAACTCAAAAATTTCTCTTACAGCCTGTAGGGATCTTTCAACAATGTTAAGGTCAGTATGTCTATTCCACAGATATTCCAGTGATGGTATGGCGAGCCGCACAGAGTTCGACTAGTAATCGTAATTATGTTACATATTCGCTATTGCGTAATAATATTTTTTTGTTGATCCCGATTGGTTGATATTGACATCTTAATAATAGTCTTTGTCATTAATGTCATGATCTAACTCATTGGCCTGTGGTACTGAGATGCTGGACTTCCATTGACAAAATCTCTTCATATTCAATTGCAAGAAATAAATTTTAATAAAGTCTCGGGTGGTGGTTTCTTTGTCATTCTTACTGGAACAAGCCCATTGGTGCCACGTTTCCAGCCCCATTTTTCTGGATTTTTTTGGATTCCATACCATTTTTTAACTTGATGGTATGTCCTAAATGCATGGTACCGTGCAGCGCCATTCGTTAGTGGAAAGGGGCAAGATTGAATTTGCTTTTTGTTGTAGACTTTGCGAAACGTAGGAAGCGAACTTCTTCCAAGGTTTCCTCATCCATGTCACCCCCGTACAAAGCAACAAGAAAGCGTTTTCCTTCATCTGCCATGTCTTCTGGTTTTGCATCATGTTGTTTTCATTCGTATACTCAATTAAGACGCACTGGCAGACCAGCTTTTTTAAGGCTTACCAAACGTTCATTATCACTACAAAGTAGTTTCATCCATGCACTCGACGACGTCGGGTTTATCATAGTGGGATCCTAGCCTGTAGCATAGCTAGCTATAGGCGCTGAGGTGGCAACGCTGCAGTCAGGAATGCAGGCACGCAGTATGTTGCCGTCTCTTCCTCTCCTCTATGTAACACGAAAAATTACTGTAATTTGAAATAGATTTTGCTATATGTGTTGTCAAAATACGTTAAAATGATATTGTGTAATATGTTCTTGCAAAATTTATCTGAAAACTTGAGTTTTACGATTTTTTGTCAAAATTTTCTTCTTTCTACCGCTGTAAGTCATTATATATTAGATTTATAAAAAAAAATCAAAGAAAAAATGTACGTAATTTAGTCTTCTTCAAATTTGCCATAGACATTTTTGTTGTAAAATCAACCGTTGAGGAATTATTTTGAAAAAACAAAATTTTGGCACCAAGATGGCGGCTCGGAGCTCGACCCCCCCAAGGTCGAAAACTTTTTTTATTCTTTAGAGTCCCAATCTAAACAACATATATCAAAATCACTACTACACGACCTTATGCAAGCTAAAGGCCTTTTTTTATTTCCCACTGACCTGACTATTAATTTTACGACCTTAAATTGTTTGAATAACAGTTCTGATGAATATGAGTAGGGTTTTTTTAAATTGTTTTTATTATTAGTTTTTGTGATATGTAAATTGTTTGTGTTTGATTTGTATATGTACCGCTCCATCCTATAATTCCGTATTGTATAATTGATTGACAGAAAGAGAAGTAGGTGGTTCTAAGTAATTTTTCGTTTAAAATATCTCTTAAACATCTAAATATATATGTTAGTTTCCTTATTCTGTTGTTCAGAATATTTATGTGTGGGGACCATTTTAAACGCTAGTCTATTATTATGCCCAGGTACTTAATATCGGTCTTGCTTTCTATGTTTGTACATAATATATTGCATTTGTGGTTTTATGTATTTGTCACAGAGTGGATTATTATGTTTATTTCTTGTTTTTTAATGAAAAATGGTAAATAATAGTTTTTTTAGAATTTAAAGTCAACGGGTTTTTATCAAACCATAATTTTAGTGCATTGATATCTGTATTTGCCATTTTATTTAGTTCAGACCATGTGTTTGCTTTTAGTAGTAGGACTGTATCGTCAATATGTACAATTTGCCGATACCGCACGGAGCGCCGAGTGCCGAGCGAGCGAGTAATCCGAGAGACGGGAACGACCAAAACGACTAATGAATGAATATTCGTTCCTTTGTAAGACAACACCGTGCCATCGCATGTCAAATGGTTATTTATGTGTGTCACAAATGACCTTTGTCTGGGTCCGGAGCATGAAAGGCAATTCCCGAGAAACGGACATTCCTGCAGTCTGCGGTATTCAGGTTTGTGTCTGTGCACACTCTGTGATTGCATTTCTGTTTCTCTCAAGGTAAACCACTCCACACTCTACACTTTATAGCAAGCATCGCGTTCTTCTTGCTTACATTCAGCCACTTCCAGCAAACTACTTACTTACTATTACTACCACCGCCGACATTTCGTGATTAAAGCTACATGTTCAAATCTTGATCCGGCCAGACTATGTAACGACACGACCTGAAGTACCTACTGTTCGAGCAAATGCTTAGGTACAATACAATTTGATTACACATTCCAGTACAAGTTACATGAAAAACACTTTTATGATTCTAACAAAATAACTAGCCGTTTCAAAGCCGTAGGCAGAGAGGGTGAACAATTGCACAAATCTGTCTTGCCATACGCTCATCGCTTCATACATCTCTCTCAAAACATAAGGATATGTCATAGAGCATTATTTATTTTTTCATTTACTAGCGCATCATATTCTCTTTATATGCGGATGGACCGAATAAAGTGTACCTAGGTATTCGGTACATCCTCTTCAAGTCCAAACCATCTTAGGCTCCCTTTCACATGGTTTAATAAGCTTTGATCGGCCTAACAATTTTTTCGGATCTCCGCATTCTTAATTCGGTGGAACACGACTTTACCACAAAGGAATTTTAATTAGAATGGACATCGTACAAATTTTATAACAATAAAACGGGACGCTACATATCTGAAGGAAGGAAGATATAGCGGCATGATCCCGCTGCTGAGAGATCCGTTACAATCTCTCTATCGCATATCGAGGGAGAGGTTACAAGTAACAACGGATCTATCAGCGATACTAATGTGTATATTATTGAGTTATGGTCGGCTGGCAGTTGTGAATTGCGGCACATTCGTCACCCATCTCGCCCCCAGTTGGCCAGTTGGTTGGCTGATGACTGGAGACAAGTGGACATTGAATGATAACTAAATGGCGAGCGCCCGGTCACTACAATTCTTTACTTGTTTATTTGAATTCCTCCGCGGAGGAATGCCGCTCCGCTTGATTAGCAGTCACATTCACGGGAAGTCAACGCGGCTCCGCGCCTGCACTCTGCACTCTGTACAGTATAGTAGTACTCAGTACTGACTACGAACACCGGGCACAGTGTGTAGGTACTATACTGTCTGTACCGTTGTGTAGGTACTGTGCACTGTGTGACAATCGCAGAAACCCATTTTCAATTATTTGTTCGTTACTTTGTGCATTCCGTTCACCTCGAGGGAGTTGGCAGTTGTGAGGAGGCGGTCTGGCAATTCAATCACAAATACGTTATATCGAGAGAACGTATACTTTCTTATATTATGTTCTCCATTTCCTCGTGCCTCGTGGGATATTATTATTTGGCAAATTAAGAACTGAATCTCAGAAATATTTTATAGCAAAACTCAACCATTACTCATTTCACATTTGTATTACGTTTACTTCCGGGAGTTGATACTAATTGTGGGGAGATGGTCTATCAATACGAGTACTAGCATGAGTTATTATTGTTGAGGAATAGAGTTCTTCTTTTATATTTTATACTTTTCCTTGAGGGTTGTTTTTTGTGTTTTTTTTTTTGCAAAATTCAACCCTTACTTTGTATATTCTGTTTGGCTCCGGGGGAGATGACAGTTGTGGGAATGCAGTATATCGATACAAGCACAATGAAAAATACGTTATTAGTTATTATTTTTAGGTAACATGTACTTTTTATTGCTCAATCCTTTCATTGAGGGATATTTGTCAAATAAAATGATAATCGTACACTTTAAATCCCCAATCAATCATAATTTTCAAAAACAAAAATTTTGGAAGTCGACATGTAGGTACAGCGTCTTATATCGTTAATAAACAATAATTACATCATAAAATACTTTAATTATGACATTAGTAAATAACGCAAACAAGATTGATCCCAATCGAGAACCTCGTGGAACCCCACTCGTTATCTAAAATTTATCGAAAACTAAATGCATTATACTCGTTCTTCCACCATGCAACATTACAAATTTAGAGAGATCATATCGCAAATAAAACCCGCACCATTCAAAACCAATATACTCGCAAATCTCAAACAAATATCAATTCCTGCAATTCCAAAATGTAAAAAAGGAGCAATTCATTTATATAATATCTTGGAGTAATTTTTTTGTACATATTAACAGTAAGTTTCAGAAATATAAATACCAATTTAAAGGATTTCAAATTTCACCTCAAAAATCATAAAAAATGAATACTAATAGATAACGATAACATAATGACACATTCCCCATATATACACACAAGCCTAGCTTATATTTACACCATATGAAAATATTACATATTATGTACATTGTAACATATTTTCTGTAAATGATGTAACATTGGTTTTTGAATAAACATATATACATATATGTACAGCAAAAAATAAATATTACAAAAATAGAACTGTAAAAGTTCATTTACAAAAATCAGAAAACCCAAATTTGGTCAAAAATAACGTCGAACCAAATGTAGATATTGGACCATGAGAATAAAAGCGCTAAAGAGGGAAAGAGGGAAAGAGGGCAGGGTGGTAATGAGCTGTTAACTGTGAGCAGGGCACGCACAAGAGGAACAACTCGGGTAGGTACTGGAGGTGGTGGGTACTATACTAAGAGGTACTAACGGCGGTGTAGGTAGTAGGTAGTAGGCACACAGGCGCAGAGCTGACTGACCGTTAGTTACTCCGGCTCGACCATCTCCCCCGCCTCGCAGCGCCCCGCGGCCCCATCTCAACTGAATTCCATTAACATTGCATATCTTATAGTGGTTCCACGCTGATGCCTGCATTTCGGCTTCCTTCTTTACTTTAAGTTGCCAACAAGTCCACGAATTACACATTATAAAGTGGCATGCTTGGTGGCTTTGCGTAACGAAGGTCCGCGAAACGTTGTACTATTATTATACGAACAACATGTAATTTAAAATTTAACGACCCTCCACAATAGTGATGGGTCGGTAAGTAGATTCAATCAAAGATCTTATCTAAAATGCAGCTGTACTACCCTAACAAAAATTAAATTTTCTACCGATTTCCATATTGCTTTACTTACCAAATTATGTTTGCTAATACACGCTCTTATCATGAAAATTTTTGACTTGGGGCGAAAGAGGCGAGTACTCACATGAAATTGAACAAACTTTCATTTCGACCTTTCTTCTTTGAAAAAACATCGAAAATACTTTGATCTAATTTGCATAATCAAAATTATCAAGGTAGGTATTATTGTCATTATTGATGCACCTTTTTTGACAACTCATCCAGTTCAACATCCCTCCCGTAGTCTTCGAAATAATGAATTGCTGTTCCTCAATTAACACTAAGTAAATGTATTATAACATTTTTTGGTCTAAATGAATTTTGTCAGTCGTAAGTCGTAAGCAAATACGAGGGTAATTCCAAAATAATGTTTCCTATTTTTTAGAATTCAATTTTTTTTTTTCAAAATCGCAATTTCTGTCGATAAATTATAGTACCCAGGTATCATCTCGCCGCCATGTTTCAATTCAGGAGGCGGGTATGGGTACCGCCGCTCCGGGAACCAATTTTATTGGACAACCAACACCCCACAGGTCACAAGTAGTTCGCTACGTTTGGTGACTTAGCAGGGGTGCCCGGGTTCATGGGATGAGGTTTGTCTAGGTCTTGGTGGCGGATACGTTTGCCCAACCACTGCGTGGCGGGCTGGATCGGAGGAGACTGATTGAGGGAGGCCTTTTGACTTCTCCAGCCGGATTCTCCCGACCCTTCGCCTTGCACCGCATCGTGAGGAATAGATTCATACGTCCGTCACTCCTGGCCACACTGACCCCAGGTTCCTACCTACCCCTCATACCTTTTTCCTTCCCATATCTTCTTCTCCTTCCTTTCCCTTAAAAAACCCTCCACACAGCATTCATGCCGGCGTTGCTGAAGTGCGTTTGTAGTCTTCTGTGAGCATTTGAGGAACCCACCTTGCGTACACCTTCCGATAATGTCTCCTTTCGTAGCCATATCTGTTTTTTTTTCAATTCGTGCGATGTTACTGATGTTAGACATATTGTTAAAGGATAATTTGTCCTTAAAATAATGAAATCTTGAATTAAGTCGACTCTTCGAGGTAAACGTTAAGATGTTCATTATTGTAAGGTATTTTTTATGATATAAAATTTGGTCCCTAATACCGAAGGCCGTCAAATTAGATAGGAAATCGTGAAAATCATTTGTGTTGTAAACATGTAATATATAGCTACGGCGCGCACGTAGTAAACCAGATTATAAATAGTGAGGTTACATCCATTCCAGAGTCAAACGAGAAATACCAAGTGCAGAATTCGATTGAACAAGAAACAAAAGTTAGGCAAGAAGTAGTAAGTTGCAGACACACTACTCAGTGCTCAGTCCTCAGGGTCACACTGCTAGCAATGGATGGTATAGTTCATGAGAGCGGGATGCCATCAATAAAACATTGGACGAGACTGCTTAGCGTCTCCTTGTATGGGGATTGTCGTGGCAAATGAAAACATAACCGTTACATGTTACAAGTTACAAGCAGAGGACAGTGGACATACTGGACATGGACAGGGACAGGTGACAGCGGACTCACATCGCGGCCTTGGTCAGTGTCGTTGGTCACGGTTTTCTTGACATCTATGGAAGAGATCATGTCAACTGATGAACTGATGAACATTTTGCAGCTTCATTTTGTTGTAAAAGTATATAATTTGACTATCTGATGTATCTGGAAGAGGGATAAGCTGCTTGGCAGTGGACCCAGAAGTAACGGGTTCAATACAAGACATGGGAAAGGTTTTTTTTTCCTTTTTCTTTTTTAAATGGTTTTATTTTTGTTCAATGACAAGATCTGAATAATTATGTAGTACCTATAGGTAATATCTTTTGAGTTTCCTTCACCACATTATTTATCCTTAAAATAGTCATAAACCCAAAGATCTGAATATTCTGGTATTTTCCAACCTCACGCTGACGCCATTGATGTAATAATCATGCATTGTTGCATAGTGCTTTCACATAAACTAGGTATTGAATTCGGAAAGTCTAAACTTAAAGTGGGGATGCACATAATTCCACCGGCTCCGGTCATTCAATGTGCGGAATCACACAAAAATGATTGTTCATTCCGATAATGCAATTATTTGAAATGGATCGAAAGTAGTCCCCCGCTGTGAAAGTATCAAAGTCGTGAGAAGCTCGAAAGCTGAAAGTATTCATTAAAATTCACGAGGCACAGAGGCGATCTCGCCAACAGGCATCAGACATCAGACATTAGGCATCTGTCATCAGGAATCAGGCTTTAGATATCAGCCATCGGGCATCAGGCTTCGGGCATCCATCAGCTCTGTGCCGGTTTGGCTGGCTGCAAGGCAATTAGGCAATTAGTCAGGAATTCAGCGGTCGCTGCTAACGGAACATTATTTGTGGAACTGATGCGAATAATATATAACCTCGAAACTGGAATAGCCCGAAACAACCTATATTGGATTTATTCATATGTTGCTGCAGTCTAAAGGGACCCCTTACCATAGTTATTGGAAAATATTTTGAAGTAGGTGTAATTTTCGTAAAGAATTATCTAAATCTATTTTTATCTAATTTAAAAACGTCCTATTACATAAATATAATTTGTATTTAAAATTATATATTTGATAGGGGTGGCATTTTGAAGTGAAAACTTCTTTAGCACCGTTATCGTTTGAAACTCGATGAATCGAAAAATAGCGACACTAAAAAGAGCAAAACAGGTATATCTGTAGGATTTAGACTGAGAAAGAATGAGTTATTATAATCGGTCTCCTCTTTGTGCGGTGCTTCATAGCCTATCGATCTCCTCTTTGCGTGCTGCTTTGTGTGACGCTTGTCAACTTTAGTTCTCTGAAGGTTTCACTTCTACCGTGTGTGAATTGCATACTCTGATTTATTTTTACTTTACGCACACAAGCGGCGGTACTCCTCGCGTAGTCCCGTGTTCGCATCCCCAATTTGGGATATGTGGTGAGACTGGAGAAAGTGAGGAAAAGGAGATGGGAAGGAGAATGGGGGATCCTATTAATCAATCACAATCCTTAGATTGGAACTGACGTCAGAGAAAGGAAGAATATTATTATTGGGAGTTGTAGAAATATTATAACATATTGAAAAAGTAAACACGTGTGAACCCTAGAGGCAATGTTCCAATAATCTTCAATAAAAAATTTTATGTGTTCAACTAACCGGTTTTTAGGGACTGGGTTGTTCCGTTTGAATTATGGATTTTCAAAATTAGATAAATGTTTTGCCAACGCTATTTGAAGCGGAACAAGAAGCATTCTAAGATAAATAACAACAGTTTTTGAACCCCTAGCAAACACAATATCTAAAGGCTCGATGACACAGGGCGAGTTTACAAGCTACTATCTACTAAGTTTAAAAGCGGATAAATCGGCGAGTGAGATTGTCATGATGACACACAAAACTGTCCACTCGCTCAGTAGCGTATGAAACTGTGGTCGCTGCTAGCGCCAGCAACAAGAATAACGACGCCTACGTGAACTAATTCTGATGTTTGACAGTCGAAATTAGCTGTTTATTGGCAGCCATATTGAAAAACATAAATAAACCAATCACGAGCAAGCGTGTGGCGAGTAAATTTGACGACCTTTCAACTTTTTTCGTAGATTGTCAACAATCTGCTAGTTAGCAAGTAACACAATGACACTGAGCGAGTTTACTAACAGATAGAGAATTTCCCAGATAGTAGCTTGTAAACTCGCTCTGTGTCATCGACGCTTAACTAACCATCACGTCGTTTCCCCGCATGGTAGGCAGAGAGGACGGAGCCCCAATTAACCCGGCACACACTACTAGGTGATTATAATAATAATAATGGTCTTTATTCTAGAATGTGGGGGGGGGGGTGATGAAATGAAAGAAAAAGCAGTTAGAACTCTACAACTATTTATTTTAATAAATGTAATTGGACAACGTAAACAACAGTGCACAATCTAGTAGACGAGAGAGCGCCACACACAGTTAACGGCAGTCAGGTGTATTAGACGCATTGCTAATAAATTCAGCGTAGGCGTTCATACTTCCATCAGGGGGGGGCAAGTGCAATACCACACATCTCTTAGGGCAGTGTTTCTTAACCGTATTGAAAGAATCGCCCCCTTTACCACAGTAAAGTCATCCAGCCCTGGAAGTAGCTGATCCGAGGGTTAATTGCCTCGGACCAGTATTATCCGGGACGCATAATTCTATACGAGTATATACTGTATTGAGCGTGTAAGTACAAAAAATCGACACTGCAATGCTTGGGTCACACACAGCTTTAAGAGATATAAGATCATTTGGCTTAGCCTATTTCAGCATATCGCTCGCCATATATTTGCATTGAGAATGTACGGCGAGCGATGTGGTCTTTTATCTTTTATAGCTGTGTGTGACAAATAGAATTTATTAATATAAATTCGTCGATATCCAATCCAACTTATTATTAAAGGTATTTTTGAAGTCGATATTAGGTTAGAAATTGTTAAATAATGCAAGAAAAATTATACTTCTACAATAATTATAATTTATAAAAAAATATAATTCTATAATAATTATAATTACGGGGGCAACTGTCGGGGGGGCAACTGTCGGGGGGGCAACTGTCGGGTGGCCAATTGTCGGGGGGGCCATTGTCGGAGGGGGGTCAAATGTTGGGTCACCAATACCTTATATATTATGATGATGTGTGTAATACAGACGTTACAATATCGGCCACAGTCAGGACCTTATATAATATATGTATACAAAGACACAATTTCAAGAAAAAATATAAAAACTTATTTAAATTAGGAAAAGCTCGGGCGAAGCCGGAAAATAACTTTTTTTTTACATTAACGCCACACAGTAGGCCCTGAGGAAAATGATTTCCCTCAGGGCCTATGTCATCTGGGATGCTGTGTGGAGGGTCTTTTTGAGGAGAGGAAGGAATGAACATTGGTCTTGAAGAGACCCATGTTATAGGAAGGAGGAAACACAGAGGCCGGCAAATCATTCCACAGCCGAGCTGTTGAAGACAAGAACGACGAGAGTCGAAGAAACGACCCGTTCTCATGTGACAAATGTCAACCGCGTACAAATGTTGGGCACGCATTTGGCGTGTTTCCCGGCTATGCACCGGTGCCGAAGGGATCAATGACGCTAGTTCCTCGTAGCATCTTCCATTGTAATACCGGTAGAACAAGGATAGCATTCCCACCCGACGCCTGTGCTCTAAAGATTGCAATCCGTCTGTTAAGATGGGAGAATCTATTAAACGGACCGCCCGTTTCTGCACAGAGTCGAGGGTATTTTTCAGGTATTTTGGAGCTCCAGACCAGAGGTGGCTGCCAAATTCAACCGTGGGGCGCACTTGTGATGTGTACAGGGTTAGCAGTTGTGTACTATTAAAGTATCTGCGGGCCCTGTACAGTACGCCCAGTTTAAGCGATTTTCGCAATACATCAGACACAACAAATATTTTTTTTGTATTTCAAGGAAATAGTTGAATACATTGTATATTATAATATGTATTTCGAATCAATATTCGAACCAAAATATAGCACATTATTTTTTCAAATAATAAGTAATACAATGTTGTCCAGGTTGTCCATTATTACGTGAAAGTCAAGTTGGATACTTTTTTTTATTTTTTATTTATTACTAGCTGACCCGACGAACTTCGTACCGCCTCAGAATCAATAACTGTTGAATTAAATAAAGTTTTTTTATTAAGTTAAAAATTACTAATTATCGATGCCCAACTGTCCGTGTTTTGTTTTTGTCAATATCTTCTTACTTTTCCACTTACTTACGGGAATTTTTTAAAGAAAGCGGGTACGGGTGCCGCCGCCCCGGGAACCATTTATTGGATAACCAACACCTCTGCCATAGATCACCCCATGTGGTTCGCTACGTTTGGTGATTTAGCAGGGGTGCACGGGTTCATGGGGTGACTTTTGTGCGAGTCTTGGCGGCGGATGCGTCTGCCCACCTGCTGCGTGGCGGGCCAGATCGAGAGAGACTGGTTGTGGGAGCTCTTTTGTCCTTTTGACCTTTCCAGCCGGATTCTCTCGACCAATGGGTCGCAAGAGTCCGGCTGGAAAGATCAAGGTAAAAGGTCAATATTGGTCAAAGTAATGGCCTTGCACCGCAGTTGGAGGGATGGATTCACTCCCGGATACACTGACCTCCAGATTCCTACCCACCTCTCATGCCCTTTTCCTTCCCAGAACATCCTATCCCACCCTTCCTTAAAAAGACCCTCCACACAGCATCCCCTAAGATGATATAGGTCCTGAGTGGAGCGTATGTAAAAAAAATGCGTTTCATTTCAGAGATTTATTATTATTGTATTTTTTCTTTGGAGGGGTGCAGAGACATACGTTCACCGTTTGTCTCATTTTCGACTATTGGTGTTTAGTGTATAAGAAAGAGAGGCAGCATTATATGAAATGTATAAGAAAGAGAGGCAGCATTATAATAAAAGCGAATCAATCAGCGCATTGACATTTGACGTTTTTGAATTTTTGGAATTCATGCACAGTTAAATATTATACCTATCACAATATTGCTGCAGTTCTTTCAAAATATGAGAATTTGTTCCATATAAAATGTAAGAAAAAATTAATTTTCTTCATAACTTTCTTTTTCGCGAATTTTGCGATGTTTTAGTAGTTATTCTGTTATCCGGGGCGGAGACAAATCCAACAAATCAAACACCATCAAAATCGGTCCAGCCGATCTCGAGTTATAAATAGTGTAACTAACCCGACTTTGTTTAATATATTAATAAGATAAAGACAAAGAAATACAATGACAGGAAAAATTATAAATGTTTTACAGAAAAAAGAAAAGTCCCAATAAACGACTTTTTAGTAGTTTGTCAATGGGTGCTTTTACTTTGAAGATATAAATAAAAAACATATTTTAGAAAAATGAAACAATACAACTTTGTATAAACCACTTATATAATGTGCAAATCCGACCGGTTTCGGAACAAACGTTCCTTCGTCAGGGAAAGCTTATACTAATTTGACAGTTTAGAACAATGTTTTATTATGGTAGGGGTGGAGCCGTTGTTAGTTAATAATGTAGATTGGGTGGGTAGGTATTAGTGTAGAGTGGGTGGGTAGGGGAACAAATCCATGATTGGGCTATATGACAATATTTTTTGTTTGTTGATAATAGATTCATTATTTTTAAGGGATTTTTTTAATTTCCAAAGCTTCTAAGTTATCTAAACGTTTTCCTTTATGATTAATATGAAGAATATTTATCCCTGTGTTTTTTTCACTTTATTTTGCAGTTACAATTTTTGTGTTAGTGTCTAATTTATTATTTATATTACTAATACAATTTTTTTCTTTCGGCGAGCCAATTCTATATTTGTTTTACCATTTGTACAATTTTTAATTTCAGCAGGTAACATATTTAATAAATTAGGAATCATGTAGTCCAGCGTTCTTTGTCCATATTTGTTTAAGTGCTTAGGTACAATTAGTCCTTCATTTAGCGTAAAACGGGTATTGTAAGTGTGGTCTAGTTTATGTATGTATATAGGGCTATTCATATGCTGAGATATAATTTTATACCACAGAATTGGTCATACATATAAATAAATTCAAAATAATAACTATTTTTTAAAAAAATGGTAAAAGGAAAATATTATACAACATCCCTTGGGATGGAGCTGACCTTTCAACGTGGCGGAGAGACGGTTCTTACTTCTTCTGTTTCTAGAATAAGGTTCCACTTACTTTCCTCCTCGGTACGTATTGATTTACGTGTGGTTATTATTTCATTTCTTCATAAACAAGAAATACACACACAAATATTACACATATACACATAAACAAGGTATAAGAGAAGTACTTGACTTACCTTAACCACTGATTCCTGACATTATTTTGAGAAAAAAATGGAAAACAAATTTTGATATCAAATAAAAAAAAAATCTTCGGAATGTCGTCACTGGTCACTCAGCCGAATAACCGACCCCTTACCCAGCCTCCAACTGTCCAACACCTACCATTTTATTGTTTTGTAGAAGAAAAAAAAATGTCGCCGGGGACCAAAATTTCATAAACATTTTTTACTCCAAATAATGTCAGGAATCACTGGTTAAAGTAAGTCAAGCACGTACCTTAACACCCTTTATGTATAATGCAACTATGTTCAGCTGGAAACGTATCCATTTTACTACAAAAAATTAAAACTAAACGCCATATTATCGTTTCGTTCTGAAGGTTTTTTTTACATGAATACCGCACAAGAGTCCCAACTGCTCCCGTCTGGAGCCAGTGAGGAGACTATGGCATCCACAATTGGAGTATGTTGTGAGGCTGAAGGTAGTGGGGACGGGAAGGAGATAGGAAAGAGGAAGGTGGGGAAGTACCTAGCTATTCAGATCTGGTAACCAAACACGGCTAAAGCCATTTCAAGCAACGTTTCAATTCTGAATGGTGGTCTTACACCAGGGCGATACTGAGAGTATCTTCCACTCTGGAACGTGAATATATTATACAATTATTTTAAATGAATAAATTATGAAATAATACAAAATAATCAAATAAAATTTATTTGCCACGCTGGGATTCGATCCCGCGACCTTCGGATTGCGAGTCACGAGCCTTACCGCTGAACTACGACGGCCGTCAACCGGCTGTCAACCATAATGTTTATGTTTATCTGAAGGAGTAAAAACACTCTAACGGTGAGCCCTGGCGTCATGAATTTTGCAATTTTTTTTTAAATTCAAAATATATACCTACCTACCTAGGTTGGCGGAACTACCTATATTACGCTCGCAAAGTCTAAGTATGGTTGTTCCAGATTTGTATTTGGTAGATACCTACTGAAACCCGGGAGAAGCCGGGTAGTAAAATTAGTACTTAAATCAAGTACGAAATTAAATATATACTAATATAAAATAATAATACAAAATACATATAAGCAGGTATAAAAATGATTGGTGACCGGAAAAAAGTGGAAACTGGTGAAAATACATCATTTTTATAATCGATTTTTTTGGTACAATATTGGAGCTTTCCCTTTCGATTAAATCGAGTCTGAAGTTGGAATCTTTTCGAATTTGAAAAAAATGGCTCCACAAGTTTTTTAACCCTATAAGTAGGTACTGTAGTTTTCGGAAACCGCGTATTAAATTCAATTACATTTTTTCAGAATTGGAAAAATAAATAAAACATACGCGAAGTTGTGATCATTGTGCAATATGTAGGTACCTATTGTTAAACAATGGTATTTTTGCAGGCGGTGATAAAACATTTCACAAGAAAAAAAAAGGAATGCCTGTAAGCTATTTAGGTACAATACTAGAGACGGTTGAAGCTGGTTGAAGTGAGTGGAGTGAAGTGGCCACTCGGTACTCACACTCAGTAGTCAGTGTCAGTACTGTCAGACACCCAGCCAAACAACCCTAGCATATGGCCGGGGCCGGGGGTGGGCGGTGGGCTTGACATTTGGCACTTCCACTCTGACATTTGCCCGGGGGCAGAAACGGAGGGGAGAGCGGCATATGGTGGATGCCACTCGATACTGCGGGGAATACCACCTATTCGCCTTACCCCCAACGCCGACTTTGTTTACCAACAGATTTGTTATCAAATCATCGTTGCGCTTTTATTCCTGTACATTATTTGTTGTTAATAGCCGCTAGAGAACACAATATTTTCCCTGGGAAAATACTATTCCATATGTTAGGAATCATTTCGATCGCGACTGTGTTCGCAGATAAATTTTTATTGTAAGATTATGGCGGGTTGGTGTGCGCGGAATTTGCGCTAAATATATGTTTTGTTTGTTTGCTATAAAAACATTACAGAAAAGTTAAAACGATAGAGAATTTACTCACAGAATATGGTAAAGCGCTGCCGGCCGGCACTGTCACATCCACTTGGCACAACAATCCTTCTGGAAGTAGAAGCCGGTGTATATGGATGTGGATAATATACTGGCTATTAACAATTGAAACCGTTAAAACAGGCGCTTCACTTAATTCGATCAATTTGATGAAACGTCAGTGGCTTCTTTGTTTACTGTGTGAGAAGAGCCTCCTCGCGATGCTGTTCCACTTGAATAAAGTCAACGAGTCCTGATTACTTTGCAGCGAAGCGTTATTATCAAAAAATGTCAAAACTTCAAAGTTACAATAACATCAAATTAACAATAATTTACAAGGGCGTTTTTGACAGCGACACCGAACAGAACACTCGCTCCCGTCGTAAACCGGCGACTAGCGACTAGAAAAGACGAAACTCGCGACGTGTCACCCGAACGCGGTTCGGGAAGGCTCGGGCTCCGTCGGCTGAATTCGGGAAACTTCGGATGCCCCCAGCGTCCGAGCGAAGACGAAGTGAATGCCCCCGTCGCGAGTCGCGACACTCGGGATAACTACCAAACTACCTACCACGAACCACGACCCACTACAGACTACCAACTACCTAGACCTAGGTACGACTTCCATACTTCAATCTTCCATCATCTTCCATCGCTCCATCCAGTTGGCAGTTGTTCAGCTCTCAGCCACCGCCAGCAAGCATCGTCCGATGGCTGGGGCTGCAAACAAACTGCAGCCTGAAACCGAAATAAACCAAGCAAGGAATCCGGAGGCTCACTTTTACCTGAAATTAATTTACTCTGTCGTAAGTATCATCGTTCTATAATATTGTGCGGTAGGTAATACCTACATTAATTACCACATCAACGAAAAACAATTTTTTTTCTCGATCTGACCCAGTCATTCTGTAATTGAAATGTCTATTTTAGAAAAATTGGAATGATCGAAATATCGTCGAAATAAGGTGAATTTTAATTGATCTATTAGAAACCTTTTATTGTCATCCCCATCACAAACATAGCCATTTGAC
Source organism: Limnephilus rhombicus (assembly GCA_929108145.2). Classification (NCBI taxonomy): domain Eukaryota; kingdom Metazoa; phylum Arthropoda; class Insecta; order Trichoptera; family Limnephilidae; genus Limnephilus; species Limnephilus rhombicus. The sequence goes on from OV815272.1 coordinate 27,268,183, forward strand.
CATGATGCGTGCCGTGATCTATTTCATAGAATCTATGAAATAGTGAGAGCTTTCTACGCGATAGAAGAAAAGTTGAAAGCACTTGAACTTACGTTCTAAAACAGCTGTAGAATAAATAAGATAAATAAGATAAGATGGGAACCCAGGATTACCGTCATTACTGACGACGAACGAAGGCAACCGATTATAATAAATTAACTAATATCATGCCGTAAACTAATAACATAAAAATACCACGGCGGAAAATCAAAACCACCTGCACAAACCAACAGTTAGGTTCAGTTCCCTCGTGGGTAGGGAACATCACCTCATGAACCCGGGCACCCTTACTAAGTCAACAAACGTAACGAACTACTTGGAGTGACCTACGACATAGGGTTTTATCTAATGGATGGTTCCCGGTTCCATTTGCCTCCTCATACAATTCAATACACAGGGACGTTCCTAATACGCTTGCAGAGAAAATTCTGGGTTCCCCATTGAGTGGGGACTATGGCACTTAATTTGAGCAAAACGATATTCTTATAGGATTTTTAATACTGAAAAATTCACATTTTCATAGGCTTATGGGGGTACTCCATACTAGAAAAAATGGTTTTTTAGATAGATATTCAAAAATATCCCTTAAAAGGATTTTTCGAAAAGCGATATATTTTAAAAGTTACAGCCATTTTAGACGGAATCTAACTAGAATCTAAATAGAAAAAAAAACTTTAAAGGCTATTTTCTCGAAATTACTTTTTTCGAGACGGTTGACACGATATCTCAAGTTCTACTGAACTAATTTACTGTGAGTCTTCTCTATACATTACTCTACGCACTAACTAAAACTAACAAAATTTTAATTTTTACTATTTTTAAAAAAATCGGAAAAGTCAAAAAAATAGGTTAAAAAATGTCGTTTTATTTCAGACGGCCGCCGTTTTGCGAAAAAAAAAGAATTTTCCTTAGTTCAGCGATTGCAGAATTTGTTTGAATTAGCAATTAATTTGTTTTTTTCTTCAGATTACTGGGAGGCTTGCAATCGTGTCAACCAGGACGCGCCATTTTTTGAGACGCATCACTTCAACAGCCTGTAACTTATTGAATTTTTCCTGTGAATTTTTTTTATGTGTTCTTCAAACATTAATAAATATTTGGTAAACTAATGGCTAGTAGAAATGTTATTTGTTTTTTTTATTGCACCTGAAAAAATACCTACAATTCATGCCTCTAGAACTCTAGACAGACTGGAATATCCCTAAGGCAGCGGTCGGGGAACTTTTTTAACCATTACCCCAAATATTTTTGCGTAAGTCGATATTACCCCTTCCCCCATTTTGACAAAAAGATAATCAATGTTTATTTAAATAATCATTATTTATTGAATTAATTTACACGGAAAATAAAAAAAACGTTACATGAAAATAGTAAGTATGTAATAGACAAACAAAATAAAATTCTCAAATTGGATCAAACAAAAATTCAGATTTTCAGGTTTCCCTTTCAGTTTTTGGAGAAATGATGTTGCTTCATGTTTGATACAATTACTTCAAAATTGGGACTTTTTGATGTGAGAGCAATTTGAATACAGTCTTCGGCGTTTAATCGAGTTTTTTACCGCCTCCTCATGAGCAATTAGCAATTTTGAAAGCTTTCGTAGCTTTTGACATCCAAAAAGACGACAGATTGGCTTTGCTCTCAAATTGAATACGTGCTTCAGTATTAGATCGAAGTTCAAGTATTGTTTCTGCCAAACCCGGAGGTTCTTCTGGTATGTTAGCAATTTCACATTTAAAAGGATATACAACCCAATTGAAAGTATGTACCTATATCAAGATCCGGAAAGTAGTCAAAGAACCGCTCTCTGAGTGTGGTAAGATGTTTTATAACTGTATCCTTGATGTCACCAAAAGTAATATTTTCAGAGTCTTCCAAAAAACAAAGCTAACTTTGAAAAAGAAGCTGTCTTGTTTTGTTCTGCTTTCTGTCTCCGATATTGAAGCCTTAATCCAAATGCTGACAGAGATATTATTTTTTTCCTTGCATTTCTTTGTTCAATATATTTATATTCTCAATATATTTATTACCCAAAAAAACATTTTTACCCCGTTTGGGGTAATTTTCCCCGGTTCCCCGACCGCTGCCCTAAGGCTTGGGGTCTGCGAGAGAATGAGATATAATGAAACCTTGCCTTGAACTGGGCGACCGAATTGGCCGAAACTTTCTGTCTCAAATTAAAATTGTTATTTCTGTCGTACGCCGTTAATTTGAAATTAAACGCAAAAATTAGTGACCGGACAACTCAGAATGAACTCAACACAACACGTTCTTTGAAAAGCCGGTTCAAGTCATTAAAAAATGGTTAAATAGGTTATGTTAGGTTAGGTTATGGGCCAATTTTAAAATAAAATTCATGGCTTGCCTATAATAAATTTTCAAAGAAGTGTTGAGTTGAGTCGATTCTGAGTTGTCATGGAACCTCAAAACTTATTTCTCACCCTTTCCCGTTAAAAATATGTGTAGGTACATATTAATGTTATGTTAATAGGAAAAAATCTAAAATATGTTAAGGTTATAAACAATTTACTAAAGTTTTCCTATTTCCTAATTACTTTAACTTTTGCATTTCTATTACTCAATTATTTTTTTTATCCCCTCGATATTCCAACTATATCATCATTGAAGAAGAAGATAACACTAATAATCTAAACGAAAATATGAAAGAGAACAAGACGCAGAAAAATATAAAAAGATAATGGTCGCGACTAGGACTCGAACCCAGAAACCTCTCGTCTAACCGCGACACGCGCTTTTACCAATTCATCCATGGCCACCTTCCATCAAACCGTCATAATTGTCCATCTCATATTTAAATTTTTTTTAGAATTAACATCTTCGAATAATTTCATTATCTTTTTGTATTTCTTTGCCGTGTCTTGTTCTCCTTCATATTTTCGTTTAGATCAGCGTTTCTCAACCTTTTTCAGCCACGGACCCCTAGGAACTCGAGCACAATTTTCAAGGACCCCCTTAATAAAAAAAACAGCAATAAATTTCGGACCATTTATTTTAGTACTACAAATACAAAAAAAATACAATTTTATATTTAAAAAAAATCAGAGTGTGTAATTCACACGCGGTAGAAGTGAAACTAAGTGGTTAGAAGATTGGATATTGATTTCAGAAAATAATTTTTTTTTTTTTGGATTTCGTAGGATTCGAACCCCCGTTCACTTGATGTCTGTCTGTCTGGCCGCTGAGACTTGTCAGGCACCTTGCGAACTACGCTATAAGAGGCACGCGCCGAGGTACGAATTTACCGCATTATGTTAGAACCGAGTATTTGTGTAGAACTGAGTTGTAACGTTTCCGTTTCACCCGAATTTCAAGTCACTAACGGCGCTAAAGAAGTGTCACTTCAAAATACGTTAATAATTAACGTACAACAGCAACACCAACATTCACATTATTTAACGGTTAATTAATGTGAAGCTTGGTGTCGCACATTCGCCATGCTAAGTTAGCGAAGAGCTTACTAGACTTTTGGTGGCATTTATTTATTAATATTAATTGATCCAGAGATAAGACTGCGCACCAGTGGCGGACTAAGGAAGGGGGTGGGGGGAGCGGCCCGCCCCGGGCCCCCGGTCCTGGGGGGCCCCAAACGCCTCCATGTTCCCTTGATCAAATACTAAACAAGGCTTTAAGGCACCATTCTAAAAAAACATATATTTATATTTTTTTATTTCATTTCTTGATGAATGCACTTGTTAAAAATGCTCTCACCAATTTTTTTTAAAGAAATTCGAAAAACTGACGGAGATACTACATTTTATGTGAAACCGTTTGAAACAGTTTGTATGTTGAATTTATTCTTCAGCCAAACTTTGAATGCGTTTTATTTTTGAATGAATTTTATTTTCGATTGTGGTAAATTTTCATCTCTCATAAAAAAATAGAAGTGGGCCGTTTATGTGTGTAGTGTCATAATTAGGGCCGGATTAAACATGTTGGGGCCCCTAGGCAATGCACGTCTCGGGGTCCCTTTACCATAGGGCCCCCTAGCCGATACGTGGCCCCTAGGCAGTGGCCTACACTGCCTTGTGGACAATAGGGCCCTCCAGGACCGGCTTAAGCATCTCGGGGCCCCTAGGCAATCCACTTCTCGGGGCTCCTTTAACCTAGGGGCCCCTACCCGATGCGGGGCCTCTAGGCAGTGGCCTACTGCCTTATGGACAATAGGGTCCAGCCAGGGCCGGCTTAAATATGTCGGGGCTCCTAGGCAGTGGCTTACACTGCCTAATGGACAATAGGGCCCTGCCAAGGCCGGCTTCAACATGTCGGGGCCCCTAGGCAATGCACGTATCGGGGTCCCTTTACCTTAGGGGCCCCTACCCGATGCGGGCCCCCCAGGCAGTTGCCTATACGTCTTACGGATAATTCGGCCCTGGCTATAGTGACTGAATGTTCAAACTATTTAAGACTTGGTGCATGGTGCATGCAAATCAGATGTTGAAAAACGGAATTTTCAGAAAAACGCGTTCAAAGTTTTGCTGAACTGTTTAAAACGGTTTCATATAAGATGCTGTATCTCCGTCAATTTTACGAATTTCCTTACAAAATTTGGTGAAAGCATTATTTACAAATGCATACAAAATAAAATAAAAAAATGACAATTTTTTTTTTGTGTCCTGGTGCCTTTAAAATGTGCTTAGTACCTATCTAAGAGGTGGTTTGGAGTTGGGAAGTCCCATACAAACATCATCCCATACAGATAAAAAAGGAATAAATAAATACAGCCAGAACCGGTAATTTACAACTTTTAAAATAAAAATACTACTACTAATCTTTCTAATGTCTATACAGTTTTAGTTCCAGTTTCACTTACGTTTTGCACTTCATATTATTTTTACTATCTTAGGCCCTTTGGTAAAGCTTACCATATCATTACAGATAATATAGATAGTAATAAAATAGGCAAGTAATTAAAATGATTCAGTGGCGGACTAACAAATCCTAAACAAGGCTTTAAGACACCAGGAAACTGTAAAAAAATGTTTGTAATTTTTTATTTTTTATTTCATTTTCTGAAGTTAAGAATGCTCTCACCAAATGTTTTTACAGCATTTTATGTGAAACGGTTTGAAACAGTGTGGAAGTGGATGTTGAATTATATTATTCTTCAGCAAAACTTTGAATGCGTTTTTCTCGAAACTTTTTTAACTCGTTTTTCAACCTGGTTGACGACTTATTAAAAAAACTATACATCCGCCTGTATGTATTTTATTGCATTTGCATTTACATTTGCATGAACCAAGTCTTAAACTGTTCGAAAACCCAGTGTCTATGGCACCACGTAGGGGAATTTTTATATCTAAAAAAAATAAAAATGGTTGACCAGCGAATTTTTATTAGATTTTTTATGGAAAATTTTCGGCGTTCTTAAAAAAATAGAAGGGGGCCCTTCGTAAAAAAATCCCTATGTGGTGCCATAGTGACTGGCATGCAAATCGGATGTATAGTTTTTCTAATATGTTGTCAATCAGGTTGTAAAACGTAGTTTCGAGAAAAATGCGTTCAAAGTTTTGCTGACGGAAATTCAAGGTACAAAATGTTTAAAACTTTCTTTAAATTTTCTTAGAATTTCTCTAAAACATTAGGCGATAGCATTATAACAAATTCATCTTTAAGAAAATAAAATGCAAAAAATTACATTTTTTATTACAGTGCCCTGGTGCCTTAAAACCTTGTTTAGGATTTGATCAAGGAAACACGGAGGCGCTTGGAGGCCCCCAGGACCTGAGGCCCTTGTGAACTGAATAAAAATCAGTCCGCCACTGCTGCGGACCCCCAAACATAGTTAAGAAACACTGGTTTAGATTATTACAATGATATATTACATTATATCTTTCAAAATTTGGAACAATTTCATCTAAAGCCCATTTCTCTTGGGATGCTATGATTTATGTGTACCAGACCACTACAGCCGAAGTCGACATCATGACTTTATAAAGTACGGAACGGCAGAACAGACGTCTTGGCGAAGCATAGCATGACAAGGGGAGTGGTGCTGTTAAATGAAATTGCAAACCATTTGGATGTAAGTGACTGTTCTTTATATGCCTTAACAACATTATTGAAGAGTCACTTGCCTAAATGCTGATAGGGTAACTAAATTGTACTGTAATTGGAATTATTCTGTTGTACAATAATAATAAAAAATAAAAATAAAATAACCTTCAAATGTTATAAAAAGAGAGTTGTCCTTATAAAAAATTGAATATTTAAAACCATAAAAAAACCTTATCCTTAAAACGGTTCCATGCCAACTCAGAAAGGTCATTATAAAAGCTATGATAAAATAATTTTAAAATAGCCGGTAACCCTAACCTAACTTTACCTATTTAACCAATTTTTTATATTTTTATCATCACTCTTAATGACGTTTCTGAGGTGCTTCTGAGTTGGTTTCATTCTGAGTTGTCCGGTCACCCCTTAAAACAATACCCTAACTTTACTTATCGCGTGTAGCAAAAAGTCTACATATGTTGAATGCGATTTGTTTCTTTAAATTTATTGAGGGGGTTCATGCAAGACGTTTCCATGACAGTTGATCCGCCGAAAGTTGGCCCCAGTATGCATACAATATGCAGTCGGTTTATGGAAAATACGGTATACCTAATTACATAAAATATAATTAAGGGACCCCGTAGAGAATGTGCAAAGAGGATGTACCGCCGAATAACAAAGTGATTATAAACTTATATATATATATATATATATATATATAAATCTATTGCTGCTGTTCGTTTGTCTGGCTAAAACTCGAGAACGGCTTGGCCGATTTTGCTGATTTTGGTTTTGAAATGTGTGTCGTAGTACAGGGAAGGTTTAACGGTGAGAAAATATGGAAAAAATTGCAGGGAAGATAGTATAAACAACAATTTCATTTTCCCATACAAACTGTTCTACATACTTTCCTGTCAATCATTTGACGTTCTTCCCTTCGTTACGGTAGACTCGGGTCCACTGGAATTGAAGCACGTATTTTGAATCGACAACATATATCCACATTACTCGGATTATCGCGTATTTAAATTTTAATATTTTGATGGTTGTCATTGTTGGTTCGTTCAGAATAACAAAATTGCAAACGTCAGAAGAAAAGCAAACAAATTATTGCCTTGGAAACGATGTTTTATTTTTTTTAAATTAGGCAATTCACCCTAAAATGAGTGCTTTGTTGGCGTCGTAACGAAGCGCCGAAATGTATATATGCGCTTAATATATTTTTTTTTGTTCGTTATTTTTTATAAAACTACTGTTGAGCTCTGGCATCATGAAATTTGTATAAAAAATTGTAATAGGTGGCACGCGAGCAGTTTGAATACTGAATGTACCGGTAATGAATGTGTGGAATGCGAGAGGTGGGAGGGGGAGGGGGGAGGGGGAGGGGGGAGGGTGTGGTAATAGGGAGGAGGGTGGGGTGGAGGGGGTTAGGGGAGGATGTGGGTGGGAGGGAAGGAAGGGGGGGTACAGGAGGGTGAGGGGAAGGTTGAGGGGGGAGGGGTAGGGTTGGGGGGAGAGGTGGGGGAGGGGGTTGGTGGGAGAGGGTGGGGGGGGGGAAGTGGAGTGGGGAGAGGGAAGGTGGAGGAGGAGGAGTGGGAACGCGAGAGGGGTAGTACGGGAAAGAGTAGAAGGGTAGAGGGAACGGGTAGAGGGGAAAGTACGCGCAGGGAGAAACAATTTCTTTATTAAATGGGATAGCAACGCATGCCGGGTACCAGCTAGTAAACTTATAAAACATATTTTCATTCAAATTCATCAAGGAAAAATTTACTTGTCTACGTACTGTGTATACAAGCCATAGACATATGAATATTCATGTGTCTATGATACAAGCCAGCTCCTTTTCTAATAGTGCAGGTGTCTATGTACAAGCGCATTATTAGTGCAAAAAATCGACACTGTAAATTCGTTTGATATTCATACCAACTTATTATTCGGTATTTTTGAAGTTGATTTTACGTTTGAAATTGGTAAGGGAACGTACCCTTACTACGTGACACGTTTAGGGGGGGGGGTCTTCAAAATGTCACGCTCCATACAAATGAGCGGCGGGTTGCTTAGGTTTTTGGTCACCGGGAGGGGGTTAAAAATTGCAAAAAGTTGGTCACGTAGTATGGGTACGTTCCCTAAACAATTTATGGTCTCGGATCAACTTTCGGGTCACCATGCAAGACAGTGCTCTGACAACTTCTGATCGTGATTAAAAATTCAAATTAACGTTTTATTATTATTTTGAAAGTATTTCCTTACTTTCAAAAACATGAAATAACGCCATAAAACCTTACATCTGCAATACATTTCAATCATAATACCCATACATTTTACACTCCATCCATCTGATCTACCTTCATATCTTCCCACTTATTTTCCTAATTTAAATACTATCTTATTTTCCTAAATTAAATACTTTGTAAAATATTTTTTAATTAATCTGAATTATATAATTGTATTACTTTTGTACAAATGTTAGGACTTAACAGAAGAAGTGGTTGTGTTATTTTTTTTTAAGTTACAAGTTACCGACATATAACTTATTCCCCACTCAACGGACAAAGGTATAATCAATACTTTTTGTTTTCAATGCAAGCGTGGGCTTTTTATAGTTCAATTACTTTGTATATTGAGAAGGGAAGAAGTTCAAAAAATGATCACACAACAGCGACATCTGAAATTACTGGCGCCATCTTTGGCCTAAATGAATAAACTTGTTGATAATAATTATCACAATTTTTTATAATCCATAATTGGTTTGAAACTTAACTAAAAAAACAAAACAACTATTATTGTCAAGCATATTAGGGAACGTACCCATACTACGTGACCCACTTTTTGCAATTTTTAACCCCCCCCCCCCCCCCCCCGGTGACTAAAACCTAAGCCCCCCGTCGCTCATTCTGACCAAGCGTGGTATTTTGAAGACCCCTCCCCCTGCCTGAACGGATAGTAGTATGGGTACGTTCCCTTTTGTTTAATTCCAATATGTTAACTTCACATGGCGGGTGAAATAATATTAAAAAATGTACCTTTTTTCGTGATATAAACAAATAAAAAATAATAATAATTTTACATTTGGAAAGATCAAATTGTATATTAACGTTTAGCTAATTATGTACCTACAGACATAAAAGATATCCTCAACTGGAGTACTTGGGTAAGTGACGAGAGCGCGCAGAGGGATTCTAAAATTTACTATAACTTTTTCAGAGACACGGAAAAGCGCCGTAGGCGAAATATTTTAAATGGTATCCCCAGGAGAAGGGCGTGTATAGAATATGTATCCTAATTACATTCACAAAAGGCAGAAAAAGTGTAGCAGGCGAATCACAAATAAATACCCTCAATTTTGGTTTTTCGGAAAGTCAGTTTCCCGACAATATTAGTCGAAAATCTTTCAGTATTTTCTTTAATAAAAACTTTTAACATCGTTTAAAATTTTAAAACATATCCGAGAATAAGACGATTGATAGCCGGCTAGTAGCCGAGTGGACAAATGCGTCGGATTTAAGGTGATACCATAGATTATGGGTGATAATAAGAATTCAAAATCTGCTCTTTCGTAATGGCGCTAGTTTATTTATTTTAGGAAAAAACACTTGTTACAAGTTATACTTTAAAATTAGGTTTGCCTATTAAATTAATTATTTTCCTAAAAGCAAATAATACTAGTATCATTCACCCAATACATATTAGTCTACACCAAAGGTTCTCAACGTGGGCGATAACGCTCCCTTGGGGGCGTTTTAGACCCTCAGGGGGGCGGTAGAAGACCAAGAGAAAATTGGGGGGGCGTTTAAGACCTTCAGGGGGGCGGTAGGAGAAACCCATCCCATCCCATTACGGGTCATGTAATATTTTCCCTATCCCATTACGCCCTTCCGTCATGGTATCCCGTTACGCCCCCTCCGCTGTGGCAAATGTAACCCTGTCTATCCTATTACGCCCCCTCCGTCGTGGTATCCCATTACGCCCCCCCCCCCTCGTTGTGGTAAATATAATCGTGACGACAGTTGCTGTTTCGGATTTACGAGTTAGGGGGCGCTAGGAAAATATTCTCAAAGTGGGCGGTGGGCAAAAAAAGGTTGAGAATCTATGGTCTACACAGACTAGATCCATCCCCTTCCTCCCCTCCCCCGTCCAATCTCCTTTGGCTATTGCAATATTTAGAGACAGGCGTCAGGTACTTGTTCTACTGGTATTATTATGGAGGAACTGGCGTCACTGATTCCTTCAGCACCGGTGAATAGTCGGGAAACACGTCAAACGCGCGCCCGACACGGTTGACATTGTCACATGAGAGCGGGTCGCTTCTACAACTTGATCTTGAGTTCAACAGCTTGGCTGTCGAATGATTTGCTGGCCCCTGTATTTCCTCCCTCCTACAACAAGGTTAATGTAAAAAAAACCTTTCTCTTTTATATTCATTAATAATTAAGAATCATCATTGAAATATATCTATCATTGGTTCAATTATTACACATATTTTACCATATACATTATAAAATAATGGAACTGTTGGATTTCTCAATAAAATAACGTGAAAATAAATTAAACTAGGTACCTATTACGCTGAATGCTGAACGACCGGAAACTACGGAATCCGGTCCCCGCGCACAGCTACTAATGTGATAGGTACCTACTAGAGTATAATACATTTCACAAGACATTTTTTTTTAAATAGCGTCTCTTTTTTTGAAGTGAAACTTCTATAGCCCCGCTGTAGAGTTCGAATGAACGATCATTGACCGTTTTGATTGTGATGTCACTTTTAAAGGCTCCTATTGGTTTAGATATGAAACGGAAATTACACGAGGTTTGCGCTCATTGGTCGCTTTGATTATGACCTCACTTTTCAAGTATTAGTTGAGATTGTTTGGGTAAAGTTTCACTTCTACCGCGTGTAAACTGCACTCTTTTTCTGTATTCTGCACTGATTTTTTTTTACAATCGTATCGTACATGAATACCGCACAAGAGTCCCAACTGCTCCCGTCTGGAGCCAGTGAGTTTATGGCATCCCCAATTGGGGTATGTTGTGAGGCTGAAGGCAGTGGGGAGGGGAAGGAGATGGGGAAGAGGAAGGTAGGGAGGTACCTGGCTGTTCAGATCTAGTCACCAAACACGGCTAAAGCCATTTCAAGCAACGTTTCAATTCTGAATGGCGGTCTTACACCAGGGCGATACTGAGAGTATCTTCCACTCCGGAACGTCCCGCAAATATACTATATATTATTTTTAATTAATTAATTGTGAAAAGTACCTAATCATAACATAAAAGTACATAATCGGTTGACAAATTTTGGTGTGTACCCGAGCAGTGGCGGACTAAGCCCGTCAGAGGCCCGGGGCGGGAAAGCTGAATGAGCCCCCCCCCCCTAGTTTAAAAAGTTGATGTAATTTTGCAAGATTTTTATTCAGTTCACACGGGCCTCTGGTCCTGGGGGACCTCCAAGCGCCTCCGTGTTCCCTTGATCAAATCCTAAAGAAGGCTTTAAGGCACCTGCCAAAAAAAATCGTCAATTTTTTTTTTTAATTTTCTAAAAGATGAATTTGTTAATAATGCTATCACCTAAAGTTTCAAGGAAATTCTAAGAAAAATTAAAGAAGGTTTTAAACAGTTTGAATGTTGAATTATCCTTGAGCAAAACTTTGAACGCGTTTTTCTCAAAACTAGAAAATTCAAAGAAGGTTTTAAACAGTTTGAATGTTGAATTATCCTTCAGCAAAACTTTGAACGCGTTTTTCTCAAAACTACGTTTTTAACCTAGTTGACAACATATTGGAAAAACTATACATCTTATTTGCATGCACCATGCACCAAGTCTTAAACTGTTCGATAATCCAGTCACTATAGCCGTTACAGTATTATCCATAAGACGTGTAGGCAACTGCCTAGGGGCCCCGCATTGTGTGGGGGCCTCTAGGGTAAAGCGCCCCGAGACGTGCATTGCCTAGGGGCCCGACATGTTTAAGCCGGCCCTGGCAGGCTACTTTTGTCCATAAGGCAGTGTAGGCCACTGCCTAGGGGCCCCGCATCGGGTAGGGGCCCCTAGAGTAAAGGGGTCCCGAGACGTGCATTGCCTAGGGGCCCCGACATGTTTAAGCCGGCCCTCGAAGGGCCGTATTGTCCGTAAGGCAGTGTAGGCGTTGGCCCCCGCCTTCGAAAATCCAGTCACTATAGCCAGGGCCGTAATATCCATAAGAAGTGTACGCTTCTTCCTAGTAGCCCCGCATCGGGTAGGGGCCCCTAGGATAAAGGGGCCCCGAGACGTGCATTGCCCAGGGGCCCCGATATGTTTAAGCCAGCCCTGGCAGGGCCGTATTGTCCACAAGGCAGTGTAGGCCACTGCCTAGGGGCCCCGCATCGGGTAGGAGCCCCTAGAGTAAAGGGGTCCCGAGACGTGCATTGCCTAGGGGCCCCGACATGTTTAAGCCGGCCCTCGAAGGGCCGTATTGTCCATAAGGCAGTGTAGGCGTAGGCCCCCGCCTTCGAAAATCCAGTCACTATAGCCAGGGCCGTAATATCCATAAGAAGTCTACGCATCTTCCTAGTAGCCCCGCATCGGGTAGGGGCCCCTAGGATAAAGGGGCCCCGAGACGTGCATTGCCCAGGGCCCCCGATATGTTTAAGCCAGCCCTGGCAGGGCCGTATTGTCCATAGGCAGTGTAGGCCACTGCCTAGGGGCCACGCATCGGGTAGGGGCCCCTAGAGTAAAGACGTGCATTGCCTAGGGGCCCCGTCATGTGTAAACCGACCCTGGCAGGGTCGTATTGTTCATAAGGCAGTGTAGGCCACCGCCTTCGAAAATCCAGTCATTGTAGCCAGGGCAGTAATATCGAAAAGAAGTGTAGGCAACTCCCTAGTAGCCCCGCATCGGGTAAAGGGGCTCCGAGACGTGCATTACCCACATGACATGTTTAAGCCAGTCCTGGCAGGGCTGTATTGTCCTCAAGGCAGCGTAGGCCACTGCCTAGGAGCCACGCATCGGCTAGAGGCCCCTATGGAAAAGGGGCCCCGATTGAGTAGGGGCCCCGACACGTTTAATCCGGCCCTGACTATGATACCAGACGAGGAAAATTTACCATAAAAAATTGAAAATAAAATTCATTCAAAAATAAAACGCATTCAAAATTTGCTGAAGGATAATTCAACATAGAAACCAAGCGGTTTCACATAAAATGCTGTATATCCGTCAATTTTTCGAATTTCTTTTAAAAAAATGGTGAGAGGGTTCTTAACAAGTGCATCCATCAAAAAATGAAATAAAAATTACAATTTTTTTTACAGTGGTGTTTTAAAGCCTTGTTTAGGGTTTGATCAAGGGAACATGGAGGCGTTTGGGGCCCGGGGCGGACCGCCCCCCCCCCCCTTAGTCCGCCACTGTACCCGAGTGAGTTTGTATTTGTAACTTTTGATAACACAATCGGAATAATAGAAGTACGTGATAATTTACACCCATCTGAATTATTATATTATTATGAATAGGTATAGCTGAATTATTGACAATCTCTTTGATGAACGGATATGCGAAATTGGGGCCGAGCGTATCCGGTATTAGATGAAAAATAAAGGAAACAAAAAGGTCTAACTCTAACCGTTCTCGACGTGGTCGTATAACATAAGTAATAAGTATGTACCATAATTATGGGCACCATATTCAAATTCAAATTAAAAAACCATTAATAGCACAAAAATACAAGCACAAAAGGTGTAGCATATAAGCATATAGATACCTTCTGTTTCTTCCAGCTAACCAATAAATACAAATATAATACGATACATCTTTATCTTTACATAATAAAATGAAGTCGCTCCCGCTGTGTGTGCGCTTAGATATTTTAAACTTCGCAACGGATTTTCGTGCGGGTTTCACCAATGGGTAGAGTGAGTCATGAGGAAGGTTTTTATGTATATAATTTGTCAAGGATTTGTGTAAATTGGTTGAAATATATAAATAAAGGGAGCGGGCTGGCAAGCGGGTAGCGGGCAGCGGGCAGCGTGCTGGCAAGCGGGCGGTGTGGATTTGATTCAACAGATTGATGCTGTTGGTTATAAAGGTTTTGATAATGGCGAGGCGTAGTGTTTCATTAGCCACAGCAACGTGTGGCCGGGTCTATTATAAAACCAAACTATTACATGTCACATTATATGAGAAAAAAATAGAGGTATTTAATTTACATAAGGTATTCAGAGCAGTGGCGGTGGCACCCGGGACGGATGCCACCCACCCGGGGCGTGGTGTCACCCCCCCCCCCTCCCCTATTAAAGTTGACTTGAGAAAAAAATTCAAAACGCTCTTTTCGACTTCATAAAATTGGTCCATCCTGGGGGGGGGGGGAGGTGGGTGGCTAGAGAATTTCAGATTTCTCCACAAATATAGGCTATGTTCGCCTTTAAAAAGACCTAGACACAAAATTCAGGGCACTCCACAGGGAACATATGAAAGAAAATAACAGACCGTGTTCATGTATACTTATACAATACTTTGGTGACAATATCTATCCTTCGTAATTTTTTTTCCACGGTCGAGTGTCACCCCCCTGTCGGATGGCCCCGGGGCGGTCCGCCCCCCCCCCCCCCCCCCTCGCAACGCCACTGATTCAGAGTATAATGACATTTCGCTAAAAGAAATGTTTTTAGTGATAATTTAAATTTGAGTACCTAAGTATATCGTTTATTTGTTTAATGTTACGTGGAATTCATAAACATTTCCATTACCAATAGCACACGATTATGATAGTAGAATTCTGCGTTGTTGAGTAGGTACTTATTTATGAATAATAATATTGTTCTTCGTGTTTTATTAAGGATCTAATCGTTGTCAGATGTTGACAGTCTTGCGAATCTGTTTAATTTCGCGCGCAATTCGCATTGTCATTTTATTTTAGGGTAAGTACATAAAATAGCGGGAAAAGGGGGCGTCCAAGTATTACGTAACGCAATTTTTGAAGATTTCGGACCCCCCTCCCCCCCTTGTAACGCACCGTAGCATTTTCCTTTACTCCCCCACCCCCTAAACGTTACGTAACACTTAAGTGATAATTTTTACCTGAAAGTCTCAATTAAGTTACGCAAGGTACTGAAATATCACTTAATTACCCTTTTTCTTGATAATCGCGTTTGCGGAAAAAATAAAATAAAACTCGCGATATATGCGTATTGCGTATATTGTTCATTTTATTTATTCAAATTGTTATTTATAAAAAAAAATGGAAATAATTATAATTTTTATCGGCCTTGTATTCCTTCCGGATTTCCACAATTTAATACTGACCTATTATATACCTACATAGTTTTATAACACGTACTTTTTTTACATTAGCTGCACTGAGGAGGCCCCAAGAAAGTAATTTACCTATTGTTTCCCTGTGGAGCAACACTTTACTCCACTATGCTTCGCAAGCTGACTCATTGTGTAATAAAACCCTTTTCATGTTCTGAATTCAGTTATACAAGTTCTCAAAGGGGAAGATTAAAAAATCCACACTATGATTCACAGAAGTATAAAACCTTTTTCATGTCCTGACTGCAACTATTCGTGTCCTCAAAATGGATATCTAATTAGTCACTTGCTGACTCATAGTGGAGAAAAACCTTTTTCGTGTTCCGACTGCAACTATTCATGTACTACGAAGATAAATCTAAAAATCACATGTTTACCCACAGCGGAGAAAGAGCTTTTTCAAGTCCTGACTGCAACTATTCCTCTTCTTGAAAAAAGTAACTAAAACGGCACTTGCTAACTCACAGTGACGAAAAACCCCCTTCTTGTCCCGACTGCGACTATTCCTGTGCTTCACAACGGTATCCAAAAATTTACATGCTTACCCACACCTGACAAAAACCTTTTTTATGTCCCGACTGCAATTATTCATGTTGTACAAAGGAACTTCTTAGAAATCATTTGCTTACTCCAAGTGACATAAAATCTTTTACATGTTTCCACTGTGACTATTCATGTTCTACAAAGAGGCGCCAAAAAATCACATGTATACGCACAGCAGACAAAAACCATTTTCCTGTCCGGAATGAAGTTATACAAGTTCTCAAAAGGACAATTTAAAAACCCACCGTATGATTCACAGAAGAGAAAAACCTTTTTCATGTCCTGACTGCAACTATTCGTGTTCTGAAAAGGGATATTTAAGAAGTCACTAGCTGACTCGACTCATAGTGGAGAAAAACCTTTTTCATGTTCCGACTGCAACTATTCAAGTACTACGAAGAGAAATCTAAAAATCACATGTCTACCCTAGTCCTAGGTCGGTCGTGAATAACCCGCTCATTGAAACCCGCTCACGGACCACAAAAGAGCGAGTGGGTCATTTTTTCATCAGGCAGAAAAAAATCTAAATAATTAGATTGAACAGATGAAATCCAAAATTGAAATTTTTGTCAAAAGATGCAATTTTTTCTCTCGTATTAAAAATTGTAATACTTTTTCCTTGTAATTATAGATTCATCGCACTTGGTAAAAATATCTGCCGGATATGCAAGTTTTGTCAAACATGAAGGATTTAATAAAATTTCAACAAAATTTTATCCTGAATTATTTTGGGCCTTTGAAAACCATTGTTCATAAAGTCTTTTAATAGTGCTTTTCCTCTGGATCTCAAAATCCTACCAGGAAAACTAAAATGTTTCCTTGCTGTTAAAATTATTAAAAAATATATATTTCTACAAATTTATCATTACGGCTTGTATTACTAATATTTGATTTCCAAATGTAGATACACACACATTTATATGTAGAACAATTTTCTCGGTTTATCCGCGTAACGTAGTCCTTAAAAGGACTTTTTAAGTCCTGACGTTTCGGACAGATCTAACTGTCCATCTTCAGAGGCCTTATGTCTTGGTTTTTTTAGTATGTGAAATTAAGATTTACTGCAGCCTTAAAACGCTCTTTCAACTTCTCTAAAGCATATCTCTACCTGGAAGGGTCTAGTAACTAACTTAAGAACTATCATGAATATTTATACAGATAATAATTTCTTGTATATATTTTATTTATTTATTTATTTATTTAAACGCCCATAGGGCTTTTACATAGAATGCAGTACATTTTTTTAATTACAGTGAAAAGAATGGGTTTACAAAATACAATACACAATACAAGTAACATAATATTTGTTAAAAACAAAATATAGGTTACATAAAATATAAGGGTTAAAAAAAAAAAAAAAAAATTTAGGTTACATAAAATATAAGCGTTAACAAAATACAGGTAACATAAAATATAAGAAACAAAATATAGTCCATAAAATATAGTAGTTGACATAAAGTAGGTAATTTTTAAAATTGTTGTTCTCATTAGTTTACGGGATAGGTAGAAATAAATAGTTGGCACATATGGCGTTTGAAGTTTGCTAAGTTCAAATTATTGTCAAATACATCCAGATTGTTTAAGTATTTGTTACCAAGACTATGCAAACGTTGTATTGGAGAATGTAAATCATAGTTCGAATGAGATGTACGTATATAAAATGTCAATGTTTGTCTAGTTGTTCGTGTAGGTACATGTAGATTTATTAATTGCAGGAGTTCACAACTGTCGAATTTAGAGTTTAATAATTTTAATAAAAAAGTTAGGTCGTTTATTTTTCGTCGGTTTTCTAATGTTGGAATATTTAAAGTATTCATTAACGACGGATAATTTATGTGCTCTAAAGGGATGTTAAGTTTAAAATTTACAAAACGTAGAAATTTTCTTTGAATTCTTTCAACAGTATGAATATGAATTTTATAGAAGGGCGACCAGACTATGGAGTTATATTCTATTAGGCTTCTAACAAGGGATGTATACAGTAGTTTAATGATTTGTAACGATTCAAAGTTTTTAATTGTTCTTAACACAAATCCTAAAGTTTTCATACCCTTATTTTCAGTTTGTTGAATGTGAACCGTGAAGTCTAGTTTCTCATCCATTATTATGCCAAGATCCCGCATTTCCGATACTCTTTCTAAATTTATTTTATTTATTGAATAGTCGAAAAACAGTGATGTTTTTTTTCTGGAAAAGGTCAAAGTTTTGCATTTTTCTACATTTAAATATAGATTGTTTTGTGAGCACCAAATTTTTAGCATGTCTATATTTGATTGAAGAATTTCACAGTGATTAAGGATAGTTATCTCTTTATATAATTTAATGTCATCAGCGAAAATCAACACTTTGACGTCTTTAAAGCAGTTGACTATGTCGTTTATAAAAATAAGAAATAAAATTGGGCCAAGATGACTACCTTGCGGTACTCCACTAGTGGCAGAAAATGGTTTGGATATAAAAGATTTTATTTTTACAAATAAAGTTCTACCTGATACGTAACTACTTAGCCAGTTCAACATATTTGCTCTGATTCCCAGAGCATGAAGTTTTCGGATCAGTATTTTGTGGGACACTTTATCAAAAGCCTTCGAGAAATCAGTATATATACAGTCAACTTGTTTGTTTTTAGAAAATGACTCCAATATATAGTTTTGAAAGAGTAATAAGTTTGTTGAAGTTGATCTACCTCTAATGAAGCCATGTTGTTTGTCATTTATTATCTCTGTTAACGTGGGATATATTTCATCAAGAACTAGAGAACTAGAGATTCAAAGATTTTGGGTAATACAGATTGTATGCATATAGGTCGATAGTTTGAAATGTCAGTCTCATCGCCTTTTTTAAGTATTGGGATAATATAGCTGGATTTCCAGTAGACAGGAAAATGTCCAGAAGATAGTAGCTGGTTAAAGAGAATGGTTAGTGGTTTAGACAATACAGAGGAGCAATGTTTTAGGAAAATTGGCGGGATGGAGTCTGGGCCTGCAGATTTGTTAATGTCTAAGGAACATAGTTTCTTTTTGCAAGATTCTTCTGTTATGTAGCAGTCTGTTAAATGTATGGTTTTTTTAAATGAGTATGAAGGAATTTTTTCTTCTGGTGTTTCCTCATCGTAAACATTTTTAAAGAAATCTGAGAAAAGATTTACGATATCTTGTGTGCTGTTAGCACATTTGTCATCCATATGCATTTGTGGTGGATAGTCTGTGCTGTCATTGTTTAGTGTTTTGATAAATTTCCAGAGATTATTTGAGTGCAAAGCTGTGTTTTCGATAGAGTTTATATATGCTTTATAACAGATTTTAGAAAGATCTTTGCATTGTTTTCTAGTTTCACTGAAAATTGCATAATCGATCATCGATCGAGTTTCTTTGAATTTTTTATGAAGTTTCTTTTTTTGTTGAAGTGAGGCTTTTAGTTCTGGTGAGAAATAAGTCGGATATGTATGTTTTTTAGGAGTATATAGTGGTACATATGATTTTATGGTGCTAGACAATATTGAATATAAATTATCTAAGGATTTGTCAGTATTCACGTCCGATAAAAAAGACCAGTCGACACGGGAAAGATGATAATTTATAGATTCAAAATCTGCACGTTTGTAGTTGAGAGTCTCTTCAACGTGTTTCGGTTTGACACTACACACATTTAGCTTAATATAAAGAGGGGGGTGGTAGTTATCAACAGGTAAGACAGGATCATTACATTTGTCAATGACCAATTTAGGATAATTTGATATTACTAGATCTAGTAAGCGATTATTTGCATTGTATATAAAGTTATGTTGGAAAAGATTTAAAAAATTTGTCATATCCAAAATCTCACGTGCACGATCATTCTCGCCCTCATTTACAATTAAACCACTATCACTTGATTTCCACTTCAGGTTAGGGAGGTTGTAATCCCCAAGAATAATAATTTTAGAGTTAGGGTATTTGTATAGTAGATCTTCAACGTCTTCGCTGTGACTTCGGTAGATTAGAGCATCAGACAGTGGCGGTGTGTACACAGTTGCAATTATTATCTTTTCTACGGTAGTATCAATTTGTATAAATAGTTGTTCGAGTGTATTATTTTTTGTTTTGAGTTTTCTTGATAACAATTTTTTTTAATTGCAATTAGCAGTCCGCCGCCCCTTGTTTTGGAACTGGATTTAGAGTTTCTATCGCAGCGAAAGATTTTGAAGTTGTTAAGTCCTAGTTCTGTTGATTTTATTTCCGAGTCGAGCCAAGTTTCTGTCAGCACATAAACGTCATAGTGGTGTGTAGATATGGTAGAACGTAGTTCGTTTAATTTAGTTCGTAGTCCACGGACGTTTTGATAATAAATTTTCATAGTACTCAGTTTTTTGGATGAATGTTGACGATTTTGGGAGACGAATTTACGTATTTAATTGTTATATCTGTCTCACCGTTAGCTTTTCGTTTTTCTAGTTCTACTCGTAGGTTCGTTAGATGCTTTTGCTGAGCTGGGGTCGAGTCAGAGTAAATGCGTAGGTTGTCCTTTAAGAGATGTTTTTTTCCTTGTAGTGTTCTTGCTGTACAATCAGAAGTGTTGAAACATGAACATGTGTATATTATATTAAATGAAATTCTTCCGACAAATTGTCGCGGAACACCTATTCGGGTTCGGCGGAATCGGCGGAACACTGGTGTTCTGCGGAACACAGTTTGATAGAATCGGTAGGACAGAAATGGGCCTATAGTTAGATGTTTGAGTTTTCAAGCTCCCTTTATGCATATATTGGGATAACCCTTGCAATTTTATAACTGTCCAGAAATTGACCTTCTTTTAGGCTCAGATTAATCAGTTTAATTAGTATAGGAGTTAGTAGTGGGGTAAGTTTTTGTACTACTGTACATTTTGGCAGTGGCGGATACAGAAAAAACTCAAGGGGGGGGCGCTAAAGATATAAGATAATTAAAAAGTAGACAACGGGGAGAATACGATGAACCGCACAAAGAGGAGACCGACTATATGATTTTGGCAGCCACCTCTGGTCTGGAGCTCCAAATTACCTAAAAAATACCCTCGACTCTGTGCAGAAACGGGCGGTCCGCTGAATAGATTCTCCCATCTTAACAGACGGATTGCAATCTTTAGACCACAGGTGTCGGGTGGGATTGCTATCCTTGTTCTACCGGTATTACAATGGCAGATGCTCCGAGGAACTAGCGTCATTGATCCCTTCGGCACCGGTGCATAGTCGGGAAACATAGGAGTGGAAGATACTATCAGTATCGCCCTGGTGTAAGACCACCATTCAGAATTGAAACGTTGCTTGAAAATGGCTTTTGCCGTGTTTGGTGACCAGATCTGAATAGCCAGGTACTTCCCAACCTTCCTCTTCCCCACCTCCTTCCCCTCCCCACTACCTTCAGCCTCACAACATACCCCAATTGGGGATGCCATAGTCTCACTGGCTCCAGATGGGAGCAGTTGAGATTTTTGTGCGGTATTCACTGTAAAAAAAAAAAAAAGAAAACACGCCAAACGCGTGCCCAACATTTGTACACGGTTGACATTTGTCACATGAGAACGGGTCGTTTCTTCGACTCGTTCTTGTGTTCAACAGCTCGGCTGTGGAATGATTTGCCGGCCTCTGTGTTTCCCCCTTCCTACAACATGGGTCTCTTCAAGACCAATGTTCATTCCTTCCTCTCCTCAAAAAGACTCTCCACACAGTATCCCAGATGACATAGGCCCCGAGGGAAATTATTTTCCTCAGGGCCTCCTGTGTGGAGTAAATATAAAAAAAAAACTATCTCATTCTCTCGCAGGCTAAAACATACAGATGGATGTGTTTGTCAAATCACAACGGTGCTAAAGAAGTTTCCACTTCAATAAATAAATAAAAGGTTGATGGACTGCACATTTAAAAGTTGGCTGGCCACAGGGAGCAGTAGGGCTGCATTCAAGGGAATAAGGGTAGGGTGTTAAGGGTACCTTTACATGAAACGACGTATGAATGTGAATGAAGGAAAAGTTTCAATTTAGGAGACGAGTGGGTACCGCCGCCACGGGAATTATTTATTGGATAAACAACACCTCTGCTATAAGTCATCCCAAGTTGATCACTAAGTTTGGTGACTTAGCAGGGATGCCTGAGTTCGTGGGATGTGATTTTTCAAAGTAGCGGCGGAAGCATTTGCCCACGTACTGCGTGGCGAGCTAGAAAGAACTGGTTGAAGGAGACCATTTAACCTCTCCAGCATGAATCCCTCGACCCATTTCCTCGCATCGCAGTGGGAGGGAAAGTTTCATCCGTCCATCTCTCCTGGACACACTAACCCAGAGAGTCCTAACCACCTATCATACCTTTTTCCTTCCACTATTTCCTTTCTCTAAAACGATCCTTCACATAGCATCTCCAAAGACATTTTTTTTTAATAATAAAATAATAATAGGTATATTTTGTAATAGTTACCCAAAAATGACAGTGGATAAGTTTATGTATTCGGGAAGTATATTTACGAGAGATGGGGAGTCTGATAAGAGATATTGAAAGAAGGGTAAATGCAGGTAACTCCGCATTTATGGAGGACTGAACTCCGTTGGCGCTAATAAAAAAAACTGTCGAAAGAAGCGAAGCTAGTGGTCCACAATGGAGTGATTTTTTTTTTTTTTACATTAACTCCACACAGGAGGCCCTGAGGAAAATGATTTCTCTCAGGGCCTATGTCATCTGGGATGCTGTGTGGAGGGTCTTTTTTAGGAGAGGAAGGAATGAACATTGGTCTTGAAGAGACCCACGTTGTAGGAAGGAGGAAACACAGAGGCCGGCAAATGATTCCACAGCAGAGCTGTTGAACACAAGAACGAGTCGAAGAAACGACGCGTTCTCATGTGACAAATGTCAACCGTGTACAAATGTTGGGCACGCGTTTGGCGTGTTTGCCGACTATGCACCTGGGTACCAACCCTGATGTATGGCAGTAAAGCATGAAACTGGCAGAGGAAGGACTAAATGCTATAGAAAGCCATGTATGATAGTGTGAAAAAAATATGAAAATAATGCAAGGCTGATACAAGCGTAATTAGTAAGATTAAGAAAGGGATGCTTAGATGGTTTAGACATGTAGAGCGAATGATTGAAGAAAGATTTTCTTGTATTTAGGGTGGCCAAGGGGGGGGGGCGCGCCCCCCCCCCCCCCTTGGCCACCCTAAATACACCCTAAATACAGGGGGGGGCGCGCCCCCCCCCCTGTATCCGCCACTGCATTTTGGTTGATCATGTCCACCACACGCGTTTGATTTCAGAGATTTTATAATAGCTAATATTTCGGGATCAGTTGTGGGTTGTAGGTATATTGATTCTGCACTTTCATATTTTAATGTAATTTTATTATCCAGTTTATAGGTGTATTTGTTGATTATATTACCAGCCAAAGAAGCGCCAATATTACAAAAGTACTTATTAAAGTATTCGCATATCTTGATGTCTTCTGTGATGATTTCGTTACCTTTCTTTAATTTTGTACAGGTTTACTTTGCATTTTTGTTTGGTTCTTGATGATGCTGTTTATTATGTTCCAAGTTTTTTTGGTATTATTGCCAATTTTTTTTTTTTTTACATTAACTCCACACAGGAGGCCCTGAGGAAAATAACTTCCCTCAGGGCCTATGTCATCTTTGAAGATGCTGTGTTAAGGGTCTTTTTGAGGAAAGGAAGGAGTGAACACGGGTCTTGAAGAGACCCATGTTGCAAGAGGGAGGAAACACAGAGGCCGGCAAATCATTCCACAGCCAAGCTGTTGAACTCAAGAACGAGTCATAGAAACGACCCGTTCTCATGTGACTAATGTCAACCGCGTACAAATGTTGGGCGCATGTTTGGCGTGTTTCCCGACTATGCACCGATGCCGAGGGGATCAATGACGCTAGTTCATCGGAGCATCTTCCATTGTAATACCGGTAGAACAAGGACAGCATTCCCACTTGACGCCTGTGCTCTAAAGATTGCAGTCCGTCTGTTAAGATGGGAGAATCTATCAAACGAACCGCCCGTTTCTGCACAGAGTCAAGGGTTTTATTTAGGTATTTTGGAGCTCCAGACCAGAGGTGGCTGCCAAATTCAACCGTGGGATGCACTTGCGATTTGTACAGGGTTAGCAGTTGTGTACTATTAAAGTATCTGCAGGCCCTGTACAGTACGCCCAGTTTCTGAGAGGCTAACTTAACTCTGGTTTCGATGGAGCCCTCGTACCTGAGCTGGTCACTTAGAGTTACACCAAGCATATCGATGGAGGTCCTGTTCGGAAGATTGCTTCCGTTGCAGGAGACTTGATTTTCATTTCGATCCCTTTTAGACGTTATCAAACATGATACATGAGTCTTTGAAACATTAAATTCGACGAGGTTATTCTTACCCCAAGAGAAAACACTCTCGAGGTAACCGTCCATTCTTTGCTTCAAAGCCCTCAGAGCTATTGGAGTTTGTGTGCCCTTTGGGGGCTTGTCAAACAAAAAGCTATCATGGACTGTACTGTCATTCGCGTAACAATGAATCGGTGCACATGACAAGAGGTCATTGAAGTGCAACAGAAACAAAGTCGGTGACAGAACCGATCCCTGTGGGATGCCAGCATTTATCGAATACGAGGAAGGGGTGAAACCGTCAGCAACCGGCTGAATCGACCTCTCCCTCAAAAAGTCGGCAATCCACGTACACAAGGATGCGGGAAGTCCGTAAAAAGACAGTTTGTTGACAAGCCCTCGGTGCCAAACCCGGTCAAAGGCCTTGGAAATATCCAGTGCAACCGTTTGGGTCTCACCGAAACGTTCCAGGCACCGCCCCCAAACATGCGTCACATACGCGAGAAGATCACCGCACGAGCGGTTCCGCCGGAATCCGTATTGACAGTCGTTAATAATTTTTTTCTTCTCGAGGTATGTGAGCAGTTTGTCGTTGATCACACGTTCCATCACCTTAGACAGAACTGATGTGATCGCTATGGGGCGGTAGTTGGCTGGGTTGGAGCGGTCACCCTTCTTTGGAATAGGGTGAATGATCGCTTTTTTCCAACCAGAAGGCACAGAGCCAGACTTCAGGGACATTTTGAAAAGCTTCGTAAAAACTGGAGCTATTTCTGCAGCGCACCTCTGTAATACCAGGGCAGGCATTCCGTCAGGCCCACAAGCTTTATTAATATCAAGCCCTCGTAAGACTTGGAGTACATCCCGATGCCGGATCCTCAGCTTTTTCATACGAAAACCGCAATGAGGAACCGACGGCAGGGTAGCACCTTGATCATCGAGGGTCGAGTTTTCCGCGAACATTTTGCCTAATAAGTTAGCCTTTTCGGCGGCGGTATTTGCTAGAGAGCCGTCAGGTCTGGTAAGAGGTGACAGACTGGGTTTGCAGAAACTGCAACCTATTGAGCCCGCAAGCGACCAGAACGCTCTGCTGCCGTGCGGGCAGGCAGCCAGCTTTCTGCTGATCTGCAGGTTGTGCTCGAATTTTGACCTGTTTATGATCCTCTTGCTTTCCTTTGCCATTTTGTTATATACTATTCTGTTTTCAGACGTTCGAGATGTGTTGTAGGCTCGGTTAGCAGCGTTTTTTCGTCGCACTGCTTCAGAGCATTGTCGACTGAACCACGGCTTTGAGCCCACACCAGTTTCTTTAACAGTGGATTGGATGAAGCCATCCATCGCGGATGTGATGACTTCACCAATTTCCTGGGCAGATCTTGAGGTATCCGAGGTCCAAAAATAGACAGCTGACCACGGGAAAGCATTAAAATGTGCCCGCAGACCGAACCAATCTGCTGACCTATAGTGCCACACTTTTCTCTTCAGCCTCTCGTTAGGTGGTCTGAAGTTTACAGGGATTGATGTCGTCACCAGGCAGTGGTCGGATGATCCTAAAGGCGCTGTGACTTCAATCTTGTAACCGTGTGGCACAGTGCTTAAAAACAAATCTAACAGATTGGAGCGGTGAGTCTGGACATCAGGAACCCTTGTAGGCTCCTGAACCATTTGCTCCAGTCCGTGGCAGAGGGCAAAGGATTCCGCCTCTTGTCCAGCAGATTCCGTTGGTCCTGAGAACTTTAACCAAGGTTCGTTATGAACATTGAAGTCCCCCAGGAACCCAAACTCTGCCGTAGGGAAGCGGGGCAAGAGGTCATTAA
This sequence comes from Limnephilus rhombicus, assembly GCA_929108145.2. Classification (NCBI taxonomy): domain Eukaryota; kingdom Metazoa; phylum Arthropoda; class Insecta; order Trichoptera; family Limnephilidae; genus Limnephilus; species Limnephilus rhombicus. The sequence continues at coordinate 27,294,190 of OV815272.1, forward strand.
CAGTATTACTTAGATGTTTGAAGAGTTCGGACGTATCTGAAACGCTAAGGTTCGGTGAGCGGTATAAACACGCGTAAAATCTTACCGTACTGGCAAGATTGACACGCACCCACATTACGTCGAATCTGGAGTTCTCCAGATTCAACAGTCGCACACAGTTGACGTCAGCTCGGCTGAAGAGACAGACACCTCCTTTGGGTCTGAATTTGCCTGCGAGAGTGTAGCCCGGGCAATCCAGATAGGAGGCGTCTGGTTTGCCAATGGGGGTTTCGCAAAACAGGCGAAACGATACGGCCTCCAAGGCGGTATGGGGCGGTTCACCAGCGGCGGTAGTTCTAGTTTCGTAAGTTTATCCCGCTTGATGTTTTTCGCTACTAATTTAATTTCTAATTTCAACACCCAATTTGGTAAGAGCATTGGGGCCCGGTTCTCAGAATGCCATTTTTATTAAAAAAACTGTAAGAATTTATTTGGTATATCTCGTACATAAGAACTGACTAGAGTTTAGTCACTAGACAATACACACCTTCAAACAGAAAAGCTTCCCACGTTGATTTGAATGGAAACCAAAGTCATTCTATGGCAGTTCTATCTTTTCTGGAAAAATGCATTTAAAGTTTAAATTTGATTTTCTACTCATTATTCGTTATATTGTTTTCAAAGTCCATTATGGTATTCCGTTGATTTTACTGCATATTTTACTTATCAAAAAATTAGCTTTTCCACTTTTCATTTTAAAGTTTAATGAAAATCGACGATAAGACGAAGCCTGCGAGAGAATGAGATAGTATAATCGGTCTGCTCTTTGTGCGGTGTATCGTAGTCTCCCCACTCTTGTCTACTTCAGTTTTCTGAAGGTTTCACTTCTACCGCTTATTTAGCTTTACGGAAAATAAAATAAAACTTCCAAAATATTTTCGTATTTCTTTCGAATAGCTTTTTATAAAACGAGAGAAAAAATATTTCTATGAATATAAATATTTCTTCTGGGGAAATCACTTATGGTGATTACATAAAAAGATATATAGATATATAAATATTTTATTTGAAAAGATGGCAAAATTTACAAAAGCATAATTTTGCAAAAGACATTAGGAAAATGGAATCAGCCGACGCACGGCGAGCCCCGCGAAAATTTGGCATATGGAGGTATTATGGCGTATGGAGGACGCGAAATTCGTCATATGGAGGTCGCAAGGGCTCGGCGTTCCAGAGGTTAAATAAAAACTTATGTTATTTAAAACATTTTTTAATTATGTATAAGATTGAAAATAACAGGTTAAACATGTTTCCCTAAACAACAAAAATAAAAATAGCTTTGAAAATTTTAAATTTTTCTTTTCAAGAATTCACAGTTAAAAAAATATTCTGAATATATAAAAAATAAATTATACATGGGTTGTCCCAAAAATCAATGTTATCCCTTGGAGGCATGGGCGTATTCACGGTTAGCTGGGGCGTTTGCTCCACCCTGGCTGGCCGATTCATGACGTCGGGGGTTATTGAGTTTTCAAATTTACTGCACTTCATAGGATAGTTTTTCCTTCTTCCCTTCATATTCTTTGTATTCATAGAGCCTAAAGCATGAATATGTTGTAGAAGCCTACTTTTTTCGGTACCTAGATACTTTAGATTTTTATTTTTGCCCCGCTCTTAATCAAAACTTGACTACGCCCATGATTGGAGAGCTCGTAGGCGGTAGGTCAATCACGACAGACCAGAATATCATGACGAGCCTTTAGAAAATGTCGTTAGTTTTCGAGATATTGGCACTTTTATTAATTTTGTGAAAATCGATTTCGAGTGCCACAGCTAAAGAATTCCATATTCTGTTTTTTCCTAGCATACTAAAATAATAACATTTAATTGGAAGCGAAATATGCCACGCTCCCCTCCCTGGCATTTCAAAGGTTAACAGACACCAAGGTCTAGGTAGAGATCACTGTAATTCATAATATTTGGATGATTTGCATCGCTTACGGGTGCTGTTAGGTTTTATCAGTGCCTTCCGCCTTGACTCCTTAGCAAGTCTACATCTGCAGATGCAGCGGACTGCTTCAACTGCGCCTGCATAGGACCATCCCTGATTGGGACAATGGACTTGTTCACAAAAGCATGATTTCATCATTAAACATTACTTTCCCGCTTTTAATTCGAGTTTCCATGCACCGCATATTTAGTGGCAGGGTAGTTAGTTAGCAGAAAAATCCGTCAATATCGACTTTTTTTTGCCAGGAATCGAATGTGACATCACATCCCAAAATTAAAGTTCTTATCCCACGGCCACTGCTGCTGTTGTCTTTGAAGCAAAAAAATCATAACCAGTAGAAATAAAACAAAACTTATATATTTATAAAAATATTTATGAAAAAACATTTGAATGTAGGTACAATAACTAATATATTTTAATTTTTTTACATTAGCTTCACACAGGCCCTGAGGAACATAATTTCCATCAAGGCCTATGTCATTTTAGGGGGATGTTGTGTGGAGGGTATTTTTAAGGAAAGGAAGGAGTGGAAGTTCTGGGAAGGAAAAGATACAAAGGGTGTTATTTACCTTATTATGACTTATCCGTCAAAATCCTAAAAATGAGATGTTTCTTTCACCTCAAGGGGTTGAGACAAGTGCATTAAATACATAACTTTGTACAATATTATATAATACTTTAATCACGATGCATCCATAAGAGAAGGCCTTATGCACCAAACCATTCAATTGTCTTGCTTGAGAGAAGCAGCCACTATTATTTGAAATACAGCTTTTTGGGTAAATGCTTCACCAAACGGTGTTATAAAATACAATTTTAATTCATTATTTACAGCTTCATAAATTAAAAAAAATAAATTCCCCGTCCTAACCGGTGGGTTACAAAGATTCCTGACTCAGGCTAACCTACGCAATATAATAAGTTTATTATTATTAGAAAATATTAAAAATAATAAGCATTTAAAGGGCATCTAAATTTCATCAAGAAAGGGCAGAAATTTCATACAACGGAGCTTAATTTCTTATTTTTTTTAAGATAAACCATTGAGGTTACGAATAACCTGACAATATTTGAAAATCTCCAACTACCACCGCAGTAAACGGATAATGTTGCTTTTGTCGGGCTGGAGGAGGACTTAGCCAGCCGAGCATTAAACACACAATGCCTGGATTGAATCCAAACGCGATGCCAACTCGGCCACTGACCTTAAGTTTTCATTACTAAGGGAACGTACCCATACTACGTGACCCGTTCAGGGGGGGGGGGGGTCTTCAAAATACCACGCTTGGTATAAATGAGTGGCGGGGGGCTTAGGTTTTTAGCCACCGGGGGGGGGTTAAAAATTGCAAAAAGGTGGTCACGTAGTATGGGTAATTAAAGTGAAATGCAAATTTGAGGTTATGTTTGACTTCCGAATCTGATAAGCGGGGTCCAGCTCGTCGTTTGCCTTGACAGTACCACAACAAGTCAATGAATTTATCAAGTTTGTCAATAAATATTGTCAACTTTTGTTGTGTTTCGAGTTTAGTTGTGCTTCCCATGTTCGACGGAAAACATTTCCTAAATACTTCATCCCGGGTGAAGCGGGAAGGCAGGCGGGGACCAGCGGGGGGGGGGGGGGGGGATTCATTTTTTGACAGGAGCCACGCGGTGTGGTCATATTTATGGAAAAACAAACCGAACGGCTTTTTGAGGTTACGTGTTATGTGTAATGAGCGAGCTTAAACAATCACGAGTTTAAAATATTATTAAATATTATAGTAACAAATATTAATATAATTATTCAGTTTAAATCGAGAAACGCCTGGAATATTCTCCACGCGGGAACGTGGATGCGTAACATGTTTTTGTGCAGTGCCCTTGAAATGATTTTACACAGAAATGCAAATTTCATAAACAGCCATATATAGTTATTATTATTTTATGACTTTGGGTCTTGAAATTATGAATATTAACTTGAATTATCAGGAAAGATTTCTGACTAATATCGATTATAGCACGACCTAAAGTTACTATTAAGAATTTAGAGTGTGTAAATATTTACGTCAAAAACAGAATAATTATAAATATTTGATATATTTATATTTTTATCATATATTTTTATTGTTATATTATATTTAGGTATAATAATATTTTAAACTCTTGATTATGCCCGCTCATTGCACATAACCACAAAAGGCCGTTCCGTTAATTCTCCCCACACGACCGCATTGCGCGGAATCTGTCAAAAATGAATCCCCCCCGCCGGCCTTCCCGCTTCACCCGAGATGGAGTGTTTAGGAAATGTTTTCCGTCGAACATGGGAAGCACAACTAAACTCGAAACACAACAAAAGTTGACAATATTTATTGACAAACTTGATAAAATTCATTGACTTGTTTTAGGACTGTTAAGGCAAATGACGCGCAATGGACCCGGCTACAGATTGACGACATTGGATAGGAAAAATGGTGAAGATAAATCAAATTTTCTTTAAATTTTGTCTGTTTTTACATCCCAATGTTTTCTACACTTTCTTGACAGGCTGACCCTTACTTTTACTTTATTTCATTATTATCACTTGTATTCTTATCCTACTGTCATACGCAAAAAGGCAGCAAGGAATTTGCAAAAGTCGTATTCTGATAAAGGTGACCTTCCACCTATCATAATAAAGTTAACAGACTCTGTCTAGTAAGGTGGGTAAAAGAAAACTATGTACATAAATTAAAATAAAACAAAGCACCCGGTTTGCCGGCACTCAAACTGAATATGATTTTTGTAAATTCCTAAGTGACTTTTTTACTTATGACGGTAGTACCCATTTTGACTTACATGGATTATTTAGTGCATTTAAAAGAGTAAATAATAATTGTTAACAAAAAGGATCACATTTCTCCTTGAGTGACATAATTCTTTACAAATTTTATGGTTATGGACTCCATCATTACCGTGTGTACCATAATCTTCTCAATAAGAGACCAAAAAATAAATTCTACCTAATATTATAAACATACAAAGCGTCCAAAAAAGTGGATTGAAATGGGGAGCGAGTTATCACAATCTCAAAATTCAATAATAAAGCTGCATTGCTCTAGATAAGAAACTCAAAATCATTTTCCTTCAACATTCAAAATGATTAAAAAAACATAAAATTGAAAAAAACAATAAAAAAATATTCTGAACATTTGCTGCTTACAAAAGTAGGTTTCTAGTAGGGTCTTTATGTTTTAATATTGCGATACATACTTTGACCAACATAAAAATGCAACATATCATTATGGATTTAAAGCCAAGGATGCCATGCCGGATCCATCCGACATAGATTATCGTGACTGTTAGCTGCAGCAACCAGTGTGGCCACTTTACTGTCGGTGCCGTCAAACTGAGCCAATGAGTTTAGCCGGTTCATGATGGCAGTGACGGCTTTGGTCACCATGTTGATGATAGTCTCGTTGTCCACCTCAGGGATCTTGGTATCCACGGCGCAAGTGCTGCTGCCCACATTGTTCTTGTCTTCCATCTTCTTCTTGTAACCGGCAATCATCTCGTCGCGGAGAATTGTCCGTAGAATAGTTTGAATCTAAAAAATAATTATCCTTTTTTAGTAATTGACTCATAAAAAAAAAACTTTCATGTAGCTGTCTTCTAAAGCAGCATCGTTAAAGTTGTTTTGGATCTTATAATGCATTTTTTTGTTAAAATATTGTTGTGAATACTTTTTCACGATATGCTTTTATGTAATTTCGTAAAAACAAAATATTGATTAAAACCTTAAATGTTTATAAAAAAATCAGAAAATAAAATATTCAAAACAGCTGGCATGGGCTTCCGCCTCAACATCTGCCGCACTACTGACTGCTCATCCGTTGGTTGGCGGTAGAATATGTCAACTTGGGCTACGAAAGCACACTGCAAAGATTCTAAATAAATGTACCCCTAATAAATAAGTATATATTGTGCAAATCCGCCATGTTTTTTTTCTCACGCGCCGAAATTACGGATTTGACATATGATATTTTATGCGCGATTCGTTTAATGTTTTTGTATAATTCAACATAATTACTATTACATATTTGTGTTAACTGTTAAAGATAAAGGTTAGGGAACGTACCCATACCACGTGACATGTTTGGGGACGGGGGGGGGGACGGGGGGACGGGGGGAGGGGGGGGGGGGGTCTTCAAAATACCACGCTTGGTACAAATGAGCGGCGGGTTGCTTAGGTTTTTGGTCACCAGGGGGGGGGGGGTTAAAAATTGCATCAATCAAAATATAAACTATTATTATACTTTTCCACGCAAGTTTAATAAAACTTCCATAAAGTAATGTTTTTTAATAATATAAATGCCTTAGGTGTGTGAAATAAATACAAATTTGAGAAATTAACATTTAAATTGTGCAAAAATTAATCCAAAATATCAGATTTTTGCAGTTATTCTTGGGGAATTATTATAATGCTTTTTTATAATTTTTAATTGTACGATAGAAATAGAAAGTGAAGTGATAGTTTTGTTGCAAACTCTTTAAATAAAAGAACTATATTTTTTGAAAATGTTTGAGGTAAGCTTTTTTTCAACTTTTTTCACGTTAAAAAAAAAAACAAACAAAACAAAAAACAAAAAACAAAAAACAAAAATGCTTTTTAGCATTACCTTTTGGTAATTTTATCTAGTTAGGTTTTGTTTTTACGACATCTTCAAAAGTAAGAAATATGTAGGACATTTAAAATACCTTGATAAAATTCCGAAATTCATTGAAACATTATTAATAAAACAAATATATACAACAGATAAACAACCCCCGTTGGTTGTACAAGCAATGTACTCGTATGTATCAATCGTTGACGATAAGGTTTATTTGTACATTTGTCTAATAAAATATAATATAAAAGTTTTTTATTTTTTTTCTTATCAGTAATTTTATTTAGGAAAAATGTAAGGTAAGCCATTTTTAAAACTTTTTCATGTTTGCATTCAAAATTTTTATATGAATTTTAAAAAGTACATTTTTTTTTCGAATAATAAAATTTTAAAGCGTTTATATATCCTCACCTTTCAAAAACAATTTTTAGTTTTCAGATGTGTTCAGAAATGTTACGTTTATTTGGATTTTATTGCAAGGCGGAAATATTTGACCTTTCGTCAAAATAGGTCTGAGGGGTTAAAGAGCTGTGGAAGATATAACTTTTAGGTTAAAGGACCCTAAACTATATTGTACCCAAAATATTTTTATTTATTTATTTTTATTTTATTTATTAATTTTCAACGCCCTGATGGGCTTTTACATGACAAGTTTATGATACAGAGACAGTTTTTTTTTTTAATAAAAAAGATAAACTATAAAAACATAACAAGTAAACATCATATGAAAGGTAGGTATACAGATAAATTTAAGGAAAGATAGTGTATTACAATAAAAGAGAAAGTATCTTAGTTGTGAATGGCATAGAAAATAAATTAGTTGGTATGTTAGTAAATACAAAATTTACAGGTGACTGATTAAATGTCATAAATAATACATGACAAAATGCAAGATACATAAAAAAAAAACGTTAACAAGTTTTTACAGAGAGATAGAAATACACAAATATACGCAATAGACCCTACGTGATGCTCCTTAGATATCAAAATATTCTACATAAAAATATTGTTCAGATATTTCTTGAATAACGGTAAACTTGTATTAAATACATCGATATTTGAGGTATATTTGTTCCCTAGTGTGTGTAGTCGAGAAATTGATGCATGTGTGTGGTAGTTGGTTAGAGAATTATTGTTGCAGAATAATATGTTTTGCCTTGTCGCTCGAGTTGGTACCTTAAAGTCAATGAGATGCAGGAGTTCGCAACAATCTAATTCGGAGTGAATAATTTTAAACAAAAAAGTTAGGTCGTTAATTTTTGTACTGTTTTCTAAGGAATGCAATTTAAGTGTATTTAGTAAAGATGTGTAGTTAATGTGTTGAATAGGTATGTGTAACTTGAAGTTAATAAATCTTAAAAATTTGTGCTGCACTCTTTCGATATTTCTTATATGAATTTGATAATATGGGGACCAAACTATGAAATTGTATTCCAGCAAGCTGCGTACGAGTGACAAATATACGATTTTTATAACTTCCAACGAATCGAAGTCTTTGATTGTTCTGATTATAAATCCTAGTGTTTTCATGCCTTTGTTAGTTATTTGTTGTATGTGATTTATAAAATTTAATTGCGAATCAAACACAACTCCAAGATCCCTAATTTCTTTGACTTTTTCTAAGATTTTATTATCTATTGTGTATTTGAAAGCTAGTGGGGTCTTTGTTCGACAAAATGTTAGTGTCTTACATTTATCGATATTGAGGAATAAGTTGTTTGCGACACACCAATTTTGTAATTTGACGATGTTTAACTGTAGGATTAGGCAGTCACCTATATTAGATATTTCTTTGTATAATTTGATGTCATTGGCAAAAAGCAGAACTTCTACATCGTCGAAACAACTTATAATATCATTTATGAATATTAAGAAAAGGATGGGGCCGAGATGACTCCCTTGTGGTAGACCGCTAGTTGCATATAACAACTTAGATTTAGAATGTTTAATTTTAACAAATAAGATTCTGTTAGACAAATAACTTGAGAACCAGTCTAACAACTTGCCTCTCAGTCCTAAGGCATACAGTTTACTAAGTAATAATTTATGTGACACTTTGTCGAAAGCTTTTGAAAAATCTGTGTAGATACTGTCAACTTGTTTTTTTTTGTAAAAGATTCTGTAATATAGTTATGGTAAAGTAACAGGTTAGTGGCAGTTGACCTACCAGAAACGAATCCGTGTTGGTTTTTATCAATTACTTTTAATATTGATGGATAAATTAAATCGAGAACAAGGGATTCAAAGATTTTCGGGAGTGCTGATTGTATGCATATAGGACGGTAGTTTTTAATGTCTGTGTCGTCACCTTTTTTGAAAATCGGGGTAATATAACTAGATTTCCAACGGGTTGGAAAATGTCCAGAAGAAAGTAGGTGGTTAAATAGTGCGGTGAGTGGACCTGATATTGCAGATGGCGCATTGTTTGAAAAATATTGGTGGGATGTTATCTGGGCCTGCAGATTTGTTAGGGTCAAGTGAAATGATTTTATTTAAGCATGATTCCTGTGTTATGAGGCAATTATGTAGATGTATTGTGTTTTGATATGTGTATGATGGTACGTTGTTATCTGGTATTTCACCTTCGTATACACTTTGGAAATGATCCGCAAACAAATTAACAATATCAAAGGTGCTATTGGCTATTTTGCCATCATAATGCATTGTGGGGGGTAGTCTGTACTTTCATTGTTTAATTTTTTAACAAAATTCCAAAGATTCTTTGTTCCTAGCGCAGTTTTCTCAACGGAGGTGATGTGTGCTTTATAGCACAGTTTCGATAGTGTTTTACATTTCTTTCATGTTTCTGAGAAGTATGAGTAGTCGTTGATTTGGTGAGTCAGTTTAAAAATTTTATGAAGCTGTTTTTTTTGTTTAAGTAAGAGTATAAGATCTGTGGAGAACCAAATTGGATATCGTCACCCTAACGCAATAGTGAGATAACTTCGAAAAAAACACTTTTGAGTTAAATATGCAGTTCGATGTAAAATTGTGAGCTCTACAAAATGCATTACTAGGATTTTTTGTAAAAAAAAAATTGCCCATGTTACAAGTAAAATCTCAGTATTGAATTTGTCAGTCACTCAGAGCAAAACTCAGATATTGAATTTGTCCCGCTGTTGCTTTCAAAAGGTCGTTGAAAAAAGTGTTGAAATACTGAGAAAAATTAATTGTCTCACTGTAACTCTATTGTTTTCACCAAGTTCAGCGGTCTTGTCATAATTTTGCGCACATTTACTGTCAATTGTCATTCATTTGCTAGTCACTGTTGGAATTTTATTTGGTTTTTTTAATGCCGAATGGCAATATATCAACGTTTTTTTATAGGAACAAGTTAATAACTTCTCTATTTACGATACCAAAACTCGACAGGGCCATTGTTACATGGGGCATGTATCAAAAAGAGGCACAATTGATATATCTACCTGCGTATACACATTTTTAAAAGACTTTTGCTGAGGGAAACGTATCTTTTATTCCGATAACCGTGTGACACAGAATAAAAACAAATTTTTATTTTCCATGTATATGCATGCAATACAAACACTTGATATTCAAATCATTACTCATAAATTTTTAATTGTTGGGCACTCAGAGAACGGAGGAGACTCCATCCATTCTTGCATCGAAAGAGAATAGGTCAGGGTTTTAAAACAAGGCCCAATATTTGATCTAACGGAGATAGCGATGATTATAAAGTGTTCCAAGAAGAATGAACCTCGTTATAAGTTAACAGAAATGGAAACAACGGTGTTTTGGTGTATACGAGGGGACATAAGATTTTATATTTTCAGAAAATGTTTCATAGAGTTTTTCTAGTATTTGTTCGGTATCACTGTTAGTGGTCAAGAAAGTCCAATCTGTATTAGTGAGTTGGTAGTTAATAGACTCGTAATCTGCGTTTTTGAAGTTGAGTGTTGTTTGTTTCAGTGGTGGATTGTTTGTGTACATATTTACTATAATGTGTAAGGGGGGATGATAATTATCCACCGGAACGAGCTGATCGTCTGATATTTCAACACACAGCTTAGAGCTGTTTGAAAGGGCAAGATCTAGAAAGCGATCACATACATTAGGTACAAAATTATGTTGATGCAAATTTAAATAGTTTATCGTATCTATCACTTCACGTGCTGGGTCGTTAGAACTTTCGTTAGTAATATAACCATTTTCACTAGAGTTCCATTTCAAATTGGGAAGATTATAATCGCCGACAATAATTATTTTCGATGTAGGATTTTTTGACATAAGAAATTCGATGTCTTCGCAATGTTTCTTGTATATTCAATAAACTACCAATGACAATCAAAAATAATAACGTTTTTAATGGTAAAGTCAAATATAAACTAAGGAAATGGCTATTAGATAGGGATGATTTATATTGATGCCCTACCGAAGTCCTTGTATTCTTTATTGAAACTCACATTGAAGGAATTGGTAAATTCATTACAATTTTTGTAATACCTAATGTATATGAAACTTTTAATTTACTTGTGAATATTTAATTTGTTCATACTAAATGCATCTGTACTTTTTTATTATATCATAACATACTAATTTTTTATTATATCATATCATACTAAATCCATTTGTACTTTTTTTATTATTTAAGGCTTCTAGTGCTACTTACATGTATATACTATTTCGGTAATTTAAATAATCTATTTAATTGATATTTAGCATCAAAATTATAAAATTATATGTATACAATGTTTGAAAATGTACCAATGTTGTCATTATGTACCTGCTGACAAACTACATAAGTAGTTTAGCGGGTTTAAATGTAAATAAATAAATAAAAAATAAAATAACTCTATATTGCTCTGGAGATATACCTAATTAAAATGAATATGTAGATTAATAAAGGTTAAAGAGCCAAGGTAGCCATGTTACATCGAGGATACCGGGGGAGGGGTTAGAATAATAATTATATAGGATATAAACCTTGAAATTGGGTGTGACGAGACAGCGTGCAGAGGCAATGGCCGATGCAGTGAGAGGTCCGGCTATTCCAATAGAAGTGATAAATTCAGCTATGTTGGGCGTCAATCTGAAAGGTACTGGTCTGTTTGCTTCTAATTCTCCTAAAAAGTAAATAATTAAATCATAAGTAAAAAACATATTGAATTGATTTCATTTAGTCATCTTCAATCATCAAATTAGAATATGTACCTGTAGTGTCGTCAACGTCGAATTTGAAGTAGGAAATATTAATCAGTCCAGAGTCTTGATGTATGTACATCATGTCGGGGTTCAGTCTTGTGAGATGCAGCACATACTCCGCGAAGCAGAACAGTGACAGCTGGAGGGTGAACATCTTCCGGAAGGTCCAGTAATCGGTGGCAGATTGGAATGTTTGCGCGGCCCAATCTCTGAGTAGAGTCCGTGGAACCATATTGGTCTGGACTTCTTTGAGGATGTCTCTGAGGACTTGGTGCGAGGCCTGCGAGCCCCGGGCCTGTACTGCGGCCAGGCGCTCGTAGTACCTGGCCACAGGAGCATCATGCTCCACATTGTGAACATTGCACGCCGAGCGGTAGATGTCCAGAAGTGCCATAGAGCTAGGATTGTCTTCCACCAGTCTCATTTGAGGTGAAACAGCCACAACTTTAGGTACTGTGAAGTGTAAGAATCTTCTGGATGTTTCCTTTTGTTTGCCCAAGTACAAATTAAGCATCCTGAGAAGTTGGAGTACTCTCTCCTCCCTTCGAGCGTCTCCCAGCCCTGAATCGTTGACCACGAGATAAGGATAGATCTTTCCATTGTGCCCTCTCATGTAAAGTCTTCTCGCGGCTGTATTGTGTTTTTGGACAACTTCAACTCTTGGCATAAATCGGGCTATCCTAATGAAGTAATGTGAATGCTTGGGGAGCAGGAACTCTCCTGGAAGATCTACATCGGCTGTCTTTAAACTGAAGTTGGACAGGAAGCGGCATTTCTCTTCAATTAGGAAGGATCTGGAAAGAGTAAATAGAGCATGTTTAGCAAATGATGAGGAATGTAAGTATGTTATGTAATGTGTATGGCAGTGCTGTGACGTACTTGGGAAGCAGCTTGGTCTTGGCCTCCAGGATGCGGACCCACTTGTTGAGCTTGATAATGAGATTTTGCAGCCTCATGGCTCCGGGTTGGGTGAAGTCAAAGTCCGTTGTGAACTGTCCCTTCATCTTCTGAAAGACCGGATCTTGGACGATAGCCTGAGCTCTGCGCGCGAGGCTCTCTGACGCTGCAGAGGAGAATGTTGCACTTACAGAACTTGATATATTTTCTGAAATTAAAATTACATAAAATACTGAAATCATAGGGAACATAAAGAGCCAATTGTAAAATGAAAAAAAAAATAACAAGACGGCACATTTAAAATAAATGATTAACTAATTTTGAGAAGAAAGAAAAGAGTAGGGCGGGCGGAAGTAGTGGAGAAACAATATGGAACGTCCGAAGTAAAGTAATGATGAAATAAGCGCATATGTGGCAAAAGTATTTTTACAACGATATCTCTATCTAAGCTGCCGAAAACCCTACACTATGCAAAAACACTGCCACCTACTCATGCCAATTCCAATACCAAAAGTTGAGACGAGCTTCTTCACAAAGTTCAGGGTGTGCGGCGTGATGGTGGCCTCGTTCACGGAGCCGCGGTTGTCGAAGGCGATGGCGTAGCACTTGGCCAGTCCCTGCTTCAGCTGTCGCAGCACCTCTTCGTACCAGTTCTCCCGGAACCAGACCATCTGAGGAACAAACACACTATTAGTAAACACACCGACTAATAATACCGACACATAATGTTGTAGCACTGATGGTGACTTGGTCTCACCTGATCTACGATCCCCTCCAGCGAGGACAGTATGGTGGGGTGCAGGTCCCGCTGCATGTGCATGATCTTGGAGCAGCGCCACATGGGCAGGGTGGCCTTGATGGGGCCCGTCTCGGCGGAGGTGGCCGAGGGGGGAGCTGCGGCCGGAGCGCCCCCGGACGTGGTGGAGCTCTGGGAGCTGCTAGCGTCGCTCAATTCGCTCGGCTGGAAATACCATATGAGATATATTGTAGGCAGATAGTTGATAGTTAATAGCTTAGCTGCCTAGCTCTTCCAGAATGGACATATTTGTTCGTCTGGCTGTCTAAGTAAAATCAATGCCCAAACAAGTCTCATCTTGGTGGTCTGGTTACTCCATATGTTTTGCATTTACTCATGGCGTCCTTTGTCATGCAAATTCTTCCATTTCACATCTCCTTTCGTCACTTATAGATGAGGTATATACAGGGTGTCAGGGGGTAAAGTGCACAAATTTCAGGAGGTGATTCAACATGATGGTAGAAGTAAAAAAGATAAATAACTTTTTTCGAAATTTCAATATTTTATCCCAAATATTCAAAAATATTTTTTCATAAAAAAATATAATTTTTTTCCGTACAAATAATTCAACTTTTTTACCCAAAAACTACCTTAAAACATTGGAATTTTGAAAAAAGTTATTTATCTTTTTACTTTACCTATTGTGAAAAATCACCTCCTGAAGTTTGTTACCCCCGGATGCCTTGTATAGGTATATAAAGTTCTTCACCGTTTCTAGGTCTGTGAGAGCATTATTTGTTCTTCCAAAAGTCCTGTCGATCACATTAGTTTTGTTTTAACCTTGTTGATCAATGTACCTAGATTACGGCTTTCTTCCTCTATTTTAGCTACGAGGTGGTTCATTTCATCTTCAGAAGCGGCGATGAGGTTAGTGTCATCTGCATATATTTGAAATTTTCGTAATAACTAACTTATTTTTTTGCAAAATTATATTTTTGGAAATTGTACCATCTTACCGCATAATTCATTTATTTATATTATTATAGTGCAGTTGAACACATCTACTACTTCTGAGAAAGTATTACCAACTGCATGCAATTTAGGAACTAGTATAATTGGTTAAAGTATGTATTTATAAAAATAATACATAATCTACTTTAACCCCTCCGCAACGTAAGCAGATATATGCGTTAAAAATACGACAGCAGTCAAGTACAATAAGCGTGTTTACACGTCAGCGCGTGTGTCTCCATAGAAACCGTTATAACTCCGTTATTGTTTTAGTTACATCCGTAAAATAAAAAGTGAAAGGTCGATAGTGAATCATGCTGCACATCTCTATTCAAGTTGTCCATAGAAATACATAAAAAGAACATTCTGTCAGACGCGCAGTCTGACACATAATTTATCCCGCCAAATTTCCTACATTGCCCTTTCCTACATTGGGCGCCCGACATTGTTAATTTCTATTAAATATTTTTATATGAAATGATAAAAAAGTGAGGTGACAAAAGTGTTTATTACACATTTATACAATAGAATAAGTATTGTTGTTTACATTATCTGTGATTTTAGTACCGTTTTCACATAAAAACATCACGTGAGTCATTTTCACATTTTTTTAATGTTTGCATTCTAAATTTTAATATTTACAAAAGTTAACATTTATTTGTAATATAATAATTCGAAATGATTCTAATTTTGAACATCTGGCTGTCACAGTTATTTTGTTTTCGCCTAGGAAAAAATAATCTTTTTTTATTATTTTAACTAATATTTTTATGTTTTCTGGTCAATAAAAGTGTAGTGTGTTGTTCCTTGAGGATTCTTCTCCCCTCTGATCTTCCAGGAGTCACTTTTTGTCGCTGTTTTCCAGATATTTATAACCTTTTTTATTTCTGTCACTTTCCATACATTTTTTCTTTTGTAATTTTGTGAACAATGGAGGAGGACCCCCCTGGACACCCTAAAAAGCCCCCAGATCCTCCCCCTGACCCCCCAGATGGTGAAAATGTAGTAATTTCAGACAGTGAATCTGTCATTCTGACTACCACAAAAAAAAGGAAGTTTAGTCCCTCTTCCTCAATAAAACATGACTCTCCTTCTTCTTCTCAGTCTTCACCTGCTCTTCCTCAACCTCCTCCTACAAACTTTTATTCTCCTCATTCCTGTGGCCCGTTCATTGTGTACGCCCAAAAAACTGAGCAAGGTAAAACTATCCACCCTCTTGAATTTGGTAAATTTCTATCAAATAGCAAGAACCTTTCGATTAAGCCTGGAGGTGTAAAAGCTGAGGGTCGCTTCCGAATCTCTGTTGAATTCCTCTCAGGTTCAGCCGCCAACAACTTTATCAAAAACATATTTATTTCATCAAATTCTAAATTCAAGGCGTACATCCCAACTTTCAATGTCACTCGAATGGGCCTCGTCAGAGGTATCTCGACCGATCTGTCCATTCCAGAAATCCTGTCTTCACTTTCAACCCCCCAACATATCGGCAATCCCATAAAAGCCAGGAGGTTAAATTATAAGGACTCTTCTGAGGGCATCGTTTCCTGGAAGCCCTCCCAATCTGTCGTCATCACATTTGAAGGACAATCTCTTCCCTCCCATATTTATTTATTTTTCAACTCCTTACCAGTTGAAATGTATACTTATCCCACCACTCAATGTTACAATTGCTGTCGTTTTGGTCATACCAAGGCTGCATGCAGATCCCCTCCCAGATGTTTCAAATGTGGAGAAAACCACACGGCTGACCAATGTTCTTCTCTCTCTTCACCTAAATGTTTTAACTGCTCAGGTGCTCATTCCGCCATTAACTCTTCTTGTCCGGAACAATCTCGCCAAAAAAATATAAAAATTTCCATGGCCTCTGAGAACTTGTCTTTTCTGCAGGCTTCTAAACTATTCCCGCCTGTCAAAAAATCATTTGCTGAGGTTTTATCCAGTAACTCTTCATCCAACCCACTCGCCTCCACTTCAACATCTTCTCGTTCAACTAAATTCACATACAAAAACCCTATCTCTAAACCGGCTCCTGGATACGATCAGCAACAACACAACTCACTTCTCTTAAATCCCAATGGTTCACCTCTTTCAAATGCCACAAATGGGTGCGCAAACAATTATAATTCATCCTCAACAAACCATCAAAAGCTTTCTGAACAATTCTCCCAAGATAATTCTTCATTTATTCAAACTCTTATTATGCTTCTAATTGACCTAATTTCTTCTCAAACTAATCTACCGTCCAACGCTGCTTCTACTATTTCCACATTAAAATCATTTATTCAAAATGGCTCTTCAAGATGTCAGAATTCTTCAGTGGAATAGCCGCAGTGCTATTTCTAACAAATCGAACCTTCTTAACCTATTAAATTCAAACCTTGTTTCTGTGGCTGCTATCTCGGAGACATGGTTTACTCCATCCACCCACTTTAATGTGGGAGGGTACTCCTGCCTCCGCGATGATCGCCCGGAAGGTACGGGTGGTGGTGCTGCCCTTTTTATTAAAAAATCCCTTCCGTTTTTCCCAATAAATAATATCAAACCCCCCAATGCTGACTTTCAAATGGTTGCAGCTAAAATAAAGGACACTTCCTTTGTTTCTATCTATCTTCCCCCAACATTGCACTTCAATAAACAAGCGTGGTTGCAAATTGTCCGTCAACTAAGCCCTCCTTTCTTTTTATTGGGTGATTTTAATGCCCATTCCCCCGTCTGGGGTTCTGCTTTCTGTGATCGAGACGGTCGAAGTGTGATGGATTTCCTAGATGAATCCAACCTTTTTCTTTTGAATGACGGATCTCCTACTAGAATCTCTCGCCCCAACACAAACCCCAGTGCAGTGGATCTCTCCATATGCTCTACTAATCTGGCACCTCTCTCCTCGTGGGTGGTGTCCCCCGACCCTTGCTCCAGTGATCATTTCCCGATCACCATCACTTATCAAACTTCTTTCCATTCAGACAAGTCCCATATTTCGACAAAGATTAAAACAAAACACACCAAATGGGACGAATTTAACTCACATATGGATAAGTTTATACAAAATTTATCCTATACCGATACATTATCTGTCAAAGATGACTACGATAACTTCAAATCAATGCTCGTAACTGCAATCAATAAATCAAATCCTCCCCCTAAAACCAAATCTCTCAAAAAACTCCCTCCGACTCCCTGGTGGGATGAGGAATGTTCCAAAGTAGTGAGAATTCGGAAAGCTAAATATCTTTCCTATCGTCACAATATGACTATGGAGAACTATCTCATATACAAAAATGCCGAAGCCAATGCCAAAAGGGTATTGAGGTCAAAAAAAAGATCCGGGTGGTACAACTTCTGCAGTTCAGTATCTCCGAACACTCCAATTTCGGAAGTTTGGTCTATGATTCGAAGATTTCGATCCTCCTTCAGTCCAACATCTCCTCGAGCTTCTCATTCTAAATGGATATACGAGTTCTTGGACAAAATTGCCCCCCCTTCTGTACCTAACTTAGATGAAATAACTCCAATCCACAACACTCCTATGTCTGATCATTGGCTAGACTCTCCATTCACTTTAATTGAATTAAAAAATTGTTTATCAACAGTCAAGGACTCATCTCCAGGCAGAGATGGTATACCTTATAGCATTATCAAAAATAGTAATGATAATGTTCTAAATCACTTTTTAAGCATCTTAAATAAAATCTTCCAGACTGGCATAATACCTGATGACTGGAGTTCTCAAATAATCATCCCAATTCTAAAATTAAACAAATCACCCAATTCTGGATCCAACTATAGGCCAATTGCTCTTTCATCCACCCTTAGTAAAATTTATGAAAAATTAATTAAAAACCGGTTAGAATTTTTTGTCGAGAGTAATCATCTTCTCTCTCCATCCCAATTTGGATTTAGGAAAAAGAAATCTACACAAGATAACCTTGCCATCATCAGCACTGATATTAATTTATCCATTTCTAACAAAGAAGTATGTCTTGCAGTCTTTATAGACATAGAAGGTGCCTTTGACAATGTTTCCATCCCAATTCTTAAAAAAAAACTTTTAGGCCTTGGCTTACCCCTCATGTTTGTCCAATCTATTATTAATCTTTTTCTCGATAGGAAAATTTTCATTGAGCTACCAGATGTTACTCCTCAGAGTAGGTCAATTTGGAAGGGTTTACCCCAAGGCGATGTATTATCCCCCTTACTGTATAATATATACACACACGATATGCATGTCACCATTCCCCCTCAAGTAAAAGTTGTTGAGTTCGCAGATGACATAGCTTTCTTCTTATCATCCAAAATCATTCCATCCGCCGTCAAATATCTTAATGAAGCCATGGATGCCCTTTGCACATGGCTCACTTTAAATGGTCTTGAACTTTCAGTACAAAAGAGTCAGTGTGTCACCTTCTCAAATCGTCATAATAACCCCCCTGTTCAAATTTTATTTAAAAACTCTCCAATCCCCAATGCTTCCGAAGTTAAATTTTTGGGAGTAACATTTGATAGGAAACTTAAATGGTCTTCCCACATTAATAATATAGTTACTAAATGTGAAAAAAATTTAAATATTATCAGATCATTGACTGGCGTTTGGTGGGGTGCACATCCTATCTGCATTAAGTTGCTCTACAATGCACTTATTCGAAGCCATCTCGACTATGCCTGCCCACTTTTTAGTACTGCATCCAAAAATGCACTCGGTAAATTAGACAAAATTCAATCTAAGTCATTGCGAATAATAACTGGCGCGATGCAATCGTCGCCTATCAATTCCCTTCAAGTAGAATGTTTTGATCCTCCTCTTTATTTAAGGCGTCAACTATTTGCTGACAAATTTGTTCTTAAATGTTTAAATTCTAAAAGTCATCAGGTTATTCCCAGAGTCTCGTTGTTCAACGACTCAACACATTCACATTCATCTACAATCAGAGCTCGAACTAAACCTCTCCCTGCCATCTGTAAAAATTTTCGCTCTCTCTCAGAGCTTCAAATTATCAAAAATGATCTTCTTCCTTTGTACAAATTAAAATATAGTCACGTCACCCTATCCCCAACGATTTTAGAAGGGATCGGCATCCTTAAAAGTCATCCCAATCTCCCAGCCCGTACTGTCAATAATATGTTCAATGACATTATTTCTTCTAAATGGCCCAACTCTTCTCTTTTATTTACTGATGGCTCCAAATCTCCGGACTCTCCTAACTGTGGTATTGGTATTAACGTTTACCACAATAATTCTAATGAAAGAATATTTTATTCAATTTCAAACCAATTTTCAATATTTTCTGCCGAGTGCATTGCGATTATTGAATCTCTCAAATATATAATAAAAAATAATTTTGAACATTCTCTTGTTCTCTCTGACTCTCTCAGTTCCCTCCAAAAACTTAAAACCAGTCCTCTTCTTCATCCTGATGATCACTTTGTATGTCTTATTCGAGTATTGATAACCTCCATTCAAAGCTCTGGAAAAACTGTCACTCTGATTTGGATTCCTGGACATGTTGGCATAGTGGGTAACGATATTGCTGATTCCTTGGCAAAACAAGGAGCGTCTAACCCTACCGTTACCCTCGTAAACCATATTCCCCTGTCTGATATTTTTTCCATCATCAAAGATAGATCCCGCAATATTTGGACAGAGTATTGGAACATTGCTAGTCAATCCAAGGGTGCCCGTTACGCCTCAATACAAAGGACTATCCCATCAAAACCGTGGTTTCAAAAATTCCCCCATTTTTCCAAAAAAGAAATTTCCTTACTTATTCGTATGAGAATCGGACATTGTTCCGTTCCTTCTCACCTTTATAAAATTCATGTGCTTGACTCCCCAGATTGTACGTTCTGTGGTCTAGATGTGGGAACTTTAGATCACATATTTTTTGATTGTCCCTCTCTAAATAAATATCCTCTCTTCTATCAAGCGTTATCAAAAATTGCCTCTCCTCCATTCAACATTTCATCTCTTCTAAGTCTGAACTCTACTCCAATCTTCCATAAAATTCTGAAATTTGCACATTTAAATAAAATTAATATATAAATTCACCTTTCCTTTCTCTGTAATTATAAATGATGGCCTAGAACACCCTTGAAGGGTGAAAGCCAGAAATAATTGAAAAAAAAAAAAAAAAAATTCGAAATCTTATTTTGTAACCTGTCTAAAACAGTTTTTACTATTCGGCTACGTTCAGAAATGTTTCATTTATAGAGCTTTAATTGTGAAGCGGTAATAATACAAAGTTTTCGTAAAATGTCATTTCGTTAAAGACATTAAAAGTGCATATTGGCGATTTTCTGAGGGGTTAAGTAATTTCCCAGAATAGCCACTTATTAGAGAATTGCTTTTTTCGCTCTCACATTATAAAATAACATTTTAAATAAAAATGAAAATATTCTTAAGTTTAGGCTAAATAAGCATTTTTCACAATAAAAAAATAATGAAAACACTGTAGTAGGAAGTAGATTAATTATTATAATGATTCCTTGTGTGTGCAACTAACCTGCGGTGTGGTGGACAGGGGTTTGCCCCCGGTCTGTGCCGCCAACTCTGCACTCTTATAGCGCTCTCGCTGCTCAATCTTCAGGGTGAGGTAGAGAGTGCGGATGGGGAAGTACACGGCTTGGGGATACAGGCGGCCCACCTACACATACCATATACCATTAGAAATATTAATCACATTCAATAAAACAACAAACGAAAAGACCAGTGATGCACTTGACGTGAATGAATTTACCTGAATGAGGAGATTCAAGATGACATTTCCCTCATATTGCACGAGGCAGCAGAGCAGTTGAGGGATCCACGGCAGCCACTGGATGGGCGGAACTCCTACCGAGTATTTGTCTACCGCCTCCATCAGGCTGCCCTTCTCATCGTCATAACTCAGCATCCAGAGAACCTGAAGAATGGGACACATAAGTTCACTATAATCATTGAATCCATTCAATATTATACACAGGTTATCAGCCAAAATATTTATGCATTATTTATTACCTTTGTAAGATGTTTCCTAGATTTGGACTCATTCTGATGGCGACAAGCGTGCAAGTAACACGTCATTGCGGATACTCCCACCGTTATCTGGCGAGGGTCTTTAGTGAAGATCTGTTCCAGGTAATCTCCCCACAGCCCCCACGCCTTCACCAGGGTGTCGTGCAGTTGAACCGCTGCCGAGAACGCCTTATTAGCTTCCTCGGACCTGCCCAGCTGAGCCAGCAGCAATCCCTTGAAAGCGTAGAACTCTGCAGTCATGTCTTTGGTGAAATACTTGAAGTTTGTGGACTCAATCATATCGAGACCTTCTTGGAGTTCTGTTTTTCCATTGGTCCAGGCCATCTGCAAGTGACACTTGACTTGTTGCCTTATCTTTTGGAAGCAATCTACTATAGGCACGCTAGGTATTGTGTATATTCTCTGGAGAGAATCTAAACACACTCCAGATAGGTTATGTTTGCGAGCTATTTTGGCAAAGTGGATAATGGCCTGCGCACTGGCGTGCACGCCCAGCATGGAGTGGTTGGAGGCTTGGTCTGTCTGAGAATCATAGTGAGTGGCAATGAAGGTGTAATGGTGCTGCCGCCAGGTGAATATGGCTCCCCAATGAGAGAGATTATCCGCCACCACGGGAAGGCGATTGCGCCAAGTTTTCACAATGGCTTTCATGTCATGTAAAGATGTTGGTCTGCCGTGGAGAAGACCCTGTCAAAATAAATAAAGCTTTAACAAAATGTGAATGTACTAGCTACAAAAAGTGAATAAGTATTTTATTTTTTATTTTAAATGCACCCTTACAGTTAACATAACCAATAATAAAGTAATAATAACATTTTTTAATTGTTGAGCATTCAGTTGAAAAATATCTATGTCAGATGACAAATAATTTAATATTAATATGATTTTTCCGAGTGGCATTAATTATGATAGGTTATCTCGGAACAACAAAAGTCCAGTGCCTGCCTGCTCTTGTGAAGTTGTCGGGAACATAAAACCCAAATTTTTGTACAATATATACGGGAATACAGATATGATCTTTCAGAAGATTACATATATGCTATTATCAGCAAAGCAGTTTTCCTTCTACTGGCGATAAATACCTAGCATACTGGACAGAAAGGCTGAAGGATATATAACAAGGGATAATACTTGAAGTCTCTAAGATATGAATATCTAAGAGATTTTATTTTTTTATTGTTGATACATTATTTTACAAAATTTCATAGTACAATCCAGTAATGTTGGCCTCATTGGGTTGTTTACCCGTGCTGAGGCCCCCATTTTATAATATAATAATTTATATATAACCACTGGAACGATTTTTTCCGAATTTCGGAACCACTTACAAAACCTAAAGCTGATAAGCTTCCGAATTTCGGAAGATTCTCCCTTGACGCACTAAAAATTTTATTTAAATATTTTCGAAAACTCCTGCGATCTGTAATTTGCATAATCATGTAGTTGACAAAATCCTTTAGCGCTTTCACCAGAGATGTCTCAATTCTTTGTTTCTATGATTTAATTACGGAAATTTCTAGATCGATTATTTTCGCGGCAAATCACAATAATTGTCAACGGAATTGTATGAGAGCTGTCAACCGCGCGTGCTATTAGAATGTCGTAAGTGTTGGTTTTAATTGATGTTTTGTACAAATTTATATAAAACAGTTATCACAATTCAATTATCCATCTGTTTTACGTGTTTTCAAGGGTTCAAACAGAAATTTTAGTGACTTTTTAAATATTTTACATTAACCGAATGTGCATTTCAAATTTCATCTGTTGAATGTGTAAATTTTCGCAAGTATCGATCCAATTACTTGACGTGTGTATAGTTATTCAATTACAGTGATTCATAACGAATATGTACATGTACATTTCATTTAGTTGGGTTAAATTTTAATCAGTTATTTACAGTTCAAATACTTCGCAGTAATTTCAGAAAAAAATAGCCATTTTTGTTGATAAAGGTGCAACCACACAATAAAAAGTCAGGATTGTTTAGTTTTGTAATTAATTTTAAATTTCAGAACCAACAATCAAGAGAATACTCCACGAACCAGGTAAACAAAATTTATTTTAGTATGCAATATTTTACAAAATATAAGTAATACATTATTTTTAATATAAATATGCACAGTGTACTGATGTCTGGAAACCGAAGAGGCAGTGGTAGAGGCAGGGGGAGAGGAAGGATACTGGCACCAGCTGCTATTGATACTGCATCAACTGCAATAACAATAGCAGCTGGTGCCGGACTACCTGCACCACGAGGACGTAGGCGTGGACGCGGTCGTTCATCTGCAGCTGCAGCTCGGTCTGGAGTGTAAGTATTTTGTAATTTTTTAAAGTAGGTATTACTTGGGTGTGAATCTGTATTGTGCTAATGATATTTTAAATATTTTAATAGTGATCCTGCTTTGCTAACTGTTCGGGAGGACCGTGACAGAGCCCAAAAGGCAGTTCGGGCGCAGTCTGCTTCATTCCAACTGGAATTTGAAAGCAGAAAGTTCCAGAAGCAGGCGGCCCGCATATTACTCCCGACAGCACCACCAAGAAAAACTAAAAGAAACTAAGTATTTAGATGCACGATAATATGTTATTGTTTTTCCGGAGTGTTCCGCAACACTGATTTGGATCAGCTCTCTGGTTATCTGTATTATGCACAATCAGTAAAATCGACGCTGTTTCATGACACTGATTATTATCGTTTATTTATTTTACCTACTGGCTTTTTACAGATGCAGTTCACGCATGAATGAGAACAATCCGTGAATTTAATTTATCTATTTGTTTTCAGAAATCCATCTCCGGAGAGAATAGCGTGTCCCTTTACACAAGGGACTTCGGCAACATTACCATCGCCTATTCCTCCTCCGTGGCTGACTGCTCCCACCGCTCCAATTCCCCAACTTGTACACGAGACATCGTGGGATGGAGAACCGCAGCGGGGTGAACTCTTCTCTCCGGAGACTGGCTACAATAGCGAGCTGTGGGTGGATGTACCACTCTGTCAAGACTTGACTGCGTTTGAGAACGGTTAGTTTATTTTTAAAACGTCAGACCAGAGGCGGTCCATTACGGATGATCAAAGTTCTGCAAAATTCATTTGCATACCTTCTTAACCATCACACATTATTTCCCTACTTTGGTAGACCGAGAGGATAGCCCGCCAACACACACTTTGATTTATTCCCATTCGTACATCGTCTCGTACAATCCCTTCTATTATTCTGAATCTTGATATTGCACGACTCGAGCATTTGATTCACTTGATCGTGCCACGAGTTTACTTTTTTAAAACGTCGTACCAGAGGCGGTCCATAATTGAAATATAGACACATTAAATTAATCTGTGTTTTCTATTATTGCAGAGCAAGACATGGGCAGAGTGGGAATGACCAACGACATCGACGCAGCAGCTCTCTATGAAGAAGAGTCGGCACTAGGAAACCGTGAGTTAAAAAAACTAAACAACTAAATAAATCTGTCAGTGGTTCAGTGGGCATCGCATTTGGGTTACACCAAGGCGTTCTGTGTTCGATTCCTCGGCAGGCTAGGTCCTCCATCACAACTCAAGCAACATTTGCCTTATACTATGGTGGTAGTAGTAAATTTTCAAATATTGTCAGGTTATTCGTAACCCAGGAATGTTTGTCTTTCTTTAAAAAATAAAACAAGGATGCGTTGCATACATTCGTACATCAATTATTTTATTTAATTCAATTATTTTACCCAAAAGACACCCAATTCAATTACGCATGATTAAAGTGCTGCAAAATTCATTTGCATACCTGCTTAACCATCACACCATTTCCCTACAGGGGTAGACAGAGAAGATGGACCGCCAACACACAATTCGATGAAGGGCGGAATTACATTTGTCTGTCGTGTCGTGTCGTGACGAAACAGAACGGTATTGGTTTTCATACATTTAGTGATTTTCACCACAACACGACAGACTAATATAAACATCACCGTACTAAATGTATGAAAACGATACCCCTCTGACGCGTCATGACACGATAGACAAGTGTAATTCCGCCTTCATTCACATTTGTACATCGTCTCGTACATTCCCTTCTGACTCTTGACATTGCACAAGCATTTGATTCACTTGATCGTGCCATTAGTTAACTTTTTTAAAACGTCGTACCAGAGGCGGTCTGTAATTGACAAATAGACACATTAAATTAATTTGTGTTTTCTATTGTTTCAGAAATGGACATTGAGAGCGACATGGATGAAGCGAGTGAAGCGAGCCACGGAACAAGCGATGAGGATACCTCATGCATGCTACTAGGACCTTCTCAAATTCGGTTTAATACTACCCTTGACTCCGATATGGCCATTGCGACAATGAGACAAGACCTAGACGACAGCGAGGCAATGCGTTCGATTCTGCCGCCTGATAGTTACTCTTTCGATTAGTCCAAAGATACCTCGCGGTTTAATGGGATAAGGGAGACATTTACAGGTATGCCAGGACCTACTTTCAATACTGACGAAATGGGCAAACCTGTAGATGCCTTTCTTAAAATCTTTGATGCAGGTTTCGTCGAACTGATCGCGAGAGAGACCAACAGGTATGCAGATCAATGTATTGACAAGAAACAATTCAAGCGCTATGCGCGTACCAATAAATGGGCTCCCACGAATAAAGAGGAAGTGTATGTATTCTTGGCAATTTTAATGTATCAAGGTATCACTCCCCTTCCTGTTGAAAAAGACTACTTCTATTCAAAAACAATCACCGCCATGCCTTATTTCAGCCGAGTCATGGATTATAATCCTTTTCTTCTATTGAAAAAATTCCTTCACTTCACCAATAATGAAAGTGTTTCTTCTGATGTACCGTTATCTGTGCGAAGGTTACAAAAGATTCAATCTGTCTTGGACCACCTCTCAAGTAAGTTTGAAACCTTATACCTGCCCGAGCAAGACATCTCTCTGGACGAATCCTTACTCGGCTATAAAGGCCGTCTGGGATTCGTCCAGATGATCAAAACGAAAGCGGCTGGCGTAGGTATAAAATCTTACGAGCTTTACGAGTCCAAGTCTGGCTATCTTTGAAAATTCCAAATTTATACGGGGAAGACCATTTCCAATCAGGCTGAATCGACAAATCCAGACCAGGAAGATATGACGGAAGACATGACGGATGACATGCCACAGACCAACTTTTCTAGTGCTCACGGTAACTTCCCAGTTGGGGCCACTGCAAAGATAGTGTACGACCTGGCCAGCCCTCTATTTAATAAAGGGTACACGCTGATAATGGATAATTTTTATAATAGTCCATTATTGGCGCGATGCCTCAAAAAGAATGGGATGGACTGAATAGGCACATTGCGGTTGAACCGAGAATTCGTGCCAACTGCATTTAAGTCCCATCTCAAAGCAAAACTGAGGGAAGGTGAGGTCGCATTCTCGAACTGCGGGGACCTTAATGTTATGGTTTGGTTAGACAAAAACGTGGTAAGTATGTTGTCCACCTACCATAAGGCAGAAATCGGGGCAGTTGAAAAGTATGGTACCTGGACATATAAACCCGAACTTGTACTAGACTATAACAAGGTAATGGGAGGGGTTGACCGAAAGGATCAGCTTTTGGCAAGCTTCCCCGTTGAACGACTGCAAAACCTGGTTTGGTATAAGAAACTTTTCAGGAGACTACTGAGCACTTCGGTGCAGAATGCGTATATATTGTACAGCTCAAAACTCCACAAGGAAAATAAACGCATTTTGTACCGAACCTTCAGGAGTGAAGTTGCAGACAATCTCCTGCTATTCTGTCGCAGACAGATTCCCACAACTGTGCGGAATGTCAGCACAATATCTGCTGGAAGGTTTCTGCGACCTATCCTGAAAGGCAATCACTTCTTGGCCCGTATCGGGACAATCCATACAAGGGTAATAAGTAAATAAATAAAGGGTACAAAGTGTAATGTGTGTAACGTAGCATTATGCTTTGAATGTATGATGCCGTATCATTCGGAAGAATCTAATCCTTGAAGGCTTTTCTTGGGTTTGTTATTTTTTTAATTTTCTTTTTCTTTTTCATTTGAAACTGCACGAGAGTCACAACTGTCCGTCTGAAGTCAGTGATACTATGTTATTCCCAATCGGGGTACGTTATGGGCTGAAGATAGTGGGAATGGGAAGGAGACAGGAAAGAGGATGATGGTGACCTCGCTATTTAGATCTGGCCACCAAATATGGCCAAAGCTATTTTAAGTGACGTTTCAATTTTAAATGCTGGTCTTCCACTAAGGCGTGGGAAAATCTTCCGCTCCGTGCCGTGAATATTTTTATTATTTTAAAATGAATAAATTTGGAAATAATGCATATTAAGCCATAATGTTTGAATGTCTTATGAAGGCAGCTAGGCAAGTCCTTTCTTTCCGCATACGTACTTACTTATTCATAAAAATGTTGTTACGATAAAGCCCCCAAAGGTTTGATTTTCAGGTTCTATCGGAGAAGGTTCGGTGGATATTTAATATGTATATTTCAATTCTGATCATTGAAATATACATATTAAAAAAAATGCATAGGTATTCTCAGTTTTCCCTGTATATTGTAAATATTAAAATGCTTGTTATATTTTTGCGTCATATCTCTATTTTGTCAATTTTTATATATCTAGTAAAGTGGATTTTTTTTCAGATCTAGTCACTAAACATAACTATGCTTTTTCAAGCAATGTTCAATACTCTGGAACAATAATTCACAATCATACTATATATTGTTTTGTTTAAATTATATGAGAAAAAACCCATTTAAATTATATGAGAAAACCAATATAAATTGAATAAATTTTTATTACAATGAAATGTACTTGATCTGAAACAATTGTTTAAATTAAATCAATGTACTGTTCTACCATTGTTATGAAAAAAATGTAATATTATTTTAATGATTGTAAAAGCCCACTAGGGCGATAATAAATACATAAATAAATTATTTGTTCTCAATTATTTTCCTACCTACTACTTTTTTGTCGAAATCCAACTTTTAGGTTTAAAATTATTACAAGTTTTTAATTGCCAATTAAATTAAAAGGTTTCACGGTGTATACCGAGCTTAAGAATCTGTCAAAACGTATAATTTGTCAATAAAAACGGCGAAACAGCCAAGATTTATGCAATTAGAAATGTATTTTCTGGAGGATTTGTAATGTGTATTGTAATGATATACATCTTATTATGTGTGTCGTTGCTTATCCAGAATATATAATGTGAGATATCAGTCCTATTCCCCGCCAGCGTCGGTCTTATCCATTGCTTTAACTTGAATTTCCCGCCATTCCTCTGCAATTCCCTTCAGCTGTCAATTGTCGCCGTGCAGTTGGCATCTTGAGATGCCGTGTTAATTCAATTTTGGCGTTGTTTCGCCCACGTCCGGTCGAAAAATTTTTCGTTCGTAATTGTTTTAACGAAAATAATATCTGTTGCTACCCGCAAATTCCGTAATTTTATGAAAAATTAGTGCAAGTGATTAGTGCAAACATTTTTGACAGATTAGCGTATTCCTACTACCTACGCTATATAAATCTGCGTCGCCCGTTCTCGAAAACGGAAGGACGCCGCGGCGATTAGCAATCGCTTCTCGGCCTGTTGGCTAAGATAAGTGCATAAATGAACTAATACCGATAAGTGTATTATCAGCTTAATATCTGATAGT
Organism: Limnephilus rhombicus; assembly: GCA_929108145.2. Lineage (NCBI taxonomy): Eukaryota > Metazoa > Arthropoda > Insecta > Trichoptera > Limnephilidae > Limnephilus > Limnephilus rhombicus. The sequence goes on from OV815272.1 coordinate 27,323,283, forward strand.
TCCCGCAATACGGGACCAGTTTATTAAACTGGTTTTTTGAATGTGACGGGATGTTCGGGGCTTGCTCCACTCCTGTCACGTGTTGGCCGGCATTGCCGCTGGGAGCGACTCATTTATATCCTTACTAAAGATAAATTAAGCTGAATGTATTGTCTTACGTAATTACCTGATTTATGGATCAATTGTAGACACATTTAACCATTTTTCCACCTTTGGAATTTAAGTAATCGATATTTTTTGAATGAAATATGACCATCGGCGATGTCATATTAAAATACTCAAATTACAAATACGAAATCATGACATTCATGTTCGTTTGATAATCGTTTGACGCAATTTGATGTAGTTAGACTTATCTGTAATTCAGCTTTATTTATAAAAGTTTGGTCCTGCTTTTGACAGTTTCAAGCATGTTACAAACTCGGGCGAGTGGGCCAATGTCCGCTATGCATCTGCTTTAAAGGAATATTTGGCTGATCCAGGCTTCAAGGAGCTGGAGGTAAACTGCGAGGTGCTGGCATTTGTCACCGCCTCACCAATATTTACGGCCATGGAAAAGATGCTGGCATTGCATGCCTCATTGAAGCAGAGAGTGCTTTCAACAGGCTCTCCAAAAAACTTATCAAATGGGAAAGCAGTTCAGAAGGTTCCCTGTCAGGTCTTTACAGGAACAATGGACAGCTGTAAGATTGGAGTGGAACGGAGGCTCTTCAGCAGAATTCCTCCTTCTACCACTCATCCTTTTGGGGAAGAAGCACTTTCTGCCCAGTTGCAGAAACTAGGTGGTGTAGCAAAGTGCTTTAGTCCAGTGCGTCTACCTCAGGGTAGCCACTCGGCGCACAACCGCCCTTCATCTAAGGAGGTTGTTGCCTTTCCCCCAAGCAGACATCAAAGGAAAGGATGGCATTTCCCTTGTTTCCCCGGCGGGCAGACCACGGGTGAAACCCCCCATATTCCTCCCGTATGAGGGGTAAGGGGAGGGAACAGAAGCGTGGCGCGAGGGGGCAGACCTCTCGTGGCCGCTTCAACAGGTGTCGCGCACAACCGCCCTTCAACATCTAAGGAGGTTGTTGCCTTCCCCCCAAGCAAACATCAAAGGAAAATATGGCATTTCCCTCGTTTCCCCGGCGGGCAGACCACGGGCGAAACCCCCAATATTCCTCCTGTACGAAGGGTAAGGGGAGGGAACAGAAGCATGGCGCGAGGGGGCAGACCTCTCGTGGCCGCTTCAACAGGTGACTATCAACCATTTCGGGCGGGTCAACTAGACTACAGGATTATTGGAGAGAGTGGCAGGCCTTAGGTGTCCCAGAGACCATCTTACATACGATAAGACGATACCGCATACCATTCATCCAAGAGCCCTCGTTGATAAGTCCAAGCCAATCTTCCGCAAGGAGGTTCAAAACGAAAGTAATCCCGGAAATGACAATGATGAGAGATGGTACATGGAAAGAGCTGACGACAATGCCACCTTCCTATCAACACTTTTTCTGGTTCAAACGAGTGAAGGCTCGAAACAGTCGATCTTCAATTTAAAAGCTATCACAAATTGGATTGCAGAAATCCTGCGTAGACAGGCTATCAGGATCATTGTGTACCTAGACGACTTTCTCCTGGCTCATCAGACCAGAGAGATCCTCAGTCAAGCTTGAGAAGCTCTTTAATTGTTAGAGCGGTTAGGTTGGTCGGTAAATTTCCAAAAGTGTGTCCGTCAGCCAGCACAGTCAGTGGAATATCTTGGAATTGTGTAGAACCCCCATCTGAAACAGAAGTCCTTAAACAAATACAGACGCCAAGGTCTTTGGAACTCACTTCAGAGATCCGTGACAAAAGGAAGATGGACTCTGAAAGGAGCTCAGAGTATTCTCGGAAAGTTGAATTTTGCTACCTTTGTGGTCCCCAGAGGTCGACTTCATACTCGGCTGATACAATTACAGTTAATGCTGAAGCTGACCCCTCAGCAAAAGTCTCTGATAAAGAATGAGGTCTTGTCAGAAATGAAATGGTGGATGATCAACTTAGATCATGTTTCAACTCTTCATTTTCCCAGCCCAACACATTCTCTGACTACGGATGCGGCAGATCACAGCCGGGAGCGCTGATCGACTATGTACCTCTGTTGGGTTGTTGGACAGACAGTTAGAGGGGGGGATATTGCAACATGAAGGAGATGACAGCAATCTTAAATGCCTTAACGTCTCTGACTCAGAATTTGAGAAGTTCAGAACAGGACAGTCATAGCCTACTTGAGGAACAAGGGGTGCACCAAGTCGATGGGTCTCCTTCATCTAACATTTCAGATTCTTGCGCTTTTGGACAAGCACAGAATCTCTTTACAAGTGCAGTATTTGCCGGGACGCTACAATGGCCTCGCGGATCATCTATCCTGAGGGATGACATTACCAGAATGGCACCTTCTACCCCCAGCGGTAAGAGCTGTTTTTCACAAGTTAGGGGCAGTCCAGTAGTGGATCTATTCGCTCCCTCGAGGGCTCACTTCGTGGATCAGTGTGTCTCGATAGATTCCCACGACAAGAGAGCAATGCTTCACAGCGTGTTCAGCAGGAGTTGGAATTTCCCCTTGACATGGATCTTTCCTCCCCCCTGCTTAACCTCTGGGCGGCCGCTTGTCACCCGGTGGCCGCGGCATCTGCGCATGCGCGAGAAAATAATTCAAATATTTGAATAATATTTCCGACAAAAAACTTTTGGTCTACGATTTTGGCCCTTATATGTACACAATTTGTATGAAGAACAATGTCAGAATCGCTTGCGCTGTCATTACTCTCGGAGACGCTACAAGTTTCATTCACCTTGTCACCCTGGAATATTTTTAAAACGATTTTTTCTATGACAATCGGCTGTCAGAATTTGCCGCGAATTTAACGGTCGCAATAAATGCGTGTATCGCGAATAAAATGATCATAAAACCTATTAATTTACGTAATAAATGCAAGTAATGTGGTTTTCGTAGATAGTTTATTGTGATGTGAACGTGTTTCAGTTAATAAAATATACAATAGCTCAAAATTTATCAACAAAACATTCAATTCAAAATTCAAAGTGGTGGTTTTTTAGTGTTTTTTGCGAAGTTCCGCGAATTTCCGCTAAATGGCCTGGCCTCCAACAAGTTAATGCCACGAGTGCTGGCACATCTGAACAAATCATCAGGGGTGTACCTGGTTGTAGCCCCAAATTGGCCAAAAGTGTTTTGGTTACCAGACCTAAAGAGAAGAGCCCTAGACCGACCTCACATAATACCCATGTTGGTCGACAACTTGATAGACTTATCGACAGGACTTCATCTTGAACAGGTCCAGAAGCTCCAACTACAGGTGTGGAAGATTAGGGGTGGAGTGAAGCTTTGAACGATTGGTCACAGCAAGAAAAAAGCTCTATTGAATGCGGGTTGGCGCAAACCTAAGCTTACAACTTATCACATGGCATGGAAGAGCTGGAAGGAATGGTGCGCCATTAATAATACATGTCCTAATAACCCTTCGTGATCTCAGCTGGCACGGTTTTTTTAGTATACTTAAGAGTGAGGAAAGGCAATACTATAGCACTTCACAAGTCTGTAGTGTCGGTTTTGTATGACCCCATAGGCGATTTGAGGATAAGTAATCATCCCTTGGTCAAGCAAGTGATGAGAGGTATAGGAACTTCTGCAAATAAGAAGCTTAGAGCATTTACTTGGGATCCAGGCTTGGTGTCTTAGCTTTGTAAGAATCCTTCAAATGACCTGACTCTTTTCGAAGCATCTCGTAGATGTTCTGTTAATTTACTTCTGGCATCAGGAAGACAAGTACAGGATCTGACCTTACTACATGCATCTTCTGATAATCTTGTTGACAATGATGATCACATTGTATTATTGCCAAATTTTTTGGTTCTAAGAAGGACACCTCTACACATAGACAGTCTGGTTGGAAGCTTTACAAAGCAGAGGATCGTAATATAGATTCCATATTCTGGTTGCGAAAGCTTATGTCTTTGGGTGAGAACAGAAGACATGAAGCTGGTGTTGAATGTCTGTTTATTTCCACGTTGGGGCCTGCAAGGCCAGCCTCGAGAACTGCTATTGGTGGATGGATTAAAACAATTTGAAGGATGCTGGGATTGATGCCTCTCCTGGGAGTTTGAGATCAGCTGCAGCTTCAAGAAGTTGGCTGGAAGAGTGTCCTATAGACACCATTTTGGAAAGAGGAAGCTGGAGTTCAGAAAACACATTCAAGAAATATAGACAAATCAGAGGTCTCAATGTTGAGGTGCTGAATCCCCCCATTCACTCTCAGTCTTTGACCAAGTTATTGCAAGCAATACAGTAATAGTCACAATTTTGGCTTTAGAATTGTCACCAAGCGATAACAAACACTTCTCACATTATATATTCTGGATAAGCAACGACACACATAATGTTGGAGTTTTACCTACCATTAAAACTCTTATTATGTTGTCTTGCTTATCCAGAATATATTTAAGCTCTGCTTGGTGAGTCCAAATTGAATTAACACGGCATCTCAAGATGCCAACTGCACGGCGACAATTGACAGCTGAAGGGAATTGCAGAGGAATGGCGGGAAATTCAAGTTAAAGCAATGGATAAGACCGACGCTGGCGGGGAATAGGACTGATATCTCACATTATATATTCTGGATAAGCAAGACAACATAATAAGAGTTTTAATGGTAGGTAAAACTCCAACATTAAAACCCTTGTTTCTTGTTTTACTACGTTATATAAAAACATGGTGATAAATATCTAACGTTAGGTCACAAATTTTTATAAAGCTGGAGTCTGAATTTGATATTGTGGTTTAGGGTGTTTTTGTAAAACAATTATTTTAGTTAAATAAAGCAAAAATCACGTTAATACTTATTGATAATTGTAGACAATGAACGTATCCTTCTAATTTCATACAGTTACTTTGTGTTAAATGTATTTAAATATACTAAAAAGTGGATTTCATTTTGACACTCCGCAATCTCGAAAATCTATAAAAATATTTCTAGCAAAATATTTCATCAGCTGATTACGCATAAAAATTGACAGTTTAAAAATATGTTTGCTTCTGTGGTTATCAAGTAGGCCATAGACAACGTGTAGAAATCGAAAATATCCAATGTTGACTTGAAAAAGTAACATTTAGGGCAATTTCAAAGGAACTAACACGCAGGATTCGCACATTTTTAAAGTTTACGATTTTATAATATTTTTTTTATAACTCCTACGAATATGTGATAATCAAAAAAAGATAGGTTAATTCATTGGCTATATAGAACTATAATCAGTTTGCATGTCTCCATATTAAAATTCGGAGATATGATTTTTTCAATGTCGGCGGAAAAAATTCAAAATGGACTCGAAAATATAACGAGCAATCCGAGGCAAAAGTTATAAAACGCGCGGTCGCTCCAGTGGATAATACAGTTTGAAAAAAAAAAAGAAATATACAATGTTGGTGACGAAACAAAAAAAAAATATTTAAAATAAAGATAAATTATAACTAAAAATACAGATCAAAAATTAAAATTAAATTAAATTAACAAACTAAAAAATAAATAAAATTAAATGAAAATCGGCGTACATTATGATTTATGTGTTTGTGAGTGTTACGTGTTTTATATTGGTTTTGTGTGTTGCGTGCATATATGTTTTATTCTTTTATGTTACAAAATTTTGGTAATATTGTCTTTTTTGTTCTTTAATCATAGACATATGAATATTACTAGACCAGAACATAAAGGTGAGGGGTAGAAACCAACTACAGCGGGACGCAGAGCGGGAAGATGAATTTTTGGTGATACGTGATTCGTCAATAACTTAATCTGAGAGTATATGGGCATCTCGCATTATAATATCACCATTTAGTTCATAACCGGTGACAGGCCGGATACGCGCCGGCGCTCGCGTCATATGCACATGCGCGAGAAAATAATTCAAATATTTGAATAATACTTCTGACAAAAAACTTTTGGTCTGCGATTTTGGGCCTTCTATGTACACAATTTGTATGAAGAACAGTGTCAGAATCGCTTGCGCCATAATTACTCTCGGAGACGCTACAAGTTTCATTCACCTTGCAACCCAGGAATATTTTTAAAACGATTTCTTCTATGACAATCGGCTGTCAGAATTTGCCGCGATTTCAACTGTCGCGATAAATACGCATTCTGCGAATAAAACATCGTAAAACCCATTAATTTACGTAATAAATGCAAGTAATGTTGTTGTGGTAGATAGTTTATTGTGTTGTGAACGTGATTCAGTCAATAAAATATACAATAGCTCAAAATTTATCAACAAAACATTCAATTCAAAGTTCAAAATGGTGCTTTTTTTAGTGTTTTTTTGTGAAGTTTCGCGAATTTCCACGAAATGGCCTGGCCTTTGACCGGTTAAAAGTAAACTCTGCTTTTCAATGAACAGACCTTTTTACATGGGAACGCGAATTGTTCGCCGCGTAATGAATAAACTTGCGAATTCCAAATACAGAAAAGTAAAGTTCGCCTATTTTCTGAGTCAAATATTTTGTTGCCGTATTTAGTTAAGACACTTTTACAAATGTTTCATAATTTACTTACCCCACTAAACAACGACGAGCACACGCCATGTATCTCGAGTGAAAGTTTGTGTTACAAAAACGATAATATTATGTGATCTGAATATGCTTAAAATAAAGTAAAATAATGCTTGCCTATGGAATGTAATACAGCAATTTTGTTTTATTCTCTTTTTCACTTCTATTTTTACACGTTTTCAAAACACAAGCAACTATTTTTGCCGTGTTATTTCGTAAAATGCACCGATGAGTGCTCGACGCTGGCTCGCAGATGAATGATGACGTCACATTTTTTAGATTCATGCAAAGCCATACTCGATCCCAGCCGGTTCCAATGGAACCGGTATGGGGAGGGGGAAATAATACGCTTTTATCACTTAGGGCAGGTCTAGTAATATTCATATGTCTATGTCTTTAATCCATTTTTTTTATTTTGTGTCTGAAATTATTTTTGTTTTCCTCAATTTTTGTTTCAAGTGAAAGACTATTGAATGCTTTTATAGCATGGTATTTATGGTGTCTTTGTCCAAAGGTAGTGTTTACTGTCGGAGTTTTTATGTTTTCTTTGCACGCTTGTCTAACCGGTCTATTAGTGATATTTTGTGTTTGATGGAGTGTGTTTTTTTGGTCAAAAATGTAATTTAGTAGTGTTTTAACATATAATTGACGTGTATCTAGTATGTCACAAGTTTTATATATTTGGTCTGTATCGGTTTTTGTACTTACTCTCTAATGAAAGAGAAAGTACAAAAGAAGTAATATCCACTAAGAACTTGAACCGCTAAGAAATAAGAGAAGGTACAAGTAGAGAACTGAGAGTGACTTAGTTAGATAGAGAACTTATAATGGGATACCTGATGTATTTGCGCCGCTTCAGAGAGTTCCATAATCTGCTGCGCAGCTCTCAGAAGGGGCAGGTGGGCATGGGACACGAGGCTGGGCAGGCGGCGCCACTCCCGCATGCACAGCGAGGAGGCCCCCTCCACGTGGCGCTCCACGGCCCCCAGGTGCTGCTCCCCAGGCTGGCAGATATTTAGGAATCCACGATAAAGGTTCACTTGCCAAACTGGAAAAAAAACACAATAAATAAATATATTACACCCAGAAAAGAAAAGAATATCTCAAAGCCAAAAGCAATAACATGTTTCAGAGGGAATGATATTTGTGCCTGCGCAATAATGGCCGCCAGAGGGCCAGATTGCTGGCCATTATGATCTGATCGACAGAAATTTTTAACAGTCGCTAAGTTTTAAGTTGTTTTACAAGGATGTTAGAGTTTTTAATTTTTCTGCAATTTTTTTGCAGAGAAATGTCAAAATTCGATACTGTCGTAGTAAAGCTCAATCATATTTGAAAATGTTCTTCCTTTTATTTAGGAATTGAAATTTTAGCTTATTTTTACAACAACTTGATTGTTCACAGGGCAACGGGTTTCCACCTGACAAAGCGCTGTCCTGAGAAAATGGATTTTCGGATATGTAATTATCGTTTTTTCGCACCCATAAAATTATGTCCCGTCTTTCCGGTTTATAAAAAATGGTCTGATTTTCCGGATTGAAATTTTCAAAAAATCGCCAGGGTTTCAAAAATATGATAAAAAAAAAAAAATGTCTTAGAATATTTGCCTAAACCGGAAATTTAAAAAATGTGATGCAAGTGGCCTATTTAGGCACATTTATCATATTATATAATACCCTTGTCAGATGCCAACTAGAGTATGACTCTACGTTATGGTCTCCATTTTACAATATTCATTCTGACAGCATTGAAAAGATTCAACATAAGTTCCTGAGGTTTATAAACTATGAATTGCATATTCCTGTACTAAATATTGATTATAATTACCTACTGCATAAAATGTCCCTATTGAAACTTTCAGAAAGAAGAATTACCACAGATTTAATATTATTACACAAAATACTGCATTACAAAATTGAATGTCCTGAATTACTTATCAACATCCATATTCCCAAAAGATCTTGCCGACATTTACTACCCTTTTACTTTAACATCACCAGGACACTCTCTTACCAAATTCCCCGATTCCGAGACTTCACAATCTCGGAAATAAATATTCTGATCTAGGAAATATATTTCACTAACTAACTAACTAACCATCACGCCGTTTCCCCGCAGGGGTAGGCAGAGAGGACGGACCGCCAAACAACTCGGTCTTGGCACACACTCTTTGCCTCACTCACATTCATACATCTTCTCATACATTCTCTTCTATTATTCTGACTTTTGACATGACCCGACTCAAGTATCTGATTCACTTGATCGTGCCATGTCCCCGACTTCTTCTACCATTCACATTCGCATCGTATATTCTTCTTACACTACCCTCCTTCGTTCATTCACTCTACATGCCCAAACCATCTGAGGGTCCCTTTCTTAATCTTACTCATTATGCTTACATCAGCCTTACATTCTTTGCCGATATCCACATTTCTCACACGATCATACATTGTTTTACCACACATACGTCTCAGGGATCTCATTTCAATAGCATTCAGTTTACTTTCATCCTTCCTCTGCCAGTTCCATGCCTCACTGCCATACATCAGGGTAGGTACCAGGACTCCATTGTGGACTGCTAGCTTCGCTTTTTTTTGACAGTTTTTTATTAGCACCAACGGCATTCAGTCCACCATTAATGGAGTTACCGGCATTCACCCTTCTTTCAATATCTCTTTCAGCCTTCCCATCTCTCGTAAACATACTACCCAGATACACAAACTCATCCACCTGCTCCAAGTATTCATCATTCACAACTATGTTGCATACTGTTTTCGTACTCTCTCTTTCAAACACCATGACTTTAGACTTACTTACATTCATCATTAATTCATCCTAGATACGAGAGACTGTAGATCTTCCATAGTGTTAGAAATCAGCACCGCATCATCACCATACAACAGGCAACATACTTTCAGATTACTCAATTTCGCGCCCAATCCCACCTCTTTCAATTCTTGCATACAATTATCCATGTATAGATTGAATAACCATGGTGACATTACGCAGCCTTGCTTAACACCGTTTGTGATGTCAAACCACCCCGTAAAACCACCGTTCACCCTAACACAAGCAAAGCTTCCCTCGTACAGAGACGCAATTGCCTGTGTGAGATTTGTATTCACTCCATACTTGGACAAAACCTTCCATAGCTTTTTCCTGTCGACTCGGTCGTATGCTTTTTGTAGATCTACAAAGGCGCAGAAAAGTTTCTGGTTTTTCGCCAGAAACTTCTCAGTAAGCATACGCAAGGAGAAAATCTGGTCCATGCATCCCTTTCCACTCATAAAGGCACCTTGCACATCCCATATTTTATCCTTTGTTTCCATTCTTACCCTTTCAATCAATATTCTTCCGTACAGCTTGCCGACTGAACTTAGCAGGCTAATAGCCCTATGATTCCCACATTCCATACGTGACCCTTTACCTTTGTATAACGGCATGATTACAGCCCTTCTCCAATCTAATGGTGTGTAACCCTCCTCTAAACACTGGTTAAAAAGTTTGCACAACCATGTGAGAATAATATGGCTTCTTTAAAGTATTTGGCAGCAATATTGTCGAAACCAACATATATTTCACCTTAAGAATAACCAATATGAACATTGTTTATTCCAATTCTTTTATACCTAGACACAAATAGTCGCGGATAATTTTGTTAATATTGTTTTTTTTTATGTTAGACTTCTTATCATTTTTACCAATGTATTTTATTTCATATTATGTGCTTTTATTGTTACATTTTTTTTCATTATATTATATTTTCTTTATTGTTTTAGTTTTAAAGCGGGTAAAAGTACTATGAGTGACAAATAATGTAAAAGCCCATTAGGGTGTGTAATAAATAAATAAATTAATGTGCTGTAAACCAATTAAAAAAATAATTAATAACGGTTCAAAAATATTGTCACAAGAAAGCAATACATTACAGTAAGTTTCAGTTTAATTTCGCATCAGATTTGGTAGGTAAATGAATTGTGAATTTCAAGCCAGTGATAATAGAATATGTATTCGTAAAACCACTAAACCTAGATACATTGAAAATACAGACAATTTTCTATGAAATAAGGCATAAAATATACGGTCTTGTGTAGTGGTAGTTATAACAGTATGGAAAAACAGTGAATAAGGTGAGATATTTACTCATTTCTTTGGGACAGCTGTATTCCACCTCAGCGAGTGCCTCTTTCATCTGCTTCCAGTTGGGGACTTGCCAGGAACTCTCCAGAATGAGAAAGGGATTCCGCTCCCCGCGGGTCTGGCCTATCTCCAGAAGAAGATCCCACTGATTTAGTTCCTTGGCGCACTTGATCCAGTGGTTGGTCCACAGCATGCACTCCTTCTGGATGGAGTACGGAGCGGGACCCATGGAGCAGTCTTGCTTCAGTTTGAACATTGCAACGTCATAGGCACCCTGAAAAAGAAACATGATTAATTAATATACAGTTTCATTATATGTATATAATACAATTTAAATAAAATCACACAAGAGCCAGTGAAACTATAATATATCTCCATGTGGGGAATGCTGTGGTGATGAATGAACTGGGGGAAGAGAAGGTTAGATAGACAAACAAAAAAAAAATTCTACCAGCCAACCTCTTACCCCGTCCGTCCCCAATTCCCCAAATTTGCAGTTAATTAAAAACATGTGTTGTGGTTTGGAATAGTGACGAAATTGACTTTTTATAGTTGCCAGTCTTACGTTGTGATTGATAGTACTAAAAATGAAATGTACATATTATAATATAAAATAGTAATTTTTACCTGTGCTTGCTCGTAGAAGCCTTGCTGTTCATAAGCAATGGCTACATTGGTCTCCCGGTAGTGAGCGTGCTTTTGCCACAGACCCGACCACATGTCTTCCTCAAAGAGCAGTTCGTACATATCGCTCAGTGAATCCAATATGTCCTAGTGAAATAAAGTAGCACTTAGAACAGTTACACAAACTTATATTAAAATACAAACTACTAAAATGTTAATAAAAAAAAGAATATGACTACATATATAAACACTTACAGCCTTACTAATAAGAAAAACACTTCCCAACCATCAAAAGGTGTTTTAGTTACACATAGACTGTACAAGCTCTGTTTTGAATTCTTACTACATAATAAAAAATGTCAAGGTGCGAAAGCTGCGAGCTGCTAAAGCTGCGAACTGCCAACGTCGCATTTTGGCAGACTGATGCCTGCGATTCTGATCTTGAAAAAGTTAGGTTATTTTTGACATATTATTTTTTAATTTACTGTTACCGCATGAATTTTATAAGAATTCCAAGAAAATGTGGCAGCGCTTTTGCCCGGAAAGCGAGAGGTCCTGGGTTCGAGTCCCAGAGGTGCCGATATCTTTTTCTGATTTTTCTGTTTTCAGATTTTCAATCGAGTTTCGCTTATATTGTCTTCATTTAATTAAATATTATAATTTTATCTAGTTTTTAAATGGTATTTGTTTTTACGAGATCTTCAAAAACAAGAAATATATACATAGCACATATAAAATACATTGGAGATATTCTGAAATTCTATGAAAAATTTCAAGTTTATACAACAGATAAACAAACTGTAAAAACAATGTATAGTTTGGCAATTAAGTGTAGAAATTAAATAAATTGGAACTAAACGTTTTCATTACTATGGTAACACCGAATTATATGACGTTTCCTATGGCTGTCATGTTATCGCATGTTACGGTTGATTTATTGTCTTAAATCTGAGTAGAAGATCGCTGATTTGATAATATTTTTATTCATTGTTTGCCTGAATTTAAGTAAAATGAATAAACCATTACATAGTGATGCAAGAGGGGTTATATTCTGCATTTTTTAACGCTGCCTAGCCGAGTATCATGCGAAGAAGCTTCTGTCTAATTTAGAAGATGTTTACAAACGAACTGCAGAAATGACTGGTACGTAGTATAGTTTGTTTAATAAATTTCATTAGTATTACAAGATTTATGCCAATTTTCAAGCGATAATAACCATTACAATCTGATTTGAGGTTATGTTAAAAAATCCGAATTTGACACTTCCATTTGACAGTTAATATGCGGCCACAGGAAAAAGGGAATAACTCAATAAAAAAAAAAAATAACATGCAACTTCTTTAAACTCGTAGAAAAGTTACCTTTTTCTCGTTTTCTCTTTCTTTCTTTCTAAGTGAATATTATCTAGTGTGTGTTTTTAAAACTGCCCTCTATAATAATAATTTTAATGATGTTTTTCACACACATGTAAATCTGAATCAACGGTAAGACGAATCGTCAAGGAAGGGGAAAAGGCAGATGGAAAATTTGAAACACCGGGAAAACGAAAAATGGGCAAAATAATAATAATATGTAATAGCACAAGTGCTGATGATTGGAGAAATTGTTGCAAACACGTGATGAAAATTGAGGCAGAATATTATGCACGAGGCAGTACGTACTATATATGATGATATCGATGAACTGCGTTTAGATGAAGATGAAGATACGGAAGAAGAAGAATCACACGAGGACGAAGACAATAATTAGATGTCTGGTGTTGAATTAATAGACTTAAATTTTTAAGTATCTACGTTTTTATATCGAAATAAACGCCCACTTAAAACTTGTTTTGTTTTATTTTCTTCTATTAAATTCAAAGATATTCAAATACAGAAGAGATATGCTATGGTGTCCGCGCAACTGTCGCCGGACTATGCGCTAATTAGCGTAGTTTTCATACAAAAAGAATTTGTTCATTTCGTTGATTTTTTTTAAATGTGCATTAATATTGGTTTACAAAATATTTTGAATACGGAAAGAATTCGTTCATTTAGTTTAACGTTCGTTTGGTTTATTCGTTAATTATTTGTTCTTTTAGTTTATTTGTTAATTGGTAAACAATATCGGCGACACCCGGAAGCGCAGACCCACATAGTAAAAACAGCAGATAGCACATCTACTTATATTTCAATATCTTTGATTAAATTACAGTTTTTTGTGCAAATTTTTTGAAAATACAAATACGCTATGAAATATGCATTTTGGCAGAAGTGTTTTTTAAAACATACATTCATTGTCTTATGAGCCATCTTGGTGTTGCCATTTAAAACTAGAAAACGATCGCAGCGCCATCATTTATTTTCTACACTTAATTGCCAAACTGTATATCTTTCCATGAATTATTTTATAACTGTTAAATGTCAGATTCTATTTTTCAAACAATTTCTATTAGTAAGGTTTTTGAATACAAGGTTGTTTATCAATTATATAAAATTTACACCATGTTTATTAGCCTTTAGGGGCCATCCATAAATTACGTCATACGAATTTCATGATTTTTTGACCCCCCCCCCCCCCCCCCCCCCCCCCCCCCGGTCACACATCGTCACATTTGTGAGACCCCCTGCTGCCCAGACGTCACATATTTTGCAATTTAACATGTAAAAAAAATAGTTGGTAATATTTTAAAAGTTTTTTAACAACATTCAATATTGTCACGGTTACATTTGCCACAACGGAGGGGCTGTAATGGGATTCCACGACGGAGGGGGCGTAATGGGATATTACAATGGAGGGGGCGTAATGGGATATTACAATAGAGGGGGCGTATAATGGGATAGGGAAAATATTTTTGTGGCAGTCGCATGTGTCGCAGTCGTTTTGTGCATGTGACGTCACAAAGCTCATGACCCCCCCCCCATACCCCTTGTCACACTTCTCTTCTCCCCCCCATGACAGGTGTGACATAATTTACGGATGGCCCCTTATCAGAATACAAAAAAATATTACTGTTTGCGGAGTGCTTTCCGGCTCAAAGTCATAGCAGTCCGAAGCGTCCTTCTTAATTTTGGCCAGAATAGTGGCATCGAAAGCCATTTGTTCCAGATTTAAAGTCATCCTGTGCCATAAATTATGGGATTTTCCTAGATATTTCATAAGAGCCCTAAAATAGTAATTTTTAAATTATTACAAGAAAAGTAGTAATACCATAAAATAAGTAAATACATCCATACTAATATTAACTTTCTAATAAAGTGTGTTTTATCGGAAGTGTCCTGCAGGTAAGTATGTTTCTGTATCTATTTGTAAATAATAAAATTAGATAGGGCCTAAGATTCATAATAAATTGTAAAGTGTCCTTGAGGTGATTTTTCACAAAAACGGAGCTCTATAAATTATCCAATTATTATTATTATCATCATTATAAATGCGAAAGTGCGTGTGTTTGTTTGTTACGCTTTCACGCCTAAACCACTAAACTGATTTAAAAAATTCTTTCACCAATAGAAAGCTACATTATCAGCGAGTAACATAGGCTGTATATAATGGTAAGCTCTGGCGTTATGAAATTTGCATAAATAAAAATGTGTGTATTTCATATATTTCAGCAGCAGGGAGGAAAGGCAGGGGGAAGGTGGGGTTCGCGGAGAGGGAAGAGACGAGGGAGGGGGAAGGCGGGGAAGGTGGAAGGGAACGGAGACAATGGGAAAAGACATGCAGATTTCTTTGAATGGCTTTGCAACGCGTGCCGGGTACCAGCTAGTACATAATATAATAAAGAGCTTACGGTTTGATTACAACTGTTGGATTACACCTGGACAGAGCTTCCACAAATGTTGTGATTGCACTTAATTGGGACTGATGTTCTTTCTGAATGACATGAGTACCAGAAGATATAAATGGAACCATTTCGGATATGAGAGTCTGTAAAAAAAAGGAAAAGAAAACATTAAATAACATGCTAATAACAAACTAGCCCTTATATGTATAAAGTTGAAACATAGAATGGAAAGTAATTTACAGTAAGTTGTCTCTCATCCAATATGGACCAAAGCTTGGGGAACATGTTAATCCAGACCCAGTGGGCTAACTGCTCATCCATATGGCAGAGTTGGGCAGCGGCAATCAGCAGTTGTTCCGTACGAACTTTACGGGCCGTCTCCAAGAAATCAGATTGTTTCCCGATGAGCATTGTGATGGCGTGGTGTCTACAACAAAATAAATATTATAAATTATGAGCATGTTACTTAAAAATTGTCAAGGGTATTGCATATTGAAAAATTAAGCAGTTGAATTCATACCGGTTGGGAACTTGTTTGTCAATTTCATCCCGCCGGTTATTAGAATTGGAATCTACACTGGACAAATCCATATCAAGAACATCTTCTTTATCTTGGTCCAGGATATCATAGTTGTCGGGAACTTCCTCCATGCTCGTGTAAATTACAAAGTTCTTCTTTTCATCACAGTCTGCAAGATTTATCACAGAAGCAATGCTGGGCAAAAGATTGATTTCATTGGAGATGTGAATTTGAGTACCTGAAACAAACAAAAACATTCGAGTTTTATAACTTATCGGGATTACTATGTAGCGAGAAATAAAATTATAAAAATAAGCCGTCTTCCCATATCTAGCTATTTAATAAAATGGTAATTAAAAGATAAATATTATCCTTACTCGACACAGCAGTAACTATCAGTAATTCTATGCACTGTTTAATCCAGTAATGTGGGCCGATAGCATCCCAGTTTTGAGAGCAAATAATGTAGAGCAACCTGTCGTGGAGTCTCCTTCTCATGGAGCCATCAAACACCTCAAAGAACTTAGCCCGGATGTGAGGCTGGGGGCAGCGCAGCCCGGACAGGAAGGCCGGCTCTAGTTTGGAAGTCAGCTCGGAAGCCTTCAAGTGTTCATCTCTGTAAACATAGTTGACTAGTTCCAAGTACTGCGCATTCAGCTCCAAATCATCGGGGAACCTCTTTTCCACGTACTGCATCATTTTCACCAATAGAATAGATTTCTCGCGTATGGAGGGAGCTTGACTCAGGGTGACAGGATTACGATTCTTCATCCACTCTTCCAGCATTTTGGTGACAGCCTTCATTACCTTGACATCTGGCGTCTTTTCTATCAGACCTACTAGAATAGTTCCGATAAAGGTTTTTCTCATATCCCCTCCCATGACTACCACCCTGGTTTTAATAAGATCTAAACTTAGAGTGAGCAGTTCGGAGGAAGCCGGGCTGGCCTCGGGTGTTGCGGGATTCAAGTGCTCTTTAGCCATACGTCCCAACACTCTCATGAAGGGTGTTATCAGTCGATCTATGTAAGATTCATTCTTCATACAGGCGGCTTTCAACATCATCAGAGTGCCGTACAGCGTGCTCGGGTTAGCCGTAGCGTTCTTCTCGTAATTAGCCAATCCTTCAAAGACCATCTTGCTAACGCAAGCGTACAGAGTTTCTAGTTCTTCGTACTTAGAAGCGACGTTGGATCCTGTGGGTTCCGTGGGGAAGAGCTCCATTAATTTGGCAAGAAGACTGTGCACTAATCTGATAACTTTGGGGTTTGTGCTGGTGATGCAGGCGGCCAGGCCTCGTTGCAACGGCTTAAGGGATGCCAGAATTTGTTCCCTCTTCATAACTCCAAGCAGGAAAGTTAACAATTCCAGAGCTGTGCAAATGTTTCCAAAATTGGGAGCGGTGTTTTCAACATTTGTGAACACTTTGTCAAACCACGCCAGCTTCAGATCACATTGCTGGGGCCATACATCGGGCTTCAAGGCCGTCTTCAGAAGAGTGACACATCTTCGAGCCAATTGCTCTGCTGGAGAGCTGCCTACAGGAGTGACTTCCGTATTCTAAAAAAACAAACAATTCAAAATAAACGATTCCGCCAAATAAGACCATAAAATTCTCATAAAAATTACTCAATATTTACCTGAACCTGACAAGCCAACCTTAAGAGCAGATTCAAGACTATATCAGCCTGACCTCTTTCAATAGGTTTAAGGGATTCAGGATCCGCTTTAGTAATAGATGGAGTGGTGCTCGAAGTTGAAGATTGAGAAGGACTAGTCCAGCCAGTATTGAGGGCCTTGCGTGGCGGCTCAAACCCTCTGAGGGAATTAGAGTCTTCTGTGGAAGGTCTCTTCATTCCAAAAGCAAGAGTCAAATTCGCGGTCAAACCCTGGAAAAAATCAATACATAAAATTTAAGGAAGAGCACATTTAGTACATAAATTAGTGAACTGGCTTAGTATCGGTGATCATTTTTTAAATCCAATAGGAACTGGTCCAAAATTAGCCCATTCCTCGGATGCACTGTCATCCAGTGATAGCTAATCACTGGGACAGGCAATGACGTCATATGTAATATATAGCCGCTTGATAAAACTGAGTATTACCGTCAATCTTTCCATATCCGGAGAGACACTACAAATTCACAAATTCATACCTAGGGGGGGCACATCCCTATGCGACCTAACTAACGGAAGTGGCGACATCTTTTGACGAATTCTTGAATTCGAAACTGAATTAGTGGTATTTTTATTTAAAAATTTCACATACACAGATGTTATTTGTGGCGCGGCGCGTACGGCATGTCGTCAGACATGCACTCGAAGCCGGGTTCTGAAATTCAACCACGCATATGCTAACCTATTAACCGGTCAAAGGCCACGCCATTTCATGAAAATTCACTAAAAAAGCACCACTTTGAATTTTGAATTGAATGTTTTGTTGATTAATTTTGAGCTATCGTATATTTCATTGACTGAAACACGTTCCTAGAACAAATAAACTATCTACCAAAACAAAATTACTCCCACACACTCTACACTAATACCTACCCACCCAATCTACATTATTAACTAGCAACGGCTCCACCCCTACCATAATAAAACATTGTTCTAAACTGTCAAATTAGTATAAGCTTTCCCTGACGAAGGAACGTTTGTTCCGAAACCGGTCGGATTTGCACATTATATAAGTGGTTTATACAAAGTTGTATTGTTTCATTTTTTCTAACATTACTTGCATTTATTACGTAAATTAACAGGTTTTACGATGTTTTAGGAACACGCATAAATTGCGACGGGTAAATTCGCGGTAAAATCTGACGTTTCTAAGTCATAGACATAATCGTTTTAAAAATATTCTGGGATTACAAGGTGAATGAAACTAGTGGCTATATCATCTATGATGTTAGCGCAAGCGATTCTGACCATGTTCTTCATACAAATTCTGTACATAGAAGGGCCAAAATCGCAGACAAAAAGTTTTGGTCGAAAATTTTATTCAAATTTTCGAATTATTTTCTCGCGCATGCGCAAACGACGCGCGCGCCGGCGCGTCTCCGGCAAATCAGAGGTTAATGTAAAGTACCTCTTGTTCATCAGCTTCATCCTTGATCCTCTGCAATTCCCATTTGATGATTACTTCTGCAAGTTCCACAGCCAATCGCCGATGCTCTATGGAAGGACTGGCGCTGTTAGCCAGCTTCTGCATAGCTCCAACCATATGTGATACAAGAGCATGTCTCACCGGATAGTACACCTAAAACGTCATAATTATAATCATCAATTTGATTACAGAACTCAAATCAATATTATCATTAAATTAGTTTTATTAAAGTTTATTCTCTTTAGTATATTCTCATTAAATTAGTTATTAAACTTTACCTTATAATGTCTAATAACGAGCTGCAAAATATGGAATAGTTGTTGCATGGTGTGGCCGTCCTCAACAATGATCTTCTTGGTCCAATGTGTTAGCATAGTGTTGCCATCTTCCATTCGATATGGCATGGCTGGAGTCAGTATCTCCAAAGCCTGTCTCACCACCTGCCTGGCTTCAACAGCATGGGCCTTCAGTAAGCTGTGGAACACTGAAATACACAAGCTTTTTAATTCCTGCAACAAATTTAACTACAAACAGGTGTAACAGTACAAACCCGAAGGATTTTAACCAGCGATTACTGGGCGTATTTGGAATAAAAAATGTATGTAGATGTTATTTTGTTATCCGATGTTAAAAACAAAAATACATATTTTACCATCACCGTAAAAACGAATACACGAAACACATTCAAAACTAGTCTAAATGCATTAAAAATAATTGCATGCAGTTTCAACGATTCTGCAATAGGCCACTTGCATTGAATTCATAACGACTTAGAAAAAATCGTGTGGATAGATCTTTTTATTAAGATTGCGAAAATGTTAGTAAAATTTTTTAGAAATGTAGTTTTTTTATTTTTAAATAAATAAATCCATTATTTGGGCTCGTGACGTCACTACATGAAAATTTCCCATCTCCGAAAATGTTCCTATTAATTTTGTAAAATTCCACACTGATTTATTTTTTTAATATGGCATCACTTTGATTTCAGGCGAATTTTTGAATTCGTTCACTAGATTTATAGTTTGTTCTCTACGAACTTATCATTTGGTTTGACTTTTTGACAGAAGAGAACCCCGTACATTTTAGAAGTTCTGAAGAGAACCCTGTACATTTTAGAAGTTGGTACGTGTTTTAGAGGTATAATGGTTATGGTGCTAATTTTAACAAAATCAAATTTTATCTTATAATTTACAAGTACAAGTATATTACATTGGATTTAGTAATATATACATTGTATATTATAATGATTTATGATCAATAAGATGGTCAAGGAAAAAAATATTTATGAGATGTAATATTTTTGGTATGCCTCGTTATTCTCCTGTGCCATTCGTGTGGAAAACGTTCTTTTTTTTAAAAATGATTTTCGGCTATGTAATTATCGTTTTTTCGCACCCATAAAATTATGTCCCGTCTTTCCGGTTTATAAAAAAATGGTCTGATTTTTCGGATTGAAATTTTCAAAAAATCGCCAGGGTTTCAAAAATACGAATAAAAAAAAAAATTTACGGAATGTCTTAGAATATTTGCCTAAACTGGAAAAAAAAAATGTATGCAAGTGGCCTATTAGATATAAAAATACAGGAAATATTAAAATATAATGTAATTACTTATTTACTACACAAAACACTTCTTCACTTTTTGTCCAAAAACTGAAAACAATTGAAAAATTTGCACATATTTTCTGATTTTTGTTGTGAAATGGTGTCTAGGAGTTGAAGGGGTGGACCATTTCGTCTGACTTTTTGAAATATTGGCATACAGAGCTCCGGGCCAAAAAGGCCCCTTTCTCTTTCATCATGAATTTATATTAATGGTTGTTGAAGAAAAGATTTTTTTAGTTGTTTGTTAAAATTTTTTTGCAAATGTACATGGCTGCAATATGGGGAGGTTAGACTTTACGGAGGATTTGTTTTGGTTTTTTATGTGTGGTACGTACGTTTTCATCGCACCGGACGAGGCAGTTTATGGACGCGTTTTCATGGGAGGGAATTCCCGCATAAAAATTTTCCGCGAGACTTAAGATGTGTTTTTTCAATGAGGGTATTTCAGAGTCTTTGTGAAGTTGGGCTACCCTCATCCATCTGGGGGCGCCTAGGGCTATACGTATGGCTTTATTTTGGAAAGTTTGAAGTTTTTTCAAAAGAGACTCGGAAGCGTGGGCCCAGATGGGGCTTGCATAAGTTAGTTTTGGCCTTATAGTTGATTAGGAGTTTATTTTTAGTTGAGAGTTTTTTATTTTTTTTGCTTAACATGGGGTAGAGGGCTGCAAGGATTTTATTTGCCGAGGCTAAAATTTCGTCTATGTGCTTTTTCCAAGTTAATTTACTGTCTAGTGTTACACCGAGGTATTTAATACTTTTTTTCCACGGGACGTTTTCTCCGAACAAGTGAATATTAGGTGGCCTTTTGGGACGTCTACGTGAGAAAACGCAGGCGGCGCTTTTTAGGGGATTTATACTTATTCGCCATTGTTTAAAGAAGGTTTCTAATTTAGATACGTGGGATTGAACTTTACGGGTAGCTTTATTTTCACTTACCGAGGTTGACATGACGTCGGTATCGTCTGCAAAGTTTCCTATTTTAGTGTGAATGTCTTGGCTACCGGGGCGGGGGATGTCGCTTAAATAAATGTTAAAGAGGGCTGGCGAGAGAATAGAGCCTTGAGGGACACCAGCTCTTATCAATCTCACTGTGGAGAAGATACCATCTAGTTTTATTTTGAATTTACGGTCTTTAATAAAGTTTGCTAAGAGTTGAGTCATTGAGAGGGGAATACCTAGGAAGTTCAGTTTATAAATGAGACCTCTAAGCCATACTTTGTCGAATGCTTTGCAGACGTCTAGGGAGAGGACTACCGTGTGTTGGGGATAATTAAAACCGTTTGTTATTTCTTTGACCATCCGCAAGAGTTGGTGGAGAGTGGAGTGGCCCAATCGAAAGCCGTGCCATTTCGTCTGAGTAAATTAGCAGGCGCAGGATTTGTCTACCCGCCCCACCATATGTCACCGAGTAGTTGGGTACAGTCTAGTGCAGTGGTTCTTAACCTTGTTGGCAGTGTTGCCAACTTAACGGATTTCCTATCATATCTGACGGATTGGAGTATCCCGAAATGAAGAATTTTGTGCCTAACGAAATTTACAAGATGACGGATTTCCAGGCGGATTTGAATAAAGTAACAAATTACATACTTTTGTAGGCAAAAATAGCCTGTATTTATTGGGTGTCTGATGGAATTCTGACCGTCGATCCGTCATGATTTAGCGGGAACGGAGATTTCGAGCTGGCAACACTGCTTGAGGTACTGACCCCCACCCGTTTCATATGTGCATTCACCGAACCCTTCTTAATTGGAAATCGAACCAAATCATTTGAGTCGACCTCCGCCGAACCCGTGAGACTGACTCACCGAACCCCTGGGGTTCGATCGAACTCAGGTTAAGAACCACTGGTCTAGTGGGTTATGTGATATGCACTCCGTATCGTTCCAGCAACACCAAGCAGAGGAGAGAGTGAGCGTATCACGTGATTCCGTCACGACATGTAGCAGTGTGATCAGTGGCGAAGTGTGATGGTTGGAATCGCTGGTTGAAATCCTTCGGGCACATGCTGTTACACCCTTGGAATATGTACTTCAACAATAATTATAAGCCAATATTTTTATATTACCTTGAAGGACTATCCTTTTATGGATAGCGAATTTGGCGATTATATGACTGAGCAAAAGATGACCGTGGTATCTGCAAAATAAAGAAAACATGTGTTATTTTATTTATAGCACAATAATGCCATTTATATTATTTACGCTGAAATTAAGAGTCAACAGGAAAAAGGAGGTGGAATTAGAATTGACTTCATTTTCCTACTAGCCAATTTAAATTCCCGATAGCTCACCAATCTCATCATATTTGGATAGTAAACTTTCAACAGAATTTCTGCCACTATCTAGACAGAAATGAACCAACCTTGTGGCAGGATCAACGTAATTCTTGACCAGCAAACACGGCCAAGCAAAGGTCATGAGCCTCCTCAGTTTGTTTCCTTGCTTCTTGTTATTGGCGTCGTGAATGTGGGCAGATGCCTGTTCCAGGAGTAAGCAGGCAAACTGGAGGAGGGAGATTCGCACACTGTCCGAACAGCCAAACGGATTTTCAGGATCGATTACCTGCCAGAAAACAGTGAAGTTAGAACACACGGAAATTATAGCCCCAAGTGAAAAACAAGTTAAAACAGCTTAGGGAAATTATGGTGCACTGTAATGCGTAGTGTTATGGTTCTGAACTTTGCGGATATTTCGCTATTCGTAAGTCTGTAGTAAAAAAAAGTTCATGTTATAAAAGCATCCCTTTGCTTTCATTTAAAATTATCACATGAGGCTATTTTATTTTGAAAATATTGTATGCTTTAACAGGGATTACTCAATTGAATGAATTTGATAGAATATAAAACATAAGTTAAACTTACATTATTTATGAAGACGGAGACAACGTTATCAGGATTGTCCTGGTAGGGGGCAGGGGCTCCTCCAACTATCTTGTGTCCCTTTTCAAAGCTGACGGCGAAGCAGGGTATCAGGATCATCTGCAGGACTTTAGCCTTCAGGTCCTGGGACATGGTATCTGTTTGGAAGTGATCCACGAACCTGAAGAACGCTCGACGCTTCCATTCCACAGTGTAATTTTGAGCGACAGTGTTTTCAAGAAAGTCGCGAAGGAACTGTAAAAGGTTTATAAGATGGTAGTCAAATATGCAAGCACATAACTTAAAAGTACATAATATTATATAGTTTTGTTGGCTTACCTGGAAGACTGGAATGAACCGATTGCACAAAGCTCGCAACAGTTGGAAAAGCAGGTCAATTTCAGTATTATGGTGACAGAAGTAATGCAGCAGTATCTTTACTATCAATTTGGGTTCTTTCCAATGTGTACAATCCACAGTATCAACATTTTTGTGAGTTTCCTGAGAACAAAAATAATTTAAAAAAAATTGAAATCATGATTTCATGTGTTAATTGTAAAAGTTTCAATGAAGGTTTATATAGACACACAGAATACATAAAATGATTTAATTGTAGTAGAATGGTATTAACCTGGTAAGCATCATTGCACCATATCCTTTTGAGAGCTTCCACGATATCAGGCTGAGTTGACAGCCATTGGTCATCGTGCTTGATGAGCAGCGAAATGATGCGGATGGCCTGGTACTGCATCTCGTTCTTGTCGGTGTGCGTGAGGGCAGGCGCGGCATGCGTGTGTGCGAGCAGCAGCGTGACCAGGCGAGGCTTTTTCACCGTCTGCAGTACCTCGCGGTAAGGTTTGCCCTTGGCATGGGTGATGAGGTATTGCAGGAAGCGGCTGGACTGCTGGTCCTTGATGCTGTTGTCGCTGAGGAAGAGCTCCAAGGTTTCTTTGGGGAATCTGAAAATTCATTTTCACATGTGATACAATTTTAAAGACAAGTTTGCTATTATCTTAGAATGTCAAAAAAACAAGGCATTTTTAAAAACTGAATTTAATACAGCACAAGAATCAAATTGCCACCATGGATCAGAAATAGGGGACTGTTGCGAGGCTGAAAAGAGATGGGGAAGACGAAAGTTGGGAAGAGGAGGCTGACTATACCTCAATAAGTAGTCACTAAAGTGGCATTTTGATTGAACATCAATATTTTAGACATTTAATTACCTTAGTAAGAATTTGATAAGAGGTTCTCTAAACGGTGACCCGGCTTCTATCATGAGAGCTTTCTCAGCCTGGAGAACTAAACGGCACAGGGATTCTAAAGATTTGCTCGACGCAGCGGGAATTTGATGAAATATACCGATCAATAGAATGATCTTCTGCTCGTTTTCACCAGTCTTTGAAGCACCCAAGAAATTGGTACCTGAAAGTTTTTTTTATCACATTAGGTGAGGTCAGGTTATCTCATATGAATAAGATGCAAACAAAGAACCATTTAATAATAAGAATAAATAATGTATTTAGATTTAACACAAGGACAAGCGCTCACCTCTGCTTGTTTGGATTGCATAGTCCAAGAGCTTTTTCAGAAGCTGTAAAAGTTGCTCTGATAGCTTTTCATTGAACGAAGAGGGGAAAAGTTGCGTCAGATAGGACAGTCTCTTGGCGCTGTTCACGCTAAGGTTTCTATAGTCTCCCAGCGTAAGTAATAGAGGTCGCATTATCGGGTGAACAATCTCCATGTCTATTTGGAAACCACTCAAGAACTTCTGCATACATTCAAAGCCAGCCTGTTAAACAACAAAGTTCATTAATGATCAAATTTAATGGAAATAACAGGAAGTGAATTATAAGTTTTAGATGAGATAGAATATAAATATTTTACACTTACATGTTGTAACTCTGGGTCAGATTTCTCAAGGGCCTTGTACAGAACATTGAATATCTTCTCTCGGAATGTCGGCCCTTGAATGTAGTGGCAGGAAGCCAGGGCTTTCAGAGCAGACTTGCGAAGAGGCACCAGACTCACGCTCTTGTAGCAGGCATACTTCCCCAGCACGGCGTCGTCGGCCTCGCAAATGGCTATCAGCTCATGGAAGAACACTTTGTGCTCGGTGATGGACAAATCTGAAAATTGTATAAACTATTTACAACAACAAAATAACATCTAGCTCATATAGGTAGATATTTCATTAGTTTATAAGCCAGAATGTATATAATATAATATGTAGGTATGTAATTTAATTGAACAGAACCTATGGTGAAAAGACGAGGATTGAGTGTAGTGCAGAAAGTAGTTCCATCCATCAGCCCCATCTGGGCGTTGGCCGGCTGATGTCGGAGAAGATGCTTTTTAGGTGGAATGATATCAACTAAGACCTCTCTGTGGGGATCCATTACTTCTGTCACTGTTTTATTTTGAAGCTCAGAAATAAGTCGAAGCGAGTGCATGGCCTAAAATATACAACAAATCATTGGTACATATATCATTTTAAAGATGTGTTGCAAAAATGACTATAAATTTTTTGTAAATAATGACACATACCTGCTCGCGTACGAGAATATGTGGACTGGTGACCTGTCTCACAAGCTCATGGAGAACATCATGCAACGCTTTGTTTCTGGCCATCATCACGTCTGGCTCCAGTACTTTGAAGCTTTGCTCACTGACACCGATAGATGATCCCGTCACGCACACTCTGATCATCTTTTCTAAATTGACTGTAGCCATATCTATAGCTCCACTGGACACTTCCCCAGTCAAGTCCATCATTACGAAAAGGAAGGCTTTCAGGAAGGTAAACATGTGCTGGTAAACCCATTTGATAGCCATCTTTTCAAACATGAACTTGATAGCGATGCAGCCACCCAGCTTAGCGTACCATGCTCTTTCGTAACAGAGGAGAGACATCCTTTCTGCGAGATATTCCATGAGTGGAAGTTGACACGCTCGCTCTTTCCCTCCCAAGATAGTGGCAGCAGTTTCCATCATTAAAACCAGAGCCAAATGACCCGGTTTGCATAGTTCCTTTTCTTCATGACCCATGATTACTGCTATAGCATCGATAAGAACCAAAGGATCCAGTCCCGTGCCCATGGGTCCTTTCCTTTGAGTGAGAGCAAATGGACCGGCTTGCTGGGCAATCGCCACCATGGTATAATGCCTCACGAGTGCTACCATCGTAGGTAGCACAAGGTGGCGCAGTTCTTTAATAGCCGCCGCCACAAACATGCCCGTCAATGCAGTTTGGTGTGTTGCTCTGGTCACACTATCTATGCACTTGTAATGAGGGCTGGTCATGGGAGATATTTTCCCTTCCAAGAAACTAGGATGAAGGAAGAGCTTTTGTAAAGTGTGCTTATCATCATCTAAACACAGAGATGCGGCTAAATAACACCTCAACACTTCCCAGCACTGTCTCCTGTAAAATGGATCTGTGGTACTAGATTTTAGAGCGCTGAATGCAGTGTCAATCACCTTGGACACAGAAAATTCAATTGGCCGGTGGTGTTCTTGGAAGTATGCAATGACTGCGGGGCCATCAGATTCAGTTTCCTTATACTCCAGCCTTTGAGGTTCTATCATCATTTTACGATTACCACCGCCAAATTTTCCCAAAACTCTAAAAGCTATACGAGCCACGTCATTATTTTGTAATGTTCTCCACAAAGCCTGCATCAGATCTGCTCTCACAGGTTGTATGTGCTCATACAAGAAGTCAGGCTGCAGGTTGTCTACACAGAGTTCCAGGGTTCGCAAGCCTTGGGATATGAGAGTGTGGGAGCCGTTGAGTGCTGACACCAGTGGGTCCATCAACATGGGAAGGTACGGTAGCAGACTACTCAGTCTCACTGGGACAGTGAGGCACAATTCTACAAACAGATCCTTCATGTGCTGTTTGTGTAGTCCACTCTGCAGCCTGTTCAGTCCTTCCAGGAGATTTGGCAGAAGGGGGAGGAATTCCTGGTACAACAAATCATGGCTGCCACCGCCGATGGATCTAAAGAGTGCTCTCAGAAGTAGGAAGTAGTTATAAGGCTCTTTGGCTGTCATGGCATATTCCATAGCTTTGTTAACAATACTATGAAGGTGGGGCCTAAGCATGTGTTCATTTTCCGAAGGGAACAGACTGACAGAGCCAAAGACTAATTTGAACAATCTCAAATACAAGTTGGAACGTTCAACATTTGAACCCATTTCCTCCATTCGTTCTAGTAAATATTCCACCAAGACAGTAGCAAAAATTGGTGATGTTGATGGGTTGGATAAGAAGGTGTTTGCGATTATTTGCAGGGTCATGTTCTTGTTTATTCTTTCTACCATGTGAGATATAGTGGCGGTGAATATTTCTTGGAATGTTTGTGGATTCATCATGGAAAACTGAAAAGACAAAAGAAAATATGTAAATACTAAATAGAGAATTCCATTTTAAAGGGGAAAATTTATAAGTTTAATTAGGGTTAAAGTGCTGTATGGGTGACTTACCACTCCACTGAAATGCTCCAGAACCTCTTTCTCCTCCTTGGAGCGTATCATGGCAGAAGGAGGGCGAGGCAGGGGGGTGGGGACCGAGGCCTGCAGCGTGTAAATGTCCAGGGACTGCAGCCCCCATCGCACAAGGCGGATGAACATTAGAGTCTCCCGTGGCAGGAACTGTTTCGAATTTGTAGTCCCATCTGGGGCACCCTGAATAGATTAACTTTAGATTAAAATACTGCACTGACTACCCTACACTTCTAAAAATAAATTTCCTTTCATTAATATATATTTTATTCTATGGAATACATTGAATTGACCGGAATAAATAATAATGACAAGTAATCTGGAAAGCTCGAAGCAGATGGCGTTGGTGTGGTTGGATATCATTTGCATGATTAGACAGCTAAATGACATGGTTTAAGAGATTTTATTTTAAGGCATTTTTTTAAATGGTTGATGAATAATATGGTGGTTTGTGTTTCATAACGCTTAATTGGATCTCGATGGGTTTGTTCTGTTTCACATACAAAGGCAAGAATTCAAACCTATTGGTGAATTTCGCACACTGGGGCTTACAATGGCCGATAATTGCCGGTTGTCAGCCATTGGGAGCCAAAACAGTTGTTTGTTTTTCTTCAGTCTTCTCATCGTTACGCATCTGTCAACATTACCGTTTATATCGTGACAAGCTATCGTGACTCGCATAGTGAATTTACCGCCGGTAATGCATCCCCATTGTAATAAAATTGACTAAGAACTGCCTGTGGTTCATCCAGAAACAGCCAATCAACCACGAGGGATCCACAAACCGGGCAAGATTGCCATCAAACTATCGTAAGTAAGTACCTTTGTGAAATACCAAGGCATAGGCATAGCTCGTGTGGAGTGAACATTAAGCTTCACTCTAACCCCTGTAAGGTGGTGCCATCATCGCGCTAATCTTACAGTTGGAGTGTCAAGGAGTTATTAAAAAATTAATTGAGAAATATACATGCAAAAATAAATGAAGAAGACTAGGTTTGTTTGCAACCTATTTCAAATTGTTTACCTATGAACGTTTGTAATTTGTAACCACACATAATTTTAACAGAACGAGATAAGAAATAAGTTTTGCTGCTTTTTCAGATTGGCAGCTTGTGACAGAAATAACAATTTTCAGCCTATTTTCCAAACTAAAATGTTGAAAAGTGAGGTTAACTCAAGTTTTGAAATAGTGCTTACTTATATTTATATCACCATTAAAGTCACTTTTTGTTCAAATTAGACTCCAGAGGCTTCTCATAGTTTGATACAAATAGTTTATTGCAAACACAAGAATTTTACATTGGTTTATATTTATGGCACAATCCACTTTTTTTTAATGTTAAGTTATTTGTAAATGTTGATCACTTATGTCGTATGTAAACGTATGTCCAGACATTCTTGAGGAGCATAAAGGCACAATACAACGTTGAAACATTTTAATTACTATTATTATTAAACGTTTTTCATCATTGTATGTATAGGAATGGTGGCTGACATGATATTCAACTTCACTAGCGCCAACAACTGATTTGAGCGCTTCAGATTACTTGCCATTTTATATGGCCTTTTAATGTCATCTATCCCAACAAGCAACAATGTTTGTATTTTAGTGACATCCATATACATATCCATTGAACGGGGATAGCCACCGACGGATCAAACACGTGACCAAGGCATACATAAGATTAAGATAATTTTAATTTATAGGCAATGAAATAAGTATTTGACTTACTTTGCAAGATGCACAGCCCCAGGTGATGGTCTTCACACCGCACACCAATGTTTTGACCAATGTTCTGTAATCCGCCACATTGTAATTGTTGATTTGCGATGAGGGGAAACCAAACTTGGACTTCTCTTCGCCGGTCTTCTGGGTGGCAAATGGATCCATGGCCTCCTGCGTAGACCTCTCCTCCTCGCTGCGGAGCTCTGATGCGCTGGCCGACATGGGTACCGGGGTCTGCGGAGTGTTCGGAGGCAGCCCACTCAAAGTATTGGTGGTGGAAGGAAATGGGGCTGTCGGTGATTTGCTGGAAAAGAATACACATTTTGATAATATCTATAAGGAAAAATTTTAATAAAATATCACAAGCTGTTTCACCGCAGGGGTAGGCAGAAAGGATAGACCGTCACACAACTCAGTCTCGGCACACACTCTTTGCTCCATTCACATTCATACATCATTTCATACATATTCTTCTGCTATTCTGACTCTTGTCATGACCGGAAAGTATTTCATTCACTAGATAGTGCCACGTCTTCCTCGAGCAATACCGACTTCTTCTACCATTGTCATATTATTTTCTCTTAACACTCCTTTCTTCATTGATACACTCTACATACCCACACTATCTAAGCATCCCTTTCTTAACCTTAAACATTACTTACATCAGCCTGGCAATCTTTACAGATCTCCATATTTTTAACCCACCCACCTTCATAATGAGACGACAGTCTACCATGCTCTTTAAAACTTCAATATCTCATTATAAATACCTAAAATATGTTCAACATTAAATCAATATTTTAGGTATTCCTAAAACCCACATTTTTGAAAGATAAAATTTAAAAATGTGGTCATTCTGTCTAAAATAATTAAAAAATGTTTCAATGTCAGGTGAGAGAGCAAATTTCAAATTTCTTTGGGATTGACAGAGAAACCAATATGTTATGTAATTCCAACTTTGCTAACCTATTTTCAATATGACAATCTTCTTTTAGTTATTTGTAAGAAAGAGAGATGTAACATAAAAAGTTAAAATTTGTTGTCCTTCTGTACAAACCACTTTACTTTAGTGTAGTCTCTTTCTAGCGCATAAATTTGATGTCTAAAAACAAAGATGTCAATATTAATTATCTTGCTACAAAAAACATAAGTTGTTTAAATTTCTATTTTCATCTGAAAAAGAGCCGAAGGAACCACATCGGAAGGTTCGGCTGTCCAACCATCTGATCCCTAAACCAGTGACATTTGTTTAATCCCTTTCCGCATGTTTCCTTCAAATTAACAGCTAAATCGGGCAAGTCTAGACAAATTGGACGAGCATCGACGGCACAATATTATTCTCATACATCCATACATACGTCAGTGAATAAGTAAATAAAAGAAGATCGCACCATTTTGCCATCAATATGGGCAGCTGCAGCTTGGATATGGTCTTGAACTTGAGCACAAACACCTCGAGAATCCGTAGCAGCAGCTGGCGGCCCTGCAGCGTGGCTGGGGTGCCGGGGGCACCGGTGGCTGGCACCACGGCACCGACCACCGCCCCCGCTCCTGCCACTGCCCCGGGGGCTGCTGCTTCGTCCGAGTACTGGCGAATGCAGTCCACGAGGTTCAGCAGCAGCTTGCAGGACATTGTTTGAATACTGAAAGAGGGAAATGATTGCAATTAGTACGATTTTGAAAGAATGACAGATAGGATGTTGAAAGTTATGACCAAGTGGGTGTCCCAGTGGAAGTGATCCAGAGGCAGACCGAGGAAGAGGTGTATAGAGTGCGTGGAGAAGGATTGGTGCAAGACGTAGAATTGGAGACTTTATCTAATTACCGGTGTTGATATGGTATAAATCCTACCGGATATGTGTTGTGGGACTTGACCGCCTCACTCATAAAGAATTTTAATTTATTTTAAGTACGAAACAGAACTCCTTCTTCACTTCTCCAACTGACACTTCCACAGATTTTCTATCTGGAATCTTATGGAAGATACCTAATTATGGTGATCTGTAACTTATTAAATATTATTCAACTTCACCTAGTCGGCAAAGATTCATCGTGGACATTTTTGGAGAATAAGTGCGCCGCCCTCGCTAGATCAGACAGCGGCAGGTGCTGGCGAACGTGGTGCACGAGGTCGGCCAGCGTCGAGTAGGCGATTGGTCTCAGAGACTCGTGCACTGTCCAGCCGCCTCCCAGCAAAACATCCTCGTCGAACAAGCGCTCCATGTAGGGCACAAATTCTGAAAAAAAATTATTATCAAATTTCATCCTCGTCGAACAAGCGCTCCACCATGTAGGGCACTAAATCCGAAGAAAAAAAAAACAAAATTTCACCTTAAAGCAGTGGTTCCTTATCAGTTTTTCCTGAGTGCACCGTTGATAAAGGGCCTAAATTTACAGTAAAGAATATTCTCTGTTGCTTTGCAAAAGGGTTTAGCGGAAAACTTCAGTATTTGTTCAAAGTTTTGAATCAGCCGCTCAAAATAATAAGATTTTTCTTACATATTCTAATAAAGCAAAAAAAAACTGTGGTTCGACCTTAACTGCGGAAAAAAATTCACCTTCGCCGTGCAGTGCTTTTCTTCGGTGAGATCTGTTTGATGCATTTTAAAGGTTTCCTTTTCGTAAAATACCAATAGTTTTCTTGACTAAATTTTGTCTAATTTTCCCAATGACCAAAATCAACAGTCGCCTCAAATTGCAAGTAGGCAATCTTTTTTATATGTTCTTTAATATTTCAGAATGATAAAAATCAACAGCATTTACTGATTTGGTCTCGGAGATAAAAAATTAAAAACCACACCACCAACTGCAAATATAAAAATGTCAAGCAATAGTTACGATACCCCCTGTGGTCTGCGAACAAATAGAAAATGGATAAATTGGCCCTCCGGCTAAAAAGGTTGATTAACACTGGGCTACAGGCTTTATTGAGAGAAAATCAGCACCCTTGAGGTGATTTTTCACAAAAACGGAGCTAATAAATCAGATAAGTACCTATTATTAAAAACATACTAATGAATAGACATCGGATTATATGCATTTGCATATGCAAATGCATAAAACTCTCTAATTACGACGTTAATGCATATTTCAGCCTTTTTTCCCAAATCATGCATATTTCGTTTAATAGCGGGAGGTATCATCTACGTATAGGGAGCCAGGTGACGATGACGCGTAGGGCACGAGCGCGGTGGCTGACTGAACTGAGAACTGATTGACCCAAGCGAGCAACGGACGCGGCTCGGGTCACGTATTTCCAATCCCTACTGCGATTCAGTCGGGCTAGCGACTGAAACGCGGTAGGGATCGTTATGCATAAATCACCTTACAAACACTGCCGCGTTTTGGTGGCACTATTGACTGAAACGCGGTAGGGATTGTTATGCATAAATCACCTTACAAAAGCTATACCGATTCAGTCGCCTACGCGCTTCGTTACTCTATCTGTTTCAGTGAGGGTGTGACCGTAATTCGCTGGCCCGACTGAATCGTGGTAGGGATTGGAAATACGCGCTCGGGTCAGCCAGTTCTCAGTTCAATCAGCCACCGCACTGGTGCCCTAAGCGTAATTGTCACCTAGCTCCCTAGATTAATTCAATCACCCGCTTAAAACACAAGTGTGTGGTTACGCAAGTGTTTGGTTAACAATGCCACCAGTAAAAAAGAATAATCTAACTTTAATGGAATCTTGGATTAAAGGTTACCCCGGTCAGTTCACGATTGATGACAATGTGATTTTCTGCAAGACTTGTGACAAACGTATACCTTGTTCGAAAAAATATCAGATCGACCAACACGTAAATACTACAACCCACATAGCAGCAAGAAATAAACCATCAACAAGTCGCCAGCAACTGCTGACACAAGTTATGCCTTCAACTTCGGACTGTGCAAAGAAGACGGTGTTTAATAAAGATTTATGTGAGTTTTTTTGTTGCTTGCAATATTCCATTTCATTAACTGAATAACCAAGTATGCCAAAAATTCCTCAAGAAATATTGCACGAACCAGATAGTCCCTGAAGAGTCTACAATTCGAAAAAACTACCTGTCCGCTATCCACAAAGACGTATTAAGTGAAATTCATGCAGATCTGCAGAACAATTTACTCTGGATATCAGCTGACGAAATACGGATTCATGTGGACGATATATAGCGAATTTGATAGTTGGAAAAGTAACAAAGGAGCCCTCTATTCTCTATTCCCCACTTGGTTGTCTGTAAAATCCTAGAAAAAACAAATCATTCAACTGTTGCTCATTTCATAAATGATTCCATAAGATCTTTGTTTCCCGATTCTTATGTGGTGAAAAAATCTGCATGTTTGTTTCTGATGCTGCGCCATACATGGTGAAAGCTGGCCAAGCCTTGCAAACTTTTTATCCAAATTTACTACACATTACCTGCTTAGCTCACGGGTTTCATCACCTTGCAGAAGAGATACGGTAAGAGTATGGGAATGTTAATAAATTGATTTCCTCAACAAAAAAAGTGTTTTTAAAAGCACCGTCGCGTGTGCGATATAAAGAGCAATTGCCAAATCTAGCATTGCCGCCAGAACCCATAATTACTCGATGGGGTACTTGGTTAAAGGCAGTATTATTCTATGCTGAAAATGTTGTGGCCGTAAAACAAGAAGTTGGGCAATTTGACAGTTCTGAGGCCATTGCAATTCATTCAAGCAAGCTAGCATTTGAAGACGCATCCATTAAACAGAATATCGCCCTCATCTCAACACATTTCCAAAAGTTACCAGATGCCATAAAAAAATTGGAAACAAAAAACCTTCCTCTATTTAAAGCAATAGAAATACTGGAAACAATGATCGAACTCGCCAATGCCCTTCCTAATTCAATATCAGAAAAGATTTGTAAAAAGTTAGACTCTATTTTGCTTAAAAACCCGAGTCTTGAAGACATGAAGAACATTAATGCTTACATCAACGGCACAGGTCATACCCTGCCTAAACAGGTATCTCCAGAAATGGTGCCAAATTTTAATTTTGTCCAGTGACGTCAGTTGACGTAGAGATTTTGTTTTCGGCGTACAAATTAATACTGAGTGACAAACGTCACAAATTTGAGCTCGAAAATTTGGACAAATACTTAGTTGTATATTATCACAAAAACTATGCATAATTTTAAGAATATTTAGCTGTTTTTGTACGGTCTTTAATTAAAATATATAAAAATATAAATGGTTTTTTGATTTTGCATTGTGCATATTTTGGGCAAATCAAGAGTTTTTAGTGCATATTTCGGCCTTTTTTAGTGCATATTTGCATGCATATTTTGGCACTTCGTTAGTGCATATAATCCGATGTCTACTAATGAAATATATTTGTATCCGAAACATATTTTGGGAATTTTTTAAATTTTTTTTATATGAATACCACACAAGTCACCAACTGCTCCCGTCTGGAGCCAGTGAGACTATGGCATCCCCGATTGGGTTATGTTGTGAGGCTGAAGATAGTGGGGAGGGGAAGGAGATGGGGGAGAGGAAGGTGAGGAAGTACCTGACTATTCAGATCTGGTCACCAAACAAGGCTAAAGCTATTTCAAGCAACATTTCAATTCTGAATGGTGGTCTTACACAAGGGCGATACCGAGAGTATCTTTCATTCTGGAACATGCCACAAATATACTATATATTATTATAAATGAATTAATTGTGAAATACAACAAATCGATCAAATAAAATTTATTTGCGCACGCCGGGTTCGAACCTGCGACCTTCGGATTGTGAGTCGAAAGTGTTACCTCGGGACCACGGAGGCTGTCAAATAGTGGAGTGCATTTTCAAAGTATTCCATAAGAAGTCACCAAAGAGAGATCTTTTTAAATGATTATGCAAAATTTACGTAATCCTTGCAACCACATAAGGGTAAGAATTTATAGATGAATAAGAATAGGACACATACTTATTCTGAGATCGGTGGCCAATATGTGACGAGTGGCGACAATCAACTCCTTGCGTGAATGGGCCACCTCGGGAGGGCACAGTGTGAGCAGTCCTATAATTCCTTTCACCATTTGGCTTGCGTGATTTGAAACCTGCTCTTGGTAAACTCTGATAATGTACGCTAAAAATGCCAAAGTCTTTATCTGGGCTCCTATGAAGTCCACAAACACTTCCTTATTGAAGCTGGGGGATTGCCTAAAAAGGAAAAAGTTATTTAATAACAATTTCAGGTATCTATTGTATGTATACTGGACATTCTTTAATGTTGAACTTACCGATGGACGAGTGAAGGTTGAAGTGTTATGGTTTCCATAATCAAGGGAATAAAGTTTCCAACTTCCACGTGAACGTTTTGTTTATAAAGCTGGTACATTAGAACTACGATGATGGGTAACTCTTGAAGAACTTTCAAAGACAAAACCGACTTTGGAATCAAGTTATACTGGAAAAAACAAATAAAATAATGTAACCTATTTAACAACAATTATTATCAAAAAATCATATTTGAATCATCATGCTTTGGACATGTAATGCTATGCACACACATGTATTCATACTAAATGGTTTGGCTCGATTGAACATCACCAAGACGCACAGTCAAATCGTAAATTTCTGTCGAACATCGAGCAAGAATTACGGATCTTGAATCTTTTTCGCATCGAACAAAAATGCATCGAGCGAGACGGTATACACGTTGAGACATGTTCGAAAGAGTGTAAAACCATTGAGCATGAACGAGTGTGGGTTCTCACCTTATTAATAGTAAGCAAGTGGTTAACCTAAAAGCACTTCAGTCTATGAATATTGTAGCATCTAACCTCTTCTGCCACATTAGTTATTAATCCTTAGAGTGCGACTGGCTGCAATAGCTGTCAAATAAATTCAGGCCCACATTGCGGATAACTGCATTAGCAACCCATATGAATTGTTCACTTTCACTTTTACAGCAATGAAAGTGAAAAATTCGTATGGGCTGCTAACGTAGTTTTCCGCAGTGTGGGCCTGAATTTCTTTTGACTGCTATTGCAGCCAGCCGCACTCTAAGGATTAATAAAGGGTGTCAAGATTGACCATTTTGATCATGATGTGGGAGTAGAGTTGAGGCCATCACTACTTGTTTTTTGAAGAATATGAATGTAATAGGATATAACTCACGGTGACCACCGTGCCATCAACCAGCTTCTTCTCCGTGTGAATGGGAGTAACTGTGTAAGTCTCCAGCAATAACTGTTCAATGTTTACTTCAGACAGATCCTTAACTCTTAAAGTAGACCGGGGCTCAAAGATCTTTGGCAAATGATTGGGTAAATCAGAGTATATCGCTTTAACCCATTGTAAAAATTTGTGAATCTGCAAAAAATAAACTATATTATTGAAATAATAAAAAAATGCATACATCGATCGTCCAGTTTATTAGACAGACATCTCGAAATTCTAAGTTTTGAGGCAATAGTTAGGAAAGCAATATTCTAATATTATTTAATATATAAAATAAAGATAAATATGCATAAGTCCACCTCATGGATAATACGGAACGTTCGTGTTGTCTAAGTTTGATGCATGGATAATACGGAATATTCCTTTTTTAACTAATAGACAATCAAGTTTGAAATTTGTCGGAAGTACCAATCTTAAAAATAAATTCTCTAAAATAAAGTCGCATGTCGTCATAATTTTAAAAAACATTCCAGGTTTTGAATGGTTTGTTTGGCAAAGCAGGGTTTGTCTAGAGGGTTTGTGTAATTATTCTAATACATTTCTTTCCATGTTCTACTGTTATAAATACAGGTACAAACTTGTCAATAATGTATTCACTTTGTTTTACATGGCAATAATATTTTTCTATGATTGGCAGCATTGATTGATTGTCTTTAAATAAACACGATACATATAAAAATGGCGTTACCGCATAAGCGAATTAATTTAAACACAATTAAAATGTTGAGTGCATATTTTTTTGTTTTTTTGTCTCCTCCGACATAAATACTCACTTTTCGTGATAATAAAGCTAAATCTAACTGTTTGAATAAAAAATATTCCGTATTAACGAGTAAACGGAGTAATGCATTGAAACATATCATGTTCGTATAAAATGTAACTTTGCGGCAGAGCAGAGACCAGGGCTCAGGATAGTGGGCCAAGTAGTTATCTGTCATGTAGGTAGGGTTTTCAGTCAAATAAAAGAAGATGAACTTTATAAAAATGTATTGAATCCAAACCAAAAAGCAACATGGAAGTGTACAAACTTCATACCAAGGTAACAAAAGGAAATATAAAAAAATACACATACCAGATGGACTCCTAATGGACACGCTAAACTAACTATACGGAAATAACCCCGGTAGACGAACGCGATCTTGCTTCGCAATGAGAGAACACGAGACGGGACGGGAACTCCAGTCTTCCCATATGGGAACGGCGCGGAATCCAGAGCACCAAGGTCGTCCTTCTAATTGGGCAGGAGGCCGCTATACCTCCAAGGAGCGCATTCAGCCACGGGCCATCTCGACGAACTCCAATCAAAAGGCACGTGGCCCCCAACAGTATCCAAGTCTGGCGTATTACGGTTAGCAGACCGTGACTTTGCGACGCGGGGTCGTGAAGGCATATTATAGTAGCCAACACCAGGACCAATTCACTTCACGATTCCTTTTCCAGAAATAATTCCACAAAACGGCCAACCAGCCACATCGGAAAAAAAGTGGGACTTTCACGTCATCCACTATAAATAACTCGTACACGAACCTCGCGTGTTACGTAAAAACACCCCGCGTTCTTTTAGGTTTAAAAATCGACTTAGATTCTCATGATAAAATCCAATAAAACACTTTTCCAGTGAGTGACCAATTCACGCATAGCTAGCCCATAGCTGCCCGGGAGGAAGTGACCATAAACAAAAGAGCTCCTGTCTTTTCAAAAAAATTACCAGTCTCAAAAAAAACACCATAGACAAAAAAAACAAATAGGCAAGAACTGCACTAGTCACATAATATTTATGTGACAGCATAAATAATAAAATAAAAACATAAATCAAACATTTTTTACAGGTGTCTATGTTTTACACCTTAAATATGCAACAAAATAGCACCAGGAGGCATAACGTTCCGGTAAATTAGTCTGATATTTTGAAATATCCCACTATTGAACCAGAAAACATCAATATTTTGTTTAAGCCGCTCTAAGTTTTTCTGCATTATAATAGATTTGGTGGTGTTTATAAATAATCTATGAATTTTATGAATAATGTACCAGAGAGGTTACACTTTTACATATAACTGCACACTCAATTCAAATGTCTATTTTTCGGAGATGTCTGACTAATCAACTGAATGATTGGTATATTATATGATTAATATATTATTCTCTTATCCTCAATTCTAAACAATACAAAGACCTCTTTTAAAAAATATCTATTAAATCGATATTGTGGAAAGCATTTAAATGGGTATTGCTTTATTCAACGACTGTATGAATGTGAATGAAGCAAGGAGTGTGTGCCAAGACATAGTTGTTTGTCGGTCTATCCTCTCTGCCAACCCCTGTGGGAAATGGCATGATGGTTAATTTGTAGCTTTATTCAAGTTTTTATATCTTATACAGTGTTGTTTATTTATTTTATTTGACATAATATCTAACAATTCAGCAATGTCGGCCTCACTGACGTCTCCATTTTATAAAACAAAAATTTATACATAATACATTAAAAATAATGCTGCATAAAAACAAAAAAGCTAAAATGAAACTACAAATAAAAGTTTATAATTAAGGTAAAATGTATTTTTTTATGATGTTTTTGTGTGTTACATGTATGTTTTTGATTCTTATTATGTAATGAGATTTTGGTAATATTGTCTTTTTTGTTCTTTAATCCATTTTTTAATTTTAAGTATGAATTTATTTTTGTTTTCTTCTATTTTATTTTCAAGGGTAAGACTGTTGAATGCTTTTATAGCATGATATTTATAGTGCCTTTGTCCAAAGTTTGTATTCACTGCCTGTAATGTCTGTGTGAATATATATGAGAGCAAGCGAGATAGCATGCTTGCGAGAATCTATATAAGGCGATGCGTGCTAGAAGTACGTCCTCTTTTGCTTTAGGCAGCTTCACTAATAAATACCAGTACAGAATACTGGTACTCTCTTCATTGGTGTACAACCCACTCAATACTTTGTCTTTACATATGTGAGTCCGCATAACTGAATTGGCACGGCCACCACAACTGGCTCAGACGGACATTACAACTGGCGCAGTCGGTAGTAGCTGGCATCACAACTGGCGCAGCTACGGAATTAAAGAACCTGAAGGCGAAATTTAACGGAAAGTGATAGTACGGAAGTGAAGAAATTGTTGCAACAATAGTATAAAATTGTTCCATGAAGACGCACGTAAGAAGACGCCATCTCGTATGTCTACATTCAAGAAGACGTGCATTAGAGCTTGCATCCGCAGTTTATTGAGGGAGCAAATTGGCGTTGGCATGCTAGCTAAGAAGAAGACGGTGACAAGCAGACCATCTACGGAAGAAGCCGGAATCTGGGGCAAGGGCTCAGATTCTGTCGCTGCAGCTGTACAAGCGGGACCGGACAAAGGGCTAGACTCTGTCGCTGCAGGGAGACGG
The DNA here is from genome assembly GCA_929108145.2 of Limnephilus rhombicus. Taxonomy (NCBI): domain Eukaryota; kingdom Metazoa; phylum Arthropoda; class Insecta; order Trichoptera; family Limnephilidae; genus Limnephilus; species Limnephilus rhombicus. The sequence goes on from OV815272.1 coordinate 27,363,290, forward strand.
ACACATGCAATCAGCGGTCGAAAGGGGCGGCTGGTGACGGAGTTCCGGACGCTGAGTGGGGAGACACTTTGGAGCGGCGAGGTCGTCGGTTCTGGAGCGTATTCACCCGGAAGCGCTGAGATAAGTTTTTAATTATAAAGATTTGTTTCAGCTCTTATTCCCTATGGATGCGATTTGCAAAAGTCTGGGGGCATTCTGTCACAAGACAGGAGTGTGGTCCCTGTTCAAAGAGAGACTGGACCAAGCTCTCATTTTATATGATGATAAAATTTTGTCACCTGAACGTAAAAGAGCGTTCCTCTTAAAAAATCTCACCGAAGATACCTTTTCATTGCTAAGTGATTTATGTTTTCCAAAAAAGTGTCGGAAACCTCATTTGAGGATTTGTGCAAATTTCTATTGTAAGCCCATTCACAATATATTTGAATCTCGGGAAATATTCTATAAATGTAAACAATCGGCTAATGAATCCATTAAAGAGTTCGCCGTGAAGCTTAAAAATATTAGTTTGTCATGTAACTTTGAAGCAAGATTAGAATCGTGTTTGAAAGACATATTTATTATTGGTGTGTTCAATGAGAAAATGGAACACAAACTTTTTATGGAAGGTTTAAGCAAGTCATTTCTAGAATGCGTTAATTTAGCTTCCACTTGGGAACATGTCTTAGGTATGGAGAGTGCAAAGTCGAATTTAAATACAGTTCATAATTTTGATAAATCTAGGCAGGTAATGATTATAAGGATATAAAGTGCGTAGTAAGTCACCCCCCATAAGATAAATAATTATATGTCATTTGACCGGTCAGTGGTTGAGTGGGCGTAGCGCTTGGGTCCCACCCGGGCGTCTCATGTTCGATTCCTCGGCTGGCTAAGTCCTCCATCACAACACAAGCAACATTTTCGGCTTTCTGTGGTGGTAGTAGGAGATTTTCAAACATTGTTGGGTTATTCGTAACCCGGGAATGTTTGTCTTTCTTTTAAAAAAAAAAAAAAAAATGTTTTATTTGTGGAAGGAATAATCATTTGCAAAAAGATTGTTGGCACAAGTTACAATGTAATATTTGTAAGAAGGTAGGTCACATTAGCTCGACTTGTAAAAATAAATCACGTAGTAAATATACACGCTCTCCTAGTAAGGAGCGCGATAGCACTATTAATACCGTTAATCAGGGTAATAATAATGATCGAATGTATTTAAATTTATGCGTAGATAATATTATTTTGAAAGTTCCACACAGGAGGCCCTGAGGAAAATAAATTCTCTCAGGGCCTATGTCATCTTTGAGGATGCTGTGTGGAGGGTTTTTTTAAGGAAAGGAAGGAGAGGAGAGTTCTGGGAAGGAAAAGGGTTTAAGGGGTGGGTAGGAATCTGGGGTTCAGTGTGTCTTGGTCATTCGCCTCCAAGATCTGGACAAACCTCACCCCATGAACCCAAGCACCCCTGCTAAATCACCAAACGTAGCGAACCACTTGGGGTGACCTATGGCAGAGGTGTTGGTTATCCAATAAAGGTTCCCGGGGCGGCGGTACCCATTCCCGCCTCCCAAATTGTATAAATGCGATCCCGCACGAAATGTTTAATAAGTATTTTAGTGAAAAGGAATTACTTGTGTGCGATAAAAAAATATTCGGGTACGATAATAATTTATTAAAGGTATTGGGTTAAATTATGTGTAACGTGGAATTCAAAAATAAATGTGTGCCGACCGAATTTATAATAATCGATAATGGTAGCTCATGCATTGTAGGTAGAAGTTTTCTCAAGTGTTTCGATATTACATTAAACGGAATTAATCTAGTGAACAATAGTGTTATGGATAATAATATTCGCGGTATGTTAAAATTCAATGTGTTTACAGATAAACCGGGTAGATTGAAAAACTAGTATTGAGGTTAGGTCGGATTTTAAAGCAAAGTTCGTTAACCCGAGACCCATTCCGTATTGTTTGCGTGAACAAGTTGAATTAGAATTATTAAAAATGGTGAAAGATGACTTTATTGAGAAAGTTGAAATTAGTGAAATGGCAAGTCCGATTGTTATTGTTAAAAAAAAGATGGTACAATTAGGATTTGTACAGATTTCAAAAACACTTTGAATCCAATGCTAGCACCTTTAAAATTCCCGTTGCCTAGAGTAGAAGATCTAATTTCTTCGTTAAATGGCGCGAAACATTTCGCGAAAATTGATTTAAAAAATGCTTTTTCTCAGATTGCTTAGAATGAAAGTTCAAAAAAACTTTGTGTTATTTCAACTCACATCGGTTTGTTCGCGTACAAAGTGTTGCCTTTTGGGCTAACAACAAGCCCGGCGATTTTTATGCAAGTGATAGCTTCTATCGTCGGTGGTTTAAAAAATGTTCGTGTGTTTTTAGATGACATATTATTATTCGGTAATTCGAAAGAGGAATTAAATTCGGTTTGTGACGCGGTAATTAAGAAATTAAATGATCATGGACTGACCGTAAATGACCAAAAATGTTATTTTTATGTACCGGAAATTGAATACTTAGGTTTTAAAATCTCTCAGGAAGGTATAATGCCGCTAGAAAGTAAAATTGAAGCAATTAAGAATTTGGCAGTTCCGAGGAATGTGTCAGAACTGAGAAGTTTGTTGGGAATAATCTCATATTATAGAATGTTTTTACGGAATATATCGGACACTCTGTCACCTCTCTATAATTTATTAAAAAAGGGGACCGTATTTTTGTGGTCGGAAGAATGTAGTGATGCTTTTAATTTTGTAAAAAAACAACTGATGTCAGAAAGAATTCTAGTTCACTTCAATCCTAGTATCCCTTTGAAACTCATCACGGATGCCAGTAATATCGGTATATCAGCAATACTTTGTCACAAGTATGATAACGGGATAGAGCGCCCAATCGCATTTGCGAGCAGGACTTTATCGGAAACCGAATGGAAATATTCAATTTTTGATAGAGAAGCGTGTGCAATCATATTTGGTTTGAAAAAATTCGTTCAATACTTGTATGGAAATAAATTCATTCTATCGTGCGACAATAAACCGCTTGTACACATACTTGATACTAGGAAGCAAGTACCGATGATTGCAGCGAATAGATTGCAACGTTACGCGTTAATATTGCAAACATTTAATTATAGTATAGAATACATTAAGTCGGACGACAATAAAGCCGATTTCTTGTCGAGATTACCGATGCAAAGTAGTAATAATAATATCGAGGAATACGAAGATAACCATTATTTCTTGGATCTAATTAACGATACGGATATCGATAGTTTGGAAATAGAGCAGTTAAATAATATTTCTGTTGAAATGGTAATAAATCTGGAAATATTTAAACGGAGTTCGGAGAAGGATTTAGTTTTATCAAAAATTGACAATTATTTGAGTACAGGGTGGCCTGAAAAAAAAATTTAAATTCTGATTTATAAAAATTTTGGCATATTAGAGATAAGTTATCAGCTCATGATGCATGTTTCTTTTATGATAGTAAGCTGGTAGTACCAATGGAATTAAAGGAATCAGTTTTTAAATTTATTCACCGTTCGCATCTAGGTATTGTGAAATCGAAAAGTTTAGCTAGAAATTATTTTTTCTGGTTAGGTATAAATGCTGATATTGAGAAAGAGGTAAAACAGTGTACTAGGTGTGCAGTATGTTTACCTACTCCTTCCAAGGTGCAATTGGCGAGTTGATCTATAGGAATCGGATTCATATAGATCATCTGGGTCCGTTCAGTAATTTAAATTTTTTTTGTGGTGGTAGACGCTACCACAAAGTGGATCGATTGTCAAATGGTACCTATGGTAGATTCAGTTAGTGCAATCAAAATATTAAAGAAAATGTTTTCTAACTTTGGTATAACGGAAAAAATTGTTAGCGATAATGGAACTGCTTTCACGTCAGCTTCATTTCAGGAATTTTGTTGTGAATTTAATATTGAACATGTGACGTCAGCAGTCCAGCACCCGGCTTCGAATGGTTTGGCAGAAAACGCTGTCAAAACAGTTAAAAACTTTTTATTAAAAATATTAGTGAATAACAGATTTCCAAGGGATCTGGACGATAAATTTCTAGTAATTTTTAATTGATATTAGGAATACACCTTCGTTATGTACGGGAATTGAACCTAGTGTGTTGATGTTAGGTAAAAAAATTCGTTCAATTTTTAATACAGTTGTTCCAAAAATGAATAATGACAAGTGTAGTGACTTTAAAAAAATTGATGATAAAGTTAAAAATAAAATGGTAGCTAGTCAAAACAGTCAAAAAAATATTACTGGGGAAGAAAATTTAAAAAATTCTTTGATTTGGGATCAAAAGTTTTGACCAAAGATTTTAGAAATAAAAATATTAATTGGATTTTGGGTACAATTATCAAAAGATTAGGGAATAGAACCTATATGGTTAAGATACATTCAACAGGCCAGGTTTGGAAAAGGCACCATGATCAGCTTTCTGATAGAAAGGTTAGGTGGGGGGAGAGTGACTATTCTGATAATTTGTTGGACTTTGGTCCACTGTCAGATGTGGACAGGACCATAACTAATTCCCCTGTTCTTTGCAGATCGCAGCCACCATGGGAAGGGAGACTGCGTTCCAGACCTCAACCACGCCCACGTTATCCAAAGTGAAAAAAAAAAGTTTATATAATTACATGAAGAAAAAAATGTATATAAAATGAAATATGTAGTTATTTGTTTTGTATAAGTGTTAGTAAAAAAAATATACATATGATCCATGTAATTATTGTTTAAGTGTGGGGGTGTAATGTCTGTGTGAATATGTATGAGAGCAAGCGAGATAGCTTGCTTGCGAGAATCTATATAAGGCGATGCGTGCTAGAAGTACGTCCTCTTTTGCTTTAGGCAGCTCCCTAATAAATACCAGTACAGAAGACTGTTACTCTCTTCATTGGTGTACTACCCACTCAATACTTCGTCTTTACATATGTGAGTCCGCATATCTGAATTGGCACGGCCACCACAACTGGCTCAGACGGACATTACACTGCCGGAGTTTTTTTATGTTATTATTGTACGATTGTCTTACTGGTCTGTTAGTGATATTTTGAGATTGTTGAAATTTGTTTTTTTGGTCGAAAATGTAGTTTAGTAGAGTTTTAACATATAATTGGCGTATATCTGGTACGTCACAACTGTTGAATATTTGGTCTGTATCAGTTAGTCTATGTTTTTTAAGTATTACCGATCGTTTTCTGCGCGATTTCTAAGTTTATTGCTGAGATAGCCGAGATAGCTGAGTTTGTTGCTCCTCCCCAGACAATTATTCCGTATTCTATTATTGATTGACAAAGTGCAAAATATATATATATTTTTTTTTTCTTTTTATTGAAACATATAACAAGGTTACAAATTTTACAACATAATATATACATCAACATTTCAATCACTCTTCTAATAAAGCAGCTGCTTGTGTTTAGGAGAGGACAACTAAAAAAAAATTACATTTGTTTAAATTAAAACAAAAAATATTAGTTATTCAACAAAAAGATTAGTGATTTTATGAGAAGATACCTTAGAATCATAGTTCCATGGAAGATACAGATAAAAGTAATAAATTAAAGGTTAGTTAATAAATGATTTGAAGTATTGATAAGGCAAAAAATATTTCTAAATATTCAATACATATTTCTAAATACAATATACAATAAGTTAAGTTATGAGGTGGTACTAGAATATTTTAATTTAATTTTTTTTTAATATTTTTCGTAGCTTTCTTCCGATCGTATATCAAGGGGTAATTTATTAAATAATTTTATACCCTTGAATGTATAGTGATGCTGTGCTGTTGTGGTTCGCACAAGTGGCACGGAAAATCCTCCAACAGATATTATTCTTTTGCTTATATTTAATTGTGGTAAATTATTTTTACTAAAGAAATCTTTATGTATTTTTAATAGTGCAATTTTGTCATAAATTTTTGCAAGTGGGGGAACCGGGAAATCTTGAAAAACATTTATAGTTGGATAGTAGGTAATAGGGCTTTTTTAGGATGATTTTTATTAATATTTTTTGAATTGTTTCCAATGGGAGAAGGGTTGCTTTGTATGCACCCCCCCAAGCCACGATTCCATATTGTAGTACAGAGTGCGCAAGTGCATAATAAATATCTTTTAGTATTTTTAATGATACAGTATTTCTTAATCTAAAAAATATATAGATCAGTTTTCTCATTCTGTCTACTGTGGAATTTATTTGACTTTTCCATTTGATGTTATTATCGATAATTATTCCAAGATATTTTATTTCTTCTTTACTACTAATGTATATACAGTTTGAGTTACAGGGTGCGATTCTAAGGAGGCAATTTCTTTCGTGAATTTTTGTGTTTAGATTTTTATTTGAGATATTCCCTGTTAGACTATAAGGTATAAAATGGGTTTTCTCGACATTTAGTGTCAATAAGTTTTCGTCAAACCATACTTTTACGATATTTATTGCATTATTAGCTAATATTTCGACCTCATTCCAAGAGTTTCCTTTAATAGTTATCACTGTATCATCTGCGTATGATATAATGTTTCCAATGATTGGGAGTTCAAAAAGTTCATTTACATATAATATGAATAGTAAAGGTCCTAAAACAGTTCCTTGTGGAATTCCAAAATCTATATTTTCTATTTCACTTAGTTCGTTGTTTACTTTTACCTGTTGAGTTATTTGATAGAGATAGCTTTTTAACCAAGATTTAGCTTTGCCAGTTATTCCTATATTATTTAGTTTATTAATTAATTTTGAATGTGAGACACTATCAAAAGCTTTACGGAGGTCAATGAATATACTTAAGCATTTTTTGCCTCTATCTAATGTTTTGTAAATAAGCTTAGTTAATTCTGCAATTGCGTCTTATATTGTTTTCATTTGTTTTATTTTATATATGTTCCTTATGTTAAGGAAATTGTGTATTGTTTTGAGGAGTTTATTGGTGATTTGTTTTATACTAGCTGACCCGGCCACGCGTTGCTGTGGCTAATAAAACACAACGTCAACTACTGGATGGTTATCCAACCTTTATAACCACCGCCGTCTTTGAGTTTATCGCAAAGAGACAGACAGATGCCGCCGTGGACTTTAATTTATAATACGTAGAGATGGTGTGAAAGATTATAATAATGTGCATGAAATGCTTGGGGTAACTAACATATTTAAGTTAATAAGGATTAATACTGTATCCGTCTAAATAACTTTTCAATTACCGCAATGTACGTGACCATTTTTTTAGAAGATAGAATGGGTATAGTAAGCTATCCGTAAAAGATAGATATATACCTTCGCGGACTTTTTTGTAGATCTATAAAAGAGGAATATCCCACCATGCATTGTTTTGTTATATCCCAAAAGGATTAGGCAGCGTTTTCGATGAAAGCTACCAGGCGGCTTGACTTTTTCTGACACTTCTAACAATTATCGTTATGTTTCAACCAATTTACACAAATCCTTCACAAATTACATACCTAAACCTTCCTTACGAAACACTCTTATCTATTGGTGAAAACGGCATGAAAATCTGTCCAGTAGTTTTCGAGTTTATCGCGAACAGACAGACAGACGACGCGGGGGACTTTAATTTACAATATGTAGAGATGATGTGTCCATCTTAGGTTATGGTCAATTATGATTCCTAGATGCTTTATTTGTTCTGTTTTTTCTAGAGAAAGGCAATTGCAGATGTTGTTATTTAAACATTTGTGTATTTTTATGGTGTTTGTGTTGTTTTTTGGTTGTCCCGTGCTGTTTATAGTGTACGTTGTAAATTTTGTTTTTGATATGTTTAGTGTAAGTGTGTTTGAGTCTAGCCATGTTTTTACTCGGGTGATTTCTAAATTTGCGATGTTAAATACTGTAGTGTATGTGTATATAGGTATATTCGCACACCGCGCCTGCTCGGAAAGGTTCGGGTTTCCGGAGATTGACGAGCGGGCACAGTACAATGGAACAGCTGGCATATTCGGCCGGGCTCAGATCTACTCAGGAAGCCTTAGTAAACAATCGCTACCATTTTGACATAAATACAATATTACTTGCGATCATTGTAATTCAATAAACAACACAAAACAAACTTACGTTGTAATCATTACTATTGTGGGCTAGTGAGCCACAGTTTAAAGAACATTACAACTGGCGCAGCCGGCAGGATATAATTTACTGGATTGAATTGAATTGGCTTGCCGAAGAAAAAAAAAATTTACCAAAGCAAGGAGGGCTAAGTCACCCCGAGAAATATTTTTTAAGGCTACCTACAGCCGAAGCGGTACATTTCGGAGTATTTTTTTTGGTTCATTCTGAAAGGACCGGTGCAAGGACCGGTGAAAGGACCGGTGCAGAACATCAACAAGAATATCTCTGGCTATTCCTGGAGCCACAGTCAGGGCACTCAGAAGTGCCGAAGGAAGGGCACTCAGAAGCAAGAGACAGTGGTCGTTTTGGGGCTCAGCTTTGACCAGCAGAGTCTTTCCACGAAGGTCAAGTTCCGGAGTGCCGAGGGAAGGGCACTCGTACAAAGACAAGGAGTGAAAGTGTCAAGGAAAGGGCACTCACTCAACACAAGAGGGAGCAATCTGGAGACGTTGCAGCCGCAGCTTCTAAGTTAAGATTTTGTTTTTTTCTTGTGGAGGAATTGTCTGATATATTATTTGTAATTTTTTTTGGGTAGTATTGTTGTCGTTTGTGTAGCTTCGTGTGTTATTTTTTCTCCTCCTCGTGGGAATGGAATCTGGGAGAATTTCACCGTTTTCTCACATAGGCGGGGATTGGGACGTATTTCGTCTCAGGTTAGAGCAGTTCCTTATATTGCGTGATGACATTACCGAAATTATGAAAAAGGCTTATCTGATTAACTCGCTTGAAACAGAGACCTTGACCCTTCTGTCTAATTTATGTTTCCCGATTAAAATCACAGATGTTACGTTTGAGAAATTAATTGCATTGCTCGAAAAACATTGTTCAAAATGTAGATCACTTTTCCAAGAGCGTGAATTGTTTTTTCAAGCTAAACAGGATCAAAACTAATCGATTAAGGAATTTGCTGCCAGGCTCCGGGTTCTGAGCACGTATTGTTAATTTGGAACGAGATTAGAAGCGAATCTTGTGGACGTTTTTGCAATCGGTCTACTCCCAGGTTCAGTGTGGGTAAAATTGTTTGTTGAAGGCCCTAAGCTAAATTTTAATCAGCTAGTTGAACTGGCAGTAACCGGGAAAGGTCCTGAGGTAGAATCAACCAAATTTAAATTAGAAGTGAATACGTTGAAGAGATTTGTAAAATCGTCATCCCCAGCGTGCAAAGCCTAGAGATTGTGCTAGGAGCACTGACTCACGTAGATCGGATAAACAGTTTAAAACCGTTTCATCTAAAAAGAAATGTAATGTTTGTGGGAAAACAAATCATGACACTCGTAGCTGTAAATTTAAAGAAGCAAAATGCTATACTTGTGGCAAGTTCGGGTTAGTGAAATCAGTTATGAACTGTAATACTAATAACATTGATAATGTTGCATTTGTTAAAGCAATTGGCACAGTTGAAATTAAATGGTAAATTCTTCGAAGCCATGATTGATTCGGGTTCTTCAGTTTGTGTTTTTCCAGAAACATTATTTTGTAAACATTTCAGTAATTTAGAATTGTCACCCGAAACACGAAAAATTTCAGGTTACGACGGGAATATGTTGAATGTTGTGGGTAATATAAAATTCAAGGTTGAGTACAATAATCTAGTTAGGTTTGTAGCCTTCATTATTGTAGCTAACGGTTCGAAACTCATAGTAGGGAGAGATTTCATGGAAACTTTTAACCTCAACATTATTCCAATACAAAATTCTATTAATTCAGTTTCGTCAGAAAAAGAGAAAATTGATAAAATTAAGAAAAAATATCCAGAAGTTTTTGACCGGAAACTAGGACGATTTAATAAATTCAAAGTGAATTTTAAAGTGAAGAAAGATGCGAATCCTTTTTTCTGTAATGCTAGGCCGGTACCTTTCACTATTAGAGATAAGATTGAATGTGAACTTAAATCCATGGTGAGAGATGGAATTATTTCGCCCGTGAAATGTAGCGCATATGCGTCTCCTATCGTCCCGGTAATTAAGAAAAACGGCGAGATTCGTATTTGCGTAGATTATCAACGCAGTTTAAATCTGATTACAGAATTAGAGAAATACCCGCTACCTAGGATCGAAGAAGTTATTCACAAGGTTAGTTCGGGAAAATTTTTCACAAAACTGGATTTAAAACAAGCTTATTCACAGTTAGAACTGCAGGATAGCTGTAAAAAATTCACAACGATTAAACGCATTTAGGATTGTTTGTTTACAATAGACTAGTGTTTGGGTTTAAATCCGCTCCGGCAATTTTCGCTCGAACAATAGCTAGTTGCTTGCAAGGTATCAAGGGCGTGGCATTTTACTTAGATGATATTATCATCTCAGGGTTCAACGAAAGGGATTTGATGAACAATATCATGGCAGTTTGCAAGCGATTACGAGAATACGGATTATGTGTTACTCCACACAGCATCTCCAAAGATGACATAGGCCCTGAGGGAAGTTATTTTCCTCAGGGCCTCCTGTGTGGAGTTAATGTAAAAAATAATAATAATAATAATACGGAAAAATGCCAATTTTTTGTAAAAGAGTTGGAGTTTTTGGGGTACATAATTTCTGAAAAGGGAATGACTTTTTTAAGGCAGGGGTGGCCCAAGCGGATTAATTGCGAAGATAATTTATGGAAATATTGGATAAAAAGAAATGAGTTGTCGATTGTTAAGGATTGTTTATTTTGGCAACATAGGATTATTGTTCCAAGTTCGTTGCATAAAAAAGTTTTAGAGCTTGGGCACCGTTCACACTTACGAATTGTTAAGATGAAAGGGTTAGCAAAAGGTTATTTTTGGTTGGCGTCGCTGAGCAAAGATTTAGAGAAAATTGTTCAGGAATGTCCAGAATGCGCTTCGACGAAGCAATCTCCTCCAAAGAGTCAATTATCTGTATGGCCTAATTCAGGGAAGGTCTGGAGTAGGTCACATCTAGATTATAGTGGGCCACTGGCAGGGAAAATGTTTTTGGTCGTCTGCGATTCATTAACTAAATGGGTCGACTGTATTGAAGTTCCAAGGGCAGATTCAGCTAATACTATATTTGAATTGAGAAAATTATTTGCAAATTTTGGCAACCCTGAACTCATAAAGTCGGATAACGGAACATCTTTTACGAGCGAGATTTTCAAACAATTCCTTCGGGAAAACGATATCAAATCATGACATCTCCAGTTATGCACCCAAAGAGCAACGGCCTCGCGGAAAACTCGGTGAAAACTACTAAGAGTTTTCTTAAAAAACTTATGGTAACAAATAAATTTCAGGTTGATTACAAAGGTAAACTGTTACAATTCTTGTCCGATTATAAAAATACACCACATTGTACTACTGGGGTCGAGCCAGCAGTTTTACTTTTAGGTAGGAAACTTAGATCTGCCTTTGACAGTTTCATTCCGAAAGAGAATGAACAATTTTTGTCTAAACAACATGACTTGGCGAATAAAAATATTGAGACCAGTCAACGTAAACAGGCTAAGAATTATGGTGGTGTAAAAACTAGAAATGGACAAAAATGTTTAATTAAAGATTTCAGGAAAAATAATAAATTTACATGGGTAAAGGGAATAGTTACACATAAAATTGGGAAAAAATTATATTTGATTAAAACTTGTGATTCACAATTAGTCTGGAAACGTCATGTGGATCAGATGAGAAACTTGTCAGTCAGTTGGAGTGATGTTGTCTCAGATTTGCCAGATTCCGCGTCTGATGATACGGGGGCTGAGCATTCGAGGGAGCTTGAGAGGGAGTTGTCCAATCTGTGGAGTGATTTAACGGTTGTTTCTCCTGATTTCAGACTGGTGGGGGGGAGAGGAGATGACACCGGAAGAAGTCGGAGCAGACGCAGCAATACCCAGTACAAGAGCCGGAACAGATGCGGCAGTACCCAGTACATCGTACAGTACAGGTCCCTGGTTGGGAAGACTCCGACCAAGATAATACTCCACAAGAAAGGAACAAATCTTTCAAAAATATAATTATGTGTATAAAATAATAAATGATATAATGTGTATAATACTTAAGATAACCATGTAAATTTATAGTTTTGAAATATTAAAAATGTAGATGAAATACTTAGATTAGTAGCGACTGATTACAGGGGGAAAGGTGTAATGTATGTGTATATATGTATATTCGCTCACCGCTTCCGCTCGGAAAGGTTCGGGTTTCCGGAGATTGATGAGCGGGCACAGTACAATGGAACAGCTGGCATATTCGGCCGGGCTCAGATCTACTCAGGAAGCCTTAGTAAACAATCGCTACCATTTTGACATAAATACAATATTACTTGCGATCATTGTAATTCAATAAACAACACAAAACGAACTTACGTTGTAATCATTACTATTGCGGGCTAGTGAGCCACAGTTTAAAGAACATTACAAATACATTATTCCAATCCTTAGATTTAAAGAGTAAAACTGTGTCATCTGCATAACTAACTATTTCACCGTTTATTTCCATGCTGCAAAGTTCATTTATGTAAATAGTGAAAAGAACGGGCCCTAGTATGCTTCCTTGTGGAACTCCGTATGTTATCGGAAGTGGATTGCTAATATGGTTGTTAATTTTGACTTGTTGTGTTCTATTACTCATATAAATTTTTTGTAGTTCGAATTCCTTGTCTTTGATACCCATGTTTTCTAATTTTTTAAAAAGCATATTGTGGCAGATTGAATCAAAGGCTTTAGCTAAATATAGATATGTCGCTATGCATTTGTATCCTTGATCTAAGTTGCTGCGTATGTAATCTATGGTACATACCGAAGCTTCTTTTGTGCCTATTTTTTCTCTAAATCCGTATTGTTTATCAGAGATTAATTTGTTTTCTTCCAGGTATTTTATGATTTGGTTTTTTAAGACTTTTTCGAAAATCTTTGATAGCGAGTTTAATAATATGATTGGTCTATAGTTAGTTATTTCCATTTTGTCTCCGCATTTATAAATAGGAATCACCAGTCCTTTTTTAAGAGAACTATGAAAGCAGGTGTTTGTTATACTAATGTTGATTAAGTGTGTTATAGGTTTTAATATTTCATTTTTTATTACTTTAATGCAATCAATTACGTTATTTCATCTAATCCAGGTGCAATACGGTTTTTTAATGAGTTTATTATTTTGTCAATTTCCACTTCCGAAGTTGTTTTAATTATAAATCTGTGTTGTGTCGATTGTGTGTTGTTTGGTATGTTTGTTTGTGTTAGTGTGTTTGTGTTATGTATTTTACGGTTCGCAAAATTTTTTCCTACACTTGCAAAGAAGCTATTCACATGATTTGCTATAGTTTCTGTATTTGTATTGGCATCTATTTAAAAAAAAATAATATTTAGATGTTCGGTTGTATATTTTTGTTTGTATTTTTGTGTGTATGTAACTTCTTTTAATATTTTCCATATTTGCTTTGGGTTATTGTTTTCTTTTTTAAGTTTTTCTCTACAGTATAACTCCTTTGCTACTCTAATAACTTTCGTGCAGATGTTTCTATATCTTTTATAGTAATTAAGTTGTTGAATGTCATACGGCGTGTGTTTAACTTCTTTTTGAATTTTGTCTCGTTTACGAATACATTTAAATATTCCCTTTATTATCCATAGTTTAATTTTTTTTGCTTTGTGTGTAATTTTTACTTGTTTTAAAATAGTGTTATTATTTATTTCGTGCGTTAACACAGTTGTAAATCTTTCCCAGGCTTCTTCAGTATTTTCTATTTGGTAAATTGTACTCCAGTCCATTTTTGGAGTTTTTCTTTTAAGTTTGAGTAGTCAATTATTTTTTTTGTGAATATTTTTGTAATTATTTTTTGGTTTTGTTTTTTCGGTATCAATTGCTATCATATTCATGTAGTGATCTGTAATTGTGCTTTCAAGTACTACGGTTTTGGTTTTTAGTTGTGTTTTGATCATTATATAATCTATACAACTTTTTGTATTGTGTGTGACTCGTGTTAAACCATCGACAAATCTTACTACTGTTTTAATGATAATGGCTAACTGTATAAACTGGCGACCGAAAAACTCAACAATATGCAACTTATAATTAATAAACTAAAAGTTCTTGGTGTCTCTGGTAGTATGTTAAACTGGTTCATAAGTTACTTATGTAGAAAACTTTCTGTAAAAATTTTAGATTGCATTTCAAAGCAATTTGTGGCTTCCAGTGGAGTTCCACAAGGTTCTCATTTAGGACTCGAATTATTTTTAATGTTTATCAATGGTATTGTAAAAATTATTAAAGGAGTAAACATACTCTTGTTTGCTGATGACCTAAAAATTTACAAAACGATTACCTCCATCAATGATTGTAATATCCTTCAAGCTAATCTTGATCGCTTACACTCTTACAGGATTGGTGTAATTATAATGAACAATTTTAAATATTGATAAATGTCCATTTATATCTTTCTGTAGAAACAAAAATCCTATTATGTCTCATTATATGATTTCACACTATGGGAAATCAGTACTTAGGTGATATTGACATATTTAACATAAAATTGGCGAATTTTGTTGATCTTGTAAAAAACTTATTCCAAAACTATTCCTAAACATATCTATATTTTTGTAAACTGCGTGCTTTTTTATCTAATTTCATTTTTATTATTTCTTTTTCTGTTTTATTCCTAAACATATCTGTTTTTCTGTAAACCTATGAAATCGCTGTATTTTTGTATTTTTATGACTTGTGTGCTTTTTTATCTAATTTTATTTTTATTATTTCACTACCAAACATGTAAAAGCCCCTTGGGCGTTAAATAAATAAATTATTATAGTATCAACAATATTTCTCTTAAAAAGATGTCTCATATCAAGGATTTGAATATCGTATTTGATGAAAAATTAACTTTTGTTCCACACATTAATGAAGTTACTAATAAGGCTATGAAATGTTTGGGATTTATTTTAAGAACAGTAAAAGATTTTACGTCACTTTATTAATTTAAAATTCTCATCACTGCTTTAGTTAGAAGTAATTTAGAATACAATTCTACTATTTGGTCCTCATACTATACCACATCAAATAAAAATTGAGAAAGTTCAACATAAATTTTTAAGGTTCATTAATTTCAAACTCTCCATACCCTTTGAACAAATTAATTATGTTAACTTAATGAAAATACTTAATTTAAGAGACTTATCGTGTAGAACATAGATTCTCAACCTTTTTTTGCCCACCGTCCACTTTGAGAATATTTTTATTTCTAGCGCCCCCTAACTTGTGAATCGGAAACACAGCAATTAACCATAACGGTGGGGGGGGTGGCGTAACAGGATACCACGACGAAGGGGGCTTAATGAGATACCACGATGGGGTTACATTTGTCACAACGGAGGGGGCGTAATGGAATAGGGAAAATATTTTTGTGGATGGATGGCCCCTAATGGGATGGGGCAAGATAGGATGGGTGGGATGGGTTTCTCTGGGTCTCCTACCACCCCCCCTGAAAGTCCGAAACGCTCCCCAATTTTCTCGTGGTCTTCTACCGCCCCCCTGAAGGTCTGAAACGCCCCCAAGGGGGCGTTATCGCCCACGTTGAGAACCTATGGTGTAGAAGAATCAAGAGCGATCTGGTTCTTTTATTCAAATTAGTTAGTGAATCACTTGAGGCACCTGACTTAACAAAACTAATAACATTCCGAGTACCAAATCGTGACACGAGACTTCCAGAGCCGTTCTTTGTTTATCGTCTAAAACGAACTATTTCATTAACTCCCCAATCCAAAGACTACATAGGCTTGGAAATAAATTCAGTTCCGTTGATATTTTCATTTATTCCTTATCTAAATTTAAGAAAGAGAAATAGTACTATAAAATAATTGTTATTTTATTGTTTCCATCTCTATTACTACTATGTTACACAATTGATGTATGTGCTCCAAGGGTGTAAGTAAATAAATAAACTTTATCACCTCCTTTGAAAAGTCATTAAAAGTGATGAAAAAAAAAAATTATTGGTTAAATATGTTATGTTAGGTTAGGTCAGAGGTCACCAAAGTGCGGCTCCGGAGCCGCATGTGGCTCTTTGACCCACTAAGTGCGGCTCTGGCACAAATGTCCAAGAACAGACACGCAAATTGCGCTAATGGTATCCTTTTTGCTCAATATTTTGAAACGGAAACATTGTTTCACTTTCCTAGTCTGCTGAAGCATCGCCATGAAAATAATTCCTCCATTGACAAACACTATTTCATAACAACTTTTTAAATAGGAAGCATTTCTCAGCAGGTTTCAGGAATTTAAAAATAGCAGAGCAACTTTAGCATTCTTCAAACAGCCTCTTAATGCTCCGATAACAGATTTGTAATTTTCTCCTTTTGGCTTTGACATCGGTAACTTTGAAACACAATTGCTGGATTTAAAAAACACGGAAATGTGGAGCTCTTAATTTGAACGTCTTTATGTTGATTTGGAAATATTGGAGAAAAACAAATGTGAGCTTAGTTCACAACACAAGTGGTCTGCTTTGAAAGACCTGGAGAAGGAAGACATGATTATCTTCAACGCCTGGAATAGTATTCCTGACTCTTATGATTAGCTGATGATGTTATCAGCCAAAATGATGCCTTTTCGGTCCCAAAACACTGAAGCGTTTGCTGTTCTTTTCCTTTTCGGTTTTACATATCTATATTATGCGAACAATTTTTTTCAAGCATGAACCTTATCAAGAGTAAACTGAGAAGTTATCTTATTGACGAGAACCTGGAAATTAAGAATAACAACATACAAATCAACTTACTCAAACTTTCCAGGGAGATGCAACGACGTTGTTCGCATTAAGTGTTTGTAAGTCATTATAATGATTTAAATTTATGGATTCCTTAATTACGTATTATTTTTTATCAATGAATAAAATCTTTATTAAATATAAAATCAAGTTTTATTTAGTGTACCTGTAATTTAATGAAGTGCTAAACTAAAGGGATGTTCACAAAGTGTACTAGATTTTGATATATTTTTAGAAAAAGTGTATTTGAAAAAAAAAAAAACGTATTGTTGAGACACATGTTTAATATTTTTCCACATAACCGCCATCCCGTTCAATGCATGTGGGGAGCCGTGGCACAAGTTTCTTTATACCCTCCTCGAAGAACTCCGCCGGCAGCTCCTTCCCCACTTCAGAACCTCTTTCTGCACAAGATCGTTTGTTGGAAATTTATTTTCATCCATATATGCCTTCAGGGTGGTGAAAAGATGACGCCAAGTCAGAGGAAATGGGGGATGATTCAAAACATTCCAACCAAATGAGTCCAAGAGCGTATTGGTGGCTAAGGCTGTGTGAGGACGGACGTTTTCGTGAAACAAGCACACTTCTCTGGTCAGCATTCCCCTCATTTTGTTTTGAATGCTCCTTTTGAGTTTTTTTAGGGTATCACAATATTGTTGTGCATTGATGGTCTCGACCTGAGGCAGAAATTCACCAAAAATGATGCCTTTTCGGTCCCAAAACACTGAAGCCATGATTTTTTTGGCCGAAATTATGGTTTCGTATTTTTCGGCAGATGGGGAATTGATGTGACGCCACTTTTACGACTGTTTTTTTTCCAGGCGTGTAATGAGTAACCCACTATCATTCATAATAGAGCTCAGAAATCCTCACCTTTTTTCTTGAAGATGTTATTCCTTCTGTGATTAGAAAGCTATCTACTATAATAAGCCATGTTCCTCAAGTTTCTGGTAATTGTTTGGTTTCGATTACCTCCTTACTATAGTTTTATGTGCACTCTGAATTTGTATTATTTCTAAATGTTAACTGCCTCCTATTCTATATAATTTAGTTTAAATGATTCTTGTTGAATGGCACCGTGATGGTTTATCATTATACATTGTCCTGTGCCAAAACAGCACTCACTATTGTTGTTAATATTGTTTTTTAGGAATTGCTTTGTATATTTTTGTATATTCGTTATTTCACATTATTTAATTATTTTTTTTAACCCGTTTAATCACAGGAGACCAGATTTGTCCCAACGCACATAGGTCTCACATAAGACGCCGTAACTCCCTTACTATCATAGTTAGAAATATGTTCTAATCGGTGTTAGAAAGGAAAAACATCATGCTTTATATTCCAATCTAAAAAATAGCCACCAAAAAAATAAAATGTACACTTTTATGTACACAAAGTTTTGAATCGCAAATTGAAAAAAGAATTTGAAACTTCGGGAATTTAAACAAAAAAATTTCATAGAGCGACAAAAAATTGAGGTTACAATAATGTGTTTTTTATACATTTGTCTAATAAAATGTGCATCTGTTTTCATTTTTTTTTATTATCAGTAACTTTAGTTAGAAAAAACATAAGGTGACCCATTTTGAAAACTTTTTTATGTTTGTATGCAAAAATTTTATAATTTTAAAAAAATGTATATTTTTCGAATTCTAATATTTGTAAGCGTATTTCATCACCATTCTAAAACAGTTTTTGGTTTTTGAATGTGTTCAGAAATATTCCAAATATTTGCATTTTATTGTAAAGCGAAAATATTTTGACGATCCGAAAAAAAAGCCAAATTTTTGAAGGGTTAAGGAACACTGTAGGTTAATTTTAAGTTTATTATAATTAAGCGCACTTGAAGTGAAACATCACAAAACTGCGCTATATAAATACTACGTTATTATTATTATTATTAAAGCGGATCACAGCATTTATGCCGACATCTTTCACGCAATTGGACACTACAACGTGAGTTTACGTACTACAATGTTCCTGCGATGCTCGCTCTAGTCGGGAGTTCCCCTCTACTACTCAGTGCTGCCAACCCCCAAAAAACAAAAAAAAACTACAGCCCGCTATGGTCACAGTATACTTACTTTCTGAACATCCCTCGTATAATAAATGTTTTCTAAATGAATAAACAGATTTGGCTCCCAAATTTTTTTTTGAAACGTTGTAATGTACATATTTGGCTCTTTGGCTAATAAGTTTGCCGACCCCTGGGTTAGGTTATCAGCAATTTAATTTTTTTTTCATAACTTTGTTATTGTAAAATAGTATAAACTATAAGGAGCATTGTTATATTATTACATTAATTGTAACACATTTTAACACGAAAAGGGCTGTGATAAAAATATACCAATATGGCTTTATGCAAAAAGTAAATATAATTGGGTTTTTTAATAAATAAATATAAAAATGACAGGTTCAATAGTAATAGTAAATAATTGATACTCACATCAACTTCTGGATTGTATGCAGGTCGGTATGTTTTGTGCATTTCCATAAAAATCTTCAAACAGACCAAAACATTCTCTTCATTTTCAATCTCCATCAACTTCAACATGAGGATTAAAATATTCTTGACATAAGGTCGCAATACTTCGCTGATGGGCAGCCTGTGGATGATCTCCAAGATAAGCTTCCTGACTTGCTGGATATTGTACTCTGCTATAAAGTGGGTATCTCCATCTTGCAGTATTTTCAAGAATATTTTGATGGAATGATCTAGGAACTGTGGATATTGTGCTGAATTTATTATAACCTGCAACAAAATAATATAATTACTATTTTTGTGTCTATTACTTTAAAAGCAACATTTTTATTCCTGGCTTACGAATCACCTGACAATATTTGAAATTCTACCACTACCATCATTATAAGAGGAATGCCTGTTTTTTTTTAAATATCGAAGATGAGAGGATCTAGAAACTCATTCATCGATCATTATAATCGTATTCCATCTAAAATATTCCACAATATCGTGATAAAAATTTGACATCTTACAAAAAATTAAGAAAATTAACGCGTACAGAAACTCCTCGAGATGTTCAAATATTTGTAGCCAGTTGAATTCATTTCACATTAATTACTCGGCAGGTTTTTTCCATTATATTACAAATTGGTAAGTACTAAAATGGTGAGGTTGATGCAATAACTGGCGGCTTGGCTCGCCAGCCGTGATCGATACGCAGTTTTGAACGACGAGCCGAGTAAAAAATCAAGCAAACATGACGAGCCACGAGCCAGGCTTGTCAACTCACAAAACCGCGGTTTTGCAATGATACACCGGCGAGCTTTACCGACGAGCCATAAGACCGCGGTTTTACTCGCCCGTCGTTCAGGGCCTTAACCGAAATATTATTTGTTTGGGTAGGTACTAGGTAGGTACCTGATAAACTGATTTTATAATATAATAAATTGGGCACGAATACAATAAGGAACTCCAGTGAAAAATATTATGGCTTTAAAAAAATATGTTCATTTGACTAATAAACGCCGATTCTGAATATATATATAAGTTTTATTTAACCCCTCCGAATTTTCGAGAATATTAGCTTTTGGTGTCTTAAACGAAATGACATTTTACGAAAACTTTTAGTTATAACCGCTTCACAATTAAAGCACTATAAATGAAACATTTCTGAACGTAGCCGAATAGTAAAAACTGTTTTAGACAGGTTACAAAATAAGCTTTCGAATTATTATATTACAAATAAATATTAACATTTGTAAATATTAAAATTTAGAATGCAAACATTAAAAAAATGTGAAAATGACTCACGTGATGTTATGTGAAAACGGTACTAAAATCACAGATTATGTAAACAACAATACGTATTCTATTGTATAAATGTGTAATAAACACTTTTGTCACCTCACTTTTTTATC
Organism: Limnephilus rhombicus; assembly: GCA_929108145.2. Classification (NCBI taxonomy): domain Eukaryota; kingdom Metazoa; phylum Arthropoda; class Insecta; order Trichoptera; family Limnephilidae; genus Limnephilus; species Limnephilus rhombicus. Next base: position 27,383,992 of record OV815272.1, read on the forward strand.
ATTTCATATAGAAATATTTAATAGAAATTAACAATGTCGGGCACCCGTAGGAAATTCGGCGGTATAAATTATGTGTCAGACTGCGCGTCCGACAGAATGTTCTTTTTATGTATTTCTATGGACAACTTGAATAGAGATGTACAGCATGATTCACTATCGACCTTTCACTTTTTATTTTACGGATGTAACTAAAACAATAACGGAGTTATAACTGTTTCTATGGAGACACACGCGCTGACGTGTAAACACGCTTATTGTACTTGACTGCTGTCGTATTTTTAACGCATATATCTGCTTACGTTGCTGACCGGTTAATAATACTAAATGCAGAGTTTTTAAAAAATTATTAAAAAGTCCATTTTTAATCGGGTCATAGAAACACGCCGTCAAGTTGGCATTATTGAAATGTTTAGTGGTGACGTCACTGTTCCTCGTGTCGTGACGTCACCGTAAAGTCATTGTATGGGAATGACACAAGCCATCGTATTAATTAATTTGTTTATTTACATACTGTTTACAGAGATTTAGTTGTTGTGTGTATTGAAACATTATTTAGGCCTAACACCCATATGCATAGTCGGTTCCTCGAGATTTCCTCCACTCGACTCAACCTCAAGGATAAATTCGGTATGCAGAACTGAAAAAACTATCCTCGACTCGAGCAAATTCCTCAGTCGAGTCGAGTAATGAACTGTCAAACTCAAGGTATGTCGTGATCTACCTTGAGGTCTCCTCAAAGCTTGTTAACAGTGCGCACCACATTATTTCTGAGGTTATTTCAAGTTTTGTTAGCATAATGGATAATTTTCATGATTTTATTGACTACCTTATGAAGATTTGTACCAATATCATCCTATAAAGCGGTATTTACGGGAAGCAGAAAATCCTCTGGAATATTTCGATTTAGAAAAGATGTAATAATAAATGTCCTCTTGCCACTTTTGAATTTAACACCGAGTGCCAATAACCGAGGTCTCCCAATACCGCCTCTGTTGCAGCTTCTCATAGCAAATTCCTTCTCATACCAAATTCTCTTTGCACTCGACAGTTGAGTTGAATGACAGAATTGACAGATAGCGCCACAGAAGTAGAACACAATCTCAGAGGAAGACAGCCCATAGATGAAAAAAAGTGAACCACAAACGTATTCTCTACAGTTTGCCAACATAATAATAAGAAATTTAATGACGTCATTCCTTCACTCAACCTCAACTCGACTTACTGGAGGTTCCTCACTGGAGGGTGAAGCCGTAACTGAACATACTGATTTCAAGGAAGCTTTTAAGATTTCCTTGAGGTGACCTCGACTAAGGTCGAGTGGAGGAGGTCTCGAGGAACCGACTATGCATATGAGTGTAAATATTTCAAATCATAAATATATACATACCAGTACTTCAGAAGAACATATTACGACCCAATAAAATTATAGAATACCTTTTGCACTGTGATTTAAATAATAATAAAAAAAAACGAAACAATTGTAGTTTTAGGGGGGGGGAGGGGGGGTCCGGCAAAACCTCACATTACTTGAAAAGAATATACGAAGTGGCCCAAATTTATCTCACCAAGGGGGGGGGGAGGGGTCTAGATGGGAAGAAAAACTGCTCAAGTAAATAATGTATGTCCCCTTACGGTAAGTACAGATTCCAGAGGGACCACATAGTCTGGTGGACCTAAATGTTTTTTGCTAATATGATAATTTTTTATCAGTTTAACTATTTTTAAGGCTGTCGTCCGCTGTCCACTCTTTTCGTCCAGACTTGTTGTGATTTAATTTTGGGGTATTATGCGGTGTTACATTTCCTCCTTCTTATTATTACAATTAGTGTTACGGCATTAGGTTTAGTGTCCATCATCAGGCAGAGGTATAGATTGCGATAAAGTGAATCTACAATGATTGTGGAGTTTAAGGTAGGTTTTTTCTCTTTTTTTACATTAAGAGCCATTAACCAGCGGTCGAGAATTTAAATTTCGTCAAACGATGATCTTGCGATCATACCCTTGCAACTGTACAGGGCGGTTCCGATGAGAAAGATTATTCTCCATACCAGCATTTTAACATAATAACTTAATATCGATTTTATTTCATTTGAAATTTGCGGTAATTTTTGGACCGAAGTGTCTATGGTTTTTACGAATAATTTTTAGAAAAAAACTTCGGATTCGCCTTAATCACTATAAAACGAAACTTTTAGCATCAAGGCCAGCAGAAAATAATGCATTTTAATTTTCAATTGCGTAAAATAAAATTTCACTTCGCGAACCAAAACGGCGACAATCCGGCGGCCATAGCGTTAATGTTTGTTATGTTGGTATCCCTGATACAAACAAGAGCTAGATACGACTGTAGCCGACTTCGTGGGATACATGATAAGGGGCGTAATTATGAAGAATAGAATTAATAATATAATGTAAACGAACCTCACAAACCCTGCTTTGCCAGACAAACCATTCAAAACCTGGGATGTCTTTTAAAATAAAGATAATATACACAAGACCGCTACACAAACCCTGCTTTGCCGGACAAACCATTCAAAACCTGGGATTTTTTTTAAATAAAGATAATATACACAAGCCCGTACACAAACCCTGCTTTGCCAGACAAACCATTAAAAACCTGGGATGTTTTTTAAAGATAATATAGATTTAAAATAAAGATAATAAAAGAATAAGGTTATGTACATTTTTATAATCTTATGCTAATTTACTTCACTTTTCCCTTCTATTGTGTTTTATCTACTTTCTACTTTTTATTTTCATTTTTCCAATTTTAACATCATTTATATTAAATCCATATGTTTACACTTGACTTTAAACTTTAAATTTCATACATAGTAACTACTCCATTGGTCACCATGAAACAGGCAACCGCCTAGTATGGTGATTCAATATATCTACTTTATGTAAATGCCACAATTATGTAACATGTATTATATAAATAAATAAATATAAATAAAATACACAAGCCCGCTACACAAACAAAAAATTAAAAAATTAATTTTGAATGTAAAAAAACTTGCCTAAAGGCCTTTATTCATTTTATTTTCAGAATTTCGTCAAAGTAGTGCTTACCTAATACGCATGTTTTTTTATTTTACGTAACTTCTAGCTAATCGTTATTTTATGGTAATAATAAATATAAATGCGAATAAAGGTTTGTTAACATTATAATTCTGTCGTGTTTTCATAATTGCGCGCCTTTTCATGTATCCCACGAAGTTGGCTACGGTTGTATTTTAGCTCTTCGCTAATATTATCAGGGATACCAACATAATAGTGCCGCAATGGCCGCCAGATTATTGCCGTATCGGTTTGCGAAATGAAAGTTTATTTTACGCAATTGAAAATTAAAATGCATTATTTTCCGCCGGCCGTGATGCAAAAAGTTTCTTTTTATAGTGATTAAGGTGAATCTGATGTTTTTTTCTAAAAATTATTCGTATTAACCGAGGACACTTCGGTCAAAAATTTACCAAATTTGCTTTGATAAATGTCTACATTCAAAAATGCTCAAACTCGTGATGATAAAACTATTAAAATTATGTACTTTTTGTAATTATTTTTTGATCATACGTATTTATAATTTTTCAATAATATCTAAGCAAAATAAGAATGTAATTTTTTTTTAATATATTGGTTTGTAAGACCGTAACTAAATAGTAAAACTGAAGTTTTTCATCACAAAACAAGGGCGCGGATGCCGCGAATCTTTTTTTAATGATTTTATTTGAACTAAAAATAAAATTCTGAAAATAATTTATTGATTTATTTTACTGCATGATTAGGTATATGATTTGAAATGTATGTTGTATAATACAAAATTTTGTTTAAAAATTTAACAAATCTGCCAAAGACCCATGGAAAAACCTTATTGTACTAAAAATAAATATATTTTCTCAAATTTAAGCTTTACTAGATAAAAGAATAGTCTTTCGGAATCAATTTATAATTTTAATATTTAAATAAATGAAGACAATATAAGCGAAACTCAATTGAAAACCTGGAAACAGAAAAATCAGAAAAACATATTGACCCTCTGGGACTCAAACCCAGGTCCTCTTGCTTTCCGGGCAAACGCGCTAACCACTGAGCCAGTGTCGATATGAAATTCGGTCATGTTTAACTGTACCATACTTCGACTAAGAACCACCTACATTATCTTCATTTTCTTTAACGCATATATTATTGGCAACTATCTTTATGTATGATTGCAAGATTCAAACCGGAACTAAATGCTCTCTAGATAGTGTCTGGATAAATCTTTATCCATTTTATTTAATATGCGACATTTATTGACTTTTCTGCAAGTCTAGGATGAATATTTTATTTATTTATTTTTGGGTTAGAGTCCCAGAGGTGTCAATATGTTTTTCTGATTTTTCTGTTTCCAGATTTTCGATTGAGTTTCGCTTATATTTTCTTCATTTATTTAAATATTACAATTTGAGGTTTTACACAGAAAGCAAGAGGTCCTGGGTTCGAGTCCCAGAGGTGTCAATATGTTTTTCTGATTTTTCTGTTTCCAGATTTTCGATTTAGTTTCGCTTATATTGTCTTCATTTATTTAAATACTAGCTGGGTTACCCGGCTTCGCTCGGGACAACATTCGAGAGTGTTCTGGAAAGTTTCACGTTGATGTTCCCGATTCCCTATTCCCGAACATTCCATAATTTTCCAGAATGTTCCTGTATGTTCTGGAACGTTGTGGAATGCTCTCTAATACTCTGACTGGGGTGTCCGGCTTCGCTCAGGGATTTGATGTGAGATTGAATTGGCGTTCTAATCCACGACGGATCTTGCTTTATATACCCTATATGGGTAGCCCCATACAAAAAAGTCTTCAAATGTTCCAGAATAATTTTCCAGACCATTCCGCAACATTCAGGAGTGTTCTGGAATGTTCCGCAATGATCGGGGATATTCCATCCTATTCCCGAACATTCCACAACATTCCAGAATGTTCCGGGATGTTCTGGAATGTGGTGGAATGCTCAAGAATACTCTGGAATGTTTTCACCTGATCTAGAAATTTTAAGGGGGTGAAACTTCCAGCCCTTATATTTTTCAAAGCACGCCATTCAGGTAAAAACGGGAACTTTCTTCATAGAAAGGGAGGGCTACTACACAATATAACTCCCGTTATCGTACCGGGACTCGTCTTTGAATTTTAGCGGCATGCACGTTATACACTTTTTTTGACAATTTATATTGAAGATTAAGATTATACAAACTTCTAGAACTTTCCAGAGCCTTCTAGACTCACCGACACTCATTTCTGAAAGCTTCTAGAACTTTCTCCTTCCAAAACATCCTAGAGCATTAGGGAAACTTCCAGAACTATCTAGAACCTTCTAGACTCACCGACACACTCCATCGCTCCTTCCAGAACTTTCTAGAGCTTAATCAAGCCTTCTAGAACTTTTCGTAACCTCCTAGACTCACAGACATACTCCCCTACTCCTTTCTGAACTTTCTACAGCTTTATCAAACCTTATAGAACATTCCGGAACCATCTAAACTCACCGACATACTTTCTTTCTAGAGCTTAATCAAGCCTTCTAGAACTTTCCGGAACCTTCTAGACTCACCTACATACTCTGCCACTTCTTCCAGAATTTTAAACTGCTTTTTCGAACCTTATAGAACTTTTCGGAATATTCTAGACTCATCGACATACTCCGCCACTCCTTTCAGAACTTTGTACAGCTTTATCAAACCTTCTAGAACTTTTCAAAACCTTCTCGACTCACCAACATACTCCACTCCTTCCAGAATTTTCTACAGATTTATCGAACCTTATAGAACTTTCGGAATCTTTTAGACTCACCGACATACTCCGCCACTCCTTTCAGAACTTTCTACAGCTTTATCGAACCTTATAGAACTTTCCGGAACCAACTAAACTCTCCGACATACTTTCTTTCTAGAGCTTAATCAAGCCTTCTAGAACTTTCCGGAACCTTCTACAGCTTTATCGAACCTTATAGACATTCCAGGAACCTTCTAGACTCACCGACATGCTCCGCCTCTCCTTCCAGAACTTTCTATAGCTTTATCGAACCTTCTAGACGTTTCCGGACCTTCTAGACTCACCAACATTCTCCGCCACTCATTTCAGAACTTTGTACAGCCCTATCGAACTTTTTAGAAATACTTACAGCTTGATGGAACCTTCTAGAATTTTCCGGGACCTTCTAGACACACAGACACACAGACACACTCCTCCACTCCTATCAGAACTTTCAACAGCTTTACGGAACCTTCTAGAACTTTCTACAGTTTTATCGAACCTTCTAGCCGGAAACTTTAAACCCACCGACATATTTCACCATTCCTTTCAGAACTTTGTACAGCTTTATCGATCCTTCTAGAACTTCTTACAGCTTTGTGGAATCTTCTAGAATTTTCCGGAGCCTTCTAAATACACCGACACGCTCCTCCACTCCTTTCAGAACTTTCTATAGACTTATGGAACCTTCCAGAACTTTCTACAGCTTTATCAAACCTTTTAGAACTTTCCGGAACCATCTAGACTCACCGACTACTCCGCCACTACTTCCAGAACTTTGTTAAGCCCTATCGAACCTTCTAGAACTTCCACAGCTTTATGGAACCTTCTAGAATATTTTGGAACCTTCTAGACACACCGACACACTCCTCCATTCCTTTCAGAACTTTATATAGCTCTATCGAACCTTCGAACTTTCGGAATCTTCTAGACTTACCGCCAATTATTTCTGAAAGCGTCTAGAACTTTCTCCATTCACAATTTTATAAAACATTTGTGGACCATCAGATCCTTCTAGACTCACCAACATACTACGCCACACCTTTCAGAACTTTCTACAGCTTTATCGAACCTTCTAGAACTTTCCACAACCTTCTAGATTCACCGACTTACTCCGTCACTCCTTCCAGAACTTTGTACAGCTGTATCGAACCTTCTAGAACTTCCTACAGCTTTTTGAAATCTTCTAGAATTTTCCGGAACCTTCTAGACACACCGACACACTTCTCTACTCCTTTCAGAACTTTCTACAGCTTTATCGAACCTTCTAGAATTTTCCGGAACCTTCTACACCAACACACTCCTCCACTCCTTTCAGAACTTTCTACAGCTTTATCGAACCTTCTAGAATTTTCCGGAACCTTCTACACCGACACACTCCTCCACTCCTTCAGAACTTTCTACAGCTTTATCGAACCTTCTTGAACTTTCCGGAACCTTCTAGAATCGCTTACTTACTCCTCTACTTCTTCCAGAACATTCCAGAGTTTTATCGAATTTTCTAGAAGTTTCCGGAATCTTCTAGACTCTTATTGAAATTTCTAGAGTCTTCTTATAACTTTCAGCCCTTATATCTTCAAAAGCAAGCCCTTTAGGTAAAAACGAATACCCTTATTCCCTAGGGGGGATAGAGATCTACCATACCATATAACTCTCTTGACCGTACCGGCACTCCTTTCTGAGTTTTTGCATTCCGCACGTTTTTTTGGACTTTCTTTTATAATATATATTGAATATTGATTACAATTTGAGGTTTTACACATAAAGTTAAAAAAAAAAAAAAAAAAAAAATTATAATTTTTTTGTGGAAAAGAGTTAATGCGTCTAAAATTTGATTTAAAAATGACATATTTCGGATTTTGTCTGGTTATTCCCTCTTAACTCCACACTAGCGATCCTGAGAGAATTTATTTATTTATTCTGTCATCTGTGAAGATTCTGCTTTTATTTGACCCAAACTAAGAACCTAAGGACATAAGACATTAGGTTCATAGATTGGGTTTAATCTATCTATACAATACGATACGATACGATTGTACCACCCCAGCCAGGAGTACTCCTGTTCCGGTGAGACCGATACACCAGGGGGCACTGATTTGTTAGGACTAGGAACACGTGCTCTTAGGATAGGAAGGAGATTGGAGTTTAATCGACCGGTATACATGGCAACCTAATAAGCCAATATTGGAATTTAGGAAGGGCAGGAATAAAGGAATGAATTGAGCATTGTGATGATTTTTTTTTATTCTTTCTTTTTGGGTTCTTTCTTCTTGCCTGTTCTCGGCTCTTCTTGAATCTTCTTATCTAATTCTGGCTTTTCTTGGCTGTTCTTGCCTCTTTTTGATGGCTAATATTGTCTCTTCTTGGATCTTCTCGTCTCTTCTCGGCTCTTCTTGACCCTTCGTGGCTTTTCTTGTCTCTGCTCTTCTTGCTTCTTCTCGTCTCTTCTGGGATTTTTCTTCTTTTTACTTCTTCTTGTCTCTTCTATGCTCTACTTGGATCTTTTTGCAATTTCTCGGCTCTTAAAGTCTCTCTTTGCTCTTCATGCTTCTTCATAGATCTTCTCGTCTCTACGTCTCATCTTGGATTTTCCCGATCTTCTCTACTTTTCTCATCTCTTGTTGCCCCTTCTTGGATCTTGGCTCTTCGTGGCTTTTCTTGTCTCTTCTTGGCTCGTCTTGCCTCTTCTTGGATCCTCTTGCTTCTTCTTGCATCTTCTCGCCTTTTCTTGCATCTTTTATCTTCTCACTCCTTCTTGGCTTGTTTTGTCTCTTCTTGAGTCTTACAACTGCTTACCAACCCTTCTTGTTCATTCTTGTCTCTTCGAGTCTCTTCTGCTCTCTTCTTGGCTCGTCTCGTTGCGAACTTTATTATCACTATTCAATTCCCAAATAATCCCACATCATTCGTTAGAATGTATACAAGAAGAGAACAAACTAATGTCTGAAATATACTAAAAGTACCGATTTCAAACTGTTTTCAAACATTTAGATAAATCAAACGATCCTTTCCCAGACCCCCCCTTTGTAGTCAAATACCTCAATAAAACCAAAATCCAACCAGGAAATCAACATATATCTTATCCCTACATAAAATCCCCGTAAGAACAAAGGACATTCATTTGAAATGCAATGAATAAAAACCGACTAAAATAAAAACAAACAATTCTGTAAGTGGAGTAACTCTTGACTCAATCCATAGATGTTTCTTGGCACATGTCAACAATTTATGTCCCAAAATTATAATCGATGATTTACTCTAAGATGCGCGCACCTTTCTCGGCAATAAATCGAGAGAACTCAAGTGTACTATAGAGAGGTCATATCATCTGTGAAACGAAACAAAATCTTCAAGTCTGAAAGCAATAAATATTAATTTGTTAAAATTGTGTTATTTAAAAATGGAAAAAAAGACTTCTTCTGCATTGAGAGCCGCTCGGGAATCTTGGGATACACTTTTTGTTTAGCCTGTCACGATATATCAATTCACACTTGAACTATTATGAAGTTTTATGACATGGTTTAACTTAAACACGTGAAGCTTTCTACGATTTGTATAACTTCCAACTAATTTTGAATGCGTTATGGAATATATTTAAAAAAAATCAAACATAACTTTAAAACGGAAAAAGGTAAAATTAATTCGCAAGGTAAAACAAATTGCACTGATTCTATCGCGCGTGTGTAATACTTTTCATGAAAATCGGTTCAAGAAAACTACGGATAATTTAGAAAGAAGCTAGGCCCGCAGAATATACTATATAAAAATCTATTGCTGTTCGTTTGTCTCCCTAAAACTCGAGAACGGCTGGGCCAATTTAGCTGATTTTGGTTTTGAAATGTTTGTCGTAATCCAGGGAAGGTTTAAACGGTGAGAAAATATGGAAAAATTGCAGGGAAGATAGTAACAACAATTTCATTTTCCCATACAAACTGTTCTACAAACTTTCCTGTCAATCATTTGACGTTCGTCCCTTCGGTACGGTAGATTCGGGTCCACTCGAATTGAAGCACGTTTTAAATTAATGGTTTTGAATCGACCACATATATCCACATTACTCGGATTATTGCGTATTTAAATTTTAATATTTTGATGGTTGTCATTGTTGGTTCGTTAACAAAATTGCAAACGTCAGAAGAAAAGCAAACAAATTGTTGCCTTGGAAATGATGTTTTTTTTTAAATTAGGCAATTCACCCTAAAAAGAGTGCTTTGGGCGTCCTAGATAATATATAATCGCCGAAATGTATGTATGCTATAACTTCCGAACGACTGCACCAAATTGGATAATTTTTTTTTTTTCGTTATTCTGTATAAAACTACTGTTGAGCTCTAGCATTATGAAATTTGTATAAAAAATTGTAATAGGTGGCACGCGAGCTGTTTGAAAACTGAATGTACCGGGAATGAATGTGTGGAATGCGAGAGGTGGGAGGGGAGGGGGAGGATGGGGAGGATGGGGAGAAAGGGTTTGGGGAAGGGAGAGGGGTGGAGGGAAGGAAGGGGGGGGGTGTAGGAGTGTGGGTGGAAGGTGGAGGGGGAGGGGTTGGGTTGGAGGGAGGGGAGTGGGAAGGGGATGGAGGGAGGGGGGTGGGGAAGTGGAGTGGGGAGAGGGAAGGTGGAGGAGGCGGAGTGGGAATCACCCTAATGCCATGCGAGCGAAACCGCGGTAAAAAGTTAGCTTTTTATGGGCAATCAAGATGCGGAAGTTGAAAGGCGTTGCGCTCATAATCCAACAGTGAAATGAACCATTGTCCAAAAACTGCAAACGTTTTTTCATCAGAACAATGATTTAGTAAAAATGTTCAAAATGGCATTAGATTGTATGCCATCGGACAGCCATAATATTAAACGAAACACGGATTGTGTGTTTGTTACTCTTTCACGCAAAAACTACTGAATGGATTTTAATGAAAGTTTAAATAAAAAAATAATAAACTTTAAATAATAATTCAATAAACTTTACAATGAGCTCATAAATCAGAATTACATATACGAGCTCTGGCATCATGAAGTGGCACGCGAGCTGTTTGAAAACTGAATGTATCGGGAATAAATGTATGGAATGCAGGAGGGGAACCCAGGAGGGCGGGGAACACCGAAGGGGCACTCGGGAGGGGGATCCGCGAGAGGGGGGAGGCGAATACGGGAGGGGAGAGGGGAACTCGGGAGGGGGGTTCGCAGGACGGGGGAAGGGGAGGGAGTAGAGTGAGAAGAGGGAAGGTGGAAGAGGAGGAGTGGGAACAGAGAAGGGAAGGGGACACGGGGGAGGAAGGGGAGGAGGAAGGTGAACGGGACGAATGGGAAAGGACGCACAGGGAGAAACAATTTCTTTATTAAATGGCATAGCAACGCATGCCGGGTACCAGCTAGTAAAAAATAAAAAAATAGCCTGAAAACTTATTTTCATAATTATTGTGTCAAAACATGGCATGAACAAAAGATACCAAAATATCTGTATTTTCAACAAAAAAGCTATTAATAAAATGCATTATTTTACATCTCCCGTGACTGAAATAGTTATTTCTCATTGTATGATATGATGATGACACCCATGCGCGTGTCATTTCATTTATCCGCATGAAGTCGGCTACGAACTAGCATCTAGCCCTTCATATGGTATCAGGAATAAAAAATGACTGAAATTATTGTAAAAGCCTGTTCAGACATCAAATATAACCGCGAGCAGATATCTATTGAACCACGAGTGCTTATGTTTCGTACCGTTTACACGACGCTATCAAATATTTCTTCCTATGGTAGGAGAGGGGGTCAGATGAATTAGCGAGCGGCCACGGAGTGCGCATTTTTTGTACTGAATCGGTCAACTTGACGTCTGTCGTCCACCGGTCTCGGCAGATCCGTAATTAAAATGACCCCCTCTCCTGTTTTCGTCGGAGGGGGGGGCGCTTAACTGTTGGCATATCGCCACAGGAGCGGTTAAGGCGTAAGATGTACATTGTCTATGGTTGATGTGCGCATACAGGGCTTAGGTGTGAACGGACTGATGGGATTGTATGGAGAGCGATATTTGGCATGCTATGATCTTTTATATTTATATACTCAATCTGAACAGGCCTTTAATGGCTGTGAATTGACGCAGTCTCGTATGCGAAAATAAATTTTCATTTTACACAATAGAAATTTTGAATGCAGTATTTTCCATCGCCCCAAATGCAAAAAATTGTCTTTTATAGTAATTAAGGTGAATCTAAAGATTTTTTTATAAATTATGGACAAGCCGCCGCATGCCGCTACTCTTTAAATAGGCACAAAATTTGAAAAGTAAACTACTTTTAAACTTAATTACCACAAGAACCATCGGTTTCAGTCAGGATAGACGGAAAAATATGCATTAAAATTCAATTTTCATTAAAAGTTTAAAAATCACCATCTCCATTACGGCCAGGTTTTTTGTATGGATTTGACATTTGCGAAGTTTCGTTTCAAACTAAAAAGGCATGAATTACTTAATTTACCTAAACTAAGAACCTAATAACCTATTTTGTCTTCATAAATAGTTGTTTCGGTAAATTTTTGGGATTAGTGTCCATGGCTATTACGAATAATTTTTAGAAAAAAAGGAAACTTTTTGCATCACGGCCGGCGGAAAATAATACATTTTAATTTTCAATTTCCTTAAATAAAATTTCACTTCGCGAACCGATACGACAGCCCACCCCCCATTTTGTCACTGTTATGTTGGTATCCCTGACCTGATACAAACAAGAGCTAGATACGATTGTAGCCGACTTCGTGGGATACATGATGAGGTGCGTAATTATGAAATTTGTCAAGCGGGCTTGTGTATGTTATCTTTACTTTAAAAAACAGCCTACGTTTTTAAATGGTTTATCTGGCAAAGCAGGGTTTGTCTAGCGGGATTGTTTATGTTATCTTTACTTTAAAAAACAGCCTACGTTTTTGAATGGTTTGCTGGCAAAGCAGGGTTTATCTAGCGGGATTGTGTACGTTATCTTTACTTTAAAAAACAGCCTACGTTTTTGAATGGTTTGTTTGGCTACGCAGGGTTTGTGTAGCGGGCTTGTGTATATTATCTTTATTTTAAAAACATCCCAGGATTTGAATGGTCTGTTTCCATTCCAGTGCCTGATTAGAGGTTCGTTTACATTATATTATTAATTCTGTTTTTCATAATTACGCGCCCATCATGTATCCCACGAAGTCGGCTACAATCGTATCTAGTTCTCGTTTAAGTTTCCTTTTATAGTGATTAAGGCGAATCTAAAGTTTTTTTCTAAAAATTATTCGAAATAGCCATGGACACTAATCCCGAAAAATTACCATTACCTTATAATATGATAACCGTCGTTACGTGATCATGGCTACAAATGATTCCCTCTTCACAGTGTGTTTTTTATAGCGTGTATACATACTTTTAGGTGGAAGGCACTAGGTTGTGCTGTTCATCAATAATATTTCACACAGGCAGTGAAGATTGGGGCTGTGTTAATAATAATAACCTCAAGGGGTATGAAGATTTTGTAGTAAATAAGCAGAATAGAACCAATATTATATTGTGTAGATTCCACAGTAAAATTATTTATATTAACTTACTTCAAAGTTCTCACTCAATTCCTGAGCCGCCTTTAATTTGATCTCGTCTTTGGCTCCAGGGTCAGCAAGCATAGTAACATAACTCCTGTAAGTATTCATTTGTGCCAAGGGGTCCCCAGACACCCCAGATGTTGGTGGTCCCATCATGGTGGTAATTCCTATTTGAAATTATGTATTAATGTTATATCTGTGGATCAAAATATACATTGCAGGAGCATAGGCATTACAAAGCGCGGAAGCCAATAATGTTAAAAAAAGCCGCTAGTATCACAATGTGATGGGAAAATGCACCCACCGGCGAGCAAAATTGGCACAACTTATCAATGCTTAATCATATTCCAATCATCTATTAAAGCACCACATTTATCGATATTAAAGAAACTGTATTGTGACCGGATCGCTGTCAAAATAAATAAAACAAATTATTAAACAAATTCACAACAGCGCCCGAGTACCACCAGAAAACATAAATTGCATAGAATATGTTTCAATTCACGAATTAGATTTTTTCTATGAATAATAGACAATTTTATTATATAATAATAAATTGTAAAATTAGCTATGGTTGCAAAAAAATTATCTGCGATCCTCGCTCGAAACCGAAACGGCAGTGCAGGTGTACAGTGGGTGGTTTGGTATATTTATGGGTGTATAGTTTTACACGTCAGAAATGTAATCATATTTCGTCGGATATGGCTTATTATTTAAATTCTACTCAATTTCTTTACAGTGGTTTAGTTTAGTTCGCTGTATGTTTAGTGGATTGAAACGTTATTTTTTTGTTCTTTACTACACTTTAGGCTGTTTTTATAATAATTATTATACCTAACATATTTTATGGTTTCGGAGTCGTCGTACACGGGGCGGACTGCGTTGCGGGAATATTTAGAGTAATAAAGCTTTTTTAGATTAATACGGTTTTACCCCGGAATACGATTTTGTACAGGTCTCCCCTACCTAGCTTGAAGTTCATTTTCCACTTATTATAAAAATCATGGATTTTACTATTTGATTTCATAAAATCAGACTTTATGAGGGCGAGAGCAAGTCTTGTTACCCGTAACCCTAAGGATTTCGAACGAAAAAATGGTTTTGTCTGCTAAGTCATTGAAATTGAAAACACGAAGTCACAAACTATAGACCCATCTCTATTCTCTGTTCATTTGCGAAAATTTTTGAAAAATTAATTTGTCCATATCTGAATTATCATCTCAAAAATCTTATAACTCCAAAACAGCATGGTTTTCTCTCCCAGAAATCAACATCCTCTAATTTACTTTGCTATGTCAATACCTTAACCGAAGCTGTCGATAGAGGTCAACAGATAGACACAATCTACACAGATTTTAGCAAGGCCTTCGATAAAGTAAATCATAGATTACGTGGGTGTTCATGGTACCTTGCTAAATTGGTTTTACTCCTATCTAACTGACCGCATACAAAGAGTAGTATTTGATGGCTATGAGTCAAGAGGATTAGATGTGCCATCTGGAGTGCCGCAAGGGTCCCATTTGGGCCCAATCTTGTTTCTTGTTTTTATAAATGACTTGTGCGATGTTATTTTGGATTCTGAAATTTTGTTGTTTTTTTTTTTTTTTTACATTAACTCCACACAGGAGGCCCTGAGGAAAATAATTTCCCTCAGGGCCTATGTCATCTGGGATGCTGTGTGGAGGGTCTTTTTGAGGAGAGGAAGGAATGAACATTGGTCTTGAAGAGACCCATGTTGTAGGAAGGAGGAAACACAGAGGCCGGCAAATCATTCCACAGCCGAGCTGTTGAACATAAGAACGAGTCGAAGAAACGACCCGTTCTCATGTGATGATTGTAAGATATTTGCTGATGATTGTAAGATATTCAAAATTATCCATACATTACTAGACTCAATACTTCTCCAAAACGATATAAACAGAGTTTCAAAGTGGTGCAACGACAATAGAATGTTTCTGAATTCTTTAAAATGTGTTCACATAACCTTTACGCGTAAACACAATTCTATTCCGACTCAATATTTTATCGACGGTACTAAACTCCAGGAAGTCGCAACCATTCGGGACCTAGGCTTATTATTTGATAAAAAAAACTTACTTTCACACCTCATATCGACAATATCATTTCTAGATTTATGAAAATGCTAGGATTTATCAAACGAAACAGTAAACATTTAAAAAATCCCACATCAAAAATACCGCTGTACAATTCCTTCACCCGCAACGTGTTGGAGTACGCAAGTGCTGTATGGAGTCCAACCTACAAAGTTCATATTCAGCGAATAGAGCAGGTTCAAAAACATTTTACGTACCACCTGGCATATTCCGATAGGCGAGCTCGATCACTTCCTCACTACACTGATAGACTAAAATTCTACAATATACGCACCCTTGAACAGAGAAGACTAAATATAGATCTAAATTTTCTATTCAAAATTGTAAATGGTTTAGTAAACTGTCCTTTTCTACTTCATCAAATCAGGTTCAATGTTCCTAGAATTGGTTCACGACTGGTAAATTATGTTCCGTTAAATATTAAAAAATATCGAACTAAGCTGGGGTATGACTCAGCTTTATCGAGAATGTGCCGTAATTTTAATGAGGCTTATAAAAAACATTCGATTAATTTGACAATGTCAACATTGGGCAACTTCAAATCAAATCTTAACAAGCTTTAAAGCTCCCTATTACGTTGTTCTATAAACTTATGAACCTATAAACTCATTGTTCTAAAAACTTGTTCCTTGTAAAACTTGTTAATTATTATTTTGTAATGTATAGTATGTGTTTGTGTGAACGAATGTAATGTATATGTAAGTATTATGTTATCAATGCTGTGTTTGTCTTTAATTAGTGATAGCATCAACCATGTTCAGTGTAATTTTATCTGTGAAAGCTTTGATGTAAATCACTGTTGACAAACCTAATAAAAAAAAATTAAAAAAATAAATAAAAATTAAAAAAAAATAATGCATGTAAGTGTTTGAACATAATTTTTACACAATATCTACTCATCACACCTTAGCTATAAGGGAACGTACCCATATTACGTGACCAACTTTTTGCAATTTTTAACCCCCCCGCGACGAAAAACCTAAGCCCGCCGCCACTCATTTGTACCAAGCGCGACTTTTTGAAGACCCCCCCCCCCCTTAAACGTGTCACGTAGTATGGGTACGTTCCCTAAGTTATAAGGGTATTTAAAAAAATTAAAGCGTACCTTGTATTACTCCAAAAATTTTAATTTCAACACACTACAATTAGAAGCGTATTAGCGTACTTTGTAATACAACACATTAACCTGAAGTTCAAGTCAATGTTGGGTCATTAATTCATATGTAAAATGGTAAGTACGAATGTTGTTACGTCGACGGCAGAAAGGCTAATTTGGACTAATTCATAAATATACCAAACCACCCACGGTGTAACCAACATTTATTTGATTTTCTGCAGCAATACCTTTTAAAAATATCAGAGAGCAATCAATACCTTTCCCACCATAATAGCACCGGCGTAGATCGTGAATATCACACCGTAATCATCTTGAATATCACACCGTAATAAAGCACTGCAATAAAATCTCTCCAACACAGCTAGCAATATCACAATATACAGTAACAGCTTACTGATCGCAATATCTGTATTTTTTGCTGTAATATGGAATACATAGCATGCTCTTCTACTTCTTTTTTTAACTATTCATATTTTACATGGAATAAAGAAGAACATAAATATTTTTAATGTTTAGTGGAAAATTCGAGTTCTTCCCCCCTAATTTTGATGCAATGCTAAAAAAAATCCTCGATTTAAATCCAAAATTTAGGCTGGAAACTGATGTCGATTGATTGATCTATATTGGAAAAGGACCAAAGCAAGATGTTAAAAAATGAAATACGTACTTATTATATTATACATTATTAAAATATAAATGTTTCGGTACGAATTACGGATTTTCGTTTACGATCAAGAATAATTTTACGAAAAAATACTGGATTTCACCTCGAACATTAACTTGAATTCACCTTTGCTTCAAGGTGAGATTAGTTTGTATTATAACAACAAACATGCGGATTTCGCTGTTTCTTGAAAGAAATTATAAATTTTCAATGCATTTTATTTTCCAATACATTCTTTGATTGTGCATTGGCTGAATGTACAATGTAAGCTGCTGTAAAGTTTAGCTCTGGCAACTGGCAAGAGCTTTTTAGTTTGAGAAAGATATATTCGCGTAGTTGCGTTTTTATTTGACGAATGACGAATCGATGTTTGCATTCCTTATTTTAAAGGATTTACATAAAATTTATATTCAAAGTTTGTAAAAAATATCTTTTTTTACTTACTTCCCATTTTTATATGTATTTTTTCGAACTGAAATAGATTTTATTAGAAAGTGTAAAATTATGAAAATTTCAAAGACGAATAGATACTTCGTAGCTTTCTCTCTCTAACAACAACCCTTCTATGACATCCATTTTTACTAAGGTTTTCAAAATGGTTTTGTTGTGTTCGGAATGGTTCGGGAAGTCTGATGTCGTGCATTTCT
The DNA here is from genome assembly GCA_929108145.2 of Limnephilus rhombicus. Classification (NCBI taxonomy): domain Eukaryota; kingdom Metazoa; phylum Arthropoda; class Insecta; order Trichoptera; family Limnephilidae; genus Limnephilus; species Limnephilus rhombicus. Next base: position 27,401,890 of record OV815272.1, read on the forward strand.
AAAGTTTTAACTGAAAAAAGTACTTTTATCCCGTCAAAATTACGTGTTGTGTATCCGATTATGGGTTGAAAATGAAAGACTTTTATTAAAATCTTGATTAATTCATGATTGTATCAAAAAATCGCACGGAAACGTAGGCGATGGCATAATGATCATGGGAAGGGCTCGGATTGTTTTGGTGCTTTGGCTCCTTGCTATCGTTTGCGGGGCCTCAACCCAAAATATTATAGGGAGATACCCACCAACTCCAAACAAAACAATACGATTCACGCACTTGGCGTTGGACGAAGTGACGGGACAGGTATATGCTGGAGCGGCCAACCAGATCCTGCAACTCTCTCCTGATCTTCACATAGAACACGTAGTAACCACTGGGCCAGTCAATGATAATCCAATGTGCCATGCCAGCGGTTGCAACGCGCAGGATATTCAAGCCACGCTCACCAATAACATCAATAAAGTGCTGGTTATAGATCAAGAAAGTAAAGTGTTAATCGCTTGTGGTTCTGTTGCTCAAGGTGCTTGTGAGAAGTATAAACTGACAGACATATCCGCCGAGCCAGAGTTTATCCCAATCAGTGTTGCGGCCAATAGTGAAGACGCCTCAACCTATGCCTACATTGGACTCGAGCGTTACAATACATGGGATAGATCTAATGTTTTGTATGTGGGAACTACCTTTACAAACAACGGGGATTTTCGCCATGATGTGCCAGCAATAACCAGTAGGAATTTATATACTTTAGAAGTTGCCGAGTATTCATTTTCAAAACAGTCACTGATACAAATTGATGTTAAATATAGAGACAATTTTCTTGTGCAATATATGTATGGCTTTAATGCCAGTGATTATGCTTACTTTGTATTAATACAAAAACAATCTTACTTACCGGGAAATGAGGAGCAGGGATACGTGACCCGACTCGCGAGGACTTGTGTTAACGATGATAACTACAATAGTTACACAGAAGTCACTCTTCAGTGTCTGGTTTCTGTGAGTGGAAAGAAGGGCTTGGAAAGTTATAATCTTATCCAGGATGCCAAGGTGGCATTTGCAGGAGAGAACTTGGCGGCAGAGATGGGTATCGAAGTCCATGACCCTGTCCTGGTGGGAGTCTTCAGCCCCTCCCGTGGAATAACCAACGAGCCTTCTTCTCGCTCCGCAATCTGCATTTTTTCACTTTTGGACATTGAGGCTAAATTTGATGAAAACATTCACATGTGCTTCAATGGAAGTGTAATGTCCAGAAATATGGCCTATGTGTCAGGAATGATATCTGATGGAAAATGTCCCAACGCGGGAACTACAGGTAACATACTTAACTTCTGCGAAGTTGGGCTTAAGATAAGTGGTATGTTTCCCATATCTGCTACTGCCATCAAGGAGTATAATAATACTCACTTGACTTCAGTTACTGTGGGAGTCACCGGGGCCCATACAATTGGATTTTTTGGTACAAAAAATGGAACTCTAAAAAAAGTGGTACTAAGTAATACCACAGCACTAGAGTATGGAGAAATCACTTTGTCTTCGGGGCACACTATACTTCCCGATACCACCCTATCTACTAATAAGAATAGCTTGTACGTACTATCAAAGCATGCTATCTTCTCTCTTCCTGTAGAACATTGTTCTTCTTACACCAACTGTTCAGCCTGCCTAGAATCCAATGATCCGTACTGCGGCTGGTGCTCGTTGGAGAAGAGGTGCACCCTGCAGAGTGCTTGCCAGAAGGGGACCCACAGCGCCCCGCGCTGGCTGTCCCAGTACACTGGCCAGCAGTGCATTGACTTTGAGCAAGTCATGCCCGACAGGATCCCCATCAGCGAGATGGCCACCGTCAAGCTGACCATCCGCACCCTCCCTGAACTTCCTACTGGAGCTAAATACAAGTGTGTGTTTGGCACTTCGCCTCCCATTGATGCCACAGTGACCACTAATGGGCTGGCTTGTCCCACTCCCACAGTTTACCACAGACCTAATATACCCGGTTCTCTCGATCATATATTTGTTCCATTGTCAGTGCATTCCTCTGAAACTAACAAAGACTTTGTCTCTCGAAGTTTCTCATTCTTCGATTGTTCTGTGCATACAACGTGCTACAAGTGTGTAACTAGCCAGTGGGCATGTAACTGGTGTGTTTACGATAATAAATGTACTCACAATTCTTCCATGTGTCAGAGAACAGTGATAAGTGGAGAAAATAATCCTAGCAAACTTTTAAACCACGGCGCAGGCCATTGTCCCCGTATCCGTCACTACCCCAAGCCTATTCTTATCCCCAATAATGTTCCTAAAGAACTGGTTCTCGGGGTAGAAAATCTCCCCCATCTTCAATCTGGACATACCGGTTTCCAGTGTGTGGTCAGTATAGAAGTAGCTAAAATGATTGTTCCTGCTAGAGTAGAATCCAACCATTTTATAGTTTGCGATAAGACTACGTACTCTTATGAAGAGAACATAGGAGAGTATAATGTCAGTGTAAAGGTTGTGTGGAATCTGAAGCACTACATCGATACTATAAAGATAACTTTATACAAATGTGAGATTCTGGGTTCTCACAGGGAACACGCTGATTGCTCATTATGCATCACCAGAAACAGCATCTACAAATGTACATGGTGCAGCAACTCATGCTCTTACAGCGAATCATGTTTGGAGCCTCCTGTAGAAGACTGTCCTCGTCCTCGTATCGATATGATCAAGCCCCTGAGCGGCCCTATTGAAGGGGGCACCCTGGTGACCATAGAGGGCAGCAATCTCGGGCTCAAGGAAGCTGAGGTCACTGGGAAGGTACGCATAGGAGATGTACCTTGCGAGATAGTAGATTTTGAAGTTTCTGTTAGTATAACCTGTCGGACAGGAGCATCTAATGAGTCCATTGTGGCTCCAGTGATTGTAGGCAACGAGGCCGGTTACACCGAGTCAGCTGTTCAGTTTAGCTACAAAGACATCAAGTTGCACGGAATATACCCCTCAATAGGACCCGTGTCGGGAGGTACTCAACTTGCAATTACGGGGCAGCATCTCAATATTGGTTCAAAGATTTCTGCTTATTTGGATGAACTAGTTTGTCTCGTTAACAACACTCAAACATCTAACAGCCGACTTATCTGTGTCACATCCAAATCTCATATCCCCAGGATGATCCAAACGCTTACTATTTCTATAGATAATGCAAATCGAACCTTATTTGGTAACCTTTTCAATTATGTTGTCGATCCTACTATAATGGAAATAAAACCACTTAAAAGTTTTATTTCTGGTGGACGGATGATAACTATACACGGCACAAACTTGCACAGCATACAGAAGCCCGAAATGAATGTGTTTCATGGCACTGATGTAACTCCAGCAAATAGTACAGTATGTATTGTACTGAATTCTAACCAAATGGAGTGCCCCAGTCCCGCGGTCAATGACAAGTTCTCGGAAATCATGCAACTCTCAGCTGTGAAGCTTCCTTCAGTTAAACCTCAAGTAGTCATGAGAATCGGTTTCACCATGGATTCTGTAGAGACTGTTCAAGACTTAGAAAAGTATTTCCATTCGTTGCGAACTCAAATGGTTTATGTTGATGATCCCCAAGTATATACATTCCCTAACAAAATTAAACCTTACAAGGGAGATACTTTAGTGATCGAGGGAGAAAATTTAAATCGAGCAAGTGACGAAACGGATGTCTCTGTCACAATTGGTATCCGCTCATGTAACTTAACAAGTCTCACCATGAATCAATTGGTTTGTACTCCTCCAGAAATGCAACCAGCTAATACTGATGAAAATGGGATTCAAATCAAAGAAGTAAATCTTCCATTGGTTGTAATTAAAATTGGAAAATCTTTGAAGTTCTCGTTGGGTTATCTGAGATACGAAGTAATGAAAACTTACACCTTTCCTCCTGAAGCCATTGCTGGAACAGCTGCGGGGACATTTTTCTTGGTTTTAATATTCATGATTGTCTTGGTTGTCTACAGGAGGAAAAGTACTAAAGCTGAAAGGGAATATAAAAGAATACAAATACAGATGGATACCCTAGAGAGCAATGTAAGATTGGAATGTAAGCAAGCATTCGCCGAACTTCAAACTGATATGTCTGATTTGGCTGCCGATTTAGAAAATTCCGGGATACCTACATTAGATCATGTTAACTATGTGATGAACGTATTCTTCCCTGGCGTTTCTGACCACCCTATACTGAATATTCAAAAGTCCTTGATTAACGGTCCAAGAACTAACTATGATGCGGCAATGCTTCAATTTGAGCAGCTTATTAACAATAAATGCTTCTTATTATCCTTTATTGATACATTGGAAGCTCAGAAATCATTCAACATTAGAGACAAAGTAAATGTTGCTTCTCTCTTGATGGTCGTCCTAATGGGCAAAATGGAATACGCCACTGATATACTCAAGTGCTTATTACTGAGGTTAATCGATAAGTCGGTCTGTACCAAACACCCGCAACTCATGTTGCGCCGCACAGAAAGTGTTGTAGAGAAGATGTTGACCAACTGGATGGCCTTGTGTATGTATTATTACTTAAAGGATTATGCAGGCTCCTCCTTATTCCTGCTTTTTAAAGCCATCAAGCACCAAGTAGAGAAAGGGCTGGTAGATGCAATTACACACGAAGCTAGGTACTGTCTTTCTGAAGAAAGATTGCTTAAGGAGCAAATAGACCATCAAGTCGTTACCCTTCATATCTTACAAGATGATCTCGATGAAAAAGTTCAATGCAAAGTACTAGATTGCGATACTATTTCTCAGGTGAAATCCAAGATTTTAGATGCCCTTTGTAAAAATACCCCTTTCTCTTTACGTCCATCCGTCCACGAAGTAGATCTAGAATGGCGCCACGGTCGAGGCGGACACCTCATCTTGCAGGATGAAGATCTTACCACCAAAACTATTAATGGTTGGAAAAAGCTCAATACGTTGGCACATTATGGGGTTAAAGAATCAGCTATCATGTCTCTGATTCCGAGGCAAAATGATAGTTTTAATTCTAATTTTAAACAGCCGTGTAGAAATTGCACCGGTATGTACTGCTCCAATGCTCACTTACGTATAATCAATGGTGATATGGATTCTGACAACAACTCGCATATCTACCATCTTGTCAAGCCAGTGGACTACCATCACTTTGCCAGTAAAACATCCGAGCATATGCATAAAGCCATTCCTGAAATATTTTTAACTAGACTTTTGTCGACGAAAGGAACCATTAACAAGTTTGTGGATGACTTTTTTAGCACAATTTTAACAGTAAATGAGATCTTACCCCCCGCTGTCAAGTGGTTGTTTGATTTGTTCGACGAAGCCGCTCTCATGCACGGCATTGCCAATCCAGAAGTGGTTCATGCCTGGAAATCTAATAGTCTTCCTCTAAGATTTTGGGTGAATCTCATTAAAAACCCTGATTTTATTTTTGACATAAATAAAACGATGACTGTAGATTCTTGTCTATCTGTGATTGCACAGACGTTCATGGACGCATGCTCCATGACGGAGCATCGCCTCTGCAAGGACTCGCCTTCCAACAAGCTGCTGTTTGCAAAGGACATCCCGGTGTACCGAGACATGGTATTTCAGTTTTACCAGGCTGTGTCCAGCTTGCCCCAGATCACGGATCAGGAGATGAGCACTTCCATGCAGCAGCTGTCCGTGCAGCAAGTCAACGAGTTCGATACTATATCTGCGCTCAAAGAACTATATATCTATGTGAACAAGTACCGGGATCAAGTATTAATAGCGCTAGAGATGGACCCGCACTGTAACAAGATGCACTTGGCCCACAAGTTGGAGTCCGTGGCCTGTACCCTGGAGGGGGACCCCACTTCACTGTGCTGACCCTCTAGCGGCCAGCGTGACTTTATAAATTAACTTTTTGTGATTGTGTTTAGTAGAGACTTTTACACTTTTTTTACATAATTTTAATCTTAAGCTTATAGCTGCCTCAACTGACAGTAATAGTGTGATTTGATTTATCAACAAATCAATATTAAATTATAATACTTTTACAATTTATAAGATATAAGTTTTTTTTTTTACTGTGAAGAAGTTGATAAAAAAATCTCTGAATTAGAATGTACTATATATATAATTAAACTATTAAAGCATTTAAGTATTTTTCTTTTACGTATGATCAAATAAATCCATGACATTCTAATACATTATATTAATGTAAATAATATAAGCATTTACTGTATATTTATATATAATATTATAGAGGAGGATTTAAAATGTCTTTATTTTCTTTTTTATTTGTATATTAAGTGATTAATAATTGCCATGATTGTAAAAATGTTTACGTAATTGTCAATTAAATATTGTAATTCAAATCTTTGATTTATTTAAATTAATGATAATCTCTCCCTTCTTATCCTGCCTCTTACTAAGAGAATTTCATTACTTGTACGGGAAAACCATTGACACAAAAATAACATAATCTAAAGCATGTCCCAAAATTAACGCAAGATTTGAATTAAATAGAAAATAGTTTTAGTCTTCAGATTGTTATTTTTTTATTGAATCATAAAGTACTATTGATTGAGGTTAAATTGAGCACATTATCATGTGCTAAGAGTTGCCAACCATTATTATTATTAGCCTCAATCAATAGTACTTTATGGCAACCCTTAGCACGTTATTGTGTGTGCTAAGGGTTGCCAGCAATTTACTGCACAAATGGCGGCAAATTCAAATCTTGCGTTAATTTTTGGACACCCTATACAATGTTTTATTGTAAAATATTGATGTGTTGTTTATTTTTTGTTCCCCTGAAAAATGGAAACAATTCTAATGGAGTTTTTGTCTTGAAAGAAATGATATTACTTAAAACATAATATTGTGATAGAATTTAATTATCTTTTATTTTATTAAGTTTTTCGAGGAATCATCTCTTTGTGATGATGAATTTTAAACAACAATTATTGTGTTAACATCACTTTGTTTTTTGTTGTTGTATATAATTCTGCCAATGAATCCCCTCGGCACCAGTGCATAGTCGGGAAACACGCCAAACGCGCGCCCAACATATGTTCACGGTTGACATTTGTCACATGAGTACGGGTTGCCTATTCGACTCGTTCTTGAGTTCAACAGCTCGGCTGTGGAACGATTTGCCGGCCTCTCCTCCTTCCTAGAAAATGGGTCTCTTCAAGACCAATGTTCACTCCTTCCTCTCCTCAAAAAGACCCTCCACACAGCATCTCAGACAACATAGGCCCTGAGGGATATTATTTTCCTCAGGGCCTTGTGTGGAGTTAATGTAAAAAAAAAAAAAACTGGTAAAGTCAGCTATCTGCCTTCAGCAATGCAAAAATAAATCTAAATAATTTGTACATTAAAAAGCACAGCTTTACAGGAAATTAATATTATGATCGTAGAATAACAAACACAAAAATGCGATGTGGGCATTTTCGTGATCCAAAATTCAGACTATTAATAGAGGATCCACACTAGAAACGACCTTCACCCATCTGTTTAATGGATGAAAAGTATTTTTTATCAAATTTAATATATTAGAAAATACAGGGTGTCCGCTGGCAGATTTTACACTTTGAACTGAGCTCACAGCGCGTAGGAAGGCGGGAGCGGGGTATCACTCAATGCGCGAGTGTTGTGGGTTTAGTAGCCATGAGTCAGTGGACTTTTGCGGTTGAGGCGTATTTTACGAACAATTATTCGATCAATGTGGCGAGGCGTCGGCTTTTTTCTCACTTTGGTATCCGACGATTGAAGGATGGCCCATCGAAGCAATTGTTGGGTACAGAAATTTAGAGAAACTTGATCAGTCGGAAATGAACCTCGTCCTGGACCTTCACCGACTGTAACTACTCCTGAAAACGCAGAACTTGTGAGTAGGGAAATTTTACAAAATCCTTTTTTTTCCGGTAGTGGTGAAACCGTTAACGCACAACGGTAAGGCGCGATGCTGGTCAATTTTTTATACCGGATCTACATCGTCATGTTGGTTACAATAACGGAACCTATTTTCAGCAGGATGGGGCCACGGGCGCCATGGCACACACCACTAGGGACTCAATGATACGAACAACAATAATACGTCAGATTGTAAACAGCCTGCTTAACATTGCTCTGTTAAAATTTTGCATTTATAGTTTTAAAAAAGTGATTGTAATCATCCGAAAAGTGCTCAAATTGACGCAGAACGTCGAAACACTAGTTTTCCAGTTCTGTATCTTAATACATCAAAAGTTTAAATACCAGATTAAAACAGATCTGCAATCTGCAATCGATCTGTCACTTTCATCTCAATCAAAACAGTGCAACAAATTACAATACCACTAAATACAAAAGGGAATTATCCCAATTGAAAATCATCCAAACAAATTAAAAAATATCATCTGAATATTAAGTTTACGTTTCAATCATAATAAACTTTAAGTGTCCAAATACAATCGGAAAATAAAACAGTTCTGCAATATAACCATATCAGTGTTGTGACTGATTCAGTGTGCGGTACAATAAAAAATGAACTGTGAAGGCTGCCTAACCATAATCTCCAAAAATGACCATGCTCTCACCTGTGCCAACTGCAATATCTCGTTCCATAATCACTGCGTTAACATCTCGGATACCAATTTCAAAAGAATGGCGGTGAAAAACAAACTAACATGGAACTGTCCAAAATGTAAAAGCAGACCAAGCTCACCAAGTGCGTCATCCGGTTTAGAAGCTGATGCCTTGTATGTTCGTATCACCAAACACTTTGACAGTAAAATAACAGAAATTAAAAAAATGTTCGAAGAAGAAATCAGCGAACTAAAGAGGAGCAGTGAATTTATTGGCAACCAATACGAAGACTTAGTCGCGAGTTTCAAACACATGCAGGATCTACAGAAAGAAACAAAATTTTTACTTGAGGAAAACAAGAAGAAAAACAATAGAATATCCAGCCTTGAAGGAAGACTTGCTGAATTAGAGCAGAAGTTTTCTGACAGCGTGGAGATGGCAGGTATGGAGCTGCAGCCGGGCGAACAACCGACGGAAGCTGCACTCCTGAGCCAGCTCGCTGGGACTGCCTCTGCTACAAGAAGACATTCGCCTGGTGACCAGGATCCAAGATCGCCGACCGAACACCCCGACTAAACTGCATATTTCTTTCCATAACCAAAAAAAAGGGAATCGTTACTTTCTTTAAAAAACACGGCCAAAACATTAACCTCATCACCAATTTAAATCAGCGAAGTGCTTTCGCCTTATTTTAAGGAGCTACTGTGGAAAGCTAAGCAAAGGGCCAAAGAATTGCTTTTCCAATTTGTATGGTTTAAATCCAGTAGACTGATGGTACGCAAAGGACCAGGCGATAAAATAATCCGGATAAACAATGAAAACGATCTCAAAAAATGGGGAGACTTTCATAAATGTCTACGAGTGTCAAACTATTGTTAAACTTGCAATCAAAAAATGGATTTCATTACAGATTATAGAACGTCAAATCCAAATTTCTGTAAAAATGTACTACGATTTAACTCTTTCTCTCTTCTAATCCTACGACAGAATATTAGATCAATTTCAAAGAATTTTGATGAATTTCTGTTACAACTACATAATATTGGAACCTCTTTCCATATTCTCATTCTTACTGAATGTTGGCTATCAAATAACTATATACCTAAAATGATGAAAGGATATGACCATCATAGCACTTCAATGCATACAAAACAAAATGATGGAGTTGTTGTGTATACTAGATCTGACTTAATTGGTGTCTATCTGTCAAAGAAATCCAAGTCAGCGGTGCAAATTGCTTACAAATAAATTTCAATAACGACACATGTATCTTAGCAATATACCGTTCTCCATCCTCTAATATTTTACCTTTCGTAAAATCGATCAATAACTGTTTAACTAATTTATGTAATATTAAAAATTATACTATTGCTGGTGATGTCAACATAAATATTCTGCCCACAAACGAACATCCGCAATGCCAAGAATACCTAAACACACTCTCATACCATGGATTCCAAAGCACCATAAACACTCCTACACGTGCTATACTGGATTCCATCTCATGTATTGACCACTCCATGGTCAAATCAAACTACCCAATAACATCTATCGTATACGAATCTACACTAACTGATCACTATACCACCATACTTGCCTTACAGTTATGCAACCAGAAAGACAAAAAACAAAAAAAACACAACAAACAAAAAAAATTAACTATGATGGAATTCTTCATTCGCTAAGGAGTAAATCGTGGTCAGAACTATTTGATATTACAAATCCAGATGATGCCTGGACATACTTTATAAATTACCTACAAACTACCATTAACCAACAAACTAATATTACTGTAAAACATGTACCTAATAACATCTTACCAATTAAGCCATGGATAAACCACACTATTATTAAATCTATCCGTAAATGTAACAAGCTCCACAAAAAAGTTATTAATAATCCTTACGATATACAACTTCAAAAATTTTATAAAAGATATAGAAACATATGTACCCAAATAATAAGAAAGGCCAAAGAGATATATTACAAACAGAAAATAGAAAATTGTAATAATGATCCTAAAAAAATTTGTCATTCTCAACCTAATCCTATAAATGACTTGAAACAACTCACTATAAATGATAAAATAATTAGTTTCTCTAGTAATCCCAATATTATTGTTAATCATGCAAACCAATACTTTTCAAAAATTGGTGAAGAACTCGCAAAAAATATCGGTGACAGTTCTCCCAATTCCAGCACACAAGGCTGTAATGCAAATTGGCCCAAAAACTTAAATTTTAGTGTAAAACAAATTTCGAATGAAGATACTAGGACGATCATAAACTCATTAACCTTTTCCACTCCGTAGGCCACACATTCTGGCCCAAACGATTTTGGTAGGCAGCTTCGTCGGCCAGAGGTTCTGGCCCGGCGCAGGTATAAGTTTAATCACTAATTTCTATCTTCCTAAGGACATTCTACTAACTATTATTTCCGATAATTACAAAGAATTGTCGCAACATATTGGATACACCAACATTTCTTCATTTAAATTTACCGTTAATTAGATATATTCATGTAAAAATAGATGCATCATTTTAACACACGGAATATTTGTTTTCTTCCAATATTTTCGGAACAGCCAGTCGTTATCCTGCGTTTACAACGGTTCTCCGCAGTTACTCCCACTTTTTGTGACCATCTTTTTTCGTTTTGTGGAACTATTGATGTTGTTATTAGTAATTGAAAGTAAAAGAATTACTAATTTACGTTTTCTAGAAATATAGTTAATTAACCGTCATAGAACTACTTCGAAGTGATGGTGAAGAAGTCGGTAACGATCCAAGTGATACAGATAGTGGAAGTGACATTATCCCACCCAAAAGAAGGAGATTTGCTTATTTCAGTGAAGATAGTGATATAGAAAATATTGTAATTCCGCAACAACCTTCAACATCCATCAATCCCACACCGTCAAACTTTTCTGATTCAGCAAAAAAATGGAATTTAATGTCTACTAATACACCACAACAACAAATATTTTTTTTATTGGAAATACCAATGAGCCATTTTAAATTTGTGGATAGGCTAATTATTCAGCTGGTTGGAAATTATAGAGAAGGTGTAAAAACAAGAAAAGGAAGACATTCGGTAGATCCAGAACAGCGGTTAAATCATGTCAATCTACATGTCATAACGCCTAATATATGCAGAAAAAGTATTACGGATTGCATCGTTTTCAATTTGGGAGGCGGGAATGGGTGCCGCCACCCCGGTAAGCATTTATTGGACAACCAACGCCTCTGCCACAGGCCACCCCAAGTGGTTTGCAACGTTTGGTGACATAGCAGAGGTGCCCGGGTTCATGGGGATGAGGTTTTTCTAGGACTCGGTGACAGATGCGTTTGCCCATCTACTGCGTGGCGGCCGAATCGGGAAAGGCTGGTTGAGGAAGATCTTTTGATCTCTCCAGCCGGACTCTATCGAACCATCGATGGATTCACGCATCGCCTCTCCTGGATACACTAACCGCCAGATTCCTACTTAAAAAAAAAGTTTGTGGTTCTGATTATGATACGAGTAGAGAAGGGGGGCAAATAAAACGAACAATATAACACTGTAAAAGTTGTGGAAACAAACTTGCACCTTATGTGAGAGAATGCTTCGAAAAATATCATACCCTAAAAAACTATAAGTGATGGTGACTTAGTGAAATAAAGTAAAAAATTTATAATAACATTGGACCGAATTGTTAGTTTTTTATAATGAAATGTGACAGTGTTATATTATGTATAATATGTACAATACTCTAACTTGTAAACACCGTGTAGAATATTTGCCAAACTTATTATCTATTTTATGTGTTGTGGGCTGGTCTATCTTTTGTTCTGTGAAAGAGGGTCTAAACCTAAAATAACTTAACCAATGCAAAATAAGAAATCATCCACTACCCATAAAACCTAAGCCAATCAGGTCCAGGTAGTCACCCGTTAGCCGCTGTGCAGTACAGGACAATTAGAAAGGAACTACTCCAAGGATTTGCATTGGATTGTCTGTATATTTTAGCCGTATTATACAAATTATTGCTATGCAATAAAAGATATTATGCAAATAAAACATATTGAATTCGAATGTATCATCTTTTAGTTACTTAATGTGTGATTTAACAAGTATTTTATGCAAAATATACCAAACAACTAATGGTCACACAAATTATCCGATAGGGTGCCGCAAAAGTTATGAACGGAAATTTTCATTTTAAACACAAAATATAACATACATTTTTGGTCGGAGTAGCTAAACGATTATGAGAAAAAATGGTCAGAGTGGAAAAGGTTAAAGAACTCATCTTCAACTGGCTTGGATGATATTTCAAATATTACCTTAAAAAAACTTTTACCAGAAATCTCCATTCCCCTTACAAATCTCATTAACTTAAGCATCGCAAAAGGCCAATTCCCCGATAAACTTAAACACGGAATCATAATTCCAATACATAAAGGAGGCTCTAAAGCGGATATAACTAACTATCGTCCAATAACATTACTAAATTCACTATCCAAAGTCTTTGAAAACGCAATTAACTTTCAATTAGTCGAATACCTTGAAAAAAATAATATATTATCCCACAACCAATTTGGCTTCAGGAAAAATAAAGGCACCTCCGACGCCATTGCGACAGTTACAGATTTTTTAAATGAAAATAGACAAGGGATGAAAATGAATGTCAATATTCCTAGACCTATGCAAAGCATTTGATACTATCTCACATTCCAAACTAATACAAAAACTATCAAACACTGGAATAAATGGGAATGAACTTAGTATTATTCGAAATTACCTTTCAAACCGTAAACAAAGTGTAAAAATCAACAACTGCCTCAGCAATCAACTGCCAATTAGTTTTGGCGTGCCTCAAGGAAGCGTCCTGGGTCCCACGTTATTCCTAATTTACATAAATGAACTGTGTAATCTGCCTATTGATGCCAAAATCGTTAGTTTCGCTGATGATACGATTCTCCTCTTCAAATCAAGCAACTGGTATGATGTTTATATAAAAGCAAACAGGGGCATAGCTGTTGTTAAAAGATGGTTAGACAATAAATGCATGCTAACCCATTGATACGATGCTGATTGTCCTTGTACTTTTACTCTAAATGTAAATAACATTGTTGTTGTTATCCTTTATTAACTATTTTTAAACTATTTATGTTAAAATGCGCCCGCTCTCAACACAGGAACTCCTAGTGAGACAGGCACAGCACAATTACCTATGTAACATAAATAAATTTAGATTATAATAAAAAAATGACTAAAGTGAGGGAGCTTTTTCCTGGAAAATTGATTAGTAGCTTCGGCGACATAGCCTGGCTCCCTAGATTACCTGATCTGACCCCTTGTGACTTTTTCTTGTGGAAATGTCTCAAATCTTGCGTATACAGCAATTCGCCATCAACAATAGAGGCCCCTCAAGAAAATATCCGACGAGAGATTGCAGCTATCAGTCCAGAACTTTGCAAGCGTGTTTTAGCCAACATGAAGGAAAGATTGCAAGAATATTTGCGGCTAGAAGGACGCCATTTGAGTGGAGATATTTTAAAAAGTAAAATCCGCATTATTCTTATGTGAGATAATAAATAAATAACTTTCATTGTATTCATATTTTATTTTATTTTTTGAAATGTAAAATCTGCTGGCGGGACACCCTGTATATCTCGAGTGGGTTGTCTAAAAAATTCCTGGCCAGACTATGATTAATTAAAAATGGCTTTTTATTTAATATTGCACTCATGAGTAACGAATAAATTTAATACTAACCGAAAGTATGAAGCTTATAGAATATACAAATGCTGGGTTGCCTATTTTTTCCTGGCGTAACTACTGGGTTGGCAGGTATAAACAGGTAAATCGATAATAGTTATTTTCACCTATTTGTTTTAAATAAATCTTATATCAAAATGAGCGCTATTTAATTGCGAATATGATGATACAGGGTTGCCTGTAAAAAATATGGCCAGAATGGCGGTTGTCGAGTTTTGAAAGGTGAAAATTTGATGCGTGTGGAAACTTGTGACAAAGAGGACCGAGCTAACTATCCTATATGATAGAAGAGGACACTACATTGCAGCTGTGCGCGACGAGACCTCCAGATGAAAGAGAGCGCATATGCTATTTATTCGTGCAACAGAGAAGGATAGAGATACGTTAGTAAATACTGAGCATTATTTACTCAATTGAGACGGATATTGGGCGAGATCTCTTGTCAGATGTGTCATTTTCTAAGGCTGTTAAATGAATAAATAATCATGCATACTTGCATGAATTCGTGTTTAAAATGACCTAAACTAAAATACGTGACAGCTCACAGCTGAAATTCTGACATCGGCCCATAGAAAAAGCAAATAACAGCCAAAGAAAATCATACAAATCTGACAGGAGATCTTGTTCGAGATCTATCTCGATCTCACAAAACAGAGAATCGCTCAGCAGATTGTAAAAGTTAAAAAGTGTTATGTAAGTACCTATTAATTTTTGTAGTATGAGACTGCCAAACTTAAAAATGTTCCCAGCTGGCTTGGTTTTAAAATGAATAATCCAGCTTTTTAGTTATTTTTGTGCTGTATGACTAATGTAACATTATCTCATTCATTACATTAGGTTGTCATTGTGTATGACATGGATTTCTTTTTACATTTTGTTGGATTTTTATAATAGCTCGAATACAGTACGAATTTTAGCAGATCCGCTTCACACGAGTTACTACACTCTCGTAAAGGTAAATGTATTTTATTTATAATCTGAAACACTATTATTTCTATTTCGTTATTGTACAAATTGTTATTGTATAAACTTATCTTGTAAATATTGGTAAAAAAATATAATGAATAAAAAAACAGCATTGTGATGCATGCTTGGGCTTGGGTGCGGTGCCTGAATGTTTTGGTGAGACCCAAACAGTAGCACTCAACATTTCTAAGGCCTTTGATCCAGGGTTCGTTTTTGAAATGAAAAATTTTTGAGCACCGTTGTGATTTGAAACTCGATGAAACTAAAAATAGCGACACTAAAAAGAGGCAAACACATATATCTATAGGATTTAGCCTACGAGAGAATGAGATGGTATAATCGGTCTCCTTTTTGTGCGGTGCTTCGTAACCTATCGGTCTCCTATTTGTGCTATGCTTCGTAGCCTTCTCACTCTTGGCTGCTTTAGTTTTCTGAAGGTTTCACTTCTACCGCGTTTGAATTGGACACTCAATTTTTTTTTTTAATTTACTAAACCATGTATGATTGTGCGAGAAATGTGAAAATCTGCAAAGCTGATATAAGCATAATGAGTAAGATTAAGAAAGGAACTCTCAGATGGTTTGGGCATGTACAGCAAATGAACGAAAATAGGAGTGTAAGGAGAATATATGAAGCAAATGTAAATGGTAGAAGAAGTCGGGGACACCCAAGGAAGACATGGCACGATCAAGTGAATGAGATACTTGAGTCGGGTTATGTGCAGAGTCAGAATAATAGAAGAGTATGTATGCATGTCAATGAGGCAAAAGGTGCTGCTAGGACCGAGTCATTTGGCGTTCCAATCTCTTTGCCTACCCCTGCAGTGAAACGTAGTGATGGTCAGTTAGTTAGTTAAAATGTTTATAATATGACATATTTTAGAGTTTTTTCTGACTTTTGAAATCTTCAAGCTTGGTCGAAGCTTCAAGGCCATTGTTGAAAATGTAGAGACCTAAGAGATATCATTTAGCAGCACCATACTTCTTGTCATACTATGCTTGGCCAGAACATCCGTTCTGCCGTGTGGAATACATAGCAGCAAGGGTGTAACTATAGGGTTCACATGGGGGGTTTGACTCTGAAAGCGGGAGGGAGAGGGGCTTCGATCCTGGGGAATGGACAAGGGAGAATGCGAAGGTTGGAAAATTTATTTAAGTACCACAACTTATTATTTACATATTTATTTATATCTATATATTACAGTTTACACCTTATTGTTAACATTTTTACATATGTAATATATTTTGAAAACATTTTTACATATTAATATTACATTTCATTATGTTGTGTGTTAGGTAGGTTTGAGAAGGTGAAACTGTTGGTTGGTAATATTGTATGTTTCGTGAACACCTCACTAGGAGAACCTGTGCTGAGGTGTTTACGTGTTTATGATTAAGTGTGACAGGTACAGGTATTTATGTGTTGTAGTAGAAAGTTAGTTTTTTTTTTCTTTTTTTTTTACATTTTAATGGTAATTGTACATAGATTACTTAGAAGACAAAAAAAAATTTATATATATATATATATAAGGTATATAGGTATATTATATGTACATATGAATAGTTGGTAAATTCTTGATAGACATGTTTATTTATTTTACACTTGTTATAGTTTGGTTATGTTTGGTTAGGGATTAAAGTATTTTGAATAAAGTGAATATGAATATGTTTTTTGTGGATGTTTGTAGATGTATTTGCAATTAGTTGTTGTTTCAGAGTAATGGGCATATAATTAAAAAGTTTGGTTGCATAATACTGAAAATGTGTGTGTTATTGGTATGTTCAGGGTTATATTTGTTAATGACCTGGTTTTTATTATTATTTTGGGTTGAATTGGAATATGGAGTTTGTTTTGGAGGAAGTATAGCAGAGCAGATTTGGCATAAAGTTGTTTTATTGACATGACTTCTAATGTTTTGTATATTTCGGTTGAATCTGTGTAGAAAGGCACTTGCAGAATTAGTTTAATTATCGCCTTTTGTATCATTTGAATTGGGTCAATTGCTACATTTGTAGCACTTCCCCAAGCCAGTATTCCATATGTCGCAATGGATTGAAAAAGTGCAAAATATATGGATCTGAGTATTGTTAGTGGGAAAATGTTTTTCGTTGATAAAAGAGATGATACAAATATTATTATTTTTTTTTTTTTTTTTTACATTAACTCCACACAGGAGGCCCTGAGGAAAATAATTTCCCTCAGAGCCTATGTCATCTGGGATGCTGTGTGGAGGGTCTTTTTGAGGAGAGGAAGGAATGAACATTGGTCTTGAAGAGACCCATGTTGTAGGAAGGAGGAAACACAGAGGCCGGCAAATCATTCCACAGCCGAGCTGTTGAACATAAGAACGAGTCGAAGAAACGACCCGTTCTCATGTGACTAATGTCAACTGTGTACAAATGTTGGGCACGCGTTTGGCGTGTTTCCCGACTATGCACCGGTGCCGAAGGGATCAATGATGCTAGTTCCTCGGAGCATCTTCCATTGTAATACCGGTAGAACAAGGATAGCATTCCCACCCGACGCCTGTGCTCTAAAGATTGCAATCCGCCTGTTAAGATGGGAGAATCTATCAAACGGACCGCCCGTTTCTGCACAGAGTCGAGGGTATTTTTCAGGTATTTTGGAGCTCCAGACCAGAGGTGGCTGCCAAATTCAACCGTGGGGCGCACTTGCGATTTGTACAGGGTTAGCAGTTGTGTACTTTTAAAGTATCTGCGGGCCCTGTACAGTACGCCCAGTTTTTGGGAGGCTAACTTTACTCTGGCTTCGATGGAGCCCCCATACCTGAGCTGGTCACTTAGGGTTACACCAAGCAAATCAATGGAGGGCCTGTTCGGAAGATTGCTTCCGTTGGAGACTAGATTTTCATTGCGATCCCTTTTAGACGTAATCAGACAAGATTGGGTCTTTGAAACATTAAATTCAACGAGATTATTTTTACCCCAAGAGAAAACACTCTCGAGGTAACCGTCCATTCTTTGCTTCAAAGCCTTACGAGCTGTTGGAGTTTGTGAGCCCTTTGGGGGCTTGTCAAACAAAAAGCTATCATGAACTGTACTGTCATCCGCGTAGCAGTGAATTGGTGCACATGACAAAAGGTCGTTGATGTGCAACAAAAACAGAGTTGGAGAAAGAACCGATCCCTGCGGGACGCCAGCATTTATCGAGTGAATCCGTATTGACGGTCGTTAATAATTTTGTTCTTCTCGAGGTATGTGAGCAGTTTGTCGTTGATCACACGTTCCATCACCTTAGACAGAACTGATGTGATCGCTATGGGGCGGTAGTTGGCCGGGTTGGAGCGGTCACCCTTCTTTGGAATAGGATGGATAACCGCTTTTTTCCAACCAGAGGGCACAGAGCCAGTCTTCAGGGACAGTTTAAAAAGCTTCGTCAAAATTGGAGCTATTTCTGCAGCGCACCTTTGCAGTACCAGGGCAGGTATTCCGTCAGGCCCACTAGCTTTATTAACATCAAGCCCTCGTAAAACATGGAGTACTTCCCGATGCCGGATCCTCAGCTTTTTCATACGAAAACCGCAGTGAGGAACCGACTTCGGGACAGCACCTTGGTCATCGAGGGTTGAGTTATCCGCAAACATTTTACCTAGTAAGTTAGCCTTTTCGGTGGCGGTGTTTGCTAGTGAGCCGTCAGGTCTGGTAAGAGGTGGCAGACTGGATTTGCAGAAATTGCGACCTATTGAGCCCGCAAGCGACCAGAATTGCCTGCTGCCATGCGGGCATGCAGTCAGCTTTCTGCTGATCTGCTGGTCGTGCTCGAATTTTGACCTATTTATGATTCTCTTGGTTTCCTTTGCCATTTTGTTGTAAGCTGTTCTGTCTTCGGATGTTCTAGATGTGTTGTAGGCTCGGTAAGCCGCGTTTTTTCGTCACACTGCTTCAGCGCATTGTCCACTGAACCACGGCTTTGAGCCTACACCAGTTTCCTTAACAGTAGATTGGATGAAGCCATCCATCGCGGATGTGATGACCTCACCAATTTCCTGGGCACATCTTGAGGGATCCGAAGTCCGAAAACAGACAGCTGACCATGGGAAAGCATTAAAATGTGCCCGCAGACCGAACCAATCTGCTGACCTATAGTGCCACACTTTTCTCTTCAGCCTCTCGTTTGGTGGTCTGAAGTTTACAGGGATTGATGTCGTCACCAGGCAGTGGTCGGACGATCCTAAAGGCGCTGTGACTTCAATACTGTAACCGTGTGGCACAGTAGTTAAAAAAAGGTCTAACAGATTGGAACGGTGAGTCTGGACATCAGGAACCCTTGTAGGCTCCTGAACCATTTGCTCCAATCCGTAGCAAAGGGCAAAGGATTCCGCTTATTATTGTATTTCCCAGGAATGTAATCTACAAGTACTGTTCTCTTTTTTCGCCATGCAATGGGGGGGGGGGGGGGGGTGAACCCCTTAAATCAGCGGTCGTCACACTTTTCTGGTCAAGGGCCACATAGGACAATTTGAGGTATCACCGCGAGCCGCACACTTATGATTTCGGGGGGGGGGGTTGTTGCACCTTTTTGTTTAGCAATTCTTTTGTTACCAGGTCGCTACCTCCTTCCTTCTTTTATTTTGTGAATTCTTAATAATAATAGTACACGTAAGATCATAATATTATATTTTAAAAAATATGTAGATCTGTAATGGAATCAATCAGTTCAATTTTCATCTACTTCCCGAACTACCGAAATGTGTGAATTTTCGCACACGTGATAAAATAAAAAATAACAAAAATTAACCAATATTAAAGTTTACTTTGCTTTATTAGTACATGATTAGCGTGTTTTTTTTGGTCTTTTTTAGACCATATTTTTTTACCTGCCCACGCCCTCACTATACCATTTCAATGTCCTCTAATTTTCTCCGGGTCTTCTACTGCCCCCCTCAAAGTTTCAAACGACCACAAGGGGGCGTTATCGCCCAAGTTGAGAACCTATGAAGTACACTATGCGCGTGTTCAAAATCGACTTAGGATTTGTTCAAAAACCAGCTGAGCGTTCTAAAATCAAATGTCAATCAATTAAAATCAACGTCTTGAAAATCATGCCAAGATAAGAAAAATAATATATTTAAAAAGAAAACGGCAGACCGCACTTTGACGACCACGGCCTTAAATCCTCCCCCCTTTATGATCAGAAATTTATTTTCAGTTGTAAGTAATTAAATTTGTAGCAACCACGCATTGTTGTTATGTCACGCTTTGGATCGCACCCGAAACGTATCGATATTTCCAGAGGCAGCGCCTGTGTTCAAATATATGCAAGCGAAATTACTAGAGCGCCCACCATCCGTCGAGTATGGACGGTACACGACTGAGCAGTAAGTACCTAGTGCATTGGAACAGAGCCGCGGACCTACCTACCTCTCACACATTCCAGAAAAGGTACGAACCATTGTACGCTTGAAATGCACAGTTCCAGCGCTTTCGAGCAACTCGCCGAGTGACGATTTACCACTAATACTCCACTCGTCTGGCCATATAAAAGGCGCCCAGCAACAACGAAAATTCAGTACTCGTTCAACTTACCGAGCAGTCGCCTCGTCTATCCGCAATCAACCTTGACCCAGTGTGTACTATTTAATATCGTAAAACTGTTACGCTGTCCGTGTTTGTGTGCTTACGAATTATAATTATTGTGGGAACTCAGTAAAGGTTTATTTTATCACGCAATCTCATTTTTCTACATTCAACCACCAGCCTACACCTCGAGTTCCTACAAATTTATTATCAGCACAACCTCCCCAAAATAAAATAAAAGCGTGGTTTAGATGATGTGCCATGATCTGCTAACCGAGCGATATTTAAAAATGATGCTACGGCCTACTGCAGGAGAAGGGATCAGGTGAATTAGGAAGCTGCCGTGGTTACGCTGCTGTTAGCTATCAAGGCGACAGACATAAATAAACCAATCGGTGACAGATCTCGTATAAAGAAATGATATTCCGTGCTCTCTCGCTCCCCCTACTCACCTCCTACCCCAATTGCTAGGGGGAGAGGAAGAATGCATCTTCAGGGTGAGAGTACAACATATAATCTGTATAGGACACCCCCAAAATCCGCATTGAGAGCAAAGACGTTACATACTTTAGACGCGGGGTAGAAATCTCAAAGTGGGACGCCTAAGGCTACGTCCGCATAGGCAGGCGGCTTGCTTAGCGCCTAGAGCCTAGCGAGTCACCTAGCGAGTAGCTTAGTAAAACGAACGTTCTCGAATTTTCGCGACCGGCCGCACTGCGCGCTTGGCGCCTAGATAGGTAGTAGATAGCCGCTTAGCGTGTATCCAGGTAAACCAACGTGTTGGTTTTTGCCACTAGGCGCGAGGCATTTTAGAAGAAACAATTGGATGAAATATTATTAGACAGTTGTCAGAAACTATGGGAAGATGTAGCAATCTAAGTAGAAAAAGATGATTTTTTTTTTTTTTTACAGTGAATACCGCACAAGAATCTCAACTGCTCCCGTCTGGAGCCAGTGAGACTATGGCATCCCCAATCGGGGTATGTTGTGAGGCTAAAGGTAGTGGGGAGGGGAAGGAGGTGGGGAAGAGGAAGGTTGGGAAGTACCTGGCTATTCAGATCTGGTCACTAAACACGGCTAAAGCCATTTTTAAGCAACGCA
Organism: Limnephilus rhombicus; assembly: GCA_929108145.2. Classification (NCBI taxonomy): domain Eukaryota; kingdom Metazoa; phylum Arthropoda; class Insecta; order Trichoptera; family Limnephilidae; genus Limnephilus; species Limnephilus rhombicus. The sequence goes on from OV815272.1 coordinate 27,423,799, forward strand.
CGTTTCAATTCTGAATGGTGGTCTTACACCAGGGCGATACTGATAGTATCTTCCACTCTGGAACATGCCGCAAATATACTATATATTATTTTTAATGAATTAATTGTGAAATAACACAAATTAATCAAATGAAATTTATTTGTGCATGCCGGGTTCGAACCCGCGACCTCCGGACTGTGAGTCAAGAGTCTTACTCACTGGACTACGGAGGTCGTCAAGTACTGAAAAGTGATTTATTTATGATGAGATTTCTTTTGGTAAATTTTCGGGGTTAGTGTCCATGGTTATTACGAATATTTTTTAGAAAAAAACTTTACATTCGCCTTAATCACTATAAAAGAAAACTTTTTGCATCACGGCCGGCGGAAAATGATGCATTTTAATTTTCAACTACGTAAAATTAAATTTTTCTTCGCGAACCGATACGGCGACAATCCGGCGGCCATTCCTTCACTGTTATGTTGGTATCCATGATAATATTAGCGAAGAGCTAAATACGACTGTAGCCCGACTTCGTGGGATACATGAAAGGCGCGTAATTTGCATTTAGTCCACCTCACGGATAATACGGAACTTCTGAGATTAAACTACGAAAGCTGCATGTCATCATAATTTTAAAAAACATCCCAGGTTTTGAATGGTTTGTTTGGCAAAGCAGGGTTTGTGTAGCGGGCTTGTGTATATTATCTTTATTTAAAAAAAACATCCCAGGTTTTGAATGGTTTGTCTGGCAAAGCAGGGTTTGTGTAGCGGGCTTATGTATATTATCTTTATTTTAAAAAACATCCCAGGTTTTGAATGGTTTGTCTGGCAAAGCAGGGTTTGTGTAGCGGGCTTGTGTATATTATCTTTATTTTAAAAAACATCCCAGGTTTTGAATGGTTTGTCTCCATTCCAGTGCCTGATTAGAGGTTCGTTTACATTATTTATTTATTTTCGGGAAATCAACAGTTTACATTTTTCCAGTTTGTACATGTTTGTGTAGCCAAAATAAAACCAATTATGGATTTCCTCCAAGTGACTTTACCTCTGATTAAACAGCATAATAACAAATTTTAAATCATAAAATTTATAATAAAGGAGTATGAGATCAAAAATTTTATAAAACAAAATATTAAGTATATAAAACTAAAATTTACATAAAAATATCAATACATTGGTAACCATAAGAAGCCAGGTTGTATATATGAATAAAATCATAACAGAATTAAAGTATAAACGATAGAAACATAGACACATAATATATTCATGAAACATCAGAGAAATACTCTTTTATGCACCCCTTATATTTGGAAAGTTCAGAATTGAAAATGTCCACCTTGGATAATATGCTATTGTAACTATTGCATAGTCTGTTCAGACGAGAATTTTGCTTACAGTTTGTCTTGCATTTGATCAACCCTGAATAGGACAGAAGAGCGTGTTGTACGCGCAGGTACATTAAATTGAATTTTATTTAGCAACTCTGGGCATTGAATATTATTGTTAACTAATTTATACAGGAATATTGCAACCATATAATGCCTTCGTACACTCAATGAATCAATTTTAAAGTATGAAGCTGCCTCTGCATAATTATTAAATCTTACATATGACTTGTAACAAAGATTATATTATTAATTCTGTTTTTCATAATTACGCGCCTTATCATGTATCCCACGAAGTCGGCTACAGTCGTATCTAGCTCTTGTTTGTATCAGGGATACCAACATAACAAACAGTGATGGAATGCCAGCCGGATTATCGCCGTATCGGTTCGCGAAGTGAAATTTAATTTTACGCAATTGAAAATTAAAATGCATCGTTTTCCGCCGGCCGTGATGCAAAAAGTTTCCTTTTATAGTGATTAAGGCGAATCTAAAGTTTTTTTCTAAAAATTATTCGTAATAACCATGGACACTAATCCCGAAAAATTACCATGGTAATTATCGGTTCGGACTGGCCACGCTTATTACGAATAATTTTTAGAAAAAATCTAGATTCGCCTTAATTACTATAAAAGGAAACTTTTTGGCTTTGAGGCGGCGGAAAATAATGCATTTTAATTTTCAATTGCATAAAATCAAAATTCACTTCGCGAACCGACACAGCGAAAATCCGCGGCCGTACCTGTCACTGTTATGTTGGTATCCTTGATAAATTAACAAGAGCTAATACGACTGTAGCCGACTTCGTAGCTTTCGTCTTGTGAGATTGTACGCCAGAATCACAAACCATGTTACACAAACCTAGCTGTAATGTCTGTGTGAATTGTATGAGTGCAAGCGAGATAGCATGCTTGCGCGAATCTATATAAGGCGATGCGTGCTAGATCCGTCCTCTTTTGTGTTAGGCAGCTCCACAATAAATACTAGTACAGTATTCCGTTACTCTCTCTTCTTTGAATACTACCTACCAATATTCGTCTACACTTCCAATTTAAGTCCGCTGGACCTTAAAACAGACTCAGCCTGTAGAGCTGATATCAACACATCGCAACCGATATTACAGCCGCTAAACTACTTGAAAACTGGGATGTTTTTCTTGCCTTGCCGGTAGGATAACGATTACAACTGGCGCAGCCGAAAGTAGCCGACTCCATAATTGGCTAAGAACCTGAAGACGAAAACTGAAGAGAGGAGATTGTTGCGACATTAAAAAAAATTGTTGCATGGAGGACGCACCCAAGAAGACGCCATCACGAGGCCGTGCATTAGAGCCTGCATACTTATTACATACTTATTACTTATTGAGGGAGCAAATTTGGCGTTGGCATGCTAGCATTGCATGCAGTAAGAAGAAGACGGTGACAGCAGACCATCTACGGAAGAATTAAGCCGGAATCTGGGACAAGGGCTCAGATTCTGTCGCTGCAGCTATTCAAGCGGGACCGGACAAAGGGCTGGATTCTGTAGCTGCAGGGAGATGGACACGGGCAATCAGCGGTCGAAAGAAGGGGCTGGTGACGGAGATCCGGAAACTGTGTGGGGAGACGCTTTGGAGCGGCGAGGTTCTGGAGCGGATTCACCCGGAAGCGCTGAGATAAGTTTTTAATCAAAATTTGTTTCAGCTCTTATTCCCGATGGATGTGATTCGCAAAAGTCTGGGGGCATTCTGTCACAAGACAGGAGTGTGGTCCCTGTTCAAGGAGAGATTGGACCAAGCTCTCATATTATATAATGAGAAAAATTTGTCACCTGAACGTAAAAGAGCGTTCCACTTAAATAATCTCACCGAAGATACCTTTTCATTGCTAAGCGATTTGTGTTTTCCAAAAAAAGTGTCAGAAACCTCATTTGAGGATTTGTGTAAATTTCTAGATTCCCATTGTAAGCCTATTCACAATATTTTTGAATCACGTGAAATGTTCTATAAATGTAAACAATCGGCTAGTGAATCTATTAAAGAGTTTGCCGCGAAGCTTAAAAATAGTAGTTTGTCATGTAACTTTGAAGCAAGATTAGAATCGTGTTTGAAAGACATATTTATTATTGGTGTGTTCAATGAGAAAATGAAACACAAACTTTTTATGGAAGGTTTAAACAAGTAATTTCTAGAATGCGTAAATTTAGCTTCCACGTGGGAACATGTATTAGGTATGGAGAATGCAAAGTCGAATTTAAATGCAGTTCATAATTTCGATAAATCTAGGCAGGTAAGCCGTTATAAGGATTCTAAAGTGCGTAGTAAATCACCCCGTAAGATAAATAATTATATGTCATGTTTTATTTGTGGTAGGAATAATCATTTGCAAAAAGATTGTTGCCACAAGTAGTTACTATGTAATATTTGTAAGAAGGTAGGGCACACTAGCTCGACTTGTAAAAATAAATCAAGTAGTAAATATTCACGCTCTCCTAGTACGAAGCGCGATATTAATACTGTTAATACCGTGTCGCTAGGTAATAATAATGATCCTATGTTTTTAAATTTATGCGTAGATAATATTATTTTGAAGGTTATGGTCGATACGGGAGCCAGCATAAATGCGATTGCATACGAAATGTTTAGTAGGTATTTTAGTGAAAAGGAATTACTAGTGTGCGATATAAAATTATTCGGGTATGATAATAAATCATTAAAAGTTTTGGGTAAAATTATATGTAACGTGGAATTTAAAAATAAGTGCGTGCCGACTGAATTTATAATAATCAATAATGGTAGTTCATGTATTGTGGGTAGAAATTTTCTCAAGTGTTTCGATATTACATTACACGGAACTAATCTGGTGAACAATAGTGTTACGGATAATAATATTCGCGGGATGGTAAAATTAAAATATCCTAATGTGTTTTCGGATAAACCGGGTAGATTGAAAAATTACGAAGCTAATATTGAGGTTAGGTCGGATTTTAAACCAAAGTTCGTTAACCCAAGACCCATTCCGTATTGTTTGCGGGTGCAAGTGGAAAATGGTGAATGACGACATTATTAAGAAAGTTGAAATTAGTGAAATGGCAAGTCCAATTGTTATTGTTAAAAAAAAGATGGTACGATTAGGATATGTACAGATTTCAAAAACACTTTGAATCCAATGTTGGAACCTTTAAAATTTCCGTTGCCTAGAGTAGAAGATTTAATTTCCTCGTTAAATGGCGCGAAACATTTCGCGAAAATTGATTTAAAAAATGCTTTTTCTCAGATTGCTTTGAATGAAAGTTCAAAAAAACTATGTGTTTTTTCAACTCACATAGGTCTATTTGCGTATAAAGTGTTGCCTTTTGGGCTAACAACGAGTCCGGCGATTTTTATGCAAGTCATAGCAACTATCGTCGGTGGTTTAAAAAATGTGCGTGTGTTTTTAGATGATATATTATTATTTGGTAATTCGAAAGAAGAATTAAATTCGGTATGTGACGCGGAAATTAAGAAATTAAATGATCATGGTCTGACCGTAAATTACCAAAAATGTTATTTTTATGTACCGGAAATTGAATACTTAGGTTTTAAAATCTCTCAGGAAGGTATAATACCGCTAGAAAGTAAAATTGAAGCAATTAAGAATTTGGCAGTTCCGAGGAATGTGTCAGAATTGAGAAGTTTGTTGGGAGTAATCTCATATTATAGAATGTTTTTACGGAATATATCGGACACTCTGTCACCACTCTATAATTTATTAAAAAAGGGAACCGAATTTTCGTGGTCGGAAGAATGTAGTGATGCTTTTAAGAAATTACTAAAACCGCTGAAAACAAAAGAGTGTTGCTTACTTGCCACATTATTTTGCCAGCATGTAAGACTATGGCGAGTCTATTTATATAACGTCATTTATTGAGAGTATTTCAACATGTGTGACTAGAATTATAGAAATTATTTCCAATTTTTTTTTTCAAATAGTCGATTATTTCTAAATAAATATTTCGATTGTGTCCACCACTACTTCATGGTGATATAAAAATATCATCTATGGAATTCATTATTCAAACTTCAAACCAGAGATCAGAAATGGCATATTATTTTTTATTTGATTCCAATCTGTCAAATTTTTCTTTCAAGTTTTCTTCCGAATATTTTTAAATCAAATGCAGATAGTTTATAAAATAAGAACTTTCTTTTTTCATTCTTTGTTTAAATTGACGAACTTGACTTTAATTTCACTGCATAAGTTTACTTTTTTTTTTAAATCTGCTCAAAATGTCAACGAAAATGCTGCTAAATGGTTTTAGGGTTGTGACCTTTTGCCTTTTGAAACCAAAAGTTTGTGTCCATTTGAAGAAATTGATAAATCCTCGTGAAAAAATATTTTTTAGAAGCATGGCCATCAAACCAGATGAAAATAAGCTTCAACAGAAGTTGTCTTCTAAGCAGAGAGATCATTTAGAAAATGTTTTGAGAAATTATTTTGTAATGACCATTGATGAGTGTGATAAAATGATTCAATCTAATAAATTTATTGAGAAACTTCACGGTGAACATGTTAGGAAAAGTTTAGAAATTTTGGAAAGCTTTAATGTAAATAAAGAAGTAATAAAAGAGCATTTGACAGTCTTAAGTTTCGACCACGGTAAGTAATTTTAATTTTGTTTATGTAATTATTATCGGTTAAATATTACTTCGGTAAACATCGGTTCGGACTGGCCACGCTTATTACGAATAATTTTTAGAAAAAAACTTTAGATTCGCCTTAATTACTATAAAAGGAAACTTTTTGGCTTTGAAGCGACGGAAAATAATGCATTTTAATTTTCAATTGCATAAAACCAAAATTCACGTAGGTAAACCTTACGTCATCGAGTTTACGAATGAAACTACTTTGTAGTGATAATGGACATTTAGAAAACCTTAAATAAGCTGGTCTGCCGGTGCGCCTCTTCGCAGGAGCCGCGCAGTCATGGAAATAGTGAGCGATTTTTTTCGAAAAAATTACGTCATTGAGTACACAAACGGGAAAGGTTTCATATGATAAAGGTCGATTAAAAAATAAGAAAAAAGCAGGTCTGCCAACTGGCAGCCTGCTTTTTTCTTATTTTCTAATCGACTTTTATCATATGAAACCATTCCCGTTAACCTACCTCGTCTCCCAGTCTATAAACCATGAAAATGATGATTATAAAATGACAACTTAAATTAGTCAGATTTTCTTAAAAGTGACCGCAGAACAAACGGAAGGTACCCCGTTTTTAACAGAACTTCAATGTTTATGTATTCTCAAAAACATTATAAAATGTGTGTATTGTAAAAATAATTTATCCAACCTACTGGGACTGTATTTTAAATCATTTTTATAAAACATATTTTATGCATAACTGTACTAATATATATTTTTTCGTTTCTAGATATCTTGAAGCATAAGTTACAACTGCTTTCGAAAATGAATCTTAAAAAGTTGGATCATGGAATCCCATTTTTGAGACTGTCTTCAAAAAGATTAGTCAGTCTGTACACATCCATCAAAAATGAAATGGCTTTGGTAATAGACGGTAATAGACTTTATTTTCTCAGTGAAACCATGAAGGTAAGTAAAAATTAAAATGAATATTGAGTAAGATTCCTTTTCTATTATTTTTATTTAGTTAGAACAGTAGCGTTATTGACATTAATATGACGAATTGAGTTTTCTTTTTTGAACTGGCAAAATATGTGTTATTAAAATACCTCAATCTGATGGTTTCTCTCTGTATTGTATGTGAAAATTCCATTTACTAGTCGAGGACCAAAATATTATATATATATATATTAAATATTCCCGGGTTACGAATAAACCAACAATGTTTGAAAATCTCCTACTACCACCACAGTAAGCGGAAAATGTTGCTTGTGTCGTGATGGAGGACTTAGCCAGCCGAGGAATCGAACATGTGACGCCCGGGTGGGATTTATTTATTTAATACAAATACCTTTAAATACAGATGAAAACATTTTTTAAACATAAAAAAGGATGACGAAACAATTTTAAAGTAAACATACCATTCAAATTAACTAAAATTTTCAATTTCGGAAACAAAATGTAAAATAATACTGTTTTCCAAAAATTTACGAAATGCTTTTTTGTAAGTTCTTTCAGTGTTATTGAAAATATCAGCTACTCAGTGGCGGATTTATACTTTTTATAATTATTGGCCACTACATTTGCGCCGCCCTTTCCTATTTATACTTTTCATAAGTATTGGCCACTTCCTTTGCGCCGCCCCTTCCTCCTTCTCAGTAGTTGCCACCTATCATGTTCACTCACTTGTAGGCTTGGCGTCGCCCCCTGAAATGTGCTGCCCCTAGGCCGCGGCCAGTACTGCTCCTACTTCTGCATATTGGTTACCCAAGCTGTGTATGCATGGTATGAAGGAGTTCATAAATGAATTGGTATTGACATGATTGTCGCAGTGAAAGATATTTTTATTTCGTATGACTCTATTAGGAACATGAAATGAAATCAATTGCACAGATATAGTTTATACTTTCTGGTTACCGGCACGCATTGCTATGCCATTCAAAGAAATAAATTGATTCCCCCTGCATGTTCTTTCCCGTGCGTCCCCCGTTCCCTTCCACCTTCCCCCTCCCTCATCTCTTCCCTCTCCCGCGAACCCCATCTCCCCAGTTCCCTTTTCCCCTGCTGCTAAAATATATGAAATACACACATTTTCATTTATACAAATTTCATAACGTTAGAGCTTACCATTATATATAGCCTATATGCAGGGGCTTGCACTCCATATAGGCACATAAGCACTGCCTACCCTACCATATTTGTAAAACATAAGCATGTAAATAATATTATAATTTATTAAATAATTTCTAAAAATAAATACACACTTTCAAAAATAAGCGCGAAAAAGCTGAGCAACCGAAACTACGCAAGCGCCTCATCAAACGACATACTACAAACGTGGCATAAACTGTAAATAGAAACTACATGCGCACCCTCCGACTGCCTCACTAAAATGCGGCCTAAGCAGCCATTATTTCTGCTTGGAGCTAACTTCATACAAGATATAATATCAATGTTTACGAAATGCACATAGCATAGAGTAGAACTGTCGTTTTGAATTAGCTTCTATGAGGTTTTTTGTTAGTATTGGGCATTGCTAACCAAAAACCAACAATTAAAATCATGAACTTGCAACCTACAATAATTAACGTCATTACAGCGGCGAGACGTAGGCGTCCCCGGTGCGGGCCAAAACTGTTGGTGAATTACACCAACATTCGCGGCCTGCACACCAATTTAAACTCTGTCCACCACCACCTTTTTTCTCAACGCCCAAACCTACTTTTCCTGTCTGAAACTCAGATAGCTGAGCCTGTAGACACCTCCTATCTGGACTGCCCGGGCTTCACCCTCGCAGGCAAGTTCAGACCTAAAGGAGGTGTCTGTCTCTATAGTCGAGCTGACGTCAACTGTGTGCGACTGTTGAATCTGGAAAATTCTAGATTAAACCTAATGTGGGTACGCGTCAATCTAGCCAGTATGGTAAGATTCTACGCGTGTTTATACCGCTCACCGAACCTTAGCGAATCAGACACGTCCAAGCTCTTCAAACACTTAGGCGACACTATTGATGACCTCTTGCCCCGCTACCCTACGGCAGAGTTTGTGGTCCTGGGGGACTTCAATGTTCATAACGAACCTTGGTTGAAGTTCTCAGGGTCAACAGACTCGGCTGGACGCCAAGCGGAATCCTTTGCCCTTTGCTACGGATTGGAGCAAATGGTTCAGGAGCCTACAAGGGTTCCTGATGTCCAGACTCACCGTTCCAATCTGTTAGACCTATTTTTAACTACTGTGCCACACGGTTACAGGATTGAAGTCACAGCGCCTTTAGGATCGTCCGACCACTGCCTGGTGACGACATCAATCTCTGTAAACTTCAGACCACCTAACGAGAGGCTGAAGAGAAAAGTGTGGCACTATAGGTCAGCAGATTGGTTCGGTCTGCGGGCACATTTTAATGCTTTTCCGTGGTCAGCTGTCTGTTTTCGGACTTCGGATCCCTCAAGATGTGCCCAGGAAATTGGTGAAGTCATCACATCCGCGATGGATGGCTTCATTCAATCTACTGTTAAGGAAACTGGTGTAGGCTCAAAGCCGTGGTTCAGTCGACAATGCGCTGAAGCAGTGCGACGAAAAAACGCGGCTTACCGAGCCTATAACACATCTAGAACATCCGAAGACAGAACAGCTTACAACAAAATGGCAAAGGAAACCATGAGAATCATAAATAGGTCAAAATTCGAGCACGATCAGCAGATCAGCAGAAAGCTGACTGCATGCCCGCATGGCAGCAGGCAATTCTGGTCGCTTGCGGGCTCAATAGGTCGCAATTTCTGCAAATCCAGTCTGCCACCTCTTACCAGACCTGACGGCTCACTAGCAAACACCGCCACCGAAAAGGCTAACTTACTAGGTAAAATGTTTGCGGATAACTCAACCCTCGATGACCAAACTGCTGTCCCGACGTCGGTTCCTCACTGCGGTTTTCGTATGAAAAAGCTGAGGATCCGGCATCGGGAAGTACTCCATGTTTTAAAAAGGGCTTGATGTTAATAAAGCTAGTGGGCCTGACAGAATACCTGCCCTGGTACTGCAGAGGTGCGCTGCAGAAATAGCTCCAATTTTGACGAAGCTTTTGAAAATGTCCCTGAAGACTGGCTCTGTGCCCTCTGGTTGGAAAAAAGCGGTTATCCATCCTATTCCAAAGAAGGGTGACCGCTCCAACCCGGCCAACTACCACCCCATAGCGATCACATCAGTTCTGTCTAAGGTGATGGAACGTGTGATCAACGACAAACTGCTCACATACCTCAAGAAGAACAAAATTATTAACGAACGTCAATACGGATTCCGGCGGAACCGCTCGTGCGGTGATCTTCTCGCGTATGTGACGCATGTTTGGGGGCGATGCCTGGAACGTTTCGGTGAGACCCAAACGGTTGCACTGGACATCTCCAAGGCCTTTGACCGGGTTTGGCACCGAGGACTTGTCAACAAACTGCATTCTTACGGACTTTCCGCATCCTTGTGTACGTGGATTGCCGACTTCTTGAGGGAGAGGTCGATTCAGACGGTAGTCGATGGTTTCACCTCTTCCTCACACTCGATAAATGCTGGCGTCCCACAGGGATTGGTTCTGTCTCCGACTTTGTTTTTGTTGCACATCAACGACCTTTTGTCATGTGCACCAATTCAGTGTTATGCGGATGCCAGTACAGTTCATGATAGCTTTTTGTTTGACAAGCCCCCAAAGGGCTCACAAACTCCAACAGCTCGCAGGGCTTTGAAGCAAAGAATGGTCGGTTACCTCGAGAGTGTTTTCTCTTGGGGTAAAAATAATCTCGTTGAATTTAAAGTTTCAAAAACCCAATCTTGTCTGATTACGTCTAAAAGGGATCGAAATGAAAATCTAGTCTCTTTCAACGGAAGCAATCTTGGTGTAACCCTAAGTGACCAGCTCAGGTATGGGGGCTCCATCGAAGCCAGAGTAGAGTAAGCCTCCCAAAAGCTGGGCGTACTGTACAGGGCCCGCAGATACTTTAATAGTACACAACTGCTAACCTTGTACAAATCACAAGTACGCCCCACGGTTGAATTTGGCAGCCATCTCTGATCTGGAGCTCCAAAATACCTGAAAAATACCCTCGACTCTGCAGAAACGGGCAGTCCACTTAATAGATTCTCCCATCTTAACAGACGGATTGCAATCTTTAGAGCACAGGCATCGGTTGGGAATGCTATCCTTGTTCTACCGGTATTACAATGGAAGATGCTCCGAGGAACTAGTGTCATTGATCCCTTCGGCACCGGTGCATAGTCGGGAAACACGCCAAACGCGTGCCCAACATTTGTACACGGTTGACATTTGTCACATGAGAACAGGTCGTTTCTTCGACTCTCGTCGTTCTTGTGTTCAACAGCTCGGCTGTGGAATAATTTGCCGCTGTTTCCTCCTTCCTACAACATGGGTCTCTTCAAGACCAATGTTCATTCCTTCCTTTCCTCAAAAAGACCCTCCACACAGCATCCCAGATGACATAGGCCCTGAGGGAAATTATTTTCCTCAGGGCCTCCTGTGTGGAATGTAAAAAAAAAAAAAATTTCTTTCTGGAACAAAATTAGCAAATGGCAATCAGTGACGACAGTGACATCTGTTGTTTTCTATTTCTATTACCAGCAGCAAGCACACTTAGCAAAAACTTATACGAAGGGAGTTATTTATAGTAAGTTTTTTATTTATTTGAATCAATTCGGTGGTTTTCCTACTGCCTACCCTGATCAAAAACTCTGTGCACTCCACTGCCTATATGTTATTCTGATTAGTACTGTATTAAAATATAACTAGCCGTTGGAAACAATACTTATATTATTTCAACGTCCAACGCTGTTGAAAATAATTAGCGCCAACAGTTGAAATATAATACCTACATGCGAATATTATTTAACGCAGTCAACGATTCAACTGCCTAATAAATAAAAAGGGTTAAGAGTTTGTACTTCGTGAACAACATTACTCGATATTTTAAATGGTCTTTTGGTTATGTACATACCTACTGCACGTTTTTATTTTATTTTCCCATCCAATACGGCCGATACGCAGCGCCATGGAACAATCAAATTTATCAACGACAAGCAAAAAAATAACCTATTGATAATTGTCAATGTCGGTCGCATAACATAATATGTTTTGTACCTATTGTTTTCAACGGTGTTGGAATGATTAAGTCAAAAGGGTCAAGAGATCACACTTCGTGAACGATATTATACCCAATTACACAAGGTCTTTTGGTAATGTACATACCTACTACACGTTTTTTTTTATTTTCCCATCCAATACGGCCGATACGCAGCGCCAGGGAACAATCAAATTTATCAACGACAAGCAAAAAATAACCTATTGATAATTATCAACGCCGGTGGCCTAACAGCGACGTTTTGAACCTATTGTTTTCAACAGTGTTGGAATGATAAAGTCAAAAGGGTCAAGAGATCACACTTCGTGAACGATATTATACCCAATTAGACATGGTCTTTGGTGATGTACGTACCTACTGCACTTTTGTTTCTATTTTCCCGTCCAATACGGCCGATACGTAGCGCCAAGCAACAAGCGAATTTATCAGTGACATACAAAATATATCTTCAACGTCTCTTACCACTTCAACAGGGTAATATTTTCAACACCGAAACCAACGTCTTCCAACAGTTTCAACTTTCAACGTATAGCGTAATTATAGGATTATTATTATGTGTGTGGGGCGTGGGGCATAGAGATAATAATAATTAATAATACATCAATGATTCGGGGAACCACCCGTTAAAAGGGATTCCTTAATTCCTGTCTCGACACAGGTATACCCTAGTGAGACAGGCATACAAATAAAACCATTGTAAACATATTTTATTATAGATAAATAAATAAATAAAATAAATACGATTTTGATATATTTTTTGTTTGTATCGTGTCGATCTCCTATTATAGTTGCGTCAACGTCGACGTTATTTTCAACAGCTATTTTCAACAGTTGAAAATTGCCAACGATAACGACGTTGGCGTTGGATAGAATTATCGTCAACGCCCACTACTAATTCTGATGTGTGAGCTATACTATTGTAAAGTTTCGTTAAAATCCTTTCAGTACTTTTTGCATGAAAGAGTAACAAACACACATACAGCCATACAAACTTTCACATTTACAATATTAGTAAGATTTTCAATAGGAGTATGTTTTAGGTTTAGATTATAATATAATATTTATTATATTAGATTCGGTATCTTTGTGGATAAACAGTTAATTTGTAGGCTTAATTCCCTTATCTTACTTGAAAAATTGCAATCATTGTTGGAACACAAACAAGAGGCAGCATCATTTGCATCATCAGGGGGCACAGTCTGGTAGTCTGGTACACAGGCAGATTCCTTCACATATATTCACATTTGCATCATCAGGGGGCACAGTCTGGTAGTCTGGTACACAGGCAGATTCCTTCTTCACATATATTTGTGCATATGCATTAATGTACCTAATTTTTTTTAGGTAGAACCGTTAAAAATTGCAGAAAGCATTTCGAAAAGATTATTTATTTACACTATGCCATATGAGAATCTGCAGAACACTTTGAGGGTTATGTTGGGTATGTATGTACGTACTTATTTTATTTGATCTAAATGTAATGTTTTCAGTTTATGTGACATTAACTTCTTAATTTGCTGCTATTTCTATAGAATTAGGTGTTAAACCGGAAAATATTTTGAAAGACTGGTGGTCCCTGAAGTACAAGCCAGAAACGGTTAAAGAGAGACTGGATCAAGTGAAAACAATCGGCCAAGAAAGAGCTATGACCTGGATGATCAGATGCCCGGAGAGGACTTTGGATAGGTAAATTATATTTTATGTCCAACCATAATCCATATCTCACAACTAAATAAAAATCAACAAATTGGAACTATATTTATACTAATTATTAGTAATTTTTTACTATTAATCAGTAATCACCCATAAAAAGCCCATTGATTATTGCCGTAACTAGGATTTACTCAGGTATTTTGCGAGTTTTTTTGTCTTAAACGAACTGTCATATTTATAAAAACTTTGTGTTATGTCCGCTTCACAATTAAAGCTCTATAAATGAAACATTTCTGAACGTAGCCGAATACTAAAAACTGTTTTTGAAAGGTTATGATATAAGCTTTAAAATTGTTATATTACAAATAAATATTAACATTTGTAAATATTAAAATTTAGGATGCAAACATCAAAAAATTGTAAAAATGACTCACATGATGTTTTTATGTGAAAACGGTACTAAAATCACGGATTTAAAAAAAAAAACACTTATTCTATTGTATAATAAACAATTATGTCGCCTCACTTTTTTACCATTTCATACAATATTGAATAAAAAATTAACAATATCTACGTCACGTAAGTGATTTGGCGGGTGAAAACTGTTTCTACAAAATAAGTCTTTTTTATGTACTTCTATGGACAACTTTGTATAGAGATGTGAAGCTTGATTCAATGTGGATCTTTTACTTTTTGTTTTAGGGTTGTCACTAGAACAATAACAGAGTTATAACGATTTCTGTGGGAACACACGCATTAGCGTTAAAACACGCTTATTGTAAACACGCTTACGGGTCGAAGAAAGTAAATTTTTGATTTTTTTAATCAATAACTAATCTAATTTAAATGCCAGTGTGATTTTTTTTATGGTTGATAGTGTACCTATTGATAGTAAATAATTTTCAAAGTTTTAATTTTTTCAAGGCTCGCCAAAATGCACCAAATCTATGGCGTGTCGAGTGTGATGTCACAGCGAGCTTGTTTTTAGTTCAACGGGGTCGATAGTTATGGGGCATTCACACTCATCACTCGGATGAAGGTTTACTCGATTTTCGTTTCACCACATGTTCAGACGGTTCCTTCGAAATAAGAGTTCACTCGTCATTCTCACTACAAAGTCGTCGAGCGCAGTCGCACGCGTTGGCCGGCTCTGAGGACGAAAATTCAATTCGGGAATATTTACGATTTCAAATTGACATTTCCGATAACTTCAAACTAAATTACGAGAAATTGGTGATTCTTATAAACAGTAAATAAATATCAACACCATAAAATGATTAAATGTTTAAATAATTATATGGTTAAATAATAAGCTGAAAACTGATATCTACCAGTATTTTTGCACCACGAAAATTTTTTTATTCCAAAATAGGCCTCGGGTTGCAATAAAATCCATATAAATGGAATATTTGTAAATGTATCCAAAAACTAAAAACTGTTTTTGAAAGGTGATGAAATATGCTTCCAAATTTTATTATTAGAAATAACCATGTAATTTTTTAAACACAATCATTTTTAATGTAAACTTTTAAAAGTTTTAAAAATGGCTCTCCTTGCATTTTTTTTTAACTAAAATTACTGGTAACAAAAAAAACGCACATACACTTATTTTGTTAGACAAATGAATTATAAATGTTTTTGTTACCTCACTTTTTTGTCGTTTCATATAAAAATAATTCATAAAAAATTCACAAAGTTGAATAAATTTTTTTTTAAATTTCAATTGGAAATTTGGTTTCATAAAAGTGTACATTCGTATTATTTTGTGGTTAATTGTTAGATTGAATATATAGCGCGTTGTTTTCTCTTCCCAATACCGTTTAGATAATATTTTTCACCATGATAGTAAGGGAGAAACAACGATTTCTATGAGACGTGTATGAGTTATTTCGAAAAGCGAACAAAACGGAGCATTTTGACGTCTACGCCGTTCCGGTGTCATATCGTGATGTTAATTCCTTTGCGAATGAACACCGATATCCAACATTGTTGGAATTCTTCATTGGGCACTGTCTCTCATCACTTTCGATTCATCGCGTGTTCAGATGGATCATTTCGAGGGAAAGAGGCGGAATGAAATCACGAAATGAACGATAAATGAACCGTCTGACTTAGCTATACTCACTACTCGGCTCTGTATTTCCTACGGCAGGATCGAGACATTTTTTTTCTAAAATTTGCTATTAATTGAATAAAATGTTGTGAAATGTTGGCATATTGTCTCTATTGTTATTTAATTGTACCAATGTGTAAAAATAATGCCATTTCTGCACTCGTTCAAATTTTTCCATGTCGTTGAAACTTTCGATTCGCATTTTTGATTTTAGATTACAAATATCTGATAAAAAATTAGCTTTACCAACCAAGCAGGGCGTTTGATATGATGCTGTTTTATTCATTTTCTAAATAAAGATCTATTCATACTGCATATAATAAAATGTAAATGTACAGAATAAGCATTTGTTGGTTTTCACTGGAGTTCCTTGTTGTAACCCGGGACCTTCTGCTAGCCGGATGTTAGCAGAAGTGAATGTGTATCCTAAACCACTGAGCTACCGTTCCTTGTTGTAACCCGGGACTTTCTGCTAGCCGGGTGTTAGCAGAAGTGAATGTGTATCCTAAACCACAGAGCTACCGAGTCTGCTTATTCATTTAAAACATTTTTTTAACATTACACTTAAAAATAAATCTTTTCTAGGTCCATTAATCTCAGGAAAACTAATTTAGAAATTCTGGGAGACAAAAATCACACATTTAATTACCTCGCAGAAAGACTGAACTGCTCCAAGGAAACAGTTAATGTAATGGCAGTTAAAATTCCTGCTATTCAATCAGTTAGAGTTAGCAAGGTACATTATATTATTTTACCTCAAATTACACATACTGCTAATATTTAGAGTTAATGGTAACTTACCAAATATAAAAAGAACCTGATTTGAGGCTTACAGTATGAATATAGCTCTGTGTGAACATTTCCTACTTTTCTTCTAGGTGAAAGATGTTATAGATTACCTTTTCTCGAAAGGATATTCAGAAAAAGAAATAATTTACGTCCCGAGAGTCCTTGCCCACTCTCTTAAAACAATGCAGACCAGACAGGAACTATTGGAAAAATCTGGAAACCGCCCGAGGAATTTAAACATTTTATGCAAAAGTAAAAGGGAATTTAAGAAATATCTGGATTCATTAATAGGCCAACCCACAGTGAATATATTAGCCAAGCATACATGATATGCAATAACCAAATATTTTGTGAGTTTAAATGATAAATTAAAAAGAATTATTTGTAATTTTTCTTTTACTAGCTTACTGCACATAAAATTATATTGCCGGATCTACCACAAAGTTACAATTTTTCGAAGAATCTTTGTATTTTATGAACCCTGCATACCTCGTAATAATCCTACCATAAGGGGGCATACATTAATTACATAAGCTCAAAGGGAGGGGGGGTTCCAGCAAAATCTCACGTCTACTTGAAAAGAGTTACGAAGTGGCCCAAATTTATCTCATCAGGGGGGGGGGGGGCTAGATTGGAAGAAAAACTGCTCACTTAGCTCACTGCTAATTAATGTATGCCCCCTAACCATTGATATATTCAAACTCATTACATTGCATTCTTCTTCAAATTTATTTAAAACGGTGTAATATAGCTGAAAGATAAGTGGCCAACGGTGGTGATACAAAAACACATGATTAACTGGAATACCTTTTCATTTTTATTTATGGTAACTATGTACTATTTTCGACTCTACTGGGTTAAGTACATAAATCATATTTTTCACCGATTTCCTCCTGCCTGGGAGTGTAATCCTTGGAATATTGTTATTTTAATAAATATTTAATGTATATACTTTTGATGTGCATCTTGCATAGTCCTTCAATAGGGGAACATTATTAATTAGCTTTATTTCACAAACAACTTAGAATCATGAAGACAGAGACCAAAAGAACGACTGAACCAATAATTTGGAATAGTTCAAAGTACATTCTTTTATTTCCAAGTCAATTTTAAGTGTCACCCTTGCGCATGTCAAACTATTCGATTTTTGATTGAATCCTAGATAATATTATCAACATGAAAGCATACAAAGTCAAGTAATTTGGAAAGTTTGAAGCAGATGGCGCTGTTGTGGTTGGATGGTATTTGCATGATACGGCAGCTACGTGATAAGTAGTAGGCGGCTGGCGGTGGCAAAACGAAGATTCCAGAGCCGCTCATTATCGAAGGCAAAACAATTAAATTATAGTTATTTAACCGGTCAAATTTGTTTTATGGGGTCAACAGACTTAGCTATAGATCATTTTGGTTTTGACCTATTTCAGCATATCGCTCGCCATACATTTTGCCTCCGCCAGCCGCCTATTAGTGACAAGGTTTAAATTATGAATTTAAAGGCATTTTTTAAAAACGGTTGACTAATATGTTGGTTGGACTGTCTGCTGTGGAAGGAGTTATTAAAAAAATAATTGAGAAATATAAATACAAAAGTTATTGGGAAAAGGGAAGACTTGTATTATTTTTTATAAGATTGTTTTTCCTAGGTACGTATGTATTTACATTTAATTTTAACAAAATAAGGTGAGAAATAAGTTTTGTAGTTTTTCAGGCTTGCGATAGAAATGATAATTGTCAGATGATTTTCTGACCTAAAATGTTGAAAAGTGAGGTTCACTCAAGTTTTGAAATATTACTTATTTACATTAACATACGTCTAAAGGTATGAAAGAGACATTCATGTATGAATGAGATAGGATACGACGTATAAAAGGGGTTGTCTACTTTGTGTCTAATTTTTCTCATCATTACCTTCCTACCAGTAACAGTGTGTAATATATTATTCTACCGACACCAAAATATTGTATTCAACCCATCTTTTAAATTAACTTTCACAATTATAGCCTTGTGTCCTAATTAGATTATACTTACAATTATAGCAGATCCAGAGGCCTAGCATAGTCTGATGGAATTACATGTTTATATTTATGTATTTTTAAGGCACAAACCAATTTTTTCTTAACTGTTCATCACTTAGAAACCTGTGTCCAGAAGTTTTCGAAGAGCATAAAGGTGCAACACAATATTGAGACATTTTAATTTCTAATATTGTTAAACTATTGTAAAAAACTTAAGCATGGGAATAATGGCCGACATGATATCCAACTACACCAGCGCCCACGGCTGATTCAAGCATTTCAGGTTACCTCCCATTGTATTTATTGACTAATAATTCTCGTTTATCAAGATGTTTTTAATTATAAACATCGAATTAAGATTTATTCTCAAGAGGACAATGTTTGTTTGGTTGATTTTTTTGTGATTTTTGTAGCTTGAAACGAATTTAAGTGTACAAATAGAACAGCCGCACAGAGCCGAGCTTGCAACTCTTGTTGGTTCAAATCGTGAGCCCATTCAACACGTCCCCAGTGACCAACCTAAAAGAATAGTAATAATTTGTCAGATATAACAAAATGCAGAAAATATAACTTCTCAACTAATTATTTAGCAAGTGGCAAAATATACAGGGTGGGTCTTAACTGTATCCCTAGTTTCATTTAACAAAAAATAAATAATTGGAGAACTTACAAATGTTTGATTTATATTTTCAGAAACTACAATAAATGGAAATTTTAATGATATCAAGTTTTGAAAATTATATTGTCCCAAGTGAGTTCCACCAGCTTGATGACATTGTCTAAGGCGGATTCTAAAATTCTCAAAAACACGTTGATAAGTTTCCCGTGGGATGGCGTTAATTTCCCAAACAATGTTTTATTTTAACTGATTTATTGTTGTTGGATTGTCTTCATAAACTCTTGATTTCAAGTATCTTCACCAAAAATAATCACACGCGGGCTGAGATCCAGTCTCCGTGGGGGCCACTCAATGTCTCCTCTTCGTGAAATGAGTTTCCTGGGGAACATCTGCTTCAAATGGTCCATGGATAGTTTGCAGTGTGACAGGTGGCATCATCCTGCTGAAATCAGGTCCTGGAATTGTGACCTTGAAATTCTTGAAGAGCTGGGACCAAGAACTACTGAAGCATCTGACAATAATTCTCAGATTTCAATGTCATAGCAACTCCTCTTTGCGATTTCTCTTGCGAGTCAAATGTTGTTGATTTTCCCTTACTGATTCCTAACACGCTGAATAACTTCTGGTATCCTCGATGACTTCGGGCGGCCTTCATTCATTATTCTTGTTAATTCTCAAACATTTTGATCCATTTCCGAATAGACTTTGGGTTTGGTGCTTGAGTAATGTCTCGTAAACTGAAGTGAGCACGGAACATTCGTCTTGAAATCGTCACGAATAATTGTTTACGTAATATGCACAAACACAAAATGCGTGCTGCTTTCCCGTGAACGGCTCCATGGCGACTAAAATTTCCACGAAATAGCGTGTCTGACGCTACCCCTCGCACTGCGCTCGCCCCACGTATTATTAAAAAAATAAGGAAACAAACCGCAAACACAGTTAAGGCCCACCCTGTATAAGGAAAAATAAGTTTATGGGGAAGAAGATGATACATATTGGCTGAAGGATCAGCAAAATTCTTAATGCAAGAACACTCAAAGGCTGGTTTGGCTAATATAAACTTTCGCTTTGTGTATTTTACTAAGATTATACAAATATAATTTACTAAGATTGTAATATATAATTATACATTTTAAAATAAAACAATAACTTTGTAAACACCACTTTTTTATTTTTCATACCTAATGCAGACCAGCTTTCAATACAACCGTAGCTCCATCGAGGAGGTATAAAACACTATTAAAATCATCTACAAGTTTTATGTACCTCTAGTACTGAAATACTAGTACTCTCATACAAAGGTATGGAAAGCCAGAAGCATTATGTAATAGAAAAGTCTAATCCCTTGTTTGCCGCTCGTGCAACGGTGTGTCATGAGATTTTACATGCGATTTTGACCCTTATGTATAAAGAAAGTGTATGAAGAACACGGTCAGAATCGCTTGCTCTATTATCGCCCTTTACCATAGCGAAACCTGCAATGCGCCTAGTCACTCCAAATAATTTATATTAATAATTTACCGGAGCGCGGGAATGTGTGCAGTTCTTGCGCATGCGTGGGAAAAATATGTTTATCTACGATTTTGACCCTTCTATGTACAAAATTTGTAAAGGACAGTGTCAGAATCGCTGGACACGAAGTGTCATTTCTGCCGCCGGGTGCCGCGTCGTAATTGGTGGTGCTTTTTGCTGGCCTACCCTGGCAAACAAGAGGTTAACAACCAAATAAATCTAAATAAAAGTTCGATACGTAGGTTGTTCCCTATTGACAAAGAGCACTCTCTTCCTAATCACCTACCGCAGCCTCCTCCTCTTGTTCAGGTCATTTTTTTATAACCCTCTGTTACAGTATAATATATTTTTCATAAAACATGATAGTGTCACTGTAAAAGCATAATATATTTTATAACACTAACTTGTATATTTTAGCAGAGTATTATACTGCCCTGACGAAGCTACGGTTGTAGCGAAACCTGGTCGGCATTAGATATAAAAAAATTAAAAAACGGTGTTTACAAAAGTTACTGTTGTACTTATTATAATTCCATATCACAAAGCATCTCCAAATGGAGTGCCTTACAACCCAAATATGGTATTAAAAAAACTAGCAAAATTTACAAAGTGATTTAAAATTAAAGTACATACATATTAAAAAAATAATTTCAGAAAATAAATCCATGAATAACAAATTTACATCATTTTTACCTGGTGCTCTTCCTCTAATCTCGATAGAAAAACAGCTTCGTCCGGTGTAATGAATCTTTCAACACATGCCAGCATTAATATTACAGACTTGAGAGTGTCGACACCGTAAATGTATCCTGGAAAAATGAAAATCCGAATTTTTCATTTCCTATAGCAAATTCAAAATTACATTAAAAGTCACATTATCAAAGTATAATAGTACCATTGACTGCTGAAAAGTTATAGGACATAAGATGTTTAGTCAGAGCTGCATGAGTTTCTGGGCTGATAGTTGGCACCACAAATCCTCGTGTTTTCTTTATGTCAACGTGGAATCGATCGCAGAACCACTGAATAACCGGATCCCACTGCTTCTGTTGGGATTCGTACAGTCCATCATCCTCCTGAAAGTTAAGAATATGTGAAAGCCCGCCGCACTAATTAATGAATGGATTTAGGGCTGCAGGTCCAAAGGTGCTTTCATCAGGCAGTCAGTTTTGAGATAGTTCATACAATATTATAATGTGTCATTTATGTATTTTTAATCAATGTGTATAATATTAACCCCCAGGCCTCTACCATATTTTGGCAGAAGGTCAAAATATTTCCGCTTTGCAATAAAATCCACATAAATGGAATAATTCTGAAGGTATCCGAAAACCAAAAACTGAAATCATAAGCTTTCAAATTTTATAATACGAAATAAACGTATAAATTTTGAAATATTAAAATTTTGCTTTAACTAAAATTACTGACAAAGAAAAAAAAATAAAAACAAGCATAATTAAGCGCCCTTGAGGTGATTTTTTACGAAAACGGTGCTCTACAAATTATACAATTATTATTATTATTATTATTTATTAGACAAATGTATTATTAAACGTTATTCTCACTTTTTTGTCATTCTATGAAAAATTAATTAATAAAAAATTTCCAAAGTTTCATAAATTTTTTTCAAATGACGGGCCAAAATTTTGGTTTTGTAAAAGTGTTCTTTTTATTTCTTTTGTGGTTAACTTTTAGATTTTAATGTAAAGTGCGGTTTTTTCTCTTTCCAACACCGTTTATGTCATATTTCTCACTATGATGGATGGTAAGGGAGACAACGATTTTTATGAGATCAATCAGTTGTTCGGAAAAGCGAACAAATTAGCCTGAGGGTTAAGGGGAAGACGGGTTTGGGTATTTGGGAGGTGGGTATGGGTACCGCCGCACCGGGAACCGTTTATTGGATAACCAACATCCCTACCGTAGGTCACCCTAAGTGGTTTGCTACGTTTAGTGACTTAGCATTGGTGCCCGGGTTCATGGGGTGAGGTTTGTCTAAGTCTTGGCGGCGAATGCATTTGCCTACCCAATGCATGGCGGGCCGGATCGGGAGAGACTGTTTGAGGGAGACCTAGACTAGACCACTCCAGCCAGACTCACTCGATCTGTCGCCTTCATACATCCGTCACTCCTGGACACATTGACCCCCAGATTCCTACCCACCCCTCACACTTTTTCCTTCTCAGAACTTCCTCTCCTTCCTTTCCCTGAAAAGACCCTCCTCACAGCATCCCCAAAGATAACATAGGCCTTGAGGGATTTTTGCCTCTGGGCCTCCTGTGTGAAGCTAATGTAAAAATAAAAAAACTTACACTTGAATGAAAGAGAAGTGTGTCCGTAGCGATGTAATTGACTATATAGTTAACCATGTCATATTTACTAAGGTTGTTAGGATTGTCCAGGGAGGTGTTGCACAATGCAGCCTGAAATGTATTGAAGACATGTTTTATTTTATATTTACCAAAAAACATTTAACTTCATACTTATTTATTTATTAATTTACGGACAATAGTAAATTAAAAACATAATAATAACACAAATAAAAAACAACAGAGATGACAGTGAATGGAGAACACACATAAATTAATAGCAATGACAATATAAAATGTAAAAAGTACGTATAGAAGACACTACAAGTCAAAGCATGCAGAAGCATTTAAATATTGTGTATCGACTGCCGAAAGCAATTTAGTTTTACACCAAAAAAAAAAATGCTTTGACTTGCGTTGACAAGTCTCGACGTTCTGAATAAGAGAGAATGGTATCCATAATTAGAAGAATGTTAATTGAGGAACAGCAATTCATTATTTCGGAGTCTACGGGAAGGGATGTTGAACTGGATGAGTTGTAACAAAGCATGTGTATCAGTAATACTGTTGATAATTTTATATATGTAAATTAGATCAGAGTCCTTTCTACGTTTTGCTAAAGAAGAAATGTTGTAAATGTGTTCAATTTCATCATATGAGTACTCGCCTCTTTCAAGATCCAACCTCCAAGCAATTCCTCTTAGGAAACGGTGTTGTACGGATTCGATGTGACAAATATGGACAGCATAGAAAGGAAACCAAATGATACTAGCATATTCAAGATGAGGGCAAACCAACGAACAGTAAAGAGTTTTAAGTGTATTTATATGTTTGAAGTCAGAGGTAATTCTATGAATGATGCTGAGTAGTTTAAGTGATTTATTTACGATATTAATAATGTGATCATGGAAAGAAAGTTTACAGTCTAGAGCAGCGGTCGTCACACTTTTCTGGTCAAGGGCCACATAGGACAATGTGAGGTATCACCGCGGGCCGCACACTCGGGAGGGGGGGGGGGGGGTGTTGTACCTTTTTGTTTAGCAAGTTAAAAAAGCAATTATTTTGTATTTAAGTACCGAGTTGCTACTTCCTTCCTTCTTGTCTTCATGACATAGTGTCAATTCTTAATAATAATAATATTACATTAAAAAAAATGTTTGTATCTGTAATGGAATCTTTCAGTTCAATTTTCATCCACTTCGGGAAACTATCGAAAGGTGTGAATTTTCGCACACGTGATAAAAATGATAACAATACATACAATAACAAAAATTAACCAATATTAAAGTTTATTTTGCTTTATTAGTACGTGATAAGCGTGATTTTTTGGTCTTTTTTGAATTTTTTTTTTTACCTTCTAATTGACTCTAGGTTGAGAGCCGTTACCGAGGACACAAGAGTTTTCAGAGGGGCTGAGGTTGAAACTGATCACTTTCTGGTGGTATCAAGAGTAAACCTCTTTCGCGGATGGCGCTCTAAAGTGAAAACGGTATCAGCCCC
Source organism: Limnephilus rhombicus (assembly GCA_929108145.2). NCBI lineage: Eukaryota > Metazoa > Arthropoda > Insecta > Trichoptera > Limnephilidae > Limnephilus > Limnephilus rhombicus. The sequence continues at coordinate 27,448,414 of OV815272.1, forward strand.
AACAAGAGTCAAAATAGAAAAACTGCAAAACGATTATGTGAGAAGTGAGTATGAGAATTGTGCAGAAATGAGATTGAATGCGAAAGAAATGGATGGTCTAAGCGTAGAGGAAACATGGAACCACATAAAGGTTAGTCTGTGCGAATCTGCTAGAGACGTGTGTGGAATAAGTAAGCAAGGTAGGAAGAAAGGTGATGCATGGTGGGATGACGAGATCAAAGCACTGGTCTCAGAGAAGAAGAAAGCTTGGTTACGTCTGATAGCGACTGACAGTGCTTCAAGCGAAGAGAGAGATAGAGCGAAAGAAGTATACAAGGAAAGCAAGAAAAGAGTAAGTGTTGGAGTGAAAGAACGAAAGAAACGCCTGGAAGATGAAGAGGGAATAAAAATGACAAAGCACTTCCAAGAAAACATTAAACTGTTTTGGAAGGAAGTCAAAAGGTCCCGGAGTGGCCCAGAGAACGGAAGAATGAAAGTGATAAAATCGAAAGATGGAAGAATGTTGACGAATGAAGAAGAAATAAAAGAAAGATGGATGAAATATTTTGAGGAAGTCTTCGAAAGCAACCCGGGTGATAGTGAGTCCAGCGTCGAATCGGTTATGAACGATGACGGAGTGAATGTTATCAAAATCAGTATGGATGAAATAAAAAAATCGATTAAATGCATGAAGAATGGTAAGGCTGTTGGTTTCGACAATATTGCTGCTGAATACTTTAAAGGAGATAACCATATTATTCTCACATGGTTGTGCAAACTTTTTAACCAATGTTTAGAGGAGGGTTACACGCCATTAGATCGGAGAAGGGCTGTAATCATGCCGTTGTACAAAGGTAAAGGGTCACGCATGGAATGTGGGAATCATAGGGCTATTAGCCTGCTAAGTGCTGTCGGCAAGCTGTATGGAAGAATATTGATTGAAAGGGTAAGAACGGAAACAAAGGATAAAATATGGGATGTGCAAGGTGCCTTTATGAGTGGAAGGGGATGCATGGACCAGATTTTCTCCTTGCGTATGCTCACTGAGAAGTTTCTGGCGAAAAACCAGAAACTTTTCTGCGCCTTTGTAGATCTTCAAAAAGCGTACGACCGAGTCGACAGGAAAAAGCTATGGAAGGTGTTGTCCAAGTATGGAGTGAATACAAATCTCATACAGGCAATTGCGTCTCTGTACGAGGGAAGCGTTGCATGTGTTAGGGTGAACGGTGATTTTACGGGGTGGTTTGACATCACAAAAGGTGTTAAGCAAGGCTGCGTAATGTCACCATGGTTATTCAATCTATACATGGATAATTGTATGCAAGAATTGAAAGATGTGGGATTGGGCGCGAAATTGAATAGTCTGAAAGTATGTTGTCTGTTGTATGCTGATGACGCGGTGCTGATTTCTAACACTATGGAAGATCTACAGTCTCTAGTATCTAGGATGAACGAAGTATGTATGAAGAATGAGTTAATGATGAATGTAAGTAAGTCTAAAGTCATGGTGTTTGAAAGAGAGAGTACGAAAACAGTGTGCGATATAGTAGTGAATGATGAATACTTGGAGCAGGTGGATGAGTTTGTTTATCTGGGTAGTATGTTTACGAGAGATGGGAAGGCTGATAGAGATATTGAAAGGAGGGTAAATGCCGGTAACTCCATTAATGGAGGACTGAATGCCGTTGGAGCTAATAAAAAACTTTCAATAAAAGCGAAACTAGCAGTCCACAATGGAGTCCTGGTACCTACCCTGATGTATGGCAGTGAGGCATGGAACTGGCAGAGGAAGGATGAAAGTAAACTGAATGCTGTTGAAATGAGATCCCTGAGACGTATGTGTGGTAAAACCATGTATGATCGTGTTAGAAATGTGGATATCCGCAAAGAATGTAAGGCTGATGTAAGTATAATGAGCAAAATTAAGAAAGGGACCCTCAGATGGTTTGGGCACGTAGAGCGAATGAACGAAGAAAGTAGTGTTAAAAGAATATATGATGCAAATGTGAATGGTAGAAGAAGTCGGGGACGCCCGAGGAAGACATGGCACGATCAAGTAAATCAGATACTTGAGACGGGCCATGTCAAAAGTCAGAATAATAGAAGAGTATGTATGAGACGATGTATGAATGTGAGTGAGGCAAAGAGTGTGTGCCAAGACCGAGTTGTTTGGCGGTCCGTCCTCTCTGCCTACCCCTGCGGGGAAACGGCGTGATGGTTAGTTAGTTAGTTAGTTACCTTCCTACACCCTCACCCTATTTGTGCGGGCTGCAAAAAAACGGATATACTTAGTATAATTGTACTTGTACATGAAAAAAAATATTGTTAAAAAGAAGATGGCAGATATTTGTGCGGGCCGCAAAAAACGGATAGTATAATTGTCTTAAAAAAATATATATAAAAAAAGAAAACGGCAGATATTTGTTCGGGCCGCAAAAAAACTAACAGTATAAATTGTACTTGAAAAAAAAAATAAAAAGAAAACGCCAAATATTTGTGCCGCACAAATAACCACAATAACGTTGGGCCGCACAAATAACCGTCGCGGGCCGCAGTTTGACGACCACGGGTCTAGAGTGACCCCAGGATCCTTGATAAATGTGACAGCAGAAAGACAAACAATATGACTTTGCAATTCATTAAATTTCAATAAATACATATTACAAACCAAGTGCATTGAGCCTTGTTGTATTGTTTCAGTCTGTGCATCCCATTCTGCAGCCACGGCGAGAGCGAGGGGTTCACTCTCCAAATAGAATTCTTTTCCTAGAGGTGTTTTCAGTTTTTTCTGATCTAAAGTTACTTCGTATCTCCCGTCACTGCATAGAATTCCTGTTTTCTTATAAAACCTGTTTCTTGTTGCTGCAAAAATATTTGATATCACAATTATAATTTTTTTGGTAAACTTTCGAAAACACTGGACATGCTTAATATGCATATTTTTTTGAAAAAACCTTTAGATTCACCTCAGGTGGATTTAGACCAAACGAGCATAAAGCTAGAACAAAAGCGTTCTATCTTGATCTTTAGTGTAAATGGTAATTCATTTTCACCATTTACACCAAACGAACAATAAGAACTAAAATTCTTGCAGTTGCTCTAGGGATGTTTAGATCAGGCGAGCGAATTCTCATTGGTCATTCTTCAATAATCAGTAGTAGCGTTCACTAAGTTGGGTCACGTGGGTGGGTCAAAAAATAATTTCTTGTTTTGATAGTGATAAAAGGGTGTTGTTAAATGAAGATAGAAAATCACGTAAGTTTTTTTAATAATATTTAGATATCATCTTCCTCCGGATTGACCTTGAAATTTCGCATAATAGAGAAAAACCCACCCTTGTTAAATCTTAAAAAAATGTTAGATAAACCATTAAAAATTAACTATTTTTCAATAAAACACGAAGTAGAGGGAATGTTTTGATTTATTTATTTAAAAAACGTTTTTTTTATTTTACATGAGCTCCACACAGGAGGCCCTGAGGAAAATAATTTCCCTCAGGGCCTATGTCATCTTTGAGGATGCTGTGTGGAGGGTTTTTTTTAAGGAAAGGGGAAGAAGAGGAGAGTTCTGGGAAGGAAAAGGGTTTAAGGGGTGGGTAGGAATCTGGGGTTCAGTATGTCCCGGTCATCCGCCTCCAAGACCTAGACAAACCTCACCCCATAAACCCGGGCACCCCTGCTAAATCACCAAACGTAGCGAATCACTTGGGGTGACCTATGGCAGAGGTGTTGGTTATCCAATAAAGGTTCCCGGGGCGGCGGTACCCATTCCCGCCTCCCAAATTGTGGATATAATATACCAGCAAAATCCTTCTTACTCGCGAATTTCGGCATTATTTTGCGAAACTCAATCTTAGAGCTTTTTGTAAAGATTTCGTAAATATATTGTAAATTTGCTATGGAAGATTACAAAAAATATGAAGGATTCATAGTAACTTTTATATACACTAGAAATAACCCCTTAATATGAAAATTTTCAAAACTTTGAAGTGAATCTGGAGGAAGAAGATCAAATCAGAAATTAGAAAAAATTTAAACACGTCGTTTTGAACCCATTTGGCACCCTTTTATCGCTCTTAGAATTTAAAAATAACATTTTTTATTAAATGACCCACCTTAGTTTTCACTACACCATGTCTTCGTCCATGTCCGACAGCGAAAGCGGTATTGTGATTTCAAGTGCTGCATTTATAGAAGAGACTTTTTTAATTTTATTTTCCACAAGTTATTATTATAATTTATTTTTATTTTCCATAAGTTGGATCTCACAGACAACTGAAATTTTGGTACGCATCTACCAAGTGTAGACATTTTTCATTGCTCTAATCCATAATTAGTACCAACAAGTCGACGCAAGTTCCGAGAACACTTTGAAGAGACCGCCTCGAGGAGCAATCGCATCCGAACACGAAGGAATGCTATACGTAACTGTTCAGGCGCACTTACTTCAAACGAATGAGCATTCCACTAAGGGGCCGTTCAAGTATTACGTAACGCACTTGGGGGGGGAGGGGGGTCTTGTGAAACGTTACTGTGATTACGAGGGGGGCGAGGGGGGGTTCGAATAACGCGTTACGTAACATGTTTTTCTTTATTTAAATACAAAACTAGGGAATTAAAATCTTCCAAGTTGACAACCCTTTTCGTTCTCGAAATCTCTTGTTTTATTTATTACCGCAAACACGATTAAAACAAGAAAAAAGGTATTTGAGCGACTTTCCAGTACTTTGCGCAACTTAATTGTGACTTTCAGGTAAAAATTTTCACTTGGGCGTTACGTAACGTTAAGGGGGGGGAGTAGAGCATGGAAAAACGTTACAGCGCGTTACATGGGGGGAGGGGGGGTCAAAAATCTTCAAAAATTGCGTTACATAATACTTGAACGCCTCCTAAGTTTCGGCGAACACATTCGGAGCACCGGAAGAATGCTCCATAACTGTTTACACCAAAACAATTTGCAAGAACAGACCAGAACGACCGTTTAGTCTAAATCCACCTTTACAGTAATTGATGAATCTAAAGGCTTTTTCTAAAAAAATATTCGTAGTAAGTAAGTGTGTAAAGTGATTTCGAAAGTTTACAATTGTTTTGACATTAAAAATATTGGTAAATATCGGTTCGGACTGGCCACGCTTATTACGAATAATTTTTAGAAAAAAACTTTAGATTCGCCTTAATTACTATAAAAGGAAACTTTTTGGCTTTGGGGCGGCGGAAAATAATGCATTTTAATTTTCAATTGCATAAAACCAAAATTCACTTCGCGAACCGACACAGCGAAAATCCGCGGCCGTACCTGTCACTGTTATGTTGGTATCCTTGATAAATTAACAAGAGCTAATACGACTATAGCCGACTTCGTGGGATAAGGCGCGTAATTATGAAATTTGTCTAGCGGGCTTGTTTGTGTAACATGGTTTGTGATACAAAAGAAAGTGCCCCTTTATAACACCTACTCGCGTCAAGGCAAGAAAAACATCCCAGTTTTCAAGTAGTTTAACGGCTACGCTAGGTTTGTGTAACATGGTTTGTGATTCTGGCGTACAATCTCACAAGACGAAAGCTAATTTTAATTTTACGTAATCGAAATTTAGAATGAAATATTTTCCACTTCCCCCAGTGCAAATAGTTGCCTTTTAATGTAATTAAGGTGAATAAAAACGTTTTTTCAAAAAAAAAGTGCATATTAACCGTTGCCAGCGATCTCCAAAAATTTTTCAATGTAAAAAAACTTGCCTAAAGGCCTTTATTCATTTAATATTCTAAATTTCGTAATAACAAATATATACGAATAGAGGTTTGTTATCATAATAATTCTGCTGTGTTTTCATAATTTCGCGGTATTTCATGTAGGTATCCCACGAAATCGGCTACAGTCCTATTAGCTCTTGTTAATTTATCAAGGATACCAACATAACAGTGACAGGTACGGCCGCGGATTTTCGCCGTGTCGGTTCGCGAAGTGAATTTTGGTTTTATGCAATTGAAAATTAAAATGCATTATTTTCCGCCGCCCCAAAGCCAAAAAGTTTCCTTTTATAGTAATTAAGGCGAATCTACAGTTTTTTTCTAAAAATTATTCGTAATAAGCGTGGCCAGTCCGAACCGATAATTACCTAAATATTTTTGGCTATGTTCAAAATTTAGTAAAAATGATCAACAAATATTGCTAAACTTCTCAATGGTTAGTAAGAACAATTTTAGTACCAATGTGTCTGAAAAGTGCTTGGCCATTTTTAGACAGGCTTTTCGAGAATAATAAGCTACAAAAAGTTGATATTGACATTTTTTACGGATTATTGCAGCAAGAACAATAAAATAATAATAATACACTATCAACGAAAATATTGTGAAGTAATAATAAATGTCAGTGTCAAATGGTGTCAAAGCTGTCAAAGACAAAAACATAGTCATAGACAAAAACACCAAGCTAGCGCACTTTCCAAAGATACGAAATGTATAAATTGGTATTAAGATTGTATTAGGCGGCCGCGGCTCCTAGACGCTACAATAACATTGTACAATTATATTGTTCACTTTTTTGTATATTTTCTTGTTCATTAAGATTTAAAGGCGCTTAGAATCCAAGCGATCAATTATATTGCACAATAAACGAACTGCTCAATGTTTTCGAGTTGAAAAATTGAAAAAATATTGTGCAATACTGACCCTACACCATGCGATGGAAAAATATGGTGCAATAAAAATTAAACTCGCTCAAACTTTTGTTCAATCACTGAGCAAACTTCAATATTAAACCTAAATGGTCAATAATATTGCACAAATCGTAATATTGAGCAATATAATTGGTCGTCTAGGGTCTAGGGGCCGCTTTAAGCCGGCTTATAATCATGCTCATTAAATAAACATGTAGATTTGTTTTTTAAAGAAAAAAAAATCATCTATTAAATTCATAGACAGTACCTACACGTAATATTGGTGGCGTCTAGGTCAGTGGTTCTTCACCTGGGTTTGGTGGAAGACAAGACACACCCCGAAAAAAAATTACGATGAATATTGTCACTATCCCCATCCCGCCCCATCCTATCTCATTGCGCCCTTCCCCCCCCCCCCCCCCCACCGTTGTGGTGATCACGACTCTCATCCTATCCCATTATTGTGGTAATGCGCCGCCACTAATGTCACGTCCTGCTTTCCAATTAAGAAGAAACTGGTGGGGTTCAGTACCTCCAAAAAGGTTAAGAACCACTGGTCTAGATGGTGGTCTAGGTCTAGGCTAGGGGTAAGAACTTGCGGCTCTTTCATAGGCGTCTCTGCGACATCAATTGCAATTTCACCTCTACTGAACCAGCCTTATGCGATGGAGCCGCCGAACAAACTTTGACTCGGTCAGCAACAGTGTTATATGTGTGGTGCGAGTCTGTTTATGTTTATGGAAACATTTAAATGGGCAGAAGTGTGATATTACAGTAAGAACGTAGATAACACAAAGCAAATTGTAATTATCGTTCTACCACATTTACCACAGTACGCTTACAACCCCCCCCCCCCTCCCCTTTGATATAAGTATTTGTTATCCTGTTTCTTTGACAAATTGGCTCTTCTCACTTGAAAGTTTGCCGACCCCTGATCTAGGCTTTCGAACTATATACGAATTATGAGATTGGTTTATTTATGCGGATTATGTTCCAGCTGCGCTAAGCTCGACATTCCAACCAAGCCGAGCTTATAACAAACTGATGTAGCATAAATAAACCAATCCCGTGAGTAGATTTGTTCGCTCCTGGTTTATACGCTGTCAAAAAAAGAATATAAAATATTACTGATTTCAAAATTATACTGAAACATAAATATACTAATCCCTACTGAAAGTAGGTAAAAAAGGAATCGCTTACTTTATTACTTTCACCTGCAGAGTCCGCTAGTCAACATTTGTAAAATAATTATTATGGTCAACTAACATTTAAAAAATATAACTAAAGTTTAGAGTTTTTCAGATAGTGTCAATAAGAAGAGTTTGTCACTACTCGTTTTTTAATCTATAAAATACACTGTAAAATTACTTTTTACTACGTAACTAGATTTTGAAATAATAGTGAAAAGGAATTACCCGCTTTACAAAACGCGCCCACAGAGTCCGCTAGTTGACTCTTTTGTGTCAAAAAGTGTGTTTTCAAATTTAACTGGTTTTCAACTGACATTTCATTATTTGCGATATCTTTTCCAAACAATTTTTGACATAAATTGATCATCTTTTATAAAATTATTCTAATATAAATACTTTTATACGCATTTGAAACACCTGCGCGCGACGAACACCTTTTTGGAAGTATTGATCAGGGAATCATGTAGCAACGAACCTAGAAATGGTTTGGGTACCTCATGTGACGTAGACATCACGCCACTTTTCCAGTGAGCAATACAGCCTTCCCATTGGCCGGCGAAGTAATCGTGGAGGTTAAAAATACTTGGCCGTGCGCGTATGGTCTTGTGCAACGAGTTAACTTTGTGTTGTTTATTTTACGATAAAGTGACCAACTATTAGTGATACAACTCTACAAAAAAGTGTTTATAAAACACCACCCGAAGTCTTTGCTATTCCGGTAAGTCTACCACTAATTTGTTACCTTATTTTGTCATGTTTTCAAATTTGTGTTTTTAACCTCAACAATATTCTAATTCATTTATATACAACACTTTATCTGCTTTTTAAAAGTTTTATATTCATAATCCCACTCCATGAAAACTTGGTTAATTTGACATTTATTCAAATTTTAATGTCAGCCTAAAATCACAATCCGAGCTTGTAATGAAACATGACAGTTTTTTGCTCGCATATTTTTATTTTACCCAAGAAGGTACCCACCTAAGTAAATATATTTTAGTCCAAAAAATATTCTGTTTACATAAAATATTTGATGTTTTACCGGGGATGACTAACATAATATAAACCGGAGTTTTATTTGCTGATATATGCGACTCGAATGTTTTCTCTAATTTTTTTCTTTGCATATTGCATTGCAATACAAATAATAGTTGTACAAACGTGGCTACGCACCTACTTCACCGATTATATGACAATTATAAATTATTACTGTCGAAAAAATTATATATTCGATACCCGCACGAATCTTGTTTGACAGCTAAGATGTCACTTGTATATTTATTACCCAAAAATGTCTTCAGTACCTACGATAATAAATTATGTTTATTTTTTTAATCAAACCAATTTACCTACGTACTGGTTTACAGAATGGTGTGATCTTTAAAAAATTTCCCGTAATGTTTTTCTAGTGTAAATAATAATTTATTTGCACAAGCATACCTACCTAATTAATTCCAGATTCACTCTAGTCCAACGTACTTGGGAAGATAAAATGACATAATATAATTCTTTATTTATAAGAAAATTTAAATCATGTGATGTGACATATATTATGCCAATTATGTCATCGTCATTAATGTTGTCGATGTCTAGTTAGCCAGCTAACAGCTTTTCAGTATGATTGCTTATGTAGTTTTATTGCGTAGGTAGGTATATCGCGTTTACGAAAAAACAGCAAAATCAACAGCAAAACCAGCAAACAGTGTTTCGCCGGTTTTTATTTTGGATAAAATACAACTCAATTTGTATTTTATCAAAATCTTCATTATGATTGGCCAATCAGATACCACGTTTCCTTATAATAGTGGCTACCTACCAATACCGGTATACCCTAGTGAGACAGGCTCGACACAGGTATACCCTAGTGAGACAGGCATACAAATAAAACCATTGTAAATATATTTTATTATAGATAAATAAATAAAAAAAATAGACTAAATACTAATTAATTCATCCAAGTAGGTACCTACCCCCAAAATTAATTTGATTGGTTTCATTGTGATTTTGCAATATATAGTCTGTCAATTAAGAGTAGAAGATATTAAAAATTGAACTACTAAATTTGTAGGCTGGCAACACCAATTTAACTGTCAAATATTCTTTCAAATCGCAATGACAGTGAATGTATAAAACACTGTAAGACAGGGGTTCCCAAAGTGTGCGCCGCGGCGCCCTGGTGCGCCGTAGAAAGTAAAGAGGGGTGCCGTGAGTCGATCCTCTATCATTATCCGAAACCACAAATATTCGAGCATTTTTAAAGAACATGGGTGGGTACATACTCGTCACCGTCGCTCACTCGCCGAAAAGTACCTACGCGCTTGAAAACGTTGATACTAGTCCTGGGTCGGTCGTGAATAACCCGCTCACGGACCACAAAAGAGCGAGCGGGTCATTTTTTCGTCAGCACCCGGGTCTCGCAACCCACTTCTCGCAACCGCTCTACTACTGCTACCTGGGTTTCGGGTGCGGAAGTGGCGGGGCGAGCGACGATAGATAGATGTAATATGAGAGAGCGAGCGGGTTGTCAACACCCGGGTTTCGCCACCTTCTCTCTCGACTCAGGTAGTAGAAAGTAGCTGAGTTTCATATTTTGTGTCGCGAAAAGAGCGGGTCTTCGCGACCCGCTCATGACGCCAGTGTGTCGTGAGCGACCCGGGTCGTGTAAAACGACCGATCGACCCAGGACTAGTTGATACCCTACCCCTCACACGTCTTTACCCGCCCGCGACTGCTTTCTCGCAATGTCCATTTATTTAAGTCAAGCTAACTTCCCGCAATTGTATAAATATGCGGCGTCTAATAAACTGGTTGTCTCACAAGACCTGGCCCCCTAGCATGGTCGATCGATATAGGTTTTATCGAAGATGTCGGTAACTTGTCATCGCTCCCGAGCACCACTGCAGGACTTTTTTTGACTTTTTGAAATATTGGCATACAGAGCTCCGGGCCAAAAAGGCCCCTTTCTCTTTCATCATGAATTTATGTTAATGGTTGTAGAAGAAAATTGATTTATTTAGTTGTTTGTTAAAATTTATTTGCAAATGTACATGGCTGCAATATGGGGAGGTTAGAATTTACGGAGGATTTGTTTTGGTTTTTTATGTGTGGTACGTACGTTTTCGTCGTACCGGGCGAGGCAGTTTATGGACGCGTTTTCATGGGTGGGAATTCCCGCATAAAAAGTTTCCGCGAGACTTAAGATATGTTTTTTCAATAAGGGGATTTCAGAGTCTTTGTTAAGTTGGGCTACCCTCATCCATCTCCACTGCAGGACACTAATGAACAAACAACAGTTTACGTCAAATAAATTAGGAACCCTTAGTCGTTGTTAACTTGTTTGTTCGTTAACGGCCTGCAGTCGTGCTCGGGAGCGATGACAAGTTACCGACATTTTCGATAAAACCTATATCGATCAACCATGCTAGGACCCCTGATGGCCCTTCGAAGCTCAACGAATGGTTTTGGAAGTACTTTGTAGATGATGATGTCGAATAATGTGCGTGGATCCAAGATCCTTCCCGTGCACAAGCTCCGCCAGAATTCACATCACAAGAGCAAGAGAGTCTCATCGAACTCTCTTGCGACAACAGCCTCAAAACTAGATTCACCAATACCGATTTGGTGGAGTTCAGGGTATTGATTTAAAATGAATATCCAAATTTAACGTCGAAAGCTTTAAAATTTTTCATTCCGTTTGCCACATCATATTTATGTGAAGCTGGATTTTCAGCTGTAGCTGAAATCAAGAACGAATATCGCTCAAAGATCAATGTGGAGCAAGAAATGAGAGTAGCAGTCATTAAGTCTTATTCCCCACTTTGAAAAAAACTGTCTGAAACTGAAATCATCAAGCTCACCCGTCACATTGATTTGACTGATTAATTATCGTATTTTATTTTTTTCTTAAGTCTTTTTTGTTGTTATCTGGTCCAATTCAGAATTCTTATAAATACCAATAATAAAACTCAATTTCATATTGTGGATGTTTTAATTTTTGTACCTATCTACCCAACTACTATTATTGTAGGTACCTATTTCTTTCGAGAGTAATATATATATATATATATATATATATATATATATATATACATCCCGCTATCATTTCTGCGTCCTTTCATCAGATCGACATTACTGCGTCTACCTGAATGACTTGATTTTACATAGTTCTAACTTAAGTATATACTATCTTTTCAGTGTTTGATTGTAGTTAGGTATTTAAATTTTTGAAAAACATTAATTTAAAAATATACAAAACGATAAAAACGCCCTTTAGCGTTCCACCAATCTGAACTCCTTTCATATTCAATGCAGAGAGGCATCCTGCGTATATTTACTTTAATTTGGTCCACAATGAAGCGTCCAATTATATATTCATTTTCATGTTGACGACAAACCGACGTCTTGCGACGTTGCCGCTTATTTGTTTTTAAGTTTTTGGTTGAACGACTGTATAGGTATTTATAGAATATGAAGGCGACAATATGTCTGGCCCATACGTCGCGGACTCTAATCAACCCGGCGCGGCGGCAATGCCCACGTAAAATTTATTAAATTGGTATGAGATTTTTTGAGACTTATCATTCAGAATTAAAACGTTGCTTGAAGTGTGATTTGTTATTTTTAGTGACTAGATCTATATTGCTGGGATCTTCCTTTGCTTCCTCTTTTCTCCATTTTGATTTCGCATCAGACAGTGATTACCATATTTTGGCTATATCAGTGGACTCCTGTATGGTTTTCTCATCAAAAACAGTTTTTTCATGTTAATTTTAAAGAATGAACTCTAGATATAAGTGCTTAATTATTACTACAACACGATTATCAGTAGAAATATTATGTGACCTATTAATTATAAAGAAGCCGCAGACTTCGCAAAGAGTCAAATTGGGAGGCGGTATGGGTACCGCTGCCCCGGGAACCATTTATTGGATAACCAACACCTCTGCCATAGGTCACCCCAAGTGGTTCGCTACGTTTGGTGAATTAGCGAGGGTGCCCTATAATGTGTAATGCTCATGTGGTGAGGTTTGTCTGGGTCTTGGCAACGGATGCGTCTGCCCACCAGCTACATAGAAGGCCGGTTCGGGAGAGAATGGTTGAGGGAGTCCCTTTGATTTTCCAGCCGTATTCTCTCGAAATATCGCTTTTCACCGCAGTGGGAGGGATGGATTCATACCCGTCACTCCTATTATGTCCGTCACTCCTGGACATACTGATCCCCAGATTCTTACCCACCGCTAGTATCCTTTTCCTTCCCAGAACTTCCTCTCCTTCTTCACCTAAAAAGTCCCTCCCAACAGCATCCCCAAAAATGACATAGGCCCTGAGAGGAATTATGTTAATAATTAATGAAAAATTAAATTAGAATTATAATTAGTTAAATATATATAGCGTCCCACCGAAACAGACCTTTCCACCGAAACCGAAACTTCGGTGTCTGTCTCAGTTTCGGCCGAAACCGAAACTTTTTTAGAATTGTTAAAAATCGATTGAATACTGTTATTTGGCTTATTTTTTTATAAATTTGGTTTGTTTTATAGAAGTAATTCTTTTTTCACATACTTAAATTATTGTTTTTATTTATTTATTTAATTAAACACGTGTTAACTGTCGGAATAAGTGTACAAAATAAGCCAAATAACAGTAAACAACCGATTTTTAACATGTCTAAAAAAGTTTCGGTTTCTAAAACCGAAACTGATGCCAAAACTAGATTTTTTTGCCAAAACTTGCCGAAACCGAAACCGAACCTTCGGTCGGTCACTAATTATTTATATTTTTTTTATTATTTTGAATAATATTATAGACCGGTCAGTGGTTGAGTGGGCATCGCGTTTGGGTCCGACCCAGGCGTTTCGTGTTTGATTCCTCGGTTGACTAAGTCCTCCGTCGTGACTCAAGCAACATTTTCGGCTTACTGTGGTGTTAGTGGGAGATTTTCAAATATTGTCGGGTTATTCGTTAACCCGGAAATGTTTATCTTTCTTTACAAAAAAAATTAACGCTTATCATGATTGACGATGCATTTTCGTTCACGGGAGAAACAATTTTAGGGGTTTTAGTGGCTTAGGTTTTTAACAACTAAATTATATGATAAATCCTTTAAAGGAAAGGGGAAAATAGAAAAGCGAAAGCATAAAACTGTCTAAACAAATAATATAATATGACTTCGGATAATAAGTAAATATTATCTAATAATAAATGACACTGTCCTTTGCAGAGAGGACCGCCAAAGAACTCGATCTTGGCACACACTCCTTGCCTCAATCACGTTAACTTTTAAAGCTCTCTAAAAAATATATATTATTCTTGAATATAATATCTAGACATTCCCCGTGCTGAAAAAAAAAAATAAAATTCCCTCCATGGAAAAAAATCAGAAAATATGCTCCAAAAATTATTATAAACACATTGTTTTCAGTTATTTTACAAATTATATGTATGAAAAAATTCACAGTGTTTTTTTTAAATGCTGTTTAAGACAACCCCCATGACATTTTTGCTCTATTTTAAACGAGTCGTGTTTTATTAAACATTTTCACAATTTTTGCATCGACTTCGTCGCTTTAAATAAAAGCGCGCTCCTCTAGCACTCGTAATTTCATATCTCTCCATCTTCTTCTTTTTGAGCCCGGTTGCGGCTCCTTACGTGCTAACTTTTGAGTGTCTGATTGTAGCCAGTCTATTTATGCCAGTTCTGAAGAATGAATTCTAAACATAAGAGGATTGAAAAAAAAATTGTCCAATGATATCAGATAATAATTAAAAGGGTTAATATTACTTCAACATTTTATCGGATGTACCATCAAGAGTTGTACGGTGTACACTTATTGTACTGGTTCATGAACTTGACCTAATAATGAAAATTTTGTTTGTATTATATATATTATAAACAAATACATCACATCCAAACACTTGAAATGTGGTTCCTAGAACTCTATAATGGATTAGGAGGCCCGTTACGTAACAAGGGATTCATTCATTAATTTTGTCTTCTGGAATATTGCCGATTACTCTAATGAACGGTTCATGCCATTAAAAAGATAACGTTTTTAATCTACATTTTTGACAGCAGTGCAATATCTCTCAACGACAGCGGATACCTACTTATCGAGGACATCAATCGCACCTACTGTGAAATTCATCGTGTTCTACATTGCCGGTATCCGTGGTCGAGGTGTAAGGCTCTCGAATTGCAATCAGGAGGACACGGGTTCAAATCTCAAAGTCTTTCAAATCTACCTTCAATCCCGCAGCATGAATAGGTACCCCAATTGGGGATGCCATAGACTCACTGGCTCCATTGGATGAATGGTGGTCTTACACCAGAACGAACTGAAATTATCATCTTCTCTAGAAGAAGTCACAAATATAGCTACTAATACAATAACATATTTTAATTAATAAATTTTTGTAATAATATACGTATTAAATCAAATAAAATTTTATGAGCTCACGCCGGGATTTGAACCCGAAACCTCCGGATTGCTAATAGAGAGCTTTGCCCTCGACCGCGGAGGTCGTTATTTCCTGTCTTTAGGTTTTCTTGCACGTCTAAATTAAATGGAACCGGGTCTTTTCCCTATCATTACACACTTCACGTTAAAAAAATGTACCAATATTTTTAGTTGATTAAAATCGCCAATAGCCAATTCTAGTAGTTTTTCTCGATTAGTCTCTGAAGTTCACCTGAACGTTTTCGGTTAAGTAGGAGAACTTTGAAAAATACAATTTCTATCATTAGAAATATGCCAGAATACAGCATCACGTGCCTTGATTTTTAAATGTTAATCTAGCAATGAATTTCAACACGTTTTTCGAGTAAGAAGAAAAGTAACGTGTCACATAGCACTCTCCTTAGGGTGAATTGCCATAAACAAAAAAAAAGAAAAGTAACAGTTTTCAAATTACTTGCAGCTTTGGCAGATTGGGTAATTATTACTACAACACCATTATCGGTAGAAATATTACGTCTTTTGCGAATCTTATAACAAAATTATAATTAATTCAATTTGGGAGGCGGGTGTGGGAACAGCCGCCGCAGGAACCTTTTATAGGATAACAAACACCTCTGCCACAGGTCATCCCAAGTGGTTAACTACGTTTGGTGACTTAGCAGGGGTGCCCGGGTTAATGGGGTGAGGTTTGTCCGGATCTTGTTAGCGGATGCGTCTGCCCACCAGCTGCATGGCAGGCCAAGTCGGGAGAGATCGGTTGAGAGAGCGTCTTTGACTGTCACTCCTAGACACATTGACCCCTAGATTCCTACCCAACCCCAATACCATTTTCCTTCCCAGAACTTCCTCTCCTTCTTTTTCTAAGAAGGCCTCTGTGTTTCCTCCTTCCTACAACATGGGTCTCTTCAAGACCAATGTTCATTCCTTCCTCTCCTCAAAAAGACCCTCCACACAGCATTCCAGATGACATAGACCCTGAGGGAAATTATTTTCCTCAGGGCCTCCTGTATGGAGTTAATGTAAAAAAAGACCCTCCACACAGCATCCCCAAAGATGACATAGGTCCTGAGGGGAATTATTTTCCTCCCAGGGCCTCCTGTGTTGTGCTAATGTAAAATTATATGTTAAATCTCTCAAAAGGAAAATCGAAAGCATAAAACTGTGTAAACAAATAAAATAACATGCCTTAATAATAAATAAATATTATCTCACAAAAACTAACCAACCCGCTGTTTCCTCGCAGGGGTTTGCAGAGACGACCGCCAAACAACTCGGTCTGTGCATATGTCATAGTCAAAGGTCTGTATTAGACGTGGGCAGAATGATTCCCAGGAGTGAATCGATTCGGTCTGATTCCCATGGCCTTTTGAATTGATTCCTTTAATTCATTCCTTTAATTCAATTAAATCCCCAAAAAAAAAAAAAAAATTGAAAATTAAATGAATGGGGAGGCTGACACCGCACACGAGACCGGGAGGCCACGGAGTACCCGGAGTACCGCGAAAGAGGAGACTGATAGGCTACCAAGCATCGCACAAAGAGGAGACCGATTGTTCTATCTCGCAGGCTAAAACCTATAGATTAATGTGTTTGACTCTTTTTAGTGTCGCTTTTTCGTTTCATCGGTTTTCAAAATCACAATGAGTGGGGAGGCTACGAAGCACCGCACAAAGAGGAGACCAATAGGCTACGAAACACCACACAAAGAGGAGACCGATCATTCTATCTCATTATCTCGCAGGCTAAATCCTATATTGTTTGTCTTTTTTTAGTGTCGTAATTTTTCGTATGTAAAATGTATTTATTGCTAGCAATTATATCTTAAAATTATACAAGTTTTCGTTTCACCCTTAAAATTTTATTGATTTAATTTTATTTATTAAACTTATAATTTTTTTCCATTTCACGTGATCAATTATAAATGATATCAATGATAAACATACATTTTAACATTAAGATGAGTATTTTATGACAGCTAACCACAGCTAATTGGCCTTATAATATCTGCAAATTTACATATTATATCGACCCAAGATCTACGTCTAAAAGTAGGTAGGTACAATATCTTCCGTAAGTACCAAAAAAACAGATAAGCATCATTTTAGCTTCTCACTAGCTGATGTTCAGATTCAAAGTCGAAAGTTTTCGACTAACTATGTAATGAAATTGACGGCTTGGCGCGCGGGGGAATAAATGAACCGCGCGGACGGATTAAGGGTTGGCATTGAGGAATGAATTAGTAACTTTTGACTAATGTTTTGTGTCTTACCTAGCAGTGACTTGATTTACTCGTGAACTGCGGACCTAGGACTAGGATGCGTTTGGGACATATCGTGACATTGACGTGACGATGACGCCTGACGTCATTTCTAGGTCTGAGATTTACAAAAGACCATGACGTCACAAGTGAAAAAGACTTTTGTTTTAATTCCTCTGTCTGTCGGAATCGGACAATCTCGATTTCGACAGACTAGATACCTGGGACGCGGACATTGAACACGGACCTTGGACGGCGGGGACCTTAAGGACGATCTCAGGACTATTGATTAGGATAAATGATTAATTCCTTGCGTGAAAGAGATGCTCGGGCAACCCGGATGAATAGCGGCCGCGTTTTGGCCATTTTGGGACATGGACTTTGATGATGTTCGGGTGTTTTTAGAATGGCGGCGCGGCGGTAGCGGAATACAATCGTAATAGGCGAGTCGTTCACAATACCGTCCGTCGACCACTTCGCGGCGCGCGGCCTGTTTAATAATATTTAAATACGTATGAAACAATATAATATTTAAATCGTTTACAGAACACATTATTCATTGAAATAATTTAACAGTAAAATAAATGGAAATTTAAAATTATGGTGTCATTAAAAATCGTAGGATGCAAGGCCAAAGATAAGGAATGAAGAATCAATTCCTTTTGAAATTGAGAATTAGATTGAGTGTGTCACAAGATTGAATTTATTCATTTAATTCGATCATTCAATTTTGCCCACGTCTAGTCTGTATGCAGTCTCTTCGCGGAATGACTGGTATATCGGGCTAACCCCGAAATAAATTCCAATGTCGGCCTTTGATTAAAGTATTTTTAGCCAAACCTAGAAGTTCCTAACTTTTTCACTTTTTCGTCAAACATCGAAATTTCATTAAATTGAGTTTTGACGTTTGCCTGACCAAATTAGTTTCTCCTAGGTTTGACGAAAATTCCTTAGTCAGTGGCCGAAAAACTTCATTTGTTTGGGCTTTGACTAAGACTTCAAGTCAGACCTGAGGATTGACTAGTCAAATCTAGGAGCGCCGGAGCTTCGAGAATTGACTATATCATACACACTCCTTGCCTCATTCACATCCATACATCGCTCTTTCATTCTGTCTTTCGACATTACTCGAGAATTCGGTTTACTCAATCATGCCATGTCTTTCTCGGGCATCCCCGAATTTTTCTACCATTCAAGTTCACGTCATATGTACATATAATCTCCTTACAACCTATCTTTAGATCATTGGCTCTACATGCCCAAACCATCTAAGATTCCTATTATTATCTCATTACACTCATCAGTCTTGCATTCTCTGTGAATCTCCAAATATTTCACATATATTTTTTACTGTAAAATCAGTCATAAATTGAAGAAAAAATTGTTTTATTTATTCTAGTTATTTGTAGTAAGTTTTCAAATTACTAATATATTAAGAACATTGATTTTATCTTGTTTAATAATAATAGAGTGGCTTGGCACACGATTAAGCATTGTAGGAATTTATAATCATGGATAAGAAAATATCTAATATTTGTTTAAAAATAGTAATATAAGAAAATTAAGTTGCTGATATATTTGCCGTACAATAATAATATAATCAAAAGCTAAATTTGAATGAAATCATTTTTTTTGTTATCCTGATTGCAATGTGCGATGTTTTTACTGTGAATGATCTGTATCAGAAGAAACGCTATTAAAAAGCGATGTTGCCAAATGTAGGAGTTGCGATACGCGAGTCAATAAAAGCCAATAAAAACGTATATTATGCTAAAAATATACGCTGGTCTACTACAGCGCCACGGCTCGCCGCTCGGTGACAAAACACTGAACTAAAATAGCATATTTCAGTTGATTTAGGTACCAAAACTGCGTCTGGCTTATTTTCGTTTTTGGACTGTATGAGGGTAGAGGAGTGGGGAAAACTTGAAATTACATGTGTTCGATCCTGCGTCCGTATACCGGACGCAGAATGACGGTCGGACGCAGGATTGAATGAAAGTGGACCATTAGAAGACGCAGCAATGATAGCGGGATGTATATATATATATATATATATATATAAATATGTAGTCACTATATCTATTCCAAATAGCTTTCTAAAGTATGGTGCCGTGACAAAATACTAAACTTGTAAGTGCGCCGCTGGCTGAAAAAGATTGGGAACCCCTACCCCTGCTGTTTGACATTTAAAAAACCTTCTTTTTGTTCTTAAAGAAAAAAAAAATTCGAAGAAGCACTGTTGTTAAGGTATCTTATAAATTAGATTGAATGGGGTTTAAAATGTGATTTGCTTTCATTCAATATAACATAAATTTGAATTTAACAGTAGGTAAAAAGGAAGAATAACTAATGGTGAGTGGTTACACTACTTTTAGGTCGAAATGAGTTAAATATATTCAGATCTAAAATTAGAGACATGATCTAAGCTAGTAGGTATTAAATAAATGTGACCAATTTCCAACTGTGCTTTTTATTTTACTATAATATCGTTATTCCTCCTGTATTAACAAAAATTGCAAAGGTATAGTATACCTATATGCAATTCTAATTTTGAGATTGGTAGGTATCAAAATTGCAATAAAAAAATATTTTTCCCACTTTTATGTGTTTTTTACAAAAAATGTAGGTTACACAGCTTTACTTTAACATCATGAGTTATGTGTTTAGTATTGCCATTTGATCAACAGTGACGCCCTCCTATGTTTTCTACTCTTATTTGACAGACTGTAGAATCCCTTGAATTCATATTAAATCAATAAAGCGTATCGGAGAATCGATTTAAAAATAGTCTAGGCAACCTTGGTGAAATTCAGGATTTGATCAAACAGAAAACATCATCTCTATGTTGTAATATCGTAGGTAGGTATCTAGTGACACTTATATATTATTAGTTTGGCTTTCCTGTGACGCTGTGCATTTAGAAATTAAATGTGACCCATTAATTCATGTTGCGAAGCCTCATAAGCGCATGTGGTTTTTTCAATATTTACAATTTGGTGAGCTCATTCATTATTCGTCACTTCAGATGGAAAAGGTTCTAAAAGATAATTTTTTCAAACTTTGAATGCAAAACCATTTCTTTTACTTATTTCTATTTTATTTATTTATTTATTAACGCCCTTTTTCGGGGCTTTTACATATGAATAGTAAGAAATATACAGTATTTATTGTACATAACTGAACTGCCTTCGTAACAATATTTTATATTTGTTTAAAGATAAATTGAAGATATCCACTGACTTTGTATAATTGTTTCCCTCCATTAGTATTCTGGGTAAAGAGGAATACATATGGTAGTTAGTTCCAGAATTACTGCACTGAAATAAATCCTGACTTCTAGTATTACGTAGTGGAATCCGGAAGCTTATCAATTCGAGCAATGCCGGACTGTCAACTAAATCATTTAGAATTTTATACAGAAATACCAAGTCAGTGAAAGTTCTTCTGTCTGACAATTTGAGCATATTCATATCATTCAAAATAGTATTGTAGTTCAACATAATTGCTGGAATACCCATTTTAAAATTAAGAAAACGTAAGAATTTGTTTTGTATTCTTTCAACAGCTTCTTTTTTTTGCTGCGTATTATGGTTTTATTTGCATGGTTGGGTATGTTCTAAAATGGTAAGTACCTACGCGTCATATTTAATTGTTTTCCTTTAAAATTTTAACAACAAAAAAACCGACTTAAAAAATATTCCAAAACAAAAGTAAAAAAATAATTGCGTGTTCTTCTACAACTTAATAATCAACTTACTTTTTCTACTCATCAATATACAGGTACGATTGTTATTTTTGGAGGGGGTGTCAGCCAAGGTAGGTTTGTAATTACATACATAGTTATAGGTGAGATGTGCTTGTGTCGCACGTGCGACTTGACAAGGCGAGATTAACAATCGTACCTACATATTGATGAGTAGAAAAAGTAAATTGATTATTAAGTTGTAGAATAATACGCAATTATTTTTTTACTTTTTAGTGTATATTATTTTGATAAAATAAAAATAAAAATTGTAAAACCACGAGATTTATTAATTTATTAACCGACCGGTTTCGCTTTACTCGAGCATCTTCAGGGTACAAATTAATACTAAACAAGAAGTACATAATGGGTGCTTATATATAACAAAATATGTATAGAGGGAGACAACATGATACAAATATAACAAACACATAGACGGCCATAAAATACATTAACATAGGTACACAACCACAACGTGATTGCTTTCTACAATAACATATTATTTTGTTTTTTTTTTTTTTTTAAATTGTTTATTTGGCTTTCACCCATTAAGGGTGATCTTGGCCATTTATTAAAGTAAGTTACATATTTTTTAAATTATTTACATTTCCAGTTTTTTTGTAAATTAGTTACATTATCAATTTTTTTTAAATTATTTACATTTTCAGATTTTTTTAAAGTACATTATCAGTTTTTTAAAATTAGTTACATTTTCATATTTTTTTTAAATTAGTTACTATTTCAGTTTTTTACATGGAATAGATAAAATATATTAGCAAACACTTATAGACAATGGGCCAAGACAAATATTCATAAGATTATACAAGTTGTACTAACATACAGAGTTGGTATTAGTAGTAATTACAAAATTGTAGAGTAGGAAGATGTACAGGTTCCCAAAAATAGGAACCTATACAACTATACACACAGAGTAACACACAGAGTTGGCAATAATTACAAAATTGAAGAGTAGGAAGATGTACAGGTTCCCAAAAATAGTAACCTGTACATATTCCATACTTCCATTTTCATACAGAGTAACACACAGAGTTGGTATTAATAGTCATTACAAAATTGTAGAGTAGGAAGATGTACAGATTCCCAAAAAAAGGAACCTGTACAACTGTACATAATAACACAGCTAGAAACAAATGTATACGTATGGAAGAGAGAGAAATCTGATTGATGCTTAAATGTTGAGGCCATTTTTGTAAATAAATTTTGCTAACAAATAGTGAATTTCAGGAGAGTTGAGACTAAGAAGGCAGGGTACACTGGTAGGGAATTCAATTTTAAGTTTTAACAATTCAGGTATGAAGTTTGGAAATTGGTCATTGATAGGACACTCAAAAAAATTATGGTCTAAAGTATCCTCTGAACCACAATCACAATAAGGCGAATTGACTATGTGGAATCTGGCGAGATGGCTAAGACAACAAGTATGACCTAAACGCATTCGAATAATGGAAGAGATGTATTTTTTAGGCATGGAAGTGTATTTGTGAAGGTTGAATTAAAGAGTACTGGTGACCTTTTAACAGAGAGGATGATTTCCATTCAGAGGACCATTGGCGTTGTAACTTATTTTTTAAAATAGGAAAATAGTCTCTAACAGGAATAGGAATGCTATTTGATGGACCATGAACAGTGGATTTCTTAGCAATAGAATCAGCCATTTCATTTCCAACAATACCAAGGTGTCCTGGGATCCAGGCCAAGACCACTGACACGTGAGCCAGCGACAAGGAATGCAGGAGGTCTCTGATAGAGCAGGTAAGAGAGTCACTAATGGAATTGAGAGGGGATGCGCTTATTTTTTGTAATGAGCTAAGTGAGTCTGAAAGGATGAGGGCATTTCTAATGTTGAGAGATTTGACGAGATGTAAGGCTTCGGATGAGAGCATTGTACAGAAGTTTTAAAGATGATGGGTGTGATCCCCACCACACTCCGGACAGAAATCTAAGGGGATTGATGTTGCTTTCGCATTTCATGATGACATGATTTATGTGAGAATTCCAAGTAAGCTTTGAGTCTAAAAACATTCCCAGGAACTTAACTTCTTTAGAGATAGGGATGATTTCATCGCCAAATCTCACCTGAATTTCTGGGAGCTTTCGACGACGAGTGAAGATGACAACTTTGCTTTTGGAGGGGGAAAGTTCAAGGCCATTAATATTTAACCACGCCAAAAGTTTTCTTAGAGCATTGTTGATTGCTGATGCTGCGATAAAAATATTACGGGATATTTTGTAGAAAGTCAAGTCATCGGCATATTGGAGTATGTTGCACAAGAATTGAATAGATTTTTCTAGATCATATGTGTAAATATTGTACAGGATCGGGCTTAAGACTGACCCTTGCGGGAGACCTTTGAAAATGTGTCTAATGTGGGGAGGGGATTCAGACCCATCTACAAAAATAGTTCTCTGGGAGAGCAAATTGACAATGAATTTTACTAATTTGGGCGGAATACCTATTGCCAGTAACTTTTCTTTCAGGATGGGAATATGAACATTGTCATATGCTCCACAGATGTCTAGAAACACTGCAATGCAATATTCATTTTTAGATAATGCTAATTTGATATCTGTAACAAGAGAGGAAAGGTTGTCAAGGGTACTTTTACCCTTTCTAAATCCAAACTGGGAAGGGGAAAGAATTTGATTTTTTTCTACGAACCAGTCAAATCTATTCTTAATCATTCTTTCAGATACTTTGCAAAGAGTAGAAGAGAGGGCGATAGGTCTGTAGCTCGAACCTATGCTTGGATCTTTGCCACTTTTGAACATGGGAATGATATTTTGCAGAGTAAATAATAATAAATAAATAGTGCAGAGTAATTCACATAGAGTGCACGCTAAAACACAGCTCCTCAGAGATCGTTTAAATTTATAGCGAATAATATTGAAAAAGTTATAATTCTATCGGCAATTGTTTGCGTTAAGATCTATTCAGCGAAAGATCTACATTAATGATCTATGTGCGGTCTCATAAAGTGATTAAATCATTCTGATCAATCTTTATAAAGTGACAGTTCAGTGAATATTGTTGCCCGAACAAATATCCGCTTATTACAAGTACCTGTCATCTAACACTGCGCCCAAGTCAACAAATATTGCACTAACCTCACACCACGTCATATGTGGTCAATAGTGTAGTGGCTAGCGCGATTGCTCAGGCACACCTAACGGACCGAGATCGAATCCTACCTAATCCAGAAGAAATTTTATATTTTTATTTTTCCTAAATAAATATCCGAGCTCCAAACCTTCCCAAGATGAATAGGCAGAAGAAAGAAGAAATCGCAAAAAAAAGTGACATCTAGCGATTCAGAAGAGGATAATCACAATATAAATAAGACGACCAAATCTACAGGAAAAAATGCACCTGAATTAGGCGATATTTATATGGAACAAATTATCGTACACATCGCCAAAAATATGGAAAATATTAAAAAAGAAATTATATCCAAAATGGAAAAAATCACAGCTGAAACACAAAAAAGCATAGAATTTATAAGCAATCAATATGACGAGCTAATAAAAAAGATAGACCTAACTCTTAGTCAAAACAAAAAAATTGAAGATGAAATAGCAATCATCAAAAAAGATCAACAAGACAAAAATACCACTATAAAACATCTGGAAATAAAACTTTCTGAAATTGAAACAAAATTCCGCTCAAATTACTTGGAAATAGCCGGGATTAAACATTCAAGTGGCGAAGAGGCGACTGAAATAGTTATAAGAGTTGCTGCAGCGGCTGGCGTAGAAATCAAATATAATGAAATAACCGAAGCTAAAAGAATACCGGACCGACGTACTGATGCCCCCCCCAAACTGCTGGTTCAGTTCAAGAACAAAACTGCACGTGACAACCTCATCGCCGCGAAAAGAAACATAAACTACGCTTCCATCAAAGGACTTACAGACGACAAGATTTACATTGGAGAAGAACTCTCCCCATATCACAAAGAACTTCTATGGCATACAAAAAAATTTGCTAAAGAAAAAAACTATGCCTATGTCTGGTACAAAGAAGGGAGAATCATGATGAGGCGCATCACGAACGATAAAATTATTTATATTAAACATGTAGATGATTTAAAAAAAATTACATAAAATATCGGGTAATTACCCTTACATATTTCCACACAATCTACACATCATTCAAAATGGATAATACTACCACAACATCTAACAAAACAAACTTATCAATATACCATCAAAATATTAGATCTATAAACAAAAACTTTGACCAATTCCTCATCGAACTCGACCTTACTAAAATCAAATATGACATAATTATCCTGACAGAATGTTGGCTAACACCTTACTATACTCCTAAAAACATCCCCAACTATACCCACCATCAAACCTCAAATCACTACAGACAAAACGATGGCATAGTAGCATATACATTAAACAACACTCTTAACTCATTTAATGTCAAAGAAATTTATATTACTAACTCAAACTGTCTTCAAATAACGTACAATGTCAACACATGTATCATTGCACTTTACCGCTCTCCTTCTCAACCTAACATCTCCTCATTTTTGCGCGACATAAACTGCTATCTCACGGATCTACACATAATAAAGAACTTAATTCTAATGGGGGATCTTAACATTAACATTTTAAAAAACAACGAACATCCCCAATGCCAAGACTATCTAAACACACTGATGTTCCACGGAATGGAAAGCACAATAAATTCAGCAACACGATGTACGCCAAACTCCTCCTCCTGCATCGACCATATTATGGTTAAATCAACCAACCAATACACCTCCGAAATCCACATGTCATCAGTCACAGATCACTACGCTACCTCTTTCACAATGAGTTCCAAACACAACGTACAAAGCAAACCTCCAACTAAAACAACGAAGAAAACAATTAACTATGACAATCTTAACAAAACGATTAACTCCAAATCGTGGGACACACTCTATAACAAAACTAACATAGAGGAGGCCTGGAACTACTTCTCTACCTACCTACAAGATATCCTTGTCCAAAACACCAAAATCACCACAAACACCATTCCTAAAGCGATCAAACCTCTCAAACCTTGGATAAACCATACTATAATCAACTGCATTCGGAAACGCAATTCCATACACAAAAAATGTGCCACAAACCCATATGATATCACACTCCATAATTTCTACAAAAGATACCGTAATATCTGCACACAAGTCATTAGGAAAGCCAAAAATCTATATTACAACAAAAAAATTTCCGAATGCAACAATGACCCTAAAAAAATATGGAAAGTCCTCAAGGAAGCTACCAATTCAAATAAAGCCACCGACACCTTAAACTCTCTCAATATCAAAGATATCACTGTAGACTTTACATCGAACCCCAACACAATTGTCAATTACATAAACCAGTACTTCACAAACATAGGTCCGGAACTAGCAAAAAAAATCCAAATAAATAACGATACGCTTGGTCCAAATGACCACGCGACCAATGATGATTTCCCAACCCGCTTTGTTCTTAAAACGATTACAGAGAAAGAAGTTTCTAGAGTAATAAACTCGCTCAAAAACTCTTCATCAACCGGCATTGATGAAATATCTAACAATGTTCTTAAAAAAATTGCCCCTGGTATACTTCAACCATTAACGCATCTACTTAATATTAGCATCCGCCAAGGGGTATTTCCCACCATTCTAAAACAAGGTCTCATTATCCCTATTTTTAAAACTGGCTCCAAACTTGATATTAGTAATTATCGTCCTATTACGTTGCTAAATTCCCTCTCAAAAGTATTCGAAAAGATCGTCAATAATAGTCTCATGGAATATCTGGAAACCAATAACTTAATATCGCCGCGGCAATTTGGATTCAGAAAACATAAAAGCACCAATGATGCTATAGCCACGGTCACTGACCATATTTCTGGCCACCTGGATAAGGGCTTGAAATGTCTATCGGTATTTCTCGACCTATGTAAAGCATTTGATACAATCTCACACAGCAAACTAAAACGCAAAATGTTTAATATAGGTATTAGGAACAAAGAATTAGGCCTCCTCTCCAGCTTCTTATCTGACAGATCCCAATGCGTTAAACTCAATACCACAAAGAGCCAGAATTTGCCCATTAGTTACGGGGTCCCTCAAGGCAGTGTTATAGGTCCAACGCTCTTCCTAATATATATTAACGAGTTATGCAACCTAGATATCGATGCCACTATTGTCAGTTTTGCCGATGACACTGTCCTACTCTTCCAAGCAAAAGATTGGCTTACCGCATATTCCAAAGCGGAGGAAGGAATTCAACAGGTAAAATATTGGCTTGACTCGAACATATTAACTCTAAATGTACAGAAAACCAAATACTTACTGTCTAGTCTCACCAATATCCCAAAGTCAAACCCAGCCCCGCCATTAAAAATACACAAATGTAAAAATTCATCTCTAAACCGAAACTGTGACTGCCCATGCCTAGAGCAAGTAAACATTATCAAATATTTAGGAGTAACCTTCGATACACACCTGAATTGGAAGCAACATATACATAATACTACAAACAAAATCCGAAAATCTATATACTTTTTCAAACAAACACGCAATTTCCTTCACCTAAAACTTTTAAAAACAGTATATTACTCATTGTGCCAATCTCACATCGAATACGGAATTCTAGCCTGGGGTAATGCATATTCCAATGCCCTTGATCCCATCATGAAAGCACAAAAACTAATCATAAAAATAATTCTTAAAATGCCGCTTACTACCAGCACTGATACTATCTTCAATTCCTTCAACGTTATGGACATAAAACAGCTCTACTCAAGATCCATATTACTTAATTTACACAAAAACAACAAAACACCATACAAAGCTACACAAACAATATACAATACCCGAGCCAAAAACAACGAACTTCTCCAAACTCCTTTTTTCAAAACCACCTTCGGGCAAAGACACTCTAAATACATAGCTTGCAAACTATACAATACACTACCAACTACGATCAGACAAAGTGACTCCTTTACAAAATTCAAACAAGATATTAAAAAATGGATTATAAGTATTGGACGCCACACTATCACAAATATCTGTAAAATAAATCACACATAGACATAAATAACTATTCACATATAACCTAACCCATATAAAACAAATGAAAATAATGGAATCCTGTCAAATTTAACCTATAAATAGACTAGGCAGAATTGATTTCATTACTCCATCTCCAACATTTATAAAATAACTCTCTTTAAAAGATTTATTACCCTTCCTATCACCCTTCTGTTTTAATTCTATTCATAATATGTATTTTACCTGAAATATCCTTGTAATTACTATATTCATTTATATACCTGTACGCCTGTCTCGACACAGGTATACCCTAGTGAGACAGGCATACAAATAAAACCATTGTAAACATATTTTATTATAGATAAATAAATAAAAAAAAAAAAATTTGAATTTTCCAGTCTGGGGGAATAATGCCAGAATCCAGAAAGACATTGATGAGAGAGAGAAAGTAGGTAAGAGAATTGTCATCAGAATGACGGATGAATATATTCAGGATTTCATCCTTGCCCGGAGCTGAGTCATTAAGGATTTCAATGGCTCTTTTTAACTCATCAAAGGAAAATGGAGCATCTAACCATGAAGAAGATTTTAAAGTGAAAGGCAAAGAAGGAAGTTCATCAAAATTAGGGACATAAGGGGGAGCTATTTTATTAACAAAGTCATCAATCCAAATAGCAGAATTACGAGATGGCTTTGGCAGGGAAAAGGAAGATCTAAACCTGCGAATCATGGACCAAACCTCCCCTGCTGGAGTAGCAGGGGATATATTGGTACAGAAATTACGCCAGCTGTTTTTTTTTTTTAAACGGAATGTGCGTTTAGCAACAGCTTGGGCATTCTTGGCTGAGATGTAATTATTCATAGTCATCTGTTGGCAGTATGTCTTATTGGCCGCTTTCCTCTCCTTCAGCACTCTAAGGCATTCCTCATCCCACCAAGGGGGAGGGCGAGCCTTCGAGCCTACAGGAGATGATTTGGGGATAGACTTGTCAGCCGATTTTAGAATGGAATCAGTCCAAGATTTATAAGAGGAGGTGCAATTATCAGAAGAAGGGGAAGGCAGGGAGAGGGAAAGATCCTGGATAGAGTCTCTGAAACGGGACCAATCCGCTTTTTTTGTATTAAATTTGGGCTTACTTTTAAAAAGATTGGTATCCAACCGTTGAGCCAAATTCAAAATAATGGGATAGTGGTCACTGCCGCAGGGATCTGAAGAAATTCGCCAGGAGATTAGAGGATAGATACTCGGGGAACAGAGGGATATGTCCACCGCACTAGGATTCTGTCCAGGGTGACTAAACCTTGTTGAGGATCCGTCATTTAGGAGACATATGTTCAAGGAGTCCAAAAGTTCAATTAATTTGATACCTGAGGGATCCGAGGAAGAAGAACCCCAGAGTGGGGAGTGGGCATTGAAATCACCCAAAATGACCAAGGGAGAAGAAATTTTGCTAAGCATGTGAACCCACAGTGGAAGGTCAAATGGGGTAGAAGGAGGAATATAGAGAGATACATATGTAATATTGGAGACAGTGGCTGCCACTAATTGGAAGGATGAATTTGGGGGTTTAATGGAAATAGGGGAGAAGGGGAGAGAGTTTT
Source organism: Limnephilus rhombicus (assembly GCA_929108145.2). Classification (NCBI taxonomy): domain Eukaryota; kingdom Metazoa; phylum Arthropoda; class Insecta; order Trichoptera; family Limnephilidae; genus Limnephilus; species Limnephilus rhombicus. The sequence continues at coordinate 27,478,363 of OV815272.1, forward strand.
TGATGAAAAGGGCTGCACCACCCTTCCCATCAATGCGGTCGTCCCGCAGACATTGATAGCCACTCACCTTGAAGAGTTGAGATGGCTTGAACCAAGTCTCAGAGACGGCAGCAATCGATATGGAGTGTAAATGTAGAAGGCGGACGAGGTCATCCTTATTGGAGGTGGCGCTTCTACAATTCCACTGCAGAATTGCTGCTGTTGGGGCAGCCATTGGGAAGAAGAGAATACAAAGAGGAGAGTAACGAGGCAGCGTTGGACGGTAGAGAATTATTATTGTTAATAACAGAGATAAGTAGCATGAGAAGAGTTTGAATAAAAGAAGAATTGTCATTAGAAGTATTGTTGTTTATGGAATTTGCATTTAGATCAGGATTGAAAGCACTGCTGTTAGTTGAATTTGAGTTAGAAAAGACGGGGTTTTGAGGAAAAAGAGAGCTGATGTTACCGTTTGGGAACAAGAGCTGGGAGTTATGGCCAAATTGATCATATCCAGGGGTTTTAATTGGACGAGAAGCTTGTTTTGTCATTACAGTTTTCTTGTAAGACAAGTTTGAAGGAGCACTAATTTGGGGTTGAGAGGCAACTTCAGCAAAAGATTTTTTAGAAGGAGTTATTAATTTGGAGGCATAGAAGTATGAAACGCTATTGGAGGCCATATAACTTTTTATGTTTTTTTGGCGAGAAAGTTCGGGGCAGGATGGATGAGTGGCTGTGTGCGAGCCTGAACAATTGACGCAAGTGGGGGAATTGGAAGGGGAGGAGCATTGGTCTGCTAAATGATTTTCTGCGCATTTAAAGCAGCGGGGAGAGGAGCGGCATGATTGCTTAGAATGGCCAAACCGACAACAATTAAAGCATTGGATTGTTGGGTACGAATAAATTTCCACCGGGAGAGAGTTGTGAAATAAATAAACGTGAGAGGGAAGGGACTGTCCTTCAAATGTCAGAACTACAGTTTGAGAGGGTTTCCAAACTACAGACTCAGATGATCGATCTTTGAAATTAAGACGCCTAGTCTTAATAACTTTTCCCGAAGATGCTGGAATAATGAGTTCCGAGATAAGCTCTTCTTCAGATAGGTCTACAGGAATACCTCTAACGAGACCCAAGCGAGAGATATTGAAAGAAGGGATAAAGGCTTTAAATTTTTTTGCAGAGAGGGAGTCGATGGAATTTATGAATTTATTGGCATTCAACGCGGATGTGAACTCAACACAAATGCGAAATCTGCCCTCTGATCGGATACCACCTGGGGAAATGCCAAGTGGTTTTTTTCCAATGAATTTACCAAATTCAAGGGGATGTAAAGAGTGGCCAGGAGAGTTGTTTTGAACATAAACTATGAAGGGAGCTTTTGCTGAAGTCGGATACAAAGAAAGAAGAGAAGCTACAGGAACTGAGACCTGCGAAGAATCAGTTTTTGGAAGGTCGCAAACTTTCCTCTTTTTTGGAGTAGAGGATGGAACTTGAAGGTCTGTTATTTCTACCTCACTACCAATGTCAAAATTTGAAGGGTCAGGGGGAGCGGGATCAGGGGGTTTCTTCCCCATGGCAAAGGCCATTGGGGCAAAAGGATATAAAACAAAAATAAAATAACACTTACTGGATTTGGTCAGCAATAAACGAACTCAAAAGAGGACAAAAAACTAAAAATAAAACTGACTAAATGCCAAAAATTCGATTTTTCGTATTAAAACGAAAAAAAACGCAACAGTGTTTTTCAACTGTCAAAATTCTTTTTTCTATTATTTTGTTTTGGAATAGTTTTTTTTAAAGTCTTTTTTTGTTAAAATTTTTGTTAATTTTTTGATTTTTAGTGAATCTAAAGTACCTACACTAGGAGTACCGGGTTCTCTGTAGAGTAGGCGCCTCACAAACGAAAAAAATTATTTATATAAAACATGTATATGATTTTAAAAAAAATAACTTAAAATATTGGGAAATTATCCTCTTATATTTCTTCACAATCTACACAACATACAAAAATTAAAGTCTAACAAATCAGACCTATCAATCTACCATCAAAATATTAGATCGATAATGATCGGTATTTCTCGACATGTGTAAAGCGTTTGATACAATATCACACATCAAATTAGAACGCAAATTGTTCAACATAGGTATTAGGAATAATGAATTAAGCCTCCTCTCCAGTTTCCTATCTGACAGATCCCAATGCGTTAAACTCAGAGCTACAAAGAGTCAGAATTTACCTATTAGTTACGGTGTCACACAAGGCAGTGTTATAGGTCCAACGCTCTTCCTAATATACATTAACGAGTTGTGTAACCTAGATATCGATGCCACTATTGTCAGTTTCGCCGACGACACTGTACTACTATTTCAAGCAAAAGATTGGCCTACCGTATATTCTAAAGCGGAGGTAGGAATTCAAAAGGTTAAATATTGGCTTGACTCGAACACATTAACTCTTAACGTACAGAAAACAAAATACTTACTGTCTAGTCTCACCAATATCAAAAAACCAAACCTACACTCAAAATTAAAAATACACGAATGTAATAACTCATCTCTGAACCGGTATTGCAACTGCCCATGCCTAGAACAAGTAACGACTATCAAATATTTAGGATTAACCTTTGATACACACCTAAATTGGAAGCAACATATACTTAACACTACAAACAAAATCCGCAAATCTATATACTTTTTCAAACAAACGCGCAATTTCCTTAACCTACAACTTTTAAAAACAGTGTATTACTCACTGTGCCAATCTCACATCGAATACGGAATTTTAGCTTGGGGTAACACTTATTCTAATGCCCTCGACCCCATCATTAAAGCACAAAAACTAATAATAAAAATAATTCTTAAACTTCCTCTCACTACCAGCACCGATACGATCTTCAATACTTTCAACGTTATGGACATTAAACAGCTCTACGCAAAATCCATCTTAGTTTATTTACATAAAAACAACAAAATCCTATACAAACCAACACAAATGATACACAACACCCGAGCCAAAAATAAAGAACTTCTCCAAACTCCCTTTTCTAAAACCACCTTTGGACAAAAACACTTTAAATACATAGCTTGCAAACTACACAATACACTTCCAGCAACGATTAGACAAACGGAATCAATGACTAAATACAAACAAGATATAAAGAAATGGATTATAAGTATTGGACGTCACACTACTGCTAACATCTGTAAAATAGATTACAAATAGACAGAATTACCATCTCACGTATGTCCTTACCCTTATTAAATAACTTAAAATAGTAAAATCCTATATGTATAATATAAATTCGACAGGATTTACTACTCTATTCATCTCATCCTTCACCTATATAATGCTCTCTTTATGGTATTAACCCTCAATTTAAATCATATTTCTGTTTGAATTGTATAAATCAGTATGTATCTTACCTTAAATATTCTTATGTTATAATTAATTATTCTTATGTATGATACTCATTTATCTACCTCTACGCCTGTCTCAACACAGGTATACCCTACTGAGACAGGCATCGAATAATGTAATGCAAACATACCTTATATAGATAAATAAATAAATTAACGAAATGGAAATACCCAAAGATATTGAAATATAAGAAATAACCCTATCATCGACCGGTGAAATTCCACGTACACAGATGTTATTTGTGGCGCGGCGTCCGACACGCACTCCTAGCTGGATTCTGAAATTCAACCACGCAGACGCTAAGGTAATAATACGGTTCGATTCGATAGGTACCTAGGTACACACTACATCGATTGTCTGTTTTTTCGCACAATCAGACCCAATTTTTAAAATGACATTTCAAATCGTATCCGAGCTCTAGAGTTACGCGGGACAGACACACCCCTGAAAGTAGTATTTTGGATATCATTTTGATTTTGTTATCCTTTTGATCTTGTTATTTAAATAGCGGTTGAATTTGGCAGCCACCTCTGGTCTGGAGCTCCAAAATACCTGAAAAATACCCTCGACTCTGCAGAAACGGGCAGTCCACTTAATAGATTCTCCCATCTTAACAGACGGATTGAAATCTTTAGAGCACAGGCGTCGGGTGGGAACGCTATCCTTGTTCTACCGGTATTACAATGGAAGATGCTCCGAGGAACTAGTGTCATTGATCCCTTCGGCACCGGTGCATAGTCGGGAAACACGCCAAACGCGTGCCCAACATTTGTACACGGTTGACATTTGTCACATGAGAACGGGTCGTTTCTTCGACTCTCGTCGTTCTTGTGTTCAACAGCTCGGCTGTGGAATGATTTGCCGGCCTCTGTGTTTCCTCCTTCCTACAACATGGGTCTCTTCAAGACCAATGTTCATTCCTTCCTCTCCTCAAAAAAACCCTCCACACAGCATCCCAGATGACATAGGCCCTGAGGGAAATTATTTTCCTCATGGCCTCCTGTGTGGAGTTAATGTAAAAAAAAGCTCTAGAACGTGACAATATATAAATAGAAATTATTAATTATTCAATAATTTTAAAATCACATTTTGGCACCAAAAATATCTAGGTACCAGTGGCGTTCCGTCAGTTTTCAGTGAGCTAGAGTGCTAACATTGAAAAATAGACATTACTGATATTGTTGTAGCTGTAAAATGATTTTTTTTTTCAAAATTTCAACTTTTTGTATGAAGATCTTTCAGTATGTGGATGCGGCGCATTTCTTGACTGAAATAATCCTGAAGATCTTCGTACAAAAAGTTGAAATTTTGAAAAAAAATAAATTCAATTTTCAGCTACAACAACGTCAATAACGACATGTTTTCCAATCTTAGCGCTCCAGCTCACTGAAAACTCGCTGGTCCGCCACTGATAGGTAAATAACGTATACGCGTTCCAAAAACCCGATTAAATTTGATTATAAATTAAATAGTGAAATATTGTCATCAGTAAAATCCATCAGGGACCTCGGGGTCACATTTGATCCCAAACATACTTTTTCGGATCATATGGTAGGGTTGGCATCATCGTGTTACAAACTTCTTGGATTTGTGATAAGAATAAGTAAACAATTTTCCAAGCCTGAAGCAATGACATCGATGTTCAACTGCATTTTACGATCAAAATTAGAAATCGCTTCTGCTGTTTGGGCCCCATACCACAAAAATACATAGATTTATTGGAAAAAATCCAAAAAAAAATTCTACGGTACCTTTATATGAGAATGCATTGTGAATACCCGCGATTTATGCATCATCTGGATTTGCTATCTGAAACGCGCTTCGAAAGTCTCCAATCTAGAAGGGATGGGACCCTAACAGTAACAGCTTTCAAAATTATAAACTATTACATTGTCAGCCCGTACCTCTTAGAATGCTATAAATTGTTCGTACCGAACAACTACTGCCAGGGTCGCCACCACGACTTGCTCTGTATCCCACATGGCAGAACAGACGTTCTTGCCCAGCATAGCATGACAAGAGGTATGGTGCTGCTAAATGATATCTCTAGGTCCCTTGACATTTTCAACACTCTAGTCTTCAAGGTTTCAAGAGCTATTTTAGACAAGAACTCTAAAATATGTATTATTGTAATTTTATTTTATCTTCTTTCTCGTTTAAAGTTATGCGTATCTTGTGTATTGTAATAGGATTATATTAATCTGTAATGCACAAAACAAAATTTTCAGAACCAAAGGTCCCTTTTCTGGATACGAAGTTACGAGTTCTTTGAACCATGATTTGACAACCTTTGGTTTGGTTCTAGATGTTTCTTAAAATGGTGGTTAAAACTAATATATTCACTATCAGCCTTACTAAAAAAAAAACCACAGCGCGACCGATTAACTGTGTTATTGCAATAACATAAATAAACCTCGTATACACTAAAACACGTTTTATTACCAATAACGTTTCTTACGTGGTCACGCTGTTAAAACGCACTGAAGATATGATAACGTTGTATATGGTTTTAATTTACTAGGAAACAATGTTGTTTTAATTTTTCTCCGCAAGGGGCATTATTGGCGCGCCTATGCATTAGTTTTTCGGCCCGCGACAGCCCGCGATGACAAAACAGCTCGGTGTGTTTTATGGCGGGATATCGAAAATTTTGTGATTTTACTTAATAATTTCTATTGTAGTGACGAATTTACTCTTCTGTTCACATAATTGATATATTTACCATGTTATTTGTGTGTTTTACATCAGTTTAATCAAGTTATTGTACAAACGCCGTACTTTCAAAGTTGAACTGTCAGAATATTGTTTTTTTATAGGTTACTTAAAATATAACATTTTCATTTTAAGATCTTTATTTTAAGAGAATTTCTTAAAAGTGATATTTTTTATAATATTAAAATCTAATACATGTGTTCGTAAACGTATCAAAAAAATTAACGTCTTTAGAGATGCAAGAAATCTGTTTTAAATTTCGGTATTATTTCTAAGTTATTTTTTTGGCAATAAAAAAACTTTGAAATTTTTTATTATTTTTTTATTGTATACAAGATGAAAAAGTGGGGTGATAGTTTCCTTCCAAATTTATTACATAAAAGGACTGTGTTTTTTAAATTTTGATTTTATTTATATTTCTCTACATTTTGGTCAAAAATGTTGTGGGAGGAAATTTTTTTCCGAGTTTGAATCTTAAAATATGGCAGTTTTTGAAAGCTAAAGTGTATTTCAAATACACAAATCTAAAAGGTAATTTCATCTAGTTTTCATAAATGGTATTTGTTTTTACGACACCTTCAAAAATAAGAAATATATAGAACATTCAAAATACTATGGAAAACTTACAAATATCGTTCGGACATCAATGGTTAAAATAGAGATAAACTACCCTCTCAGGCCGTGGAAACCATGTGTATTTCTTTCAAAGAACAAATTTTTAATTAGTAATGTTTTCACATCCGCGGCCGTTTGTCAATTGAATAAAATTTTCACTGGGTTTTTTAGTAAGGCTGTATATATATAATTTTTTTATTTTTTTTTATTTTTATTTTTTTTATTAAGGAGAAAATACAGATACAGACGTCAATTGACAAGAATATACAAAACAATTAATAGAGAATTCGCCTGCATCCAAACTATTTCTCACGAATTAACATTGACAGCAGATAAAAACATATACAAATATTTTTACCGTTAAATACGGAAAAGACGTATGTATATATACATAAGTAAATATTATTTTACAGAGAGATGAAAAAAAAATGCGCAATATCCTTATAAAAGTTTACAAATTGTTTTTGGAAAAATTTTGATGGTAAGACCAAATATATATATAGATAAAAAATAATGTCATACAGAAATTTAAAAAAAGAAAGGTAGTTAAAATTATAAACCAAGCAATGTCTAAGGTATTGTACTTTGTAGGAAAACGGCCTTCAATTTTCTACTAAAAGTACTGCGTGTATAAAAAAATAAGTCGGAATCCTTGATGTTTTGATTTTGATTAAACGATTCGCACATTCTTCAGATTGGATCCCTGACACCAGCATTTGTACGCGTCCGGCTAATGTGGAATAAGTCGTTAAGCCTTGTTACTCTGGGTGGTATTTTGAAGTTTATTAGTTTCAGTAGGTCAGGACAGTCGATAAAGTTATTGCAGATTTTATAAAGCGTCATGAGGTCAAGGTATGTTCGCCGGTTAGTTAGAGTGGTGACGTTATAATTCGAGAGCATATTTATGTACCCCCGTTTAGGTGCGCTCATTCTGTAATTGAGGTATTGCAGAAATTTCTTTTGAATACTTTCAATGTTGACTTTATAGACACCGTAAAGTGGTGTCCATATGGAGGTGCAGTATTCAAGTTGAGAACGGACCAGCGTGTAGTAAAGTAGAAGATAAGTTTCAGGTTTTCGAAATTCGCGGCTGTTTCTGATGACAAATCCTAGCATGCGGTAAGCTTTATTCACAATGTTCTCAATGTGCGCATCGAAATGGAGTTTAGAATCAAAAAGTACGCCTAGATCTTTTATACAGTAAACGCGCTCGAGTAAATAGTTACCAATACAATAATTGTGTATAATAGCGTTGTGATTTTTAGTGAAGCTTATTTGTTTACATTTGTTGTAACTTAGGTAAATTTTGTTTTCATTTCAAAATGCTTCGAACCTTACTAAGTCGCTTTGGATGAGCAGACAATCGTTTAAATTCCTAACAATGGCAAATATTTTTATATCATCGGCGTACAAAAGAAATAAACAATGCATGAAACATTTAGTAACAGTGTTAATAAAAAGTATAAATAACAGTGGACCCAGGATTGACCCCTGTGGTACGCCAGAGGTAACTGGTTCCCACGTAGAAGTATGTCCTCGTAATGATACAGCTTGCTGTCTTTTTGTCAAATATGAGACAAACCAACGTAATAAGTTTCCCCTAATTCCATTGAACATTATTTTTTTAATAAGAATAAGGTGGTCAACCTTGTCGAAAGCTTTTTTGAAATCGCAGTATATTGCATCTACCTGGTGGCCTCGATCCATGCTAGTGAATAAGAAATTTGAGTAAATTAGTAAATTACTCATGGTAGATTTGCCTTTTACAAACCCGTGTTGTTGTTCTGTAATTTTGGCGGCAAGCTGGGGATATATATTATCATGGACAAGTCTTTCCAAGAGTTTAGGGATCGCCGAGAGAATGGATATTGGCCTATAGTTTTCGACTTTTTGACGTGAGTCACCCTTATGGACTGGTATAATATAAGCCAACTTCCACCTATCAGGGAAAACCCCGTCACTCAGGCATTTATTAAATATTATGGTAAGTGGAACATACAATGACGACGCAGCAGATCTGAGGAAAAATGCTGGTATTCCATCGTGACCCGCACCTTTGTTTATATCTAACGCCTTTAAACTTGATTGCACTTCTTGTTCCGTTAGTTCAATGGTGTGAATGAGTCCCGAACGGCCTCAAGTTGTCAATGTTAATTGAGTCATTGATAGAGGAGGGTTCAAATGTTGACTTGAAGAACTCAGAGAACATATTACAGATTTCTTGGGCATCATTAGATTTGCGCTCTTCGAAGGACATAGTAGCAGGATATCCATCAGATGATTTTAATGAGGATATGTATGACCAAAAGCATTTAATATTATTTTGCAATGAACTTTCGATGTTTTCAAAAAATAACTTTCGAGATTCACTAGCCAATTTTTTGTATGTAGCACGTAAGAAGGAAAATTTACGATATTCAGAAAGACCTTTATATGTCTTCCATTTGAGCCAAACTTTATCATTTTTCCGTGATAAGCTAATAAGTTCGGGAGTAAACCATATGGGGAATTTGTCATTTCGTCTGGCCAATACTGGAATAAGCTCATCAATTATATTGTTTATTATTACATAGAATCGGTCTACTGCTTCTTCTGCTGATAAATTCGCGATTTCTGACTTCCAATCAATACAATTAATGTCATTATTAATTTGAGTATAATCAGCTTTCCTGAAATTGTGCCTACGCTCTTTGTTGTTTTTAATTTTTGGTTGAATCGCGGATGATATTTCAAATTCCAGGGCTGGATGGTGTCTGTCCTCTGAAAGGAGAGGGTCGTCGCTATGTGTAACTTTTGTTTCGCGACTGTAAAATATAAGGTCTAAGAATTTATCGTTGTGGTTAGGTATACAATTATATTGAAATAAGCTCATCAATGCCATTGTTTGAAGAAAAGTTTGCGATGCAGCCGTGTTTGAGGAGGCAATACCATGATTGCAGCCTTCGGAAAATGTCCATGTAAGAGTAGGTAGATTCAGATCTCCAAGAACACAAAACGTATTATTTGGTTCTGATGAAAAGATGGATTCCAGGTTTTTGGAGAAAATATCATAAAGCATTACTGGCGAGACAGGAGGTATATATACAGCACATATGGTGAGATTTAGAGACCTTAACGGAATTGATATAAAGATTTGTTCAATTTGATTTTTTTCCCAATCGTCGAGACGGGAAGCTGCGAGTTCCTTGCGCACTGCCACTAACACACCACCTCCGTCCATCTTACCGGTAATTATACGGTTCCTATCTCGTCGGAATACCGTGTAACGCGAATCTATGAATTCGGCCGTGTTTACACTTGCTACAAGCCACGTTTCAACTAGAACTATAACATCATAGTTATTCGATGAAATATTAATAAGAAGCTCCTGAGTTTTGGTCTTAATACCACCACAGTTCTGGTAATAAACAGATATAGATGATGAGGTCATTTTTTTAGAGTAAGAGTGTTATTCGACTTATTCCACATTTGCGGGAGTGATAAATTAATTAGGACGTATGATGCATCAAAATTATATATAAAACATTGATTACTTAGTGTAAAATATGAATGAAAATGCAGGAAATATGATAGTGCTATATGATTATGGAGGTATTGCGCTATAAACAAATATATTGAGTAATTTTGCAAGAAAAAAATGAATGACCAAGAGTACAGGATAGTGATAGAAAGCTGGCATCGATAGTAGCAGTAACGAGTTTGTTCTAGTAGTCACATATTTTGTTGACCATGAGTGCTGATTTTTTTAAGGTCTCCCTCGCAACGAATGGTGACGACTCGAGAGAGATCATTCCTCTTCGCCAGGATACTGCCATTCCTCACCCATATGTATTTATAGCCGTTTTCTTTTCCCGTGGCACGTGTTTTGGCAAAGAGTATTTTATTTTTTAGTGTCAGGTGCTCATTTACGTAGAAATTAGTGGTGGGAGCTCCAAGTCCTAGTTGGTCCGTTGTGAGGCCGCGGCGAGTCCTTACCGCAGCGATGACATCATCACGGAGACGCTTTGTCGTGAGATGGACGACTATGTTGCGTGGACGGTTGGAGGGAGACGAGTGGCCGCGAGCGACGCGGTGCACCGACACCACAGCGCTACTAGGAAGTGGCACGTTGATAGTTGATCCCATTCTCTCCATTAGGGTGAACAGATTTTCACCTTTCACCTCGGGAATGCCGTGGACATCTAAATTACACACTCTGCTACGCTGCTCCATGTCATCTTGAGCATCTCTGAGAGATTGGATTTCTTGTCGGAGGCTGGCATTTTCTTCCTGAAGAACAGTCACACACCCCATGATTTTGGTGTACTGGTCCTTCCACTCATTTGATAAAGTGTCCAATTTTTGATGAATAGCATCAATGGCATTCTTACTCTCAGTACGCATTGTTTCAAGCTTCGACTCAAAGAAGTTGATAAGGGAGTCGGTGTCAATGTTTATCATTGACTGGTGCGTTGCCGACGGTGATTCCATAGTGCCAGATGCGGTCAATAGAGGCGATGATAGTGTTTTCTTCACACTGCAAGTCTTGCTGCGAGATTTAGACATTTAGGTTATTTATTATATATATATATATATATTTTTTTTAATTTGGGATTTATGGTTTTGCTCCCCTGAAAAGTTTGTTAACTCCAAGTAGGTACCTATATAGGCAAACTCGAGACAGTAAGGTTGACAATGTGGGTAGTAGTTTTAATTTAACAGATATTTACACAGATTCACTTTTAATTTTATTTTGTTTTAACTTTTGAAACACTATAAACACATATATTATTAAGATGTAAGTCAAGTTAGATTAGTGGCCAATTTAAGCCCCGTTTTAGTATAGTTTTCACTGCTTAGAGCATAAAATTCACTGTTTTTTGTTAATTTGTGTGGAACGAATATTTAATGTGCTTGCTGTGTCACTGTTGTTATTGTTAATGAAATAGTAATATTAGTTTTAATATATTATGTACAGGCGCGGCCGGTGCCTTAAATTTTTGGTGGTTCACCGATTTCATCAAAAACGTAATGTATGTAATTTATATAAATGCACTATCTTACTTATTTATAGAGAAGATCAATTCTTCGATCCTTTTGCCGAGCGAAGACTTCAATCACCCAATTTTAATTGCAAACAGAGACAGATATACTCACCTGACAAATTCGTTATCCGATAAACACATTTATATTAGTTTTTGCTTGGAAGATACAACTTTGCAAGAGGGGATACTGCATTAAAAAATTTCAGAAATCATAAATTATTTGCTATTTTACACTATGGTTCATTTCTTTATATATTATATCTATTATTTTTAGAGGATTAGTGGCAAAGAAGAGAAGGTATTTATTTTGAAAGACCTTCGGATATTAATTAATATCACAATAATTAACACAAGCACAAGCAATTTTAATTTGCAGCGTAGGATGCAAGCGATGGCGGGTGTTTACTGACCCAATGAGCGTCGATATGAAGTTTGCAATAAGTAAAAAAAAAACGCACACAAATAAAAGGTTACTTTCTGCAAAAAAAGCAAATAATAAAGTCAATGCCAAGTATGTAAATCCGTAGCACTCATCACAAGCTGACCAGTGACCCGTTGACCCGAGGTAGCATTTTACAAGAGAAATATTATGCTTTTACTTAAATACTTCTTCAAACCCTACTTGGCTCGAGCCGTACGTTCGGAATTCTTGGATTCTTCGTTCGGATATCTCCGCTGTCCGTGCGGCGCACTGTCGGGGTATTTTTCTTGATACGTTTTGTCAAAACCACGGTCCGGAGATGTTTCGTATGGGCTGCATATAAAATAATATTTAGCCAAACGGGGCGCTTAGGTCTAACGCGCAGATTGATATGTATCTCGGTTTCTCGTTCCTAGCCAGTGTTAACCGCGCGGGTGGAGTGTTTTTGCCGTATTTATCTACAATATTCTTACATTTAGTATGTTATTAATTGCAATTTTAAAGATTTTTTTTAATACTTTGTTTAATTTTATAATTAAAAACATTAAGTAAGATTACGATGAGCTGTAAATTGTTTTTCAACTTTGTTGGTGGTTCGTTGCACGAGTGCACTAAGGCACCGGCCGCGCCTGATTATGTATAGTGAATATATTAGTTTTAACCACCATTTTAAGAAACATTATCTAGAACCAAACCAAAGGTTGTCAAATCATGATTCAAAGATTATTTGTTTCATTTTAATGATAATTCTATTATAAAAGATAACATCGTCAGGAAAGTCTTCATTGTAGTAAAAACAACATTTGAATGGCGTCTTTCTGTAATTAAATACTATGCCATAATATTATTACGTATAAAATTCTTTGTGCATAATTTATCGACCTTGTATGTACATAAACTTTTCTGAAACACGTTTTTCCAGCATTGTAAATAATGATCTTAATGAAAAAATATCAAGAGGTTTTACAAGTTAGTAATGCCACAAACATGTCAATGTCAATATAAATAATCCTTGTTATTTATCATATTGCTCTCATCTTGCAATATCTTATTTTCAAAACAGCAAAAAAACCTTTTTGCTAATATAGCCAAGTCTTGCAAATTGCATTTTATAAAGATATTAAATACTAATTAACTTAATTGCTAATATAAATAATAAACTAATATATATTTATAATAACAAATCTAATTTTATGTGATCTTTTATTATATTATTTATACCTATTATTATAATTTTTTTTTGTTGTTGTTAATTTCAATACCTCACAAGAGTCCCAGCTGCTCCCGTCTGGAGCCAGTGAAACTGGCATCCCCAATTGAGGTATGTTGTGAGGCTGAAGATAAAGGGGGAAGGAAAGGAGATGGGGTAGAGGAAGGTGGGGAAGTACCTGGCTGTTCAGATCTGGTCACCAATCACGGCTAAAACCATTTAAAACTTAGTTTGACTTCTGAATGGTGAACTTACACCAGGGCCATACTAAGAGTATCTTCCACTCTGGAACTTGCCGCAAATGTACTGTATATTGTTTTAAATGAATTGATTTTGAAATAACACAAATTAATCAAATAAAATTTATTTGCGCACGCCGGGATTCGAACCTGCGACCTTCGAATTGCGAGTCAAGAGCCTTACCCCTCGACCACGGAGGCCGTCAATGAATATTTTGATTCTTTATTAAAGCAGACCATTGTGATAAACGATCATAATTAATGGCCTACTTATTAATATAAAACAAAATACTTATTAGGTATCATACTAGATGCCATCACACTAGATGCCATCACTTAATCTCTGTTAGGTTGTCGTTTTGGATAAAACGCCACACTAAGTGCCTTAGTGGTAACTAACACACAATTTTCACTAACACACAATTAAATCCTCGTTTTTCCAATAGGTACGTGCCCATTTGTTTTTTTTATCAATTCATTCTAGGTACAATATTTCCAAGTCAGGAAGACTTAATTATTCCAGCTCATGGTTTGCAAATCGTGGTGTGTGTTTTTAAAATTTTAAGTAATTTAGTTTCAGATGTAAATTACAATATCTAAGTTGGATTATTGAAATTTCAACCTGTCTAAAGGTGGTTAAGTCTCAAATGCAATGCTTCATGAACTATGAATACAATGTTGCATATTAGCAACTTATTTTTCTTACCAACTGCAAACGCCCGCTATATGTCTTCAAATTGAACAAAATGCGGCCAATTTGAAGAGATTTTTAAAAACATTTATTTGAAATTATTTCAAAAGTTCCCGCGCTTTCGAATCTTCCATTAATCACAAATCTAACTTGGCAGTTTCACACTTTAACAATTTGTCTCGCATCCCTTCTGATTTATTTGTTATTGGCATCCCACAAACCGAAATTATTGAATTTATTTTCTTACAAATCATAATCAGCCTTACTAAAAAAAAAACCACAGCGCGACCGATTAATTGTATTATTCCAATAACATAAATAAACCCCGTATAGACTAAAACACGTTTCATTACCAATAAGCTTTCTTACTTGGTCACGCTGTTAAAATGCTTAAAGATCTGACAACGTCGTATATGGTTATAATTTACTAGGAAAAAATGTTGTTTTAATTATTCTCCGCCAGGGGCATTATTGGCGCGCGTGTGCATCAACGGCCCGCGATGAAAGCACAGCTTGGTGTGTTTATGGATCAGGCGGGATGTCGAAAATTTTGTTAGATGTTGTGATTTTACTTAATAATTTCTATTGTAGTGACGAAATTACTGTTCTATTCATATAATTGATATATTTACCGTGTTATTTGTGTGGTTTACATCAGTTTAATCAAGTTATTGTACAAACGCCGTACTTTCAAAAGTTGAACTGTCAGAATATTGTTTTATAGGTTACATAAAAGATAAAATTTTCATTTTAAGATCTTTATTTTAAGAGAATTTCTTAAAAGTGATATTTTTTATAATATTAATATCTAATACATGTGTTCGTAAACGTATCAAAGAAATTAACGTCTTTAGAGATGCAAGAAATCTGTTTTAAATGTCAGTATTATTTCTAAGTTATTTTTTTAGCAATAAAAAAACTTTTTTTTTGTATGCACGAGGAAAAAGTGAGGTGATAGTTTCCTTTCAAATTTATTACATAAAAGGACTGTGTTTTTTAAATTTTGTTTTTTTTTAATTTCTCTACATTTTGGTCAAACATGTTTTGGTAAGTATTTTTTTTACATTTTTTCCGAGTTTGAATCTTAAAATATGTCAGTTTTTGAAAACTAAAGTGTATTTCAAATACACAAATCTAAAAGGTGATTTTATCTAGTTTTCATAAATGGTATTTGTTTTTACAACACCTTCAAAAATAAGAAATATATAGAACATTCAAAATACTATGGAAAAATTACAAATATCGTTCGGACATCAATCGTTAAAACAGAGATAAACTACCCTCTCAGGCCGTGGAAACCAAGTGTATTTCTTTCAATGAACAAATTTTTTATTAGTAATGTTTTCACATCCGCGGCCGTTTGTCAATTGAATAAAATTTTCACTGGGTTTTTTAGTAAGGCTGAATATGTTTACACCTTCGACCAAGATATACTACGTCGCACAGTGGGCTGAAAATCGCCTTTCATAGACATAGAGACTTGAATTTTCAAGGATATTTTTTTTCGCTAGAAATGGATTTTGCTGATCGCAAAATCCATTTAATGCTATAAAATTTCGTATGAAGCAATTGCGTGTACAAATGAAGGAGTTATCATTTTTTAAAGAAAAATTTGTATGGCACTGACATTAAAAATGAGGATATCTCTGGAATCATAAGGTTGGCCATTCCATCCTTACACACAGATTTACTACTATTTATTTGTATTTTTTGACATACTTCGTATTGTGGCGCAACGTGCGATTTTTTTTTTAAATCTTCAAAGTTGAAAAAAAAACTTTTTTATGTTGATGATTCATTTTAATGCTTAAATACATTATCATCCTCTTCTACAATATTTATCATGATTACTGATTAATAATCAATGTTTAAGCACCCATTTCCGTACATTACTTCGACCAGAACTGTCAAATATGCCAATGATGCCAATATGGCGGAGTAACTCTAGAGTAACTATCGGTTTTCGGAAAGTAAGTAAAAAAGTTAAAAGTAACGTACAACAAGCAGTCAAATTGATTGAAAAACGTATTTTGGTTAAGTTTAACTATAGTAACGGCCTTTTGTTTTTAACTTTAAAAGTAAAAGTTACCCTTTTAGCAAAAAAAAATACCCTTGAAAATTCAAGTCTCTATGTCTATGAAAGGCGATTTTCAGCCCACTGTGCGTCGTTGGTTTACACATTAAAAATGCATGTTCGAATTTAAATGTATATAATGTGTGATTGTCAACTAGGCCGTAGACAACACACAAAAGTCATAATATTTAATATTGCTCCAAGTAGGTATCACGAACCACATTTTAAAGTAAACAATACGTGGAATTCAAGCGTTTATAAATAAACAATTTTTTATATATATTTTTTTATAAATCCTAAAAATTTGCGATAGACGGTCAAATCTAGGTGCATTCAACGGCTCTTTAACACCATAAGCAGTGTCATAATGTCTCCGTATTAAAATTATGAGGTAAGATTTTTTTTTAAATGGCGGATAATTTCCAGACCGAACGCTTAAACATTTCCGAGCGCTCAAAGCTGAAATTGCCTATAATATAGCGGAATGCTCTAGTGGTCGTTAAAGATATTAAAAAAATTAACCTAACTATAATATAGTTATGTCGTTAGTAGTATAGTAATATAGTTAGTCTTACTTTTAAATGGTTACTTGTAAATTTCAAAAGTTCCATTAAATGTTGAGTTGATTTAGTATGTAGTCTTACTTTTAAATGGTTATTTGTAAATTTCAAAAGTTCCATTAAATGTTGAGTTGATTTAGTATGTAGTCTTACTTTTAAATGGTTATTTGTAAATTTCAAAAGTTCCATTAAATGTTGAGTTGATTTAGAAATTCCAGATAGAAAGATACAAATTTTAATGACGCCACCGTTGCTACTTTTAGGCAGATGATACGCATACGATGATATTGTCATCGATTTTCCGTTGATAAAGACATTTCTATACACTTGTTCAACTTTAAATAAAACGTATTATTATTCACTATAATAGGGTAAGAATAATTTTTGTTTTCACAAAAATTATTGTTACTGTACTAATTTTTTGTTACTGTGTAAATTTAATATGTTTGAAATTTCTTTACTTTCCCACCGCGAAAACTCATGTGCAGGCCCTGGAAAGTTAATTTCATTCTTTGTTTCTTTATTATTTGTCGAGTGTTAGTTTCTGTGTCAAGTGTCGAGAGACCTTTACGATGCTCACTCACAATCCAAGAAATTAAGTTTATATTGGTTCGGATAGTGGGCAGTATTTGGGCCTCTTGTGTAGTATTCGCATTAAAAACGTGCTGGATTAAAAAAACCTTTTTATAAAGAACGGTAAACTACGAACTTGTCTTTGTTAGCTACTGCGAAAAATCTTGCGTAGTCTACCTATTGAAAACGCACGTAAATGTGAATATATATCTGCCGTGTAAATGTTCCTAGGTAGGAATAATTCAATTTACTCTCCAGCTTAGGCAACTACTTCCTGTGATTAAGAAATAATATGTAAAATATTCTATTTTCTATCTTGTGTCACTGGGATTCCATCCAACCAAACCATCCCACCATCATCACCCTACATTGTGCCTCACCATTTGGAATGATTCAAAGAATCGACTCATCTCTTTATTATTGTGTGTCATATTATTGTGATTTCATTCAACCAAACCACCCCCTACCACTCCACATTGATGTCTCACCATTTGAAATGATTCCTTCTCAACAAGAATCGATCTCAGTTCCTTACTATTGTGTGTCACATTATTGTGATTCCATTGAACTAAACAATCCCCTATCACTCCACATTGATGTCTCACCATTTGAAATGATTCCTTCTCAACAAGAATCGATCTCATTTCCTTACTATTGTGTGTCACGTTATTGTGATTCCGTTCAACCAAACCATACCCCCTATCACTCCACATTGATGTCTCACCATTTGAAATGATTCCTTCTCAACAAGAATCGATCTCATTTCCTTACTATTGTGTGTCACGTTATTGTGATTCCGTTCAACCAAACCACACCCCCTATCACTCCACATTGATGTCTCACCATTTGAAATGATTCCTCCACTACAAAAATCGAACTCATCGATTCAAATGAGTATCCGTCGCCGATTCGCGTCGTTTTGAGAGACGATAGTTTTATTTGATGGTTTTATTTTCTAAAGGTTGATATCCAAATTAAACGAATCATATTATTTATTTCAGATGAATCTAATCATTGATTTTGAGCGTAGTACTTCACACCACTAAACGTCACATTTTCTTGTGTGTAGGCATTTTTTAAAAACTAAGTACCAACCTACATACTTCATGCGTCAGCTTTAAGTACGCAGTTTGGAGACGAAACCGGATTAACCTTGGGAACTTGATGAGACTTCGGTACCTTAAAAACAAATTGGAATTAAGGAGCTGGATGCTATAACAACTTAAACGCGCACAAACTGTTTCCGCTCTCATTTAGTTTTTATGCATCTCCTTTCCCTTATTTATCTGCTGGTTAAATAGTACTTCTGTAGGTTTTGTACAGACGGAGCTACACACGAAGTTTGAATGCTAGTTACAAGTTAATACTATGCATTTCAAAAAACTTCGGGTTTTATTCAAAACTACAGTGTTATTGAATCCAGCAGCTCCTCAATTAATGAACCTTAAAATAAATACTTATGCTTTTTTTTTGTTTACGTGTTCTTTTCCATATTAACCAACTCAAAACAGGTTGATAAGAGTTATTCTTGTACCTTTAAAACAATGCTTATCACCGTAATTAATCGTCTTATTCATTAATTATTGCAAAAGTGACACTCAGGTTGAATCTACACTATTTAATACAGATTTAACCAATCAAAAATAACACAGTGAATCACTAACTACGCAGAAACGTCCGAGGTCACTAAGGTCACGGTACTGAACCCACGCCATATTAGAACTATGTAGATCTGTTTTTAATTGGTTTAATGTTTAATAATTGTTAATTTATTCACCATTCCCCCTTCATATTGAAATTGTTCTTCGTCTATGGTGTTTCTTCGTCATGCGGGTCTTGGTCCTCGTGTACTCATGTACTCATTTCAAGAAGGTGATCCCACGTAGTGCCGTATCCTCGTTGGACTATCCCCCTTGTAGTAAGGATCATGCTTGGAAGAAGCTGTTGGTGATCCTATTTTACGAAAGAGTTTTATGCATTTTGATATATTTGTAACACGAAAAGAGGGTATAATATTTTTTATGAATAGCCAATCAATTAATTTTACTACGATACCATTCACGATGATACCATTTTTAAATTACTTGCAGAATATAAATGTCGCTCGCAACTAC
Organism: Limnephilus rhombicus; assembly: GCA_929108145.2. Lineage (NCBI taxonomy): Eukaryota > Metazoa > Arthropoda > Insecta > Trichoptera > Limnephilidae > Limnephilus > Limnephilus rhombicus. Next base: position 27,497,993 of record OV815272.1, read on the forward strand.
CATCTAAAACCCCATTCACAAAGGAGTAAAATGTTCAGGACAAAGACATGTAATATGTGGGACCCAAACGCAATGCCAACTCAGAAACTGACCGGTTATATTTAGTATTCTTTCAACCTCCGTTTTACCATTATATACCTACATTGTTATTGTGTCAAATGACACGGCGCTATAACTTCAGTAATTGTTTCACAGTGCTTTCACACAAACAAAGTATTGAATTCCGTAAGTCTAAACTCAGTTGGTAGAGCACTTGCCAGGTAAGCAAAGGGTCCTGGGTTCGAGTCCCAGAGGTGCCAACATCTTTTTCTGATTTTTCTATCTCCAGATTTTCGATTGAGTGTCGCTAATATTGTCATTTAATTAAATATTATAATTTGAGTTTTTACCTTTTGATATACTTGCAGAAGAGTCAATAGATGTCGCATATTAAAAATAAAGTGGTTAAAAAATTATCCAGACACTAGATAGCATTTAGTTCGGGTTGAATCTTGCAATCATATATAAAGACAGCAGTCTAATATAATATATAATCAATCATATATAAGCATATATTTGCGTTAAGAAAAATAAAGATAATGTTGGTAGTTCTTAGTCGAAGTATGATAAAGTTAAAAGTGACAGAATTGGAAATAGACACCTTAGCTCAGTTGGTAGAGCAAAAGGTCCTGGGTTCGAGTCCCAGGGGTGCCAATATCTTTTTTCTGATTTTTCTGTTTCCAGATTTTCGATTGAATTTCGTTAATATTGTCTTCATTTAATTAAAAACTTAACTTTACTTGATAATATTCAAGAGTCAATATATTTCATTCCTACATTTAGAATCATTAACTTTGAATCTGTTAGCTTCACATTTTTTATTTTATTTTATTTTTTATTCATGTTTATTTAGGAAGCATACAGTTGTGTATAAAGTAGTTGTACACAAAATAGTGAACATAATTTAAACCAGTTAAGTTCCGTTTATAGTATTTAGTTGTTAATGGTTAATGATTATGTGATTATGAATCAAGTGGTAATTAAACAATTATAGTAGGTATATGGTGTGAGCAATTTGTAAAAAAATATCAAAAAGGTGATCATAATCAATACAGGAATAATAGTTTCCAGTAGTTGTTTAAAATAATAGTACGTAGTGTTAAGTAAAAAGTTATTAAAAAGAAAATAATAAACAAGAAATAATAGTTTTCATTTAAGTACATTTATTTATTTATTTATATCTATATATTACAGTTTACACCTTATTGTTATTATATTTTCAAAATATATTGTTAATATATTTTGAAAACATTTTTACATATTAATATTACATTTCATTATGTTGTGTGTTAGGTAGGTTTGAGAAGGTGAAACTGTTGGTTGGTAATATTGTATGTTTCGTGAACACCTCACTAGGAGAACCTGTGCTGAGGTGTTTACGTGTTCATGATTAAGTGTGACAGGTACAGGTTGTGTTGTAGTAGAAAGTTATTTTTATTTTTTTTTTTCATTTTAATGGTAATTGTACATATTACGTACATACATTGTATGGTTAGTTTGATTTTAAACGATTTAAGGGTATAATGGAAAATTTCAATATCTCTTAGGGCATTAAAGGAGTTTTGTGCGTATTTCGATTTAAAATGTTGTATATGAAATAAGGTGTTCGATCTGGTATTGCGTTCAGGGCAACGAAATGCAATCCTTTCTAACAAGGCTGGCGAGTCAATGAGGCAGTTCACAATTCACAGTTCACAATTTTGTACAGAAACAGTACATTAAAAATTTTCCTCCGTTTGTAAAGAGCAATAGGGTTACACTGATGATTTTGAAAACGATACGAAAGGTGTTTCATTTTTTTTTTTAAATGTTTTCAATTCGGTTAATATAAGTTTGGTATTGAGGATTCCAAATGACAGATGCAAATTCGAGATGAGATCTTACATATGCCATATATAGTACTTCAAGTGTAAAATGTTTATGGAATGGTTTTGTGACGCGAAGAATGAAGCCCAGTTGTTTGTAGGCTTTTTCTAAGATGTGTTATGATCTTTAAATAGTAATTTAGAGTCAAGTAATACTCCAAGGTCTCTGATTTTTTCTACTCGCTGAAGGGGAACGTGGTTCAGATGGTAAGTGTAGCTGATTGGGTGACGTTTACGTGAAAATGTTATCGCATTACATTTATTTATGTTTAGAAATAATTGGTTTTCTTTGCAATGTTCATTAATTCTGTTGATGTCTTCTTGTAATTTATTGCAATCATCTGCTGAGCTTATGCATTTGTATATTTTCATATCATCAGCGTAGAGAATGAAATCAGAATGAGTGATGACATGTTTGATGTTATTGAGATACAAAGTAAAGACCAAGGGCCCCAAATGAGAACCTTGCGGTACCCCCGAGGGAATGGTTATTATCTGTGACATGTAACCTTTTAGGGCAACAGCTTGACTTCTATTTTTAATGTAAGATGAAAACCATCTAAGAAGATTTCCACTTATACCATTTTTTTCGACTTTGTTTAAGAGTGTATCATGACTAACTTTGTCGAAAGCCTTAGAAAAATCAGTATAGATAGAGTCAACACGTTTCTTTTTGTCCATAGAATTAAGAACAAAATCGGTGAACTACCCCAAGTTCGACTCAACAGATCTGCCTTGAAAAAACCGTGTTGTTGGGGATTGATAATTGTGTTTTTACATAAATTAAATTTGTTTTAATAATTTTTGTGTATTGTTTTACCTATATTATTTTATTTGATTGCCGGTAGAATTGATATTCATGCTACAAATCCTTTTAAATTGGCGCCCCACGTTGGGCGCCAATGTAACAAAACAAAAAAAAAAACAATTATAATCCAATAAATAATAGTTATCATTATCAATGAAAGAATGTATCTACTCTAGTGGTGCTACTGCGCTATTCAAATCATCAGAATATTATTATTATTTTTGACAGTGAAAATGAATGAATAGAAATCCGGAACTAATGCAAAGCCGGATCTAATCGTAACGAATAAGGTTAAAATGAAGCCGTACTAAATAATGCAAAATCGTACAAAATCTTTTTTTTTTTGCATTAACTCCACACAGGAGGCCATGAGGAAAATAATTTCCCTCAGGGCCTATGTCATCTCGGATTCTGTGTGGAGGGTCTTTTTGAGGAGAGGAAAGAATGAACATTGGTGTTGAAGAGACCCGTGTTGTAGGAAGGAGGAAACTCATGGGCCGGCAAATCATTCCACGAGCTGTTGAACACAAGAACGAGTCGAAGAAACGACCCGTTCTCACGTGACAAATGTCAACCGTGTACAAATGTTGGGAACGCGTTTGGCGTGTTTCCCGACTATGCACCGGTGCCGAAGGGATCACTGATGCTATTTCATCGGAGCATCTTCCATTGTAATACCGGTAGAATAAGGATAGCATTCCCATCCGACGCCTGTGCTCTAAAGATTGCAATCCATCTGTTAAAATGGGAGAACCTATTAAACGTTTCTGACAGAGTCGAGGGTATTTTTCAGGTATTTTGGAGTTCCAGACCAGAGGTGGCTGCCAAATTCAACCGTGGGGCGCACTTGTGATTTGTACAAGGTTAGCAGTTGTGTACTATTAAAGTATCTGCGGGCCCTGTACAGTACGCCCAGTATGTTTTTGTTTTGAAAATTTGATCACTTAGAAGTATTATAAAGGGTGGCGGTTTATTTTGAATCTTATTGTAATGTGTAATAAGATTCAAACCATATTGGTAGTTTTGCGCCACCCTAAAGATGCTTCAATTAAATACTGCGTGTAGAACATATCTTGGCTTGGCCCTTAAAAATATCGGTAGTTATTAATTTATTATATATTATTAATTATATTAATAATATTATTAAATAGTATAAAATGAAGTCACTCAAAATGTATGTGCGCATAGATCTTTTAAACTACGCAACGGATTTTCATGCGGTTTTCACCAATAGATAGAGTGATTCAAGAGGAAGGTTTATATGTATAATACATGCTTATTATAGTAGAGAAAAGCCGAGAACAGGCAGCGGGAAGCTGGCAAGCGGGTGGTGTGGATTTTATAAAGGTTGGATAATGGCGTCGTGTTTCGTTAGCCACAGCAACGTATGGCCGGGTCTGCTAGTTTTTTTATAAGCCTGGAAAAAAATAAAGTATAAGGTCTATAAAAAAACACTTTAAAGTCCACACTCTCCTATTTATAAACCACTTTTCGGATATGGTTTTATTGTTTAATGTGACAAAATTTTATAATAATCGCAAAAAAACTGATATTTATATATAATACGGCCGGCAGAGTGAACCCTTTGCCGTCCACCCAAGGACTACATGCTAGCCACACCCATTTTTTTAACAGTTCGGCCCCGGACGAAGCGAGGAACAGACGTTAGGCTCTGCGTCGCTTGGTTCCGTGAAATCAATTTTAAATACCCGTTTTATTACAGTAAACAATGCGTGAAAAAGGATTTAATGTTTTTTTTACAGTCCTTTACGAAATCATCCTGTAAAAAAAGTTCTCAAATACATTCAATTTTAAATTTCCGTTTTATTACAATAAACAATTCGCGAAAAAGGATTTAATGTTTTTTACAGTCCTTTACGAAATATACCTGTAAAAAAATTCTCAAATACCTTTCCAACCTTTGCAAAACCTTTTTCTCAAGTATTTTTAAACTGCTCCCATAAAGGGGCGTGAATTCCGATTTCGATTTTTTTCCTGGACTATTGGATCGCCTTAAGAAAATGACGTTTAGATGGACATGTATAGCGAATGAACGGGACGTCGATGAAGACATGGCGTGATCAAATATATATTTGAGTCGAGTCATGGCAAGATTCAGAATAACAGAAGAATGTGTACGAGACAATGTGAGTAAAGCAAGGGGTGTGTGCCAAGCCAGACTTGTGTGGCGGTCTAACCTCTCTACCTATCCCTGTAGTGAAACGGCGCGGCGGCGTGATTAGGGTTGCCATACTTCGAAGATGGTGGTCGAAAAATTCTCAATAAATTTAATAAACGATGCACTGAATAAAGAAAAAAACTAGTTATTAACCTTAGAATAACATTCTTAATAACAAACCAAGTATTCCCGACTTTAGGGATATTAGGTCGTGGAATGTTCCCATTTCCGGGAACATTCCCGAGGGAATATTCCCGGAAATAGTATACATGTACTATATTATGTATCACAGCATTCATTTCTTATTCTCTGATATCACTTTTCGTTAGTGTCCGACCGAAACAGGACTTTCCACCGAAACCGAATCTTCGGTGTCTGTCTCAGTTTCGGCTGAAACCGAAACTTTTTTAGACATGTTAAAAATAGATTGTTTACTGTTATTTGGCTTATTTTTTACACTTATTCAGACAGTTAACACGTGTTAAATTTAAAAAAAAAAAAAAAAAAAAAAAAAAAAAAAAAAAAAAAAAAAAAAAAAAAAAAAACATTAATTGAAGCAAGGGAATTTTTTTATTTATATTAAACTTCTGTTAAACAAACAAAATTTTATAAAAATAACAAAACATGTTGAAAAAAAACCACTTCTTGGAACAAAAATTTGTCAACACTTCATTATAAAGGGAGGACCTCTTTAATTGAATATTTTTATTTTTATTGCGTTTACAATCACAAAATTCTTTTGTCCGTGTTAAATGAAATAAAAAAACAATAATTGTATGTAAAAAAATATTTTTTTTTGGTATTACTGCTATAAAACAAACATTAACAAACATGTTAACTACTTCTTGGAACAAACATTTGTCAATAATCAACACTTAACCCGTCTTATAACAGGAGACCCAAGTTGTCCCAAAACATCATATGCCGTTATAATAACAGGAGACCCAGATTGTCCCAGAGCGACAGTGAATTATTAAAAGTTAGATATCTCTCTTCCTGTCATGCGAATATTTGTGATTTCTTTTATATTAGAAACGGAATGAAATAATGCTTCTCATTGTCTTAGAATTATATGAGCTAGGTTTTTCAGATATTTTACAAACCCGATCAAAAGTGACGGTTTAATTATTCACCAATTTGTGACGTATCACACATTAAATTTAAAAATAAAATTGTATGAAAGTGATAAAAAGTGAGGTGACGGTTTTATTTTAAATTTTATTTAGAAAAGGTGTCTGTATTTTAAATTTTAAGTTTCTTCTATTTTAATTACTTTAATTCGAATATTCGCAGGTATGCATTTTTAGCCAATTTAAATTTCCAATATTAAAATTTTAATATTTAGAAACAAAAATGTTGATTTCTAATAAACACACCGGAAAGATTATTTTATCTAGATTTTAGAACAATTTTTGTTTTTGCAAAAGCGTTAAAAAACCAATAAATAGGAACATTTAAAATTCATGGGAAGAACCAGGAATTTTGCGCGCAAACCTTGATAGGCAAAATTTCACAGAAAATTATTTTCTTATTATTCGAAGGGTTAAAGGAAGTACTTCATTAATTGAGTATTTTGCTGATGATGGCGGGTGACGTACGAGCCACGAACTCACCCGAAGTCAGCCGAACGAGAAGTTCCAAGAAGTAGTTAACATGTTTTGTTATTTTTTATAAATTTTGTTTGTTTTATAGAATAACTAGCTGACCCGACGAACTTCGTACCACCTCAGAATCAATAACTGTTGAATTAAATTAAGTTTTTTATTAAGTTAAAAATTACACAATGAAACAATTATCGATGCCCAACTGTCCGTGTTTTGGTTTTGTCAGTATCAGAGATGGCGTTGTGTACGGATTTATATTTTTTGTGATTTTCTTACTTTTCCACTTACTTACCGGAATTTTTGAAAGAAAGCGGTTACTGGTGCCGACTCCCGGGGAACCATTTATTGGATAACGAACACCTCTGCCATAGGTCACCCCAAATGGTTCGCTACGTTTGGTGATTTAGGAGGGGTACCCGAGTTCATGGGGTGACTTTTGTGCAGGTCTTGGCGGCGCATGCGTCTGCCCACCGTGGCGGGCCGGATCGAGAGAGACTGTTTGAAGGAGGCCCTTTGATCTTTCCAGCCGGATTCTCTCGACCAGTGGGTCGAAAGAGTCCGGCTGGAAAGGCCAAGGTAAAATGTCAATTCCGGTCAAGGCAATGGCCTTGCACCGCAGTTGGAGGGATGGATTCACTCCCGGATACACTGACCTCCAGATTCCTACCCATCCCTCATGCCTTTTTCCTTCCCAGAACTTCCTTTCCTACCCTTCCTTAAAAAGACTCTCCACACATCATTCCTTAAGATGACATAGGTCCTGAGTGGAGCTTACGTAAAAAAAATGCGTTTCATTTTAGAGATTTATTATTATTGTATTTTTCCTTTGGAGGGGTGCAGAGACATACGTTCACCGTTTGTCTTATTTGCGAATATTGAAATTTAGTGTATAAGAAAGAGGGGCCGCATTATACGATTAAAAACAAAAGCAAAACAATCACGCATTTGACACAATTGACGTTTTTGAATTTTTGGAATTCACGCACAGTTAAATATTATACCTATCACAATATTGCTGCAGTTCTTTCAAAATACGAGAATTCGTTCCATACAAAATGTATTAAAAAAATAATTTTCTTTATAACTTTCTTTTTCGTGAATTTTTGCGATGTTTTAATAGTTATTCTGTTATCCGGGGCGGAGACAAATCCAACAAATCAAAGATCATCAAAATCAGTCCAGCCGTTCTCGAGTTATAAATAGTGTAACTAACCCGACTTTGTTTTATATAAAACAAAGTCGGGTTAGTTACACTATTTATATTACAGTTACACTATTTGTATATTAATAAGATAAGATATAAAAAAAAATTCACATACTTAAATAATTGTTTTTTTTTTTTATTATTTTTAATTGTTTAACTAACGTTTAAAAAAGATTTTTATGCATAGCACAAAGGGTAACAATTCTGAAACACTCAGATCTACATTGAAAAAAATCTTCCGAGAAAAGATACACGCCACCAACGGGACTTGAACCCGTGTCCTTCTGATTGCCGGTCAGGTGCTCTACCACTGAGCTATGTCGGCTTATCTAATACCCGCCAAATAATTCAACAATTACTGCTTATTACATTTTTCCATCTGAAATTTAAAAAAATATTTGCTTATAATAATTATTGTTTTTTTATTTGTTCAATTTAACTTGTGTTAACTGTCTGAATAAGTGTAAAAAGTAAGCCAAATAGCAGTGAATAATCGATTTTTAACATGTCTAAAAAAGTATCGGTTTCGGCAGAGAATCTGATGCCGAAACTAGATTTTTTGCCGAAACTTGCCGAAACCGAAACCGAACCTTCGGTCGGTCACTACTTATGGTGTTATTTTTAACCGGCCATAAAACTCATAGTTTAACGTTTAAACTATCGTCATTTGCGTAAACACGGAAACACTTTGAATGGCGTAAATATTTTTACTAATAACTTTTTTTATTATTTACGAACTGACTTTTTATTCCGTGCGAGGTTGTTTAAAACGTGCAGAATTGTGTCATTTGCTTGCCTTATTTCGTCATTTATAAATTTCCTTTCACGTTGATGATTTACGACCTTCATGTTTTTCTGAATTACATTTTTGCTACGCTTGCTAAGCAATGTACGACCGTATTTTTTTAACATAAACTCCACACAGGAGTTCAAAAAAACCCTTCACACAGCATCCCAGATGACATAGGCCCTGAGGGAAATTATTTTCCTCAGGTCCTATGTCATCTGGGATGCTGTGTGGAGGGTTTTTTTGAGGAGAGGAAGGAATGAACATTGGTCTTGAAAAGACCCATGTTGTAGGAAGGAGGAAACACAGAGGCCGGCAAATCATTCCACAGCCGAGCTGTTGAACACAAGAACGAGTCGAAGAAACGACCCGTTCTCATGTGACAAATGTCAACCGTGTACAAATGTTGGGCACGCGTTTGGCGTGTTTCACGACTATGCACCGGTGCCGAAGGGATCAATGATGCTAGTTCCTCGGAGCATCTTCCATTGTAATACCGGTAGAACAAGGATAGCATTCCCACCCGACGCCTGTGCTCTAAAGATTGCAATCCGTCTGTTAAGATGGGAGAATCTATTAAGCGGACCGCCCGTTTTTGCACAAGAGCCATATGCTTTTTATTGACTATTAGTGTTTACGCTGGTTGAATGTCACGATTTGATGAAAGTCCCGAATTTGTTGACGGCCTAGTGAAAGGAATGTTTGGCGAATACATGTCTTATAAATGACAGAATGTCTTGTTATTCTATCTTTGGGAAGATATATATTTTTTTTTATTTTACGTTATTTTTTTTTTAATGACAATACATATAAGAAAAGTAATATTACAAAATAAGTAAAAATACAAAGTAAAGGGTTTTTTTACAGTCCTCCTCACTAGGTGTTCCTGTTCCGAGGCGGACTGTATGTTGCTGATGAGTGTAGATTTTTATTTCCTCGTCTTCTAGTTTCTTAATTTTCACAAAATAAAATAAAAGTAGTTATGTTTGTTGTCTGCAGGTTGTATTGGGGTTACTTCCTGTTTACTTACTACTTAACCATAATTATTATTCGTCCCGTTGGCGTCATGTATTTTTTCTCGGAAGATTTTTTCAATGTGGATGAGTGTTTCAGGCTGATAATTATTGCTTATAATAATTGTTACCCTTTGTGCTATGCATACAAATCTTGTCTTAAAAACGTTAGTTTAACAATTAAAAATAATAATAATTTGATATCTTTTTTAAACATTTGTATCTCCATGGTGTTCTTAATTTCAATTGGAAGGGCATTATACAGGGTGTTAAGGGACGTACTTGACTTACTTTAACCAGTGATTCCTGACATTATTTGGAAAAAAAAATGTAAATGAAATTTTGATCTCCGGTGACTTTTTTTGACGACTTTTTTTTTTTTTTTCAAAAAATTTTTCTTCAAAATCAAACAAAAAAAAATTCTTCCGCATGTCGTCACTGGTCACTCAGCCGGGTGTCCGACGAACCCCTTACCCCGCCTCCAACTGTTCAACAACTGCCATTTTTTTAAATGTTTTTGTAGAAAAAAAAAAAAAAAACATCAAAAATGTCACCGGAGACCAAAATATCATTTACATTTTTTACTCCAAATAATGTCAGGAATCACTGGTTAGAGTAAGTCAAGTACGTCCCTTAACACCCGTATAATTTTGTAGCATGGAAATTATGGTTTTTCTGGCCAAAAGATGTATTTAATTGCGGGATGTTCAGTAGTTTTGAGGATTTTGACCTTGTGGTGTAGGTGTGTTGGTCATAGTTTTCTTTAAATTTGAGTAGTGCATTTTTTGAGTATAATTTAATAATGCTGAACACATTAAAGTTTTTAAAAATTTCTTTTGATGGAGTTTTTATGGGTACTTTTAGGATTATTTTTATTATTGCCTTTTGCGTTTTAGCTAGCTGCTTGATGTGAATGTTTGAGGCAGTTCCCCATCCTATAATCCCATATTCTATGCGTGATTGGCAAAGAGCATAGTAGACTTTATATAGATCAATTTTATTAAGTATATTGCGTATATTTCTAAAGTAGTACATGAGCTTTGTAAGTTTCTTTGTGATGCTATTTATGTATGAGTCCCATCGAAGATTTTCATCGATTTCAATGCCGAGATATTTTATGTTTTAAGAATGTGTTATGATGGGGCAGTGGCATGATTGGGTTAAGTTTTTTTCTTGACAATCGTGTAATTTAAGAGCATAATTATCTGCTGTTTGTCCTCTGGCCGTTATAGAAAAAGTTAAATATTTAGTTTTGTTAACATTAAGTGTAAGTGAGTTTTGCTTAAGCCATTTTTGCAGAAGTACAAGTCCGTGTTCAGCATCATTGAAAGTGGTTAACCAATCACTTTCATTAAATAAAATGTATTATTACTATTATTTAGGATTACCTTCCTCCCTCCTCCGTGATAGCTACCCCGATGACGGACTAGCTCATGTCTCACTCATCAGCGAGGAGGAAGCACTACAGAAAGCAACGCCCCAAAAATAAATAGTGATGAAAATAGAAATTGCAGAGCTCATAAAATAACAGTTTTTTGACACCCGTTATGAACACTACATTTGAGATTCGCAGCCATTCCATTTTTTTAATAATTTTCGAGCCAATCTAATCGAAACAAATAAAAAAAAATGACTAAACAACGTAAAAGACACAGTAAAAAATATGCGGAAATCTTATCATATTGATTTACCAAATAAATAAATAAAAATCAATATTATGTTGGCTTGCTATTTAACAGTCAAGAAATGCCTATTAAAAATATAAAATAAAATAATTTGTTGTCAATGATAATTGATAATTGTCAATTAAGAAATTAATTAGATAATAAAGCCAATTAAATAAATTAAATAATGATTAATTATTAATTACCCTCGATAATTATCAATTAAGCCTCAATATTGTTAATTGAGCGAGTTTACATGCTACTATCCGGCGAATTCACTATCTGCTAGTAAACTCGCTCAATCATATTTACTAGCAAACTAGCAGATGGTAACAATCTACATAAAAACTTGAAAGGGGGGCTACTTTGTTCGCTACTCGCTAGCGTATGGGCTCGTTAGCTAGTAAATTAAATTAACCTTGTGTCATCGAACTAGCTGCGAGTATCTCAGTTTCAACTCGCTAGCTAGTTCGCTACTGAGCGAGTGGAAAGTTTGATGTGTCATCTTCGCAATCGCACTCGCCGATTCGCCCGCTTTAAACGTGGCTTGTAAACTTGCTCAATGTAATCGAGGCTTCAAAAATAATTTCGATCTCATGTTCTGTATTCATATTGTGTACATAGGTATCATCCAATTATTAATGGCTGGAGTTTGTTGCTTATAGAAAGATCGTGATTGCTTTGAATTGTTACGTTATCATTATCAGTAAGCGATCGAGTGGTATTAGTGGAATTATCACACGATTCGGATCCGTGTGCCGGGTTCAATCTCGGCGGACCTGACGTGCTGTCGAACCCGCTTATCGAATTATCGATAAATGCACCACCGATATTGTCGATACAGCTGATAATCCCACAACTAGTAATGCCAACCAGTATCGTGCTATTATTCAGAAACAATGAAGAAGTAATTTGTTTTTTTTTAATAATTATTTTAAATTTATCATCTATTCGAAATCTGATGAAATGACACACAATGGGAGTTTTCCCACACGCGCTTGAATTAATCATATTTATTTATTTCTCCTCACGGAATATAAATCATAGTTTTGCCCATACGCACCAGTTATCGAAGTTAACAATTTACTCTTTTTAAAAAAAATCTATTGGTTTATTTAGGTAACGTACTATTTTATATAAATGTAAATTCATTTTAAAATTACACCCGACCAAAGTAATGTATTATTAACGTCATCTCGTTCTCTTCGGCCACTCTGTATTTTGTCCAACACAATCAGTGTAAATTTTGGGGAGCACCCATCCATTTCATGGGGATCCCAATACTCCGTAACTCCTATTGGATTCAATGTAAAAATAAATCGATCCTTTACCCTCTTGAAGTAACGACGCACAGTGATTCGTTTCATAAATGCTAGTCGCTAAAAACTCTTATACGTGATTAAATTATTTTTAACCCTCTATTGAGGTGTAGTTAATACTAATTTTATGAAAATTCGTGTTAAAACTGATTAAAAAAAATTCCTATCGTTTTTTTTTAATTTTATTTTTTATAATTTTTAAATAATGTATGAATAGAGTATTTGAGTTTTATAATAATACAATTATATGTAAAAAGTAAAAAAAGTGTATTTTGATGGTATTAAATTGCAAAACTTATTTATTATTTAAAAAACAACTAAAATTATTTACACTAAAGTATTAAGAAAAAACTTTAACATACCTTCCAAAGTAGCCACCATTTTACAGAACCGAAAAAAACACTTTTCAAACTTAGTACACAATTTTAAACGTCGAGCTGCGACAAGCGAATAAATGCAAATGATAATTTCAAAACACATTATTCGACTTTGGGCCTCTGGTATGATCACCCCAATTAAGCATGCATTTATTATCCTGTCTATCTGGTAATGTCGCCATGACGTCATTGTCTGGGAATTCAAAAGTGACTTATTAGCGTCTAGCTTGTATGAAACGAATCACTGTGCGACGTATTTACCACTGACTACAATTTTTTCATCCATTCCTCTTAGCGATTAATAAATCGATACGTTTTAAATTACAAACTGGAACAAAATAACAAACATAAGTAAGCCTCTGGTAAAAACAGGGCGTTTAGGGTTAGGCCTAAATAGAACATCCAAGAACATTTTATGAACATTATGGGCTTCTGTGCACTAGCGGCCAGCCGCGTCCGCGGTTCGGCTAATCGGCTAGCTGCCTGACGCGGTTGAAGTTAATTTCGTTTTTTTTTTTTTTTTAAATATTTTCCCTCAGAACCTGTGTCATCTTTGGGGATCCTCCGTGGAGGTTCTTTTAAAGGAAATTAAGAAGAGGTAGTTATGAAAAGGATACGTTATGAGGGGTGGGTAGGAATCTGGGGGTCCAGGATTGACGAACGTATGAATCCATCCCTCCCGGTGCGGTGCAAGGCGATGTTCCAAAAGAATTCTGATTGAGAGGTTACAAGGTCTCCCTCAACCAGTCTCTCCGATCCGGTCTGCCAAGCAGCTGGTGATACACTCGCCGCCAAGACCCGGACCCATGAACCCGGGCATACCTGCTAAGTCATCAAACGTTTCCATTCCCTCCACACAGCATCCCAGATGACATAGGCCCTGAGGGAAATTATTTTCCTCAGGGCCTCCTGCGTGGAGTTAACGTAAAAAAAAAAAAACGTAACGAATCAATTGGGGTAATCTATAATAATATCTACCAACAACTATCATTATTTTACCAGAAATAATAAATAATAAATTAGACAACTATCATTTTTATATCGACAAATAATAATAAATTAGAACACACGGATCTGACCCTGCACTAGACTAGATAAAACTCTAGTTGTTGGAGGGTCACAGTACGTGCACTGGTGCAGTATGCACAATGCACAGTGGGTGAAGAACATGATTTGGATATTTTGTTGAAGTGGTAAAGTCTGCTCTAGGTCAATGCCCGTAGTGACAGTTTTGGGCTGCATGATTGAAGATTGAATGAATTAAGTACTCCCTGGTTTGACTAAATTAGCACTTTCTGTTCTTACGAGCTTGGTGCCCCATCTTCCACTCCACCTTAACTTTTTTCCATACCCTATCTTTTTCCCCTTAAGACACTGGGTTGATAAATAACTCCTTTCATAATAATACATTTATTTTTATGAATACGGACTTAGTTGGAATGTCAGTGGAAACGAGGAAGTCAGGAAATTTCAAATAATATTTTTTTATCAGGGAATCCATTCTTAAACCGTAAAAGTGTGTTTTTGGGTGGAACCGTGGAAAAAAATGTACGAAGGATATTTTCACCAAAGTATTGTATACATGGACACGGTCTGTTATTTTCTTTCATATGTTCCCCGTGGGGTGCCCCGAATTTTGTGTCTGGGTCTTTTTTATGCGAACGTAGCCTATATTTATACAGAAATCTGCAATTCTCTAGCCCCCTCTAGGGGGGGGGGGGGTGTGACACCACGTCCCCGGGGGTGACATCCGCCCCGGGTGCCACCCATGCTAGCTACGCCACTGATTGTTGCGCATGTTGGTTAAGAGGAAGCCACAAGTCAGAAATGTACTTAGTGTGCCTTATATCGCTATGAATGCGGGTAATATGCATACAAATCGCTTGGCAAACGGATTCCAAGGTCACGATTTCAAGCGCGTAGGTGGTTTTTATTTTGGGAATAATTTTATAAGAAAAAAAAGTTAATCAATCGAAAATGTCGCAGAAAATAAGATAAATAGATCCATAAAGCGGCGATGACACAGGGCAAGTTTACAAGGCTACTATCTGGGAAATTCACTATCTGTTAGTAAACTCGCCCAGTGTCATCGTGTCACTTGCTAACTAGCAGCAACTAGCTTGTTGACAATCTACGAAAAAAAGTTGAAAGGTCGTCAACTTTACTCGCCCACACGCTTGCTCCGCTTGCTCGTGATTGGTTTATTTACGTTTCCAACATGGCTTCCGATAAACAGCTGATTTCGACTGTCAAAAATCTGAAAAATTTAGTTCACGCAGGCGTCGTTATTCTTGTTACTGGCGCTAAAAGCGACCTCAGTTTCCTACGCTTCTGAGCGAGTGGACAGTTTTGTGTGTCATCATGACAATCTCACTCGCCGATTTACCCGCTTTTAAAACTTAGTAGATAGTAGCTTGTAACTCGCCGTGTGTCATCATCGAGGCAAACGACTGTATTCTTTAAGTTGTTTTTGCAAATGCATACGTACATTTCTGATGAAAAATACTTTTTTATAGAGTAATTAACAATTTTATTTTAGTTCTGCTCAATAGAAACGGAAGAAAAAGCTTAATTTTATCCAAAACATATATTTTGTGTTCATAATTTAAACCTATTCCGGGAGACTACAGCTGGAGAAGTCAAAGGGACTACCCTCAACCATTATTTCCCGATCCGGCCTGCCACGTAGCTGGTGGGCAGACGCATTCGCCGCCAAGACCCGGACAAACCTCACCCCATGAACCCGGGCACCCCGGCTAAGTCACCAAACGTAGTGAACCACTTGGGGTGACCTATGGCAGAAGTGTTGGTTATCAAATAAATGGTTCCCGGGGCGGCCGGCGGTAGCCACACCCGCCTCTTAATTTGTATATAATATACTCATGCAGTATAGAGTTTGAGAGGCGGTATGGGTACCGCCGCCAAGGGAACCATATATTGGATAACCAACACCTCTGCCATAGGTCACCCCAAGTGGTTCGCAACGTTTGGTGACTTAGCAGAGGTGCCGAGTTAATGGGGCGAGGTTTGTCCGGGTTTTGGCGGCGTTTCACCAGCTGCATGGCAGGCCGGATCGGGAAAGAATGGTTGAGGGAGTTCCTGACTTCTCCAACTGTCAAAATTTATCAGTCAGGCGAGAAACGCGGTTGAGGCTCTAACCGATCTAATAATAGACCCCAGTAACAAACTGAACAAAGATCAAATTGCGAAAATGATTCCAAAAACTAATGCTATTCTTGGAACCATAGCGCAAATGGCTACAAAAATGGCAGCACTCGAGGGTGAGCTAATAGCTTTTAAAGCATTAACCAACAAACCTAACCCATTAGAATCTACATGTGAAGCGGCCGATGAGCTTGAAGAGAGGAAAAACAGAGCAAATAATCTCATAATTATAAACGTTCCCGAAAGCACACAACTGAACCAAATTGAAAAAATCAAGGATGATAATTTACAAATTACAACCATTCTGAAGAAAATAGACAACAATATAGAACCAAATTCCATCAACACATTCCGTCTTGGAGCAGTGAGGCCTGATAAATCGAGGCCCATTAAAGTGATCTTAAGAAACTCAACTGAAGTAATGAATATTCTCAGAAAAAAAAACTTTTATCTTAACAACTCCCCTGTCAAAATTTTTTCCGACCAAACTCCGAACCAAAGAAAATATTTATCAGACCTACGTCAATCAATGGAAAGTAGGATTCAGGGAGGAGAAGTTGGACTAACAATCAAATATATCAACAGCAAGCCGACAATAGTTAAGAAAAATCCAAAAAACTCAAACACATCAATGGATACGGCCAAAACATCCGCGGCTGCCGAACCAAACTCTTAGAGTTGCAAACTTCTATTCCTTTACTTCAAAACGTAGATGTATTTCTCCTTACTGAAACCTGGCTTGATCCTGATATTCACACCGAGGAACTTGGATTCTCATCTTATAACACCTACCGCCTTGACAGGAATCCAGCCACCAGCAATAAAACCAGAGGAGGAGGAGTTCTCATATCCGTCAAAAAATCACTGCCATCCACTCGATTAATTTGCAAACATCTAGACGTAGAACAGGTATTTGTATTACTAAAAACTAAATCAAGTAAAATTTTACTGGGATGTGTCTACATTCCTCCTGGATCCAACATCACAGTCTACCGAAACCACATTGATGACCTCGAAACCTTTAAAAATAAATACCCTGATGCCAGAACAATTTTATTTGGTGACTATAATACCCCTAGCATTGATTGGATGAATAAAAACTCTGATAACAACTTAAGCCTACCAGAAAATGCTCGTGAAATAATAGATATGACGAACTTACTCGCTCTACATCAAGTCAATCAAGTCTACAATACCAATAACCGGCTGCTGGATTTAGTGTTCTGTAGTGATCTCTCAATTCACATTGTTAAATCAGTTGACGAGCTCCTCCCCCTAGACTCCCACCACCCCGCTTTAAGCATAACCATCTTGATGAATAACTCACCAGACGACACAACTATTCTTCATAATTTTTCCAAAGCTGACTATCCTAATATGAACCAATATCTTACAAATGAAGACTGGTCATTTCTTCACCTCAACAACAATATTAACTACAATCTTGAAATTTTTTACACAATTATCAACAGGGCCATTGAAAACTATGTACCACTTTCACATTTCAAAGAAGCGAAGTTCCCGAAATGGTTCAACAGCGAGTTAATCAACCTGATTATTTGCAAAAAAACTGCACACAAAAACTTTAAAGAATCTAAATCCCTTAATGACTATAAGTTATTTCACAATTACAGAACTCAATGTAAAAAACTGTCAAAAAAATCATATTATAATTATATAAATGGAATCGAAAAATCTATACCCTCTAATATACAAAACTTTTTCACACATGTAAACTCTCTTAGAAAAAACAAACAAGGTTTACCCATTTCAATGCACTTCAAAGATAAGAGTAGCACTGATATGAAAGTTAAGGTTAACTATTTTGCTGATT
This sequence comes from Limnephilus rhombicus, assembly GCA_929108145.2. NCBI lineage: Eukaryota > Metazoa > Arthropoda > Insecta > Trichoptera > Limnephilidae > Limnephilus > Limnephilus rhombicus. Next base: position 27,515,851 of record OV815272.1, read on the forward strand.
ACTTCAAAAGTGTATATGACAAAGATATCCCAGAAAATTACATACCACCACCTTCCCTTATTGAGAGCATGCATATCCCTGCTGTACACATCAATATAAGCGACGTTAAATCTAAAATTAAATCTCTAGACAAAAACAAAAAGGCCGGACCTGATAACGTGCACCCCAATATTCTCATAAATTGCATTGCTTCACTGGCTGAGCCGATTTGTCTTTTGTTTAATCAATCGCTTGATACAGGTTGCTTCCCGGACATTTGGAAACGTTGTTATCTAACGCCTATACTAAAAAAGGGTAATAAAAGTGATGTCACTAACTATAGACCTATATGTAAGCTATCTATAATTCCGAAACTTTTTGAAAAATTACTTCTTGATAAAATTTCCCCATATATTAACCGTCTCATTGTTCCAAATCAACATGGATTTTTGTCTGGCAGGTCAACTCTGACAAATCTCTCATTATATGAAAACTTTATATCAAATGCATTAGCTAACAAAACTCAAGTCGATTCCATATACACAGATTTTATCAAAGCCTTTGACAAAGTGTGCCATAAAATTCTACTGGTTAAACTACGTAAGCTCGGTATTGACGGAAAACTTTTAGACTGGTTTGCAAGCTATCTATCTGATAGAGTTCTACTTGTAAAAATTAATTTGTTTTATTCCAATCAATTTAAAGCTACCAGTGGTGTACCTCAAGGGTCCCATTTAGGCCCAATTTTGTTTTTACTGTTCATAAATGATATTGTTGACATATTTGATAAAGATGTGGATGTATTGCTTTTTGCAGATGATTTAAAAATATTTAAAATCATCAAAACCGCTGAAGATTGTGCCTGTCTACAAAATAATTTAAACAAATTAATTAGTTGGTGCTCTATTAACAAACTTTATCTGAACATAAATAAGTGTTATTCAATAAGTTTTTACAGAATAAGTCAACCAATTATTCATCCTTATGAACTTAACAACTCTACCCTTACCTCTGTCGCAGAAATTAGTGACTTGGGCATAATTTTCGACTCTAAATTAAACTTCATATCCCATATAAACTCAATCTATAATAAAGGTATCAAAATGCTTGGCTTCGTTCTTAGAAATTCCAGAGGTTTCAAGAATATTTCAACTTTAAAAATTTTGTATACATCCTTAGTACGTAGTCAAGTCGAATATAACTCCTCGATCTGGTCCCCCCATTTTAAAATACATTCAGATTCAATCGAAAAAATTCAACACAAATTCTTAAGACACATTAATTTTAACCTCGGTATTCCCATTGAAAACATAAATTATAATTACTTGATGAAAGAATTAAATTTACTAAGACTGTCAGATCGAAGAATTATATCCGACTTAATATTAATGTTCAAAATTGTAAATGGTAGAATAGACAGTCCTGATCTAACTAAGCTCATTGAATTTCATATTCCCACGAGAACTACTCGTTCTAAAATCCTTTTTAAATGTAACAATAATCGGACTGAGTATACGAAACACTCACTTTTACCTAGGTTGCATGAAGTTACTAATAGATATGCTGATGTGATAGATCTATTTAACTGCACGGAACATAGGTACAAGACGGCTATGCTATCATATTTTTTTAATGACTATTAATTTTATTTGTATTATAGATTTTGGCATGTAAATGTATCTCTGGTGTCACTTCACAATGTATCGTCACAATTAACTGTTATACATACACTGTTTTACCATTACTAATATTTTGAATATGAATTTGTGACATGTAATTAATGTTTATGGCATACTTATGCCGTTTGTATTAAATAAATAAATAAATAAATAAATAAACTGTAGTCTCTCGGAACATCGCAGTGGGAGGTATAGATTCAGACGTCTGTCACTTCTGGGCACACTGACCCCCAGAATCCTAACTACCCCTAATACCCTTTTCCTTCCCAGAACTTGCTCTTTTAAAAATAAAAAAAGACCCCCACCCAGTATCCCCAAAGATGACATAGGCCCTTAGGGGAATATTATCCTCAGGGTCTCCTGTGTGGAGCTAATGTAAAAAACAATAATATTAAAAGTGAAAACAAAAAAAAATAAAAATAATAATGAAAGCAAATTATTTGGGAATATGATTAAAATTAAATGTCTCGAAACTCGCAAATTTTCAACTCCAAACAGGTAATTCGCAATGTTTACATGCAAGGCTATGAATTCTAGGTTTAGTTATAAAAATAAAACATGTTTATGCATATGAGTTCTAATTAACACTTAAAAATATCTTTTGCCATTCTACGCCTCTGAAATAAACGGAATTTTATGACAGCTCATCTTTGAATTTTGGCTACTTTTGCTTTCCATTTTTCGGGATTCCTTGCGTTTTTCTTGGGCACGGATGAAGGGTGAGAGTCCATAATCACACACATTGTTTTTATTTCTAAATTCACTTCGAACTATTTAAATCAGTAAAATAAGAGCGACAGATTCAACAAACGACTATACAATTTTGTATGGGCAGCCATATTGTCACGTGATCGAATAGAGGCTTACCATTGGTCAAATTGGAGAATGCTGGTGCATTGGAGTTTGCTGCATTTGATACAATACAATAACTGCTTTTCTAGGTAAAAGATTGAATCATTATCAAAGTTGCATCGTTAGTCCATTTTTGAAAAAAAGTGGAGAATGCTGCATTTGATTCTATACACCTCAAATGCGGCACTTGAAATTACATTGTCAGACACGGCATGAACGCTACCACAGTTGTTAAAGAATGAGCAATGAGCATTCGCTCGCCTGGTCTAAACGTCCCTAGAACATTTGCACGAATTCTGATCTTGATGTTCTCGTTCTCGTTGGTATTCCTTTGGTGCAAATGATGAAAACGAATTACCGTTTACACTAAAGATCACGAAAGAACGATCTTGTTCGAGCTCTAGCTCGTTTGATTTAAAGCCACCTTTGTGATCTTCACCTTCATTCTGAGTTTATAACTTAGGGAACGTACCCATACTACGTGACCAACTTTTTGCAATTTTTAACCCCCCCCCCCCCCCCCGGTGACCAAAAACCTAAGCAACCCGCCGCTCATTTGTATGGAGCGTGACATTTTGAAGACCCCCCCCCCCCCTAAACGTGTCACGTAGTATGGGTACGTTCCCTTATCTTCTTATCTGTCACGAACCGAACTTCCCGATTCAATTAAAATCGTCAAATAAACTTTTTACTTGTTTCGTGATTTTTATCTCCTTTTGTATTATTGAGAATTTATTGCTTATCGATCAAAGATAATTTTTCCAGTGTTCAATCTTTTTGTGTTTTTACTATCAGCTGTTGTTTTAAGTATTAATTAGGTAGTAATAATTCAATTATTATAAATAAAAACACTTACATGTAGATATTGACGCGGAGTACATAGTCTTAGTTAGTATTTAGTATGACTACTTAGTATTTGTTATTTATCACAACCTATAATAAAATATTAAGACAAATTAATAATAAGTTCGCCCTTTCTAAGATTATTATGTAAATTAGTAAAGCTTGACACATCTATATTATGTTTATAAGCACTTCATGTTTCACCTAACGACGACCTTCCATGACAAATTAGTATTTCGAAAAAATACCGTATAATATTGATAACTAGCAGACCCGGCCACACGTTGCTGTGACTAACGAAACACAACGCCATTAACCAACCTTTATAACCAACGCCATCTGTTTATTTGCATACATATCAAATCCACAACGCCCTCTTGCCAGCCCGCTCCCTTTATGTATTATATATTTCAACCTATTTACACAAAACCTTCCTCATGAATCACTATCTATTGGTGAAAACCGCATGAAAATTCGTTGCGTACTTTAAAATATCTAAGCGTACAGACAGTGGGAGCGACTTCGCTTTATACTAAGTATGTAAAGAAAAGGTAGTATATGACGCAAATTTCATAAGATAATTGATGTGCATAATATGTTATAAATATAATATTGTGAATGTAGTTAACCTCAGCACGAAGTTTCTATCTCGACTTGCTAGAGTAGATAAAAATCTGGTCTGAGGTTGCCGCCTTCAGCATACCTCTGTGGTAGAAATAAGTATTAAATAGAACAGTCTTTCTCATAGTGGGCGATAACGCACCCTTGTGGGCACTGGAGGTTTTCAGGGGGAGGGGGTTAGAATGCTCAAAGAAATCTAGAGGGGTGACGGCAGAAAACTTCTACCATTTACAGGTAAATCCGACGGAATGTATACATGATATCACCTGAGATGCGATTTAGAACTCGAATGCTTAGTCCCGTATAGACAGTTAAATTAGAGTCGCTTATGTATAAAATAATGTGGATGCAGATTTATGTTTCATGTACGTAGTCCATGATTAAGTTAACAAAATAAAATTTCCTGTGATTTACAATTTTTTTTTTCGTACAAAAATTAACTAAAAAAAGAAGTCGGCTGCAAGTTACCCAACACGGCGATTAACGGCTGTTTTTAAGTGAATTCGAAGTCATTCGTCGCGAAGTGCATCAGATTCATCCTTCACATTGGAAAAGTTTTAAATGCAAAGCTTTCTTTTAATGTTAATAAAAATTCTTCTAAATATGATTAAGTATGAGTTTTTTTATTAACACTCATTGAAACATTCTTTGATCTCAGAAATAGGATATGGATCACACCCTATCTATCCATATAATAACGAATAATGCATGTTTAAAAATTATATTTGCAAAAATTGTTTTTAAGATACGCAACAGACGGTAAAGTAAAAAAGTTAAGTTAGAGAATCAGGGGGCACAAGATGTTTTTAAATCTCAAAGTGAGCGGTGGTCGAAATAAGTTTTAGAACCTGTGAAGTAGAATAATGTTTTCCTTTGAACCAATATTTGTACTACAACCTGGCGATCACTAGATCACTGACCAATATACATTCTTGTCACACCGAATTTGTGTGAAATTAATATTGTCTTTGTTTTCATCTCCCTCATGCGCTTTATTAGCTTAATCCCGACTTAGCCAAAAGCAATACCTCAAATTACAGGTAATCGATGAAATGATTACTACAATTTTATTGCTGAATAATTTGAAATGACTTAATTAATCTTCCTATTATCAAAGTCTTTATTTTTGGTCCTATGTTATTTGGAATGCAGTCCACACAGTTTATCAATCGTTGTTATGTTTATACGAGGGGTGAACAAGTAGATTACACTGTCTATCAATGTGATACTATTATCTTTAAAGTTATATCTATTATTTGACCTTTTTGTTTTTCTATTATCGCCTTGATGGCTGCACTTGTGTTATTTTGACTAAGCCCGATCGCCCGATCTTGAAGTCAGTTGAACCCGGGGTTAGTGTTTGAGATAAGTTGGTTTATCGTGTTATGGGGTTTATTTTTATTACTGATATCTCAAACTCTTTTTAATTCGTTGATTACTTTATACATTAATTATATTGAATTCCTATTTTATGCCGTTATCGCCAGAACTAATATGACAGTCGAACGCTTTAAAAAGAATTGAATATCATTGAAAAATAAGATATTATTAATAAATCATCTATACGATCGCAACTGGGAATTGAATCCAGGATCTCTTGTCTTACTTACATATTGGAACCTTTTCATTTTTGTCGATTTCAAATTCAAATTTAGCAGTATTATCTTTAATACGTTCTAACATTTTTTAAACCCAAATAGTGATTTTATTTATATGGGACACCTATGGATTTATTTTTTTAAAGTCTAAATAAATGTACAATTTTAGTGGAATAACATCTTCAATAACTTTTTTTATTTTTCATTGATTTATAACATTGATGAATATAACCTTCAAAAGTCGCTAAAACGTTATTCCCATAAAATAGAATTGAATAATTTTATATTCATAATATTATATATTATTTATAGACATCTCGAACTTGTACTACCTACTCTCGACCTAAACCTGCTCAACATTATTTTAAGTACGCATGTTTTTAAATTAAATGTATTGCGGTCAACCCGAATGCAAATTTTATATAAACTAACAAATACCAAAGAGGGTCTTGGCATTCCATTAAAACATTCTGTCCGAACAGTAGTTCAAAAATGGCGTCATGGCCGCAACGCCGGAACGTTTCCATGGTTATTATTCAGTGGTTTGACATTTGATCGACACTTGGGGCCAATAACAATTATTTATTACTTATGATGTAAATAAAACACATTTTTGTTTGTACGGTAATCATAATAATTTTTTTGACAAGTCTAGTAAACTGTAACGAAGGAAATAATAATCAATTTTAGAAAAGTAGATAGGTATATCATTTTTCAAAATATATGTTTTTTTTATTTATTTTCAAAATTAGGTCCCTGAGTCGAATGTGTGGTAAAACCATGTATGATCGCGTGAGAAATGTGATTCTGATGTAAGCATAATGATTAAGATTAAGAAAGGGACCCTCAGATGGTGTGGGCATGTAGAGCGAATGAAAGAAGAACATAGTGTAAGAAGAATGGAAGAAGAAGTCGGGACGCCCGAGGAAGACATGGCACGATCAAGTAAATTATATACTTGAGTCGTGCCATGTCAAAAGTCAGAATAATAGAAGAGTGTGTATGATACGATGTATGAATGTGAGTGAGGCAAAGAGTGTGTGCCAAGACCGAGTAGTTTGGCGGTCCGTCCTCTCTGCCTACCCCTGCGGAGAAACGGCGTGATGGTTTAGTTAGTATTTTTTTTTTAATTCCATGCCCTAATAAACACAATTACCTATATAAATATAATGTTTGGGGCACTGCTTCATCCATCGAGTTGTATTCAATGTTCTGTTCATGAAACGTTTTTCAAAATGTTTTGAGTTCTTAGTTGGCTTCCAAACCTCAGGTCGCGCAATTTTAAAGCTTTTTTACGCAGCTACGGAAACCTGAAAGTGCAATTATATTACAAACTTGTTACACGCGTACCTACGAAAATGAATGTTACTAAAAAAAGCAATCGTATCGAAACTTGGGTAGGAACTGCCAACAACTGTTGGAATACTGATTTCCCTAATATTCCATGTAATAAAGAAAATAAAATGATTTTCTTTGATTCCCTTTTCAAAACAGTTAAAAATATTAATAGCCGGTGTGAGATAAATCATTGATTTTTTTTCCTTTATTTTTTCCTATTATATCTTGATACATTTCAAAAGTAATTTTTACACATTTTCTAAATATATATAACATAACACAAGATACAAATAATGTAAAAAAGTAAAAAAAAAAATATGTAAGACAAAAGTAGATAATGGGAACCCCACTAAGGCACTGCCTGTGCGTGGGTAATATTAACTAAAGTGCTAAATTACACCAATAATTGGGTGGTACAGGTAAAAAATATAAATTTCAAAGTGAAATTTATATTTTTTACTCCATCCACAAGCAAATGCTTTTAATGGAGGAAAAGTAACACTGTAACATGTTCCATTTTTTAAGATAAATAAAATTATTAAAAAATATATTATTATATTTTATATCAGGGCAGATCTGCAGGATCTGCCCTGATGATGGACACTGCAACGACGTCCGAAACGTTGGCTAAAGAAGGAGGTAGCGCAACACGGCATAACACCCCAAAAACAAATAACGAAAATGCTTTTGGCCGTGAAAATCTTAAAACTTATCTTCAAAGTGAAAGTTTAAAAATATAGGTATGTATCTTTGAAAATATTGTGGTAACAAAGTGACACATATAAGTTAGTTGATTTTTTGTTACGGTTTCAAGAAGATAAATAAAGTTAGTCTTGAAATTACAGTAGAATTGTATTAAAAAGTGAAGCATGAAGGTTTACATATAGTTTTATAAAAAAAAGTGTTTCAACATCTGCATTATTTAGCCATAATTTTAATTCGTTTACGTAAAGTGATATTTTATCTGTCATTAGAATGTGTTTTGGTAGAAGATTAAACGTACGAGGACCAATAAAATTGCTATGTGTTTGCATTAATTTGGTTTTGATTTGGGGAACTTGAAACACATTATTAGTCCTTTTGCTAATTCTATTTTCGTTTTTTATGAAACAATTTTTGTTTTCAAGTACATATTTCATAGTTTGCAATATAAAAATTTACGGATATTGAATATTTTGGTCTCTTTGAATAACGCGAATGTTTTATTTCTATTATAATGGAAATAAAACATTAGTGTGGAATTAACATTTTATGTAATCTGTAATTAATATTTCTATGAATGTAAACATCAAGGTGTTACATTAAATATTATAATTAAAAATAAATCGTTAAACCAAATGTGTTTTTATTGTGCACTGCAAATATTAGCATGACGGCTGCCCATTTAAATGATAAATAATTTTGGCAGTGTTTATTGTCATAAAGAATAAACCCTCATAAAATACGATATTAAATAGTAACATAATTAAATATCGTATGCTAAAACATTTTTTTACATTAAATCCACGCAGGAGGCCCTGAGGAAAATAATTTCCCTCAGGGCCTATCTCATCTGGGATGCTGTGTGGAGGGTCTTTTTGAGAAGAGGAAGGAATGACTATTGGTCTTGAAGAGACCCATGTTTTAGGAAGGAGGAAACACAGAGGCCGACAAATCATTCCACAGCCGAGCTGTTGAATACAAGAACGTGTCGAAGAAACTACCCGTTCTCTTGTGACAAATGTCAACCGTGTACAAATGTTGGGCACGCGTTTGGAGTGTTTCCCGACTATGCACCGGTGCCGAAGGGATCAATGACGCTAGTTCCTCGGAGCATCTTCCATTGTAATACCGGTAAAACAAGGATAGCATTCCCACCCGACGCCTGACGCCTGTGCTCTAAAGATTGCAATCCGTCTGTTAAGATGGGAGAATCTATTAAGCGGACCGCCCGTTTCTGCACACAGTAAAGGTATTTTTCAGGTATTTTGGAGCTCCAGACCAGAGGTGGCTGCCAAATTCAACCGTGGGGCGCACTTGTGATTTGTACAAGGTTAGCAGTTGTGTACTATTAAAGTATCTGCGGACCCTGTACAGTGCGCCCAGTTTTTGGGAGGATAACTTTACTCTGGCTTCGATGGAGCCCCATACCTGAGCTGGTCACTTAAGGTTACACCAAGCATATCAATGGAGGGCCTGTTCGGAAGATTTCTTCCGTTGAAAGAGACTAGATTTTCATTTCGATCCCTTTTAGACGTAATGAGACAAGATTGGGTCTTTGAAACATTAAATTCAACGAAATTATTTTTACCCCAAGAAAAAACACTCTCGAGGTAACCGTTCATTCTTTGTTTCAAAGCCCTCCGAGCCGTTGGAGTTTGTGAGCCCTTTAGGGGCTTGTCAAACAAAAAGCTATCATGGACTGTACTGTCATCCGCGTAACAATGAATTGGTGCACATGACAACAGGTCGTTGATGTGCAACAAAAACAAAGTCGAAGACAGAACCGATCCCTGTTGGACGCCAGCATTTATCGAGTGTGAGGAAGAGGTAAAACCATCGGCTACCGTCTGAATCGACCTCTCCCTCAAAAAGTCGGCAATCCACGTACACAAGGATGCGGGATGTCCGTAAGAAGGCAGTTTGTTGACAAGTCCTCGGTGCCAAACCCGGTCAAAGGCCTTGGAAATGTCCAGTGCAACCATTTGGGTCTCACCGAAACGTTCCAGGCACCGCCCCCAAACATGCGTCACATACGCGAGAAGATCACCGCACGAGCGGTTCCGCCGGAATCCGTATTGACAGTCGTTAATAATTTTGTTCTTCTCGAGTTATGTGAGCAGTTTGTCGTTGATCACACCTTAGACAGAACTGATGTGATCGCTACGGGGTGGTAGTTGGCCGGGTTGGAGCGGTCACCCTTCTTTGGAATAGGATGGATAACCGTTTTTTCCCAATCAGAGGGCACATAGCCAGTCTTCAGGGACATTTTAAAAAGTTTCGTCAAAATTGGAGCTATTTCTGCAGCGCACCTCTGCAGTACCGGGGCAGGTATTCCGTCAGGCCCACTAGCTTTATTAACATCAAGCCCTCGTAAAACATGGAGTACTTCCCGATGCCGGATCCTCAGCTTTTTCATACGAAAACCGCATTGGGGAACCGACGTCGGGACAGCACCTTAGTCATCGAGTGTTGAGTTATCCGCAAACATTTTACCTAATAAGCTAATAAGTTAGCCTTTTCGGTGGCGGTGTTTGCTAGTGAGCCGTCAGGTCTGGTAAGAGGTGGCAGACTGGATTTGCAGAAATTGCGACCTATTGAGCCCGCAAGCGACCAGAATTGCTTGCTGCCATGCGCGGGCATGCAGCCAGCTTTCTGCTGATCTGCTGGTCGTGCTCAAATTTTGACCTGTTTATGATTCTCTTGGTTTCCTTTGCCACTTTGTTGCCATGTCTGAACGATGAATAAAAAGTGTTTGGCTGGAATGGATTCGTAAACTTTCACTTACCTGTGAACAATTGCGGCTCGTGTCTTTTGGGTGTGCTAGAGTGCTAACATTACAAGAAATGGCATTATTGATGTTGTAGCCGAATAATTTTAATTTTTGAAAATTAGTTTTTTTTCCAGCACTCTCAACAGTCACGAGCCGCCACTGCCTGTAAACTGATATTCCTGCCGTTTTTTTATTCGAAACGCCACGTTAGCTGAACGCGTCATCTTGACTTTTTATTTGATAAACTTTATATTGCTTTTAAGCTAATATTTTATAATCAGCCGACTGGACAGTTCAGAAGAAATGGTCTATAAACAATGGCGCAACTCGTAAAACTGGACTATTAAAATTTGTCAATGTAATTTCAAAAAAATAAAGTAGGCGATTAAACTATTCATGTCTCTGTTTAACAAAGGATGCACGATTGCAAGGGAAGAGGGCAACCACGCGCGTTGCTAGTAATTGGTTTGTTTTCTCTCTCTATATTACGAGTATTAGGGCACTTCGAACGTTATTCTATATTCAATGAAACTAATGAACATCGAGGTATATAAATTCAAATGATTTATTTTTTATTTGTGCGGTCAAATCAAAATATGACCTGGTTTAACGTGTACACTTTCAGTGTACACTACACACTCCTTTTCCGCATTTAGAAGTCTTACATGACTAGATCTACTACGCTTATATTTCAAACCCCTCTCTAGGCCCACCCGATCATCACACTCTTCCGTCATCAACATTGGCCAATTTTAATTACATAAAAATGTTACCCACATCATAAAATCACGCCTAGTTACACTCGTACGAAGTATGGAGCCTCACTCGAGTACCCACTCGACACTAGTACCACTTCCGCAAGCGGACACTCAACGCTCTGCAAGGATTGTGAAAGTGTTTTGACTGGGAATATGAAATTGGTCTACGTGTTCACGTCATGATACGATGAAACTGTATGATTTTCATCTATAATTAAGTAATCAAGTGTAGACATAATAAAATGCATAGGTATATTATGGACTACGTATAAATGTTAGTATTTTCGTTATCGCGACGTCGTGTTTTGACTGGAAAAATGGAACGTAGACGCATTTGAGCGGTGACCTGTTATCAGTTTTCCTATTGCCCCGTAAACTTTGAACGGGGTAAGATCGGATGCGAGACGGTATTATGAACCCCGGATGGGACTCCATACAGTTCATTAGCTTCCTACGATTTTATCCGCGGTTGTATTGGTTTTACTCGTCTCTGATTTAGTTCCTACTCGGCGGTCACACCGGTCGGCCGCTTTCGCTTTTTCTTTACTATTCCGCTGATCTGTTGAATTGTTTTAAAATATAAAAATTCTTAAATATATTTTTGAAGTTTTTAATTTGTACAAGGTATTTACTTTTCTCTTATACTGTCTGCATGCGTGATATTTCTATCTGCTAAAAGTCTTTACTCAACTGTTTAAATGTTCAGCTTTATAAATACACTGCACGCTGAATTTTATTTGCGGCCAGTTAAAAAACGTCTAAAGCGAAGTATCGCGTGCGAGAATATTGCAGTTTTATTTTCACTAGCTTACAATAAATTAAAGAGGACTGAAGTCGATTTCAAGTTCGTTGAATGCTACTTTTACGTGAAGTAATTTTTAAAAAAATTGTTTCCATTTTGATCGTAGTCTAGTATTTTATAAAAATCCATTGAGTTTTCCTAATCAAAGTGTTTTGTTTGAATTTTCTATGCAAATAATTAATACGCAAGCTGCCAAGCAAAGGGAGTGAAAATAAACACTTAATTATTCTCGAAAATACAATAATAATTTGGCAAAGCATTCGATTCCCTGACACGCTTTGCGCAATATTGTGGAAAATGCGAATCTAGAATATTATGTAAAACTTCTAAATATAATATCCTTCTGACGCTGTATTCAATAGCGTAGTAAAGTGAAAAACGGCGAATTCCACCTAGCCATAGGAATTAATTCAAGGTCTGCTTTATTTTTATTCGCATACTTCAATTGATTCCCGCCGGCCGATAAGGCTTTAACCTCAATCAGCTCGGGTCAAGGTCCCGCCTCGTATTAGTATTTTGACGACACTCGGATGTTGTGTTTTGAATGGAACCATTATCATCCGAAGCACGTGGTGGCAATGAAACAAGCCAGCAGCTCTCTGGGCTCTCTTCTGTTGTACTCCGATCATATGATTTATTTACAAAGTACTCTCTGTACTCTTCTGCCCTGCTTAACTGATCAGCTGTTAGTTTTATTAGTGTCGTAGCATGTTTTCTCTTTTGTTATAAATTTTATAATTATTTTGTCATTTGATTTATTTTCAAAATGAGGTTAGCCTCTTTGTACTACTAGCACAACTTCTAATCAGAGGGTCTTTATGCTCTATTTTTTGATATCTACGTAATGTGACTTAATTTGTTTTCATTTTACCAATTGATGTATGTATTTACAAATTCATTAGCCTCTCTATTAATTAAACTGTTTCTGATGTTATATGTAACTAGTTAGTCCCCGGCGATGCTCGGGTTTACACAGAGTTTTCGAAATCAAATGTAGACAGTGGCCTTCCTTTGCATACAAATCAAATCCACACCGCCCGCTTGCCAGCCCGCTCGTCCACCACATACATCATAAATATATTCTCCTTTATATATTATATATTTCAAACAATGTACACAAACCCTTGACAAATTATATACCGAAACCTTCCTCATGAATCACTCTATCTATTGGTGAAAACCGCATGAAAATCTGTTCAGTAGTTTTGAGTTTATCGCAAACAGACAGACGCGACGGAGGACTTAATTTATAAAATGTAGAGATATTGTTTATTTATTGTTAATAGATTTGTTTAGAAATTCATTAGCATCTGAACTTAATTACCCTGATTCCGAGGTTCGATTTCAGTTTACTCTGTTTTGTTTTTAATTGGCCCTTATACTAATAGCGCTAATTAAGATGTTCCAATTAACTTGGTACTCTATTTTGCTGTGCATAATATTATTTGTTTTCAGTTTTGTCTGTTTTTTTTTTTTTTGCAAATACATATTTATTTAATTTCATAAAACAGGTATACACTAATCAATTATTACACAATTAACAAATTTGAAACAAATTTATTCCAACGAGATTTCCTTTCCCATTTTACGCTCTCACCAACTTTTCTTTAAATTCTTCCTATTATAGCTTTAGCTTTATTGTTAATAAAAACATATTGGATAATTTATAGTTTTTGTAATCACCTCCAGGGTGGTGTACAGTGTGAGTTCTTAGACTAATCTAATTGTATTATTTACAGAAACCGATACAGAAAACATACGTACCTTCAAGTCATAAACACACTTTTATTAGAAAGTTTATGATTGGAGAAAACACAATTGCTCGCAAAGAACGCTGTATTCAAAACTAGACATTGCCTGATTTTACATTTGATATTACTTTTATGAGAAGATTAATGGCCAAAGTAGAGTTGATATTTATTTTGAAAGACTGGAAAATTTAGGACTGTTTTTAGATGAGAATTTTTATGAAATGACCTTAAAAAGCTTACAAGTTCATATTTACTTACATTATTATTATTTTTATTATTTTTTTCGTGGTTAGTTTATTAGTACTTTGTTAATTGCTAAATATTGTGTGTGTTGCTTTTTTATCAATTGATTTGACATTGAACCATTGATCGTGAAATTGAAATGACACTCATTGTATGTTTTGTTTTTGTTTCAGATAGCTGAAATATGTTCATTGATGAAGATGAAGCGTGAGTACCCACATTTTTCATATATTATTGTAGTAACAAAGGCATGTCTTGATTTTATAGACACTTTATGTTCTTGTCAATGGGGTTACAGTTCACTCATTCATCCTCAAATAGCATACAGTCCTTCTTCTGTGCATTTGTCTCAACTAGCGGCGAATCGGTTGTTGTATCTGATGCTGCGAAAACTCTTCATCGGTGAGCTCTGGCGTTATTAATGTTGCACTCAACTAGCTTAAGCTCGCAATGTCTTTTTATTTTATCTGTAAAAATAAGAGTGTTTAATAAAAAAAAGTTTCCAAAAGAGGGGAGTTGAAATCTTGGGCGAAGCCGGGTAATTAAAACCTTTGTGTGTGCCTACATAGTTATAATAATTACAATAAAATAACTTAGTTTCAATACCACTTTATTATATTAAACCAACCGGCTTCGGTTCAACCTGAACCTGATAAAGATCAGGGGTATATAAACACATATTAAATAAATTACAGATTATTTAAAGGTAACATGGAAGAGGGAGAGAGAACATCAATTGTAGTGGGGGTCGGGGGGGGGGAGGCACACAAGAGAGAGAAAGTAGGTAAGGGGAAGGGAAATGTGTTTAAAATGGGTCTATTTGGTAAATCTAATTTAAGACTCATTAAATACCCCAATTTTAAACATATTTCCCTTCCCCACGCCCACTTTTACCCCCTCTCTCTTATGTACCTCCCCCTCGCCACCCCACCAAAGTTGATGTTGTCTCACCCTCTTCTATGTTGCTTAAATAATACTCTGTAATTTTTTTTTTTTTTTTTAATTATACCCCTAAGTATGGTTCAGGTTGAACTGAAACTGTTTGGTTTAATATATAAAAGATATATACCTAATACAGTGGTTTTCAAACAAATTTATTTTATTTAATTAAATGAAGACAATATAAGCGAAACTCAATCGAAAATCTGGAAACAGAAAAATCAGAAAAAGATATTGACACCTCTGGGACTTTGCCCGGAAAGCAAGAGGTCCTGGGTTCAAGTCCCAGAGGTGTCAATTTCTTTTTCTGATTTTTCTGTTTCCAGATTTTCGATTGAGTTTCGCTTATATTGTCTTCATTTAATTAAATATTACAATTTGAGGTTTTACTCATAAAGTTAAAATAAAAAATAAAAAATTTATTTTATTTTAATTACTACAAAATAAAGTTCACTGTGTCACATCATTAGATTCACAACCCAGTCAATATAGGGTTTCACCTCGGAATGAAACGGAATAAGCTGAAAATTTGTATAAACCTTTATTTTGGCATTCTAAATGTTGTCTCAAAAGTGTCATAAGGTCACATGTGAGCGTCCTTAGATATTCAAGATCAAAGGTCACGAAAATCATTTTTTTGGAAATATCTCGCTTGCTTTGCCTCGAATCGTATTTGCATTCAGTATAAAATTTTCTACAAATTTTGTATTTAATATTTTTTTGTACGCTTAACCCCTTTTGAGATGAGCGCGAAGAATGCGGAGCGCTCAGTCATACAAAGATCAATCGCGAATCCTAGTGTACTGACCTTTCCCTATGGCATGTATGCCTGAGTGCTCCGCACTCTTCGCGCTCTATCCTAAAAACGGTTAAGGGTATAAAAAAATATTTAAGGCAAAATTTGTAGAGAATTTTGTACTCAACTTTTGTAATGAATGCAAATACGATTTGAGGCAAAGGAAGAGAGATATAAAAAAAAAGATTTTCGCGACCTTTGACCTTGAATATCGAAGAACGCTCACACGTGACCTCATGAGACTTTTGAGACAACATTTAGAATGCCAAAATAAAGGTTTATACAAATTTTCAACTTATTACGTTTCATTCCGAGGTTGACCCCTTTTTTTAGTTTAAGTACTGGACTATACCGACAGTCACAGTATTTCAGCCCACTGCAGTATGCACTACTACTGTCTCGACCCGAAATTCTCTCCGCTGCGAATTATGACGAATACCTTTCTTTGGTTTGTTCGCGTGGATTCTTCTAACGGCATTTCGGCCGGATAGCACAGCACAGCACACGGCATAGCTCCATACTCCAAACCCCTCACATTCCATTCTTCGTCGCGGCATAAAGAACAAGGAGTTTATTTATCATGACGCGCCTAACTGTAATTACTCGGAG
This sequence comes from Limnephilus rhombicus, assembly GCA_929108145.2. Lineage (NCBI taxonomy): Eukaryota > Metazoa > Arthropoda > Insecta > Trichoptera > Limnephilidae > Limnephilus > Limnephilus rhombicus. The sequence goes on from OV815272.1 coordinate 27,532,131, forward strand.
TCACGTCAGGTGCCCGCCAAATCGTGATGTACATATCACAATCAAATGGCTCACTCGCTTTGCATTGTAGCCTAGAAATGCTGGACTTTTATTGCGCCCTCTGCTTTCCTCGGCGAGACAATCAATTGCCATTTTCTTGTATCTTGAAGTTGTCTTGTATTGCCATCTCTTCGCGGAGGTCGGCGGCAATCGACTTCACTTCACGGATGCAAAATGATTAAAATTATTTTCTTCAACCGTAGCAATTTCCACCTTCAGGTTCTACGTTTTACAAACGATCTAAATTATATATTTTCTATCGATCTCTTTGATAATCTTAACCAAAGCAACCGAACTTTCTCTTCCCCCATCTCTGGGCTTCCTTCTCTCCTCTGTTTCCTTCCTCCTAGAGTCTCTTCAAGACCCATTTTCAATCCTTCCTCAACTCAAAAAGACCATCCACACAGCATCTTCAAGATGACATGCCCTGAGTGAAAATATTTTCCTCAGGCCCGCCTGTGGAGTTAATGTAATAAAAAAATCTCCTTGTCTTCCTCACACCTTTCACAAAATACCCCAATTGAAGATGTAGTACAACCGAACGTGAACTCCTGATAGTTGGGAACAGTTGGGACTCTTGTGGTATTAATAATATATTCGTATGTCTTCAGGGTGATTAAAGACGATTTATTCTCGAAGGTGTGACCAATAGAACAAAATAATTCCGACGTCGGTTCCTCACTGCGGTTTTCGTATGAAAAAGCTGAGGATCCGGCATCGGGAAGTACTCCATGTTTTACGAGTGCTTGATGTTAATAAAGCTAGTGGGCCTGACGGAATACCTGCCCTGGTACTGCAAAGGTGCGCTGCAGAAATAGCTCCAATTTTGACGAAGCTTTTTAAACTGTCCCTGAAGACTGGCTCTGTGCCCTCTGGTTGGAAAAAAGCGGTTATCCATCCTATTCCAAAGAAGGGTGACCGCTCCAACCCGGCCAACTACCGCCCCATAGCGATCACATCAGTTCTGTCTAAGGTGATGGAACGTGTGATCAACGACAAACTGCTCACATACCTCGAGAAGAACAAAATTATTAACGACCGTCAATACGGATTCCGGCGGAACCGCTCGTGCGGTGATCTTCTCGCGTATGTGACGCATGTTTGGGGGCGATGCCTGGAACGTTTCGGTGAGACCCAAACGGTTGCACTGGACATATCCAAGGCCTTTGACCGGGTTTGGCACCGAGGACTTGTCAACAAACTGCATTCTTACGGACTTCCCGCATCCTTGTGTACGTGGATTGCCGACTTCTTGAGGGAGAGGTCGATTCAGACGGTAGTCGATGGTTTCACCTCTTCCTCTCACTCGATAAATGCTGGCGTCCCGCAGGGATCGGTTCTGTCTCCAACTCTGTTTTTGTTGCACATCAACGACCTTTTGTCATGTGCACCAATTCACTGCTACGCGGATGACAGTACAGTTCATGATAGCTTTTTGTTTGACAAGCCCCCAAAGGGCTCACAAACTCCAACAGCTCGTAAGGCTTTGAAGCAAAGAATGGACGGTTACCTCGAGAGTGTTTTCTCTTGGGGTAAAAATAATCTCGTTGAATTTAATGTTTCAAAGACCCAATCTTGTCTGATTACGTCTAAAAGGGATCGCAATGAAAATCTAGTCTCTTTCAACGGAAGCAATCTTCCGAACAGGCCCTCCATTGATTTGCTTGGTGTAACCCTAAGTGACCAGCTCAGGTATGGGGGCTCCATCGAAGCCAGAGTAAAGTTAGCCTCCCAAAAACTGGGCGTACTGTACAGGGCCCGCAGATACTTTAAAAGTACACAACTGCTAACCCTGTACAAATCGCAAGTGCGCCCCACGGTTGAATTTGGCAGCCACCTCTGGTCTGGAGCTCCAAAATACCTGAAAAATACCCTCGACTCTGTGCAGAAACGGGCGGTCCGTTTGATAGATTCTCCCATCTTAACAGACGGATTGCAATCTTTAGAGCACAGGCGTCGGGTGGGAATGCTATCCTTGTTCTACCGGTATTACAATGGAAGATGCTCCGAGGAACTAGCATCATTGATCCCTTCGGCACCGGTGCATAGTCGGGAAACACGCCAAACGCGTGCCCAACATTTGTACACAGTTGACATTAGTCACATGAGAACGGGTCGTTTCTTCGACTCGTTCTTATGTTCAACAGCTCGGCTGTGGAATGATTTGCCGGCCTCTGTGTTTCCTCCTTCCTACAACATGGGTCTCTTCAAGACCAATGTTCATTCCTTCCTCTCCTCAAAAAGACCCTCCACACAGCATCCCAGATGACATAGGCCCTGAGGGAAATTATTTTCCTCAGGGCCTCCTGTGTGGAGTTAATGTAAAAAAAAAAAAAAAAATTCGTATCGAGATTTTTTGGGTTTCGCGCTTTAGTTTGGGAATAATAATATTTTGGGAGGCGGGAATGGGTACCGCCGCCCCGGCAACCTTTATTGGATAACCAACACCTCTGCCATATGTCACCCCAAGTGGTTCGCTAAGTTTGGTGATTTAGCAGGGGTGCCCGGTTTCATGGGGTGAGGTTTGTGTAGGTCTTGGAGGCGGATGACCAGGACACACTGAACCCCAGATTACTACCCACCCCTAAAACTCTTTTCCTTCCCAGAACTCTTCTCTCCTCCCTTTCCTTAAAAAGAACTCCACACAGCATCCCCAAAGATGGCATAGGCCTTGAGGGAAATGAACGCCTCAAAATCCTCCAATATAAGACATCAATCCTACACGATCATTAATTTACTAATTGAGCTAGAACTCCCACACCAAACACAAGAGCATTGTCTCTTTATGGTGAGGAAAGGCTATTTTTTTGTTAACCTTATGTAACTATGTAACTGTTGTAACTTCATATGTATTTTTAATAAACATTGCCAATATAAAAAATAAAAATAAAATCTTGGTAAATGAGAAACATATATTTTTTTAATATCATACGCGGTGCTTCTTCGCTATTATATTTTACTTTTGAAAAGAGTTCCCAATTATTTTGGTTGAGTGTGAAGTGTTTTTATTTCATTAGGGGGCATACATTAATTACGTGAGCATAAAAGGGGGGAGGGGGGGGGGGTCCAGCAATATCTCACGTTACTTGAAAAGAATATATGAAATGGCCCAAATTTATCTCACCAAGGGGGGGGGGGGAGGGGTCGAGATTGAAAGAATAACTGCTCACGTAATTAATGTATGCCCCCTTATTATAAAAGCCCTGATGCAGAAGAGACAACTAGAGTTCTTATTGTGTAACAAAAAAAATATACAAAAAAATTATAGATATAACATTGCATTTAAGAATATTTGCAATTTAGTGGAAACTAGCAGACCCGCCCACACGTTGCTGTGGCTAACGAAACACAACGACATTACCCATCCTTTATAAAATCCACACCACCAGCTGCCCGCTGCCCGTTGCCCGCTGCCCGCTGACTATCAGACTGGGAGGCGAGATAGGTTGATAGGACCATTAGACTGGGAGGCGAGATAGGTAAACCCTACGTCATCGAGTACACGGATGAAACTACTTTGTAGTGATAATGGACATTTAGAAAACCTTAAAAAAGCTGGTCTGCCGGTGCGCCTCTCGGCAGGAGCCGCGCAGTCATGGAAATAGTCAGCGATTTTTTTCGAAAAAATTACGTCATCGAGTACACGAACGGGAATGGTCTCAGATGATAAAGGTCGATTAGAAAATGAGAAAAAAGCAGGTCTGCCAACCGGCAGCCTGGCACGTTCGCAGGCAGCCGGCGTCAAAGTGGGGTAAAAAATAGTAAATTTTACGTCATCGAGTACACGAATGAAACCAACGAATAACTATAGTCCAGATCATTCCATTTAAGAATTTCTTGGTCTGCCGACCAGCAGCCTGGCAGCTTTTTGTGTACGACGTTTTAAAGTTTTTTTTTTTTCTTAAATTTTCGTTTATCTTTATTATTTTTTTTATTTCACTATATTTTTAAAAACTTTGAAAGCCATATTTAAAAAAAAAATAAGCGAAATATAAAAAAAATGAGAGTTCCGAGTGTACCCATCCGACAGGCGAGCCTTTCGACGCCAAACCACTTACGAAACCTGCCGCGGTGCCCCTCACCGCTGTCGCGTGTTAATCAAATTTATAATAATAATAGTCCTTTTAAAATTGGCTAATAGTGTATAGTAGTTGGAAGTTCGAACAACAAACCCACCGTCGCCATAAGAGCTGCGTTCGTCCGAAAACGACGGAAATTTCCGAACCCCGTCCGTTTCATATCGGTTTCGCTTACCCTGCTGCACCGATTACTTCGAATTCAAGATCGAAACTAACGAAAAACTGTGGTCTAGACAATAAGGAACTCCAGTGAAAAATATTATGGCTTTAAAAAAATATGTCCATGTAGACCAATAAACGCTGATGTTGAATATATAAGTTTTATTTCATAATATTAAACGCAGAGTTTTTAAAAAATGATTAAAAAGTGCATTTTTAAACCTCTCCTCAAAATACAGCGTCCAGTTGGCATTACTGAAATGGTTAACGGTGACGTCACTGTTAACCTGCTAACCAATTCACCGAAGTGTATCAAGATGTATTGACATTTGAAATCTTACGCCACGAAAGACACGCACGCCATTCAACATTTCGTGTTTTTTTGGTTATTTTCATACTGTTAAAGAGATTTAGATAAATAATAGTTATTGTGTTTATTGGAAACAATATTTAGGCTCTCAACAATTAAAATTATGACGTAAAAGGGCTATATTTGAGGTTAAGCATAGTCATAAATAGGTCATATGTCATATTTGACATTTGGTTTACGATACATCGGTTGTATTTTCGATTTTTTTTTTTAGTATCAAGGGCTTTTAATACAAGTTATTACACAATCGTCATGATCAGTATATTATAAATACCAGTGTTTCTGTATGTGTTATACATAAAACAATGTACAGTCACGCCTGAACACAAAATTCGAGGCTTACGATGTCACTTGTATTTGTGATGATTGTGTAACACTAATCCTGTTATATGTTAATTAATACGATTAATTAATTGGGAATTAATTGGGAACCACATAAAGGTGAGTCTTTGTGAATCTGCTAGAGATGTATGTGGAATAAGTACGCAAGGTAGGAAGAAAGGTGACGCATGGTGGGATGACGAGATCAAAGCACTGGTCTCAGAGAAGAAGAAAGCATAGTTACGTCTGATAGCGGCTGGCACTGATTCTAGCGAAGAGAGAGATAGAGCGAAAGAAGTTTATAAGGGATGTAAGAAAAGAGTAAGTGTTGGAGTGAAAGAACGAAAGAAACGCCTGAAAGAGGAAGAGGGAATAAAAATGACAAAACACTTCCAAGAAAACATTAAACTGTTTTGGAAGGAGGTCAAAAGGTCCCAGAGTGGTTCAGAGAACGGAAGCCGGAAAGTCATAAAATCGAAAGATGGAAAAATGTTGACGAATGAGGAAGAAATAAAAGAGAGATGGATGAAATATTTTGAGGAGGTTTTCGAAAGCAATCCGGGTGATAGTGAGGCCAACAGTGAATCGGGTATGAACGATGACGGAGTGAATTCAATCAAAATCAGCTGGGATGAAATAAAAAAATCGATAAAATGCATGAAGAATGGTAAGGCTGTTGGTTTCGACAATATTGCTGCCGAATACTTTAAAGGAGATAGCCATATTATTCTCACATGGTTGTGCAAACTTTTTAACCAGTGTTTAGAGGAGGGTTACACGCCATTAGATTGGAGAAGGGCTGTAATCATGCCGTTATACAAAGGTAAAGGGTCACGTATGGAATGTGGAAATCATAGGTCTATTAGCCTGCTAAGTTCAGTCGGCAAGCTGTACGGAAGAATATTGATTGAAAGGGTAAGAATGGAAACAAAGGATAAAATATGGTATGTGCAAGGTGCCTTTATGAGTGGGATGCATGGACCAGATTTTCTCCTTGCGTATGCTTACTGAGAAGTTTCTGGCGAAAAACCAGAAACTTTTCTGCGCCTTTGTAGATCTACAAAAAGCATACGACCGAGTCGACAGGAAAAAGCTATGGAAGGTTTTGTCCAAGTATGGAGTGAATACAAATCTCATACAGGCAATTGCGTCTCTGTACGAGGGAAGCGTTGCGTGTGTTAGGGTGAACGGTGGTTTTACGGGGTGGTTTGACATCACAAAAGGTGTCAAGCAAGGCTGCGTAATGTCACCATGGTTATTCAATCTATACATGGATAATTGTATGCAAGAATTGAAAGAGGTGGGATTGGGCGCGAAATTGAGTAATCTGAAAGTATGTTGCCTGTTGTATGCTGATGATGCGGTGCTGATTTCTAACACTATGGAAGATTTACAGTCTCTCGTATCTAGGATGAACGAAGTATGTATGAAGAATGAGCTAATGATGAATATAAGTAAGTCTAAAGTCATGGTGTTTGAAAGGGAGAGTACGAAACAGTATGCAACATAGTTGTGAATGATGAATACTTGGAGCAGGTGGATGAGTTTGTGTATCTGGGTAGTATGTTTACGAGAGATGGCTGAAAGAGATATTGAAAGAAGGGTGAATGCCGGTAACTCCATTAATGGTGGACTGAATGCCGTTGGCGCTAATAAAAAACTGTCAAAAAAAGCGAAGCTAGCAGTCCACAATGGAGTCCTGGTACCTACCCTGATGTATGGCAGTGAGGCATGGAACTGGCAGAGGAAGGATGAAAGTAAACTGAATGCTGTTGAAATATGATCCCTGAGACGTATGTGTGGTAAAACAATGTATGATCGTGTGAGAAATGTGGATATCCGCAAAGAATGTAAGGCTGATGTAAGCATAATGAGTAAGATTAAGAAAGGGACCCTCAGATGGTTTGGGCATGTAGAGCGAATGAACGAAGGAAGTAGTGTAAGAAGAATATACGACGCGAATGTGAATGGTAGAAGAAGTCGGGGACGCCCGAGGAAGACATGGCACGATCAAGTGAATCAGATACTTGAGTCGGGTCATGTCAAAAGTCAGAATAATAGAAGAGAATGTATGAGACGATGTATGAATGTGAGTGAGGCAAAGAGTGTGTGCCAAGACCGAGTTGTTTGGCGGTCCGTCCTCTCTGCCTACCCCTGCGGGGAAACGGCGTGATAGTTACAACTCCCATTAAAATTAAAAACCATCGAAAATATGCAGGAATTTAAGCCCAAATTAAAAAATTACCTGAAACTACTATAAAAGTCCCAAATATGTTTACTTTGTATCTTAAAGTCTGCTATTTTATAAATCATTTATTCCTTCTTTTTTCTTTCATTTCTTAGTTTCTAAATCTGAGTCTACTATTGTATAAATCTTGCGTTCTTTCTTACGTATCCTTTACTTACTTATTACAATAATTTTTGTTACTAACTTACATGATTCTTCCATTTATAATGATTTTTTAATTTATATTATGATTTTTTTAAACTCTTCAGGATTTTTATTTTTAAATTATACAAGATTTTTTAACCTTCTTATTATTTACAATAGCCGTTATTACTAACTTACACGATCATTAATTTACTAATTGAGCTAGAACTCCCTCACCAACCACAAGAGCATTGTCTCTTTATGGTGAGGAAAGGCAATTTATTTTTATTTTTTGTTAACCTTATGTAACTATGTAACTATGTAACTGTTGTAACTTCATATGTATTTTTAATAAACATTGCCAATAAAAAAAAAAAAAAAAAAAAGTTAGTTAGTTAGTTAGTTAATTAATTGGGAAGATATCGGAATTTGGTAATTGTACTTATAATACTGTGCTTTTCCAAATAAAACACTTTTTGCTACGTGAAATAATAATTTAAAAGTACGAATACACTCACCACTGAATTCCAAATAAAAAAAACACTTTGCACAATAAAAAGCAACCGCAATCATCGATAAAAAGGAACTTAAAAAATAATTTATTTTTTTCAGAGGTCCCATTTACCTTTTTAGATACATAATATCATTTCGAGTTGTCAGTGTTAAAAATAACATTGCATGTAAGTACATGAACAATAATTAAGATTCATAGGAATTCCAAAAAATATATATACGTATACAAAAATATATATATAAAATATATATAAAAAATATATAAATAATACCAGTAATATTGTCATATGTAATAAAAAATTTGCCAGAGTTCGAAATTTCCCTAGATTTTGTCCTGATTTCCCTTTTCCCTAAAAAATATTTTTCTCCCCTAGATCTAGGGAAATTTCCCTAGACATAACATCACTGATTCAAAATGACAAGTTGAAAATAAATAAACTATCGGTGGGTGAAGAAGTGACACAATCCACCATAGATACGGTGCTTTTCGTGGGGTCGGTGGGGTCTTGAAAAATTAAAACTTTGATAATTATTTTAACTATTAAAACTAACTATAAAAATAAAAATAAAAGTGCAGTTATTTAAGTTTGAAGGTCTTTTATTCATTAAAAAAAATTAAAAAATTGTACTGGAGTTCTCTATTGCATTCATGAGTTCCTTGGTTTGCCGACTGGCAGTTTTTTACGTACGATTTTTAAAGTTTTTTTTAATTTTTTTTAAATAATTTTCTTTATATTTATTATTATTTTTATTTCAATATGGTTTTAAAAAATTGGAATGCCGGATTAAAAAAAAATAACTGGCAATCATAAAAAAAAAATTTAAATGTTCCGAGTGTACCAACCAGGCTATAATATGCGCACGCAATGGCGGCGAAGGGCTCCGCGGCCAATTTCCAGTAAGTTGTTTCGCGTCAAAAGGCTCTCCCGTCCGATGGGTACAGTCGGAACACTCAAAATTTATTTTTTTATCATTACAACGTATTTTACTTAAAATCTGGCATTCTAAGTTTTTAAAACCATATTGAAATAAAAATTATAATAAAGATATTAAAAGTTTCATTTTTTAAATTAAAAAAAAATTAAAACTTTAAAAGATCATACACAAAAAACTGCCAAGTTGCTGGTCAGCAGGCCAAGAACATCATACATAAGATGATTTGGACTAGAGGTTTTTGTTAGTTTCGATCTTGTATTCGATGTAATCGATGCAGCAAGGCAAGCGAAACCGATATGAAACGGACGGGGTTCGGAAATTTCCGTCGTTTTTCGGACGAACGCAGCTCTTATGGCGACGGTGCGGTGGTTGTTCGAACTTCCAACCACCACAGACTATTAGGTTATCTTAAATTCCAGTAAGTTGTTTCGCGTCGAAAGGCTCTCCCGTCCGATGGAGTCCCGTCGGAACACTCAAAGTTTTTTTTTATGGTTGCAACTTATTTTATTTAAAATCTTGCATTCTAAGTTTTTAAAACCATATTCAAATAAAAATAATAATAAAGATATTGAAAATTTTTAAAAGATCGTACACAAAAAACTGCCAGGCTGCTGGTCGGCAGACCAAAGAAGTCATAAATGGGATAATATAGACTACAGGTTTTCGTTAGTTTTGATCTTGTATTCGATGTAATCGATGCAGCAGGGCAAGCGAAACCGATATGAAACGGACGGGGTTCGGAAATTTCCGTCGTTTTTCGGACGAACACAGCTATTACGGCGACGGTGGGTTGGTTGTTCGAACTTCCAACTACTATACACTATTAGGCAATTTTAAAAGGACTATTATTATTATAAATTTGTACAAAAATATTATCACGCGACAGCGGTGAGGGGCACCGCGGCAGGTTTCGTAAGTGGTTTGGCGTCGAGAGGCTCGCCTGACGGATGGGTACACTCGGAACTCTCAAATTATTTTTTTAAATATTTTTCGCTTATTTTTTTTAAAAATGGCATTCAAAGTTTTTAAAAATATAGTGAAATAAAAATAATAATAAAGATAAACGAAAATTTAAGAAGAAAAAAAAACTTTAAAACGTCGTACACAAAAAGCTGCCAGGCTGCTGGTCGGCAGACCAAGAAATTCTTAAGCACACATTTTACCACTAACATTTACACATCTGCCCTGATGATGGACACTGTAACGCTGTCCGAAACGTTGGCTAAAGGAGGAGGTAGCGTAACACGGCATAACACCCCAAAAACAAATTAAACTCTATATTATAGAGCACGCCTAATTACAGAGGCAATTGAAATTTATAAAAATCCTATTTACATTAATAGAGACGACGGAGCTAAGCTCAATAGTTCTTGGTATCCGGTAATTGACGGCTACACCTAAGCTAAATGCAGAAAACCATCTTCAAGTTTACTGTAATTCCAGCTCGCAGTGGACTTGAGCTGTCAACACGGTATTGCTTCGAAATACTTAAGCACACATTTTACCAATAACATTTACACATCTACCCTGATGATGGACACTGTAACGCTGTCCGAAACGTTGGCTAAAGGAGGAGGTAGCGTAACACGGCATAACACCCCCAAAACAAACAACAAAAATACTTTTGGCCGTGAAAATCTAAAATCATATCTTTATCATCTGAGACAATTCCCGTTCGTGTACTCGATGACGTAATTTTTTCGAAAAAAATCGCTGACTATTTCCATGACTGCGCGGCTCCTGCCAAGAGGCGCACCGGCAGACCAGCTTTTTTAAGGTTTTCTAGATGTCCATTATCACTACAAAGTAGTTTCATCCGTGTACTCGATGACGTAGGGTTTACCTATCTCGCCTCCCAGTCTTTTTTTTTTTACATGAACTCCACACAGGAGGCCCTGAGGAAAATAATTTCCCTCAGGGCCTATGTCATCTTTGGGGATGCTATGTGGAGGGTTTTTTTAAGGAAAAGAAGGAGAGGAGAGTTCTGGGAAGGAAAAGGGTTTAAGGGGTGGGTAGGAATCTGGGGTTCAGTATGTCCTGATCATCCGCCACCAACACCTAGACAAACCTCACCCCATGAACCCGGGCACCTCTGCTAAATCACCAAACGTAGCGAATCACTTGGGGTGACCTATGGCAGAGGTGTTGGTTATCCAATAAAGGTTCCCGGGGCGGCGGTACCCATTACCGCCTTTATTAAAACATTAAAACAAGTCTATATTGAATATTTGAATTTCTCGGCTTTTATCTACTATAATAAGCATGTATTATACATATAAACCTTCCTCTTGAATCACGCTATCTATTGGTGAAAACCCCATGAAAATCCGTTGCGTAGTTTAAAAGATCTATGCGCACATACATTTTGAGCGACTTCATTGTAATGAAATGATGTAATGATGATGATCATTACGATCCGTGAAAGCATTAATAAGAAGAGGAAATGCTTGAATAATACTCCATTCAATGAATGGGGACTTCTACTAGCAGCCGGACTTTGTTAATGACTTATCGACTTTTCTCTATGAATCGACGTATTGTTAATCGATTTCAATAAATTTTACATTTCTAGAAATCATAATTTCGCACGGTCATCATTGTAATGTCTAATTTTCCCGGTAAATCAGCTCGTGCTCCACATTCTGTTTTCTTTTATCTTTTTATTGGTCGTAATGGAAATAAAATTATTGTTTTTTCTCTGTATTTGCTTCATCACTTCCATGGAAATATCAACAACTCGTATTGATACAATAGCTGCTCTGAGAAACGCGTCTCTGATTTTGCCCATATTTATTACTTTGGTTTAGGTACTTGTTTACCTTTTACACCCATTATGGATTCTTGTTATTATGGCCTCTTGCACATCAAGGTTTAGACTTAGACTTTAGACCAATCGCATGGAAAGAATTTTGAACGCATTGCCATTCTCGTTTTTTTTATACAATACGACATAAGCCTGGATAAACTTCATTGGCGTTTTAGGCCTATACCAAGTAGCGATGTGTAGGTCCAGCTGAAGTGGTGGGCTCTTGAAATAGGGTTCTTCGCGGGAAGCAGAACCTACTCCTATTCCTTTTTCAAATCGACTACTCCCAGAGAACCCGGTCCAGGACTCGGACCCAAACCCGGAACTTGGAGACGGACCCGGAGCCTGAACCCGAATGTGTTGCCAAACCTGTCCGAGCCACTCGCGAGTCGTGAGGGTTCTTGTGCGGGTTCAAGTCCTTGTGCGGGTTCCAGCTCCGAGGTCCGTCTCCGGCCGAACCCTTGCGTCTCGGTAGCCGCAACTGCACCCAGAGTACCTAGTCCGCATCCAAGAACTCGGACTCGGGATCCTGCTCCTAGAACTCTAGTACTTTTAAAAAGAAACGCGTCTCGGAGGCCTCCGTCAAAATGCAGAATTTACCCATCTTTAGTCTGGAGGTGTGGCTCATACCGTGGTACGTGTAAAGTAGTACTGTATTAAAATATAACTAGCCGTTGGAAACAATAGTTATATTATTTCAACGTCCAACGCTGTTGAAAATAATTAGCGCCAACAGTTGAAATATAATACCTACATGCGAATATTATTCAACGCAGTCAACGATTCAACTGCCTAATAAATAAAAAGGGTTAAGAGTTTGTACTTCGTGAACAACATTACTCGATATTTTAAATGGTCTTTTGGTTATGTACGTACCTACTGCACGTTTTTTTTTTATTTTCCCATCCAATACGGCCGATACTCAGCGCCATGGAACAATCAAATTTATCAACGACAAGCAAAAAAATAACCTATTGATAATTGTCAATGTTTTGTACCTATTGTTTTCAACGGTGTTGGAATGATTAAGTCAAAAGGGTCAAGAGATCACACTTCGTGAACGATATTATACCCAATTACACAAGGTCTTTTGGTAATGTACATACCTACTGCACGTTTTATTTTATTTTCCCATCCAATACGGCCGATACGTAGCGCCATGGAACAATCAAATTTATCAACGACAAGCAAAATATATCTCCAACAGGATAATATTTTCAACACCGAAACCAACGTCTTCCAACAGTTTCAACTTTCAACGTTATTATAGGATTATTATTACGTGTGTGTCGCGTGGGACATAGAGATAATAATAATTAATAATACATCAAAGATTCGGGGAACCACCCGTTAAAAGGGATTCCTTAATACGATTTTGATATATTTTTTGTTAGTATCGTGTCGATCTCCTATTATAGTTGCGTCAACGTCGACGTTATTTTCAACAGCTATTTTCAACAGTTGAAAATTGCCAACGATAACGACGTTGGCGTTGGATAGAATTATCGTCAACGCCCAGTACTAGTGTAAAGTATAACCCCGGCAGTAGACGACCGCATAACCTGCGTAACTGCGGTATGCCGGGCGTACTCGGAAATTCCTTTGGAATAAATCACAATTGGACCATGTCGGTCGTTGCTCGAGAAGTGGGAAAGAAACCCGTTTGAAGATGCACTGAAATTAATGCCATATTATATGATGCCTCGATTACGTGAAAATCAGCAACAGAGCATTTGGTCCTTTGAATATTATCATCACTTATTACATTAACTGTTTGATTGACTGAACATGTTAAAAAAGCGGTAATCCATGGATTGTTTTAAAAACTGTTTAAGTAGTTGGTCCTTTGTTAGTCTTCCTTTGGTTGCTTGAAAAGTTAAGTGTGTCAAGCAGTAGAGCCAGTTCTCTATTATTTACTACGCTTGTCACATTAGCTTCTTTGCAACATCTGATTTTTTTCTTAGTGACAAAGTTATAAACATGCATAACTGATAATATAATATGCACTCACATCTAAATGCAAATGTTCACGTCCGTCACATTTGCACAAAATGCTAAACAATTAAATAATACCTACTATGTAATTTTATCAATTTATATAATGTAAAGTCTTATTTTTATTTTCGCACTTTAATCGACCCTGAACGGTAATGAAATGATCGATCAATATTATTCTCCGGAACATGGGAAGTAAAGTGCCTGACAGGAAAAATACGATCAATGATTCAAAAAATTGCACTGATAGTACCTAATTGTTCTAATGTCTTATCTATGTCTGATGAAACATGCGAATAGATGATCTGATAACAGTTTGATCCTCCATTCATCACTAGCAATTAGTACTGGGCGTTGACGATAATTCTATCCAACGCCAACGTCGTTATCGTTGGCAATTTTCAACTGTTGAAAATAGCTGTTGAAAATAACGTCGACGTTGACGCAACTATAATAGGAGATCGACACGATACTAACAAAAAATATATCAAAATCATATTAAGGAATCCCTTTTAACGGGTGGTTCCCCGAATCATTGATGTATTATTAATTATTATTATCTCTATGCCCCACGCGACACACACGTAATAATAATCCTATAATAACGTTGAAAGTTGAAACTGTTGGAAGACGTTGGTTTCGGTGTTGAAAATATTATCCTGTTGAAGATATATTTTGCTTGTCACTGATAAATTCGCTTGTTGCTTGGCGCTACGTATCGGCCGTATTGGACGGGAAAATAAAATAAAAACGTGCAGTAGGTATGTACATTACCAAAAGACCTTGTGTAATTGGGTATAATATCGTTCACGAAGTGTGATCTCTTGACCCTTTTGACTTAATCATTCCAACACCGTTGAAAACAATAGGTACAAAACATTGACAATTATCAATAGGTTATTTTTTTGCTTGTCGTTGATAAATTTGATTGTTCCATGGCGCTGAGTATCGGCCGTATTGGATGGGAAAATAAAAAAAAAACGTGCAGTAGGTACGTACATAACCAAAAGACCATTTAAAATATCGAGTAATGTTGTTCACGAAGTACAAACTCTTAACCCTTTTTATTTATTAGGCAGTTGAATCGTTGACTGCGTTGAATAATATTCGCATGTAGGTATTATATTTCAACTGTTGGCGCTAATTATTTTCAACAGCGTTGGACATTGAAATAATATAACTATTGTTTCCAACGGCTAGTTATATTTTAATACAGTACTACTAGCAATAGACATTGACAAAAATGATTGATTTTCATCTTCACCATTCACGCTTTCTCATTCGTTCTGCAGGTTCTTATTTTCACATTCACATTCCTGGTCTATCGTTGACCAGTGGCGGCCAGCCCTAAGGTGCGGCGGTGCAACGCACTCCCAAAATTTCTGCCAATCTAAAAATTCCCGATCACCGAAAAACATACTATATTTCCGACATGCCTCATCACAAATCACAATACACACTTTGGTTCTAATGCATACATAATATAGGTTTCTATGTATACCCGCTCGCGTAACAGATACTGAGATAACAGAAGCAGAACGTTTTGTTACTATATTCAGGCCGGGAGTGCATTTGCCAAAGCGATCACAGAATCGAAGAGAATCCTTACACAATTCTCCATGAGCCAGAATCGTAGGTAGGTATAATCCTTTGCAAATTTAAATAACCCATGGACGGCGATCCGGGAATTTCCACCATGTCAAAAGGACCGTTTGTTCAGTAGCATCTTAATTTGGGACGCAGTCGTGTCATTTTATTATTGATATTGTGTGTTTAAATGAAGATCTACTCTTTTTTAGTCAATGTTCCGCTCAGCGTCGACCATTTCTTATCTCTGCAGCATACCAACCAACATAAACAATGAGACCCGTTGTGACAAGTCGCAGGTCAATACGTCATTGTTATTAGTTTTTTGGATGAGTCGGGAAGAATAAAAAATGAGTTCCATTATTAATGTTCATTTTATAAAAAACAATGCGCTGAACTTTGAAACGATTAGAAATTAAAAATAGTGGCCCACCACGGCCCATTTTTAATATTAAACAAAAGTGCAAGTTAAAAACGAAAGAGACAATGGAGAATCGACCTAACCTACAAATAGGTAAGATTTTTTTCACAATTAAATTCATTTTAATTAGAGAAGCGAGATTTTTAGCGCACTACCGATTTTTGTGAGCACCAGCCGCCACTGTCGTTGACAGGAAATGGGATGTATGTGTTTAATATACAACTTGTATGCAAAACCCACTCGTGCTTCTTGCAGTGTAATTTCCCACGAGAAATTGCGACGCAAAGATGCAATGGCGTATTATTTACATCGGCGAAGAAACTGCATAAAATATTACAGTGTTGCCCTTAGATCAGTAGTAGGTAGGTACCTAACACAAAACATGTTCTCGCAAACTATCATTTTCAGATATAATTCAAGGGTATATTATTAGGCACCCCAACCGTACTCAAAAAGAAGAAGATGGGGAGATATGAAATTACGAATTTAGAGGAGCGCGCAAGTATTTAATGCGACAAAATCGATGCGAAAATTGTGAAAATGTTTAATAAAACACGACTCATTTAAAACAGAGCAAAAATCTCGCGGGGGTTATCTTAAACAGCATTTAAAGAATTACTGTGAATTTTTTCATACATATAACTTGTAAAATCACTGAAACTAACGTGTTTATAATAATTTTTGTAGCATTCTTTGCGATTTTTCTCTATGGAGGGAATTTTATATAATTTGCTTTTCGGCGCGAGGAATGTCTAGATATTATCTTCAAGAATAACATATATTTTTTTAAGAGCTTTAAAACACGTGTTAAAGGGAGCTATGTAAGAAATCGGCAGAAATTCGGGTAGCTTAAAGACGAGATGTATTGATGCACTGCGATGGACGATTTTCAAATAAATTATTAAATTATATTAATTTAACAGGGACAGAACCTAAATTCGGAGATTAAGACCAAAATTACTGATTAGCTCATTCATCAATTTGTAGAGGATTTCTCCGGAAACTAAAAGATTCTGGCTGCGCCACGTGTTTTTCTCTTGGAAATTGATGCATAAATTATATTATTATCTTTTTTTATTTTTATTTTTTATTTTTTTATTTACCAGATTTATTTATTATTATTATTATTATTATTATTATTTATTTAATTTTATTTTATTATTTATTATTTATTATTTTTTATTATTATTTATTTATTTTATTTTATTTTATTTTATTTTATATATTTATTAAAAATATTACGCACCAGATTTAAATGTCCGGGTTTAATTTTCCCCACAGGAAAAACTAAACCCTTTCACACACTTCCCAAATGATCATCTGGTCAATCCACGTTATGCAATTGCACTATATGTATTATAATTACAAAACAATACAAGAACAACATGTCAACCTACCAGAGACCAGATGGGAAAATAATTCACCGACTTCAGATATTTTCATATCAGAGGGTTCGGCTCTGTGGAATTCCTAATTGAACCTATAAATCCTACTGATCCCTCAATATAAATATTTAAAAAATCTTTTGTAATCCTACATGTATTTAAAATTACCGATTTATTATTATTATTATTATTTTTTTTTTTTTTTTTTTTAAGAGGTTCTGGGTTCGAGTCCCAGAGGTGTCAATATGTTTTTCTGATTTTTCTGTTTCCAGATTTTCGATTGAGTTTCGCTTATATTGTCTTCATTTATTTTTATATATTATTATCGATTAATTATAAGTTTGTTTAATTATACATAATTATTTAAATAATTATGTTTATCTGTTTGTTAATTCTTCAATTTTTATTGCAATTTTTCAAAAAAGATGTACTGCATTGTGCGTAAGCGCCCGTTGGACGTGTAAAATAAATTAAAATAGTTTCTAATATAATAAATAAATATGTTTAGTCTCATTGGAATTATCTGTTTTATTTTATTGTTTAATATTTCATCCGCTGTACATACTAATCTCCTAATCACATTTTCTTGAACGTTCAGTGATTAACCGATCGATGACTTCTCTATTTTTTTATCTCTTATCGATTCAACACTTTTATTTATCTTTCGTAATACTGTTGCTAAGGACGACTCCCTTGCCACATTAACTTAGCAACTTAACTGATTAAGGAAAGAGACAAAAATGCAGAGATATAAATAATAAAGTGATTAGGCTGCTTAGGCTTTCTTATTTGTTACTTATTTTTATCTTTTCAACGATTCTTCTCGAAACTTTCTTGATAATGCGAAATGTTGTCAAGCTGGTACCAGGTATTTATGATAGCGCGAACCAATTATTCGGGTTTGTCCTTCCAAGACGAGAAAGAATTCATTCTTGATTTTGTCAGACTACTTAAAAAATTGAGCATGCTTCCACATCTGATTTTGCCTGATTTTGCCTGATTTTACGTAAAGTACCACGAAGCAATTTGCGTGAATTTTATTCACAAATCTTCTGACCGACAGTTGATGAGTCATTTATTGTCGTAAGGTTCACTGAACTCCGCAATGAATTCCAAAATGAAAAGCTCGACCGAAAAACCTTTCCAATGTGTGCAATGTGAATGTGTGCAATCTATCAGGAATGTTTCTCGCTTCTGCGGGCGTCAATCAGTCTCATTTTACCAACACCACCTAGATCTAGAGTCAATATAATAATTTAATTAAATCCGAGATCATATAATAATGAATGATGATCCATCAATACTACGCGTCAATAATTATAATGTATGTATTTTTTGAAGTAAAACTTCTTTACGCACGCTTGACTTGGGGAGTAAGCTGGTGAATGCGTGGCGAGAGCGTTACGAAAAGTGTGATCGGGCTAGGCGAAAGGTCGGGCCTTTGCGCACGCTTGACTTGGGGAGTAAGCTGGTGAATGCGTGACGAGAGCGTTATGGAAAGTGTGATCGGGCGAGGCGAACGGTCGAGCGAGGCGAACGGAAGTCGAGAGGGAGATATAAGTTGGTGAAGTTTTACTTCAGTCGTGTAGTCTAAAGCACACTCGTTTTTTTTTTTTTTGTAAGCAAAGGGTCCTGGGTTCGAGTCTCAGTGGAGCCAATATCTTTTTCTGATTTTTCTGTCTCCAGATTTTCGATTGAGTTTCGCTAATATTGTTTTCATTTAATTAAATAATATGTATATGTATTTAATTAATGTGTATTAAAATGGGTGACTCGGAATGAAACCAACTCAGAATCATCTCATTTAGAGTGATAAAAAAATTTATAAATAGATTACGTTAGGTTAGGGTTATCGTTTAATTTAAAAAAAATCATATCTTTTAATGACTTCAAGAAGGCGTTGAGTTGACTTTATCTTCAGTTGGCATGGAACCATTAAAAGATAGTATTATAATGTTAACTATTACATTGAAAGACTTATTTATTGGAGATAAAATTTATTGGAATCTCGTTGACATGTTTTACAGAGAGTGGCTCAACCATAGACAATCGTCGTATGTTGTATCATAGAGATCTTAACATAACATCTCCCTTTTTTTTTATAAAAAAAATAAATATTTTTAATTTTTTAATTAACATAATAAATTTGAATTTTCATCTCTTGTCTCTAAATATTTTTCGATATTTTTACTTAATACTAAATTATGACATTTTTAACAAAAATTATAATGAAAACTTAGATATGTATTTAATGTGTTTTAACAAACTAAAAACAGTCTTCTTCGTTAGACAATGCATTTACATTTGCATGAAATTATATAAACAAAAATAAAATATTTTTTCTTAAGACTATGCATTTTATATAAACAAAATTAAAACATATAAAATGTTTGTATTTTATGTAAACATCTTTAATTAGTTTTACATGTATCTGTCAGGAATCTTCACAACTCTTCCTGATCTGGTAATGACTTGACTTGAGGTAGATGGAACCGCAAAATCTAAACTTGGAAAATACATTTGACTAGTATTCTGACTTTTATTTATTACTTCTGATGATTGACTGTCTTGTTGACTTTTTTCTTGACTATTATTATTAATATTTTCATTTGACTTATCATATCTTAAATGAATTCTGTTTCTTCTATATTTATTTCCATTTGAAGTTTCAATTATGTATGACCTTGGACTTTTATTCCACAACTCTTTTACTATTGCTGGCTCCCAATGACTTTCTGGTTTTCTTTTAAAAACTACTTTATCCCCAATATTTAATGGTTTTAAATCCTGACTACCTCTATCGGCATATTTTTTCATTTTTTTTTGACGATTTTCTGTTTCTTTTTTATATTCTTTAAATTTGACTACTTTTGGTTTTAACTGACTTTTTGTAGACGGTAAGTTACAACGAAGTTGTCTTGACATTAATAATTGTGACGGAGAAGGTAAATTCTCTTTTGGTGTTGTACGATAATGTAATAATGACAAATATGGATCGGTTTTATCTTCTTGACATTTTCTTAAAATATTTTTTACAATTTTGACTGAACTTTCTACTTGTCCGTTTGACTGAGAATGATACGGACTTGTTGTTATATGATAAATATCCCATTCATACGTAAATGATTTGAATGCGACTGAATTGAATGGTGGACCTCCATCACTGACCAATTCTAATGGTATTCCATGTCGACTGCAAATTGATTTTAAATTTTTTACTACTACATGTGCTGTGTAATGCTTATTCATATTCGCAATTTCTATATACTTTGAGTAATAATCAACTACTACTAAATAATAAATATTATTAAATGTTAAAATATCTACACCAATACGTTCCCAAGGGTAGTTTGATATTGGGTGCGATATAAGTGACTCGCGTTGATTAGATGGTTTAAATTTTAGACATGTTTGACATTGTTCGATCATATTTTTAATATCTGAATTCATATTTGACCAATATAGAAAATCTCTAACCAATTTCTTTGTTTTTATAATCCCTTGATGCCCTTCATGCATTTTCTTTAATATTTCTGGTATCATAACTGTAGGAATTATCAAAGAATGACCTTTAAAAACTAAATCATTACACACATTTATTTCTGATTGTATATTCCAATATTGTTTAACTAAAGAATTAATTTTATTTTTGGATGTGGGCCAACCTTCAATGTAATACTTTATTAAAACTTGTAAAGCTGCATCCTCCCTAGTTGCTTTCTTAATTTCTTCTAATTTTTGTGGAGTTACTGCCATGTTATTAACTATAGTGTTAACATGTAAATTAATATCACTTTCAAAAGTTAATGTTTCTGTATTTGGCAATGCCGACCTTGATAATGTATCTGCAATGTACAAATTTTTTCCCGGAATATATTCTACAATGAGATCATATTTTTGTAAATCTAGCATCATTCTTTGCAATCTGGCTGGTATGTCATATAACGATTTTTTAAATAAAGTAATTAATGGTTTATGATCAGTTTGCACATATACGGTTTGACCATATAAATATTGATTAAATTTATAACAACCACAAACTATAGCATATAATTCTTTTTCTATTTGTGCATATCTAGTCTGTGCTGGTGTGAGTGTTTTTGAAGAATATGCTATTGGTCTTTTGTCTTGCATAATGACCATACCTACTGCTGATTTTGATGAGTCAACAGATAATGTAATCGGTTTATTTTTATCGTAATGTGTCAAAATTGGTTCTGAACTAATTATATTTTTTAATTCATTGAACGACTTTTCGTAATTTTCATCCCACAAAAATTCTACGTTTTTCTTTAATAATTGTCTTAATACATTAGTTTTTTCTGACATATTTTTGATGAATGGACTTAAATAGTTAATCATTCCTAAAAATCTTTGTAATTCTTTTTTATCTTTAGGTGACTTCATTTCCCTAATAGCACTAATTTGTGAATAATCAGCTTTTATTCCTTCATCACAAAATATATTACCTAGAAATTTAATTTCTTTGACGTTAAATTTACATTTACTCATGTTAAATTTTAAATTATTTTCCCGTGCCTTATCTAACACGTGTTTTAAAGATTTATCGTGACTCTCTTGATCTTTTCCAAAAACTAAAATATCATCAATAAATATTGTTACTCCTTCAATATTTTCAAATAATTCTTTCATTACTCTAGTAAATATTTCTGAAGAATTTTTAATACCAAAAGGTAAACGTTTGAAAAAATATCTCCCGAATGGGCTATTGAATGTACATAATTCTGCACTTTCTTTATCTAACGGAATTGACCAATATCCTGATGTTGCGTCAAGATGAGAAAAAATTTTTGCTCCGTGAACTCTATATCTAATTTCCTCAAATGTTGGTAATGGATAATGTGACCTTTGTAATGCCTTATTTAAATTTTTGGGATCTAAACATAACCTCAATTTACCATCACGCTTCTCTATGATGACTAACGAACTCACCCATTTTGTAGGTTTTGTAATTTTTTCTATAACGTTTTGTTTTACCATTCCATCTAGTGTCTCTTTTAGTCTGTCCATTAGTTTGAAAGGAACTCTGCGTTGAGCATCTATTGTTGGAATTACGTTCGGATCCACTGACAGATGACATGTGTACGGTATACATCCAAGACCCTGAAACACATCGTTATATTGCCTTAATAAATTTTCAGTATTTTTATAATTCACAAAAGAATTTTGATAAATTTTTTGAACTAAATTCATTTTTTCACGCATCTTTAAACCAATTATTGTTTGACATTTAAATTTACATACTATGAATGTTATTAATTGACTTTTGTTTTCATTGTAATAACATTTTAAATTACATTCTCCAATTATAGGTACATTGAATCCTCCAAATGCTGTCACTTTAGCATTTGTGTTTTTTAGTAATGACTTAGGTATTTTTAATTTATTAAAATTTTCTAACGAAATCATATTTGCCATCGCTCCTGTGTCGATTATGGCATGTATTTTACAATTATTAATTGTTATTTCAATTATCCAATTTGTATTAGGCAAATTATTAACATTTTGGATATTAACATGACTTATAAATAATTCCTCATTCACATTGTTTGACTCTGACTTGATTTTAAAATCATTGACTGGAATATTTAAATTTGACATGTAACAATCATAACTTTGTTTGTTTACATTTGAATTGTTTTGACAGATTTTCTGAGTATTTTTATTTAAAATTAGTTGACCACTCTTATCTATCGAATTATTTTGACAATATTTATCTGAGTTAATCAAGTCTAAATTGATTGTACCAATATTAAAATCTGAATCACTGTTATTTTCAGAAAATAACATTCCTACATTATTTTTAGAATTTATTATTTTACTGTAGCACATTTTCGAAAAATGACCAAAAGAATGACATTTGTGGCACTTAACTCTCATTGCCGGACATCTGGTGCGATGAATTTCTCCGCATCGTTTACATGATTGTACTTTTGAATGACTTCTCTGCGAGAATTGAAATGACTTTTCCTTTCCGACTGGATTATGACTTGTGTACTGGTTTGACTGACTTCCAAATCGATTCCTTGATGGACTTCTTTGGTTTCTTGACGTATTCCTTAATTTATCCCGACGACCGTGAATATTATGTATTTCACTAGTAGAATGAAATTCTTCTTGAAGTTCTGTTACAGCTTCATTTGACAACAACATATTTTGAGCAATACTGAATGCTTTATCAGTGTCAATATCGGATTGTTGTAATAGATTTTCTCGAATTCTGAAGTGTTTTTTGTGCATATTAATGATAAAAATATCTTTTAAAATATCTTCTTTCATGTTTCCAAATTCGCATGACGCAATGTATTTACGAAGTGACAATAAAAAATCTTGAAAATTTTCATCTTCTCTTTGTCTTCTTGTGAAAAATTTATACCTTTCCATTGTTTTATGTTTTTTCGGCATAAAATAATCCTCAAACTTCTTAATAACCACGGCGTATTTTGCTGTCTTGTTATCGACATCGGTCCATGTGTTGAAAATTTCGATAGCATTCTCGCCCATTGAGAATAAAAGTAGAGCAACTTTTTTGGAATCTGTAGCGGTATCTTGATTGCATGCTTGCAAAAATAATTCAAATTTTAAGATCCACTTTGACCAGTTGTGCGATAGATTTCCATCGAAACTCATTGGCGGACAGGCGTTTACACTCGCCATTTTTAATTTTATATTAATCACTTAGAATCTTCTCAATCCTTTATAATTTCACGTAATGTATTATTTTATAATAAACTTTACACTTGAGACTTTGATGTTTTTAACTTCTGACACCATATTATAATGTTAACTATTACATTGAAAGACTTATTTATTGGAGATAAAAAAATTGGGTGTTTTAAACTCCACCAAATTTAATATCCGTCAAATTGACGATCAGCGCCTTTTCATTTTTCATACAAAATTAAAATTTTGGTTTGGGGCCAAAATAACCCACAAAAATTGAATTCTTTAGGCGCAAACTACACGAGCGGTTCTCCCGCCGCGGGAAACCGCAGCAGACACAATTTACTATGAGCGTTGTATGGCGCAAACTACACGAGCGGTTCTCCCGCCGCGGGAGCTCGCGGTTCACAGGCGGGAGAAGTTCGCCCGCCACATGCAGCGGGTCTCCCGCCGCGGGAAACCGCCAAGTTCAAACTACACGGGCGGTTTCCCGCGATTGCATCATTTCGTGCGAGAGAATGTTGTTGATCGGTCGCGCGCGTAAAGGATCGGGCGGTTTTCCGCGGCGGTAGAACCGCTCGTGTAGCTTGGCGGAAAACCGCCACCCGTGTAGTTTGATATGTGCCGCCAGCTTTCTCGAGCGGTTTCCCGCGGCGGGAGAACCGCTCGTGTAGTTTAGGCCTTATTGGCATTTATTACACAATTTAAAGCGCTTATTTATTAGGTTCCATGTCAACTCAGAATGAAACCAACTCAGAAACACCTCAGAAAGGTCATTAAAAGCTATGAAAAAAATAATTTTAAAATATCCGGTAACCCTAACCTAACTTAACCTAACCTATGAGGTTCTTTTGAGTTGGTTTCATTCTGAGTTGGCCGGTCACCATTTATTAATAGGTACATTTATTTGCTATACCTTTTGATTAAAAATATTATTCAGTTTGGTTGCATATTTTGGCCTCAAATCGAAAATTAAGATTTGTATGAAAAATGTCGCTCAGCCGTTGCTCTTAAACGGTCCTCGTTAAACGCTGATTCTCGACCCGTTTCAGCTTTTAATCAAACTGTGATCAGTCGTCAAACGTAACGCTCGTGTTTTTTAAGGCTTGACAGCTAATCGTAATTTGATCAAAAGCTGAAACGGGCCAAGACTAGAAGGAAATGAAGGGGTGTTGAGGGATTATCTCTCATTACCATTATCTCCACAGATATCTGAAGTTCTGAATTCGAAGAAAACAATAGTGAGCCTAGTTTATCTCCAAGTATTTATATTAGCTTATTTGCGCACGACCTTGAAACGCAACGCTATAGACAACGTCAAACACTTTTTTTATCTGTCGCGTCGGTTACACTGTCAACAGATTCTCATTTACAAAATAAAAATTACGACCCTGTCATTTCGTTTTGGTAGTACTCTAATACCTATAATTGAATCATTCAAACCAGCAGTTAGGCTAGGCCCTGCGGGCGACTTTTACTTCCGCTTTTGCCCAGTTTGAGTGTAGGTAACTATTTTATAAATCCGATAAGAACAAGTTCCAAAAATTGCCAGTTCCTCCGATCACCGCTTGTCACCGAGTTAAAGTAACCGTGACAGGCAATGACGCCATATGTTATCTCTCCATATCCAGAAAGATACTTAAATTCTATAAATCCGTAGTAGTTATACCTAGGGAAGAAACGTCCACATGCGAGCTGCTGACGGAAGTAGCGACTTCTTGTGTCGAATTCTTTAATTAGAAACCGAATTATAACAGTAGCTTTGTGTGAAATTCCACGTACACCGATGTTATTTGTGGCGCGGCGTGTATGGCGTGGCGTCCGACATGCACTCGTAGCTGGGTTCTGAAATCAACCACACAGACGCAAGCCTATTAATACTGTTCGATTCTTGAACACAGCTTTCTCTATCGTGTTCTGCTGTATAATTTTACATGCACGTTGTTTTTTGATCATCGAAAATCATTATTAGACCACGTTTTTATAATTTTCTATTTTTGCAGCCTCCATAGATTCTCGATTTTAGCGGAAATTTTTATTCGAAAATCTGGTTACTCAATTAAATAGTTTGGTTGTGCCATATTTAAAAAATACATTTAGCTAGAAAAAAATTAAAATTTAAAAATATATTTAACTAGCTGAAGCCCCCGGCGTTGCCCGGGCTTACACTTAGACAATTTTTTTTAGACTTTCTCTTGTTTTGAAGGTCAAATGTGCAAACTTTCATCAATCTCGGGAAAAAACTGCAGATTTGTGTAAACATCAAACAAACGCCGCACGCCACATCAATCTTCTTTATATAAAAGCTTGGTAAATAAATTAACAGATAAGGGTTAGGTTAGGTTAGGTTTAATGACTCAATTGAGATATCAAAGTAAAATAACACATCGATAAAAGTAGCTAAACCTCTTCTTTACTATCTTGATTAAGATTGATACCTACCAATCTTTTTTTGCATCGAGTTATCTTAGGTCCTCTTCAAATTTATATATATTTTTTATTCACACACAATTATTTTTGTTTTCAAATGTTGTTGAAATGTGGCACTCAATCCGAGTTATGTCATTAAAGTTAGTTTGGGAATTGATATCCAAAGTTCAAAATGCGATAATTATGGGGTCAGGCAATATCTGCTATATCACGGACACGTAACGACTAACGATGTAAAGGTTAAACCAAGACACACAGGTGAAACATTTAAATGATACATATACAGGGTCTTCGAAAAATATGGACAACATTTAAAATAACTGTTATAAAAAAACTATTAGTGGTAATACAATGGTTTTGATCTTAAATGTGCGGAAAAAGATCATTTTTTTCGTACCTTAGTATGTTTCGATGTGTGCACCGTTCGTCGCTCTGCAGATGTCTAGTCTGTAGGCGATTTCTTGCCACGTACGTTAGCTTGTGTCGCTCTCCATAGAGAGAAAAAAAAATGACCTTATTTTTAAAAGCCCGGGGTCTCAAAAGTTTCATATGATCTGTAGCTATTCGAAAACGTAAAAATAAATTAAATTATTGTTGCCTATTAGCCCGCTAAAATGGCCGGAAGTTTTGAAAAAAAAAATAGATGTAGTGATTTGGAAAAAAATAAAACAAAGAGTCCATATTTTATATTTTTATTCCATAACTGCAGTACGAAGAACGCAAAAAAAACATATGTGATGTGTTTGTTAAAAATATAAAGAGGGAAAATAACACTTTTTCTGGATAAAATCAGTATTCTTGTTGACTTACTTGTATTCATAAACTTGATTTGTTTTTCATTTTTGTCAGCTATACCCATTGTTAATAACAAACAAACGTTAAAAGTAAAATTATTGAAAAAAAAAATTAAAATGTATTATTTTAATGTTTTAGGTTTGTTTTCTGATTTTCAATGCATTTTATCGGGCTTATAACCATTTTTTTTTAAATAAATTGAAATGCAGTTCTCATTTTCTTTGTAAGACGCAACTTTTGAGACCCCGGGCGTTTCTGAATTCAAAAGTTGAAATAATTGACACACCCTAACGTACGTGCATTCATTTCGGGAGTAACTGTCAAGATAGCGGTAGAACTTCGCTCCCGCTGGTGATCCAAATCCCGAATCCAATGTAAATTCCGCGTACACAATAATGAACCCTCAGAAAAAGAAATCCAAAAGGGTAAGGTCAGGACTTCTTGGAGGCCAGGCAATGGCGGTTCCTCTACCAACGATATTGAACGGCAGTCGTAGGCGCGCCCTCGGCCAACCTTGGCTACTGCGCATCTAGTGTGCGCATAGCAATGTCACGCTACCTCCAAAACAAAACTTACATTCACGAGCTAGCGTTCAGTGACAGAATTACACTTTAAACATATTTATATCATATATAGGGTTTCGGTGCTATAATTTTTTTAAATGTTGGCATGCTCGCTTTCCCGACGCTGGATTGGTAGAGAAGCCCCCATAGCCAGACTAGACATCTGCAGAGCGACGAACGGTGCGTGCACACATCGAAACATACTAAGGTATGAAAAAAAAATCTTTTTCCGCACATTTTAAGGTCAAAACCATTGAACTATTAATAGTTTCTTTATAACAGTTATTTTAAATAATGTTGTCTATATTTTTCGATGACCCTATTGTATTTAAATAAAGAATCCCTGTTAATTTGCGCATTTTCATCATCTTCGTCCTATTTGGGTCTGTGACCAATGGCTTCGATAAGGCGCCTCTAGGTTTAGGTTTATTATGTCTATCCATTGAATATATTATATCAATTTGTATCCAGATCCTGAGTTACTGTTACCGGACAACTCAGAATGAACTCAACTCAACACCTCATTTGAAAAGTCATTAAAAGTGATGAAAAAAAAACATTGGTTAAATAGGTTACGTTAGGTTATATTATTATTATTTTTTTCATAGCTTTTAATGACTTTTCAAAGAGGTGTTGAGTTGATTCTACGTTGGCATACCTACTCGTAGAACCCTGAGCTGCATCAATCATCAATGGCCATCGATTGCAGGGCCAGCCTCCAATTTTTACAATAAATCACGATTTTTACAAAACTAATTTTTTTGCTCTGATCAATACCTACTATGGATATTTTACTTTTTGTTCGTTCCAAAATTACCATTTTAAATGTTTTAGTAGTTTAACCTATCTTTAGTAAACCTTAAAATATGATAATAAAACTCTCCTACGTGCAGTTTTTCTTTTACGAAAAATGAAAAGTAATTTCTAGTGATGGTGAATCGTCAAAGTGATGTCTTTGCATCAGTTCTGTATTTGTATCTATCAAAAAAATTACTTTTACTCCAAAACCCAATTGTCTGCTTAATTTCATTATCCATCTCATTAATGATTCAGTAGCAATGATTCATTATTTAAATTTCCCTGTTTATCCATTAGCAATTAAAATTATATTATATCTAGGTATCTATACCATCGTACCTACCTGCTGATTGTTTTGATCAGTTCTACCGGACGCCACTGCGCCAATCAATCACACCTGTGAACATAGCCTGGCTTACCTAATCTTTGGATCCGAGTCCAAGGTCTGAGAACGATGGAAACAATGTTGACAAAAAAATGCTCTCACATCTCATCCCGGACTCTGGACGATGCGGTGAAATATGAGCTACGCCGGTCGCTGACTGTCGATAGCCGATAGCCGACAGCCGACTGCTCGGTGAATGTTCTAAAGATACACATCCCAATCTCAATGGCATACGTATTTGTTTACGTTGTTTCCTAAAAAATACCCGTTTCCTTATGTTTTTGCTGTTTTTCGAAAATAATATATTTAAGAGCGTTTAACCAGCCAGCGGACGAAAATCCACATTTCGTCGAAAGTTGTTCTTACGTTCGTGCAGGGCGGTTACAATGAGAAAGATTAATTATTCTCCGTACCAGCTTTTTAAAATTATAACTCAATATCGAATTTATTTCAATCCAAATTGGCTTTAATTTATACCTTCATCCAAAAATGCTGAAAGGCGTGATGATAAAACTATTAAAATAATGTACTTTTTGTAATTATTTTTTGATTATAAGTATGTATCGTTTTTCAAAAATGTCTAAATTTAATAAGAATGTTTAAAAAATCTGAAATATATTAGTTTGTATGTGCGCAAATAAATACACAAATGGACCAATTTTTGTCAAGAAACACATGTACGTACATATTTTTTAATGATTTTATTGAAACTAAAATTAAAATTCTAAAACATGCGTTTGCTAGATAATGTATTGATTTATTTTACTGCATGATTATATTATTTGAAATGGGTGTGGTATAATACAAAATCTTTTTTGAAAATTTAACAAATCTGCCAACGACCTATGGAATAACCTTATTATACTAAAAAATTTTAAAAATTCTCAAAATTTATTACATGCGAATGCTAGATAAAAAAACAATCTTTTGAAATCCATTTATAATTTTTTGTGGAAAAGAGTCAATACGTCTAAAATCTGATTTGAAAATGACATATTTCTGGTTTTCTCTGGTAATGCCCTCTTAAGGCGTCGGACCACGTCGTGTAAAATTCGGGATGAGACCGCTTACAATAACATTCCTTATGTAGATGGCGAAATGGTTTAAATTCCCATTTAACACCAGGCACCTGTATTGATTTTTTCACAAAAAAAACTAGTGTGCTTTAGACCACACGACTGAAGTAAAACTTCACTAACTTATAACTCCCTCTTTCGCATCCGCATCCCTATCCGCATCCCTACCTGCATCCCTATCCCTATACTTATCCTTATCCTTATCCTTATCACTCCCCAAGTCAAGCGTGCGTAAAGGCCCGACCGTTCGCATCGATTACCGTTCGCATCGATTACCTTTCGAATAACATTTTTCGTAACAATCACCACTTTTCGTAACGCATTCACCAGCTTAGATATAAATATTGATGAAACTTTTATCGGAGATAACGCTCTTAAGCCCCCGCATTCTGAATTTCTACCGATTTATTACATATTTCTCTTCAACACTTAAGTTCTTAAGAAAATATATGTTATTTTTTAAGATAATTTTTTTTTTAAAAGGTTCCCAAAAGGAAGGACAAACATTCCCGGGTTACGAATAACCCAACAATGTTTGTAAATCTCCTACTACCACCACACTAAGCGGAAAATGTCGTGATGGTGGACTTAGCCAGCCGAGGAATCGAATACGCGACGCCTGGGTGTGACCCAAACGCGATGCCCACTCCGCCACTGACCGGTCTACACATAATATCTACACATTTGTATAGCCGAAACGGTAATTATATGAAATTCCCTCGAAAGAAAAAAATTGCAGTGTACTCCAAAAATTATTAAAAACACGTTTTGTTCTGTTATTTAACGTGTTACAGGAATGAAAAAATTCACAGTGTATCTTAAAATTCCACTTAGGCATTTGTCGACAGATTTTTTGCTCTATCTATCTAGAGAGCCCTGCAGGAGAAGTCAAAAGGTCTGCCGATCTGGCATGCCACGCAGTTGGTGGGCAGACGTGTTCGCCTCTAAGGCCCGGACAAACCTCACCCCATGCACCCCTGCTAAGTCACCAAACGTAACGAACCACTTGGGGTGATCTAGGACAGAGGTGTTGGTTATCCAATAAATGGTACAAATGCGGCTATTCCCATTTCTAGCAACGTTTGTATTCCGAATGATTGTCTTTTATCAGGGCGGTACCCACTTCATGTGCTCATCAATCATTATCAACACATGCAATTTTTTTGTTCTTTATAAATATTAGCCAAACAATACCTAAGTACAGGGTGCGGCAGAGAGGACGGACGGTTTAAAAAAAATCGTAAATGAGTTAATTTTTACTCAAAAATAAATTTATTGTTTGAATCAGGTTCGCAAGGAAATAGCATTTGAGACAGTCAAGTGTGGAAAATCACATCAGGCATGAGATGGCCGAAATCGTTGATGCAGTGCTGGAGGCGTTCTTGGAAGTTCGCGTAGATTCTCTCCAACATCGCTCTCTCAACTTGGGCGATGATGACGATTAAACGATTATTGATTCGATTAGATAGATTAGATTAGACGATTACTGATTCCATCAATAATTTTTTTTTTGAGTAAAAATTAACTATTTTATGATTTTTTTAAAACCGTCCGTCCTCTCTGCCGCACCCTGTACTTCTAGAATAATTAGAACACAGATTTCTATATAATGTGTGGCTTGTTTCGTAGCGTTATGGTTGATTGATCGGTTTGATAGCAGCCATGATCACCTTGTCCTAGGATTCATTATTCAGTCCTATTTATGCCTTAGGACTTAATAAAGCAATTGTTAAATGCGAGACTAGATGAACCAATCACTGGCCAATGTACGTCATGGGCAAACCACAAGTAGTCTTCAATGTGACTATTATCTATACTCTGCATTGTTACACATCTTGCGTAAAAATACCAATGTACAAATGCATTTTAAGTCTGCATCTTCATTTTACTACGTTGACCTACACCATACATAGATATTTCAAACACAAAGAGACGTGCACATTATTTTATGACACCAATGCTCACCGTTCGAAAGTTTTTGCTATAGCAGTAAATTTTTGCTGTGTAGTTGAAATTCCACATCCATTACGACCGAAGTAGAACTATTTTGTAGGTAAGGTCAATTTTTTATGAGAATATGAATGTGCTGCAGCCTGCAGTAGGAATCGAACCCCCAATCTTCACTCAAATTAAGTCAAATGCTCCTTTCACCAGACTGCGGAGTCGTTAATGTAATTTTATACTTCGTGCCTTTTATGATTTTATATTTTGACATCGTATGAAAATCTTTCATAATGTACCTACGTTTGTTAATTTTTTTATTATTTGCCAATTATGGTTTGAAATTTTTACGTCCAAAAGTATTATCTTGATTAATTTGTGGGTTATTATTCTAAGGTTATTATGCCTTGTCATGCTTACTCTTTTATCCAACGTTTGTGCCCGTCCCATCTGATGATGATCATAGTTCGTTAATTGTGTCGGCTCTATAATCCGCTTGGCCAGTATACCAAAGTACTTACTTAAGTACCTACTCATTTCTTTATTGTTATAGATTTCAGTACTTACATAAAACACGTGGAATCGTTAATATATACATACTATCTTGTTTCCTGTTCAAACCCAAAAGCGTAAAACCAAAACCACCTCAAGCCTGGCCGTGACACTCAATAATAATCAATCAGCCTTGAATTTTATGTATTATATTATTCCCCAACATACATTATACGTTCTATACATTGTTTAAAAGTTTTAGTGAAGTACTTATATAGGGATTTAAAAAACGTCATTTAGGGATAAAATTTGGTTGTTATATTATTAGCAAACTGTAACTACCTAAAGGATAAACCACGAGAGTCCTTAACAAAGTCTATGGCTATGAGTAGTTTATGCTTTAAGATACAGTAAGAGAGCTTGAACTATAGGTACGATATAATATGTATAAAATAATAATTCCATATGATTCCATGATTCCATACAAGTAATTAAATTATTATATGTATCTTTAGTTAGAAGCCCAATGGAATATAACTCGGTAGTTTGGTCTCCATCTTACAAAATTCACATTAATAACATTGAGCGAATACAAAAAAATTTCTGCGTTTTATAAATTTTAAATTAAATATCCCCTAGAAGACTTGAAATATAATTTATTATTAAATGTTTTACAAATACACAAACTAGAAGACAGACGTAAAATAAACGACTTAACATTTTTATTCAAAATACTTAACTCTAAATTTGACTGTTGCGAACTACTGCAACTCATAAACTTACGAATACCGACAGTAACTACACGACAAAATACACTATTCTACTGTAGCATTCATAAGCGGAACTACATTGCCCACTATCCGATACAACGATTTCACACTATGGGAAATCAGTACTTAGGTGATATTGACATATTTAACATAAACTTGGCGAAATTTGTTGATCTTGTTAAAAACTTATTCCAAAACTATCCTAAACCTATCTGTTTTTCTGAAAACCTATGAAATCACTGTATATTTGTATTTTTATGACTTGTGTGCTTTTTTATCAAATTTTATTTTTATTATTTCTTTATATGTTAATCTGTCATGAATTATTTGTACTACCAAAATGTAAAAGCCCATTGGGCGTTAAATAAATAATAAAAAAAATTAATAATAATATCTTAATTCTAACTAATATTATCGGAAGTGTGTCCGTCTATTTGTCCTTCTTTCACGACGCAACGGAGCAACCGATCGTCGTGATTTTATGCATAGGGATTGTTGGAGGACTGGGAAGCGGCATTTCCCCAGGGCCCTCCGACGTAGGGCCCCGTGGAAATTTTGATATATTTTTTCCGAATCCTATGTCCTCAATTTGTACAATTTTCACAGCATCCCTAAAGGTAACATGTTATGCCGTAACTTATTTCCTTCGGGTCTTCTAAGTGGGTTTAATGTTAAAAAATAAAATTAAAGTCGGTCCAGGTTCCGGGCCACCCACCCCGAAGTTGGGGACTTATGTAGATTTTACACCATCTCCTTTTTCATCCCGATTCCCGTATAATGAACCATGTTATTTGCTGTGATGCCATTTGAAATAGTAGAGATGAAAATAGCGATCGCGTAAAGCGAAAAATTTTGTCTTTGGTCTCTATACGAGAATCGGGCTGAAAAAAGAGGCAGTGTAAAACCTACATTAGGCCGGCCGAGACCTCTCGGGCATGAGCGGAATCTCATCCCCTGAAATCCTCCCCTTACTGTGACGACCCGTTACGTCTGTATCCGGCACTGAACTTGTCAAACAAACCAATCTAAAGTTATAATAGATTTGAAACCGGTCCAGTTTAAAATAAAGTAATTAGATAAAGTTTTTAATTGTTTTCATTATACTATAGGAATATCATAGAGAAATAAGAGGCCAGACGAGCGATTCTCTATGTTTTGTGAGATCGAGATAGATCTCCTGTCAGATTTGTGTTATTTTCTAAGGAAAAGAAAATCACACAAATCTGACAAGAGATCTTGCCCGATATCTATCTCGATCGAGACAGATATCGAACGAGATCTCTTGTCAGTTTTATGTGTTTTTCTAAGACTGTTAAATGAATAAATAATCATGCATACTTGCATGAATTCGTGTTTAAAACGACCTAAACTAAAATACGTGATAGCTCACAGCTGAAATTCTGACATCGGCCCATAGAAAAAGCAAATAAATCTGACAGGAGATCTCGCCCGAGATCTATCTCGATCTCACAAAAGATAGATAATTCGCTCGGCAGCTTGATTAGTGTCCTGGCCTGGTTTGAGACGGGTTTTTTTATAACTTTACTATTCGCGATTACGGTCCGTTGTCCGATCTGCCAATTGCGGCTTACTTGATACTTCCTATAATCGGGTTCAACGGGCAACCGTTTCCGGATGATATCATACCGAAGGATTGTTATTATGGATTACGTATGGCCAAGCGACAATAAGGTTCTCCAGCGAAAAATATTATGGCTTTAACCCTAGATCACAAACCTTCGTCGAATCGACGACGCAGGAAAAAAAACCGCTTTAACTTTTGCGCGCGCGGCAGTAATTCTTTTATACTTTTTACTTTTGCTAGATTTTCACCAAATTTTTATTAGTTTCTAGATTTTCACCAAATTTTTTATTTTATTAGTTAATTCAAGTCTTTGTTTTTGATATTTAAATAGTTTTTTTTTTTCAAAATTTTGTTATAACTAATTCAAATACCAACTTTAGAAATGTAACAATTGTTGATTTTGCATGAAAACTATGATCTCATTCATAAGGCTGTTGATAAATAAATTTGATATTTTTGTTCATCGAAATATAAGAATAATATAAATAAACACTGTTCATTAATAATAAAAATAAATATGTGCATGTTTTATTTTAATAAAACCCTTAAACCCCTTTATTAAGTACCGTAGTCGAAACGACGAAGGTTTGTGATAAGCGTCGAAAAATAAGGTTAGTGATCTAGGGTTAAAAAAATATGTTCATGTAGACCAATAAACGCTGATTCTGAATATATATAAGTTTTATTAAATAATATTAAACGCAGAGTTCTTAAAAAAATATTAAAAAGTCCATTTTTAATCGGGTCCTAGAAACACGCCGTCAAGTTGGTAGTATTAAAATGTTTAGTGATGACGTCACAGCTCATCGTGTCGTGACGTCACCGTAAAGTCATTGCATGGGAATGTAGGTATGACACAAGTCATCGTATTAATTTATTCGTTTATTTACATACTGTTTATAGAGATTTAGTTGTTGTGTTTATTGAAACATTATTTAGGCCTAAATAATTCAGATTCAAATATAAAGGTATTTCTTATTAGTTTATCTCTATTATTGAAAATATTCAAAAACTACTGCACAAAAAAAATTGTAATGCTACTCTAGGGAGAATACTTCGAACACCGACTTTTAAAATGGCGGCAGTTGATCAGCTGATTGCCCGGTCTTATAGTAACTTTTCAGGAGTGATGACGTCCCACGATTCACTACACATACTGTGGTTTTCGGGGGATCTCGAAAAATTAAAACTTTGACAATTATTTTAACTATTAAAACTAACTCTAAAAATATATGTAGTTATTTAAGTTAGAAGGTCATTGTTCATTAAAAAAAAAAATTAAAAATTGAACTGGAGTTCTCTATTCCTTAACCCCCATGTCTATAGGATATTTAAAAGCTCATTTGCGCTTACTTACGAATGTATATTGTACGTTTTACAGAATTGTGTGGGCACTACTTTCGACGTTATGGTTTTTTTTATTCCGCAATATTTCAATAATTTCAAGGGGCGCACTGGACTTTAAGTTCCACCCTGCAGGTAAATAACTAAAACGCCATTTGGTCTTGGCACTCACTCCTTAATTCATTCACATTGATAATTGATACATCTCTTCTGTTGTTCCTTGCTGAAGTATTTGATACACTTTAACGTGATTGTCTCCCTCGGGCGTCCACGACTTCACTTTCGCCTGCGTACCATTTTCACATTTATTTTTTTTGTTCTGTGAAAAAAAAATGTGAATGTGTAAGTGGTATTGTGGTATATAGCGGGTACAAAAGGCAAACGGCGTTATTATTTCATATTTGTAACACGTGAGTACCTGTTTAAAGTAATGCTTATTTTTATGTCTAAAGGTTAATCTTGCCCATTGTTTCAGTTGAATTCAGATTATCTCAAGATTAATTTAATTGTGTATTATTAAAAAAAAATAACTCAAAGTTAATCTGGTGGGCGCTTTTTGGTGCTTATGTAGATATCGTATATCTTTTGGCGGTTTAGAAGATTTACAAAATGGTTCTTAATAAATAATAACATTATGTTAAATATCAGTACGTAATTTAATTACCAAACTTATTCTATTTTAAGAACGGAGAATTGAAATCTTTACTACCTACTCAAAACACAATAATTAATAACACGGCCAATTGAAGATCGCGCTCTGTGAATTAATAATAAATTGTTCATTGCTAATTTTGAACGAAGATAGAATGTCGTGTAGATCTCAAAATTCGCATCTTTCTATAACCTCCAACATCGTCTTATAATTAATATATGTACATAATCTCATCTCCTGATCTAATTTAATTTGACACCTTTTCACGTCTCAATTTCAACTCCCAACCTCAAACCGTACTTTGTTTTGGATGTCAATACAAACAATTCATCCCATTTATGAATCATGGGTGAGACAGTGAAAACGTTTATCTCACGCTTACTTGAACGAAGAAAGCCATTATTCGTCCCACGAAATCCACGCGCCAGTCTTTTACAATTTGTTGTAATATTTCAAATCTAATTTAGTCCCGGATGGGGCTGTTTCCTCACGCCCCCCACGGAGTCCCACTTGCCATTTATTTGTGCAATATCTGGTTTGACCAAACCAGTGCCCAACCTCAACAAAGCTCCGTATTATACATACAAGCTGAGTATACACACATGTAACAAAACGCAAAACGTTTCATGAATTATGGGAAAGGAATGAAGCAACAGCAAACGGCGCGAAACGCCACTTGCAGTTTCCCATAATTCGTGGTTCGTAGTTCGTATCGCGTTTTATTACATGCAATGTATACACAGCCTTGACTGCATATAAGAATCTGCAAGCTGAACCGCGAATTATGGGAAAGGAACGAAGCAATCGCGAAATGTAGATTGCGGTTGCTTTATACCTTTCCCGTAATTCGTGGATCGGCTCGTGTCAAGGTTCGCAAAGGCATGCGCGGAATTACTTATTTATTTATTCTAATAAATCACGAATGCATCTGTAACCAGAAATAATATTCATGTTATTTAGGAAGTGAAGCCACATCGCTTCGTCGTTTGTCATTATTTTTACCATATATGTTCTTTCTTATAACTAAATAGATAAGGGGGCATACATTAATTACGTGAGCAGTTTTCTTCCAATCTAGACCCCTACCCCCCCCCCCTTGGTGAGATAAATATTCGTTTCAAGTAACGTGAGATTTTGCTGGACCCCCCCCCCCTTTTGAGCTCACGTAATTAATATATGCCCCTAAAGTTCCATTCACACAGAAAGTTATTGTTCCGATGTCGTTTTTGCATTCCGTGTGCGGGCATTTCAGTTCCTGTCAAATTCCATATGAAACGGAATGGCAAAATCCTTTTGGGTTTTTGAAGAATCTCCATAATAAACTACGATTCTAAATTTGTTGATATCGAAATATTGATGTATTATATCTACCAAAAGCATTTTCTTAAAAACTGTGTTTGGGAGTCCAATGCATCATTACCTTAGTCTTTCTTGACTGTCCTCTAGGATGGCATTTATTCAAAATAAACGTTTTGACCATGCTCCTTTCATTGTGTGATCTGTAGAACAATAGAACAGGTAAAGATAAAGTCGTCCCAAGTTTTGCACTACCTGCATCTATCTACCCGTGCTGTCTAAAACCTTAAAATTTGCAAACACTAGAACGGCGTGTGGGTTACCCGCTTAACCACAAAGTGTGTAGATATAACTTTATGTTTGAACTTTCTCTATAATCCTCTTTCACTTTTCTTTAGCTGACCTTTGTCTATTTTTAAGCAGCCCTTTATACTATTCCATCGTGTGTCGTGTCATAACTACCAACCTAGTTCGTTACACTCTGAGTCATTAAACTTTCCATCATTTTCCTGACTAGACTGTCCAGACTTTGTTTATTGATCTTTGATTCGTTCTATCACACGCTTCCTTTTTTATCTAATGAACTACTACACCAAGTAATCGGTTACTCACATTATTTGAGAATAGGTACTCAATAAAACTGCATTTAAAAATAATGTCAGTAGGTTATCAACAGAACCAGTTCATATCATAGTCCATCTATTATACCTACTGTTTGCCTTGTTCACAGGACACAGGTTACTCGATACTCAATTCTATACTTTGAACGACACGATAAGCACTAAATAAATAATTACCGATCTAACCGTGTTTTTTTAATCCCAGTTGACATGAGTGTGTTATTTATATTATATTTATAAGATGCTTACGTTATATCGCTTGAATTTTTTGCACAGTTCAAAGAAAGGGTAGATGGTATTATACACGGTGTCCTCAATCTACATCACATAGAGAACCCCAAAAAAACTTTTTCCATCTGAGTATTTAGATTTTTCCTTTTTTCTATTTTTTTCGGCAAAGGGTTAAAAAACTTTTGGAGCCGGATCTACGTTTCAACGCATTTTAACATAAGTGCATTTAACAACTGACATTATAGATTTTTTTTAAATTGAGCTAAAAATTTCAATTTACTCTACTTTACAATAAAAATTTCGATTTACTCGAAAACTAAAGCTCACCAGTTTCCTGCTTGGACTACAGTTTTCGGACACCATGTATAAGCTAATTCATATCGTATGAAATCAAAACATTTATAGAAATACACACTTCTGCCTTTTGAAAAGAATGTTAGTAAAAACTTACAAATATTTCAATAGTCAGTGTCTACGAAGTAAAAATATATATGTATTGGTTTTTCACAAAAAAATTATTCTTTTCCGAGGTGGAAATTATTTCAGTTTGCCCTGGTGAGATACTTCTCATTCAGAATCTAAACCTGACCTTAGTTAGATTTGATCAATAACCATAATTATCTGAATAGCAAAGTTCTTCCCAAACTTTCTCTTTCCTGTAAAACCCACAGGCTGTTAGCAGCTGGACACGAAAATGCGCATACCTCACCTCTGCGTTCATAAAAATAATATACGACTGCAAAGTTTGGGTCGCCTTTACCATCAGGTAGGTAACCTTCTGTCACCTGACCGCTTCCGTTTTTGTAAACATATTCCTGCTATTATATGAATACCTACAACTAGGTGCCCTTTCTAGGCGCGCCTTCCGGTGCTGTAACAGGCAAGCAATCATTCAACTCTATCTGATTACTTTCGCCAAAAAATTGCGGGCATTCCGTCGACCTTGATAGTTACTTATCGTCGGAACAGCCGCGCTAATTTTTCGAGACTAATCGCAAATTAATTAACAAAGGCGCTAAATCCACTATCGCTTCCAGGCGCGTTGACTGGCCAAAGTCGCAGATATACACTAGAGTGAGTGCTGATTGCTGATATCGCTCGTGTTCGCATACACAACAAAATCTCCTGCCCACCTTTGCAAGTCGGCAGTGTCAGCACGGGTCTCCGCGCGCGCTAACCAAAACGCGACAGCGATTTTATTTAGTTTTTATAATAACTAGTTAATTATTATAAGTGTTTTTATTTTATTTATTTGTTTTTAAATTCCCTGTGTGGATTGTTCTAGAATCCAAGATGTACATCGACGAGAGCACGTGAGTTGTCGTTTTCTATTATGTTCCGTGTACTGTGTTGTGAAAAAATTATCAATAGTGTGATCTCGATACTAGCATACATTTTAGTTTCTCTTGTTAGGTGTTGTATAACGTGACAAGTAAGAATCACGTGTCGCTGTTGTATACGCGTTTCTTTTTTACCTGTATCAAGTACCTCGTCAAACATGCTGCAGGTATTTTTTAAGTTGTCGACGGTTGTGCGGATGCTTATTGTTGTAATGACTATTTTACCAACCTCTACTCTGTGGATTTGAAGTACTTATTTTATATTTCAATAAGCTTCTCTTATTACTCTTAAAACGGTGTTTGTACAAAGTAATAATAAAACAATAAACTTTCGCGGTAGCTTTTCTTGTTGGCGTTGGTCTGCAGATGAATTTAAACATTTTAAATTCATACTTCTTCTATCGTCTTTTGAACAAGTTTGCCAGTTTTGCCGGCTCACAAAGTACTAAGTATTATAACCGGTAGGTAGGCAGATCTTTTGGACTTTGCCAATTATATGTCGTTTTTGCAAAACCGGCTTCGTGGCTTTTTATCCATCCAAGCTATATACCTTAATCAAAAAATTATCTACAATAACTATTACATTCATACGATACGCCATTTTTGTAGAATAAAATTAATATACACGTGTCTTGCATGCCGCAGTAAATGTGAGGGCAAAATATCATAATCACTGTACACTAAGTACGCAAAGAATAATGAAAACATGGCCGAAACTGTCAAAACACATGAAATTTTAAAACTTATCGACAGAAAATGGAAATTTAATGCATCTTTTTCCATCTCCCCCCTTCTAAAATATTTGTATTTTATAGTAATTAAGTTGACCGGCGCGGTTTAGGGGTAAGGCTCTTGACTCGCAATCCGAAGGTCACGGGATCGAATCCCGCCGCGGGCAAATAAATTTTATTTGATTATTTTGTGTTATTTCACAATTAATTCATTTAAAGTAATATATAGTATATTTACGGCACATTCCAGGGCGGAAGATATTCTCAGTATCGCCCTGGTGTAAGATCACCATTCAGAATTGAAACGTTGCTTGAAATGGCTTTAGCCATGTTTGGTGACCAGATCGGAAGTAGCTAGTCAGATACATCCCCACCTTCCTCTTCTATATTTCCTTCCCCTTGCCCTTTACCTTCAGCCTCACAACATACCCCAATTGGGGGTGCCATGGTCTCACTGGGTTCAGACGGGAGCAGCTGAGACTCTTGTGAGGTATTCACATTAAAAAAAGCTGATTCTGTGTTTTCGGTATATTAATACGTGAAGCGAAAACTTTGTAGGTACCCCTTTTTACGAAAATTGCGCGGACGGAGGAGTATGAAATTTCCCACACTTATAGTTTATATAGAGAAGGAGTGCAGAATGCTAATATTTTTTTTAATTATGCGTAAAAAATAAATTAATTATGGTCGAATTTCAACCATTGGGCGACCACTAGTAAAAAAATATTTCTATTAAGCGAGTCCCAGCTACTCTGGAAGATTGCAAATACATATTTAAACCGTCTTTGCAATATTTTTTTGTTTTTTTTTCGATGTAGGTATACACTGCGATCAAAAAAACATTTCAGTATTTATAAACAACACAATAATAGATACATGTGTCCATTACCTCACTAAATTCAAGGACTAGTGTTAATTTAGACTGCTTACTAAAGGTAAGGCTGAAGTTACACGGTTCACTCGGATGAAGGTTTACTCGATGAAATGTTCCATTCTCGTTTCACCGCGTGTTAAGACGGTTCCTTCGAAAGAAGAGTTCACTCGACATTCTCGCCAAGAAGTCGTCGAGCGTAGTCGCGGCGCGCATTGGAATTCTTATTAACGTATCCAAAAACTAAAAACTGTTTTGGAAAGGTGATGAAATATGCTTCCAAAATTTATTATTAGAAATAACCACGTAATTTTTTAAATAGAATAATTTTTAATGTAAACTTTTAAAAGTTTAAAAAATGGCTCTCCTTGCGTTTATTCTAACTAAAATTACTGGTATAAAAAAAATATAAAAAACACACTTACTTTGTTAGACCAGGGTTTCCCAAACTTTTTCTGAACACTTTGCAAACCCGTAAATTTTAACGGAACACTTGGGTTATTTTTAGGTTGTGTAATTTCTAAAAGTAAAAATTAAACAAAAATGTTATGAAACATTATTTATTTAGGATATAACAAATTGAAAGTAAACAAAAGAAAATGGAATAAATAAAGCAACTAATGACTTTTACGATTTACGATTGAGTCCGTGAACTGCATATTTTCTTGATATCAGACAAAATACGGGTAAGTCGGATTCTAATATCGAATGTGGCGTCGAAACAGTTCCTGCACTTAGAAAATCCCGTTTCTCATAAATAGGTTGTAAAAACGGAAGTAAAACAATAATAGCTTGTTTTGAAAAATTGGGGTATACTTCTGACAAACTCACCCAGATATCATTGAAAGGCTGATCTTTGTATTTTTGTTTCAAGTCAGAGTCACTAATTAAATAAATTAGATTTTTATACCCACTTGCGCTAAGGCCTACTGATTTAGCCATCACAGAAAATGGATTCCAAACCCAGGAATCGTCCTTACCGGTTTTAGAAAAATATGGCAAAAGAGTTGTTTTCAAGTTATGTACGTATTCTTAAAATTCTTTGGAAACCTCTTCAAATACTTCAAAATTTAATTCATTCAAACATGTCATACACGGCTGTCGTACACATTCGTTTATGA
Source organism: Limnephilus rhombicus (assembly GCA_929108145.2). Lineage (NCBI taxonomy): Eukaryota > Metazoa > Arthropoda > Insecta > Trichoptera > Limnephilidae > Limnephilus > Limnephilus rhombicus. Next base: position 27,574,838 of record OV815272.1, read on the forward strand.
CTGCCGTGGTCTAGAGGTAAGGCTCTTGACTCACAATCCGAAGGTCGCGAGATCGAATCCCGGAGTGCGCAAATAAATTTTATTTGATTAATTTGTGTTCTTCACAATTAATTCATATAAAAATAATATTTAGTATATTTGCAGCACGTTCCAGAGTGGAAGATAATGTCAGTATCGCCCTGGCGCAAGACCACCATTCAGAATTGAAACGTTACTTGAAATGGCTTTAGCCGTGTTTGCTGACCAGATCTGAATAGCCAGGTACTTCCCAATCTTCATCTTCTCCATCTCCTTTCCCTACCCACTACCGTCAGCCTCTTAACTTACCCCAATAAAATGAAGATTTACTGCAATAACGGCATTGGCTGTTTAAACGTCCATAAAGCTTAGTCTCTGTACCTGGAAGGGTCTAGTTCTAGTGCCTAACTTAAGAACTAATTTCTTGTGAATAATTTCAGTAGTGTTGAAATATGAATATGTTCTGGCTCTACTGCCTAACTTAAGAACTAATTTCTTGTCAATAATTTCTGTAATGATGAAATATGAATAATTAAAATAAATTCTTCCGACAAATCGTCGCGGAACCCCTGTTTAGGTTCCGCGGAACACAGTTTGGGAAACCCTGTGTTAGACAAATAAATTATAAACGTTTCTGTCACCTCACTTTTTTGTCGTTTCATACGAAAATAATTTATAAAAAATTCACAATGTTTCATAATTTTTTTTTTTCAAATTCGATCAGAAACTTTGGTTTCATAAAAGTGTACATTCGTATTATTTTGTGGTTAATTGTTATATTGAATCTATATAGAGCATTATTTTCTCTTTCCAGTACCGTTTAGATCATATTTTTCACTATGATAGTAAGGGAGAAACAACGATTTCTATGAAACGTGTAGGTGTTATTTCGAAAAGCGAACTAAACGAAGCATTTTGACGCCTGAGCCGCTACGGCTACTCGTCCTCACGCCAGAACATTCACGGCCGACTAATTCGCGAGTGAAAGACTATTCACTAAGTGTTCACACACATCTTTCGCGTTAAAATTAAATTAAAAATTCCGGTTGCGAGTGAACAGTGCCGAAGGAAGCATTCCAACATTCTTGGAATGCTTCATTCGGCACAGTCTCTCTTCACTTTCGTGTTCACACGGTTCATTTCGAGGGAAAGAGGCGGAATGAAATCACGAAATGAAAGATAAATGAACCGTGTGACTTAGCTTTAAGCTTCCACAGGTCCGCATTATTATATCCAGTGTACGAACGGATCGCATCAAATGGATTTATTAGTGCGTCCACTGCGGGTTCGATTTTCATAATTTTCATTCGAATTTTCGTAGCAGGAATAGTTGCCCCTCCGAGAATTTGCGTCGGCATTGTTGATGGTCACTGATGACTGATGAGGTTGGATAAGTGGACGCATTTCTATAACTATATCATCTATACAAAGAATTCTAAAATGCGTCCGATGCGCATCTGTGAACGCTTGCCTCAATGGCACGGTAATATTATTCGTGTTGTAGTTTGAGTGTAGGTAGATAGCAAAAAGTTGCGAGTTCAATAACCTGTAATATAAAATATTTTGGGTCGCAATCTTTATAACGTGCTTGCTTATGAGCATGCTCATTTCAATTTAATCGGTTTGCGGCTGCTCATTCTTTGCAAAAATATCAAAATGGCACGTTTGGGAGATGAGAAAACCTCGCTTTTCGTTATTTATTATAGAGGAATCACCAATGTCTTTGTAACATTGGATAAATAAAATACAATAGATATTCAAATTCTCCACAAAATCCCCAAAAGATCTCTTATATCTTACCTCGAAAATGAAATCTATTGAAATTAGTATTTAATTTTTTTTTCCTAGTCATTTTCGGATTTGTTGACATCTTGGACGCAAATTAGCCGTTTTATTGTCTTTCCCCAAAAGATTCTTAAATAAAAGGCCACTTGCCATTCTGACATTCTGTATTTTTTTATCGTATTTTTGTAACCCTGGCAATTTTTTGAAAATTTCAATCCGAAAAATCAGACCATTTTTTATAAACCGGAAAGACGGGAGATAATTTTATAGGTGCGAAAATACGATAATTACATAGCCGAAAATCATAAAAAAAACGTTTTCCACACGAATGGCACAGGGGAATAACGAGGCATACCAAAAATATTAAATCTCATACATATTTTTTTCCTTGATCTATCTTATTGATCATAAATCATTATAATGTACACGTATATACGTATAATATATACGTTGTACGTATAATATAATACAACGTATATACGTATAATATATATACGTTGTACATTATAATGATTTATGATCAATAAGATAGATCAAGGAAAAAAATATTTATGAGATTTAATATTTTTGGTATGCCTCGTTATTCTCCTGTGCCATTCGTGTGGAAAACGTTATTTTTCCAATGTAATTCAATTGTAAAATCCAATTTAATATACTTGTACTTGTAAATTATAATAATAATAGGAATATTATAAAATTTGATTTTGTTAAAATCAGCACCATAACCATTATACCTCTAAAACACGTACGGACAACATTAAATGTACGGGGTTCTCTTCATTACATCTGTCAAACCAAATGATAAGTTCGCAGAGAACAAACAATAAATCTAGTGAACGTTAAATGTCAAATTCAAAAATTCTCCTGAAATCAAAGTGATGCCATATAAAAAAAGATAAATCGGTGTGGAATTTTACAAAATTAAAAGGAACATTTTCGGAGACGGGACATTTTCATGTAGTGACGTCACGAGCCCAAATAATGGATTTATTTATTTAAAAAATAAATAAAAAACTGTACATTTCTAAAAAAATGCTCTGACCACTGAGCTATGGGGGCTTATCAAATACCCGCCAAATTACCCATAGCTCAGTGGTCAGAGCATTCGACCGGCAATCGGAAGGACACGGGTTCAAGTCCCGTTGGCGGCAAGTATCTTTTCTCGGAAGATTTTTCAATGTAAATGAGTGTTTCAGGCTGACAATTATTGCTTGTAATAATTCTCTAGTTTTGTTCCAGCAGTATAAAGATTTTCATCCAATGCCCTATTTTTGCTTATGAGCATTATTTTGTTTTATTTATATTCAGTTCTAGCCCAAGTTCAGCCCGAAACACTCATTTACATTGAAAAATCTTCCGAGAAAAGATACTTGCCGCCAACGGGACTTGAACCCGTGTCCTTCCGATTGCCGGTCGAATGCTCTGACCACTGAGCTATGGGGGCTTATCAAATACCCGCCAAATTACCCATAGCTCAGTGGTCAGAGCATTCGACCGGCAATCGGAAGGACACGGGTTCAAGTCCCGTTGGCGGCAAGTATCTTTTCTCGGAAGATTTTTCAATGTAAATGAGTGTTTCAGGCTGACAATTATTGCTTGTAATAATTGTTACCCTTTGTGCTATGCATAAAAATCTTGTCTAAACGTTAGTTTATAAATTAAAAAAAAAAAAAATTAAAACTAGAGAAGGTACAGAATAGTGTATACTTGGGCTGCAATGTAAATGATGGACGGGATCCTTCGGTTGAAATCAAATGCCGCATTGAGCAAGCTCGTGCAACCTTTATCCGCATGAAAAATAAGTTCTGCAGTCATGATCTCAACCTTGGATTACGAATGCGAATGGTCGGATGCTACTTGTTTTCAATGTTATTTTATGGAATGGAAGCATGGACGCTTACTGAAGAACTAATTAGGCGACTTGAGGCATTCGAGATGTGGATCTACAGAAGAATACTTAAAATAAGCTGGATGGACAGGGTTACGAATGAAGATGTTATGGTTCGGATAAATAAAGAAAAAGAAGTTATTAAAACTATAAAAATCTGAAAACTTCAATATCTTGGATATGTGATGAGACATCCAGAGAAGTATGAGATCCTGCATCTCATAATGCAGGGAAAGATTGCCGGAAGAGGGGGCCCTGGAAGAAGGAGAACCTCATGGCTGAAAAACCTGAGACAGTGGTTTGGCTGGTCTACCGTGGAGCTGTTCCGGGCCGCAGTAAACAAAGTCCGCATACCCAACACGATAGCCAACGTCCGTTGAACGGACAGGGCACAAGAAGAAGAAGCCATTATATTCTGACTGGTGGTGGTCACTCACTAGGACCATACAGATATCTTTAAAAAAATTAAAAATTCTCTTACAAAAGCTTAAATACCTTGAAAACTATTATTTTGAATAATGAATGCTTCAAATAAATATAATAATTCAGTCTAGCATTCAAATGACAAGCAGCTTATTACAGAAGTGAGTTATGTCCCTCAGTATCCGAGCCATCCGAGCCCTGTCATCATTCTATAGTTAGTTTTTGCTATGAAACCATATTGAATAGGTACATTATTTTGTAACAAAAGTTTCCCACAGTTTTGAAAATTGACATTGAGAAAAATATAAATAATTTAAGTGTTTCCCTTTGTTAGCTGTTATTGAAAAACACTGGGCTTATTATCTTCTCATATACAAAAATCAATATTTGTTTGTTTGAATTTATGCGTTGTCATACCGTTCATCCGATTGCGATGAAACTTTGGTTAAGTGTTGTGCGCACGCCCGCGAAGCTTATAGGCTATATAATATATAATAATAATAATAATAATAATAAACGCACATTTTTACGAATAAGATAATACGTTTTACCTGAAAATTTTTACGAAATTAACTTAACGCTTTGGGGTATTTCACCATCCTCTCGATGGGTTATCCATATGATAACGTATATTAATAAAATAAATGCTCGCAATCGGGAGAGAACTTATCCGATATACAGACTACTCATAGGTTCGATTACCGAATAGTAAACTTGGACTTTATAAATAATAAATAAAAGAGGGCGCTGTACATCTTATATATAAAAATGAATCGCTGAATGTGTTACTAAGCGCAAATCTCGAGAGCAGCTGAACCGATTTCGCTAATTCTTTTTTTAGAATATTCCTTGAAGTACGAGGATGGTTCTTATGGAGAGAAAAATTAAGAAAATTGCGCAGAAAATTGGATAATCTCAGAAAACCTAACGACTATCGCACGTTTGACAGTTTGCGTGTTTGAGAATGACATTTTGCAAAACAATGATTGTTAAATCAGGATTCTATTTTTGAAAATCTTTAAGTTACTCCCCTAATAGTTTGAATCGAATCAAGAATTTTAGATATTTTAAATAGGTACCTGTGTTAGGTACCAAATTTAATATACATGAAAAATGGAAATTTAAATTGTAAAAGGTGGCACGCGGGCTGTTTAAAAACTGAATGTATTGGGATTGAATATATGGAACGCGGGAGGAGGTTTGGCGGGACAAGGGAGCGGGAAAGGGAAGAGGGAAGGTGGAAGGGGAACCAGGGAGGGGGAGGGGAACCTGGGAGGGTGGAGGGGGACCTGGGAGGGGGAGGGGAACTCGGGAGGGGGGTTCGCGGAACGGGGGAAGGGGGGGGGAGTGGAGTTGTGAGAGGGAAGGTGGAGGTGGCGGAGGGGGAACGCGAGAGGGGAAGAGGACGCAGAAGAAGAAGGTGAGGCGGAAGGGGAACGAGACGAATGGGAAAGGACAAGGGAGAAACAATTTCTTTATTAAATGGCATAGCAACGCATGGGACCAGCTAGTATTTATAATATATTTCTACAATTTTACTTCTAACTATAGACTAGACAAGCCATTATAACAACTTATGGCTAAAATTGCATTCCACCAATTCGTCGATCACTATATGCACTGAATACTTTTTACCAATGAGCGCGATGCTACGTAAAAATGTACGTATAAACATTGTTTTATTTATCCTCTGTGCAGGTAGAAAATATAGGGGACCATAATTAGCTGGGGAGGTAATACAAGTTATGTTATTCACGGAGAATGATTGGATCAATTGGAAATATAAATTATATGGTCTTACTATGATTCTTGAATTGCACTTTTCTTGATCGTTATGACATGATTTATTCTTGTTTACGCCATTCTAGATTGACACATTACTTAATAAACTACAAGTTTATGATGTGCGTATTTTGTTACCCACAAAGCTATATCTTCTTTTATTTTACAGGTTTATGTTTTATCAATATGCATAATAGCTAGGTATTACGTAATTACAATAATTAAGTAAAATAAAAAGGATTTTTCATGACCCTGTGCTGTGAATTAAATTAACTAATACCTCATGTCATAACATGCGTACTAATAACAATAACTAATAAGTTATCATATTTTTCTGGTCAGCCTTACAAAATAATTAGACTAATATTTCCAATATATAGATTTGACAATATATAGAAACGTGGTAGAAATCTCATAGTAGTAACCCAAAGATGAGGTATTGGCTTCGATTGCCATGCGTTGTGTAAGGTCTTGTCCTACCAGTGCATATTGCATTAAAAAAGTACCAAAATGCCCTCGTGTGTTATGAAAAAATGTTTCCATTTTTATTTATTTATCTATAAAAAGTATATTTACCTAGGGTTTTTGATGCCTGTCTCACTAGGATATACCTGGGTCGAGACAGGCGTAGAGGTATATAAATGAATATTGTAGTTACAAGAATATTTAAGGTAAAATACATATTAATTTGAATAGAATTAAAACAGAAAGGTGATTGGAGGAGTGGGTAAATCTTTTAAAGAGAGTTATCTTATAAATGTTGGAAAAGATGAAGTAAAGTAATAAATGGGTTAAGTCGTATGTGAATAGTTATTTCTGTCTATGTGTTACGTGGCAAACGCTAATAAAAGCCAAGGAATAACATTTCATTCGTAAATACATGCTAATTATATATTATTATAAAAAATACAAATATTTCAATTGTTTCCTGAAGATTTTTAGCTCTATTGGAGAAAGTGAGATAGCAAATAATAATAATAATGCTCTAATAAAAGTAAAGCATTGGCTTGACACTAACCTCCTCACACTTAACATCGACAAAACACAATGTATGACATTTTCCATACGCAAACACAATATACCCAACAACTGCCCTAAACCAATCATCCACACGTGTCCACTCAATTTAGACACTCCAGAAACCACATCTAATATTAATTGTACGTGTTCGACCCCCAAATCATCAAAAGTAGTTATAATATTTGGGAATAATCATAGACAACCAACTACGTTGGGAAGCTCACATCGGTGACACAGTAAAAAAACTCCATAAACTCTGCCATCTATTCTTAGATCTATCTTAGATTTACAGACTCTAAGAAGCGTATACTTTGCCCTTTTCCAATCCATAGCAACATACGGTATAGTGGGATGGGTTGGTTGTGCTGAATCCATTATTAGACCAATTATTATAGTTCAAAAACTAATTTTGAGAATTATATTTAAATGTCAACCTACCCCATCCCTCAAATGAACTCTTTGCCAAAATCAGGGTCTTAGATATTCGACAGCTATTCACTAAAACAAGCATTTGTTATATACGAAAAAATAATCTACTAATCGCTCCACAACATCAAGCACACACCCGCTTTTCATCAAACCTGGGTTGCGTGGTCCCTAAAACTAATACCTCATTCGCTCAATGACAATTCTGGTTAATCGCTCCTAAAATATATAATGCTCTGAGTACTGACATAAAGTCAAGTAATTCTAAGTCTCTTTTTATAGCACGTGTACAACATTGGATTTTCGAAAGGGGTCGAGCGTACTTCAAAGAATACATGAGTTGTTGACACTGCATTTTAATTATTAATTTTTGCATTTCAAAATTTTTATTTCCATTTTTATTTCTATTTTTCTTTAAAATGTTATTATTTTTTTTTCTCTTAGTTTTTCACTTAACTTTATTTATGTTTTAATTTTAATTTATATACCTATATGTTTTAATTTATATATTTGTATAGAACACTTGAGTTCTTAACACATAATCTTTATTATTAGTTTATGTATTTTAAAATTTGAATTTTCATTTTTATTTCTATTTTTCTTTAAAATATGTTTTTTTTTTCTCTTTATTTTTCACTTACTTTTAAGTATTTCTTAATTTTTATTTAGTATGTTTAATCATCTGTTTTAATAAAATAGTATTTATTAAATCGTATTTAAAATATTAAATGTACGACTACCACAACACGGGTATTAGCCTAGCAGCCAAAAAAAAAGAAATATCTGTAACTAATAAATTTTATGAAATAAAAATAAATAAATAAATAAAAAAAATGTAGCAACACTTAAGTATAAGGACAACCTAGGACAGTAGGCCGTCTCATACAGCACTCCGAATTCGTCGTAGTGTAAGCGAGAAAACGTATCTTGGCATCTCATTCGAACCCGTGATGTAGAATGTAGTATTCGGTGCAAATACGAAAATGCCGCCCAGTCCTATATCTATGTCGTTCATACACACACTCTTTGAAAGTTTATCTTTATCATAGATGAATAACTTTTGAATTAGGAATTTACTGAAAACATGGTAGTGTTTCTTACTTGCCATTTTTAATCTTGAGTTTGCAAGACAATGGTGAGTCTAAATTAATGTATTGTATAACGTCATTGATATTTCCAGTTTTCTGAATTTTATAATAAATTTCAAATTATCATTGCATTCTTCCAAGTATGTTTTTTTATAATTTTTTTTATTTATTACTGCAATAAACATTACCAATCATTATTATTACAATCATAGTAAACAAAATGAATATCAATGCATGCAGAATGAAATAAGTATTCATATTTTATGGTAACTCCAAACTCCGGTAGTTCAGGTGTTCAAGTGTTTTCATAATAATTGTAATAAGTATTAGGTAGTATGAAAAGAACAATCATGATTAAGAATGATAAAACTTTAAAAGTCAATAGATTAAGTTGTTAAAAAACTATTGTGTTTTTAACTACTTAATCTATTGACATAAATACCCTTATCTAAATACAGCAAATATATTTGTTAGATATGATTTGAAATCTTTATGGCCAAAATTATTACCGTGATTTGTTTTTGAGGTATTAGTTGCATCACCTCCTTCTTCAGTCAACGATTCGGACAGCATTACAGTGTCCATCATCGAATGTCCCAAAAACAAATCATGTTAAAATTATATGTTTTTTTTAAAGTTCATTTTAAATGTTATTTTTAGATAGTGTTTCAAGGTATCATTCTTGTATATATCGGATATAACAAATTATATTTATTACAGTTTTTTTTAGAAAAGGGATCATTTTATATGAAACAATGACTAAATTCAACCCCCGTATCACAATGGGCCGGTATTTCAGTTGCTTTTTATGCTCGGCTTGAGAGATATTGGCGTTGGTCAAGTTGCAGCAGGGTCATCAGGAAGGTGTTCTGACAATCCAATACAACTCATTCCTACTGGAAAAAAAACCGGCACTATGAATACTGCAATATTTTGTTCCATCTCTGAGAACTCTTCATTAATAAATACATTGTTTTAACCTTTAAGTACCGAGGTGCCGTTTTAGTTACATACTCGTAAGTACCGACGTGAGGTCTGCTAGACCACCATAGTTTTAATATAAAAAATTAATGTATTTTTTCATATTTTTCTAAAAATATTGCTTCTATATATAGTGTATATATCTCTTATTGCTTGTGTAAAATAAAATATAAGGATTTACATGTTTAGATGGGTAGGAATATCTCCGCTCACCGCTCAGAGATATTTCGCATCTAAATGTCGCGAAACTCATTTAAATAAATAACACTTTCATATTTTATATAGCTAGATTTATTAACACAAAGTACTTCAAAGGTTACAAGAGTTATCCGCGACAATTATTTTAACGCAAGCGAATTTACTTATTTTTACTGGCGAATGCTAGCGGGGAAGAAAGCCGATGACAGAATGAACTAGAACGTTACGTCAAATCCGAGCTCACTTCTGTCATCTGCGCATTACGACTGCGCAGGCAGTGTTGTCAGTTTAAAAATGATATCAGGGCACAAAAATAATATACGCGGTGCCTACAACATGTTTATTAATAATCGTAAGCATTTAAATCACAGATGTCGATATTTTGGAATAAAAAATTGGCTTTTACCTTAATCTTAATATATTTTAATTACACTGTTTTTTTTTCCTCAAAAATAATTTTTTCTTAAAGTTTAATAGCTAGGTAAACTATGAAAATATAAATAATCAGCAGTTTTAGGAAAAACCACAAGGCATCAAGTTGTAGGAAGTATAACATATCACAAACAGTCTTTGCACACATGTTTCGTGCAAGTGTCACATTTGTAAGCAGTCTCTCATTTTAGTTTTGAGGGACAGATATAACAGAGTTTTCTAGGTTGATTACCCTCCATTTCCCTTACATTTTCCGGCGCATCTTACCCAAGAACTCTTTATCGACGAGCACAATTCCCTTGGAATGAGGCCATGTTTCATATTTCTTCCTAGTGGCAGGAACACTGTTATTTTAAAGTGAGGTTGCCCATTACATGCCAGAAGAGCTTGGTTGATTTATTGTAACATTTGACAGAAAATAAAAGAGGAAACCCATATAATCTGAAAAAAGTCGCATCCAAAAAAAGTTACATAAGTACCGACGTGTGGTCTGACAGACCACTCGCGATTTTATAACAGCCTTAACTTACCGAAATCATACCAACCGACACTAACATTCTCCACGAACACTGTTGGGCAATTACTCAAGGGGAAGAGAGAAGAGCAGGGTAATACTTGCTAACATAGGTAACTAGACTTTTCGAGCGCTCAAGGTGTCTGTCAGAACACATGTCGGTACTTAAGGTTAATATTCTTTTCATATAGAAAATAATGTTATGTATGTATGTTCAAACATATATTTCAGCCAAGAAAAAGTGTTTTTATTAAATTATAAATGTGACGAAGAGTATCTTTCATAGTACTTATTCTATAAAATTTGTAATGTCATTGTACTCTGAAACCAAACCAGTGCAGTAAAACCACAAGTTAATTCATCCAAACTAAAACTGCTAATAAAGATAAGGTTAAATGAATGAGGAGATACCTCGGATTAGTGATTTTATGTGTCATTAACATTGCATATTTTTTTCAGTGTTGAAAGTGTGTGGGTGCTGACGGCCATCAACGCCATCAGAGCCATCACCTTTGTCTACGACATCCTCACATTCCCCGTGCACCTCGTGCTGCAGCGGCCATGGCAGAAGAGGGCCATGTCACGCAGGGTCAAGGTTAGTACAACAAACTTTTGTAGCTACCAAGACTAGCAAACCTTTGATTTCTGCAGCTGGTCTCTCTCGACCCATCGTCTTGCACTGCGGCGGTAGGGATGGATTCAAAGGTCCGTCACTCCTGGACACACTGGCCCCTAGACTCCTACCCACCCCTCATATCTTTTCCTTCCCTAAACTTTAAAAAGATCCTCCACACACCATCTCCAAAGATAACATAGACCCTGAGGGAAATTATTTTCCTTAGGTAGTTTCCTATGTGTGGGGCAAATTTAAAAAAAAAGAACTACTAATAAGTCATGCCCTTTTGCGCATGGCTAAAGAGCGTCTGCGCACCTTCTTTTGCTTGTGGTATTCCTATAGAGCTTGTGGTATTCCTATAGAGTTTCAAAATAATAGTAGCAAAATCCTTTTGCTACTATTATTTTGAAACTAAAGCAGCCTATTGCTTAACCTTTAGTTGTGATAGAAATAATTAGTTGTAAATGTAGTTTTGTTATTTTTTATTCCATTAATTTAATATGTACAAGTGATCTTCCGCGTGGTTATTATTTATTATAATAAAATATAAATACATCCGCAACTATTAAATCTACAAAGTTTTGAATAGATGTGCTTTTATGGTAACATCTAAAGACTTAACAGTTGATACAGGTGGATGTATCTTCTCAGAATGTAGTTTCTAACAACGTAACATCAATATTTGAAGTAGAAAACATGTAGGATTATGCTAAAGATGTCAAGCAGCTAGTTTTGATATAAAATACTTGGAATCACCTTTAAAAATACCTAGAATTTTTTTTTTTTTTTTGTACAATTGTGTCAAAGGCAGTTAAGGGGCCGTTCAAGTATTACGTAACGCACTTGGGGGGGGGGGGGGGGGGTCTTGTGAAACATTACTGTGCGTTACGAGGGGGGGTTTGAACAACGCGTTACGTAACATGTTTTTCTTTATTTAGATGAAAAAAACTAGGTAAATAAAATCTTCCAACTTGGCAATCCTTTTCTCGAAATCTCTTGTTTTATTTATTACCGCAAACGCGATTAAAACAAGAAAAAATGGTATTTAAGCGACTTTCCAGTACTTTGCGCAACTTAATTGTGACTTTCAGATAAAAATTGTCACTTGAGCGTTACATAACGTTTAGAGGGGGGAGGGATGGAACGGAAAAATGTTACGACGCGTTACATGGGGGGGTCAAAAATCTTTAAAAATTGCGTTACGTAATACTTGAACGCCCCCTAATGTTTGAATAATCTATTAGCATCATCTTATTGCTAATGCCTGGATCACAAGGACCGAGTAGAGTGGCGAGACAGTTGGATGGACGAGTAGGTGATTGTTTAAACGTAATTTTTAATTTGGCACCGAGTCAGTCAGTCAGTCAGTTCAGTTGCTCCGCTGCAGACTAGTGTGACAATGAATCGCAAAAAGACAATTAAAAAAATTATGAAAATTCTCATACCGCTCCTAGCACGAGAATAAAGATTTGGACAAGACCATGGATTTTGAGGAGATCTGATTTTGGTGCCACGAACACTGTTTTTAGTGAATTACATTATAAGTGGATCGCAGATTTTTAATTTTATTTTTTACTTCTTGTATCCCAAATCCGGTAATATCCATTTCTTGAAGTATTGAAATGTATGCCGCATCACATTTTGGTTTTAATCTATAGTCTATAAACTAAAAGTCCCATAAACATGGGTGAGTTTTATATACATATATGAATGAATTTTAACATTGTCTCAAAGTCCCATTTGAAATTAGCCATGGTAGGTAGCAAACACAAACACAAAAACTTGATGAAAATACAATCACAAAAATCGCGCGAAACGGTAGTGTGATGCGACCGACAGTGGTGAGTACGAAATGAGTGCATGTTTATACCAGCCGAGTGGACCAGCGAGTCAGTGCGGAGAAGTGCGGGGGTGTGTACTCGGCCCAGTAAGTAGAACTGGGTCCGAGTGCCTGTCTCGCCCATCTACTCAGTCTGTGTGATCCACGCAAGGTAGTATTGATATATATTTAAAAAAAATTTTTTTTTTTTTTTTTTAATTGTACAACAGATTAATTATCCAATTACCGTACAATTTTCTCATTTTGACAGTCTTACATCTAGGAAGATAATTAGAATACAAAAAAATCTTAAGGTTTTCTAAATAAGAGTTATACAGGGTGGCGCAAAATTAATCATCCAATTTTGTTTTTGAATAACCTTTTTACTAAATAAAAAAAAAAATGATTTTGAGTAATAGAAATCTTTATTTGGACTTTTAAATTTTTTTCTGTCAAGTGGAAAAGATGATATCCGTCAAGTGGCTGCCGCCAGTGTTGATACACATTTGTGCCCGTTTTATCGCATTTTCCGTGACTTTCCGCAAGATTTTCGGTGATAACTGTTCGCATTCCTGTCGAATATTCTTCTAAGGGCTGCGATTGTCTGAGGCTTGTTGGCACAAACCTGCGACTTCAAATAGCCCCAAAGAAAGAAGTCTGGGATGGTTAAATCGGGCAATCTTGCTGGCCATGCCAAATCGCCAAAATGAGAGATTACGCGACCAGGAAACGCTTCCTTCACAATATCCATTGTGGCTCGTGCTGTGTGCATGGTTGCACCGTCTTGTTGAAACCACATGTTCACCAAGCCCCGCTCATCCAATTCCGGAAGTAAGAAGTTGTTTATCATGGCACTGTAGCGTTCGCCAGTAACAGCGACCGTAATGCCAATGGCGTCCTCAAAAAATATGGCCCAATCACTCCTCCTGCGTGAACCCTGCACCACGCAGTGGCTTTGAGTGGATGTAATGGCTTTTCGTGCATCACATGCAGATTTTCAGTGCCCCAGAAATGAATATTTTGCTTATTGGCGTAACCGTTTAAGTGGAAATGCGCCTCGTCAGTCATGATAACTTTCGACACAAAATCGCTAAAAGCGTTTAAGCTTAAATCGACACAATTATTCCATGCTCTTGCGGAGTATAGCGCTCCATTGCTTGTCTGTTTGTATTCTGCAGCTGTGTAGTTCACAAATGTCAAATATGATTGACTTACGACGCCATTTGCAAAAATTATAACATCTTCCAATAGGGTGATTAATTTTGCGCCACCTTGTATATATCTAGTGTTTCCGATATTTCATTCAACAGCACCATTCCCCTTGTCATGCTATAACATCTGTTCTGCCGTATGATATTATGTCTCTATCTCAGAGGCATTAGGCGATGATATCCATTTTTACCCAAAATTATTATATATCTTAATTAATAATACCATGATTGTTAAATACATATATCATAATACATGGCCTTACATTTAAATCTATCTCTCTCTCTGGTTTCAATCCTGGGATTGGTTTGCAGCAATTTCATCTATTCATTTCTTCCACTCTTCCCTGTCTTGTGCGGCTCTTTTGAAGTCTGCATATGATGAGCAGCGCACGTCCACCAGCAGGTCCTCCAGGTACTCTCGGCGTGGGCGTCCCCTAGCGTTTGTCCCCTCGGTCATACCCTCCATTATGGCATGCAAGAGGCCTTCTTGTCTTATTACATGGCCGATCCATCTTGCGCGCCTTTCGGACAAGGTCCTGAGCAGGTGCCTTCCTCCTTCGATTCTTTGGAGAACCTCTTCATTTGTAATGTGGTCTCTCCAGGAAATTCCTAATAGTCTTCTATAGGACCACATATCAAAAGCCTCTAGTCTCCGTTTATCTCTTTTGGATAGGCACCATGTTTCGCAGCCGTACATCAAGATACTCCATACATAGGTCTTGATGAGGAGTATTCTCAGTTTCAGGTCTATATTATTCGATTCTATTATTTTCGACCTTTTATTGAATGCAAGCCTAGCCTGGTGTATACAGCTGTCGACCTCGCTCTTAGACTGACCGTCCCATGTTATTTTGCTCCCGAGGTAGACAAACTCCTTGGTGTTCTTTAGTGGAACTCCTGACATCTCTACTCTCATCTGATGTTGCCAGTACCGGATTATCCCTAAGGCAGAGTAGGCAACTGCCTAGGGGCCCCGCATCGGCTAGGGGCCCCGCGTCCCGAGAAAAAATGACTTGCTTCAATTAGTGAGCAACGAAGTTTTGGAAAAAGTCAGCTTTCAAGATGTTTTTTTTTTAAATTTTTATTAGGAACTTTAACAGGTTAATAACTTAACGTGCATGCATTAAAGAAAATAACAAATTATAGTACTTAGGTTATAACATAATAAATAACTAATGTTCACATCATGCACAAATAATAAATAAAAAGTACATAATTAAAACAAATACATAAAAATAGTTGTATTTTACTTTTCTTTCCTTCTATTTGTTGCAACTTTACTTAGTATCTGATGTGATTAAAGGTGCCGTGTGTGGTTTATATTGGCATTTGTTTTGTTTTATTTCTAAATTATGTGTTTAAAATATAAATGTTGTTCCAGCTTCAGTATGCACTACCTATCTCCTTGCTAAAATTCTTTGGGAAAGGTTGTCTGGAAGAGATCACTTTAGTTACAAGACGGCTCAGTGTAATGTTTTTGTAATAATATATATTTTTGTTTCTATGTATGTGTCCTTTTATGTGCAATAAAGGGTTATTGTATTTTATTGTATTGTATTCGTTTTTTAATTGAATGGGGTGATGGCGTACCTTTCGTAATGTAGTAAAAGAACTGATTAATTATGAATGAAAGTGCGTTTTGGTTGAAAAAATTTTTTTTTAGAAGTTAGGAAAGGGTAAAATTCAGTGGCGGACTAAGCCCGTCAGAAGCCCGGGGCGACAAAGTTGAATGATATTTTCCTAGGTAGTCAGGGGGAGTTTTTTTCGATTTTTTTAAATTTTTGGTCGCATTTTGAAGTGAAAAACGCGATTTTTGCTAAAAAATTTCGGTGAATTTGTTATTTTAAAATGGTAAAAAAAACTCCCTTTGACTACCTGTTGATTTATGTGTAGAAATAGTGTAGAAAATTTCAAAATTTTTTATACTCGAAATATACTTGACTCGAGCATGAGGGCCGGTCACTTGAAATGCTGTACCTTCGTTAGTTTTGCTCCGATTTTCATGAAATTTTGACACAATACTCCATATACTCACAAGTTTTACATTAAGAATTTTTTTTTTTAAAGTTTTAAAACTATCCCCCCCACCTTCCCTTAAAGCCTTGTTAAGGATTTGCTCAAGGGAACAAGGAGGCATTTGGAGGCCCCTTTAACCCCCCTCCCCCCCGTTAGTCCGCCATTCGCAAAGGGGCCCCGAGTCGTGCAATGCCTAGGGGCCCCGACATGATTAATCCGGCCCTGGATGTTGCGTTCGGCCTACAGTCAGCAGCTTTGTTTTGTCTTTATTTATCTTCATGTTGTAATTGTTTTGAAGAATGCTTTGCATGATTGTTAAGGCCTCTTGGAGTTCTTCTTCGCTTTCAGCAACCATAGCAATATCGTCAGCAAACCTTATCATATCCTTAAACTTTATCATAACCCTGTACAAATCACAAGTGCGCCCCACGGTTGAATTCGGCAGCCACCTCTGGTCTGGAGCTCCAAAATACCTGAAAAATACCCTCGACTCTGTGCAGAAACGGGCGGTCCGTTTGATAGATTCTCCCATCTTAACAGACGGATTGCAATCTTTAGAGCACAGGCGTCGGGTGGGAATGCTATCCATGTTCTACCGGTATTACAATGGAAGATGCTCCGAGGAACTAGCATCATTGATCCCTTCGGCACCGGTGCATAGTCGGGAAACACGCCAAACGCGTGCCCAACATTTGTACACGGTTGACATTTGCCACATGAGAACGGGTTGTTTCTTCGACTCGTTCTTGTGTTCAACAGCTCGGCTGTGGAATGATTTGCCGACCTCTGTGTTTCCTCCTTCCTTCTCCGTCTCTTCAAGACCAATGTTCATTCCTTCCTCTCCTCAAAAAGACCCTCCACACAGCATCCCAGATGACATAGGCCTCCTGCGTGGAGTTAACGTAAAAAAAAAATATCCACCTTTTGCCCGTGTATCTTTACACCTTTTCTGTGACTCATTCTCTCTCTCAAGTCATCAATCGCACTTTGTATATAAGCGTTAAAAAGAACAGGTGACAGAGAGCATCCCTGTCTCACCCCTTGTCTTATACTGGCTTCTTTTGTATCATTGTCACATCTAATTATAGCGGCCTCATTCTTGTAAAGCGCCTGGATTATTCGTCTATCTCTATATTTGATGTGAATTCTCTTCAGAATCTCGAAGAGTCTTTGCCATTCTACTTTGTCGAAAGCCTTCTCCAGGTCTATGAATGCGATGAATGTGTTTTGGTTTCTTTTTATTCTTTTTTCTAGTAGTATTCGTAGCGACAATATTGCTTCTCTGGTTCCTCCACCTCTTCTAGAGCCAAACTGGTCTCCGGAAAGGATGTTCTCTACTTTTGGTTCGATTCTTTTTAGAATGATATTAGTCAATATTTTTGAGGCATGGGATATTAGGCTAAGAGTTCTGTGTTGTTCACATTTCGTCGTGCCCGCCTTCTTTGGTAATCTATGCATAGGGTTAATCATCCCAAACAAGTAAAAATAATAGTTTTAGTTAAACATAAATTTGGTTAAATCCCATCTAAAATTTGGAGCAAAACGATTTAAGCCTACCGGGGCATCCAACACGGTCGATTGATAAAGGATTTTTCGATAATGTCGATAAATTATCATTGTTCCCAAGCACGAGTGTAGATTCCAATGTACAAAAAACAATTCACATTGAATAAGTTAAGAATACTTAGTCTTTGTGAACTGCTGTTTGTTCTTTGGCGATCTGCAGTCAAGCTCAGGAATGATGACAAATTACCGATAATCGATAAAACCTTTATCCGCTCAAGCAATGCCTGCCCAAATTTAGGTAGGTGTTTTAATTTTTTTCCAAAAACCTAAAAAATATGGGATAAATGGTGAAATCTAGGTGGATTCATTGGCTTTAAATCACAATAAGCAGTTCATATCTTTCCATATTAATATTTGGAGGTAAAATATATTAATTTGAATGGCAGAATGGAAAACCGAATAGAATGGAAAACCGAATACCTAGAAATCCCCATCGCTTGAGTGGTTATGGACCGACTGTGCTAGATACCCAGGTACAGAACAGACATATAGATAAAAAATTGACTAGTATGTATTTTTGTTTACAGGCGAAACCGGTGTACAAGGACGAAAATTCCATTGTGGTACGTGCGGTGGCGGAACCGAGCACAACGCACGTGTGGCTGGTGCGCGAGGGCGTGGACACTATGGACCGCATGCTGCGCACCGTGGCCAAGGAGCACAACCAGCGCCGCTGCCTCGGCACCAGACAGATCCTCAATGAGGAGGATGAAGTGCAGCCCAATGGGAGAATCTTTAAGAAGGTAAGCCGTACGAGACAAGACTAATGTCAGTCATGGAAAAGTAAGGCCTGGAATAGACGGACAGCAACAGACTGCTGTCGACTTAGCGTGTGCTTTTGAAAAATGAGGTGTGACTGTCACCCAAGGTGCTGCCCGTGTATTCCCGGCCTTAAATAATAAAGTATCACTTGTACAAGAACTTCAAATTTAAAATTATTACAGGTCAACTCTCGTTTGAGATTTTTCAAGGAGTCGAAAAATTAAACTCTTAAAACATGAAACTTCTTATCCCGGGAACCTTATAAAGGCGGTTTTACTGTGTATAAATATGACAGGCAAAAGATGGTCTATGACTCTTGTGATTACTATTGTGTTTATGGTTCTAGAGGAACTAATAATAATTAATAATATAATCATAGTTTTAAATATTTTTTTTATTCAGTAATAGTATTCATAGAAATTTATTCATATAAATTGTTGGATTGAAGTAGAAATTTCAGACAGAGAAATCTGTACGAATACATGATGCCACATTTCTCCATTTAAGAGTTTTTAATGCTTTCAGATCTCAGATTTCCTGCTCTAAGTTTAGTTGCAGTAAAATTAACAGTGAAAACTGTTGCAAAGATGTATGCCACATTTGTGCCATTTTTATTAATTTATCATCTAGTCGAATCATTAAACTTTCCAATCTCTTAATTGTCAACTTTTTCATATAAAAATGTGGCATAACCATTTTGTTTGGTGTCTGCATATTTGGCAATAATTAGCAAGTCACCAAGGTCAATATTATTTTCAGACAAATTTTCTAGAAAAAATTGGCCGATTCAAAACCGGCTCAACAAAGAATTGCAAATTTGTCCACACGGCAAAGTCGGCATTTTCAACATTTCCATACAGGCAAATTTGGCAAACTGACTCGATTACATATTATAAAATTATTCATACCACCCATCATATCAATTCTAGATATGGCGGCGTGTCTTATAAATTCGGTTGAATAATTCGGCCCACCTAGTAAACAACTCCCCACCTCATTTTGTCGCCTTGCTTCGAAAGCACAATATCTTTGGAGTAAATTTGATCCTTAACAAAAGATAAAAAGCAATACTTCTTGCGATCTTTTGACTTCAAAATAATGCACTTTGTCTGGACTTGGCTGATAAAACATCCATACTTCTTGTTTTACTGCTGCCAAAATTGTTCAGGGCACCGGAGAACAGCTATTTTTGACGAAAATAATTAAATAGATTTAAATAAGTGATTTGGTAAATCTAGAAAATGATTGTTACCATGATCTTGTTACCTTAAAATTTATCATGTGTATATTATGTGGACTTGACCCTGGCCTTTTGTGTTGTGATTCCTGCAACAGGAAATATTATCTCTATTGAACAAGGTCAGTTACAGCACCACATTGATACATTTTTTCATAAAATTATTTTTGTATAAATTATTTTTAAAATTATTTATTGAAAGTTTTTGATTCATTGGAATAGTTATAAAATACCCACAAAAAGAGGTCTTATAAAATGAAAATACAGGAAAATGTAAACAAAAGAAATGCCACGAAGGTAAAGCCTTTGCACTGGTAATATAATAATTTTTAAAATATTTTTTTTTAAATGTTATTATTTGATAAAATAACTAATCATTTATTTTATTACTGTATTAACATTGACACCTTGCTCGGAAACGTGTTCTATCCAACAATAAACACATTCCAAGAAAAACGGTGATTTAGAAGCTGCTTAAATTTCATGTTGCATACAAAGTAATAATTTTAAAAGTTTCAGATGTGTGAAATTTATCATCATAAACTTCTATGAAAACTTTTATTATTTTACATACTTGGATAAATTACCATTAAGTTGACTGACTGACTTAATTTAAGCATTTATATTGAATAAAGTTACTGAACTATTAATACTGCTTATGTTTTACGCATGTTAAGTTTATTATTACCTCCTACGTTTATTTATATTATTTTGTTGAAATGTTACTATGTTTAGATTTAGATGTTGGCATTACTATGTGTTTTTAAAGTTTTAATAAAATTCTTGATTTTATGAAACTATACGGGTGTCCGGGGGTAAAGTGCATTAACTTCGGGAGGTTTTTCTACACGATGGCGATGGTAGGAGTAAAAAAGATTAATAACTTTTTCTAAAATTCCAACTTTATTTTTCCCATACAAAAAGACATACCTACTAAAAATCCTCAGTGTAAGGTAAAACTTACTCGGTAAAGTTGCTGTTAGCTTGCCGGGCGCAATTGTTACAACGTTGCTTGGTAATAATAATGCTGCCCGCACATGCCATTCTAATTTTATCTTTTTACCACAAAAGTACCTCTAAAAGTTGGAATTTCGAAAAAAGTTATTCATCTTTTTTACTTATACTATCATGTAGAATCACCTCCCGAAGTTAATGCACTTTACCCCCGGACATCCTGTATACATTCCATGATAAACTTATAACAATTTCCAATAATTCTATTAAGATTTTTGGTTTTATGATACTATGTACATTCCATGATAACCTTATAACAATTTTCAATAATTATTTTTATATTTCTGGTTTTATGACGCTATGGACATCTCATGATAACCTTTTAGCAATTACCAATACAGTACAATCTCACTAATCCGGCACTTCAATAGACCGGTACGTCCAATAATACGACACCCTCCTCCCGCGCCTCCCTCGCCCCTCTACGCCTATGCGCTCCATCGCCGCGTCGTTGTCTAGCAGTCTAACCTCAAAACTTATCTCGTGTGCTTGTGCGTACGTATTTAACTGTTGTTTTGAAGTGTGAATAGTGTGTATATTCTCTTTATGAAATGCTTTGTTTTATTTATTATGATTCCAGTAATCCGAACATTCCAATAATCCGACACCCTCTGGTTAATAGAGCCGTATTAGTGAGATTGTACTGTAATTGTTTTCAGAGTTTTGGTTTTATGACAACCTTTTAAAAATTTCAAATAATTTTATCTAGATTTTATATACTTATGTTTTTATGATTATATGCATGCATGCGTATACATATGTGAACCTATGTGTGTATTTATGTGTATATGTATGCATATATATGTACCCCTCTCAGAACAGACATCGTCTAGTGAGGTGGGTTACTTGTTTGTATATTTATGATAATGTTATTTCAATAAACGCCCGGGTTGTCGGCAATTAAAAAAAAAAAGTAACATAGGCGTACTGGTGATAGCATAATGTAACCTCTCTCTTTCTAACGTGTAACAGAGAATACAACAGAGTTCGAGGTAGGACCGTAAGGTTGTGTACAAGAATTTCTTGCATTTATTAACCTGATCTATGCGGCTGTCACATGAGGGTGTCGCATAATATGTGATACTGAAATTTCACTAAAACATTGATTCAAAACATGCTGCGTGATGGGTTAGATTGCGACCAATGTTGTAAATGTTAAGATTACTAAATTGAATGTAGGTAGGCACGTATCTGATATTTTTTTCTCTTATGATTTCAGTATAACATGGGTGAATACCAATGGAAGACCTTCTCGGACGTGGAAAGGCTGGCCGGCTACTTCGGCAGTGGTCTTCGCGAGCTGAAGAACCCGCCCAAGGAGAACATCGTCATCTTTGCTGAGACCCGCGCTGAGTGGATGATCGCTGCCCACGGCTGCTTCAAGCAGAGCATTCCAGGTAACCAAACAACCCGGTGTTCTCAAGTCATTACATTACCTACATCGTATTGTCTGCAAAGAAGGGAGGTGCAGGCGCCAACACCAACAAACTACTAATAGACAAAATGTTTCTGATATAAAAGTAGTTCTTTTTTATTGAGTAAATTTGGTCCATTGGATTTGCAAAATTGTTAGATTTTCTACTTCGGCGCTGCACACACAAGTTCTAGGATCATTTTTATGTATGTTTATGTAAATTCAAGTAAGCTCAAAACGGATTAGAGTGGCTTTATGGTTGAATAATAATCTCTTTTCTTTGTATTTTATGCTCTGGTCATTAAATCCTTTGTGATAAAAACCATCCTAAGCTTTCTTAATTCCTTTATTAATATTAAACATATTCTTCAATTTAATCAGTAAATGCAAGGTATAATTTGACTTAAGAATTTTATGATAACATTATACTTAAAGTGGATTGTTGTCAATGTTATCAAAATGTATTTTTTTATTTATGTATTTTAATAATTATATAATATATGCTTTACATATTATTATTATTCACATTATAATTGTATATATATATCTTGATTTTCCACAATCTAAATATTAATGTAAAGCTACTGTGAAAGTACTATTTCGTGCCAATATAAATATGTAATAAGGTGAAAATATCTTTACTGATGAATGATATCTTATTATTTTGTTTCAGTTGTCACCATCTACGCCACGTTGGGTGACGAAGCTATCGCACACGGAATAAATGAAACCGAGGTCACAACAGTCATCACCACCCATGACCTCCTGTCCAAGTTCAAGAACATCCTCCCCAATACCCCCAGAGTGAAGACCCTCATCTACATTGAGGACCAGATCCGGCCCACCGACATCAAGGGATTCAAGGATGGAATCACCATCATCTCTTACAATGATGTCCTAAACATCGGAAAGACATCTAAGATCAGTAAGTATTATTTTTTTTTTATATTCAAATTTTGTTTTGTTTATTATCTGATTATTTATTAGCAGATTTTTCTTCATTTTTACATAATTAAAATTTTTTGCCTCCTTAACCACTCCGACCCGTAAGCGTATTTACACGATAATATAACAATAGCAGTCAAGTACAATAAGCGTGTTTTCACGCTAACGCATGTGTTTCCACGTAAACCATTATAACTCTGTTATTGTTCTAGTGATAACCCTAAAACAAAAAGAGGAAGATCCATTTTTGTAGTGTATGTGTATATAGGTATATTTGCACACCGCGTCCGCTCGGAAAGGTTCGGGTTTCCGGAGATTGACGAGCGGGCACAGTACAATGGAACAGCTGGCATATTCGGCCGGGCTTAGATCGACTCAGGAAGCCTTAGTAAACAGTCGCTACCATTTTGACATAAATACAATATTACTTGCGATCATTGTAATTCAATAAACAACACAAAACGAACTTACGTTGTAATCATTACTATTGTGGGCTAGTGAGCCACAGTTTAAAGAACATTACAATTTTGAAACAAGCTTCACATTTCTGTTCAAAGTTGTCTATAGAAGAAGTTTATAAAAATATTTTGTAGAAACAGTTTTTACCCGCCAAAACGCCTACTGTTAGACATTGTTAATTTTTTCTTAAATATTCTTGTATGAAATGGTAAAAGAAGGAGGTGACAAAATTGTTTATTATACATTCATTTATACAATAGAAAAAGTGTGTTTTTTTTTTTATGTAATCCTTGATTTTAATACCGTTTTCACATAAAAACTTCACGTGAGTCATTTTCACAATTTTTTCAATGTTTGCATTCTAAATTTTAATATTTACAAATGTTAATATTTATTTGTAATATAACAATTTTAAAGCTTATTTCAAAATCTTTCAGAAACAGTTTTTAGTATTCGGCTACAATCAGAAATGTTTCATTTATAGAGCTTTAATTGCGAAGCGGAGATAACACAAGTTTTTATAAATCTGACAGTTCATTTAAGACAAAACTTGCATAATCGCAAAATACCTGAGTGGTTAACCCATCTGACATATGGTGCGATTCCTACGAGGAATCACAATATGTAAATCTAAATGAAGCCTCTCACGAATCTCGGTCTGTTTTGATAAACCGTGAATGGCTTCATTATTTTAAGTGCAAATGTTTTTGACATGATTATTCAATGTCTAATCTTTATGTCATTACGTTTAGATTGCCGTCAAATGACAATAGATAACATATTATAGATTTTGTCAACCAACGGCACAGCTATTTCTATATAAATTTAGGTGTGTTCGCACAGATATGCTGCATGCAATATAAATATAGGCTTGTCTTATCGGACCAGTTTTCTAAAAAATATTATATTGCGCCTATTATATCTTTAGAATCCACCTCATTACATTTTAGCAAGATTTTCATCAGAAGAAAAAGGATTGCAAATAAGATAATATTATTTTTATTTTTAATAATTAAAATGTAGTTACATGACATGTATACTTAACATTATGCTTTATCAAATTAGAAAGCGCAATTGTTGAAACAATTTTACGGTCACGTTGACAAACGAAGTTTCCTTCATCATTACGATTTGCTTCTAAGTTTCCTCGTTCGTTCTTTTTTGCTGCCACATTTTTTAATACTGATGCTGACATTTCAACGAAATTTATCCCATCACGTGACACTTTTTGATATTGATGATTATGTTTTAGTGAAATCTCATGCATCACATATGCGCAATATCAGCGTGATGGGATAGCCATCGATAGATCGCATATTATATCTGACTTATATTTTATTTGTGGTTTTAGCCAGTGTGCCCCCGAGCCCCAGGGACCCGGCCATCATCATGTACACGTCTGGCTCCACGGGCATCCCCAAGGGTGTGATCCTCTCGCATCAGAACCTGCTGTCCACAATGAAGGCCTTTTCCGACGTGGTGCCCATCAAGACCAACGATATCCTAATGGGCTTCCTGCCTCTGGCGCACGTGTTTGAACTGCTGGCCGAGAGTTTATGCTTGCTTTCCGGTAAATATATTTTATGTCTCACTGCTAAATACAGTGAAACCCTCTTAAGAAGTTTTCCAAGGGAAAGGAAAAAACAAACTTCTTAAGCAGGAAAATCTTATATATGGGAAAATTTGGGCCAATTTCCGAGGGACCGAAAAAACCAAACTTCTTACGCCACGAAACTTTAAAAAATACGAAAGCAGTCAAGTACAATAAGTGTGTTTATACGTCAACGCGTGTGTCTCCATAGAAATCGTTCTAACTCCGTTATTGTTTTAGTTACATCCCTAAACCAAAAAGTAAAAGGTCGATAGTGGATCAAGCTGTACATCCCTATTCAAGTTGTTCATAGAAATACGTAAACACACCTAATCTGTCAAGTCACACGGTTGACGTGTATTTTACCCGCCAAATTTCCTACGGGCGGCTCGACCGCGCTCGATATTGTTAATTTTTATTAAATATTTTTATATGAAATGATAAAAAAAAGAGGTGACAAAAGTGTTTATTATACATTTATACAATAGAATAAGTATTGTTGTTTACATAATCTGTGATTTTAGTACCGTTTTCACATAAAAACATCACGTGAGTCATTTTTACATTTTTTTAATGTTTGCATTCTAAATTTTAATTTTTACAAATTAATGTTAATATTTATTTGTAATATAACAATTTGAAAGCTTATTTTGTAACCTTTCTATAACAGTTTTTACTATTCGGCTACGTTCAGAAATGTTTTATTTGTAGAGCTTTAATTGTGAAGCGGTAATAACACAAAGTTTTCGTAAATCTGTAATTTCATTTGAGACATTATAAGGTAATATTAGCGATTTTCGGTTAAGAGGGTTTCACTGTATGTGTCTATATATTGTCAGGGAAAGGGAATCTTTCTATTCTAGATTTACTGCCTGTACCTACAAGCATGCTTGCTATACTTCCAGTTATAAGAAAGTTTTATCTGCATACATTAATCTATATTAGGTGCAGAATAGTGTTGGGTAGGACACTCGGGACTCATCTGAAATCTGACCATCATACACCTCGTACAAATATGGGGTAAAGTTCGGATTATGGGCGAAATTCCTAAAAAATAAAACTAGTTATCTTTATACTAACTTTGGGCCGGGGAATCCGAATCTGAAAGAATTAGGTTGGGGCAAGCAAAAAAAAGGGACTTAAAAAATTTCGATACACAAACAATCTGCAATAAATTAATGACACATCTTTTTATGGGCGATACTCCGAAAGAAGAAATTCAATTATCTGTATACTAACTTTGGGCTGGGAAATCCGAATCTGAAAGAATTAGGTTACACTCGGCAATATTAACTGAGTTAAACGACTGTACAATTTTGAATTCACACACAATATAACAGGCCATTTTGGACGCATACCATAGAAAAAACCAAAGATATTACATATTACCACATAAAATTAAGTGTTGCCATTAAGCAATAATATCAATAACTTAAAAAAACATGTTTATAATTTCAGTAATTATTTTTTATAAATTTTATTCACTTTTGTATCACAAACCATGTTACACAAACCTAGCGTAGCCGCTAAACTACTTGATTGGTGGTTATTGTGCCTATGCTTACTGAAAATTCATACATATGTTGATTGTTTAGTTGGAATTTATATACTGCAGCGTCGACAAGCAATTATTTGTTAATAATGCCTAAAGGAACCAAAAATAAAAAGGGGTACTGGCAGAAGTACACCAATAAGTACAAGTAACGCGATGCTACCCAATATATATTTGTTTTTTTTTTGTGTTTTCAACAACATTACAGTTTATCATTTATCAATTATTATTGAAATATCCCTAAAAAAAATTTTTGTGGTTTTTTTCAAGTAGTTGGCGGGTTTTTTGATTTAGTTTTAGGGATAAATATTTTTGTATTATTGCTTATCGCATCACTTAATTTTCTGTGGTTGAACATAAAATATCTTTGGTTTTTTCTATGGCATTGTTGAGAGCGTCAAAAACGTCAAAATTACCTCTAAACTGTGTATGAATTCAAAATTTTGCAGTCGTGTAATTCAGTTTATATTTGCTTGCCCCAACCTAATTCTTTCAGATTCGGATTTCCCGGCCCAAAGTTAATATAAAGATAACTAGTTTTATTTTTTAGGAATTTCGCCCATAATCCGAACGATTTCCCAAATATGTAATACTGTAGTGACTAGTCACTTCATAAAAATGTATTTATATGCCTCATCAACCACCTCACACAAATCTATGTATTTCTGTTGTTTCATCACTTTGAAGTAACATTTTGTGGATTAATTTTGAGCTTTTGTATATTTTATTTACCGAAACACATTCCTTGAACAATAAACTATCTATAAAAATAGCATTACTTTCGTTAATTTGGTAAATTTTTTTTTAAAGGTTTTTCAATGTTTTTGTCAACTATCACTCATCCGTCTTTTTAAATCGCGGCAAAATCTAACATTTATATTCCACAGATAATTCATTACAAAATATTCTGGTGTTGCTAGGTGAATGAAACTTTTGGCTATATCAAGAATGATGTTGGCGCAAGCGATTCTGACCTTGTCCTTCATACAATTTATACATAAGGGCTAAAATCGTATTCAAAAATTTTTTTTTTTCCAAAAAATTTATTCAGCGCGCGCGCAAGTCTCCCGCCAATAAGAGGTTAACTGTCTCCCCCCCCCCCCTTCTGGGAGAAGTTGGGACTCTTGTACAGTATTCACATAATAAAAAATAAGAAATTAATCTCCCCCTTCCCCCTACCATTTGATTTGTATTCTCCACCACCATCTACTTTTATTAACCACCAACTTACTTTTGGTAAAAAACTAAATTGGTTTGTTCCTTTCACCCTTATGCTCTGTATCTTTCACACTCTGTGATCGGGACAAATATATTTGTTGAGATGCCAGGACATTTTACGTTTTTGATCAGGACATTTGTAGTGCATCTTGTACGAGGTACTCGACTGGTCCAGAAGTATTGTAATAATAATAATTATATTACCACTGATTAACAATTCATTTTTGGACTCTTTATTATTATTTTATTAACAATAAGAGCTTGTTATTTGAAGAACACCTATATAAATTTTGTTTCCGTTTTAGGTGTCCCAATCGGTTACTCTACCCCACTCACCATGATCGATAGCTCTAGTAAAATAAAGCGAGGCACTAAAGGAGATGCCACCGTCCTGCAACCAACTTGTCTGACCACCGTTCCCGTAAGTATTATTTTTTACAAATGATGTCATCAAATATTCATTCATTTAAAGGAATTTAAAATCTTCTGACGACTGATAATTAATTGTGTTTTTTCTTCAGCTCATCATGGATAGGATATGCAAAGGTATCACGGAGAAAGTGTCCAAAGGAGGTCCGTTTGCCGGAGCCTTCTTCCGTTGGGCATACCTGTACAAGGAGAGGTGGATGAAGAGGGGATACGACACCCCTCTCCTCAATGCCCTCGTCTTCAGCAAAGTGTCCAGTCTGATGGGAGGAAAACTCCGCCTCATGATCTCCGGAGGAGCCCCCCTTGCCCCCGATACCCACACCCAGATCAAGATTTGCCTGTGCTGCGATGTTGTCTCCGGCTACGGACTCACGGAAACCACTTCTTCGGCCACTGTCATGGACTGTCACGATCGCTCAACGGGAAGGGTGGGAGTGCCAAACACAACTTGTGCCATCAAGTTGGTCAACTGGGAGGAGGGCAAATACAGAGTCACTAATAAACCATTCCCGCAAGGAGAGATTTACATTGGAGGTGAGTCACTCATCTTCTGAACTATATTATTATAATCTGATCCATCGGCGGCTTTACCCGTAAGCACATATCGCATAAAGTTTCACTAAATACATACTCGGGTCAAAACGTGTCAGATCAAGATGGATAGATTGCATTCAAAAGGCCAGCGCTGTAAAGGTTAAAACCACAATAATAATATAAGATTATTATTATTAACCTTTTTATGACAATGTTGTTAAAGAATTTGCAATACCCGTGGAAGGGCAGATTTTTTGCGATTTATAAATCTCATTTTAATTGAATATAGTGAACTTAAAAAATATTCAAAGACTGCATTTAACGGAAATCTTTTAACTGTCAATAAAACAAAGTGACGCTGAATGCCCATCTGATGACATTATCCCATTTGAATTTCTGCCAAACAACTGGGCCTAAATGAACTCTCATTTTAATAACTTTATTGTTACTGTTACATTTTATTCATCCAATTTTTACTGTTCTGTTTCATGTTTTGTTTAGATTTCTTTTTCAATGATTAATATTACATATTATTTTATTTAATTTTTCATTTTGATTTCCAGGAGAGTCAGTTTCTCTGGGATATTTCAAGTTGCCTGGAAAGACCAATGAAGATTTCCTAGAAGCCGATGGAATGAGATGGTTCAAGACTGGTGATATTGGAGAAATCCATGATGATGGTTGCATTAAAATTATTGGTAAGCCATCTCAATGCTTTTTTTTTTACATAATACAGTTGAATTCTTTCACTGTGGAGGCATTACGCGCCCAGTACCAATATTTGTACCTATAGTTAGTTAGTACATAATTATTTTTTCTGTAATTAAAATTTTTTATTTTTTAACCCATCAAAGGCCAGGCCATTTCGCGGAAATTCGCGAAAATTCACAAAAAAACACCAAAAAAGCACCATTTTGAACTTTGAATTGAATGTTTTGTTTATTAATTTTGAGCTATTGTATATTTTATTGACTGAAACACGTTCACAACACAATAAACTATCTACCAAAATAACATTACTTGCATTTATTACGTAAATTAATAGGTTTTACGATGTTTTATTCGCGGAACACGTATTTATTGCGACAGTTAAATTCAATAAAGTTTAAAAACATGTTCTAGAGTATTCGAATAGATAGTTAACCGGACAAATCATAATCAACTCAACTCAACACCTCCTCTGAAAAGTCATTAAAAGTGAAAAATATATTTAAAAAATTGGTTAAAAGGTTTACATGTTAGGTTATGGGCTATTTTTTTTTTCTTTTTTATAGCTATTGACTTTTTAAAGAGGTGTTGAGTCGAATTGATTCTCTGAGTTGTCGTGGAACCATTCGAATAAATGTTATATGTATAAAGCAAGCTCAGTAAATAAAAAGAATTAATAAAAATAATGTGATTACTTTCAAAGAGAAGAGGGCAGTATGAAATTTATGTTATGAATTTTCAAGTTGTTTAATGTTTTTGCAGATCGTAAGAAGGACCTTGTAAAACTTCAAGCTGGAGAGTATGTCAGTTTGGGCAAAGTAGAAGCTGAGCTGAAGACGTGTCCCATTGTAGAGAATATCTGCGTGTATGGTGACTCCACCAAACAGTACACAGTGGCCCTAGTGGTACCCAACCAGACCCACATCGAGGAACTGGCCACCAAGATCGGACTCTCTGCGCTAAACTTCGACCAGCTGTGCCAGAGCACGGCCATTGAGAAGGCCGTCATCAAGGAGTTGGCAGAACACGCCAAGAAATGTAACAAACATATTTATTTTTTATCATGTTATAGTTTTTCCTTTGCATTCCGGCGTTGAGAAATGCATGATCAAGCTGCCGTAAAGTTATTTACATCACTATATTTGCCAGTGGATTACATTGTTTGTTGTTCATTCTGACGAATTACATGACCTAACCTTTACAAAGTGATTCAATCATTATTATACAAGTATCAAGTTTCGAACCAGGCAGAAGCTTTGAACCTGGCCGCAAAACCCAACAGTGTGCAAATAACTGCTGTAATTAATTAAATAGCATAATATATTTTTTACATCGCAAGTGTCGTAATTTATTTATTAGAGCTCTGGCGAGCTACCATAATTTGGAATTAAAATGTTTGCTTTAAATGATTTACGGTTATGTTTAGTGGCCAGATCTAAATTGCCAGGTTTCCTTTCACCTTAATTGCTCAAATAGTAATTTATTTTATTTGTTCAGGTAAACTGGAAAGGTTTGAAGTACCCGCAGCGGTGAAGCTCTGCTCCGAGGTGTGGTCTCCGGACATGGGTCTGGTCACAGCCGCCTTCAAGCTGAAGCGCAAGGACATCCAGGAGCGGTATCAGGGGGACATCAACCGCATGTACGCCTCCTGAAAGTAAACCTATTCCATTCATCGCTCCGCTGGCCAGTCACGGACAGGACTCCTTCGAGAGCGCGTCTCAGTACCTCGCTTTACCTGAGGGCAGCTTTATTTGTTGGCAGCCTCATATGATTGCAGAATTTTGTATAATTATTTATTGGGTTAAAATACTGACCTCACAACACATTGTTAAGGGACATTATTTAGAAATAATATTAGGTATATTTCTTAATGTTAAAAGATTTCATATATATTTCCACTAACTATAAAATTTGGCAATCATCTGAGACACTGCCATTCGATAGCCTGCTTATTGGAAGCGAGGCCGGACATGCAGATGTGCTTCACCTGATGGCCAAGAGTGAATAGTATTTTATCTAAAATATAATCTACATTTTTCCGGTCATTATCTTAAAGTAAACTCTAAACAAACAGACTTGTGCAGTGGTAGTCGTGATATCTGGTTTAATTATATATACTACATTATAGGGCTATATTCAATTCCTGTCAAGAGTGAAGGACTCGATGATATGGTGCTAAATAGTGAAAATATTACACTTGATCATTTTCCTCTCCCATCTGTCGGTCACTAGAAGTGAAATTCTCTTGGATGTGCTTGAATATGTGATTTTTGTAAAATAAAATTATTGTTCACATAAAATGTGTGTCCTCACATCAGGGCTGCATAATATAAAGTAAGAAGTATGCAACTTAACCACAATTGCATACCGAAATATTGACGGCCTGTGAAGATGTCAGCAAAGAGTGTTTGTTACTCATATTTTATTGAGAAATATTTCAATTAATATTTAATTATTGTGTACCCTAGTGAATGATTTCAAAAAACTATTTATAGTGTATTGGTGTGAATGTATCAATTTTGTAACTACTTGGAATATTAACTTTACTAATATTCATATAATCCCACATTTTAATAGTTTCCACGTCACATTAATTCAAAAAGCCACATATTATTTGCGCAATTTTATTGTATTCCAATATACAAAATATTATTTCTCATTCATATTTATAATAATTAATCAATGAAGGCAATATTAAACACTGAAAAAAAAAGATTCAGTCGCAACTGGCAAATGATCGGTTTGAGAATGGTTATTGTCTTCATTGAGTGAATATTACAATTTGAGATTGTACTTCAAAAGTTATTCCACTATAAAAATATTCATAATAATAATTTATAATATGATTATATTACAATGTAATTAATATACCATCGTAAGTCACCAATAATTTGATTGCATTTTATTATATATATATAATAATTGTATCACTCATTACTTTATATTTATGTCATATATTATATTTGTGCGGATGAAAGAAACTTTATGTAAATGCGGCTTATTATTGTAAATAGTAAATTTATGAAAGCTAATTAATATCAATGTTTTTTCGTTGTTGATAGTTAAGACTGATTTATTTTGTCCCATGATGTTTTGTTAAAAACAAGAATGTTATATTTGAGATTAGGTTGCAATCAACAATAAACAATGGTTGGGGTATAAAACTAAATGTGCACACTGTAATATACGCACTATTTTATGAGTATTGCAATAATTAAGGTATTTTATTTTGTATTTTTTACATAGTTTTGAAAGTACGCACGGTAGGTTGCTTATAATTAACATGTTGGTAATTATTTGCCAAATGTAAATTTGTAAAATACTTTAAAGCTTGCGCCGTTATGCCAACTGTTTTGTGGGGAATTATGAATGTTACAAATAAAAAGAAATCTTTAAATACAATTGTTTTATTTATCTAACAAAGCTTCAATGCTCACAGTGATCAAGATTACATTGTTCATTATGATGTAAAAATGCAAAATGAATGCAGAATCCTATAGTTGTTCCTCATGCTCTGCGGATCCCTTTCATTCCTCAAAATTTCCAGGATTTGTTCTCATTTTACACAAGTGCCTCAACTGCAACATGGTCAACTCGTCTTTCTTAAATCTAACCACGCCATCTTGGTTATCTATAGACAGAAGTTGTCCCACAGCTTCTCTGTTTTCTCCCATAATCACTTTGACGGTGTCGCCTCTTTGCGGCACTATGGGCTCTAGGTGCTCACAGTCCACGTTCACAACCCGACCCTCCAGTGGCAGGAATACAGAGCACATCCCTCCCGTTATTCCTCGAATAACCACCGTCTGACCAATCAGGCCCTCATCCTCGTGGGAGTCTCTTATCCTGACCTCGATGTCCGTGGTGTGCCAGTCTCCCAGAGACTCCAGGCCGGCCCCCGGCGTGCCAGGATTGTAAGGGGAAGGCGGAGCTCCGGCGGGGGAGTAGCCCACAGGACTGGGGGTGCTGAGGTACCCCGCCGGATAGCCAGTGGGGCTGGGGCTCTGCTGGTAGGGGCTATAGGACGGGTCGGAGCCGTACATGTTGCCCGGGGTCTGGGGAGTGTAAGGGCCACCAGCTTGGTACCCGGGAGTGCTGGGGTTGTATCCTGGGCTGGGAGATGCATCCTCGAGGCTATACGCATCGTGCTCGTTGGTACGAGCTGGAGTGTTGGTGACATTGGGGTCCCAGGCTCCGTGCCCGCTGGGAGTCCTGCTGCCATCGTGCAAGGGAGTGGCGGAACCGTAATGCGGAGTGCGAGAGCCGACCTCGTAAGAAGGTGTCTGTGCTCCATGCATGGGAGTCTTGTTGCCTCCGGTGTAGTGTGGGGTGGTGGCTCCCGTAGCTGGAGTTCGTCCCGGAGTCCTGTAAGAAGTAAATCCTCCATCCTTAGAGGGCACCCCGGCATTGGTAATGTGATCCCTGTTAACCGAAATGGTTTGACATTGCGTGTGCAATTCAACTCGGGCTGTACTTTCTGTAGCGTCCTTGACAATTCCAACATTTCCTTTATAGGGACCGCTGGTAATCTTGATGGTGGTTCCGATGAGTTCTCGATCCCTGTTGACCCTGACTCCTCCTCTTCCACCCCTGCCCCCACCTCCCCCGCGGCCCCCCCCGCCACCCCCCCTTGAGGGATGGTGGGGAGACTGGATGCGAGGGGACATGAAGCCCAGCCCTCCGCCATTAGCAGCCCCTGAAGCTGATCGGTTACCTCCCGCCAGCTGAAGATGTCTGGTTTTACAAACAAATATACCTCCATTATCCAAATACATTCTAGATTGCAGAAAAGCAAAGTTTCTATACAAGTGTTTGATTTCTCCATGACGGCCGGCGTGCGGACCATCTATGACGGTGACTATATCTTTCTTTTGAATGGTGTTCTCATCAGAGTCTAATGAGACAGTAAACCGATTCTCTCTCTTCTTTTGCAGTGCCTGTGGCTTGCATTCTATAACCTTACCCTGCATTCCTAACACATGGAAGTTTTCTTTCTCTAGTCGCACAATGACTCCCACATTCTGTGGATCTAACTGAACCATGTCACCCCATTGGAACTGACCCAAAGAATCCACTCCGGTAGCCATATCGGAGCACAGCTGCAAGTCACGTGGCAACACTTCCAATTCGTGCATGGTTAAATCGGATACCAGTACAGCTCGATGAGGTTCTACTCTCACAATGAGACCGGTGTCTCCTTCGTATCTCCCAGCTAAAACTTTCACGTGATCTCCTTGCTTGAAATATTTTCTTAACTCATTAGCTTTGAAAACGAGAGCATCTTTCAAAGCTTCGTGCTTGGGCATTACAGTGATCATGGCACCATCAATGGCTATGATTCTAGCCTGCAAGTTGGCCAAGTCTCCTGAAGAAACCTCAACATTGTCACCCATGGAAAAGGAGTGAATGCTGGATGGATCATCTTTAGCGGGTGCTGCAAGTTCGATATCAATTCCTTCCGGTTGTTCCTCGAATCTTTCCAATTCAGTCAGCGTTGGTTTCACACCTTCAGACAAAATTGCTGACATGGTGAAGTTTTTGTACAGGAAACCTTTGCGAGAATAACGATTACCTTCAAAGATGAGGAAATCACCATCTGATGTTACTTCTCCTCCGATGGAACGAATTGCCTCAGGATCAAATGGTTTGGCGGCGGGGCGTCGTTTTTTCTTTCTTTTGGCTGCGTCAGATTCACTCTGAGCTGTTCTGAGAGCCCCTCGCAGTCGGGTATAATCCAGACGTGGCAGCAGCTTGAGATGAACCTGATTCTGAGCCAAGTCCACGAAGTCCACCTGCGCTATGTCGTCCCGGTAGAGACCTCGCTTCAGCCTCACCCACTGCTTGGATTTCAAGCCCGATTGTTCCTTCACTACTCGCAGTACATCAGTCATTTCCTTGATGGGAACCATTTCTTGTTTCCAGAAACCCAATCTTAAATTACCCACATTCGTAATGGCGGCCTTCACGTAAGTTTGTTTGAAGGATTCGATATAGACATATCCTTTGACGCCTTCTGGAGCGATGACCGACTTAATCTTAAGTGGATCATCGGTAAATTGGTATGCGATGAATTTCCGCATAAGGAGTAAAGCGGTGGCACGTTCTTCACCGATTCTGCATTTGACCATCCACAAGTTGGGGTCCTTAATTCCGGGCAGTAAGGTCTGCTGGGTGATCTCATCAGACATCTCTTCCCCTCCATCGCCAAAGTGTCGGGTGGCGGTGGACTCATCAGCGTACTTGTTGCGCAGGTACTCCTCTATCTCCTCTTCCCGCTGCGACTCCCACAGAGAGGTTCCTCTGCGCCTCCCCTCTATCTCCCGAGCCGTGGGACCCAGCTCGTCCACCTCGTTCCCCACTATCCCCATCTCCTGCGCGCCTTCTTCCCACTCGTCGTCTTCATCAACTTCATCGTCAACCTGAAAAATATACATATTTCACAAGACCAAATAATGATGGAAATTTACATCGACCAAGTATTTTTTTTTTTTTTTTTTTTACATGAGCTCCACACAGGAGGCCCTGAGGAAAATAATTTCCATCAGGGCCTATGTCATCTTTGGGGATGCTGTGTAGAGGGTTTTTTCAAGGAAAGGAAGGAGAGGAGAGTTCTGGGAAGGAAAAGGGTTTAAGGGGTGGGTAGGAATCTGGGGTTCAGTGTGTCCCGGTCATCCGCCTCCAAGACCTAGACAAACCTCACCCCATGAACCCGGGCACCCCTGCTAAATCACCAAACGTAGCGAACCACTTGGGGTGACCTATGGCAGAGGTGTTGGTTATCCAATAAAGGTTCCCAGGGCGGCGGTACCCATTCCCGCCTCCCAAATTGAAAGTATATCTGGTCAAAGGAAATTTATATTGCTTTAGAGCACCTTTGTGATTTTTCACATAAATAGGGACATACAAATTATTATTATTACATGATATTATGTTTGTTTTTTCTCCTACATTTAATATACCTTTCTGTTTTATTTTTCGAGTGGTAGAAAATGAAATAAGTAAAAAGAAGAGGAAACATCCAAGCAATACTTTTTAAATTAGTGTTTTCACAATCCGATACAGCGACATATTGTACGGTAAATAATACTATATAAATTTATAATCAAAGTATGATGGCGTGTGCTTTACAAATTATTTGTTTTTTTTTTACAAAATTTTGATTTATAAGACAAACAAAAAAACACATTTGCAGATATGAAACTACGCGTGGTCATCTAAACATGCTTAATAATACTGATTGTTTGTCAATTACTAGATGAAAATTCAGGTTTTCATGTAAATATATGTTATCATTTAACTTCTTGATCGCCAATGCTAAATTTTCGCCATGCACCAGCTGATAGGATTTTCGTAATAACTTACTTGTTCTTTTTGCAAAAATGATGTTTTTGTAAATTGCACTGTTTTACCAGATAATGAGTATAAGTATTTTATAAACATAATAATAATAATACTTGGATGATATATATAGCGCCGTTTTTGTGAAAAATCACCTCAAGGGTATATACCAGCATATAAGGCAACGATACTCAACCTGCGGCCCGCCAAGCTTTTGTGTGCGGCCCTAACCACTTTACCATCAGGAACTTGATTTAAAAAAAACTATCATTCTAAATTTCGAATATTCGATTCGATTCGATTTATAATCTTGAGATTCGTTTCGACTTTGACGCACAGGCCACAGATAGTGACACCCGAAAAGGATTGTCATTAGTCATTATGGTCCACACGATCTGGTACAAGAGTAAGATACTTGTTTAGATATTCACGGCCAAAAGATTTTTTTTTGTTATTTGTTTTTGTTTTCCTACCTCCGTCTTTAGCCAACGTTTCGGACAGCGTTACAGTGTCCATCATCAGGGCAGATGTGTAAGAGTGTTGCTATTTACACACGCTAGATTTAATCCCAAAAAACAAATATTTGACACACAAGTACGCGCGCAAATCTTTAATATAAATATGAATCTCTCAATGTGATGCTAAGCGCATAACTTCCTAACGACTGCACCAAATTGGATAATTCTTTTTTTTGTATTCGTTATTGTCAGGACAAGGTTTGTATAAAACCACTGGTGAGCTCTGACGTTATGAAATTTGTATTAAAAAAATTGAATAGGTGGCACACGAGCTATTTGAAAACTGAATGTACCGGGACTGAATGTATGGAGTGCGAGAGGGTTGGAGTGAAACCAGGGAAAGGGGAGGGGGGAGGTGAGCTTGGGAGGGGGAGTCGCGGGACGGGGAAGGGGGGGAGTGGAGTGGGGAGAGGGAAGGTGGAGGAGGCGGAGTGGGAACGCGAGAGGGGAAGGGGACGCGGGAGAGAAAGGGGAGGCGGAAGGGGAAAGAGACGAATGGTAAAGGACACGCAGTGAGAAACTATTTCCTTATTAAACGGCATAGCAACGCATGCCGTGTACCAGCTAGTAATTTATAAACAAAAAGTGCCACTTCTAGAAACAACCGCATCAATTATAATACATAGAAACTGGTTAATGTCAATGGATAGTCAGGTACCTACTAATTTTAAAAGCATTTCTTGCTGTCGTATAAAGTACTATTTTCTTATAATATAAATACGCATAATTAGGTAATTTTTCACAAAAACAGCGCTCTACAAATTATCCAAATATTATTATTATTAATAGCGGAGTGTCTTCAAAATTAAATCGAAAAAATGTTGGGGGGGGGGGGGGTTGATGATTTTTTTTCGTCATACCAGTATAGTGTTGCGGCCCGCGTAACTTTACAAATACATGTATGTGGCCCGAAGAGAAAAAAGGTTGAGTATCGTTGATATAAGGGGCCGTTCAAGTATTACGTAACGCACTCGGGGGGGGAGTCTTGTGAAATGTTACTGTGCGTTACGAGGGGGGGTTCGAACAACGCGTTACGTAACATGTTTTTCTTTATTTAGAAAAAAAACTACGGAATTAAATTCTTCCTTGGAAATCCTTTTCGTTCTCGAGATCTCTTGTTTTATTTATAACCGCAAACGCAATTAAAACAAGACAAAAGGTATTTAAGTGAATTTCCAGTGCTTTGCGCAACTTAATTGTGACTTTCAGGTAAAAATTGTCATTGGGCGGGGGGGATTGTACGGAAAAACGTTACGGCACGTTACATGGGGGGGAGGGGGGGTCAAAAATCTTCAAAAATTGCGTTACGTACACGGACATATGAATATACATGGACCTGCCCTAAGTGATAAAAACGAATTATTTCCCCCTCCACATGGCGCCGGCTGAAGCTCCTCCTTGGAACCGGCTCGCTCCATGGGGAGGGGATAGAGCCTCGCTTGAATCTAAAATGTGTGACGTCATCATTCTTGCCGTGAACAGCTAGAAGGTAACATCCATACATTTAACGAAATACAACGCCAAAACGGTAGCGTATTCTATACATTATATCTACATATCAATGTGCACATAGCGAATGTGGGCGGTTCTCCAGTGTGCTCGTCGCTGGTTACAGGGGTAAGTAAATTATGAAACATTTGTAATAGTGTTTTAACTAAACACGGCAACAAAATATTGCTATGTGTATTGGGGCGAGTCTTTTTGGGGCGAGCATTTGGCCTTAGCAAATATGTTATTATCGTGGCAAGCAATTCGCGCTCCCATGTAAAAAGGTCTATTCATTCAAAGCAGATTTTGCTTTTAAGAACTAAATGGTGATATTGTAATGCGAGATGCCTATTTACTGTCAGATTGATTGTATAACGAATCACAGTCATCTTTCCCCTCTTCGCCCTCCATGGTTTGGTTTGACCCCTCACCTGTAACTGCTTGTCTAGTCATTTGGATGTCTATGGTTACGTAATACTTGAACGCCCCCTAATCTACCATAAGTAGTTTCCCCAGAATAGCTAATTATATTCAGAGAATATATAAGTTACAGTGTAACCGTCAGAATCGCATTGTGTGCATTGTAATGTGCTTAAACGACATTACAATGTCCTAGTGAAGGAGAATTATCAAACAAAAATAGAATATTTCGTACCTCAGCTTCGTCAATAATGAATCCTCCAAACCGGT
Organism: Limnephilus rhombicus; assembly: GCA_929108145.2. NCBI lineage: Eukaryota > Metazoa > Arthropoda > Insecta > Trichoptera > Limnephilidae > Limnephilus > Limnephilus rhombicus. The sequence continues at coordinate 27,614,518 of OV815272.1, forward strand.
CATTTTTCTTCTTCTTTCTCGGCCTATCTTCATCCTCCTCTTCCTCCTCGTCATACTCGGAATCCACAATGTCTTCTCCTTCGGGTTCTTGCTCATCCTGTAAAACAAGAAATTCATGGAAGAAACGGATAGAATAATAAATAAAGACCAATCCTTGCACGGCATTCACTAAATATTTTATGAACACTCACTTCTACTTCGGGCTCAGAAGCTTCCTTGGCTTCGTCATCCTTTTGAACACTTCCTTTCGATGCTGCCGAACCCGACCTAAAAACAATAAATTTTCATATAGGTATATTATTATAAGCAAAGCAGTAAATTTTTTGGTAAATATCGGTTCGGACTGGCCACGCTTATTACGAATAATTTTTAGAAAAAAACTTTAGATTCGCCTTAATTACTATAAAAGGAAACTTTTTGGCTTTGGGGCGGCGGAAAATAATGCATTTTAATTTTCAGTTGCATAAAACCAAAATTCGCTTCGCGACCGACACAGCGAAAATCCGCAGCCGTACCTGTCACTGTTATGTTGGTATCCTTAATAAATTAACAAGAGCTAATACGACTATAGCCGACTTCGTGGGATAAGGCGCGTAATTATGAAATTTGTCTAGCGGGCTTGTTTGTGTAACATGGTTTGTGATACAAAAGAAAGTGCCCCTTTATAACGCCTACTCGCGTCAAGGCAAGAAAAACATCCCAGTTTTCAAGTGGTTTAGCGGATTCGCTAGGTTTGTGTAACATGGTTTGTGATTCGCAGTATTTCATGTCCCGCGAAGTCGGCTACAGTCGTATTAGCTCTTGTTAATTTATCAAGGATACCAACATCACAGTGACAGGTACGGCCGCGGATTTTCGCTGTGTCGGTTCGCGAAGAGAATTTTGGTTTTATGCAATTGAAAATTAAAATGCATTATTTTCCGCCGCCCCAAAGCCAAAAACTTTCCTTTTATAGTAATTAAGGCGAATCTAAAGTTTTTTTCTAAAAATTATTCGTAATAAGCGTGGCCAGTCCGAACCGATAATTACCAATTTTTTCTCGTACCGAAGAAACATTGATAATTTTGGGCACAGGATAAACATATGGAATGTAAATTTAGCGATTTCAGGTTTGCCGGACTTTTACACCGAAAAAGAGCTCCGTGACTGGAAGAGATCTAATTCACATACAAATAACAAAAATGAGACAAACTGACACGACAACATAATATGTTTTGGGAAAACAAATGAGAGGATTACCTGGATCGGGATCTCGATCGACTCCTTGAAACTGAACGTGACCGAGAAGGACTTCTAGATGGAGATCGGCTACCAGATCTCGATCTAGATCGAGAACCTGAAGCTGAACGCGATCTATTTGATTGAGCAGATCGATTTGATTTTTGTGATCTTACGCTGACTTTCGAACGGTTCGAAACGGCACTCCCGGCCTCTGATCCGCTCCCGGAATAATTACTTGCTTCCGAATCAGACATTGCGCGTTATTATAAATCACGATTCAATGTCGAAACTGTCATGTCAACTAAAAATTAAAATAACGAAGCTAGGTGTCGTATGGCTCCGCACTTCGCAGGTTTAGCAAACATAACCACAGGCCACAGACAAATAATTCATTGTCTTTGGTTAGAAATTTTTCATAGATTCAAAATAAAAATATTCTTTGATGGCTGGCCATGTAGCCATAGTACCTACTGAAATAGTCTGGTAGGTAGGTGATTAATAGACGATAGTGAAGGTAGTTTAATTTATTTGCTATTTTATATATTAAACTAGATGAAGTCCCGGCGTTGACCGGGCATTACGCTGAATTTTTCGATATCGGATGTATACGTTCAACATATAATTTTAAATTTCATCAAGAAGTATCTAAATACTGCTATAAGGGGTGGGAAAAGGGAACGGGGGTGGTTTTACGAAATCTCAAGTCTTTCTCTTGTTTGAAGGTCAACTATCCGAAATTTCAATATATCCAATCAATCTCAATATATCCAACCAATTTGGGAGGCTGGAATGGGTACCGCCGCCCCGGGAACCTTTATTGGATAACCAACACCTCTGCTATAGGTCACCCCAAGTGGTTCGCTACGTTTGGTGATTTAGCAGGGGTGACCGGGTCCGTGAGATGAGGTTTGTCTAGGTCTTGGAGACGGATGCCCTGGACACACTGAACCCCAGATTCCCACCCATCCCTTATACTCTTTTTCTTCCCAGAACTCTCCTCTCCTCCCTTTCCTTAAAAAAAACCCTCCACACAGCATTCCCAAAGATGACATAGGCCCTGAGGGAAATTATTTTCCTCTGGGCCTCCTGTGTGGAGCTCATGTAAAAAAAAAAAAATCTCGGAACAAAACTGTACAAACTTTTTTTCGAAAATAGACTGCCTGTTTCAATATGCCTGCTTTAAAAATAGACAACTTATTTTCATTACCTCCAGGTTAATTTTTTTTAAATAGAAGTGATTTTTTAGGTATGTCCAAAAATTACCGTTTTCTGAACATGTGAGGCCAGCAGTGAATCGGGTATAAACGATGACGGAGTGAATTCAATCAAAATCAGCGTGGATGAAATAAAAAAATCGATAAAATGCATGAAGAATGGTAAGGCTGTTGGTTTCGACAATATTGCTGCTGAATACTTTAAAGGAGATAGCCATATTATTCTCACATGGTTGTGCAAACTTTTTAACCAGTGTTTAGAGGAGGGTTACACGCCATTAGATTGGAGAAGGGCTGTAATCATGCCGTTATACAAAGGTAAAGGGTCACGTATGGAATGTGGAAATCATAGGGCTATTAGCCTGCTAAGTTCAGTCGGCAAGCTGTACGGAAGAATATTGATTGAAAGGGTAAGAATGGAAACAAAGGATAAAATATGGGATGTGCAAGGTGCCTTTATGAGTGGAAAGGGATGCATGGACCAGATTTTCTCCTTGCGTATGCTTACTGATAAGTTTCTGGCGAAAAACCAGAAACTTTTCTGCGCCTTTGTAGATTTACAAAAAGCATACGACCGAGTCGACAGGAAAAAGCTATGGAAGGTTTTGTCCAAGTATGGAGTGAATACAAATCTCATACAGGCAATTGCGTCTCTGTACGAGGGAAGCGTTGCGTGTGTTAGGGTGAACGGTGGTTTTACGGGGTGGTTTGACATCACAAAAGGTGTCAAGCAAGGCTGCGTAATGTCACCATGGTTATTCAATCTATACATGGATAATTGTATGCAAGAATTGAAAGAGGTGGGATTGGGCGCGAAATTGAGTAATCTGAAAGTATGTTGCCTGTTGTATGCTGATGATGCGGTGCTGATTTCTAACACTATGGAAGATCTACAGTCTCTCGTATCTAGGATGAACGAAGTATGTATGAAGAATGAGCTAATGATGAATGTAAGTAAGTCTAAAGTCATGGTGTTTGAAAGGGAGAGTACGAAAACAGTATGCAACATAGTTGTGAATGATGAATATTTGGAGCAGGTGGATGAGTTTGTGTATCTGGGTAGTATGTTTACGAGAGATGGGAAGGCTGAAAGAGATATTGAAAGAAGGGTGAATGCCGGTAACTCCATTAATGGTGGACTGAATGCCGTTGGCGCTAATAAAAAACTGTCAAAAAAGCGAAGCTAGCAGTCCACAATGGAGTCCTGGTACCTACCCTGATGTATGGCAGTGAGGCATGGAACTGGCAGAGGAAGGATGAAAGTAAACTGAATGCTGTTGAAATGAGATCCCTGAGACGTATGTGTGGTAAAACAATGTATGATCGTGTGAGAAATGTGGATATCCGCTAAGAATGTAAGGCTGATGTAAGCATAATGAGTAAGATTAAGAAAGGGACCCTCAGATGGTTTGGGCATGTAGAGCGAATGAACGAAGGAAGTAGTGTAAGAAGAATATACGACGCGAATGTGAATGGTAGAAGAAGTCGGGGACGCCCGAGGAAGACATGGTACGATCAAGTGAATCAGATACTTGAGTCGGGTCATGTCAAAAGTCAGAATAATAGAAGAGAATGTATGAGACGATGTATGAATGTGAGTGAGGCAAAGAGTGTGTGCCAAGACCGAGTTGTTTGGCGGTCCGTCCTCTCTGCCTACCCCTGCGGGGAAATGGCGTGATGGTTAGTTAGTTAGTTAGTTAGTCTCAACATGTGTGAAATTATTTTAGACATTTTTAAAGTTTACTAGCCTTAATTTTTCCGATGTGTTTTAATTACCACCCGCACATATTGAAGTTTTATACAAGGTTGAAACCTGCAAGAATAATATAATATTTATACACATTCATTTTATTTAAATTAGCGCACCCGTGGAAAATCACAGGATAGAATGAGGCGCGAAACGTATCCACTATTACCATGCGAGTATCATTAGTATTATCCGGTCTTTTGGCGTTGTTATAATTTTGAAATTTGATTCCATGAAATACTTTCTTGGTTGGTTCTTTGTAGATTAGAAGTTTGTGAGGGTTATATTGTGGTGTCAGAAAAGTAAAAAGTATAAAAAAAGACCGATCTTGTCGCCGAATTTTCAATTTTTCATACCTGGCTACACCTTCGGTTTTACGTATGGTATCACTGCCGGCTATCGAAATCGAATATTGTTTTCTCATTTTCTTTACTCCTTTTTAATAAAAAATATTATAGCAATGTCCTCAAAAAAGGTTCCACCGGCTGAAGCCAAAAAAGAAGAAACTAATTCAGAGGTATTGCGATATAAAAATAAATATAATACGGTTTTTATGTGCAAAGGGGTTTTTAAATTTTCAAACTGACACGTCAGACTTTAGCATATTTTACTTTACACACGTTTGCATTGCCATGAATGCACCCTGCTTTGTCATTTTAATTTCATTTTCATAAATAATTTTGTCCAAAAATGGATCTCATTGTTCACGACCATTTGAATACCATAGGCTCAAGTGAATACAAAATCGCTCAGATGGAATGCTAGCCAGCTATTCAAGATGTTATTGTGTACATTCCTTGATTTTTATTTGGTTTCTAAGATTTTTGAAAGTAGTCTATACAGTTGTGAATATTTTCATGGTCCAGTGACCAAAACTATTCTAACACAATTCTACTTTTACAGATTGTCTTCAAAGTTAACAAATGGGATGGGTCAGCAGTTAAAAATGCTCTAGATGATGCCGTAAAAGATGTAAGTCATATATATTTTTAAACCTTTCAATTGATTGAAACTACGAAAAAAGTTCTACACTCGTGCTTTGCGGTCTGGCTATGGGAGTTGCCCTTTACTGCCTGCTTTGGGATTATATTTGGTGCTCAGTATATGTAACTTGTATTTGTTTGCAGGTTCTTAAAACGGAATTGGCCTGCGAGGAGAACTTTGCCCTGATGGATGGCAGACTCGTGCTTTGTGGTCTGGCTGTGGGAGTTGCCCTATACGCCCTGCTATGGGACTATCTGTACCCTTTCCCGCAGTCCAGGTATTATTTTTTTAAATATTTAATTAATTATTAATTTTATTTTATCCCTTGAGTTGCCCCCCCTCTTTTGGACTTAATTATTTAGCTATTTTATATAAAAAATGAAGTGTTATTCTCGGTGGGCATCTACTGCTTGTCATACTTTACAAAAACATATATGAATTTAAATATAGTTTCTTAATTCCTCTTGTCTGAAAAGTTTAGTGTATCAAGCTATATGTACATAAGATTTGGTTTCTTGACATAGAAAAACAAATTGTATCTTGAATAATATTTATTGTCAACTCATTTATCCAAATCATCTCTCATTTAGGAAATGATGGCTTTAGCCACAGACAGTCACAGCCAAGGTAAAACTCAAGTATTTGTTTGAGGGGTAAAGATGTGTTCCTGTAAAAAAAATATTATTTATGCATTAAACCGCTTACTCGTTAATACGGAAAACTTTTTATCCAAACAGTTAGATTTATCTTTATTATTACGAAAAGTGAGTATTTATGTCGGGGGAGACCAAAAAACATGCAAAAAATATGCATTTAACATTTTAATTTCGTTAAAATTAATTCACTCGCGCGGTAACGCCATGTTTATTCATCGTTTTAATTTTAACATTTCATCAATGCTGCCAATCATAGAAAAAATATTTTTGCGTAAAACAAAGTGAATGCATCATTGACAAGTTTGTACCAGTATTTATAACAGTAGAACATGGAAAGAAATGTATTAAAATAATTACACAAACCCGCTAGACAAACCCTGCGTAGCCAAACAAACCATTCAAAACCTGGGATGTTTTTTAAAAGCATGATGAAAAGCGAGTTTATTTTAGAGAATTTATTTAATAAGATTGGTACTTCCGACAAATGTCATATTTGATTGTCTATTAGTTAAAAAAGGAACATTCCGTATTATCCGTGCATCAAACATCGACAACACGAACGTTCCGTGTTATCCGTGAGGTGGACTAACTGCATATTTACCAAAAAAATACATGTCTACTTCAAAAATGTCCCTGTATATGATTAATGTAAAAGATTTTTCAACTGATTAACTTGCTAAAACATTTGTCTACGCGATTGAAAAAGACAGCAATGACCGTCAATCTACCGTACATTTAGGGATGCAAGGTTTTCAAAAATATCGATATTGAAATATATCGATATTTCTTCTTTTTTTAAAAGCTTATAGAAATCCAATGTGGTTTTAGTTTTATCAAACGTTTATCGTTTATGTATGTATATAATTTTTTATACTTACCTATGTGAATAATCACAAAATTTGGTTAGATAGTAAATAAAATGTGTTTCATAAATTTATTTTAAAAAAAAAATTCCAGTTTGTACCAGCTATCGAACTTAAAAATAGTAACTTTGACAGTCTGCTTCCTTGTAGCCGGTTTCTGCTTTGATTTATAGTGAAGTTATAGTACAAGGAACACTTGTTGCCACAAATGATAGATGACTCATTGCCACTAAAGATTGGGATATACAACTTGCATCTCTTGCCATGTTTCAAGAATGTTTACTTTTAAGAGTATTTACAGGAGCAGAAAGATATATAACGTAAGCTCGTCGACACCATCAGTTTTTTTCTTTTTATTTGCGTGTGAGCCAAAGATTTATGGTGCTCTCACCTACCATAGATTAGAGTAGAGAACAGAATAATTTTTTTTAGACGGTCAGTGTTGTCAGTAATAGCATTTTACCAGATTTTGTGAGTATTTTAATTTGGGTGAGTTTTTCGATATTTCAATACGATATATTGATTTTTCGATATTGATATATCGATATCAGCGTATCATCGATATCGATATATTTAGGGGTCGATATATCGATATTTATCGGTCTTCCGATATATCGTTGCATCCCTACATACATTTCTGTTCAGTGTATCATAAAGTGTCAATCCAGCAGTATCGTTGTATTATTTCATAGTGATTTCGCACAAACGAAGTATTGAATTCCATATGTCTAAACTTAACTATAGGGCGCACAGTTTACATTCGTTTTCCCTACAGAGCATTAGACCAGTGGTCCCCAACCTATGGGCCGTGGGCCAAATGGTAATGGGCCGCGCAAGGGCTTGCATAAAATCAAAATACTTTTGAAAAAAAAAGTTTTAAGCTGTTATTATCGTTGTTCTTATGTAAATGTAAAATTCGGGTGAAGGTTATTAACGAATGTAAGAAAATTCTTTAATTATCTGTTGCTAACTAACCAAGTAAGGGAACGTACCCATACTACGTGACACACTTTTTGCAATTTTTTACCCCCCCCCCCCGGTGACCACGTGTAGTATATTCCAAGACCCCCCCCCTCCTACAGTTTTCACGTAGTATTTCATAAATATGGTTTCGAATAATTTTTTGCTAACAAAAAATAAAAAATGCATTATTTGGCTTATATTTGTCTTTATTAATACGGCGCTTGCTGCGTGACAGCAAGAGTGCATGCATTACAAGTGGAAAAAATATTATCAAGATAAAACTTATGTCAAAATATATTGAAACCAGAACGTAATTTATGGAAACGAAAATCTTGTTATTTTTATAAACATTTTTCACCCCAATCATCTTCAACAAACACGTTCCCAGCATCAATCCATTCGGATACGTCGTAGATCACGGGGGTGGTAACATAGGGAGTTTCCTCAGATGTGATTATTATGTCTTCATTGACGGCTTCGACATCTATCCACTCCACGCTTTCCTTCATAACACACAAGGCCTCCTGTGGTCTCCTGGAGAGAACCCGCAGAGGTCGCACGCGAGACACGTCATCCACCGCACCACCATGCACGTTTTTTCGATGGTTCATTGAAATTTTTGAGGCAAAATAAAGGCCACAAATTGAGCACGTCCTTCCGGTGATATCATCTTTAATAGATGGGCAGTATGCATCGTAGGGTATTTCTCTACCATGTGAAAGATCCGGACGTAGTGTTATACATTGCCGCACCAGCAATGATGGAAAAATTTCCGAACTGACTTCATCTGGGCTTGGTATACCGAAAGGGTTTTGTGACATCGGAAAAGGGGCCGGCAAAAAGCCTTGATACAGAATATTCTTCAGTGCACTTTGACGAGGAGCACAGCAGGAATCATCGGCACACTTAATTATTTGAAGAAAATATTGACTTTCATGAACGTGATTCCCATACCAGATGTCAGAAACTTGTGCAGGTTCCGGAAGGATTTCTCCAGGAGGCACATACTCTGCTATCACGTTGTGGCCGTCAATAACCACCTGGGACCAAATCTCAGCTAATGTTTCGCCTGAAAATAACATAACATTAAACACATAAATTAAAATGTTGGTTTTAATATTTTAGTAACAGACTGTATGTCACTCTATTAAAATATACCTGCATGGTGAAAGTTTTTCAATTCTAGCTCATTATCGATGGTTTTCCCTTGAGAATCGAGATGGGACCCGTAGTGTTCATATGGAAGTATTACCGTGGCTAGCTCACGGCTCAATGGTGCCATCCTTCGCTCAACTCGGTTGTAAGCTAATCGACCGGGTGCATTCGTAAACACAACAGTCCGTCCAAATCGTACTCTTTAAAGTGTGATATACAGTGAGATATCACCTTTTTATAGCGTGGATTTTCATTGGGTCCTCCATCCACTGATAAAATCATCACAGGCTTGACTTTCCCATCCTTTTCTAAGGCTAAAATCATCTAATGTGAGAAGTTTGATAAGGTCTTTGGCGTGAGTTGTTGCTGTCGAACTACTATGCTTTCCACTGCGGATTACGATATACGTTGGGCCAGAATATGTAACCGCTTCTTTTCTACCCATGCAGTTCTCTTTGATTATGATTCCAGCATACACAGATGGAGTCAGTTGATGGCGTACTCCAACAGCAAAATCATGGTCATCGAGGCGCACTTTATAACTCAGATGCATTAAAACAGGAGCCTGTACTTTTGCAGCTGTTTTTCCAATCGGTACCTTTGCCTTATCATCTTGAGAGATAAAAATTACTTGTTCAGGCACAAGTATAGATGCAAGTTCCTCGAGACCGTTGGCAGTAGCCTTGCAGAAATGTTGATCGACGTGATCTCGGTGTCTATCTGCTTGCACCCGACACAGTTTCACAGGTACAGTTGTGACATGGCGCTTGCCCTCTAAAGATCCAGCAAACTTTGGAATCAGCCTACGGTATGTAGAGGTTCGCGAAATGCAGAATCCATCTTCAATAAGCCGTGCACGCAATTCATCAAGAGTCTTACAAGTTCTTAATACTTCTGATCGGCGTCGATCAGCAGCGGAGCTTCCATGTGTTGCAATGTCACAAATTACTTGAAGAAGGCCTGACTGATTTTCTTGTGAAGGGCGTCCTGGCTGAGTCCTTATAGACGAAGATTGCACATTGGGATGAGCGGATTTCAGGCTCAAAACTTCAGTTTTTTGTTTTGCCCTAAATTTTCGCATGTTTTCTGCACGGACTATTTTGGTCTTTAACTCTCTTTTCTTCACATCAGTATCATGCCTTAATTTATTTATTTTCTTGTCAATCCCGTCTTCTCCAAGTCCTGCATCTCGCTTTCTTACGGTAGCATTAAATTCGGCTTCAAGTACTGAAATTTCAGTTTTTAAAGCGTCCTGTTTTGGTGTCGGAACTATTATAGATGCAGATGAAGAAGGTATTGAAACAGAAGATTGAACGGGAGATTCATTGTTACTGCAGGCTAGAAAAAGAATGTAACCAGTATTATACCACTACTCATAAAATTAAAAAATCAAAATTTAAGCTACAAAAGTTGGACACAAAAATACATCGTAATTGGCAGAGCACAAAGTGGTTGGTTATACCTTTCGGAGAAATAGAAACAGACTCTTCTGTAGTGTTATCACTGACATCTTCGATGTTGGGAAGCACTTTGGGATCACCTTGTCTGGCTGAAGCTTTTCGTGCAGGAGTCTACATTCACCAAATACAAAAAAGAGATACACATCACCAATGTTCACACATGCGAGAGCAGAACAAATTTATTAGTCTGTATTTTGCTGAAACGAAAGCAACATGAAAATAAGGTATTTATCCTCACCCAATAGACTAAAATACTGCACTATAAAAAATGTTATTAAACTCATGCTGTAAATACAGGCAAAAAAGCAGTTAGGCAAAATAATACATACCCAAGTGCCACATTTAAAATCACAGTAAAAAAATGTTTATACTAAAAGTGTTAGTCTGATTACATCAGTTGACTTCTACATTTTATAAATAACGGAATACCTTATATATATTCGTGTCGGACTGAGGCCGGAGTTTATATAGGTTATAGTTATAATCTTCGACCGTAATTTAAAAACATTCAAATTATATAAATCATTTAAAGCATTCAACAAAATACGCTCAGAATATTCACCTTTACGAAGAAATTGAGGAGACGAGCATTTTTCTTAGTCGCAATCTGACAAAGTTCTTTGAAGCTCCTTTGGATTCTTTTTGTACCTCTCAAAGGCACAGTTGACAAGGAATCCTTGTGACATTTAACAAAAGCATTATACAGCCGATCGTACAATGACATTATTATACACAAACTCTCTGTGACTTGCGTGACAACTACACTGCTGACTGCACTATAATCTATCTATCTCGGCAAATATTATGTATAGGTCTCGCAAGTTAAGTTGACTTCATCACAGTACTCACAAAGATGCAAAACTTTCATACAGCGTGTTTCGTTTTAGGCTTAAAAAAAACAATTAATAATTATTTCACAATTGAGAATTCGAATCCAAAGCGTGTTGAAGTCGGTAACATAAAACTAATGTTGTTTTTTAACATTTTTATTGAAATACTGAAGGTTTAGAAAGAAAAATAAAGTTTCTTAACTAAATGTGATAATCCTCAGGATTGAATTCAAATGGGTTTCATAAATAACGACAAGGTTAAAAAAATATTGTGTTAATTAACAAGATTAATTTATTATAATATACATACTACTAATATTTTATAAAGTAAGTAAAATCCACAAGCCGCCACATGCCGCTTCAGGTTTAATAGGCATAGATTTTGAAAAGCAAACTACTTTTAAACTTAATTACCAACACAGACATCGGTTTCGGTCGGGATAGATGGAAAAACATGCATTAAAATTCTACTTTAATTCAAAGTTAAAAATTTACCATATTGAACATCTCCATTGCCGTCATTTTTTTTCTACGGATTTGACATTTCTATAGTTTCGTTTCAAACTCAATACGCATGAATTACTTAGTTTACCTATAAAGTAAGAACCTAATGTTTAAATGAAGTGTGATTTCCATATAAATCTGTGCTTAAAAATTTGGTTGCTTATGGATTATTTAATTTTTATAATTATGTGTTAGCAATCATCAGCAACAGTAATATCTATTTATGTATCAGTCATTATCAGCAACTATCTGTACGTATATTATCTAAAATATAACAGATTACTAACACAAGGGTACAAAAGATTAACTGTTGAATACTAGTCTGTGATACTCCAGTTGCCTTAGACGTCAGTCATTTATGCTTAAAAGTTGACCACCGTTTTTTATATTCTTGTATATAAAAATGAATCGCTAAATGTGTTGCTAAGAGCAAATTTCGAGATCAGCTGAACCGATTTCGCTAATTCTTTTTTTAGAATATTCCTTGAAGTACGAGGATGGTTCTTACGGAGAGAAAAATTAAGAAAATTGCGCAGAAAATTGGATAATATCAGAAAACCTATTACTAACCTAAACGACTATCGCACGTTTGCCAGTACGCGTGTTTGAGAATGACATTTTGCAAAACAATGATTGTTAAATAAAATTCTATTTTTGAAAATCTTTAAGTTGATAAATTTATTTAAAGTAGGTACTCCCTTAATAGTTTGAATCGAATCAAGAATTTTAGATATTTTAAATAGGTACCTATGTTTAGGTACCAAATTTAATATACATGAAAAATGGAAATTTGAATAAAAATTGTAAAAGGTGGCACGCGGTCTCTTTAAAAACTGAATGTACTGGGATTGAATATATGGAACGCGGGAGGAGGGTTGGTGGGACGAGGGAGCGGTAAAGGGAAGAGGGAAGGCGGGGAAGGTGGAAGGCGAAGGCGAGAGGGGGGAGGGGAACCTGGGAGGGGGGAGGAGAACTCGGGAGAAGGGTTTGCGGGACGGGGGAAGGGGGGGGGAGTGGAGAGGGAAGGTGGAGGTGACGGAGTGGGAACGCGAGAGGGGAAGAGAACGCAGGAGAAGAAGGGGAGGCGAAAGGGGAACGGGACGAATGGGAAAGGACACTCAGGGAGAAACAATTTCTTTATTAAATGGCATAGCAACGCATGCCGGGACCAGCTAGTTATGAATAAAATAATTAAACACGCGGAATAAAATTTCACGAGTTTGTTCATTCAGTAATTGTCACGTCCCGTTTCATAACAGGACTCCGTGATGTCGTAATAAATATTAAACTTGCACACTTTACAAAGACTCTGTAAATCTGTTAATAAAGATTCAAATTAAAAATAATGAAAACTACTTAATTATTTCAAATTTAAAAATTTGTAATTTTTTCACTTGCGATATGTAGGTGCACGTATGTTTAAATCAAATTACGAACCGAATGAATAGGACACCCTGTAAATGCAGCCTCAAGGGATGTCGTTAAAACTTGCCTCTCTTCTAACTAGTTACAATAAGTAGGCGTAAGCAAGACAGAGAGAGAGCCTTATCGGGTTAGCGGGCGTCGCTTGACATTCACACAGATAGCAATACATCAATTCTAAGCATTTTTATTGCTTCCACCCTATAGCTGCTTTGCCACCTGCGAGTTTAAAAAGTGCCAAACACTGCGCGCCGTATTTGAATGTACGAGGGTGGGTTTTTAAGTTTGCGGATTGGGTAAGGAGTGGAAATAAAAACCAAAATTATTTTTCCTTTTCAACATATTCACCTACTACCCTAATACATTTTTCCGATCTTTAAATTAACTTGAAGGAACTTTATAACAGCGCGGAACTCAATTTTCTCCACATTTCTTTCTTCCCAATTGAAGTGTTTGGTCGACGATAGCTCAAAGACTAATGACCTAATTACGATAAAACCCGGTGTTTATCCTAAAAATGAGTTGTTCAATTAGTACCTAATTCAGCGGTACCCCCATTAATCACTTACCTTCCCATTCTGCGAACTTAAAAACCTCCCCTCGTAGCTCGAAAAAAAACGTGAGATTTCTAGAGTGGTATTTTGATGACCCCCCCCCCCCCCCTGAACAGGTCACGTAGTATGGGTATGTTCCCTAACGAAGATACTTTTAACTATAGATAATTTTACCGCCCCCCAGTGGGCCGCGGTAAAATTATCAAACAATAACTGGGCCGCGGTGACAAAAAGGTTGGGGCCCACTGCATTATGTCCATCCCTGTGGCATTATAATATATAATATGCCCTACATAATTATCTTAATGAAAAACAATTCAGCGGTAAATTTTCTTTTAGCTGGAAAACATAATTTTCTGCATTTTATTACTAACCCTTAACTAAGTTACAATAAGGAACTCCAGTGAAAAATATTATGGCTTTAAAAAAAATTGTTCATACAGACCAATGAATGCTGATTCTGAATATATAAGTTTTATTTCATAATATTAAACGTAGAGTTCTTAAAAAATTATTAAAAAGTGCAATTTTAAACCTCTTGTCAAAACACACTGTAAAGTTGGTATTACTGAATGGTTAGTGCTGACGTCACGCGTCACCAGTCATTGTATTGAAACTTTGATTATGAAGGTATGACACAAGATGGCCACAAGCCATCAGTATTAACAACATTTCATGTTATTCGTTATTTTATACTGTTTATAGAGATTTGGTTGTTGTGTTTATTGAAACAATATTTAAGCCTAAATAATTCAGTATCAAAAATAGAGGTATCTCTATTAGTTTATCTCTAATATTTAAAATATTGAAAAACTTTAAACTGTACGAAAAAATTGTATAATATGCCACATCATAATGCTATCATATAATGCACCTAGAGACGGGCAAAGCGGCTCAGTTGAACGAGAATGAAAAGATCCGGTTCAGTGAATCGGCTCAATTGAACGACTGAATTAAGCCACGGACACACTTGCTCATTAGAAGCCAAAGAGCATGCTACCTAGTAGCAATTGCTACTCGCTCACTCGTTCGCAAAGATCCGCAAACCGCGAGCAAGTGTGTCCATAGCTTTGAAGATCGGTCTTACGGAACCGGATCTTACGGATACAGTACCTACGACCCTTAACATTATATATATTTCGGAAGGTTTATTTAAACATCATTGTGACATAATGTACCAGTTTGATATGTTCAAGGAATTTTCAAGTAGGTTTGTATTTTCTTAACATGTTCGCCGACAATTGTTTCTTGTAGGAGTCAATTGAATGATCACATATTGCAACTTTCTTGTTTTTTGGAATATTTCAGTTTCAATAGAGAACTCCAGTCCAATTTTTTATTTTTTTTAATGAATACCTTCTGACTTAAATAACTGCATATTTTTTATTTTTTTTAGAGTTTGTTTTAATAGTTAAAATAATTTTCAAAGTTTTAATTTTTCAAGATCCCCGAAAAACACCCCACGTATTTATAGTGAATCGTGTGACGTCATCTCTCCTGAAAAGTTTTTCAACAGGTGTTCATTTTGTATGACAGTTATACGGAAGAAAGTATGGTACTATTCGATAAGTTAAAACATTATTTAGGTGAAATTATTTATTTATTATATTATATTTATTATGTTATTATATTTTTCAATATTATTACGAGAGAGTGGTTCAGAAATTGTTTGAAATAATAATTTTTTTAGCTTTTAAAATCAATACTATTTCAAACGGAGCATCACCTGCACACTGCAAAAATTGTAGGCAAATACAGGCGATACAGCGCCTACCAGCTGGCCATTTTGAAATGGAAGTTCGTAGAGAAGTGAGTCGTTCGCGAACGAGTCGGCTCAGTGACCCGGATCTTCATACGGATCCGTAAGATCCGGTTCCGTCGTCGATCAGCTGGTAGGCGCTGTATCGCCTGTATTTGCCTACAATTTTTGTAGTGTGCAGGTGATGCTCCGTTTCACATACGTGGGGTGTTTTTCGGGGGATCTTGAAAAATTAAAACTTTGAAAATTATTTTAACTATTAAAACAAACTCTAAAAAAAATAAAAAATATGCAGTTATTTAAGTTAGAAGGTCATTATAAAAAATTGGACTGGAGTTCTCTATTAAAACTGAAATATTCCAAAAAACAAGAAAGTTGCAATATGTGATCATTCAATTGACTCCTATAAGAAAGTACAAACTTGCTTGAAAATTCCTTGAACATATCAAACTGGTACATTATGTCACAATGATGTTTAAATAAACCTTCCGAAATATATATAATATTAAGGGTCGTAGGTACTTGACTTATTTTACCAGTGATTCCTGACAGTATTTGAAGTAAAAAAATGTAAGTGAAATTTTGGTCTCCGGTGACATTCTTGATGTTTTTCAAACTAAATGCATATAAAATCGGGTATTGAACAGTTAGGGACAGGGTGAGGGATCATGCAGTTACTCGGCCGAGTGACCAGTGACAACACACGGAAGAAATATTTTTTTTTTGATTGCTTAAAAATTTTTTTGAAAAAAAAGACGATAATCGAATAAGTCAATCCCGAGAATTTTTCCCCATGATTGGAGTAAAACACATACATGTGTAAATAATATTTGATTTATGGTGAGCAGAACATTGCTTTCCTCCTTACCTCAAAACTTAATATTTGGAGATGCCTGACTAATCAACTGGACGATCGATATATATACAAATACTTACATGTACACCGCACAATATGGTGAGTATGCGTAGCTAGCTTTAATTTTTTAACCCTGGCTGATGCACACCTGGAATTTTTGATCAGATTTGTTGAGCGGTATTCGGGTTAATAATTCTTCGTTTAGCAGAATTTCAAAACCAACCACTGCATTTGACATGCAGGGTTACTGGTGTATGAAGCAATGTGCTTCAACATTACCACCAAGCCAAAATCACCTTTATATTATTTTGTAATTTTATTTATTTATTTTTAGATTGGTGCTTATAATCTGCGTGTCAGCATACTTTGTGCTGATGGGAATTCTTACTCTCTACACAACCTTCAAGGAGAAGGGAATCTTTGTGGTTGTCAAGGAGACCACCAGCAGTGGGCACCGGATGTGGGAGGCCAGTTCCTACATGAAGAAGTAAGTTTCATTGTTACGCCGCACGCCAGTGCAGTACAGATGTATTGAGCATCCATAAAGGATGAAAAGATATGTCTACTCCACTCTAAAGTTGGTGATAGACGCACAAACAAGTGTGCGTACTTATGGCTGATGACCTTTTTCATCAGTAATTTAATTACAGTTTACACAATATAAAAACCACCACCGAGCGACTTAAAAAACTTTATCATTTGTGTTAAAAATTTTAATATTTTTAATTGCTTATTTGGATTTGTAATACAAAAATCTGAAAGAGTCTTTTATCTGCTTTCAAGAACAGTATTTTATTTGGAAATACTTTCAAAAACAGCGGCTTTATCAGGAACCAAATGTACTGCAAACTTATTTTCTGCCGAAAGTATATTCTGACATACGTTTTAAGATTTTCACGGCCAAAAGTATTTTCGTTATTTGTTTTTGGTGTGTTATGCCGTGTTGCGCCATCTCCTTCTTTAGCCAACGTTTCAGACAGCGTTGCAGTGTCCATCATCAGGGCAGATCCAGCAGATCGGGTAGATGTGACACATCTAAACAACGAAAATATATTCTGACAGTTCTCCTAAGAGCAGTACAGTTTGGCAATTAAGTGTAGAAAATAAATTATGGCGCTGCGATCATTTTCTAGGTTTTAAATGGCAACACCAAGATGGCTCATAAGACAATGAATGTATGTTTTAAAAAACACTTTGGCCAAAATGCATATTTCATAGCGTACTTGTATTTTCAAAAAATTTGCACAAAAAACTGTAATATAATATGTAGAAGTAAAATAAAACAAAACAAATTTTAAGTGAGCGTTTATTTCAATATAAAAAAACGTAGTTACTTAAAAATTTGAGTCTATTAATTCAACACCCGACCAAGGGCGGCTGGTTGCACAGCGTGTTCGTGTGCAGCACTGGTAAATTATATTGTCTAAAATTACTTTATAATATCTTACCGAAAAATATAAAATCTATGAATCTCTTTAAAAATATCACCTACCAATATAATGCCTAATATAATATGAATCAGGGAGAGCAAATTCTCAAAGTTCCGCACGAAGCCGTCCCGGTGAGCAGGTTGATTGGAAGCGGAACGAATTATGTTTTTGTATCGAATATCCCAAACATCGCCAGTGTGCAACGCCGGCCACATGTATGAAAAATTAAGCTATATTGGTGTGCCACCCGGCGGCCTTTATCATACAAACTTAAATTTGGATTTAAGGCAAAAATACTTAACCAAACTGAATAATTCTTTTTTTAATCAAAAGGAACAGCAAATACCTAAATTTTACATATATTTTCTTTTTTATTGATTGGTGTTTTAAATTATAAAACGCAGATCATTAAGGAATTCAATTTTTTTATAAGTAACTTCGACAATTTTGCCCTCGTGCTGTTTACATTGTAATAAATACTGTTTGTATCCTGTTTATAATGAAATATAAAACTAACTAACCAACCATCACGCTGTTTCCCCGCAGGGGTAGGCAGAGAGGACGGACCGCCAAATAACTCGGTCTTGGCACACACTCTTTGCCTCACTCACATTCATGCATCGTCTCATACATTCTCTTCTATTATTCCGACTTTCGACATGGCCCGACTCAAGTCTGATCTGATTCACTTGCTCGTGCCGTGTCTCCCTCGGGCGTCCCCGACTTCTTCTACCATTCACATTTGCGTCGTATATTCTTCTTATACTACTTTCAAATTTATTTTATTTTATGAAATATAAAATAAAATAAATTAAATGTTGTAAAAATAAAGAGTTTTTTGGGTTGAAATTTAAGATTTATTTATGAAAAAATTGTATTGTGTTTTTATTTTCTTAGTATAGAAAAAAGATCTGTTCAAAAAAATTAAAATTTTAATTAAAAAGCGATATGTAGAAGTTTTCACCCTTCGAAAACAGCTTAAAATAGACCTCTCCAAATAAGATTAGTGGAATCATTTTTACCTAATGTTGCTTAGTAATAGTTATCTCATAGTTACGGATTATCAGTGAACCACCACGTTTTCAGGGCAGCGGCCGCCACTGCACCCGACATGTAATTATTGTCTTCGTCCTCATGTGATTCTTCTTCTTCCGTATCTTCATCTTCATCTAAACGTATTGTCAGTTAATCTATATCATCATATATAGTACTGCCTCATGCATAATATTCTGCCTCAATTTTCATCACGTGTTTGCAACAATTTTTCCTTTCCGTTTTCCCGGTGTTTCAAATTTTCCATCTGCCTTTTCCCCTTCCTTGATGATTCGTCTTACCGTTGATTCAGATTAACCTGTGTGTGAAAAACATCATTAAAATTATTATTGTAGAAGGTAGTTGAAAACACACTAGATAATATTCACTTAGAAAGAAAGAAAGAAAGAGAAAATTAAGAAAAAAGTAGCTTTTCTATGAGTTTAAAGAAGTTGCATATTATTATTTTTTTTTAATTGAGTTTTTCCATTTTTCCTGTGGCCTCAAATGAACTGTCAAATGGAAGTGTCAAATTCCTAATGAAATTTATTAAAAAACTATACTACGTACCAGTCATTTCTGTAGTTCGTTTGTGAACTTCTTCCAAATTACATAGGAGCTTCTTCGCGCAATAATCGGCTAGGCAGCGTTGAAAAACGCTTGCACCACTACGTATTGGTTTGTTCATTTTTATTCAATTCAAAAATTTGCACAGGCAAACAATGAAAAAAATAATTATTAAATGAGCGATCTTCATGTGTTCTACACGGATTTAAGATATTAAATCGGATGACAGCCAACAGCCATACGACACGTCATAGACACACGAGTAATTCGGTGTTGCCATAGTAATGAAAAAATTTAGTTCCAATTTAATAAATTTCTAGACTTATTTGCCAAACTGTACATTGCAAAATGTACTGCTCTTAGGAGAAGTTCAAGAAATTGTTTGTTGGAGTCTTAGGGGGTTAAAAATAATAATCATAATAAAATAATATTAGGATGATTTGTAAATCATTTAACCCGATTGTTCTGTATTTGAATAATGTATAAATCTATTTGACCCCAATAACTTTTTGTTTTCAGGTATGATGATAAGTATCAGCTGATTCTTAATGTGTATGACCCTAAAACCGGCAACACTCGGGAGTCTTCCTTCAACAAGTCCGTGGCCAACTATATCGACACGGAGGGCGTCATCATGCATAATCTTATTGAAAACGAAGTCATCAAACTGTGGAACTCTCTTAGTGCAGAAAAAAAAGACAAATGAGTCTCCAATTTTTGTTTTTAGTGTCAATTTACTGTACAACTTTTCGCTAACTTATCATTACTGTCTGTGTTTTAAAAAAATAAATATTTTAAATTACATAAATATATTTTTTTCTTCTTCATTTAATTTAATTTAATTTAATTTAATATTATTATTGTACAACAGAATAATTCCAATTACAGTACAATTTAGTTACTCTATCAGCATTTAGGCAATTGACTCTTCAATAATATTTTTAAGGCATATAAAGAACAGTCACTTACATCCAAATGGTTTGCAATTTCATTTAACAGCACCACTCCCCTTGTCATGCTATGCTTCGCCAAGACGTCTGTTCTGCCGTTTGGTACTTTATAAAGTCATGATGTCGACTTCGGCTGTAGTGGTCTGGTACATATAAATCATAGCATCCCAAGATTTTTTTTCTTCTATGGTTAACTATAGTACTAAGATCGAAAATTTCCGCGTCTCATATAAACTAGTCTAAAAATAAATAGCAGTTGTTTGGAGGCAAAAAAAATCGATTAAATTAAAGTTTAAACGCCCTACCTTTGTGGGATCAAAAAGTTTTAGTTTAAAGATATAGTGTGAGTGATGTTTACGCAAATCCCAAGTCATAAAAACATCAACTGTCAATTTTAGTGACTTTGTCTATGCCACAGTCTATGCAATAAAATAAATAAATAGTGATTGCCACAAACAATTTTCTTTCAAGCATACTTTGTGAGGGGCATTTGTGAACTAACTAAAATAGTGATGACTACACGTAGCAAAACCCCAATAATTTTCGAAGATAAAATAAACATGGATAAAATTATTGAGTACATCGATAAAAAATTTGAAACCCTTAAAAAAGATATATTTACAAAAATTGATTTACAAACTTCCGAAACTACTAAAAGCATTGATTTTATCAGTGCTCAATACGATGAGATATTAAAAAAAATTGAGGTCTCAAATAATCTAAATCGGGTAATTCAAACAGATTTTGAGAATATTAAAAAAGACCAAACGGAAAAAATATTATAATAAAAAAGCTTGAAATCAGACTGTCTGATATGGAGACCCTAACAAAATCAAATAGTTTGGAAATAGCAGGAATTCCACAACAAAACCGCGAACAACCTTTGGAAATTGTAAAAAAAGTTGCTGCCGCAGCAGGAATCCACCTTCTACACACAGATATAACTGACGTCACGAGAGTCTCAGACAGACGAAATGGAGCCCCTCCAAAACTTCTTGCGATCTTTTCAGATAAAAGAAAAAGAGATTCCCTCCTTGAAAAGAAAAAAGAAATAAATTATGATGAAATAAAGGATTTGACGACATCTCCTATCTACATCGGCGAAGAATTGAGCCCGTACCATAAAGAAATTTTATGGAAAACGAAACAAGTAGCCAGGGAAAAAGATTATCAATACGTTTGGTACAAACAAGGCAAAATTATGATCCGTAAAAAACAAGATGATAAAATTATCTACATAAAGCACCTAGATGATATGGTAAAAATAATTTAGCAAATTATATTAAAAAAAACATTACTAAATCCACTTAATAATTTATATTGTGAAAATGAATACCACAATAATTACTTCTGAACCAAAGGCTTTAACAACTTTAAATGATAATGAAACAATAACTACAAACAAACCAGATGAACTGTCAACTCTTAAAAACAATTTTAATATATTAAATAAAAATATACGAAGTATCAACAAAAATTTCGATGAACTTCAAATACTAATTAAGAATCTAAAAATAAATCTAGATATAATTATCCTCACTGAATGCTGGATAAAGGATAAATATTCACCCTTGCAAATTAATAATTACACGTCATATGCAACCAATTTGAATTACACAAAAAATGATGGTGTGATAGCGTACATTAAAGATGACATTAAAACTGAAGTCAATGAAATAAAATTCCCAAATGCAAACTGTTTAAAGATCAAAGTGGGTGATGAAACCACGATATTAGCTCTGTACCGATCACCATCTACAACTAATAATTATCAGTTTCTTGAAACGCTTTCTAATGAACTCAATCTTCTAAAAAACACAAAAAATGTCTTCCTTATCGGAGATATAAATATTGACATATTAGAAAATGGTCATCCCAATAGAACTGATTATCTACAAACACTGGCCTCCCATGGACTCCAAAGTATGATAAATAAACCTACGCGTGTAACTAATGACAACAAATCTTGCATCGATCACATGTTCAGTAAGACTATTAAATCAACCAAATCTATCATATTCACCTCTACTATAACCGACCACTATACAACAATTTTATCTATTACAAAAAAGAAAATACAAAGATCGCAGCCCTACCCAATTATCGTGCAAAAGACAGAAACCAAATGGAATGATGTAAAACAACAGTTACTCAATACAAACTGGATAAGCCTACTGGAAAACCTTGATGCAAATAATGCCTGGAGTAAATTCACTGAATATATAACATACACCATCGTATCAAATACCAAATCAATAGAAAAAAAGATTTCGCATAAAAACCAACATCTTAAGCCATGGATAACTCAAAGCGTTATAAATTGCATTAGAAAAATAGATGAATTACATAGGAAATCTAAATTAAATCCTTGTGATATTTTTATACAACGATACTACAAAAGGTACAGAAATATTTGCAAAAATGTTATACGAACTGAAAATTATTAAGAAGAAAATAGACGAATGTAACAATGACCCGCGCAAATTATGGAAGATCATTAATGAAATAACAAATGCAAAATCATCCCATTACAAGAATATGGAGGAATTAACAATTGAAAATACCCAAATCTCTTTCGCAAAGCATCCGGACAAAATTCTCGAATACGTAAACGAATTTTTTACTAATATAGGGTCACAATTAGCAAAGAAAATCAGACAACCAATAACTAGCATTTTACCAGAAGAAAAGGAAAATATGAACCAGATAGATAAATTAAAGTTAACTGATGTCACCAATACTGAAATCAGAAATGCAATTGTATCCCTTAATATTAATAAATCATCGGGAAATGACATAATCTCAAATAAAACAATAAAACAACTACAAAATGAACTGACCTTCCCATTGACATACTTGGTCAATCTGTCTATATCTACAAATGTATTCCCTTCATGCCTTAAAAAAGCTACAGTTATACCCATACATAAAAGTGGTAACAAAAAGGATATATATAACTACCGACCCATAAGTCTCTTAAGCTCTTTTTCAAAAATCTTGGAAACTGTAATGAAGAAGCAAATTGTTCAATTTCTTGAACAAAACAAATTACTATCACCATCCCAATATGGTTTTAGAGAAAATCTGAGCACCAATGATGCCATAGAAAATCTAACAAGCATGGCCATAAAAAACATAGATGATGGGAAAAAATGTTTAGCTTTATTCATAGATCTTCAAAAAGCTTTTGACACAATAGACCATAAAATATTACTAACTAAACTAAAAAAAATAGGAATGGCCGAATCAACAATTAACTTATTGGAGTCATATATAACAGGGCGAGAACAACAAGTACAAATTGGCAAACAAAAGAGCAAACTTCTATCTTTAAACTATGGCGTTCCTCAAGGAAGTGTACTGGGACCGATTCTGTTCATTATCTACATCAACGATTTAACTAACCTTACCATTAAAGGAAACATAATCAGTTTTGCTGATGATACTGTTTTATTATTTCAAGAAGAAAATTGGACTGATACATTTAATGAGGCTGAAAAGGGGCTTAGTGCACTTCAAAATTGGCTTAAAATCAACTCGCTTACCCTTAATATAAGCAAAACAAAATATATAACATTTTCAATGAACTCAAGGGGCCAACCAATAAAATCACTAGAACTAAAATTACATGAATGCCATGGAAATAATATACAATGTTACTGCCCCGTCATCGAAAAAACACAAAACATAAAATATCTCAGAGTAATAATTGACGAAAATCTTAGATGGGACGTACACATCAAAGGTATTACGGAAAAACTCACAAGCCTTATATATTTCTTCTGAACGACATAGAAGACAAATGAACTATATTTAAATAACTTTAGTCCGCCTCGGCACAGGACCCCCTAGTGAGGAGGACTAAGAAATACAATATTTTGTACTTAATTTCACATTGCATTTTGTATGTAAAAATTTTTTATATAGTCGCTATAATAAAAAAAAAAAAAAAAAAAAAAGAGAAATGGGCTATCGATGAAATTGTTCCAAATATTGAAAGACAGAATAGCAAGACTTGCTTTCCGTCTAGTTTCTAGACTCACAGAATCAGTTTCCTCAAGTTAGTCAATGTGGGGCATGAACCTTGGATAGGTTCCATGCTTCCGCATATAAACATACCTGAGGAATTTCTTCTGGATTTGCTCTAACATATCAATGTACTTCTGGTGGTACGGTGACCAAAAATCGCTCGCGTACTCTTGCTTGCTTCTCAGTATGCCATCGAATAACGCCAACATAGCTTCTTGATTATCAAACTGCTTGAACTGATGATGAATCCAAGAAGTTTGTAGCAAGACTGAGTGAGCTGCGATATATGCCAAGAGAATGTCAGTTCGGGATCAAAGTTATTTTGCATGTCCATATATATATGTATGTTCATAGATAACAACTCTCAGTGCATTACCTTCCCTTAACAGAAAAAATGGATTTAAGCTAGGGGTGAATAATTCCACTAATTTTACTGACCCAAGTCCGATTCTGAGTTCAACCGAGTGGAATGCTCCACACAGGAGGCCCTGAGGAAAATAATTTCCCTGAGGGCATATGTCATCTTTGGGATGTGTGTGGAGGGCTTTTTTAAGGAAAGGTAGGAGAGGAGAGTTCTGGGAAGGTTTGAAAGGTGGGTAGGAATCTGGGGTTCAGTGTGTTCTGGTTTATACTTGCGTTTCATTTTGATGATGATTAACAAAAATAGATATATTATTTAATTATATTAGATAATTTTTATCTCTCTAATACACCACTACACAAGCAAAGGTCCCTTTAATGATTTACCTGTAACTAGATAATTAAATGTGTAGAATCTGCTGTCACTTAGGTTAGGAATCTAAAAAACAAACATTGTTTTAAATTGAGCTGTTTTCTATGTCCATTGAAAAGTGATCATAATATAATAATTATTAATCTTTGAAAAGATCTACTTCTCAATGTGCCATCAAAATAAATTTGAAACGTCGCCGATAACAACCTAAATAATTATTATTCCAAATCTTTCCCGAACTGTCCAATACAATAACAACCACTGTTTCAAGCTAGGCATACGTGCAAAATGAAAAACCGACCTATGTTTATATCGCCATCTCTTTCAACATAATGCTCTCTCCCTCCCATGACATTCCGTCATGACCAAATTGTCGCTAGGGTTTCTTTAGTACCTATACGCGAGAATTTTTACTCGAAGAGAAAAACATAGTGCCATCGCGTTTATTGTATGGCGCGCATAGGGACAGCAGATATCCAAGGCAAGGGCTTATTTAAAATTGACCCATGGATCTAAATAATAATGTGAGAATGGGAGCTTCCATTTGAGACGATAGATGTCACTGCTCGTCACCCGGCGAGTCGCCGCTAGCTGCCCGTTATTTTGGTGGTTCATTTCAAATAAAGAATTCGATGCTTTGAGCAGTTTGATTCGTAAAAATGTATTATTATTTCTTTTAATTTTGGGGGGTCAAACACCCATTGTCCTAAGGGGAGAGCCCCCACTGGTTATTTTTACAAGTTATAGTTGTGAAAAAATTCACAATGTTTTTTTAAATGATACGACGCCTTCCATGAGATTTTTGCTCTGTTTTAGACGAGTCATGCTTTATTAAACATTTTCACAATTTTCGCATCGATTTTATCGCTTTAAATATTAGCGCGCTCCTCTAACATTCATAATTACATATCTCTCCATCTTCTTCTTTTTGAGCGCGGATAGGCAGGGGCGGATCCAGGATAATTTTCTGGGAGGGGCACAAGGGGCGGACGGGCAAAAAAATCAATCAACAATTACTGTTAGGATTGTTTTCTGGGGGGGGGGCACAAGGGGCGAAATTAGAAAAATTAAATGTTTAAAAAAGACAGTTTTCTGTACTGTGATGGAATCTCCACAGTACACAAAAATACCGTCTGGGGGGGGGGGGGAATTTCTATCATGGCTTTTTGAGATTTGAAATATTCATTTGACTGTCAAAAAATAAGACAGGAATTTGATCCTTTCTTTACTATAAATGAACATTAATATAATTAGTGAATTTAAAGCGGAGATGGTTTGTGCCATAATAAGTGAATTTACTCATACCATATGCCAACAGTTGAGAATTCAAAAAATATGAAATAAATTGGGCCTGGTACTAAAGTATCTATTAGACAAAAAAGACATCTGCACATGAAGCAAAAAAGCACAAATGACCTCACAATCATAAACAAAAAAAATCTCTGTAAAGTAAAACAGGTAGCTAAACGGAATTACAATAGCAAACGTATCCAAAAAGTGCAGAATAAAACCAAAACATCATGGAACATAATAAAAGAGAACTCAAACAATTCCAATTCTAAAATTAAACCAAAAATCTGTCGTAAAATAAATGATAACCTGGTATCAGAACCAGAAAAGATTGCAAATGAATTTAACATTTTCTTTGCACCACCACAAAATACATCTCTATGTCCACAATCTGCTAAAACAGTCCCAAAAAAACAGTCTCGATCATTCTTTATAACGCCTGTAAACAAGAAGGAAATTATCAAAATCATTGTAAAATTGAAAAATAAAAGCAGTGTCGGCACTGACAAAGTCCCTATAATAACTATAAAAGCATATGCAGAAGCGACATTTATATAATCAAAGGCAGAAGCGTTAAGTTACCTGTTGGAAATATTAATTAACAAATCTTTTAAATCAGGAACTTTCCCAGAACAATTAAAACAATCTATTATTGTACCTTTATATGAAAAGGGTCCTAAACAGGAAATCTCAAACTGTCGACCAATATCCTTATAACCAAATTTTTTAAAAATATTTTAACCTTTTCCACTCCGTAGGCCACACATTCTGGCCCAAACGATTTTGGTAGGCAGCTCCATCGGCCAGAGGTTCTGGCCCGGCGCAGGTATAAGTTTAATCACCAATTTCTATCTTCCTAAGGACATTCTACTAACTATTATTTCCGATAATTACAAAGAATTGTCGCAACATATTGGATACACCAACATTTCTTCATTTAAATTTACCGTTAATTAGATATATTCATGTAAAAATAGTTGCATCATTTTAACACACGGAATATTTGTTTTCTTCCAATATTTTCGGAACAGTCAGTCGTTATCCTGCGTTTACGACGGTTCTCCGCAGTTACTCCCACTTTTTGTGACCATCTTTTTTCGTTTTGTGGAACTATTGATGTTGTTATTAGTAATTGAAAGTAAAAGAATTACTAATTTACGTTTTCTAGAAATATAGTTAATTAACCGTCATAGAACATAATGATAGTTTTACTTCGAAGTGATGGTGAAGAAGTCGGTAACGATCCAAGTGATACAGATAGTGGAAGTGACATTATCCCACCCAAAAGAAGGAGATTTGCTTATTTCAGTGAAATTGCGCAACAACCTTCAACATCCATCAATCCCACACCGTCAAGCTTTTCTGATTCAGCAAAAAAATGGAATTTAATGTCTACTAATACACCGAATACACCACAACAACAAATATTTTTTTTATTGGAAATACCAATGAGCCATTTTCAATTTGTGGATAGGCTAATTATTCAGCTGGTTGGAAATTATAGAGAAGATGTAAAAACAAGAAAAGGAAGACATTCGGTAGATCCAGAACAGCGGTTAAATCATGTCAATCTACATGTCATAACGCCTAATATATGCAGAAAAAGTATTACGGATAGCATCGTTTTCAATTTGGGAGGCGGGAATGGGTACCGCCACCCCGGTAAGCATTTATTGGACAACCAACGCCTCTGCCACAGGCCACCCCAAGTGGTTTGCAACGTTTGGTGACATAGCAGAGGTGCCCGGGTTCATGGGGATGAGGTTTTTCTAGGACTCGGTGACAGATGCGTTTGCCCATCTACTGCGTGGCGGGCCGAATCGGGAAAGGCTGGTTGAGGAAGATCTTTTGATCTCTCCAGCCGGACTCTATCGAACCATCGATGGATTCACACATCGCCTCTCCTGGATACACTAACCGCCAGATTCCTACTTAAAAAAAAAGTTTGTGGTTCTGATTATGATACGAGTAGAGAAGGGGGGCAAATAAAACGAACAATATAACACTGTAAAAGTTGTGGAAACAAACTTGCACCTTATGTGAGAGAATGCTTCGAAAAATATCATACCCTAAAAAACTATAAGTGATGGTGACTTAGTGAAATAAAGTAAAAAATTTATAATAACATTGGACCGAATTGTTAGTTTTTTATAATGAAATGTGACAGTGTTATATTATGTATAATATGTACAATACTCTAACTTGTAAACACCGTGTAGAATATTTGCCAAACTTATTATCTATTTTATGTGTTGTGTGCTGGTCTATCTTTTGTTCCGTGAAAGAGGGTCTAAACCTAAAATAACTTAACCAATGCAAAATAAGAAATCATCCACTACCCATAAAACCTAAGCCAATCAGGTCCAGGTAGTCACCCGTTAGCCGCTGTGCAGTACAGGACAATTAGAAAGGAACTACTCCAAGGATTTGCATTGGATTGTCTGTATATTTTAGCCGTATTATACAAATTATTGCTATGCAATAAAAGATATTATGCAAATAAAACATATTGAATTCGAATGTATCATCTTTTAGTTACTTAATGTGTGATTTAACAAGTATTTTATGCAAAACATACCAAACAACTAATGGTCACACGAATTATCCGATAGGGTGCCGCAAAAGTTATGAACGGAAATTTTCATTTTAAACACAAAATATAACATACATTTTTGGTCGGAGTAGCTAAACGATTATGAGAAAAAATGGTCAGAGTGGAAAAGGTTAAAGAGTCATGAACAATCGCATTTATAATTTTCTCGAAAACTTTGAGATAATATGTCCAAAACAATTTGGATTCCGTAAAGGCCGTTCAGTAACACAGGCAGTCTTTTATTTTTTGAACAAAATTCTGGAAAGCATTAATGTTAGCAAAAAAACTGTAGGTATTTTTCTCAACCTCTCAAAAGCATTCGACAATGTTGATCATAAGCTTCTTCTAATTAGACTTGAACATATGGGTGTAAGATGTTTAGCATTAAAATGGTTTGAATCATATCCCCCCTAGGGAATAAGGGTATTCGTTTTTACCTAAAGGGCTTGCTTTTGAAGATATAAGGGCTGAAAGTTCTAAGAAGACTCTAGAAATTTCAAGAAGAGTCTAGATTCCGGAAACTTCTTGAAAATTCGACAAAACTCTGGAATGTTCTGGAAGAAATGGAGGAGTATGTCAGCGAGTCTAGAAGGTTCCGGAAAGTTCTAGAAGGTTCGATAAAACTATAGAAAGTTCTAGAAGGTTCCGTAAAGCTGTAGAAAGTTCTGATAGGAGTTGAGGAGAGTGTCGGTGTGTTTAGAAGGTTCCGGAGGTTCGATAAAGTTGTACAAAGATTTAAAACAAATGGTGGAATATGTCGGTGGGTTTAGAAGTTTCCGGAAAGTTCTAGAAATTTCGATAAAGCTCTAGAAAGTTCAGGAAGTAGTGGCGGAGTACGTCGGTGAGTCTACAAAGTTCCTGAGTTCTAGACGGTTCGATAAAGCTGTAGAAAGTTCTGGAAGGAGTGGCGTAGTACGTTGGTGAGTCTAGAAGGTTCCGAAAGTTCTAGAAGGTTCGATAAAGCTCTAGAAAGTTCTGGAAGGAGCGATGGAGTATGTCGGTGAGTCTAGAAGGTTCTAGACAGTTTTGGAAGATTCCCTAATGCTATAGGATGTTATGGAAGGAGAAAGTTCAAGAAGCTTTCAGAAATGTGTGGCGGAGAGTGTCAGTGAATCTAGAAGGTTCTGGAAAGTTCTAGAAGTTTGGATAATTATATTACTAAAAAAACAATTTGCATGCCGCTAAAACTCAAAGACGAGTCCTGGTACGATAAAAGGAGTTATATTGTGTGGTAGCCCTCTATCCTCCATCCATGAAGAAAGTTCCCGTTCTTACCTGAAGGGCGTGCTTTTAAAGATATAAAGGCTGGAAGTTTCGCCCCGTTGAAATTTCTAGAACTGTTCAAAAAATTCCAGAGTATTCTAGAGCTTTCCATCACATTCCAGAACATCTCGGAACATTCTGGAATGTTCGGGAATAGGATTGAACGTTCAGGAACATACCGGAACAGCCCAGATCATTGTGGAACATTCCAGAACACTCCTGAATGTTGTGGAATGATCTGGAACATTATTCTGGAACATTTGCTTTTTTATATATGGGGCTACCCATATGGGGTATATAAAGCAAGATCCGTCGTGGATTCGAATGTCAATTCATCAACATCAACTCCATGAGCGATGTCGGACACCCCAGTCAGAGTATTTGAGAGCATTCTACAACGTTCCAGAACATCCCGGAACCTTCTGGAAAATTGTGGAATGTTCGAGAATAGGGAATCGGGAACATCAATGTGAAACATTCCAGAACACTCTCGATGTTTTCCTGAGCGAAGCCGGGTAACCCAGCTAGTTGTTTTATATAAGGTTATTTTGGTTTTCCTATGGACGTTTCGGGATTTGAACACTGGCAGCAACGCGAAGTAAGTGTTGTTAGCGGCTGTAATGCGCTTTCTTACTTCTACTGGGTCTTCATTGTCCTGCGTTATGATGGAGCCCAGGTAGGTAAACTCTTCGACCACTTTGAAATTATAATTGTCTTTAAATTTAACTTTATCTTTTATTCTGCGGTGAGGGGTTCTGGTTTGCATCATGATTTTTGTTTTATTCTCATTGATTTGCAAACCCACCTCTCTTGCCGCAGTCTCCAAAGGGTCAAACACTTCTCTTACAGCCTGTAGGGATCTTCCGACAATGTTAAGGTCGTCTGCGTAGCCAACTATTTGATTGCGTCTGTAGCAGATGTTTGAGTCGGTACTGATCATTGTCTTCCTCACGACGTGCTCCAGTACAATATTGAAAAGGGTGGGTGCTAAGTCATCACCTTGTTTCAGCCCCTGGGAGACGTTAAAACCCTCCGTTGTTTCACCTCCTGTCCTTACTCGACACCGTGAGCCGACCATTGTTGCTTTTACAAGCTTGACTATTTTGGGCGGTATTCCAAAATTTAGGAGTATTTCATATATTTTCTCCCTTTCTATACTGTCATACGCCTGTTTGAAGTCAACAAATAGTTGATATATGTCTATATGTTCGACGACCTCCGTAGTCCAGTGGGTAAGACTCTTGACTCACAATCCGGAGGTCGCGGCTTCGAACCCGGCATGCGCAAATAAATTTTATTTGATTAATTTGTGTTATTTCACAATTAATTCATTTAAAATAATATATAGTATATTTGCGGCATGTTCCAGAGTGGAAGATACTATCAGTATCGCCCTGGTGTAAGACCACCATTCAGAATTGAAACGTTGCTTGAAAATGGCTTTAGCCGTGTTTAGTGACCAGATCTGAATAGCCAGGTACTTCCCAACCTTCCTCTTCCCCACCTCATTCCCCTCCCCACTACCTTCAGCCTCACAACATACCCCAATTGTGGATGCCATAGTCTCACTGGCTCCAGACGGGAACAGTTGAGATTCTTGTGCGGTATTCACTGTAAAAAAAAAAATAATAATAATAATATCGAATTCCCAGCATTTTGTCAGGATTTGTCGAGTAGTGAAGAGTTGATCAGTGGTGGATCTCCCCCTTCTGAAACCTGCCTGATATTCTCCTAGCAAGTTCTCTGAGTAATATTCTAGTCTTTCTTTCAAAATCATTGTAAAAATTTTATATGCTGTACAAAGTAACGATATTCCTCTGTGATTTTCACACTTTAATTTGTCTCCCTTTTTATGTATGGGGCATATTATGCTAGTTTGCCATTCTTCTGGTACTCTTTCGGCGGTCCATATTTTTACAATGAGATTGTGTAGCAGGTTCTTCAGTTGTTCATTTCCATATTTATAGAGCTCTGCAGGGATATTATCTCCTCCCGGAGTTTTATTGTTTTTCAGTTTCTTTAGGGCAGCCCTTATTTCTGTCATTGATGGCGCTCTCATTGTTTCATCATTATTTAGCTCGACTGTCAGGTTGGTTCGACTGTCAGGTTGTTATTGGGATTTAAGAGCTGTTGGAAATATTCTTTCCACCTAGTCTTGATCTTTTCCTTATCTCCTAATATGTCTCCATTACTATCTCTGCACAGAGATGTGTTGGGTTTGAAGCCCTTTTTAAATACATTGACGCCTTTATATGCCTAACGTGGATTGTTATTTACTAAGCCATTTTCCATCTTCAACAATACGTTTTTAA
Organism: Limnephilus rhombicus; assembly: GCA_929108145.2. Lineage (NCBI taxonomy): Eukaryota > Metazoa > Arthropoda > Insecta > Trichoptera > Limnephilidae > Limnephilus > Limnephilus rhombicus. The sequence goes on from OV815272.1 coordinate 27,646,905, forward strand.
AATACAATCTCTTCTTTCTTTTAACCAAATGGTTAGCATCTCTTCGTGCTTGTTCGTAGGCTTGTCTTTTTGCTCTTGTTCCTCTTTCTATACATAATTTTTTTAGATCATTTTTCTTGCAGACGCTCTGTATGCACTCCTCATCGAACCAGGGATTTCTAGCCTGCCTTGGTCTATTTCCAATGCCTGATTCCGCCGCTGTCAGCAGTGCATCTCTCAGATTGGTCCAATCCTCTTCTAAATCATTTGGGGAGAGCTGATCACTCAGTTGGTTTGGTAGGTTTGTTGACAATGAGTCATGATATCTTTCCAAACCTTCTGGTGTATTAAGAGCATCGATGTTTAGCTTTGGGATACTTGGCTGATTAGACCTTTTATCTCTTGCTATTCTGCATCTATAGGATGCTACTACCAAATAGTGATCCGAATCACAGTTAGCTCCTCTGTAGCTTCTTACATTTGTGATACTGGTCACCCCTCTTCTTTCAATTAGGATATGGTCTACTTGGTTATGGTATCTGTCGCCAGGTGATGTCCATGTCCATTTATATATATTCTTCCGTGGAAACTGTGTTGATGCTATTATCATATTCCTTGATTCTGCTACGTCAATCACCCTTGATCCATTGTTATTGCTTTCCGTATGAAGACTGTTTTTTCCTGTAACCTGTTGGTGTGCCGGATCCCGAACAACTTTCGCATTAAGGTCTCCAATTACCATTTTTATATCATTGGATGGTATGGTGTCATATATCTGTTCCAGTTTATGATAGAAAGTATCCTTAGTTACTTCATCTTTGTCTTCTGTCTCAGCGTGAACGTTTACGATGGAAATGTTAAAGAATTTAGTTTTTATGCGAAGTATGCATATTCTTTCGTTTACAGCCTTAAAACCAATTACTTGATTTTTCAATCTTTGGTTAACGATGAAGGCTACTCCGAACTCATGGTATTTTTCGTTGCCACTGTGCATTATTGTATGCGTTCTAGTATCAAAGGTATCAGTGTCTGTCCATCTTGTTTCTTGCACTGCTAATATATCTATTTTGTACTTTTCCATTTCACCAAGTACTTCTCTGAGGGCCCCACCTCTGTACATCGTTCTTACATTCCATGTTGCCGTTCTCAAGTCCATATTTCGATTGCCATGTTTGAGGCTTAGTTTCCGGTTTCGTAATAATGCTATTTTTACAGGGAGTGGTTATTAGTCACTCGCCCAACCCCTTACTGGAGGCGAGGGTTTTTCTGTAGGGGTTTTCCTTCCCTTAGCTGGGAGGTTCTGGTTTTATGGCACCAGTTTCGCCATTCACCCCCTCTCCGTCGGCTATGACCCCGATGATGGGATGGACGTCCCACACCGGTGATCACATTGCCCAGGGGTCGCGGGGCCATGATGACCGCTCGTGGACGCCAGAGAGTTGGACTTGTTGGTAGTGCTGCTGATGCAGCTACGTCCTTTGTAGCATTTTTTGAGGTGCACACCATCCAGCTTGATGTGTCCCACCACGACCTACCAACCCTTCGACCCCCAACACATCTGTCACTCAACACAAACAAAACTCAAATTCAAAAATTTTGTCCAGTGCAAGCTAAACCTATAAATATAAATATGTAAATTTTAATAATAATGTAGTACATGAGTTGCTTTTTTACAATCTTTTCAAAAAATTTTGCAATGTTTGAGACAAGAGATATAGGTCGATAATTTGATATTTCTTCAGGGCTGCCTGATTTGAAAACGGGTGTTACGATAGATTTTTTATAAATGGAAGGAAATATTCCACTATTTAAACTAATATTTATAATGTGTGCAATTGGAATGCTTAAAAAATTGTTGTATTTTTTCAATATTTCTACTCTAACTCCATCAAATCCTGGTGCAGATCCACCTTTTAATTCATTAATAATATTTTTTATGTCATTTGTTGTTACTGGCTGGAAAGCTGACAGGTTATTTTGTTTAAGACAATCCTTCTCGAAATTATCTACTTTATAATTTTCATCGATCCGTGTAGCTAAATTTTGTCCGACGTTAGCAAAATATTTATTAAAGGCATTAGCACATTTTGTTGGTTCCCTTATGGCGTCAACAGAGTGTTTTCCAATATAATTTTTTTTAATTAGAGTTTTTTTGTTTTTTCTACTATTTATTTCATTTATTGTTTTCCAAACGTGTTTTACATTTTGTTTAGCCAGGTCAATTTCATTTTTGTAATAGTTTTCTTTAGTTATTTTTATTAAAGAGGTTAATTTGTTCCTATATTTTTTGTAAAATGTAAATATTTTTTTATCTGAGGGAAATTTCTTTATCAGGCGATATAATTCTTCTTTTTTTCTAATAGACACGACTAAGCCATGTGAAATCCATGGTTTTATTTTTTTGAATTTTGCTTTAATGTGTATAGTTTTAATATCAGTCGATGCTGTAATATAATTGTAAATAATATTATTAAAAATATTTGCGCATGTTTCAGCACATGTAGATTCTAATACGGGTTTCCACGTTTCCGCACTTATTTTTATATTTAATTTATTATGGTTGAGTGACTTTTTTGTAAAATTATTGCATTCTGAAATTTTGTGTTTATTAATATTAAGTTGTTGTATAGAGATGCAAGTGTGATGATCAGTAATATTATTTTTTAATATTATCGTAAGTAATTTGTCAGTATTTTTAGTGTTGCACCTAATGTGATCAATACATGATGGACGTTGACCCGTAATTTCTCTAGTATAATTTTTTATACATAATTTAAAATTCATTTCTGTCATAAGATTGATAAATTCAGTTTTTATTTTGTTATTATTTTCGTTAGAAACATCCAAGTTAAAATCGCCAATCAGTGTTATGTTCTGTTTATTTTTTTTTTGTTAAAATAATGCTTCTTAATTCATCCATGAATATATATTCATTTGATCCGTGCGTTCGGTAAATTGCGATAATGTTAAAACATACTTTATTTACAGTTACAATAATATCTAAGCAATTAACTCGCTGCATAGGTACTTCTTCCACTGTGATGTTTGAATAACAGGATTTAACAAATACAACAATACCACTATTTCGATTAATAGGAAAGTGTGTCATAAAATAGCTATAATTAGGTATACAAAATTTATTGTAATAGTTGGTGAACGCTTCAGTTAACACTATAACGTCCGGTTTATGATTTAGTAAATTAATTGAAAGTAAGAATTCATTAAAATTTCGTTTCATTGATCTGATATTTAGATGTAATATTGAGAATGAATTTGGTAATTTATCTAAAATGTTATTACAATCATTTAAAGTGTGACAAATATGTTCCACAATATTAAGAGATTCATCTAATTCTTCAGTGAAAAAATTATTCATATTTATGGGAATAAAAAAATAAGTATGCAAGATGCAAACTTACTAGTAATCAATTCGCATTTGCGCATTTTTTAACATTTTCTTGCGGAATTCACATAAGTAACTGTTACCTGGATGATCATTTTGGTAACCCTTTCTGTTAGTGCAGTTGTGGCATTTGGCAGGCTCTTGTTTTTTGGGGCAGTCTTGTATTTTGTGCTCTCCTGCACAGTGGGGGCATCTGGGACTCTTCATGTTTTCAAGGCATCTCAGTGATGTATGTCCATATCCAAGACAATGGTAACAATGGATGAGTGGGTCACAATCTTCTATGTGTGCTTTTTTGTATCCAATGTTGATCCTTTCCTTCGATATTATTATTTTTCTTAGTTTTGGTGTTGTTTGGATAATGAAATTTGATAATTTATCAGATTTTTTGTTTTTGAGTTTTTTTTAATAATAATGGGCTCATTATCAATTTCTGTGGTCATAGCGTTTTTTATGTCTTCATTTTGATTTATCAAATCTGTTAGAAGTTCTTCTTCTTTGTAGCAAGCATCAACTCCCTTAACGATAATGCATGTTTTTTTTTCTTTTTTTCATTTGCTTGTATTCCAATATCTGGGTTTTTATTGATTTCATTTAATATTTTTTCGGTATCATTTTGTTTCTCACATGTTAGTATTATTTTGTTTTGATTTGTTTTTTTTAGTCCAGAAATTTCTATTCCTAGTTTGGATACTTTTATTTTGTCTTTTAAAATTTTTTCGATTTCGTCTGCAGGCTTGTCTTTTTTTGAGGAAATTAGTAGAGCAAAAATTGTTTTGGGTATTGGGTGCGATTTCTCCCTTACCACCATTGCATAGCTTTTTTCTTCATGTTTTTTTTCTTCATTTGACGCTTTTTGTATTAATTTTTCTAATTTGTCTATGTAATCCTCTTGATTTAAGATAACCTTGTTTTTTAGACTAATTATTGTGTTTTGTAGAGAAGTTATTTCAGATTTCCATGAGTCTTCAATATTGATTAATATTGTTTCAATTTCGGTTTTAGCTTCTTTGGCAGCTTTTGTACTGCCAATTTTGTTAAGTTCCGCAAGTATTTTTTCAATATTTTTTTTGAGTTCCATATTGGAACATGGTCCCAAAGGTGTTAAATTTATGTTTGTAGGCAGTTTACTTTTGCAGTGTCAGTCTCGTTAAACGACCGCTCGTTGCGAGACATGCGACAATACTGTTTAATATAAATAATATTATCGAACCTTCCCAAACTTGTTCAGTGCTGGGAATACAACTAGATACAAACATAAACTGGAAAGAACATGTAACAAAAATGGTAGCAAAAATCAGTAGCTTTTCTTTTGTTCTAGGTACATTGAGAAAAATATTAAACATCGAATCAGTAATAGCCGCTTACTATGGTTATGTAAATTTTTTTAGGAAACTCAGTAAACGCCAAAGATGTTTTATCATCCAAAAAAGATGCATAAAAAATATTACAAACTCTGCTCGTCTGGATTCATGTAAACCCATGTTTAATAATCTGAAAATTCTGACAGTCACAGACATATTATTATATATACAGTCAAGTTCCCAGAGAAAAACTCAACACATAAATACGCTACAAGGTTCACAGAAAACTTATTAATACCAAAAGCAAACAAAACAATATTCCAAAAAGGACCATATTATATGGCCGTTAATATATATAACAACATTAACAACCTTCCATATAACATTAAACTAATACAAGATACACACAAATTCAAATCGTCACTTATAAACAAAAATGTCATTACACCTTAAGTAAACACCTCGCATAAATGAAACACCTATTTTTGTATTTTTCTTATTTGTATAAACATTATAATATTCATATTTTTAAAAACATAATAATACAACATATATGTGGTTAGCTGCAAGAAATGGGGTCCATCCATAAGGGAACGTACCCATACTACGTGACCAACTTTTTGCAATTTTTAACCCCCCCCCCCCCCTCCGGTGACCAAAAACCTAAGCCCACCGCCGCTCATTTGTACCAGGCGTGACATTTTGAAGACCCCCCCCCCCCCCCTAAACGTGTCGCGTAGTATGGGTACGTTCCCTAAGCTACACCTTTTGTATTTTTTATTTGTACAATAAATATTTTTTGATTTGATTTGATTTAAGTTTTATTATAAAAAATAAAATTCATTATGTCATTAGATTGGATTCACAAGCCTTCCACCCACTACCTACAGTATTTCAGCCCACTGCACTTGCACAAAGATATTGAAATACAAAAGAGATAATATGCTATGATGTCCGCGCGACTGTCGGCGGACTATTACCTAATGGGAGTAGTTTGCATACAAAAAGAATTTGTTTATTTCGTGGATTTTTTTAAGGTGTGCAGTGTATTGGTTAACAATATAGTTTGAATACGGAACTAATTCGTTCATTTAGTTTATTCATTAATTATTCGTTCATTTAGTTTATTTGTTGATTGGCAAACAATATCGGCGACACCAGGAAGCACAGTCCCGCCCAGTAAAAACTGCGGGCAGCACATCTCTTATATTTCAATATCTTTGGTCACATATCCAATGGTTACATTATTCAAAAGCTTTCTGATGTTCAGAAATGCAAACTAAAATAATAAACCGAAAATGACTAACCAGTTAATACCCAGGCATTGTGGGTTCAAAGCCTGATAGCCAAGTCCTTCGTACACTGAAAAAATTATTCTGTTCTATGCCTCCACCATTGCACAAGCAAATTTTCCACTTATAATGATGGAGGAGGAACTAGAATATTTTTCAGATTATTTGTAATCCAGCAATATTAATTTTCCTTTAAAAATGGAAAGTACAAATTTGCTAGAACAAAAATGTACTTTCAATCAATACTACCGCATACAAAATTTATTTTGCTAGTTCCAGAGAGGAAAGATTACCTAAGTATGGCCCTGGTGAGAAACCACTGGTTATAGCTATACCCAGACATATTCCAACTTTCTCTCCCAACTTCATCAGCCCTATAACATTCCCAAATTAGAAAAACCGCGAATCCACCAACTCTGATCAGTTGTTGTTTTGTAAATCTTGTGAGAATACCCAAAAACAATATAATGTCTGAATAACGGATAAGGCTGGATCTGGATAGCATGCTATCAATAACAAAATCACTGCGAACGCCTGGATAACTGGATGTCTGCAATTTGCATAACTCTCATTCAGGGCCAAAATCGCATCCTCGATACTAGTAGTGGGAAATAATGTAAATCGTAACTTGTTTGATCATAGCTTATTGCTTATACCGACACACCAAAATCACATTCAATCATTATAAAATCTAATCTGATATATAATTCATTCCCTTTGAATAAGTGCATACTGGCAAATAGGTACCTACATACTACTTATATTTTCATCTACATCCGCGTTGATCTACCGTTGTAAAACCGGTACCGGCCTGCCGACGGAATTGTTTATGATATCGACCTAACAATATAGAATGGATCTCACACGCTAATCGTAAGGAGAGGGACGACAACAGTCGGATCGAGTCGGATCGTCGGATGCATGACTAATGCGAAGTTGCGTTGAAGTTGCATTACGTCACTGGCGATGGGAGGCACTTGGGAGGGGTTCGCTATTGGCGCTATTTCGGGAGGGAAATTCTGTGGTCTCCACCAAGCTGAAAGATACTCCGGTTGATACATAATAAAACAGTGGCACCTAATCTAAAATACAGATTATTTAGAGGAAGTATTTATAGGTAGGTTGGCTCTTTTCGCGACGTGGCATTTAGTGTTTATTTTACTCTAGCAGCCGAACCAGGCCGCCATCCGCGCAGTTTCACTGGCGCAATCACAAAATTTAGTCTGACATTCAGTCTCAGTGCATCTTTAGTACACGCTTAGCTTGGTTACATGTAGTGCTCCTTTACAATAATTTGTGTTTTGAATCAGGTAAATACATTATTTTTTATATTATAACAATAACACCGTCAATTAACTTTCACACAATCCTCTCGACCGAGAGGTCCAGCAATCAATACTTTAAACGTTTAAACGTCTCTTATTTTTTTGTCTGGCCTATTCTTCTCGCCGAGAGATGTTTATTTTTATTTATGTGTTTATTATCAACTGTTGAACAAATTCCAAAATGGTTTTTCAATGAAATTAAAACCGGGGAGTTAAACTAATATTTTCTCTCAATATAAAATAAATGTATAAAATTTTGTTCATACATAAAACGCAACTATGTTCTCACATCTCGGGCAACGTTTCTCTTCATCTATGAATTTTAATATGTTTGACATGCAAAATATGTAGTTGTTTCTAATGAGTTCAGGTACAATGGTGTTACGTATGCGATTCCTAGAAGTGTTATGTGGTTGCATCATAGTTAAATTTATACAAGCTTCGAGTTCACTGGCACAATTTGATTTCAGTCACAAAATTAATTACTTGCCAAAGTACCTACCCACCCGCCAAACATTAATTTATTTTTCACGTGAAAAAGTACCCACTAACTTATTTACAAGTAGGTAAATACGGTTAACAAATTTTCACAATTCTGGTACTTAATACTAAAATAAATAATGCAGATGAAAATTTTTATTCATAAATAGATAAACGAAAAATTTTAATTCGAAATTCTGTTACACTTTTCCATAAAAATATACATTTTTGGTGAGTTCACCTTTTTTTTCAACTTCTCATCAAACTGACTAAAAAGTAGGTACTTACTCAAAGTTCCAATCAATCACAAGACATATTATAAGTCAGTCAACCCATACATATTAATGGCATGTTGCCCAAGATTGCAATACTCAGTATATGTAAGCAACTAAATTACAAAATGATAGACGAGTATTTTCGTTCGCTCAGACTGTTGTGGTTACCTACTTACTACCACCCACTTTTTTTCTGACGGAATAAGTAATGAATAATTTTAATTGTGCATAGTTTTACGTCGAATTCCCCAGCACAATGTTAGGTAGTATAGTATACAAATAATATGTATGTATGCATTATGTTAATTGATAATTCAATTTTACTTACCTATTACTTATTAGTTACATAGTTACCATTAAGTATTCACAACAGTGAGTTGTAAATCTAACAAGGAGCTATCAAAACTTTTTGGCTGATTATTCTCAATGTCGTCCAGGAGAAAGATTTAAAAATCGAAAAGTTTTGCCTTTTTATTTTTTGTTATTCAAAGTACCATCCCGTTAGACTGCAATTAAGCAATTTGTCGACAGGATGTTCATATTCATATATAAACAAATGTATGTTGTAAATATATAAACATTATACATATACATAGGTAATATCACTACTAATTACAAATATACATGCAGATTATTATTATTGACACACACAATCTAAAATAATACTAATGGTAATGAATTCTAATTATTCATTAGTTGTTATTCATTAGTAATGAATAAAAACCTATCGATTTACATTATCGCCTAATATCTCTACTATGGTATTAGCCTTGTTTAGTGGCCAGATCTGAATTGCCAGGTACTTCTCAAACTTCTTCTTCCCCACCTACTTCCACCAGTGGCGGCTCGTAGAATTTGGGTGTGCTAGGGTGCTAATATTAAAAAAATGGCATTATGCATGTTGTCGTATGTGAAAAATATTTTTTTTTTCAAAAATCGGTGTTTTGTACGAAGATTTTTCAGGAAATCCGTGCGGCGCACGGCCAAACTGAAACTTCCTGAAATTTTTCATACAAAAAACTGATTTAAAAAAAAAAAAATTTCGGCTACAACATCAACAATGCCATTTTTTTAATACCAGTACTCTAGCACACCCAAAAGTCACGAGCCGCCACTGACTTCCATTAACTATCACTATGCAATCCCTTCAGACTCACAAAATACAACATATCTCAATTGCGGATGCCATTGTAGGATGCCTCCGGGTAGTTGGAACTATTGTGCGGTTCACATAAAAATCGTTGTTTTCATTATAGGTATAGTAATTTAATTACCCGCTAAATATAATATTTACTCCATGGAATTAGAAATGCTCAAGATTTATGACCATGTTTGGGAGGAAATTCAACGATGATTTCAAACCAGTTTCTCTGGCAGATATTTGCGTCAACTTGTTTGTGCCAAACATCGTTCTGCAGTTTCTAAACCAACTTCTCGCTGATTACAGATTTCTGATATTATAACGCATTGTTTTACCACCTTCATCAAATTAGATCTTCTTTATGTGTTAAGTATATTACGACGGTACATTTCAATAAATAAATATTATTTTGTTGGTAGGTGCAATAAAACGGATCCATGCCAACTCAGAATCAAGTCAACTCAACACCTCTTTGAAGAGTGCTATGAAAAAGCTATGAAAAAAAAATAATAGCCCATAACCCTATTAACCTAACTTAACCTATTTAACCAATTTAAAAAAATATTTTTTTACCATTTTTAATGACTTTTCAAGGGAGGTTCTGAATTGATTTCGTTAGCTGTCCGGCCACCAATAAAACGTATACCTAAGCATGATAGTGTGAATGTGAAGTGTGAACTTGAGATAAGTTATGTGAATGCTATGCGGTTGAACGATTGCAAGCGGTGATAGTAGTTGATAAATATAAACAATACTATGTACCTACCTATTATAATACTACCTTAGTGGTTTAGTGTGGGAAACTAATTAAATAATGACCGGTCAGTGGTTGAGTGGGCATAGCGCTTGGGTCCCACCCGGGCGTCCCGTGTTCGATTCCTCGGCTGGCTAAGTCCTTCATCACAACACAAGCAACATTTTCGGCTTTCTGTGGTGGTGGTAGGAGATTTGTTGGGTTATTCGTAACCCGGGAATGTTGTCTTTCTTTTTAAAAAAAAAATTAAAAAATATTAGCTAACAATAATTATCACAAATGTGGACATTTTCTTACGATATTTATAATAATAATATCGTAATAGAAATCCTACTTTTATTTATTACTTAATATAAACATGGCAAAATAAACAGTACGTTTTATTGAATGGCCGCAAAAAGATAAATAAATTATAATATTTAATTAAATGAAGACAATATTAGCGAAACTCAATAGAAAATCTGAAAACGGAAAAATCAGAAAAAGGTATTGGCACCGCTGGGACTCGAACCCAGGACCCAGGACCTTCTGCTTACATGGCAGTGCTCTACCAACAGAGCTACGGTGTCTATATCAAATTCGGTCACTTTTAACTGTATCATACTTCGACTAAGCACTAACAACATTATCTTCATTTTCTTAACGCACATATTATTGGCTGCTATCTTTATATATGATTGCAAGATTCAAACCCGAACTAGTCGTAAATGCTATCTAAATAGTGTCTGGATAATTTTTTTAATTCATTTTATATTTAATATGAGACAGCTATTGACTTTTCTGCAAGTCTAGGATGATTATTTTTAATTTTTACTTTTATGAGTAAAACCTCAGATTGTAATATTTAATTAAAATGAAGACAATATTAGCGAAACTCAATCGAAAATCTGAAAACAAAAAAATCAGAAAATAGCAGCAAGTTAATAGAGTTTCGCTAATATTGTCTTCATAAACTAAATGATATAAAAAAGCTGAATGATATAAACTAAATGATATAAAAAAGCTGAAATGAAAATGCTAAACTGAATGATATAAAAAAGCAATACTATAACACCCCCCCATACACACAAGCCTTGCTTAATTATGGGGGTACATCAAATATATCCACTATGTAATTAATTACTGTATAAAATTTATTTGTAATTTATGTACCTTCTATTACTAATAATTTTTTTTTTAATTAAATATCACAATTTAATGTTTTACTCATAAAAGTTAAAAATAAAAATAAAAAATAAATTATAAATAGGTATTATAGGTATATTTATTGAACTTCTTTGTACAAATTTCTAGTGTACAAAGAAGTTCACGTATTTGTATTGTACCTAGATATTCAACAAGGGCGTAGTTATAGCATGGTGGTGGTTCAATCAAAGGGGGGGGGGGGGGGTGGAAAGAGGTATTATTTACATCACATTGATAAAAGAGGTTATGTTTTTATGTTAATCTACGAGTATTTTTTCGTGTGTACCTTTTATTTTTATTTTATTTGGCGATACGCCCAGCTAAGAATAAGCTAAAAAGCTAGCTATCGAAAGTTATACTAAACGTTTTTATAGCATGATGTTATGTAAAATTGATTAACTAGTTATGTAATATCAGTAAAACACGTAACAGTAACATAAAATAAAAAAAGGAACTAAAACAGTAGGTACCTACTCACCTGTTGTTTTACTCCTTTTGTTTTGCTCACCTGGTCATATCACCTGTTGTTTTAATTTAGCTATGTTCTGTAAAAACACCCAATCAGTTGTAATACCTAATAAACTGTTCATGTTTATTTTGAAATGAATCGCTAGTCTAAATAACGGTATTGATAAACGTCGCTACGCAATCTGAATCTTTGGGAATTTGCGGGGTAAGAAGGGACTGCGGCAAGTGTTCCAACCTACTTTCGATACTATCGCACTATCGGTGTACATAAGGGGGAGGGGAGAGGAGATTCACCCCCCCCCCCCCCGCCCCCCATCGTACTCGGTAAAAATGGAATAGCGCTTGTAAATGACATTCTTGGAAAATACAATAATATTATTTTCACTATCACTTTTATCAATGTGAACCTAACCTTTTGGGAAACTTTAAAACCGTGTGGCCGAAACAAAGTCTCGTACGAAGTTGTTGTAGCATTGAAGGTGATGTCATAATATTCGTAATACCTACTGACAACAAAACAGCTGATTATTTTAATTTCTCGGTATAACCTATGTAAACCGGTTGTATATACCTACGTACCGCTGATGCTGCTGATGGCTTCGTTGTCGTTTGTAGGAACTCCTCATTCTGGTACCTTCATCCCTATAATACACTGTTTTGTTATAGTCTGAGAGAGAGATGCAGGACTAACGTACGTCTTATCATGGGCGTCGGCAGAGTGAAAAAGACGTTTATAACTGGCGCCAAAACTACAAATCTGTCATTTTTAGAATAAATGTGACAAGTTCAGTGGCAGATATAGACGGAGCGCTTCGTCTCGGTCAGGGCCGAACTTCCGCTTAGGCCCGAGCGGCCAGGTCTAGCCCCCGACTTCGTGGTTGCACCCCGTACAGCAAGCCACGATGGAAAATAAGTTTCCGAGAAGCATAATATGTCATCTTTGGGGAGGTTGAGGACACAGGACTATACCACATTTTTATGTCAGCGGAAAATGTTGCTTGTGCAATGATGGAGGTCTCAGTATCTAGTGGATTGCACTCACGACGCCTGGGTGGGAATCTGACGCATTTGTACACGCGCATATATCCTCAAATATATTCAAAATCTTAACGACGTAATTAAAGAAGCCGTATATACAAATTGCGACTCGCGACCAGTGTATTCTACGGAACTACTGTCGAATTTGCCGTATCAAAGAAAAGAAGAAGAAGAAAAATAATGTGGGAATCCGAACGACGTAAGTGAAGAAAGCGTATAAACAAATGTACGCTGCGGCACGGCGTATTGGACGAACGTACGGTCGAAATCACCCTAGCAGGCCTAGAGATTGGTCCTTTCCCCCGCGTTCATTTTAATTAATTCTGAAGAACGTGCTACAAATATTTAAAATGTGTCTCCATGTTGTCCCCCCGAAGTTATTAATTCATCGTCTAGAAAAATAAAATCTGGTGCTTACCGCTAACTTTTTATAGTTGAAAAACGGGTTATAAAGTTCTAAAATCGTTGTACGTAAAATGTATTAATGGTAAGGTACTGTTTTTATTAATCTAAAATATAAATAACTCGCATCCCTTGTGCGGCATGAAAATAAAAAATATATTATAGTCACGAATTCGCCGGAAATTATTAAAATGTGAGTTTTGATCAAACGAAAATTATTAGGATCGTGTAGCGCCTTAAGTTGATTTTCACGTTCTGTGGAGGTTCTATTCAAGTTATGTTATTGTATCATTATAGGCCAGTTGTTGCATGAAACTGAAATAATCACAGAACTTGGATATAACTTACATAGAACAACGAGGAAGAGGAAGGTGGGGAAATATCTGGCTATTCAGATCTGGTCACCAAACACGGCTAAAGCCATTTAAAAAAAATTACATGAGCTCCACACAGGAGGCCCTGAGGAAAATGATATCCCTTAAGGCCTATGTCATCTTTGGGAATGCTGTGTAGAGGATTTTTTTAAGGAAAGGAAGGAGAGGAGATTTCTGGGAAGGAAAAGGGTTTAAAGGGTGGGTAGGAATCTGGGGTTCAATGTGTCCTGGTCATCCGCCTCCAAGACCTAGACAAACCTCACCCCATGAACCCGGACACCCCTGCTAAATCACCAAACGTTTCAATTCTGAATGTTGGTCTTACACCATGACGATACTGAGAATATCTTCCACTCTGGAACATGTAGTAAATATACCTATTATACATTATTTTATAGTAGATATATTTATAAATGACTTAATTGTGAAATACCACAAATTAATCAAATAATTCACATAAATAAAATTTATTTCCGCACGCTGGGATTCGATCACGCGACCTTCGGATTGTGAATCAAGAGCCTCACCCCTCGACCACGGAGGCCGTTTATCCTTTTAATTTTTATTGAAGAAAATTTACACCTCTTGAAATTTTACCAATTTGCACATTGCTAGATTTTCTACTTGGTTAAGAATTAATTAGTAACTTTAGCTTTGTTTATAACAATGGCAATCACGTGCATTCCACTCATCGCGTCGGTGTTTCTGATTTATCTGCCACGTGTGAAAATGTACTACGTACTATATTGTAATAAATTACTTATGCAATATTGCAGATAGCGATGGTAATGATTATGTTCATTTATTAATTTGCTTATTATCTCTGTAATATATTATTATGTTGTGTACTTTCGTCAGTATGTAAATAACTTCCCAAGTACTCACTTACAAGGTAGGAAATACTGATAATATGACGATAATATCGACAAGATACCTACCTAAATATATTTTTTAATAAAACACCGACAGATCGATAAATCTCCCGTGCATTATTATTTAATGACAATAACAAAACATTTGAAGAAATTTAATATTGTTATTTCAAGGACATCATTGTACCGAACGACACCCCGGTGGCGTTAATAATTACGCTGCATAATATATTTGGAGATTCCACAACAACTATTTTATTTAAGTATTTACTTTACTCTTCTATATGCCTGTGCCGCGTTCTAATGTTGTAGGTTTAGTTGATCAACTTTTATTCAACGACAAAAATGGTTTAAAATAAGTTGAACAACTTTGTTGAAAGATGGTTCATACTTACCAATATGCTTTAGTAAAGAGTTGATCAACTAACGTTGAAAGATGGTTCACAGTTCACACTTGTCAATATGCTTTAGTAGAGAGTTGATGGTATATTTATGTGATCAACTAAAACTGAAACGTCTGAACGAGGCAATACAGCTTTTACATTGGGTAGGTACCACATGAAATGGTAACAATTTTTATACAAGTGTTAGGTAATAAATTACTACTATACATTAATTACGTGAGCAGTTTTTCTTCCAATCTAGACCCCTCCCCCCATTTGGTGAGATAAATTCGGGCCACTTCGTATATTCTTAATTAACGTGAGATTTTCCTGACCTCCTCCCCCACTTGAGCCCACGTAATTAATGTATGCCCCCTTACTATAAAAGTTATTTGCATTATAATGGTTTACAATTTGATATAACCCCCGACACAAAAAAGAACTGATGACCTTGAAACGCCTGAACAGAATTTCATGAATTGTAGCTAAGAACCATCTCGATGACGTCAGCTTCCAAACAACAAAAAAACGCATCGTAATCGGTCCATTCGTTTAGGAGCTACGATGCCACAGTCAGACACACATACAAACACCCTCACACACCCTAACTTATAACACCCCTCTTTTTGCGTCGGGGGTTTAAAAGAAATTATCAGAAATAATATTTTGACACAAAAAAATTGTTTTGGGCTTCATGTACATTCGTTTGCTAAACTATGTAGGCGTGAGGTCGTCTCCTACAAGGAAATTTCAGGTTTTTTTATAAATGTGTCATATTAGTGTCATTATTGTCGAGGACAGAACTTTTTGAAATTTTGGAAAATTCCGAATATACGTTATCGAATAAAATACCGAATATCGAATCTGTATGTAGGTACTTATACCAAAGATATTAAGCCTTCAAAATGTTAATATTTGCTGCCGGCAGAAAAGCGGGTGACATCACATCACGGCCAATTATATAATTACTACCAATACTTGGCCAATTATATACAAAAACTCGAATTATAAATTATGAAGTGTTGAATCATATCTCGTGATACGTCACGAGACACCATTGCTTACGTTTTACCCAAATTCACTTTGAAAGCTCATAACTTAGTCATTTTTGGAGATATCGAAAACTAATTTTGCTGTCGCTAAGAGGGAATAATCAGACAAAACCAATCAAATTTTAGACGTATTGACTATTTTCCACAAAAAAATATAAATTGATTTCGAAAGACTGTTCTTTTATCTAGTAAAGCTATGTAAATTTTGAGGAAACATGTTTATTTTTAGTAGAATAATATAAGGTTTTACTGTAGGTCGTTGGCAGATTTGTTAAATTTTCAAACAAAATTTTGTATTATACAACATACATCGCAAATCATATAATCATGCAGTAAAAAATCAATACATTATTTGGGAAAGCTACTTTTCAGAATTTTAATTTTAGTTCAAATAAAATCGTAAAAAAAAGTTCTGCACCCTTGTTTTTTAACGAAAATACTTTAGTTTGTCTATTTTTTTACGGTCTTACAAACTAATGGATTTAAAAAAAAACGTTCTTATTTTACTTAGACATTATTGAAAAATTATAAATGCTTATGATCAAAAAATAATTACAAAAAGTTCATAATTTTAATAGTTTTATCATCACGGGTTTGAGCATTTTTTAATGTAGGTATTTATCAAAGCAATTTTTGAATGAAATAAAATCGATGTTGAGTTACTATCTTAAAATGCTGGTATGGAGAATCATTAATCTTTTTCATCGGAACCGCCCTGTACAGTTGCAAGGGTATGATCGCAAGATCATCGTTCGACGAAATTTAGAGCTCCAAGCGTCTAATGCAAACCGTATGCGCCGCATAAGCCGAATCCCCAATATGAACGTATGGCGAGCTATATTATATTTTGAATTGGTCCTCTGAGACAGTAAAAAAGTATCCCCTTTTACTAAAATACACTCCTACGCTTATAGTTTTTTTTCCTTATTCAATCTGTCTTAACATCCGTTTATTGTTCTACCACTTACGTAATCTACTCGTATGTAGATAATACGTGTGTCATTTCGGCAGCATTTTGGAAAATTTTGTCAGAAACCCACCAAAACCCATAAGGGTCAAAGTAGATAGGATTATGGTGTTATGTCGACTGTGGTTTGGTAAAATCCTTCAAGCCACAAAATGGAAGCTTTACAGGCGACGATAAAACGAATATTTATGAATTCGTAAAACCTTTTAAATTATTATTTTTTTTTCCTTTATTTTTCCCATATTTTACAATTTATATTTACATATTTTGAAAATCATAAACCATAATGTGGGAACCCACTAAGGCGCAGCCTGTGCGTGGGTAATATAGTTAATATAAGTTTTATTTAATACCTAGAAAAAAACAAACAGGGGTAAAGCAAAAAATCTTCAAACGGTTCTTGGTCTTGCTGGTACGAAAGCGGTTATTTGTTTTTCAGCACTTTGATATAAAATATTGCAATTCTTTCTTTAAACTTCGCAAATATTGCAATTATTGCAATTCTATTCATAACTAGCTGGTTCCCGGCATGCGGTGCAATGCCATATTCAAAGAAATAATTTTTTCCTCCCTGCATGTCCTCATGTTCCCATGTCCCCTCCCGCATCCCCTACCCTCCCGCGTTCCCGTTCCCCTCCCGCATCGCCTACCCTCCCGCGTTCCCGTTCCACCTTCCCCGCCCACCTTCTCCCCTCTCCCGCTCCCCCGTCCCGCAAACCCCACTCCCGCGTTCCTTATATTTAGTCCCAGTACATTCAGTTTTCAAACAGCTCGCGTGCCACCTATTACAATTTTTTTATTCAAATTTTCATTTTTCGTGTATTACAAATATTCATTTTTGTATATAATAAGAACAATCAATCAAATTTGGTACTTAACATAGGTACCTATTTAAAATATATATTATTTTAAAAATCCACAGACAATAATTCTTTTAATACAAACAAAAAAACAGCTGCCTGCTACATTCAATTTCATCAAACGTACGATCTGTCAAACGTGCGAAGATAAAATAGTAGTTAAGTTTTCTGAAATTATTAAATTTTCTTTCCGTAAGACCTTCTACAAAGTTAAAAAAAATTTATGAAAATAGGTAAAGTCGTTGACCAAGGGAAACACGGATTCATTTTTATGTATATAGATTGTGATAATACGGGTATGTGCCTAGTGTGGTAGTCGAAAAACTTGTAAAAACTATACCTAAGATATTTTTATGAATAAAGAATAATAAAACAAAAAAAATGAGGGCCGAGTAATTTCATCTATGGTTTTTTCGTAATAAAGTAATAACTAATAACCTAAAAAAAATACGCATACATTTAGCTTTTAATATTAAAAATGCCTTCAGCAAAAATTATTTTAACGTGTTGTAGTTCGAAGACTATTCTACATGAAACCACTGAAAAGTAACATTCCCAAAAAATGTGAAAAACATAGTCGATATTTTAATACCTGTCATTGGGAATAGTAACAAATACATTATTTGAGAACTTACAGTACGATTAGATCAACACTAAATTAAACTTTATCAAACACACTGATGAAGTCATCAACAAAGCCAATAAAATGCTGGGATTTATTATTCGTATAGCAAAACCCTTCCACAACATCAACACTGTATTCCTTTACACCTCATATATTCGCCCGCACTTGGAACACTGTACACCAATTTGGACTCCTTTTTACCAAGCCCACATTGAAAGAATAAAAAGAATTAAAAAAAATTAAATGCTTAAATTATAAATTAAATTTACACTTCTCAAATTATATCGAATCCATTAAATTTCACAATTTCAATTTCCTCCGAGCATGACGTCTAATTTTTGATCAAATCCTATTGTTTAAAATTCCAAATAATGGCATGGATGCACCGGAGTTCACCAACTTATTAAATTTTCGTATTACGTCAAGGTCAACCCGACAATCCGATTTATTTTATTTGCCTCATTTAGAACAAAATTTGTGGGCTTACTGCGGAAAAGCACTAAGTCAAAAATACTAGTTTCGAGATAATTGAATATGAAAGTTTGAACAACGTGAACTTTTTAAAAATATATAGAAGTCATTATAGTGACGAATAGAGTATGATAAATTGTTTTATTGTGTACTTATGCCTGTCATTATTTAAAAATAACAGAAAAATTTATACTAACTAACTAATTAACTAACCATCACGCCGTTTCCCCGCAGGGGTAGGCAGAGAGGACGGACCGCCAAACAACTCGGTCTTGGCACACATTCTTTGCCTCACTCACATTCAAATTAAGAAAGGGACCCTCAGATGGTTTGGGCACGTAGAGCGAATGAACGAAGAAAGTAGTGTAAAAAGAATATATGATGCAAATGTGAATGGTAGAAGAAGTCGGGGACGCCCGAGGAAGACATGGCACGATCAAGTGAATCAGATACTTGAGACGGGCCATGTCAAAAGTCATAATAAGAGAGAATTTATACTATTTTTAAAAAATAGAAGAGTATTACATGACTTAATGCTTTTTCGCTGACACAATATTGCAAGCACCGAAGTAAAAATGGTTTGGTGGTGTAACATTTTTATTTTAAAAATACATATTTTTTTACAAAATAGATGTTTTTATTTAATATGATTTTTATCCGCTACATTCATATAATTCTCATTTATTTTGCTGTCGTCGACACGTCGACACGTCGACACGTCGACATAAGAACTTTGAAGCTCAAATGGTATAATTTTTTTATCACATTAAGCCGTCAAATATTTTTTCTTGGAATGTGATATTGATATCATTTTGTTGTATAATTTTGATATCACACAATTCTGATCAATGACTTCTTGTCGCCTACCCCTACGTATATTACGGACTTCAATAATGAGAAATGAATATTATTATCTACTTTCGTAATATTTTTGCCGCTCTTGACAACATTTTTGTAATTTAGTCAGCGAGAAACTTACCTTAAACACAACTGCGCCCTTGAAAATGGGGCCTTATAAATTATCCAATTATCATTTTTAACTGTCAGATTTTGAACAATGCAGATCACCAAAAAATCTTTCAACGAAATTGCATTAAGTCTGACTTAATGCTATTCAACAACCGCAGATCAACAAAAAATCTTTCAACGAAATTGCGTTAGGCTGACTTAATGCTATTTCACACAGTACAATTATAATTATTATATGTCACGGTGCGGTATCAATATAGTCAAGGAATATGTACGAAGTCGTTTAGTGCTCATTCGCTGAAAAGATTTATGCATAATTTACTTAATTCAGATAATAACTCGAAATCAGCAAAATTTTGACTTAGTGCTTTTTCGCAGAATACCCACGAAATATTAGAAAAAATCCTCAATTCCTCGTGTATGTGCCCATACAAAATTTCACAGCATTGACATTTTTAGTAATAACCTAAAGAAATATCGATATGAAGTAATAATAACAATCGATTATTAATATGGGAGTATGGAATGTATCGGGAGCATCTCCTACCCTTTTCCTACATTCCTCTTCTTCTCCCCTTCCTATAACCCAAAATTAATTTTAAGATATTAAAACTTCATTTCAAATGAACTTTAGCGTAAGAAACTTCTGTGGCTTGACTTCAATTCACTTGTATATTTATCACTGTATATTATGTAAAAGCTGTTTGTTTCTTAGAAAATAAATAAATAAATAAAACACAATCAACAAATAAAAAATTTAAAAAAATCGGCGGTTATTCGTGTGGTGTGTGGAGCTAGAGGGGTGAATGAGATTTTAACGCATTCATTTATTTATTAACGTATTTCTTGACCATTAACTATAACAATTTGTGGACATTTTGTGTTGAAAACTTTTATTTTCTACGTACATCCGTCTGTGATGGGATAATCTATTAAACGGACCGCCCGTTTCTGCACAGAGTCGAGGGTATTTTTCAGGTAATTTGGAGCTCCAGACCAGAGGTGGCTTCCAAATTCAACTTGAATTCGATTTGTACAGGGTTAGCAGTTATGTACTATTAAAGTATCTGCGGGCCCTGTACAGTACGCCCAGTTTTTGGGATATTAAAACTTCATTTCAAATGAACTTTAGCGTAAGAAACTTCTGTGGCTTGACTTCAATTCATTTGTATATTTATCACTGTATATTATGTAAAAGCTGTTTGTTTCCTACAAAATAAATAAATAAATAAAACACAATCAACAAATAAAAAAATCGACGGTTATTCGTGTGGTGTGTGGAGCTAGAGGGGTGAATGAGATTTTAACGCATTCATTTATTTATTAACGTATTTCTTGACCATTAACTATAACAATTTGTGGACATTTTGTGTTGAAAACTTTTATTTTCTACGTACATTGGTTACTTATTTTTTTCTTTTTTTTAATAAAATTAAAGTAACAAATGTATATAGAAAATAAATCTTTTCAAAACCAAATACATGATAATCGTTAGTTGTAGATGTCATAACATTTTAAGCACTCAAATTATTCAAATATTCACATTTATTCTGGGATAAACTATTATTATTATTATATGCAAGTACACTAATCCTGTTGTATGTTTATTAAACACTTTTTGCTAAGTGAAATAATAATTTCAAAGTACGCATACACTTGCCACTGATTAGAAACGGAAATTAGAAACGGAATTCCAAATAAAAATCACTTTGCATAATAAAAATCAACCGCAATCACCGAAAAAACGGAACTTGCAAGTTAAATTAATTTTTTTCTTTCAGAGGTCCCCATTTATCTTTTCAGATACATAATATCATTTTGAGTTGTCAGTGTTAAAAATAACATTGCTTGACAAAATTGCTTGTAAGTACATCAACAATATTTAAGATTCATGGGAATTCCAAAAAACATATGGGTATATAATACCAGTAATATTGTCATATGTAATAAAAAATTTACCAGGTCGAAATTTCCGTAGATTTAGTGCAGATTTCCCCTTTCCCTAAAAATATTTTTCTCCCCTAGATCTAGTCAAATTTCCCTGGGCATACCATCACTAGTGTGGGGATACATAACAATACCACACCGATACGACACGAAAATTGTATGGAACGTGTCGTAGGAATCCGTGTGCATCTAACGAGTGCGCGAAAGCTTTTGACAACCATGGAAATTCAAGAATGGAATTTACGCTCCCACAGAGTACCATGCCGCCAGCACGACAATCTGAGAGCTGCTATTGGCTAGCGGAATTATGTGCATGTGGTGCCCCTTCCAAATGACTTGTCTACAACGCTATTATGTCCTTTAACTAACTAATCAATTGAAAACATAAATGAAATTGATAATGAATACATGCAGCAGCCTCATTGGACTGGAAAACACATCTGAATAACCACCTAATGCTTTCACAAGGGACTCCAGACAGCAATGATCAACGCCAAGGAAATGGCTGACTATTTACGTCACCCCCACCATGCGACCAGCCGAGCCACTATTGGTCAATTCTGAACAAAGGAAAAATCTGAATCGTAAATATTTACGACAGCGAATTCATCTTCCGAAAAATTTGGAGCTCAATTTCGAGAAATTGGGAATAATTTGGATCAAGAAATAAACATCATCACCTAAAAATGAGTATGTACTACAAAAACAACCCAAAAACTGACGTCTATCAGTGATTGTTGCACTTTAAGAAAAATATTTACTGTTTAAAATTGTACCTTATATCACATATGTATACTTGTACCTTTTCTTGTAAACACAATAAAAATGATGTGAAGCTTTGGGATCCTGAGTTGGTAAAATCTTGGCAAAAACTATCACACATAATTTTAACACAGCTGACTTCCAATCGTAGCGACCAGGGAAATTACCTAAAACAAGTACCTTAGAAAAATTAAGGAGGTTCTGTCCCCCAAAAGTCCGACCTGAGTTTGTCCTATAAAAATAGAAGTCAAACCGGTAGGAAGTCAGTTCAAAACTATCAGCCAAGAAGAAACAATACCTACTCAAGATACCAACAGTCTCCAAGTTCAAACCTCTTTTCAAGTGTTTTAATCAGTCTTAGATTCAGTTTACCTCTCCCAGTATCCCAGTAACCTAAAATCCTAAAAACCCCAGTCTCCCACAGTCTCCAAAGTGAAAAATATTTATTTTAATCCAGTACTCAAATCAGTTTTGCCATTATACCTAGAAGCATTTTTTGTCAAAGTAGTAAATTCATTTAAAAGACCAGTGGCATTCCAAAATCCACTGGCGTACCAAACTCCATTGGCGTGTCATTGTGGCCAGCTCCCTATTATATTTAGTTTATGTACAAACGTCTAGTACATTTGGTCCTTCGAGCCGGATCCACACATAACACGCCTTCAGTCTTACCCAGTGGAAATGCCGTCTCTTCGCAGTGGCCGTAAGACCCCGACATCTTCCGAAACATCGCTGTCTAAACCTAACGCCCCGGGAACAAGCCGAAACATGCCAGTGGCACCCCGTCGGACCCCGGGCCCACGCACCGTAGACATCGATGAGACGCCATCCAGCGGAACCCGCCACGATCTATCTGGTGCGAACCCTGCCAGGAACCCTGACCTCATCACTCTTGACCAACCTGCTCCAGAATGTGTCGCCAAGAGCCTCCACGGATCCAACAGTAAAAGCAGCGAAACAACTTCTGAATCAACTGAAGACTCCCTGCGATTGCTGCGCCGAGAGATGCGCATCCGGGACAGACGTCACGCCAAGCAGACAACCAATCTGCTCGCAGCCCTGAACGCTGCAACACGCCAAGCAGTCAGCCAACCTACCCAGGAGCCCGCACCAACCAGCCCGACCCTGCGAGCCAACCTCGGTCAGGCAGTAATTCAAACCCAGGCACCAACCGGCCCGTCTACGAACGAGTTCGCAACGAGATATGCCACTCGAGTACACACGTCAGACGGCCCGTCTACCGGAGAGTTTGCAACGAGATATGCAACAACTCAAGTGCACGCACCAACCGGCTCTTCTACTAATGAGTTCGCAACGAGAT
Source organism: Limnephilus rhombicus (assembly GCA_929108145.2). Lineage (NCBI taxonomy): Eukaryota > Metazoa > Arthropoda > Insecta > Trichoptera > Limnephilidae > Limnephilus > Limnephilus rhombicus. Next base: position 27,670,554 of record OV815272.1, read on the forward strand.
ATGCCACTCAAGTACACAAGCCAGCCGAAGAGTTTGCAACGAGATATGCAACTACTCAAGTGCATGCACCAACCGGCCCTTCTACTAATGAGTTTGCAACGAGATATGCCACTCAAGTTCACAAGCCGGCCGAAGAGTTTGCAACGAGATATGCAACTACTCAAATGGACACACCAGCCGGTCAGCCTACCAATGAATTTGCTGTAACCGATCCAACCGGATACGCCGCCGCCGCCACCCAAGAGTACACACTACTGACGGGCCCTGCGAAGAACATCCCTACGGCCGAATACAGCCATATCGGACCCGAGCGCCCACTTTACAACACAGCAGGGTACCAGCATCAGCCAGCCTCCTCCGGCCAGGATTCCCCATTATTTACACCACCGCACACAGCCAATCAGACAGCACGGCACACCCGAGAATGGTTGCAGCATGGCAACGACCCACTGGCCCAGATCGCCTCTGTGATGGCAGAGGCCCTTCGCTCTTCCAGAACGCAAGATAGCCCCCGCACATTGGAAGATGATTCAAGAATGGCTGCCCTCATTGCCAGGCAATCCACAGCAAAAGATTTGCCTACCTTCTCCGGAGACCCCCTGGAGTGGCCCACCTGGAAGGCGCAGTACGCTCAATCCACCGCCACCTGCCAAATGACTCCAAGCGAAAATCTCATTCGGCTGCAGCGCGCCCTCAAAGGCAAGGCACGAGATACCGTGGGTCCCCTACTAATGGATCCTGCGCAAGTCCCAGAGATCATCAGCGTCCTCGAGCAGCGATACGGCAGCGCTAACTCCATAGCAAAATTTATGCTAGACAAGGTTAAAAAACTACCTTACCTCACGACCGAGGTATCACTCGAGGACCTGGCAGATTTCTCCGGAACGGTACAAAACCTGGTGGCATCTCTCCGGATCCTGAAAACCGAAGGTTATCTCACCAATCCTGCATTAATGAATGACGTCACTGACAAAATGCCAAGTTCCCTGCGTCTGGCATGGCTAATCGAGATCCGCAAACAACACGCTCCGGCCACCATAACCCAGCTCGCTGCCTTTCTGAAAGAGGTGTCAAACGCAATTCCAAACAGTGGGATGGTGGACCACATACGATCTCGACCACGCCGTGAACAAATACATGCCGGGTACCAGGAGGAAGAAGAGAGTGATCGCATGCGACTTCTACCGAGCCATGAGCAAATACATGCCGGACATCAAGAAGAAATCAGGGATGGCCCAAAAGAAAAGATTGCCCCCATAAAACGCAAAGTAAACGAGGAACATACTTACCCTGGACCAAGCCGAAAAAGAAAAACTGCTGATGAAAGCTGCGCCCAATGTGGCGGCGATCATAAAACCCGCGAATGCAAAGAATTCGCAGCCAAAGATGTTGAACTCCGATGGGAAACTGTACGCACGGGAAGATTATGCCGCAAGTGCTTAGAAAAACACCACTCACGAAGCTGCAAAATAAACCAATGGTGCAAAGTAGGAGATTGCAGATCCCCACACCACCCCCTGCTACATAATCCCGAGTTCGTACGAAAAAGCGCCGTGGAAAATGTCAATTTGTGACGCCAGGACTCCGGACAGAGAGTACTATTAAAAATTGCGCCAGTCATATTAAGCGCTCCAAACAAAGAAGAAGTGTCAGTGTTCGCTCTCCTGGATGAAGGATCCACAGTAACACTTGTCGACGCTGACACCGCAATACAAGTCGGAGCAAACGGCCCAGTTCACGGACTGCGAATCCACGGCGCGAAAGGAATGTGCACCTCCGACAATCTCTCCCAACGAGTGAGACTAAGAATACGAGGTGCAGGCAACAGTAATACATTCCACATATCTGCCAGCACAATAAGCAACCTCAACCTGCCGGAGCAACAGACCCAAGGAAGGTCGGTCGTCCCGAAGCTGCTAATAGGCCAAGATAACGCTCACCTGATCGTGTCAAGGGAAGTTCGTGAATGCAATGATACTACGCGAATAGCATCACGCACCGCACTAGGATGGATCGCTCATGGGGGAGTCAACCCCAGAGATAATAACACGACCACCACTTTGGCACTACAACCAGAAACGGCCGCAGACATACAGTTGAGGGAGCTAGTAAAAACCAACTTCGCCATCGACTCCCTCGGAGTAACATCAGCCACCAGAGTCAATGCAAGCGAACAACAGGCAATTGCACTTATGAATGCAACTACCCGTCCTCTTCCTGTAGGAAGGTGGGAAACCGGTCTACTATGGCGCAAACCAGAAGCCACGTTACCTGACAATCGGCAGTGTGCGCTGAAACGACTTCTGTCCCTGGAGAAAAAGCTAGAAAAAGACAAAAATCTAGCAGTGGCCTACAACGACAAAATAAATCAACTTATCAACAAAGGCTATGCCAAGAAGTTATCAAGCCATGAAGCTTCCACCACCACACCTCGCAAATGGTACCTGCCCCACTTTGCAGTAATCAACCCAAATAAGCCAGGAAAAATCAGAGTGGTGTTCGATGCCGCAAGCCGATGCCGAGGAACCTCCCTCAACGACCAGCTGCTTACTGGTCCTGACCTGCTGTCCTCCCTCCTGGGGAATATAATACGCTTCCGGGAAGGAAACATCGCTATTGCTGCAGACATCAAAGAAATGTTCCTGCAAATAAAAATAAGGCGAGAAGATCAGTCGTCCCAGCTATTCCTGTGGAGGACATCACCCCATCACGAACCAGACACCTATCAAATGTCATCGATGATGTTCGGAGCCACCTGTTCCCCAAGCAGTGCCCAATTCGTCCGAAATAAAGTGGCTGAAACATACGAGCACGAGTACCCGGCCGCCGCAAAAGCCGTACGCACCAAGTTCTACATGGACGATTACCTAGATGCAGCAGACACACCCAATGAAGCTGCTGCACTCGCCCAAAGTGTAAGTGCCCTGCTCGCGAAAGGAGGGTTCCACTTGACAAATTGGGCGTCCAACAGCCCGGCGGCCCTAGCTAGCGTACCTATAGAAGACCGTGCCAGCTCCACGATACAAATCAGCAGCGGAGGTCCGGAAACAGAGCGAGTGCTTGGTTTAATCTGGGACCCCACCACAGACCGCTTCCTGTACTCATTTCGTGAGGCAATCTCCCACGACACGGCCACACAACCTACCAAGCGGCAACTATTATCTATAGTAATGAAGATCTTCGACCCAGTCGGCTTCGTTGCCTGCCTTACCATCAGATCTAAGATGCTACTGCAAGCAGTGTGGCGCTCAAGCGTCGGCTGGGATGAACCCATTGCCCCTGAACACGCCCAGAGATGGACAGACTGGCTAAATCTGTTGCACACGAACAGCATCTCAATCCCGAGACGTTGCCTCTACAACAAACTAAACAACGTAACACTACACCTTTTCTGCGATGCATCCGAGCAAGCTTGCTGTGCCGTGGCCTACTTCACCGAAAAAATAGATGGATCCTTACGAGTAACATTCCTTGCAAGTAAATGCAAGGTAGCGCCACTGAAGCCTCTCTCCATTCCACGCCTCGAGCTTCAAGCCGCCCTCATAGCAGCGAGACTAGCCCAGACGATCCAAAAAGAAAGCAAAGCCCTGATATCCCGCACCTGCTTCTGGACAGACTCCACAACTGTACTATGCTGGTTACGCACCGACCCACGCGCCTACTCAACCTTTGTGGCAAACCGATTGGGGGAAATAGACGAACTAACCAACATACCCGACTGGAAATGGGTACCCACAAAACTCAATCCCGCTGACATAGGAACACGAGACTTAGAGGTACCAGACTTAACACCAGAAGGAAGATGGTTTACTGGCCCAGCCTTTCTCACTTCCCCGGAGGGTGCGTGGCCAAAAGAACGGGCACCCGCCCACAGGCCTGACGACCTGACACTAGAAGTCAAACCTCACTACGTTGGCCTTGTGTCCACCAGGGGCGAAGCACTCCCATCAGTAGAGCGGTTCTCCTCATGGCACCGGCTGATTCGCTCCACAGCTTGGATCCTCCGATTTATCAGACGATGCAAGATGGGGCCCAATAAACCAGTAGAAGGCCCACTACTAGCCGATGAGATAAAAGCAGCAGAACACAGATGGATCAAAAGGTCCCAGGAAGACGCTTTCACAACTGATCTACACATCATCCGACAAGGTCAAAAACTGCCTGCTGGCAGCCGCCTCAACTCCCTGAACCCATTCTTTGGACCAGATGACCTACTACGAATGGGGACCCGACTACAAGCCTTGGAAAGAACAAAGAGTGTGGCCCGAACTCCCATAATACTGGACGGCGACGAACCCTACACTCGACTTCTTATCAGTCACTACCACAAAGAGGCGGATCATCCTAGTACTGAGAAAACAGTAGCAGAAATACGCAATCATTTCTTCATAATACGACTACGCACAACAAGCAGGAAGATAACGCACGCCTGCCCCACTTGCTTCATACGACGCAGCAAACCGACTCCACCTCTGATGGGCGCATTACCACCACCCCGCCTGATGCATCACGTCCGCCCATTCACACACTGTGGGCTTGACTATTTCGGCCCTATGGCTATCACGGTCGGTAGGCATCGAGAAAAACGATATGGAGCCATCTTCACCTGCCTCTCGACACGCGCCATTCACCTAGAACTAGCCGCTTCACTGACTGCTGACTCGGCCATCATGGCCCTACAAAGAATGACCGCCCGCAGAGGACAACCAGCAGCCATGTACTCGGACAACGGGACAAACTTTCACGGAGCTGACACCGAGATGAGGGACGCCCTGCTGTCAATAAGTCAAGACGCCAGAATGATTGACGCAATAGCTACCCAGGGCATCGAGTGGCACTTCATACCACCACTAAGTCCGCACATGGGGGGAGCTTGGGAAAGATTAGTACGATCAGTAAAGAAAGCCCTAAGCGCTACACTAAAGGAAAGAGCACCAAAAGAAGAAACGCTACGCACCGCACTTGCAGAAGCTGAGTTTGTGGTAAATAATCGTCCACTCACCCACATTTCAGTTGACCCACGTGATGAAGAACCTCTAACACCCAACCACTTTTTGCTAGGGTCAGCCGGGAAGCGCCCTCAATTATCCTTCTACGACAAAAAAGAAGAGGAAACATGCCTACGCCGCCAGTGGCGCATCGGACAACAACTTGCAGACACCTTCTGGAGGCGATGGCTGCGGGAATACCTACCTACCATGGCTGTCCGGCAAAAATGGCACCATCCAACTACACCAATTAAGAAGGATGACCTAGTGATCATCATGGACCCAGCACTGCCTCGAAACAGTTGGCCACGTGGCCGTATCATCGAAGCAATACCTGCAGCTGATGGACAAGTCAGAACTGCCCGGATCCAAACCAGCACTGGGATATACGTAAGGCCGGCAGTCAAAATCGCCGTCATTCTGCCTGCCACGCCAGCAACTGATGAAACTGTACACTCTGCGAAGACACCCGACTCAAAACTCAGACATCGGAAAAGGACACGCCCGACGAAGTAGCTGAGCACAGTCGAGACTGCACTGAGGGGAGTGTATGGAACGTGTCGTAGGAATCCGTGTGCATCTAACGAGTGCGCGAAAGCTTTTGACAACCATGGAAATTCAAGAATGGAATTTACGCTCCCACAGAGTACCATGCCGCCAGCACGACAATCTGAGAGCTGCTATTGGCTAGCGGAATTATGTGCATGTGGTGCCCCTTCCAAATGACTTGTCTACAACGCTATTATGTCCTTTAACTAACTAATCAATTGAAAACATAAATGAAATTGATAATGAATACATGCAGCAGCCTCATTGGACTGGAAAACACATCTGAATAACCACCTAATGCTTTCACAAGGGACTCCAGACAGCAATGATCAACGCCAAGGAAATGGCTGACTATTTACGTCACCCCCACCATGCGACCAGCCGAGCCACTATTGGTCAATTCTGAACAAAGGAAAAATCTGAATCGTAAATATTTACGACAGCGAATTCATCTTCCGAAAAATTTGGAGCTCAATTTCGAGAAATTGGGAATAATTTGGATCAAGAAATAAACATCATCACCTAAAAATGAGTATGTACTACAAAAACAACCCAAAAACTGACGTCTATCAGTGATTGTTGCACTTTAAGAAAAATATTTACTGTTTAAAATTGTACCTTATATCACATATGTATACTTGTACCTTTTCTTGTAAACACAATAAAAATGATGTGAAGCTTTGGGATCCTGAGTTGGTAAAATCTTGGCAAAAACTATCACACATAATTTTAACACAGCTGACTTCCAATCGTAGCGACCAGGGAAATTACCTAAAACAAGTACCTTAGAAAAATTAAGGAGGTTCTGTCCCCCAAAAGTCCGACCTGAGTTTGTCCTATAAAAATAGAAGTCAAACCGGTAGGAAGTCAGTTCAAAACTATCAGCCAAGAAGAAACAATACCTACTCAAGATACCAACAGTCTCCAAGTTCAAACCTCTTTTCAAGTGTTTTAATCAGTCTTAGATTCAGTTTACCTCTCCCAGTATCCCAGTAACCTAAAATCCTAAAAACCCCAGTCTCCCACAGTCTCCAAAGTGAAAAATATTTATTTTAATCCAGTACTCAAATCAGTTTTGCCATTATACCTAGAAGCATTTTTTGTCAAAGTAGTAAATTCATTTAAAAGACCAGTGGCATTCCAAAATCCACTGGCGTACCAAACTCCATTGGCGTGTCATTGTGGCCAGCTCCCTATTATATTTAGTTTATGTACAAACGTCTAGTACATTTGGTCCTTCGAGCCGGATCCACACATAACACGCCTTCAGTCTTACCCAGTGGAAATGCCGTCTCTTCGCAGTGGCCGTAAGACCCCGACATCTTCCGAAACATCGCTGTCTAAACCTAACGCCCCGGGAACAAGCCGAAACATGCCAGTGGCACCCCGTCGGACCCCGGGCCCACGCACCGTAGACATCGATGAGACGCCATCCAGCGGAACCCGCCACGATCTATCTGGTGCGAACCCTGCCAGGAACCCTGACCTCATCACTCTTGACCAACCTGCTCCAGAATGTGTCGCCAAGAGCCTCCACGGATCCAACAGTAAAAGCAGCGAAACAACTTCTGAATCAACTGAAGACTCCCTGCGATTGCTGCGCCGAGAGATGCGCATCCGGGACAGACGTCACGCCAAGCAGACAACCAATCTGTCTGTCTGTCTGGGTATATAATACCAGTAATATTGTCATATGTAATAAAAAATTTACCAGGTCGAAATTTCCGTAGATTTAGTGCAGATTTCCCCTTTCCCTAAAAATATTTTTCTCCCCTAGATCTAGTCAAATTTCCCTGGGCATACCATCACTAGTGTGGGGATACATAACAATACCACACCGATACGACACGAAAATTGTATGGAACGTGTCGTAGGAATCCGTGTGCATCTAACGAGTGCGCGAAAGCTTTTGACAACCATGGAAATTCAAGAATGGAATTTACGCTCCCACAGAGTACCATGCCGCCAGCACGACAATCTGAGAGCTGCTATTGGCTAGCGGAATTATGTGCATGTGGTGCCCCTTCCAAATGACTTGTCTACAACGCTATTATGTCCTTTAACTAACTAATCAATTGAAAACATAAATGAAATTGATAATGAATACATGCAGCAGCCTCATTGGACTGGAAAACACATCTGAATAACCACCTAATGCTTTCACAAGGGACTCCAGACAGCAATGATCAACGCCAAGGAAATGGCTGACTATTTACGTCACCCCCACCATGCGACCAGCCGAGCCACTATTGGTCAATTCTGAACAAAGGAAAAATCTGAATCGTAAATATTTACGACAGCGAATTCATCTTCCGAAAAATTTGGAGCTCAATTTCGAGAAATTGGGAATAATTTGGATCAAGAAATAAACATCATCACCTAAAAATGAGTATGTACTACAAAAACAACCCAAAAACTGACGTCTATCAGTGATTGTTGCACTTTAAGAAAAATATTTACTGTTTAAAATTGTACCTTATATCACATATGTATACTTGTACCTTTTCTTGTAAACACAATAAAAATGATGTGAAGCTTTGGGATCCTGAGTTGGTAAAATCTTGGCAAAAACTATCACACATAATTTTAACACAGCTGACTTCCAATCGTAGCGACCAGGGAAATTACCTAAAACAAGTACCTTAGAAAAATTAAGGAGGTTCTGTCCCCCAAAAGTCCGACCTGAGTTTGTCCTATAAAAATAGAAGTCAAACCGGTAGGAAGTCAGTTCAAAACTATCAGCCAAGAAGAAACAATACCTACTCAAGATACCAACAGTCTCCAAGTTCAAACCTCTTTTCAAGTGTTTTAATCAGTCTTAGATTCAGTTTACCTCTCCCAGTATCCCAGTAACCTAAAATCCTAAAAACCCCAGTCTCCCACAGTCTCCAAAGTGAAAAATATTTATTTTAATCCAGTACTCAAATCAGTTTTGCCATTATACCTAGAAGCATTTTTTGTCAAAGTAGTAAATTCATTTAAAAGACCAGTGGCATTCCAAAATCCACTGGCGTACCAAACTCCATTGGCGTGTCATTGTGGCCAGCTCCCTATTATATTTAGTTTATGTACAAACGTCTAGTACAAAAATATATGTATAAAGGTTACCGAATGCGATCGGATAATCGACGACGGCCAGCGCCGAGTGGTAGAGAGGGCAAATCCAAAATACATTATTAGTGTAATAATTAGTAATAAAATAAGTTATGCCACTTGCATCTCCTTATTTTAATATTATTGATGTTGATATCTTAACTTTTCGGGGGGGGGGGGGATTGAACCCTCAACCCCCTCCCCTGGCTACGCCCATGGACACCGTGTACAAGAGTTATTAATTAGTAGCTATTTCCGGGTTACTTACATGATAATACATGTAAGACCAAAGTATGGATTTCATTTATTAGGTATTCGCATTTTTTAGTTGAATACCTTTTACTTGTTTAAATATTACGGTAGAAGAGTGTCTGGAATCTACATTACACCTATTATGTTTTTATCGTTTTCAGATTAGTTTATCCGCGTTGCCAGAGCAACCGCTACCATACTTCATACTTTGGATTATTTTAGTGCGGTGAAATTATTGGCTCGCTGATTTTTTATGAAAACTAACAGGACCATTAATTTGCAATTAATTTTTCGAGCAGTTTTTCCCATGATGAGGCCGTCATTGGTTAAAAAAGACCGATTATGAACAGGAAATTGCACGTTTTCAAATCAATGTTCATAATATATTATAAAACAATAACTGCGTAATGTTTTTTTCTTTTTTTACAGTGAATACCGCACAAGAATCTCAACTGCTCCCGTCTGGAGCCAGTGAGACTATGGCATCCCCAATTGGGGTATGTTGTGAGGCTGAAGGTAGTGGGAAGGGGAAGGAGGTGGGGAAGAGGAAGGTTGGGAAGTATCTGGCTATTCAGATCTGGTCACCAAACACGACTAAAGCCATTTTCAAGCAACGTTTCAATTCTGAATGGTGGTCTTACACCAGGGCGATACTAATAGTATCTTCCACTCTGGAACGTGCCGCAAATATACTATATATTATTTTAAATGAATTAATTGTGAAATAACACAAATTAATCAAATGAAATTTATTTGCGCATGCCGGGTTCGAACCCGCGACCTCCGGATTGTGAGTCGAGAGTCTTACCCACTGGACTACGGAGGTCGTTTAAATTGGGAGTGAAAATATTTTCCGTGTTTTTTTTAGCCAATGAAATCTGTCATGACAATGACGATAATAGCCCTTATAGCCCAGGCAACGAAGGAAAAATAGGGGAAATAATTCATGTAGAAGCTAATTTTGGCATAGTTGTAGGCAGGCGCGGCTGGCGCTAATGTGCAATGGGGCGCTGAACCGCCAAAAAAATTCAACATCATTTTACAACTCATCGAATTTCTACGTAATGTGTTTATTTATTAAATTGATAAAATTGAGCACAATCTTTAAATTTAATTATAATTATTTATCAATCTAACAATTAACAATGTATTACGGCCAAATAAACGCATTGTTCCCACCCGCCAGTTACGGCGGCTACCCGCTAGGAGCGAGGAACCGAGGTAGGTACAATGCCAAACCGCGCGCCAGAGCTAAGCGCCCCGTAATTTCAATGATCCTCGTAGTAAAAAATCCCAAAACGTCAGAAACATGTCATACTAAAAATCGGCTGACCGTGCGTTGCACGGCCGACCCGAAGAGCTTCGGCATTCTTCGGAAATATTCCGAAGCTTTGGTTCCAGCGGTAGTAAGGTTTGAACAAGATAATATTAAGTAATAATATTTCTCTTCTAAAATGTAACCATTAGTCAAAGGGTCAGCTATGCGTCTCGTGTGACATTATCTTGTTCGAGCCCTTGGGATGTACCTTTTTGACATTATTATTTGTTTGTCACCCATTGATCGAAGTTGTCACGACAGTAAATGGCGATATTGGCGATCCACGCCGCAGAGTGTTTCTTGTGTGTTAATTATTATTATTGGATTATTGCGTTATTATTATTATCTTTGGAAGGTTGAGTATTTTTAAATGGATATCCCACCCACCCTTTCCACTAATCTTCTAATAGATGTAATATCAATAGTAATGGAGTGTAAAATGCTTCTAAAAATATTGATTCCAGAATAATTCTATAATAATTGGAAATTACTAGAGCGCCGTTTTAGTAATGTTGCGTTGTACAATTTATTATGAGTTCCTAGGCTATATGTATTTTTATTATTTGAATAAGATACATAAAACATACCTACTTACCTGGCAGGTCAATTCACTATATTAAACTCTAGACATCAGCATGTTTTTACATCGCACGATATTTTTACTATTACAGTTACATGATATTTTTAGATACTTAGCAAATAATGTAAAATTATGCATGATGTCTAGATTTTTTTTTAAATATAATATCAACCTTTCGTTTTTTATGAATGGCTTGGTGAACCACCTATAATTTGAGGCACCGGCCGCGCCTGGTTGTAGGGAAGGTGTCCTTAACAAAATACTAAAAGTACTGGGGGAGGGGGTGGAGCTAAGGGGGAGGGGGGGATTTAAAGGTCCCTTTTTTCAGTTTTTCGTTAATAACTCGAAAACTACTACTTCTAGCGAAAAAGTGTTTAGGTACTAAATTATCTACATAAAATTCTATACAAAAAAGGTTCTATAAACTTTTTTGTTAGGATCAATGTGGAGATAGGGAGGGGGGAAAATGTAAAATTAAAAAAAAAACTGTTTTAATTTTTTAAATGAAATGTTTGTCGGTAAAAATGAAATGCTTATTGTTAAAAAATCAAATAATTAGTGCTTAATGATGTACCTTGAACATTAAATTTCGTCGAAATCTAAACTTTCATCGTCATCAATGCTGTCTTCGACGGGGGCTCCGTTCATACATGAGCCGAGGCAGCCGCAGGCACCGGAGCAGGCAATCTCTGCTTTGCGGCAACCGCAGCGCTTCCCACACCCAGTCGTGCATCGGCAAAAGATCGTGTTCAAAATGGAGATGGGTGCCACAGGGTCGTTCGTGTTAACTGGGTTAAGGATCCCATCTTCTCCCTTGACCCAACCCCATTGGATGGGTGGTAGGGGGTTGCCTATCCACTGTTGTATCTGTAAAAAAGTAATGAGACCAAGGTAAGCATTCATCACAAATTAATATTTGTAATAAGAATGCAGTATTTAAAACTTTATGTAACTGGATTTAATTTCCTGTAGATATACTCTGAGCGAGTGTTGCTTTGAAGCTCCTCTGGTGGGAGGAAGAGTGGCCATGTCTGATTTGGGCTTCATTGACGCTTTCAAAAATTCCTAGTACCGATGTTTGTTCAGGTTGTCTTGATGAGCACTGAGCAGGCGCTTTGTATACAGCCAAAAAAAGTTTCTCGCCAACCTGTTCAATATTCTCAGGTGATGCTGAGGGATCAGAGAATATTAGTGAAATGTCTTGGGTGAGGCCAGGATTTTCTGTGAAGAGCTTAGCGATTCCCACTTTACTCTTTCCATATATCGTCGAGGTGGTATCGCATCCGGAGAAGCTATGGAGAAGGAGAATTGTTTTGGCGATTGGAAGCTGTTGAAGTTGTCGCACCGAAAACAATTTGGTCTCTACATTCCCACGGCCCGGCTTCATGAAATATATATTGATTGATGGTGGTGCCAATCCAATAAGGAGAACTAACAAGTCCACATCCTCCCTAACTATTGCTACATTTGAATGTAGAGCAGCTTCATCCAACCCACACCTCACAGTAGTGCTATCAGCATCCCCTGTAGCAACAGTTGTTTTAATCCCGGCTGCTGCCATTTTCTCGCTGAGCAAGTGAATCAACCTGCCGCAAAGCAGGGATTGCCTGCTCCGGTGCCTGCGGCTGCCTCGGCTCATGTATGAACGGAGCCCCCGTCGAAGACAGCATTGATGACGATGAAAGTTTAGATTTCGACGAAATTTAATGTTCAAGGTACATCATTAAGCACTAATTATTTGATTTTTTAACAATAAGCATTTCATTTTTACCGACAAACATTACATTTTAAAAAATTAAAACATTTTTGTTTAAATTTTATATTTTCCCCCCTCCCTATCTCCTTAAGCATTGATCCTAACAAAAAAGTTTATTGATCCTTTTTTGTATAGAATTTTATGTAGATAATTTAGTACCTACACAATTTTTCGCTAGAAGTAGTAGTTTTAGAGTTATTAACGAAAAACTGAAAAAATGGTCCCCTAAACCCCCCCCCCCTCCCCCTTAGCTCCACCCCCACCCCCAGTACTTTTAGTTTTGTTAAAGACACCTTCCCCTACAACTGTGCCAAAATTGGCTTCTACATGAATTATTTTCCCTATTTGGTATTTTTTGGTCTTCGTTGCCTGGGCTACATATACAACAACCCAACAAGCACTCAATGGCCATACAAATAATTATAAGTACCTACGTAGTTTTCTAAAAGCTTTATATGTATATACTCTTTTCAATCAATCAGAGTTAATTAATTATGATCTTCAACCGAAAATAGGCGATCGATTAGTGAGTAGGTATTAAAATAATTTTTGGTAGATGGCATTATTTTTAAAACTGTCAACTCATTAATCGATTGCGCTGATTTGTAATCATTAGACACTCACCAAATCGCGTTACTAGGTCAACTCCACTATGCATTGTATTAAATACTTACACGCATGTAAAACTACACTTACGGAATTTTTAACACATTATGTTAATAAATTTAATTGCCAATTTTCAGCATACTTATATCTGTATTGTTTGAAAACAGGTAAAAATGTATGTATTTTAAACATTCAGTTTTTAAAAAAGTTTTAGAATACAATCAATGTAAAAATAAATTATTCGCACATTCAAACAAAAACATTGCAATTGTTTTTTAAGACTACAATATACCCTAAAATATACTTAAAAAACATAGACTAACTGATACAGACCAAATATTCAACAGTTGTGACGTACTAGATATACGCCAATTATACGTTAAAACTCTACTAAACTACATTTTCGACCAAAAAAACAAATTTCAATAAAAACTCCGACAGTGAATACAAGCTTTGGACAAAGGCACTATAAATATCATGCTATAAAAGCATTTAACAGTCTTACCCTTGAAAATAAAATAGAAGAAAACAAAAATAAATTCATACTCAAAATTAAAAAATGGATTAAAGAACAAAACAGACAATATTACCAAAATCTCATTACATAATAAGAATAAAACACATACACGTAACAAACAAAAACAAATATAAAACACATCATAAAAAATACATTTTACCTATAATTTTATCTTAATTATAAATTTTTATTTTTAGTTTAATTTTAGCTTTTTTATGCAGCATTATTTTTATATTATTTTTAATTAAATTTATATTAAATTTTTGTTTCATAAAATGGAGGCCTCAGCACAGGTGAGCTACCCAGTGAGGCCGACATTGCTGAATTGTATTTAAAAATGTTAGATATTATGTCAAATAAAATAAATAAATAAATAAAATATATTCAGAATCTTAACGGCGCGACGCACAATGGTTTTACTAGTATGGGAGCGTCGGAAACAATTCGAAATTTCAAATTGCAAGGATCACTAAATTTGGTTTCTATATCTTTACACCACATACCAGTGCATCTTTCCCCATACCACAAAATTCAGCAAAAAATTTCGTCACTGCGAAACACGTCAGCAAAGATTGACTTCCGTGCAGTGTGTAAATGCAACGTTTATTATATAACATTTAGGGACTGATAACTTTTTACACCGCTTGCTGGCAATTTTTAATATGGATTCAATACCTTCAGGTATTTACTAAAGATGTTAAGTTTATTTTTTTCATTTCCTAATGCGACAAATTTGGGATATATTTTTTAAAAAACATCTCGTCAATTAAAAAAAAATTACGAAGATTAGATATTCAGTAATATTCAGTAAATGTGCTGATGTACTTTTGAAGCTGAACTATTTACGTATCATATTTTAAAAAAAAATCTTGCCCATTTTTGCGGTTCTACGGCCCAGGATTTTTTATGTAATTTTAGGTTCGGTTTCAAAGGATTTGTTCTTAAGACAAAAACAAAAGGAGTTATTTGGCATAATGATGAACTCGAAGTGTCAAAAGATGGAAAAAGATTTTTATATTTGAAAAAAATATATATAAACCTCACCAATTGCCTTAAAGAGAGGTTGGATAAATTCAGTAAAAAAATCGCGGACTTCAAATTTCGCATTAATTCAAGATGGACTCGTCGAGATGATGCTAGATTTTTGATGGAAAATAAAAAAAATGACTTGAGACTCCGATTGGTTTTATATTGTATGCGATTTATCCTGAAAACGGCACGTGATGATCGTAAACACAATTTGAATGTAGTTCAGACCAATCCAAACGCTTGAAAATCAAAGATCTTCGGAAAAGTACACCACTTTCTCATTTGGTGTTTGAGAAAGAGGTATATTTTCGGTCAATCGGTAACATCAAAATTATTAGAAGACATTATTCTAGGCGCTCATCTATTAACAGACAAGTGTACAAGATATTTGATGATAATCGCTCTTCTTAATAACAGGTGTTCATTGGAATAATAATAATAATAATAACGTAGTATTTATATAGCGCAGTTTTGTGATGTTTCACTTCAATTTGGGAGGCGGGAATGGGTACCGCCGCCCCGGGAACCTTTATTGGATAACCAACACCTCTGCCATAGGTCACCCCAAGTGGTTCGCTACGTTTGGTGATTTAGCAGGGGTGCCCGGGTTCATGGGGTGAGGTTTGTCTAGGTCTTGTAGGCGGATGACCAGGACATACTGAACCCCAGATTCCTACCCACCCCTTAAACCCTTTTCTTTCCCAGAACTCTCCTCTCCTTCCTTTCCTTAAAAAAAACCCTCCACACAGCATTCTCAAAGATGACATAGGCCCTGAGGGAAATTATTTTCCTCAGGGCCTCCTGTGTGGAGCTCATGTAAAAAAAAAAAAAAGTGCGCTTAATTATAATAAACTTAAAATTAACCTACAGTGTTCCTTACGAGTCCTTAAAAAATTAATTAAATAATGTGAAATAACGAATATACAAAAACATACAAAGCAATTCCTAAAGAACAGTATTAATAACAATAGTGAGTGCTGTTTTGGCACAGGACAATATATAATGATAAACCATCACGGTGCCATTCAACAAGAATCATTTAAAAACTAAATTATATAGAACAGGAGGCAGTTAACATTTAGAAATAATACAAATTCAGAGTGCACATAAAACTATAGTAAGGAGGTAATCGAAACCAAACAATTACCAGAAACTTGAGGAACATGGCTTATTATAGTAAATTGAAAAGGAGTTAAAATTCATTCAAAAATTAAATAAGTTTGTTTCGCGAGAGGATGCGGATTATTCTAGTATTTTTAAATCTTCAATTGTACTTACCTTTGCGATTAGTTCGCGGGAAGTCTGACAATATAAACGTAGTGTGGCAGAATCCTTGCCCATCGTCCATCAGATATTGCCACCCGATTAAGATTATCAGAAGAGGCTCAGGAAGCTCAGAACAAAGATTTTTTTTAAATATCGCGAGAACTATTCTAGAAAATGTTCTCGTGAGAAATTTTATGAAGGTGTTTATAATTTAATGTTAGTTACATCTGGTCCTATCATAACTAGTTACAGGCAACCCCCAAAGAAACCATTAAATTTGTTAGTTTTCGATTTAATAATTCCTCCGGATATTCATTCTTCAAATATCTTTAGCACCGACGATGATGATGATTGTTCATCGTCTGCCTCAGAATGTTAAAAAGCAAAATTAAACATTACTCGGCATTTATTTTCACACGGATATGGACATAAATAATAACAATTTTAAGAAAAAAAAAAAAATTTTTTTTTTCGTTGATAAAAATATAATAAAATCCAGAAATCGTTAATAAAATCCAGTAAAACTTACTAAAACCGAATATTATAATTTTTTTTTAACCATACCGAAAAATAATATCACTTTTTTCCCCCGTTGATCCTCCCTGTGAATTGTTTCCAACTTTTGGGGTATTTGAAACCACTGTGCGAATTTGCCCTATCATATAAAATAAGAAGAAGACAAATAATGTCGGAATCTTAACGACGTAAGTGATGAAAGCGTGTAAACAAATATGCGCCCGCGGCACGGCGTATTGGATGAACGTACGGTCAAATTCACCCTAGCAGGCCTGAAGATTCGACCTTTCCGCCGCATCCTTTCATTTTAATTAATTCTGAAGAACGCGTTACAAATATTTAAAATGTGTCTCCATGTCTCACTCCCGAAGTTATTAATTCATCGTCTAGAAAAATAAAATCTGGTGCTTACCGCTAACTTTATAGTTGAAAAACGGGTTATGAAGTTTTAAAATCGTTGTACGTAAAATATATTAATGGTAAGGTATTGTTTTTATTAATCTTAAATACAAAGAACTTACATCCCCAGTGTTCTGTTGGAATAAAAAAGTTATTATAGTTACGAATTCGCCGGAAATGATTAAAATGTGAGTTTTGAGCAAACAAAAATTATTAGGGTTGTGCTGCGCTGCGTCTGTTTACTAAATCTTTTGGCTTTTTGTAAAAAATATTGGCAATTGTTTATAAACTTTTGGAAACTCTTTATAAAGTTGTAGCCAAAGTTTATTTCAGTATTTTTTGTGTGAAGATTAGATTAAATAAATGCGTTGTTTTTTACGACCTATACAACAATATAGGTAGGTACAGGACCGGCCCTAAGCCAAACGACGCGCGGCGCCCGGCGCAAGCAAAAACCTCAAGGGCGCTGTATTAGTGTTGGTATTATCAGCGCCTTGGCTCCTTGACATCTTCACCTGGCAAATCAGCGCCGGGAGCGGAATGCTCCGATTGCGCCTGCGCAAGGCCGGCCCTGGTGGGTACCTACACCTACATACATATAATTAAAGTTGCCTATTTCAGTAATTTGTCTATTTCCGGAATATCGGAATAGTAAATACAACCCGTTTTAAAAAAAAAGTCAATAGCTAACCATTGGTTAATGAAAAATGTATAAACCCACGCATAAATGTAGGATACCTATCGTAGATAGAAACTTTGTGTGACCTCTGAGAAGGTACTCTCTTGCAAAATCGTGAAAGGGAAAATGTAGAAGAGGTATCTGCCGGTTGGACCTATCTAGGTCATGAACATGAATCTAGGCAGAACTCGGCGGCTGTTTATGTGAAAGAATTCTATTCAAGTTAATATTATTATAGGTGAATATGCCATAGACATCTTATGAACTCAATGCCCCCATGTTTCTCTTAAATTCTCGTTTTGGTATTTTTGTCTTGTTGATATTAGAAGTCAAAGTTCCCTACATTTTTATTTATTCAATGACAGCCTCATATATAGGTTAAGCAGGGTTAATAATGTATATTCAATCCGCCGAGCGTTTCTATATCTTTTGTGGGATCTTTATTAGATAACAGACGTGATCTCCTGTCAGGTTTGTGTGATTTTTATGGCTGTTATTTGCTTTTTATATGCACAACGCACATTAAGGGTGGGTTTCTTCATTTACCAAGAACGCTAAATGCAATGCTAATTGTAAAAATAAACGATCGAAATTTAAAAATTTCTATGCATTTGACCGTTTACTTTTACAAATAGAATTGCATTTAGCATTCTCGTTAAATGAAGAAACCCACCATAAATGAATAAATAATCATGCATAGGTACTTGTAGGAATTCGTGTTTAAAACGATCTAAACTAAAATATGTGATTGTAATTAAGTATGTAAAAATCACACAAATCTGACAGGAGATAACGTCTGTTAATAACAATCCCACAAAAGATATAGAATCGATCGACAGGCTTCTGACAAGATGACAGAACATTTTTTAATATTCGGTTTTTTGTTTTATTATTTTTTAGATGATAGCTAAGCACTACCAATTTTGAATATAGACAATGTGTTCAAGGACAGAACGGAAATTCATAACATTAACAATGAATAATAATTAGAAAACACATTTTCCTAAAATCTTTACTCGCTCGTGTTTGTTTTGTTGTATCTTATTCACAATGTTTGAAATATAGTTCTAATACGTAGCCCTAAATAATCTATCGTGTATAAATGTGCGTCGCGTGCCACAGCTTAGGTAATTTTAATCTAGTTAAGCATCTTTACACCTGTAAAGCTGATGATTGTTTTTTTAGAACCAATCTGTATTTATCTTTTTAGATTTATCTAATTAGATCTATAGATGATCATTATTCGCGGCATTTTCTTTTCGCTGTTATCTTCAAAGCTTTATTGCCAGGCTCTAATCATAATCCTAATCAAATCACCCTTCCATGACTAGGCTTGGTGACATTACTTCGGGTCGTGTCTTCCGTACGGTTCCATGCCAACTCAGAAACACCTCAGAAATTTCATTAAAAGCTATGAAAAAATAATTTTAAAATAGCCGGTAACCCTAACCTAACTTAACATATATAATTTTTTTATATAATATTTTATTATCATCACTCTTAATGACCTTTCTGAGGTGCTTCTGAGTTTGTTTCATTCTGAGTTGGCCGGTCACCCTTCCGTATACATTGCGTAGTGATGGGATTCATTCATTTCATTCATCATTTCGATCATTCATTTCTACAAAGCTGATAAGCAAGCAATAAGAATTACTATTCTTAATTATTTCTTGATAAAATAAAGTTTATCAGTTTATTCGTTCGGCTTGCTGTGTACTATTTACCTCTGGAAGGTGATAGTAATAAATATTGAAGCGCTCTTGAATGTGGTTTTTCATAGAAGCGGCGCAGTAGGTACACCGATTACTTTTCATAGAAGCGGCGCAGTAGGTACACCGATTACTTTTAAATTATACTTATTATGATGATACCATATATCAACTATTATTATAATATGATAAGATTTAGGTAGAAGTATAATTATTAGGCGAGATTAAATTATTGAGTTCCACGTGGCAGTATAATTGCACGGTTCTTCTGTAATGAAATATCGCCTCAAGGTCGATTTTCAAAGATTTACTGTGTTATTTACCTGGAAATTATCATAAAATTTACTTAATCCAAATTTTTCTTTCGTGTTCTAACATTCGACAAGAGAATAACATTAATAAAGCGTCGATGACACACGGCGAGTTTACAAGCTACTATCTACTAAGTTTAAAAGCGGGTTAATCGGCGAGTGAGATTGTCATGATGACACACAAAATTGTCCACTCGCTCAGAAGCGTAGGAAACTGAGGCCGCTGCTAGCGCCAGTAACAAGAATAACTACGCCTGCGTGAACTAATTCTTCAGATGTTTGACAGTCGAAATCAGCTGTTTATCGGAAGCCATGTTGGAAACATAAATGAACCAATCACGAGCAAGCGTGTAGGCGAGTAAAGTTGACGACCTTTCAACTTTTTTTCGTAGATTGTCAACAATCTGCTAGTCACTGCTAGTTAGCAAGTAACACGATGACACTGGGCGAGTTTACTAACAGATAGTGAATTTCCCAGATAGTAGCTTGTAAACTCGCCGTGTGTCATCGACGCTTGACACCTTTTCCCGCTCTCACATTTCTTTTTTTATCAAGCTAGGGCTAAACCAATGTATAGAAGTATAAAAAAAAGTTGAATTGTGTTTTAACATAGTTATAACTTATAACACAGACGTATTTATTATCCTGTATGATAAATAAAGATCAGATAAATAGGTTTTGTAAAATTATGCTGTTTTATATAATGGTTTCTCAATGGTATGCGAAGGAAGTAGGCACATATTTAAAAATCCAACACCCAATATTTATATTTCTTATTTTAATAATACGGCTCGTAAGATGCACAAAGAAAATAGCGAATTCACAGGGAGATGAAATAGGATGCGAGTTATTAAAAACTGGACGTTTGGCAACCCTATTTATGGGCCTTCTGAATACACCTCTCTGTAGTAGTCATTATTGTTAGGTAGCTTTATTCATAATATTCACAAATGTTAATCGGTTCAATCATTTGACCGACCTTGCTTTATTTCAAAACCACAACACTCGGTACATTAGATTCAGCATTAGATTGAAGATAAGGTTTGTGTAGTGCCTAGGTGCCGTTTTTAATCATAATAATATATTACAATAAACATATTACATCGTATGTACAAGTTTGACTAAAACCTTTGTATAATAATACCAAAAAATAGTGACTGAATATGAATATATTATTTTTTTTTACATTTTTCAATTTTCACAATTTTCTTGCTTTTCTCCTGTTCTACCACTGCACAACATAGCTCCAAACATTGGGGTTGGAAGTTGCAATTGATTTGACAGGTTCCAAAACGAGTGGTAAAGTCATTGATATCTCAATGGGTAAAGTCGGAAGGGGATTGATTTATTTATGGTCGGAGGGATGGCAAGTGGCAAAGTGCGTGTCGGTTCAGGGTTCGATTCTCGGTACACTCAAACTCGTTACTAACTATCAGAATAGGACAACCATGCTACTCCCCTTCCCCAATTAGGTACTTACACCTCACAACATTTCCCAAGGCGGTATTAATAAATAAGACTTTATGTGTCGTCCGGGTATTTCCGATATATTCGAAATTTTTATTTTTTTATTATTAAGTTAAAAGAAACATAGTATTTCGCTTTCTTAACTTAAATACAGAGCATATATATATGGTACAGTAATAAGAATAATATTTTTAATTTTGTTCCAACATTTTGAGTTTAAATAGTTTTTTTTAAAGGTTTTTATGTTATTTTCCGTTTTTAGGCTATCTGGAAGGAGATTATATATATGAACTCCCTCGTGACCAATACTTCTCTTGCCACTTTCAGTCTTGACAGTATTTGTGTATAATTTATTGTGTTGTCTAGTATAATGTTCGTGTACTTGTGATGTTTTTATAAATGTTGTGTTTGTGTGTATAAGTCCATTTTGTATTTTGTAGATTAAAAGACATATGTTATATTCGTACAATGTTCTTATTTTCAAAAGGTTCATTTCCTGGTATAGTTTTTTTGTGGGAGTGTCTGGGTTATAGTCTGAGTTTTTTTAATAACTTTGTTCTGTATTATTTGTAAGTCGTTTAGGTACGTAATGTATGTGTTTCCCCATATTTCTATTAAATAATTTAGGTGGGACTGGATTAAGTATAAGCCCCTCTTTACATCTGTTGGTAGAAGATGAGCAATTCTACCAAATACACCAATTAATGGGATGATTTTTGTTTTTAGTTTTTCTACGTGTTGTTTAAATGT
Source organism: Limnephilus rhombicus (assembly GCA_929108145.2). Lineage (NCBI taxonomy): Eukaryota > Metazoa > Arthropoda > Insecta > Trichoptera > Limnephilidae > Limnephilus > Limnephilus rhombicus. Next base: position 27,692,339 of record OV815272.1, read on the forward strand.
TAAATGTTTATCAATATATAAGCCCATGTATTTTTCGCTATCTAGGATATGTAGGTCTCTTTCTTCTATTTGTAATGGTTTATGCGATGGTATTATTCTTTTAGGTGAGCTTAAGATCATGTAACCGGTTTTATTAATATTTATTGTTAATATATTTTGTATTAGCCAATCGTTTAGTACATTAAGATCCGTTTGAGATTGTTCTAATAGATTTTCTAAGTTTTTGCCGAAGTAAAAAATTGCCGTGTCATCTGCGTATAAGAAAATTTCACCATGTAGTTTTAGCTGACAGATGTCATTTATGTATATTTGGAATAAAAGTGGCCCCAGTATTGATCCTTGTGGAACTCCGTAGTTTATACTCTCGAGTTGACTGTTTTTATCTCCTATGTTAACACATTGTTTTCTGTTGGACAGATAGGATTTTATTAGTTTGATAGCTGGACCGGTTACACCTGTTTTTTCTATTTTTTTTAATCAGTATTTCATGACTTACGGTGTCAAAGGCTTTAAATTTAAGGTGATACTTAAAAGAATTCATATTCTGCTCTTTCAAAGATGGCGCGAGTTTAATTATTTTAGGAAAAATGCTATTTGCAAGTTATGCTTTAAAATATTAAGATGAATATCTCCCTGGCAGGGAGTCTTTTGTCAGATATAAACATCACATTCCAATACCTCTCCGATCACTACACGGTGTATTGTAACATGAGTGCATGCGCTAATGCTAATGAGCCAATGTGTTGTGTGCACGATGCTGCGACTTCGCAATGCAATAACAATGCTCTAAAACTGCATCTCTGTGCATTATTGTGACAAGTCTGCCAATTCTATTCTTGCTCCCGGTAGTGGTTAGTGGGTCCGCCGCCGCCGGTATATTGGCACAGTATGCTGGGGTTACTTTTCGGGTTTGACCAGCTGACAGGAAGGAAAAATAACATTTATTGCAGTGTTTAGATATGGCGGTACTTCAATTTATATTAGAAAAAACCCTTTGCCATTATGCTGTAAAATAAATATGAATTGTTCATTTGCACCCATAAATACGCGATATAAATAAATAGTTTTGTTCGTATAAAATCCCCAACAACATCATAAGGATAAGAACAAAACTATTTATTCATATTCGTATTGTGTATTTACGGGCCCAAAAACCATAATTTGCCAAAATTATTTTTTTCCTAAAATAATTAAAGTACCCCTTATCTATGAACGAGCAGATTATAAATTATTTTAAGTTTACCCATAATATACTTTTGGAATTGTGGAGACTGGACATAAGCCAGTAATTTTGGGGAATGGCACAAATCCACAAATATGATTGAGAAACACGGCTTTAGCGAATACTAAATATTAGAAGGAGGTAAATTTGATGAATTTTCATACATTTTATTCGCTTTGGGGCTTATCTTTATGGCCGTGTTAAAGCGAAGCCACCTTGGGTTGAAGTGGTTTTTGTTAAAGGGAAATTTACACAACAGTACCTACCTATTATTATGTTAACACAAGATAAAGGTAAGATCCGTAAAGCTATTAATTTACCAATGGTGTGTTGTGATTTTAGTTCGATTTTCCAGATTTAATAAAACTATTTTTGAACAAATAACATAATATTTATCAACCATATAAGTACCAAATAAAGACACTTGTGAAAAATTGAAATATCTGAAAAACGAATGGCTGGCCCTGGTGTCAAAGTGTACGAACAAAAACGAAGCAGGTTTCGGTTTTCTGATTAGTCGGCGCATGGGCGGCCGACTGGCGCAGGCGTGCCGACAAGAATGTTTGTATGTCAACGTATCAGACCGAACACAGTGAAAGCAGGTTCAGATTTGTGTCCGTGCGAGGCGGCGCCGATAAGCTTTACGGGAATGAATTCTTAATTCCTGCTCGCCGGTGACGCCGGTCAGCGAAACTCAATGTTGCCATGTGCTTGGTTTTTGCCATGTTTACATGGATTTTGGATTATATCATGATTTGGTGTCCTCTATGGTTATTTCAAAAAACCATGTCGAACATTAATTAACAAAAGTATGTACTTTTGTGTGGGACACGATTTTTAGCATGGGTCACACGGGGAAATTCTGAAATCAGAATTTTAACTTAAGAATTTTTTTTATCCTTGAAAAATTTTCATTTTTGGGACATGGCAATACTAGTGAAGCTTGTTTGGAAGGAATCTGGTATCAAAATGAGCGATCTATTAATTGCCGCTGTTTTCAACAAATCGCTAATCTGGGTTAAAAGAAATACATTATATAGCAACAGAAATGTTGTTGACAAACAACAGGATAACAATTTGAAATAACCTCAAATGTCACAAGAGAATTCCTTTCAGGCATGTACATAACATTTTATTATCATATTCTCTTGAGGTTTTTTTCATATTTAAAGACACCAATTACCAAATACCATTTTTTTTATTCCTTAATTTCACGAAAGGATTCTATCGTCTGACGAACTCGACATTTCGTAAAAACTGACAGCTGCTGTCAGGCTACCGCGCAGGTTTTATCCGCGTTCTGTTTGTCCACATCTCGGCGCCGGTGGAACCGGGCACTGAGCGCCGTTAATCTGAAAACCGAAACCCGCTTTGTTTTTGTTCGTACACTAAGTGTCTATGTACCTCTATGCGTGCTTATTTCCCAAAGTCCGTCTCGTGCCAAAATAACTGAACCTGCTGGGAAAATTAAATGAATAATTTCTAGACATTTGACCATACTTCGTACAATAGACAGCTAGGTATTGGTATACATAATAGAAATAATAATACATCGCGTGTTTTAACACTACGTAAGTACTTCTTTATTGACAAAAATAACAATTGTTGGTGGAGGGAATATTTGGTGAAAACCCGAATTGATAAAATGTGTCTAATAATTTTTCCATCCCAATCATCCGAACTCCAGTAATAAATGCAAAAAAATATTTTATACCTTTAAAATTTCGATAATGTAGTTCGCCTTATTGTAGGCAATCTGCATAACAATGACGAATCGTAAGTAGTATGGCAGAATAATCTGAAATTATCATAACTTTTTCAAATATTGACCTATAGGTCAACGCAACTACTGTATTTGCTGTTATTTCCAAATGATCAATGTGAAATATTAATTTAAATGTAAAAAAAATAAGGAAAGACGACATAATTAATATTAGTAGGAATTTTTTAAAGCTTTTTTAAACTGACAAAAAAATGAAAATCTCAAATACAGTGTGTATTATTATCCACAGTGGCGGTTCGTGGTCTAAATCATTATGAGGCTAGATTAGTTCTCCATCATTGCACACATTTTCCGCATATAATGATGGAAGTGGGTAGATTTTAAATATTCTGAGATAATTTGTAACCCAGCGCGACTGTAAAATTAAAAAAAGCCTTTTCTCTAGGTGTATACATTATTTTAAGGATTTTTTAAAGAGCATTAACAAAACAAAAAAGATATTGTTAATCCCCATTTCAGCCTTTCATCATTCCCTTGGAGCCTTTCACCGTCCACCATTTGCTATCGAGCTTCCGTCGGGAATCACTGTTCTAGACCATTTAGCATGCGGTCGGTCTTTCTTACACTCGCCTGAAATTGTGTATTTCCATCCCATTTGAATTTCGTAATCATGGTGGACACACTTTTATATGGAAATATAGGCCCAAATTGGGCCTGTAATTGGATTTTTTTTTACATTAACTCCACGCAGGAGGCCCCGAGGAAAATAATTTCCCTTAGAGCTTATGTCATCTGAGATGGTGTGTGAAGGGTCTTTTTGAGGAGAGGAAGGAATGAACATTGGTCTTGAAGAGACCCGTGTTTTAGGAAGGAGAAAACACAAAAGCCGGCAAATCATTCCACAGCCGAGCTGTTGGACACATAACGAGTCGAAGAAGCGACCTGTTCTCATGTGACCAATGTCAACCGTGAGAGAAAACTTTACACAGAATTGTTTACGAATGGCATCACTATTTACTCCACCATCGAGTTAACAACTCGAACTTGTGAACTAAAATCGTATACGGGTAAATAATAACATATAGGTACCCGTATACGATTTTAGTTCATAAGTTCGAGTTGTTAACTCGATGGTGGAGTAAATAGTGATGCCATTCGTAAACAATTCTGTGTAAAGTTTTCTCTCTGCAGTACTCCAGCCATCAGGAATATAACAACTACCCCCATGCCCCATATACATATTTTTTAACATACCCCTTATACATATTGGTTCCATGTCAACTCAGAATGAAACCAACTCAGAACCTCCTCAGAAAGGTCATTAAAAGCTATGAAAAAATAATTTGAAAATAGCCGGTAACCCTAACCTAACTTAACCTATTTAACTCATTTTTTATATTTTTTTATCATCACTCAATGACCTATCTGAGGAGGTTCTGAGTTGGTTTCATTCTGAGTTGGCCGGTCACCATACATATTTACCCAATATATACATATGTATATTTTTTTTTTACCCCATATACATATTTGACTACCGATTTTCATTTTTGCATCATGGTATCACTGGACAACTAGCTCGGCTCAGTTGTGCGTGGCCCCCTAATTTGCACCTTGTTCAAATGGATTCAGCCTAATGGTTCGGAATCAAATTACTCTACCCAGTGTGTCCAGCTTTAATCAAATTTAAATATGACCAAGGGAGGGAGGTAGGGTCAGATTAACAGTGGTAGATCAAATCCCTGGCAAGGCTGAGGTCCTGGGTTCAATCCCTAGATGCATTCAAATCTTTTACTTATTTTTCTTATTTTTCTGTTTCACATTTTTCGTTTAAGAGTTGTTAATATTGTCTTTAACTAGCTGACCCGGCCACGCGTTGCTGTGGCTAATAAAACACAACGTCATCTACTGGATGGTTATCCAACCTTTATAACCACTGCCGTCTTTGAGTTTATCGCGAAGAAACAGACAGATGCCGCGGAGAACTTTAATTTATAATACTTAGAGATGGTGTGAATGATTATAATAGTGTGCATGAAATGCTTGGGGTAACTAACGTATTTAAGTTAATAAGAATTAATACTGTATCCATCTAGATAACTTTTCAATTACCGCAATGTGCGTGACCATTTTTTTAGAAGATAGAATGGGTATTTTAAGATTCTACGCGTGTTTATACCGCTCACCGAACCTTGGCGAATCAGACACATACGAGCTCTTCAAACACTTAAGCGACCCAATCTTGTCTGATTACGTCTAAAAGGGATCGAAATGAAAATCTAGTCTCTTTCAACGGAAGCAATCTTCCGAACAGGCCCTCCATTGATATGCTTGATGTAACCCTAAGTGACCAGCTCAGGTATGGGGGCTCCATCGAAGCCAGAGTAAAGTTAGCCTCCCAGAAATTGAGAAACTGGGCGTACTGTATAGGGCCCGCAGATACTTTAATAGTGCACAACTGCTAACCCTGTACAAATCGCAAGTGCGCCCCACGGTTGAATTTGGCAGCCACCTCTGGTCTGGAGCTCCAAAATATCTGAAAAATACCCTCGACTCTGTGCAGAAACGGGCGGTCCGTTTGATAGATTCTCCCATCTTAACAGATGGATTGCAATCTTTAGAGCACAGGCGTCGGGTGGGAATGCTATCCTTGTTCTACCGGTATTACAATGGAAGATGCTCCGAGGAACTAGCATCATTGATCCCTTCGGCACCGGTGCATAGTCGGGAAACACGCGAAACGCGTGCCCAACATTTGTACACGGTTGACATTTGTCACATGAGAACGGGTCGTTTCTTCCACTCGTTCTTATGTTCAACAGCTCAGCTGTGGAATGATTTGCCGGCCTCTGTGTTTCCTCCTTCCTACAACATAGGTCTCTTCAAGACCAATGTTCATTCCTTCAGACCCTCCACACAGCATCCCAGATGACGTAGGCCCTGAGGGAAATTATTTTCCTCTAGGCCTCCTGTGTGGAGTTAATGTAAAAAAAAAAAAAAAAAAACAACAATAACTAAAAAAAATTAACAAAAAAAAACCGGACTAAAAAATTTAAATATTCCAAAACAAAATAATATGCACTAAAAAGTAAAAAAAATAATTGCGTATTCTTCCACAACTTAATAATCAACTTACTTTTTCTACTCATCAATATGTAGGTACGATTGTTATTTTTGGAGTCCATTTTTTTTTGTTAAAATTTATGTTTATTTGATTTTTGGTGAATCTGAAGTACACTAACTAATTTGTCTGAATATGGGTAGACCTACGGATAGCCTATAAAAGATTGGGCAGAGTATCGTTAATTTGCTCCTAAGAATTGAAGAGTTCCATTACTTTGTCATAGATCCCATAATCAGAACCTAACCAAACTCTCATCAAACTACCTTTGAAGTACATCCTTTCCAATAAAAAAAAAAATTATCGAAATCGGTTGGCGTGATATTGAGTTATTTGTCCATTTGTAGCGCACATACTTAATGCAAATTTAAGACTTATATGGTTTTCTCATGGATGCCATTATCAGAACTGGACCAAATTGGAATGGGACCACACGGAAAGCACCAGCTTTCAAATAAAAAAAACATCAATATCGGTTCACCCAGTCGAAAGTTCTAAGGTAACAAGAGTAAAAAAAAAAAATACAGTTGAATTGAGAACCTCCTCCTTTTTTGAAGTCGTTTAAAAAGGCGAAATCATAAAAAAATACATATATATATATTTCTTTAATTTCTTATGAAGCAATTTTTTTTTTTATTACTTAAAAAGGTCAAATTAAAAAGAAATTTCGCCATTGTTTTAAATTTATATATAACAAAAACATTAAATATCTTCTAAAATAATATTAAGAGGGCATTACCAGAGAAAACCAGAAATATGTCTTTTTCAAATCAGATTTTAGACGTATTGACTCTTTTCCACAAAAAATTATAAATGGATTTCGAAAGATTGTTCTTTTATCTAGCATTCGCATGTAATAAATTTTGAGAATTTTTTTAAATTTTTAGTATAATAAGGTTATTCCATAGGTCGTTGGCAGATTTGTTAAATTTTCAAAAAAGATTTTGTATTATACCACACCCATTTCAAATAATATAATCATGCAGTAAAATAAATCAATACATTATCTAGCAAACGCATGTTTTAGAATTTTAATTTTAGTTTCAACAAAATCATTAAAAAATGATTGCATCGCATCATGATTGCATCGCATAATAAAGTGATGTCCTTGGTATTTGCATCTCGTTAGGACACATCTCCATCTTCACCTTGAATGTCATAAGCCCAGACTAAATGAGCATATTCCTCATATGATTTGGACCCACTTGTTGGCACTACATCGCTTAATGCAATTATAACTGCAAATAAATTAGATTAAAAGTAGAATTAAATTTTCCTTCCATATTTTGAAGATCTTCAATAACAAGTTGGTACCTACTACTATTATAACTACTGCTTTACTGAAAATTTCAGCATTGGTTCTTATTAGTGCCAGGAGTGTTAAGAATTTAGAGAGTGGTTTGAATGGTAGAAGAAGCCCTGACTTCTTGAAGAAGTCAGGGACGCCATGAGATTTTGCGTAAAGCCCGTGCAACGCCGGGGACTTCAGCAAGTGATAAAAAAATCCTGGGGCTCGATGGAGTATCTAGAATGGAAAATCTGACGCGATGAGAACAAAGAATGGGGAAAAACATGTAATGGGTCGAGCATCGTCCATAAAAAAACCATTTGGTTAACATCCGACAAAAACATTGGGGCAGGGTCACAAAGTTTTTATTTTCTATCGGACACGGAAAACAAAAACATTGTGGCCCCGACCTAACCATTCACAAACCGTTTGTGGAAACGATTGCAGGAGACCGCTCTTTAAGCACTCATAGTGCTGGATCTACGAAATCTGGCGCCTTGCACGTTGGTGCCCCCTCTCAAAATTCGCACCCCTGAAAAAAAAAAATGCAATGTGATTGCTTATTGAATTTGGACAGCATCCATTCACCCCAAGAGACACATAGAAAAATAGATCTTACTTTAAAATTAAATATGCTCGATGACACTAAATTATGGAACTAAATATGTATATGGAATTTGTAAAAAAATTCCGTGACAAATTTAAAACTTTGAAACTGTCAAATGCATACAATACACGCAGAACGGTTCGAGAGTGTCGAAAGGTAGATGTTGCTAGCGCATAATACTTATCCCATATTATGGGTAATTTTTAAAGATACAGGAAACATTTTAAGTAAATTTTAATACAATCTTTATTTTTTAATTATTACAAACAATAATTGTCAGCCTGAAACACTCATTTACATTGAAAAATCTTCCGAGAAAAGATACTTGCCGCCAACGGGACTTGAACCCGTGTCCTTCCGATTGCCGGTCGAATGCTCTGACCACTGAGCTATGGCGGCTTATCAAATACCCGCCAAATAATTCAATATATACTAGTGTTTCATTCAACAATTACTGCTTGTTATATTTTTTCCACCTGAAAAATAAAGTTGGTTGTTCCACCTGAAAAATAAAGTTGGTTGTTTTCAGGTGGAAAAAATATAACAAGCAGTAATTGTTGAATGAAACACTAGTATATATTGAATTATTTGGCGGGTATTTGATAAGCCGCCATAGCTCAGTGGTCAGAGCATTCGACCGGCAATCGGAAGGACACGGGTTCAAGTCCCGTTGGCGGCAAGTATCTTTTCTCGGAAGATTTTTCAATGTAAATGAGTGTTTCAGGCTGACAATTATTGCTTGTAATAATTGTTACCCTTTGTGCTATGCATAAAAATCTTGTCTAAACGTTAGTTTATAAATTAAAAAATAATAATTTTATTTTTTAATGTTTTTTTGCATATTTTTGAACATAGCAGATCCGCCGCTGGGTTCATTGCGTTTCTGGTATGTGCATCGAAGAGTGATTGCTTTGACAACACTCACATGCGAAGGAGAATCCACATACCAACTTGCTATGAACAATGCTCTGCATTTTGACTGTGAATGTTTGGATTTGTTCCAATGACAATGATACTGTTTTGTATCTGCCGGTCACCTACATTCTATTCTGGTAGACAATGTTTAACATTCCTTTTTTTTCTGGTACTTACTTAGTAATAAAAAAAGTTGTCTTTGTTTTTGCAGATAGGGGAGAAAGAGGATGTCAGAACGGTGGCGGCGGCTGGCAGTGAGGGGCGCAGGGGTGGCGGCGGGGGTGTCCCTCACAGCCTACCTGTTCGCCGGGGATGACTCCGTGAAACAGGTCAGTGATTCACTATTCCCCTTTGCTGGCAACACTGTTACAGCCTTCACATGGATGATTAGGGCAACACTGATGAACTAGGGAGGTACCTACTTGGTAATACGTGGATACTGAGTGTTATATCCGAGGGTGGATATGTAAGTACTATGCCTGGCTTAATAACTATTATTTGTGATGCTCTGTTAGAGTGAGAATTAAAAGTAAAAATGCAGCTTCTCTTCTTTCTTTTTGTGAATGTGAATTCTGAACAAGATTCCCTAAGGCTACGTCCGCATAGACAGGCGGCTTGCTTAGCGCCTAGAGTCTAGCGAGTCACCTAGCGAGTAGCTTAGTAAAACAAACGTTCTAGAGTTTTCACGACCGGCCGCACTGCGCGCTTGTCGCCTAGCTACTTGCCAGGCGTGTATCGAGGTAAACCAACGTGTCAGTTTTTTGCCACTAGGCGCGAGGCATTTTAGAAGAAAAAAATTGGATGAAATATTAAGACAGTTGTCAGAATCTATGGGAAGATGTAGCAATCTAAGTAGAAAAAGATGGTTAGTACTAAAAAGTGATATATTTATGATGAGATTTTTTTTACATTGAGAAGTTAATTGTGGTTATGAATTTTCGTGATTTGTTTTTTGGGGTGTTATGCCATGTTGCAGCTCATCTGCCCTGATGATAGTGATGATGGACACTGTGACGCTGTCCGAAACTTTGGCTAAAGAAGGAGATAGCGTAACACGGCATAACACCCCAAAAACAAATAATGAAAATACTTTTGGCTGTGAAAATCTAAAAACGTACATGGTTATGAATGTATATTATGGTTATGGCGTTGGATTATGTTTTCAGGCAATGAGTTGTTCTGCCAGGTAATCAATCCAATTCCGTTGAAATAATTCAACAAAATTTCTCTGATTTGTAATGCACTGTTTAAAAATCTATATCGTTTATACAGAACATTTAACTTCCCATGGCTTGACCGTGACTTATTTATGTCATGAACCCAACATGATGGATAAGAACTTGAAATGGAATATTTTAAATATTAATTTTCTGTAAGTAGCAGTTTTAGAACTATTTTTGAAAGTGACATCTCGTCAACGTGCCGACAAGCAAATGACCAAGGCACCTAGCGACCCACCGCACAAACCACCTTCAGTGCGGCCACCATGTATCCTAGCAAGCAGCCAGAGTGCAAGCCACTAGGCTCTAAGCGCTAAGCCAGCCGCTTGCGTATGCCGACGTAGCCTAACAGCAGTTAGTGGAAGTATGTTGTGAGGTTGAAGGAAGAGGGTGTTGATGGGGATGCGAGAGGAAGATTGGGAATTTCCTGGCTATTCACATTGGATCACTAAACACGCTAAAGCCATTTCAAGCTAGCTTTCGAGTCTGGAGTTTGACACTTACCAGTAAGAAAAGAAAAGAAAAATGAATTTTGAACCAACTTGCATTAGAGAAATGCTTTTTTTTAAGAGAAGAGGCACGTCCATGTTTCTGATGTGCACTCTTTTGATTCCCACATGGTGATATTGTTTCATAAATACAGTTATAACATAAGTAGTAGGTAGGCACTTTATCGGATTTGTAAAGATTCAAAATGTGTCAATGAATTCTTAAGATCAGCCTCTGTCGGCTGCGCACCGAAGCGGGCCGTCGCATTATACCTAAAGTCAAGACACTTCTCATCAACTTCTAAATATTTAATATCATGATAAATAGCCAGCTCCAATATTATACCTACTTCTATGTATCTTTAACTTTTGTATTGTGAAGACAATATTATATCTTTCTTTGGCCAAGAGCCACATTTAATTGTTTTTCCGCATTTTAATTCTTCTTGGCATTAGAAACTCATTTCTATTATACAAATGTTAATGTGCGTGTTAAAAATACATGTATACACAGAGTCTGGAAACTTATGGTACAAGCGGGTTTTAGGGAACACTTACCATGGCCTCCGTGATCGAGGGGTAATAGGTCGAGGTCGACTAGCAATCTGAAGGTTATGGTTTTGAATCCTGGTGTGTGCAAGTAAATTTTATTTGTTGATTTGTTTTATTTCACTATTCATTAAAAATAATATGTAATATATTCGCGGCATGTTTTAGCGTGGAAGATACTTTCAGTAACGCCCTGGTGTAAGATCACCACTCAGAATTGAAACATTGCTTGAAAAGGTTTTAGCCGTGTTTGGTGCCCAGATCTTCCTCTTTTCCATCTCCTTCCCTTTCCCATTTCCTTCAGCTTCGCAACATACCCCAATTAGGGTTGCCATAGTCTCACTGGCTCGAGACGGGAGTAGTTGAGAGAGAGGTATTCACATTAATAAAAAAAACAAAACACATTATTCATTTTTAAACAATTATAATTTTTTTTCCCAATTTGTCTATATTTCGATCCACTTTAAAATACAGTAAATAGAAGATATATTTACCCCCTAGTGACTTTTTTTCCAAATTTGAACCTAAACAATTCTAACTTTGGACTCGATTTAAGTACTGGAAAATGAAAGCTCAAATAAAAAAGTTATACTACAAAACCGACTCGAAGTATGATGTAGTCACCAGTTTTCCGGACAACATGTATAACATGGGCTCTTATAAATTAATGATACATTCGTTGTCAATGGATCAAAATTTTACATTGTTTTATTTTCCGGTGGTTATTTGACGACTTGCCAAAATCATTACTTTAAGCCAATGAGTAAATAAAATATCTAAGAGGCTTAAGCTTTATTCTGAAATAACATTTTGAATTTCATATTGAATTACGAAAAACGCATTTTTCGTCATCTGCATTCTGTAATCTATATCAAATTTCGCCAATAGTGAATGGCGGTGAGATTCTGCTAAAAATGATTAATATGTATTGAATACTAAAACACTACCATTCTCTCAGAGGTTGATTTATCATGTAGGATGTAGGGAGTTGATAGCACAGATTAAAAAGAGTTCTAAATAAAAAAATAAATAAGGTGAGTTGGGGTAAGTGCCGTTTTGGGGTAAGTTCATCTAGGCCTTCTATCTTTTTTTAATACAATATTCAAGCAATACCATCTAAGAGAATGTATTGTAATTAGCTAAATTCTCACCCTGACATATAGATGGAGCTGCTTCATAAACACGGAGAGTTGTTAGAGAGCTTCGAAATTTGGCAGTTGGTTTTGGTCAAAATTCGATCAAAGTCTTGATAGATCCACTTACCCTGCCTTTATCAAGACTTTTTTGAAGAAAATACTTAAAAATCAAATAAAAACAGTAGATTAACTTCTGATGATAAAACAATTTGATGGAATAGTTAATAGTCCTATAAAAATTTGAATGCGATAAGATAATGCTGTTACATATGGGATTACTTTAAACTTTATCTATTCATTTTATACGGTTCTTTTACCCCAACTCACTTTACCAATTTTTTTAATAAATCATGCCGATCTTGGAAATTCGAAATGCTGCACATGACAAAATGTTATTTTTTCAGGAGAGTGAAAAGAAAGTTTTTATAATTTAAAAAGAAAATCATATGTCCTGTTTTTGTAGACCTGTAATAATTATGACTTTTTTAAATAAAATAATATTGAATAGTTTATTCGGAATGCTTTTTTGTAAAATTCTGTAATAAAAGGATTTAATTTATTTTTAATTTTTCAAAAAAAAAAATCCTCCAAAATAATAGATGCACTTATTTTCTTAGAAATATTTCAACGACGCAGATCGAAAGAGAAAAAAAAATGGAGAAAAATAACATACGTAACAAATTTTTGGATTTTATCCATGACAACATTTAAAATTTCCACTATCGATATGTTTCATTTCTTAAAAAAGTACCTGTTTGAGTAGTTTAGATATTAACATTCGATTGGATTTAGTACTAACATAATTGAATTGTTCTATATTGTATTCCTTTCACAGAAAAATGTAGTCCATGCAGCGGCAGCCAGTCTGCCGAAGAAAAGGCCGTTGCCCCCTCGGTCACAGCAAATATCCTCACTGCAGTCCGGCGATCTCTTCGATGTGCTCATCATTGGAGGGGGAGCCACTGGAGCTGGATGTGCCCTCGATGCCACTACCAGAGGTAACATTAATGGCCAGATGTTTCACAGAATTTGAACAATTCATCAAAGTTAACTTTCAAGTATCTACATACTTATCTACAGATATTACGACAACCATGTTAGTGGACATGACCATATTAGTGGAATAATAATTTAGCCGCTTGCTTTTTCCTGTGTCAGGCTCTTTTGCGCTAGATTGTACATTATGGTTGCTCTATATTAGTTATGTTATGTTATTATTGCTCTTTTATAGTAGATTATGTACTAATTTAAAAATATATAAATACATTATCTGGTAAGACGGTACAATTTACAAAAACATAATTTTGCAAAAAACAAGTAAGTTATGATGAAAATAGAATCAGATGGTGCACGGCGAAAATTTTGGGTGGGCACACCAAGAGTTAAATAAATAATTTGTCCAGGTTTGAAGACGGCCTTAGTAGAAGGAGACGACTTTGCCAGCGGGACCAGCAGTCGCAGCACCAAGCTGATCCACGGCGGAGTGCGCTACTTACAGAAGGCCATCATGCAGGCGGATGTGGAGCAGTACAACATGGTGAAGGAAGCACTCCACGAGAGGGCCAATATGCTCGCCTCGGCTCCTCATCTTACACATCCCCTCCCTATTATGCTACCAGTATATACGTAAGTTAAATCGAAACCATTGAGTCGAAGACTCGATCATTCTACCGTCCTTTCTTTAAGTCAAGTTTATTGTTTGATCCCTTCCCCATGTTTTCTTAAAATCTGTAGATAAGGGTGTGCAAGATTATGACGTCACCTACATAGATGTGTGTGCAGGCGATTTTTAACTTTTTTTTTTTAAATGCATGTCGTAATTCAGTTTTACATAAATATTTTTTTGTACAAACATCTTCATGATTTATTCTGTTAGAAGCTTTTGGTTGTAGGTAATAGAGGATCGATCTTATTGGCTGCCATCGAATATATCAATTTTAGGGGTCTTAGGATCACTAAGGTCCAATGAACAAAAAAAAGCCAAAGTGAAAGCATGAGAATTGAGAAGAAAATTACTTTTTTTCTCTTCATAGTAAGTTAATAAAAAAATATTTTTTCAGTAATATAATGGTTTCTTTATGCTTTGAGATAATTTTTAGCAATCTTAATAATGATTATTATTATAGGATGATTTTTATAGCGCCATTTTTGTGAGAAAATCACCTCAAGGGCGCTTTAAAATCTTACACCAAGAGCTAAGCTGAATCCAAGATTTTATATATTTAGTTAGCAGTTATATCATAATATTTGTCATTCAAATAAATTATAAACATCCTAAATTTATTGGACATTGATTCTACCTTTTCTATTATGATTCCAATCGGTAAATATTATAGAGTGCCATTTAGTGATTAAATAAACTCAAGCAGGTTAAGAGTGGGTTAATCATTTTTCTAAGAAAATGTTCCTGTAGTTGTCAATTGTTAAAATCAGCCAATTTCTGTGTTTTTGAAAAACTCACAACCTATTTCGACTGAGTCAGAAAATGAACGGGAGAATTTTCAATTGAAGTATCCTCCTCCACTAGTGTGTAAAGATAGTAATTACCTAGAATAGCTACAAAATATTATGCAATATACCAACAATTCTTGCCACGAGGTTTGCATGTGATTCAAGAAATATGTCGCACATTCTTGTTACTTGAGATACACAATTTTGGGATGGCAGCCAAAACAATCGTAATATGACTGTCACAGTTTTTTAGTTTTTCACTATTTTTCATAGTAAAAACTTTGTTATGAGTATATCATTTCATTTTTCATATGTAAAAGTCATCCTGAGATTACCCTTTTTAGGTTTTCCATATAAAAATAAATATTGTATGCTCTGGAAATCAGTTAAGAAGACATGACACGCCACTGCTGTTGGTTTGAATCATAAATAAATCACTTGTTTGCAATGACGTTATGTATTACATCTAGACTCGCTATTGTCTTACAAACTCAAGATACAATGTGGCAAGTAAGAAACACTTTTGTTTTCAGTAAATTATTAATTCAAAAGTTATTCATGTATGATAAAGATAGATTTTCATAGAATGAGTGTATGAACGACATAGATATAGGACAGGGCGGCTTTTTAATTTGGTTGAATACTGTATTCTACATCACAGGTGTGACTGAGATGACAAGATACTCTTACTCGCTTACACTCAGTGCAGTGGCGAGGGGGGGGGGGGGGGGGGGCACCCTGGTTGCCACCTGACCGAGGAGTGTCACCCTCCAAGAGCACAATTCTCAAACCACCTCCCCTACCCAGGACGGACTGATTTTTTTATGAAGTCGAAATTTGTGTTTGTCAACTTTAATGGGGAGGGAGGGGGGATAACACCACGTTATCCGAATGAATACGGAATGCTAAATGAGACGACATACTGTCGTAGGTCGTTCTTCTTATAATTAATAGTTTGCTGTCTCACTTTCTCTAATGGCGCTAAAAATCTTCTGGAAACAATCAAAATAATTGTATTTTTTATAATAATAAATAATTTGCGTGTATTTACGAATGAAATGTTATTCCTTGGTTTTTACTAGTGTTTATCGTGTAGCATTTTCTCATCACACATGATGAGATTTTGGCACTTTTTTAATGAAATTTACTTACTAGTAGGACACGACTGTGTTGAGTACTAAAACAACAAAATCGAAGACAAATACAATTGCCTTGTTTTTGGCTTACCGCCTTTGAGATTTCTATATATTATATATGTTTTATATATTAAGATGTCATTACTTGTTGAGTGTACATTACACAGATGCAAGGTATGAGGCAATTTTGCCACATGCTATTTAAAACAAATGCTTTGTGGAATATAGAAAATAATTTTGATTTTAGGAAAGACAGAATCCCCATGTGAATAAAAGATTTTTTATTTTTCAGATATTGGCAAATCCCTTATTTCTGGTTCGGAATAAAAATGTACGATTTAGTAGCAGGCGATAGAAATGTTAAGAGTTCCTATTATCTCTCAAAGAAAAATGCTTTGGAATTATTCCCTATGTTGAAAGGCGACAAACTAAAAGGAGCTATTGTTTATTACGACGGTAAGTTAGAGTTTAATACATTGTAAGTAGGAACCTTTTTGAACTACATATGTATTAGGTAGGTACTAAATAAAAGAAGGATGTACCCACCTAAAGACTCTGGTAGACGAGCAACTTTTATGGCAATTTCTTGCTGGCAATGTGTTGTCAAGATTTTCATATTGTTGAGTAAGGGGGCGTTCAAGTATTACGTAACGCAATTTTTAAAGATTTTTAACTCCCCCTCCCCCCCATGTAACGCGCCGTAACCTTTTTCCGTACCCTCCCCCCCTCCCCCCCCTAAACGTTACGTAACGCCCAAGTGTTAATTTTTACCTGAAAGACACAATTAAGTTGCGCAAAGTACTGGAAAGTCGCTTAAATACGTTTTTTCTTGTTTTAATCGCGTTTGTGGTAATAAATAAAAGAAGAGATTTCGAGAACGAAAGGGGTTGCCAACTTGGAAGATTTTAATTTCCTAGTTTTTTTTATCTAAATAAAGAAAAACATGTTACGTAACGCATTGTTCGAACCCCCCCCCCCCTCCCCCCCTCGTAACGCACAGTAACGTTTCACAAGACCCCTCCCCCCCAAGTGCGTTACGTAATACTTGAACGGCCCCTAAGATTATTGTGTATTGTGTATTCTTGTCGTCGTATTACTTGTCTTGCCGGTGAGTACACTCGGCTACCGATATTATGACTAATCTGTTTTCTTTTTGCTCCAATACATACGTGATTATCTGTGCCACTTACCCTCTACCAAAACTTTCATAATTGCGAACGCGATTAATATTTATATAATAATTCTGTGATTTTTTTTCCAAGTTTATACAAGAGTTATTGCAGGAGATTGATTGGTTTTTGTGTTGTGAATTTGTTTTATACATTATGGCAATATTAACGAGACATGCCGATATTGCCGGTCAAGACAATTGTTTTTTCAAAAAGTCTTTCTTGATCTCTCCCGCCACGTAGTTGCTGGGCAGACGCATCTACCGCCAAGATCCAGACAAACCTCACCCCATGAACCCGGGCACCCCTGCTAAGCAACCAAAAGCAGCGAACCGCCTATGGCAGATTGTTGGTTATCCAATAAATGGTTCACAGAGCGGCGGTACCCATACCCACCTCCAAACTGTAATTGTTTGTCAATTGACAAATAAGAGGCAATTTATCTTGCTCATTTGCCAGCTCCTTAATAAAATAATTGTAAAAATCCATTTGAAAAAAAAAACAATTTTTCCCAAATCTGTTGCTGAGAGTTCCATTCTAACCTCTATTACTATTACATGACTCATTTAGGAGAAGAAGGGAGAGGTTAGATTGGAATTATCAGATAATAAACAAACTTATATGTAGTATTTTGGGAAATAGAAATGCTTTAAAATATGTATACTGCATTTATTTTCAGGGCAACAGGACGATGCCCGTATGAATTTAGCCATTGCCCTCACTGCCACTCGACACGGAGCGACTGTAGCTAATCACGTTTCTGTAACTAAATTACACAAAACAGATGGGAAACTTAGCGGTGCTAGATTGAGGGTATGTACTCTTTTTAACATAAATATCAACTCGCAATGTATCTTCAGCTTTCTCCCAATAAAGTTTAGGGACAAATTTCAGGAATTAAAATATCTTGGACCCGTCCTTGACACCAATTTTGTATTTTCTTTAATTATAACTGTTTTTTGTTTACATTTTTTTAATGCTGTAAATTAGATGCTATAAATTATAAATTTAGAATATCTGGGAAACTAGGTAGGTACTTATTTACCTCAATGGTATCTAAGATTTTCAAAAATAATGCTTGCAAAGGGAGGTCAGTTTCTTTTTTGTGTGAATCATTAATAAGAGTCCAAACTGCCCTGGTCTGGAGCCAGTGAGATTATGGCATCCCCAATAGTTGTGAGGCTGAAGGTAGTGGGGACAGGAAAGAGATGGAAGAAGATAGAAGATCATGGGGAATTGCCTGGCTATTCAGATTTGGACAACAAACACGGCTAAAGCCATTCAAGCAACGTTTTGATTCTGAATGGTGTTCTTTCACCAGGGCGATTGTAGTATCTATGTGCCTCTCTGGAACGTGACACAAATATACTATTTATTTATTATTTTTAATTAACAAACTATGCATAAACCAAATTATTAAATTAAAATTTACTTGCACGCGCCGGCTCCGTGATCTCCGGATTCACAGCCAGGGATGATAACCAAGGAGTCGACCTCTGCCTTTAAATAAAATTTAGATATTTTCAATAAATCACAAGTAAAGAATAACACCAAATCAATTCAAATGACTTTGTTAATTCTAGGATGAAATGACTGGCAAAGAGTGGGACATCAAGGCCAAGTCGATAATCAATGCCACCGGCCCTTTCACCGACACTATTAGGAAGATGGACGACCCAAGTGTCAAAGAGATCTGCTGTCCTTCTTCCGGAGTTCACATTGTACTTCCAGGATACTATAGGTAGACATCCAAATTAATTATATAATACTTTAGTGATTAGTGACACTTTCAGATCTACTGGAAACAATAATATTATTAAGGATGGGGCTATAATTTTTGGGATTAATGCTAGGAGTGCCAATATCAGATTTGGTCATTCGTGTTAGGTAGCACAAAGTACTTAAGTAAAATGTAATTTCTTTCTTTTAAAGCTGCAAATGCCTATATGATCTGCTCAAGTTGGATGTATTTAATATCTGCCGAGCGATTCCGTATCTTTTGTGGGATCGTTATTGGATAACGGACGTTATCTCCTGTCAGATTTGTGTGATTTTTACATATTT
This sequence comes from Limnephilus rhombicus, assembly GCA_929108145.2. NCBI lineage: Eukaryota > Metazoa > Arthropoda > Insecta > Trichoptera > Limnephilidae > Limnephilus > Limnephilus rhombicus. The sequence goes on from OV815272.1 coordinate 27,711,425, forward strand.
ACTGTCACATATTTTAGTTAAGATCGATTAAAACACGAATTCCTGCAAGTATGCATGATTATTTATTCATTTAAGGTACGTCGTACATAGAAAAAGCAAATAACACAATGACGTTATATAAATAGACTCGCCATAGTCTCACATACTCGCAAAATAATGTGGCAACTGACACTCTTTTGTTTTCAGCGGTTTTCAGTAATTTCTTAATTCAAAAGTTATTCATGTATTAAAAAGATATGCCACTTCCACACGGAAGCCAAACTTCCAACTCGAACTTCCAAGGCACAAACTACCTTTCTACACAATCGTCTGAAAGTTTGATGTTGGAAGATAGCCTCAGTGTGGCCGTACCATAAGACAATCAAAGAATGTGTGTTTTTCTCTAATGACGCATAAAATTGTCGGATGGGAAACATGAAAATTAATTGTATTGCTTATAGTAATCGAAAATAACAAGTAATTTATGTGTACATATAAATAAAATGTAATTTCTTCACTTTAAGTGGTAAGACACGACCTTACTCGACGAGTGACAGTTTAGTTCTAAAGTACTAGAAATCGAGTACAGTGCAATTGCCTTGCTTTTGGCTTCCCACTTTCAGATTTCTACCACGCGTCTACAGTATATAACGTTATTGAAATAACAGCCATAAAAATCACACAAATCTGACAGGAGATAATGTCCGTTATCCAATAACGATCCCACAAAAGATACAAAATCGCTCGGCAGATGCAATACAGATAGTCAGAATCTTTCTACTGCATCTGTTGGCTGATATATTTTTCAAAATAATGTTTCGACATACTTTACATCAAGAATTCAACAACCAAACGCATTTCTAAACAATTCACATATTTGGACTTATACACGGTGTCCGGAAACTCGTAGTACAAGCGGAAAACTGGTGAACCTACATCACATAGAGAACCCAAATAAACATAAAGATTTTCAATTTAAGCATTTTTAAATTTAAAATTAAGAAAAAAAAATTATTTTAAAAACATTTCGGCTTTTTAGGGTTAAAATTTTTGAAAAGCGGAAATGTCATGATGACAGATGGAAGATGTTATTCTAAAATTATTTATAAGTTGCTTAATCTCTTTTCGTGTCCATAGTTTATTTATTTTCATCTTAATAATTTATTCTCCCACCTCTTCTAGGCATTACAATATGGTTAATTAGCGGGTAAATATGCAGTTAGTCCACCTCACGGATAACACGGAACGTTCGTGTTGTCGCAGTTTGATGCACGGATAATACGGAATGTTCCTTTTTTAACTAATAGACAATCAAATATGACATTTGTCGGAAGTACCAATCTTATAAAATAAATTCTCTAAAATAAATTCGCTTTTCATCATACTTTTAAAAAACATCCCAGGTTTTGAATGCTTTGTTTGGCTACGCAGGGTTTGTCTAGCGGGTTTGTGTAATTATTTTAATACATTTCTTTCAATTTTCGTTATTTGTTTTTTGGGGTGTTATGCCGTGTTGCGCTACCTCCTTCTTTAGCCAACGATGTCCGAAACGTTGGCTAAAGAAGGAGGTAGCCCAACACGGCATAACACCCCAAAAACAAATAACGAAAATGCTTTTGGCCGTGAAAATCTTAAAACTTATCATTTCTTTCAATGTTCTACTGTTATAAATACAGGTACAAACTTGTCAATGATGCATTCACTTTGTTTTACGCAAAAATATTTTTCTATGATTGGCAGCATTGATGAAATGTTAAAATAAAAACAATGAATAAACATGGCGTTACCGCGCAAGTGAAATTTTAACAAAATTAAAATGTTAAATGCATATTTTTTGCATGTTTTTTGGTCTCCCCCGACATAAATACTCACTTTTCGTAATAATAAAGCTAAATCTAACTGTTTGGATCCGTATTAACGAGTAAGCGGTTTAATGCATAAATAATAATTAGCGTACCAATTTATTTTATTGTGTGGCAGCTCCGCATCTGGTTGCAATGTTTTCAAATCCAAAAACACATCACAAACATTTGTCACCAATTGTTCAACTTATCACAACTACATAGGAGGGTACACACCACTTTCCCGCCCTGGTATAAATAACAGATTACTCACTAACTAATAATTCAATTAATTTCATTCACAATTAATCACACAAAGAAAATAACTTAAAGAGTCGCAATGTTACGCTATAATTAATAACGCACTATTATTTACGTTTCAAATAAAACACAAGAAACATCCCACGTCAAAGCGTAAATACAAACTGATACAAACTAATTGGGCGGTCCAAAACACGGAACTGTTTGCATACAACTCGAGTGAAATAGCGCTGTTTCGTTTTTTAAAACGGTGCTAAAAGGAGACGCATGGGGGAACTCTCGGGCGCATTCCTTGTATTTTTGAATGAATTCGACGCGATCCCGAGGATAAAACGGTCCAAGTCCGAAATTTGAAGAAATGAGTTTTTGATGATAATTTACTTGAAGTAAATACGTTTTACGTGAAGTAAAACATGATAATTTACTTGAAGTAAATTATCATGTTTATCAGTGGCAGAAAGATGGAAGTCCCATTATGAAGAAAAAATACGATTTTCAAAATTGCATGTGGATGCAAGTACCATGATGCAACAACTATCTTAGAAGCAGAAGGGTGTACCATGGACTTTATTCCTTTTATAATACACCACATGTCATAACAAAATAGTCCACTTCATTTAGAGGCAGTAGGACTCAAGTCCATGTTTTTGTTTTTTTTTTACATGAGCTCCACACAAGAGGCCCTGAGGAAAATAATTTCCCTCGGGGCCTATGTCATCTTTGGGGATGCTGTGTGGAGGGTTTTTTAAGGAAGGGAAGGAGAGGAGAGTTCTGGGAAGGAAAAGGGTTTAAGGGGTGGGTAGAAATCTAGGGTTCAGCATGTCCTGGTCATCCGCCTGCAAGACCTAGACAAACCTCACCCCATGAACCCGGCACCCCTGCTAAATCACCAAACGTAGCGAACCACTTGGGGTGACCTATGGCAGAGGTGTTGGTTATCCAATAAAGGTTCCCGGGGCGGCGGTACCCATTCCCGCCTCCCAAATTGAAAAGTTGACTCAAGTCAGCGTTTTTTTTTAAACAATTATTTTAATGGCTTTACTATAAAAAATTCGTTTCATTTGCTCCTTCTTAAAACAAAACTAATTGAGTTAATAATTAGTTTTTTTGTTATCTATCATACAACATCTCCTGAACATTTACCTTTTTGGACTTGCTTCCGTACAGAATTTGGTTCGCAAGTTCACAGTTCAAGGCCAAGCCATTAGTAGCTTACCCCTTCTATTGTGTTGATCGAACCGAGCGCAGAAAGGGACAGCAAATTTCGCATTGCACTTTGACTTAGAAGCGCGAAAATAATGAACAGCTGTTTTTAACCGTGAAACGACCGTACTACACGGAATAAAATTATGAATAATTTCAAAATAATGCTTTAAATCCGGATTTCTTTGTTTGTTTTCTTTTAATTAGTTTTTATTAGTTAGGTACTATGAACGTCAGTAATAATTTATAAGAATTTGACCAAAAAAAAAATCAACTTCTGACTCGATTTACTCGTAAACGAAAGCTCAAATCAAAAAAAATTATACCACAAAATCGACTCCAAATGTGATGAGGATTCCCCAGTTTCCCGCTTGTACTACGAGTTTTCGGACACCTTGTATACACTCCTAGCATCAATACACAGAAGTAGAGTTTGACTAATTACTGAAGATTTATAATAATTTATTATTTTTAAGATTTTTTAATAGTCATGAGTTAATTGTGAAAAATTATAATTTCTAATTACTTACAGTTGTTTAATTTTTTACTCATATTGAAGCATCATAAATACAAACTCCAAAGTTATTGCACTTTACGGAAAATAGTTTTTATTATTTATTTGATTATTGTCAATTTCAGCCCTGACCAGATGGGACTGCTTGATCCTTCCACTTCTGATGGGCGAGTGATCTTCTTCCTACCCTGGCAGAGACAAACCATCGCAGGAACCACCGACCTCCCCTGCAAGATCACCCACAATCCCACACCGACAGAAGATGAAATCATGTTCATTCTGCAAGAAGTTAAAAACTATCTCAATCCAGATGTTGAAGGTACACATCCAAAACTATATACTTGTATTACTGATACTTTTATTTGTTTTCTATTAGCTTTGGTCTACTTACCCACAACCTCAAAAATCTGTAGTAAGTTAGGTACCCTACCTTCCCATATTTGAATGCAATAGTTAGGTACCTGCCCTGCACAGTGGATGCTCTTAAAAATTTAAATTACAGCTTTCAGAGAGTAAAAGTTTTCCTCTCTTTTGAACAGGCGATAAATGCAATAAAAATATATACGTATATACCGAGTGTCACCCCCCCAAGAGCACAATTCTCTAACCACCCCCTCCACCAATTTTTTATGAAGTCGAAATTTGCGTTTGTCAACTTTAATGGGGGGGGGGGAGGGGGGTGATACCACATTATTCCGCCTCGGATGCTACCCATGTTAGCTACGCCACTGTATATATGTACTATATTTTTACCTATTTGCAATGAATAATGGAAAAAATATATTTGTTGAATTCTAGTACGTCGTGGAGATGTCTTGTCTGCATGGAGTGGAATTCGACCATTGGTGTCTGATCCCAACAAGGAAGATACGCAGTCTCTTGCCAGGAACCACATTGTCCACGTCAGTCCTTCTGGCTTGGTAACCATCGCTGGAGGAAAGTGGACCACCTTCAGGGCTATGGCTGCTCATGCCGTCGATGCCACTATCAAATGTAAAAATATTACATATAAGTTTTTTATATCAAGTGTGTCAAAAATTAGAAGATGTCTGGGATTTTTTATTAGCTACACCGCGTGTTTTCATAATAGCCCAATACCTATGTTATCTAAATTAATTTAAAAAACGCTATAAACCTAGAGTTTTATAGTTCAGGTCTTTTCACTAAGTATGCTTTGTTCTGAAATGGTAAGTCAATAACAGCAGAGTGAACATCAAATTGGATCCATTTGAACACCAGATGAACGTTGTATCTACTGGGCTATTGATTGAATTGAATTCATTCGAATCCTTATTATGTGGGTGTCATATCCACTGGGCTATGTATCATTATTTAATAGATTATGGTCTTGTCTTGAATACTAGAAGAGTGTCGTATTCACTGGGCTATTGATCATAATTTAATAGATTATTATCTATTATTTTTAATTGTTAAACTGACGTTTAAGACAAGATTTTTATGCATAGCACAAAGGGTAACAATTATTATAAGTAATAATTATCAGCCTGAAACACTCATCCACATTGAAAAATTTTCCGAGAAAAAATACATGACGCCAACGGGACATAGATTATTATCTTGTCTTGGATACTAGATGAGCGTGTCCACTGGGCTAATGATCATAATTTAATAGATTATTGTCTTGTCTTGGATACTAGACGAGCGTATCCACTGGGCTATTGATCACAATTTAAAGTAGATTATATATTGTCTTATCTTGAATACTAGACAGGTGTCATATCCACTGGGCTATTTATAATTATTTAATAGATTATTGTCTTGTCTTGAATACTAGAAGAGTGTTGTATTCACTGGGCTATTGATCATAATTTAATAGATCATTGTCTTGTCTTGAATACTAGAAGAGTGTCCTAGTCACCAAAATTTAATAGACTATTGTATTGCTTGAATACCAGACAAATATCTTATCCACTGGGCTATTGACCATCACTTAATAGATGTCTTGTATTTGAGGGTCCTTACATCTTATAATATTTTTGTTTATCCCTTTACAGCTGCCAACTTACAACCTCTGTACAAAGACTGCCAGACAGATGGTTTCCTCATTGAAGGCGCTCATGGCTGGACACCAACCATGTACATTCGCCTTGTGCAAGACTTTGGTCTTGAATGCGAGGTATAAATTATTTAATTTCTAATGCCTATTTTACTTTAATAGATCTCCTTTAAACTATATGTGATACCTATTGAAAGGAATGGGAGAGGGCGCCCGCATTGAAACAATTCAAAATACTCTTAAATAGACCAGAATTTGGGAGTCACATAAACCTACTTGATTCTGTGCAAAGGAGGGTCTTTTGGCTGATTGACGATCCATTGTTAACAGAGCTATTGCCATCTCTAATGCTCTCTCTCTCTGGTTTCAATCTTGGGATTGGTTTGCAGTATTCATGTTTTGCTGGTTCTTGGGATGCCACTTGGACCTTTAATGTGGTAGTTTCCCGTTTCTTTCCACATCCTATGCCGTTGACCTCGAAGGTTCTTCCGCCTTTGGAGATTATTTACTTCTCCAGGACAAGAGGGTGCCCGAGACAACAGCCGCCTGGTAGGGCGAAAGTTGGTGGTCAGCTTATTCCGGCCAACGCTCGGTCCCTGTCTATATTTGCCGACTATATCTAATGCACAGATGCAATATAGGCATGTAGAATCTGTTCTACAGGTATTTGAATGGAGTCTGCTCTAAGGAGTTAGCAGCATCGATCTCCGTTGCACTGGTGCACGTGCATGTAATTCGGCAGACACAAGCGTTCACAGTTAATGTTGGCTTCGTGAGAGTGGGTCATTTTTTTTTACTTGTTTTTGTGCAAGTCGGCTCATATGGGGAACGAGCTACTGACGTTTATTTTCCACCTTCGTTTATATGAGTATAGCGTAGCGATAGGTAGCGATAAGTTCCCCGGTCTTTACACTGTGCAGACAGAAGGGGGGCTCTTGTGAGGTGACAAATAAAAAAAAATATATTCTAGATAAACCAGACAACTAACCACTCAATATGGTCAGTGCCCTCACTGAGGTAACTGGCCGGACTACTAGCTGAGACACTGCCACCACAGGAGACTCATAAAGTGGTTGGGAGTGGAAAACACCAATGGATGTAGGAAATGTGAAGAGACTCCAATTTACCTATAGTGTCAATGTCCCGCTCTAATGGGAACAAGGCTCAGTTATCTGGGAAGATACATTTCTTTATGTGAATACCGCACAAGAATTCCAACTGCTCGTGTCTGGAGACAGTGAGGCTATGGCATCCCCGAATCGGGGTGTGTTGTGAGGCTGAAAAGGGGAGGGGAAGGAAATGAGAAGAGGAAGGTGGTGAAGTACCTGGCTATTCAGATCTGGTCATCAAACATGGCTTACCTTCCACATTTTACATTGTGGAACCAGGAGATATAGCCGAATATCCAATGACAATCCTGTCTGGTGAACTTTATCAATGGGACCAGGTCACTGTCAAAGGAATAAGGCAAAATGGGAGATAGCAGAGTGGGCCCAAACGTCTCCGTTATACAATAAAATATGTGTATATTGAAATGATTGTAGAGGAACAGAGATCTAATTAATTATTTTGATTCAGGTTGCTCAACATTTGTCAATGTCGTACGGTGACCGAGCTTTTGCAGTATCAAAAATGGCATCTTTGACTGGCAAACGCTGGCCCATCATTGGTCGCAAAGTACATCCAGAATTCCCCTATATTGATGCTGAAATCAGGTAATAAAAATAATCTATATTACATTACTTCATTAACCTGTTATTATACTTCTAATTTAATAATCTTATCTGTTAAAGTTTTTGTTGTCTTTTAATAATAATTCAACTAATCTTTCAGATACGGAGTGAGGGAATATGCTTGCACAGCCATTGATATGATTGCCAGAAGATTGCGTCTCGCTTTCCTCAACGTGCAAGCGGCTCAAGAAGCTCTGCCTGGAATCATTGACATCATGGCTGAGGAACTCAAATGGTCCAATGATGAGAAAAAGGTATCATCTTGAAAAGCTTACATTACAACACCAATGAACTCTTTACCTAAGTGAAATGTTACCTGGTCACACCATTGAGATGGTCGTCCACAAATTATATAAATAAACCACCCCAAATGTACTTTTTCTATGCAGTACAAGCTTAATTCTTTTATTGTTAACTCGTTCAGTGCCACCGGTTCCAATCGGGTGACCGTTTTGATTTAGTTTGTTTACATCCTCAAAATTTTGTGGCAGCGAATCGGTTAAACTGTAAAATTAATCACTTTTTGATTTATTTACATTATAGTGTATTTTAATTTCAGAAACAACAAAAGCTTGCATCAGAATTCTTGCAGAATGAAATGGGACAAATGGTGAACCGCGCCAGTAAGGATAAGTTACCGATTAACCTAACGAAAGAAGAAATTGCTACATATATTGCGAGGTTCCAAATTATCGACAAGGACAGAAAGGGATATGTTTCTATTAACGACATTAGGAGAGGACTTAAGGTAAATTATAATTTATTTATTTTTACATCACTTAACATTATTTAGGAACTATCTTTACTAACATCATAAATAGATGAAATTGTTGCTTTTGTTATGATGGAGGACTTAGCTTGCAGATGTTTGATACCCAACTCTCTGGCTACAAACCTATTATTGAGTTAATTAATCACCATTTTTATATGGATTTTCACAGATGGGCAGATGAGTGCCGTGTTATTGCCATGGATTCAATAGGCCACTTGCATCACATTTAAAAAAAAAAATTCCAGTTTAGGCAAATATTCTAAGACATTCCGTTTTTTTTTTATCGTATTTTTGAAACCCTGGTGATTTTGTGAAAATTTCAATCCGAAAAATCAGACCATTTTTTATAAATCGGAAAGACGGGACATAATTTTATAGGTGCGAAAGAATGATAATTACATAGCCGAAAATCATTTTAAAAAAATAACGTTTTCCACATGAATGGCACAGGAGAATAACGAGGCATACCAAAAATATTACACCTCATAAATATTTTTTCCTTGATCCATCTTATTGATCATTAATCATTATAATTTTCAACGTCTACATATGACTAAATCCATTTTAATATACTTGTACTTGTAAATTATAATAATAATTATTATTTATAATAGATTTTGTTAAAATCAGCACCATTACCATTACACCTCTAAAATAGGTACAGAAGGCATAAAATTGTACGGCGTTCTCTTCGTAACATCTGTCAAAATGTCAAACCAAATGATAAGTTCGCAGAGAACAAACAATAAATCTAGTGAATGTTTAAGATGAAGCCATAGTAAATAATGCAAAATCATACAAAATCATATGTTTTTGTTTCGAAAATTTGATCGCTTAGAAGTATTGTAGATGCTTCAATTAAATACTGCGTGTAGAACATACCTTGGCCCTTAAAAATATTGGTCATTTTTTTAAAAAGTCTTTTAATAAGCCTATAAAAAAAATAAAGTATAAGGTCTAAAATACACACTTTCAAGTCCAAACTCTCCTATTTATAAACCCCTTTTCGGTTATGGTTTTATTGTGTAACGTGGCAAATTCAGTTTATTTTATAATGATCGCAAAAAAAGTTGATATTTACACCCAATCTTCCCAAAATAAAATAAAATATGCCTTTTCGCGTTGTTATTTTACAATACGGCCGCTTGTTGTCGAATTCGGTTTTTCAAAGTGAACCCTATGGCGTCCACCGAAGAACTACTGTTCACGCCACAGTCGCCAAACCTCAGTCACGCCCCGATCTGAGCGGGAGATGGACGCGTCACTCCGCGTCGCTTGATTTCATGAAATCAATTTTAAATTTCCGTTTTATTACAATAAACAATGCGTAAAACAGGAATTAATATTTTTTACAGGCCTTTACGAAATCAACCTGTAAAACAAAACTCTCAAATACCTTTTCCAACCTTTCCAAAAGCTTTTTCTCAAGTATTTTTAAACTCCTCCCATAAAGGGCGTGAATTCCGATTTCGATTTTTTCCTGAACTAGTGGATCGCCTTAACCTCTTGTTTGCCGGGGTAGGCCAGCAAAAAGCTCCACCAATTACGACGCGGCATCCGGCACAGAAATGACACTTCATGTCCAGCGATTCTGACACTGTCCTTTACAAATTCGTAGGGTCAAAGGGTCAAAATCGTAGATAAACATATTTTTCCCGCGCATGCGCAAGAACTGCGCACACTCCCGCGCTCCGGTAAATTATTAATATAAATTATTTGGAGTGACTAGGCGCATTGCAGGTTTCGCTTTGGTAAAGGGCGATAATAGAGCAAGCGATTCTGACCGTGTTCTTCATACTCTTTCTTTATACATAAGGGTCAAAATCGCGTGTAAAATCTCATGACACACCGGTGCACGAGCGGCAAACAAGGTGTTAAATGTCAAATTCAAAAATTTGCCTGAAATCAAAGTTTTGCCATATAAAAAAAAATAAATCAGTGTGGAATTTGTCAAAATTAATAGAACATTATCGGAGACGGAACATTTTCATGTAGTGACATCACGAGCCCAAATAATGGATTTATTTATTAAAAAAAAAAACTGTACATTTCTAAAAATTTTTACTAACATTTTCGTAATCTTAGTAAAAAAATCTATCCACCCGATTTTTTCCAAGTCATTATGAAATCCATGCAAGTGGCCGATTGAGAAAAATATTTTATGTTTATTATATTTAAACACGACTTCTTACTTAGTTTTTTGGAATTTGTGTTATAAAATGATTGCAAATTTTAGGCCATTGGAGTAAAACTAAATGAAGAAGAAATCAAAGTATTATTAAGCGATATAGATTTTACTTACAATGGACGCATGAAACTTGCTGATTTTCTACAGGTAGTATTTAAAAACAGAAATTTGTTTGAACTGGGCTTTAATTGTTGTAGTCAGTCATCTTGTAAACTTTATGCCATGTAATTGGAAAATAAAAATCTGATACTGCACTTCAATAGACAAATGCAGCAACAAGTAATTTACTGACTTATTGTAGCATACTCCTCAACCAATTCACCATTGAAGGAGTAGTAAGATAAACTTGGTAATAATTTTTTATATGATTTAGATTTCATTTTATGAAATATGAGACAAAAAATATCGGTGCAATATTGGTTTTTTTTCTATGATCTATGTTAGGTTTTTGTTTGTGCATTTTGTGTCTCATGCTTTGTGTTGCATTGTCCACAGACTACTGGCGAAGAAGTATCTGGTGAAGAGTTACATGAAATCCTCAGGGAGATAGATACCAATATGAACGGCCAAGTCGAGTTGGATGAATATCTTCAGGTTGCTATTTATCTTGTGTGCTTATGCTTACTAATAACCTTATTTTACTTGGGGGAACGTTATTTAATTATTCGTGATTTATTTCACATATACCTACCTTTAATTCATAACAATCAAAATGGGTTTAGATGATGAGTTTACACGGGCATGCATTTAAAGAAGCTGTAAAGTTTTTTTGTATTAACTCCACAAAGGAGGCCCCGAGGAAAATAATGTCCCTCAGGGCCAAAGTCTTCTTTGTGGATGCTGTGCATAGGATCTTTTTGGAGAGAGGAAGGAATAAATGGTTCTTGAAGAGACGCACTTTGTAGGAGGGAGGAGACACAGAGACCGGAAATCTTTCCAAGGGAAAGGGGAAAGGAATGGGTCTCTAAGAGACGCACTTTGTAGGAGGGAGGAGACACAGAGGCCGGAAATCTTTCCAAGGGAAAGGGGAAAGGAATGGGTCTCGAAGAGACGCACTTTGTAGGAGGGAGGAGACACAGAGGCTGGAAATCTTTCCAAGGGAAAGGGGAAAGGAATGGGTCTCGAAGAGACGCACTTTGTAGGAGGGAGGAGACACAGAGGCTGGAAATCTTTCACGGTCGAGCTGTTGAACTCAAGAGTGAGTCATAAAATTGATCCATTTTCAAATATCAACCGTGTACAAATGTTGGGCTTTTTGCGTGTTTCCTGACTGTGCACCGGTGCCGAAGAGATCAATTACCTTAGTTCCTCGGAGCATCGCTCTAAAGTTTGAGATCCTTTCATTATGATAGGGTAATCTGTCAAACGGACTGTCAGTTTACGTACAGGGTAGTCCCAGATTTGCAATCGCTTTACATAGGATATTGAATTTAGATATCTGTTTTTCTTGAAAATAATATTTTGGTAGGTATCATAACTATTATAAAGATGTAATAATCGTAATTGCTTCTCATCATTTTTATTAACGTATTAAAGCTTAACCAAGCTGTAATTTGTTGTGAAGTGCCACTCTGATTTCCTGTTAAATATTTACTTACTGTCTCCATTGGTCTGGTCACAAAACCTGTTTTCACACCACGGGAATTTAAATTAAGCTTAAGTGTAATCATTCTTTCAGTGATTCTTTTAAACATTTTCGCAAATAAATTATTCACTTTGTCTATCAAATGAAGTGTTGTGTAAATTTCATTTAAGTCTCTTTGTTTTCGTACTCTGAATTAATCTATTACATTAAAATTATGTGTTATGGTTCAAACGATAATTTATTATTGTGTTACGCAGATGATGTCAGCTATCAAGTCAGGCCATGTCGCTTATTCAAGATTTGCAAAGATGGCTGAGATGGAGGAAGAGCATCACGCCCAGGAGATGCTCAAGAAGCAGATAACAGTTGATCGCAGTGGAGGCGGTCTTTAAATTATATAAGCCAAGTTTTCAAAAGAACAAAATTTCAAATTACGTGTATTCACACATATAATGTAACTTTAAATCATTCTTCATGTGTCTTATAAAAATCAATCCCCTTCTAAAAAAGTATTTGAGGTCAGACAGAGTATTGGTTAAATGATTTTCTTTTACTTTAATAATAATCTGTTTATTAATTTGTATCCAGACGGGAATAGATAGGCACACAAGAGTGAGGTTTCTAGCAAATATCGGTTATTTGCTATTCAAGGCCGGCCCTGAGCCAAATGACGCCTGGCGCAAGCTAGAACCTTAAGGGAGCTGGTTAGGTTATTATCATTGCCTTGGCGCCTAGGCAACTCGGCACCCTGCTTGGAGTGGACTGCTCCAGTTGTGTCTGCACAGGACCTGCCCTGCTGCCATTGCCTACAAAAATAATCCTGTGTTTTTTTTACTTCTGTTTGATTGGGGATGTAGTTACATAGTTGAAATAAGTATTAACTTATTGAAGTGAAAATATATTTTGTATTAATTCACAATCATTATTATAGTACGGTTGTGATCTTTGTTTTATTGAGTTGTAAACTTAACCTTAACCTTTTATTTACAAGGATTTACATATTGAATTCTGCTACAGCACAAACATACATCGATGTGGATGTTGCTATTATTTTCTAAGTTTGATCGACTTGCAGATATGAATTTACAGCTATCGTAAGTAACATTGACAAATAAATTAAATGGTCAAATTTACCAGTTTTCATAGTTTAACATTTTATTTTAAATAAAATTTTAACCAAAAAGAAAGAAGTTTTATAAATGGACAAAAAATGGTACCTTCATGATAAAAAGAATATATTATTATTATTATGTAGGATGAATTTTGTTATAAATTATATTATTATTGAAAAGACAATATTTTAGATCTTAAACATAATAATTTAAAAATTCCACTGTGCTTAACATAGTTATTATAATTAATTCGGTTATTTTTCTAATATTTTATTTCTTAAAAAATATGTACATATGTACTAAGTAGTGAACTTTTGTTTAGATATTGATGAAACTGCTGTTTTAGTGTGATGAAATAAATACCAAAATAATTCAACGAAAAACATTTCCCCTTTTGACTTTTATACTAGAAAACACTGCAATATGTACTTGGAAAAGATCAACTGGGTTGTGGAGAGTATGAAAAACCTTTCTGAAAATCCTAAAATTATTTTTTTTTTGAATTGATTATCACTGTTTGAAGAAAGAATTTCTTTTGGAAAAAATGTGTTTTGTACTATTGGATAAGTGTTAGCCTTTTACATGGACTTGTGGAATTTATCACTGTATTATGAGAATCTAAATAAAAGCATTTTAACATTGTGCCCGTCCCCAGCTGTAAGGGCCGCCCTAATGTTGCCTTACTTGCTTATTGCCAAAGGGCAGGTCTGGCTTCCCTACTTTATGAGAATATTATATAAGTATTATTATTTAATGCAACTTCTGCACAATCTTCGTGTATGTCATGTACATTTAAATAAATTTTGTGTATACTTAACAATGTCACAGAAATATTTAATAAACATATTTCAAAAATATGATGTCCCATTTCATATCCTTTAGTTTAAAAAAGTGTTTGCAATATGCTGTGGTGCATGCGTAAGAATATATTAATACACCTACAATACAATTCAGATCTTGGGGGACATGGTAACACAGAGCAAGGAACTGGAGTCCATTTTATTTCTTTTAATCAATAACGAATGCATAAAGGCATCATATTTTTTTAAATTTTTTGTAGTTAAAATAAATTTCAAAGTTTTAATTTTTCAACAGTTGCCAAAACACACCAATGCCATGGCACATGTCAGGAAACATGCCAAATGCCTAAAGTTTGGTGCATAGATCATAAATAAAGCAATCCCACATAGATATGTACCACTAAGTCGGTTGTGACGTCACAGAGAGCTTACTTTTATTTCAACAGGATTCGCTTACATAAATAATAAAAAGCCAGGGTTGTTTCATTATACAAGGTGCGGCAAAACAAACAGTGCAGTTTTGAAGGGCAATTAAAAAAAAAACGGCGTAACTTACAGAAATGGGGATTATTTTATTTTATTCGGTATATCATGCCGTTTTATGCATCAAGTTCTGAAGATGAAATCAGAAAGATGATGGCCCCCAGCAGCGATACATTGATGAAGGCGATTTCTGAAGTTTTCGGATGCATTTTGGCACATCTCGATGGTATTCTCATGGAGACTCTTGTCCCAGATGTAGGGATTAGGTGCAGAATTGAAGCAGCAAGAACTGCATTTAGTAAAATGAAATCCCTCTTCTGTAATTTTTTTATTTAAGGTTTTATTCCAGCAGGGCTGGGAGGGTAGTGCAATCCCAGTCTGCCATATTACATAAACTATAGTACAATAATATTTTACAGAGTAAATAAAAATCTAAAAGAAATAAAATATGATAACGTATTAGGTAGGTACCTAATGAAAATAAAATTCTAACATAAATAACAAAAAATTAACCATAAAATTAAAAAAAAAAAAAAAATTAAACAGAAATTAAAATATAAATAATCATATGCAGATGATGAGGCGACCTCCCGTTGTAATATAATGATAATATCAATTTAAAACTAAGGCAGAGAATGTTAAAATGTTATCTGCGGTCGGTCTTGCTGTGAGACATGGACCTTGAAGGTAAATACCATGAACAGGTTAGAGGTTTTTCTACACATCTACCGGATCTGCCGGATCTGCCCTGATGATGGACACTGCAACGATGTCCGAAACGTTGGCTAAAGAAGGAGGTAGCGCAACACGGCATAACACCCCAAAAACAAATAACGAAAATGCTTTTGGCCGTGAAAATCTTAAAACTTATCAGGTTAGAGGTTTTTGAAATGTGGCTTCACCGGAGAATGCTCAAGGTCTCATGGACCGACATGATCATCAACACAGAAATTCTCAGGCAGGCTGGAGCAGATAGAGAGCTGCTTACATTGGTGAAAGTCAGGAAAATTTCATACCTGGGTCACATACTTCGAGAGGAGAAGTATCACTTGCTCCAATTGGTATTGAAAGGCAAGATAGAGGGTCGCCGAGGGCCTGGTAAGAGACAAATGTCTTGGCTGCGAAATGTACGAGAGTGGACCGGCATTAGAAGTGTGGAGGAGCTATTCCGGGCAGCGCAAGACAGAGAGACATTTTCCAGAGTGATCGCCAACGTCAGTGGGACCACCAAGAAGAATTATTCTTTCATAGATGGTGCGAGTTTAATTATTTTAGGGAAAAACGCTTTTTACAAGTTACGCTTTAAAATATTAAGATGAATTAATTGTTTGCGCCTATACATACGCAAAATGAATATGAATCGATAGTTTTGTCCATAAACAAATTCAAATCTTTCAAGAGAGGCCAACAAATACAGAATTGGATTGAATTACCGGTGCAATATTGTATTTGTTCTTTCTTGAAAGATTTGAGTTTTTTTATGGACGAAACTATTTATTCACATCAAAGATATTGAAATAAGTATAAGAGATGTGCTATCGGCAGTTTTTACTGGGTGGGTCTGTGTTTCCTGGCGTCGCCGATATCGTTAACCAATACTACTGCACACCTTAAAAAATGAATGAATTCTTTCCATATTCAAATTTTTCCCATTAGACGGTAGTCCGCTGACGGTCGGGTGGCCATCATAGCATATCTCTTGTATTTCAATATCTTTGATTCATATTAATTTTGGGTTTAACAATTAATTAATCTTAATTTTTCAAAGCATAACTTGTAAAAAGCTTTTTCCGTGCGCCATCTATGAAAGAGTAGAATATGAATTCTTTTGACAATCACCTTAATATATATATATACATCCCGCTATCATTGCTGCGTCTTCTAATGGTCCACTTTCATGTAATTTCAGGATTGAATACATGTAATTTCAAGTTTTTCCCACTCCTGTACCCTCATACAGTTCAAAAACGAAAATAAGCCAGACTATTGGTACCTAAATCAACTGAAATATGCTATTTTAGTTCAGTGCTTTGTCACCGAGCGGCGAGCCGCAGCGCTGCAGTAGACGAGCGTATATTTTTGGCAAAATATACGTTACATTGACTCGCGTATCGCAGCTCCTACATTTGGCAGCGTCGCTTTTCAAAAGCGTTTCTTCTGATACAGATCAATCATGGTAAAAATATCACACATTGCTATTAAGATAAGAAAAAACAAGATTTCATTTAAATCCAGCCTGTCATTATGTTATTATTGTACAGCAAATATATCGGCGACTTTATTTTTTTATATGACTATTTTTAAACAAACGTTAGTTATTTTCTTATCCACGATTATAAATTCCTACAATGCGTAATCGTGTGCCACGCCACTCTATTACTATTAAACAAGAAAATATCTATGTGCTTAATATATTAGTAATTTGACAGTAAAAAAATATATGTGAGATATTTGGAGATTCGTAAAGAAGGCTGATGTAAGTATAATGAGTAAGATAAGAAAGAATAGGAGGCTGTAGAAAAAGTCGGGGACACCCGAGGAAGACATGGTATGATTAAAAAACCAAAATTCTCGTGTCATGCCTAAAGACAGAATAAGCGTGATGATAAGTTTTTGTTAAATAATGTATATTTATTATTAAAAGCATGTTATTTTATTTGTTTACACATTTTTGTGCATTAGCTTTTCTTTTTTCCCCCTTTTCGTTTTAATAAGTCAGGAACGCTTCATACGTCATACATATGTCTGGTGATTGGTAATGTTATAATATCGTGACAACAAGCTTTTGGGTCCGTGCGGTTAAGAGGATTTAGCTTATAATTTTGTTATAAGGTTCGCTAAAGACCCTTAAAAATTGTTTCTCCCATAAACGAAAATGCATTAGTTAATTCGAAAAGTTATCTAGCGTCCATCATGAAATACTTGATAAGCATTTATGTTATTCTTATTTAATTTTTATTTCTTTAAAAAAATACAATATAGCGGATTAAAAATATTTTTTTATTAAATGCATATTAAAAAATCTTTGTATGCAGTTCACACACGGTAGAAGTGAAACCTTCAGAAAACTAAACTTCGAGAGAATGAGACGAATGCGGAGTATCTGGAGTAGGATAGTTGTAGGATTTAATTATAACAATATTGTTACCAAGTATGAAAATTATTTTACATTTTATTCTACGAAGCACCGCACAAAGAAGACACCCATTAGTCAATCTCATTCTCTCGCAGGCTAAATCCTATAGATATAGGTATGCGTTCGTCTCTTTTTAGTGTCGCTCACAGAGTTTCGTTTTATAGAGTTTCAAATCACAATGGTGCTAAATAGCGATGAGAACCAATGGACAAGTACATGACAATTCTATTTTCTTTAATCTTTTTTTTTTTTTAAGAAAGACAAACATTCCCGGGCTACGAATAACCCATCAATGTTTGAAAACAACCTACCACCACCACACTAAGCAGAAATTATTGCTTTTGTCGTGATGGAGGACTTAGCCAGCTGAGGAATCGAACATGCGTCGCCCGGGTGGGAATGCGATGCCCACTCAGCCACTGAGCGATTAATTCTGAATGGTCATCTTACGCCAGGGCGATACTGAAAGCATTTTACACACTAAAACGTGCGGCCCTTATTTTATTTTAAGTGATTAAATTGTGAAATAATGCAGATTAATCAAATAAAATAAACTGCGTGGAGCTAATGTAAAAAAAAAAATTAGCTCACTTGGCGATATGATTTGGGAGGCGGGAGTGGGTACCGCCACCCCGGGAAACTTTATTGGATAACCAACACCTCTGCCATAGGTCACCCAAAGTGAGATTTGTCTAGGTCTTGGAGGCGGATGACTAGGACCCACTGAACCCCAGATTCCTACCCACCCCTTAAACCCTTTTCCTTCCCAGAACTCTCCTCTCCTTCCTTTCCTTTAAAAAACCCTCCACACAGCATCCCCAAAGATGTCATAGGCCCTGAGGGAAATAATTTTCCTCAGGGCCTCCAGTGTGGAGCTCATTTAAAAAAAAAAAAAATTAACCCATGACTTCCTGATAGCAATTTGCGAGCCTTACACCTCGACCATGGATACCACGAGGTAGAACCCGATGATTTTCACGGCAGTTGTGGTTGATGTCCTCGATATGTAGGTATCCGCTGTCGTCGAGAGATACTGCTGCGCTGTTGTCAAAAATGACGATTAAAATTGTTATCTTTTTAACGGCATAAACCGATCATTAAAGTAATGCAATATTCCAGAAAAAAAAATTAATGAATGAATCTCTTGTTACGTATCGGGCCACCTAATCCATTATCAAAGTCTATGAACCACATTTCAAGTGTTTTCATGTGATGTGTTTGTTTATAATACTAATATTACAAACAACTTTTTCGTTTAGTGGGTCAAGTTCGTGAACCAGTACACTAATTATTGTACACCGTATAAAGTCTTAATGTACATCCGATACAATGTTGATGTAATAATTAACCCTTTAAATTATCATCTGATATAAATGGACTAAATGTTTTGCAATCCTCTTTTGTTTATAGTTCATTCTTCAAAACTGGCATAAAGAGACTAAACGTTTTTCAAAAATTTAAATACCTGGCTATAATCAGACACTCAAAAGTTTGTGTACGTACTTTAGTGAAAACTATGTAAAAAGATGGATGCAGTAAAATCGATATGATGAAAGACCCAGATATGATAGTGGAATCGTTTACGTGCTATAATCATTTTTTTTTATTTTGTGCAAAGCGTAATAAACATGAAATAAGTTCAATGTTTGTTAAGTTTATTCGTTAATTATTCATTCATTTAGTTTATTCGTTAATTGGTTAACAATATCGTCGACACCAGCAAGCACAGTCCCACCTAGTAAAAACTGCGGATAGCACATCTCTTATATTTCAATAACTTTGACTGCCGTAGTCCTAACTACGGAGATTGTAGGATTATAATAATAACAACACTTTATAAAAATAATAAGAAACTTACTTATGTACTTTAACGACTCATATTTCCTACATGTTTTTTGGTACCCTCATTATTATAATATTATAAAACCAATCTCATTTTTAATTTCCATGATAGTTTAACCCATTGGCCACAGAATTAATGAGCAAAAAAATAGGCCTTCACCACTGAATTAATTTTGTACCAAAAATTGAAAACCTGCGTTGGTGTACTAAATCTATTGTAACTTTTAAACCATATATTCAAATAAATTAATTTCTTTAAATTTATTTACGCATTCGATTAAGGTAAAGAAAAACATTAAAATATATTTTTTTTTAATATTAAAATATGTGTAAATAAGGATACAAATAAAACCTTCTCTTTTTTCGTAATTTTTTTACACATTTTTATTCAAAAAGTTACAAAAAAACATAATATTCATAAATCGGATAATAATAATTTTTATTTTTTACATACATGTATACTAATAACTAATAAAATAATTTGGTATGATAGTCCTCAGAGCAATCAGGGACGTTCAGGGTCACTACCAAAAGCCTAGAACCACTCGCAATTTTGAAGAAATTAAATGACGGTTGGCAGCATACAAAATTTGGAACACAAATATCAGTGAAAAAATATAAGAAACAGTTTATTGCCAATTCTACGAAATGAATGATTAATTACCTACAAAATGTTCGGCATTTAAAATTTTGTTCAAAAATGTCATTGTTGAGCTCGTTTTCCGTTTTTTGGCAGACCTACTCTAGCCCGTCAGCGTGCCGGGGTTTGTGGTTAAGTACCTGAGTTGCACACCCGTCAGGCTGCCGGGGTTTGTGGCCAATGGGTTATCTACGTTAAATCTTACTAATATTATAAACGCGAAAGTTTGGATGTATGTGTGCTTGTAACTCTTTCACGCAAAAACTACTGAATGGATTTTAATGAAACTTTATAATAATACAGCTAATAACAAACCCGGCATGCGCAAATAAATTTTATTTGATTAATTTGTGTTATTTCACAATTTATTCATTTAAAATAATATATAGTATATTTGCGCCCTGGTGTAAGACCACCATTCAGAATTGAAACGTTGCTTGAAATGGCTTTAGTTGTGTTTGGTGACCAGATCTGAATAGCCAGGTACTTCCCCACCTTCCTCTTTCATATCTCTTTCCACTCCCCACTACCTACAGCCTCACAACATACCCCAATTGGGGATGCCATAGTCCCAATGGCTCCAGACGGGAGCAGTTGGGACCCTTGTGCGGTATCACGTAAAAAAAAGAGTTATTTTTATAAATCTGTAATGTTGCATTGTAACAGAATTTAATTTTCTGATTAAAGCATTTAAAATCAGTAGTATAAGTATAATTGTATTTGTTATTAATTTTAGTGCTATGTAAAGCGGCTGTGTGCGTCAATGTTTTTTAAATAAACTTGATTGTATATTTTGCATTTGTAAATTATGTATTAAGAACCCGCGTCAAATTATTTTTTATGTTAAATTTTATGCTATCTGCAGTTCAAAAACGATTTTTTTCTTTCACTTGTATTGTACATTGTTAAAAATTTTAAAATACTATTACACCCACACATGAAACTTATGAGTGGGAGATACTTTCAGTATCGCCCTTATGTAAGACCACCATCCAGAATTGATATGTCGTTTGAAATGACTTTAGCCGTGTTT
Organism: Limnephilus rhombicus; assembly: GCA_929108145.2. Lineage (NCBI taxonomy): Eukaryota > Metazoa > Arthropoda > Insecta > Trichoptera > Limnephilidae > Limnephilus > Limnephilus rhombicus. The sequence continues at coordinate 27,732,564 of OV815272.1, forward strand.
GGTGACCAGATCTGAATAGCTAGGTACTTCCCCACCTTCCTCTTCCCTATCTCCTTCCCCTCCCCACTACCTTCAGCCTCACAACATACCCCAAAAAGGGATGCCTTAAGTCTCACTGGCTCCAGACGGGAGCAGTTGGGACTCTTGTGCGGTATTCATATATAAAAAAAACACATTTTTACCATCTATCATTTTTAAAATATTTTTTGTTATCTAAACCTTTAAAACTGTTTTTGATCCTGTATGCAGTAAATCATAGAAATTGTAAAATGATATAAACGCCCATGGCGTTGATGATTAATAAAATTTTAAAATGTGAAAATATGGCTCATCCATTTGGGGAATATTGTAAGGCGGAAGGAAAATAAGGATGTGAGTTCTCAGCAATATAGATCTATTTTCTAAACATAGCTAATCCCATTTTAAGCAACGCCAACGTTTGAATTCTGAATACGTCCCCAAAACATTCCTTACTAATTTAAAAAACTTTTTGTGCGCATCGCCACGCGCCCGGTTCATTTGAGCCCGCGACGTATGGACCATTCACCTTTTCCTTCATATTCGATACATACCTATTAAACCATCCAAACAAAACGTGAATAAATAAGCGGCAACGTTGCAAGACGTCGGTTTGTCGGCAAAATAAAACGAAATATATTTGGACGCAAAATTGTTGATCAAATGAAAGAGAAAATAAGCCGGACGCCTTACTACATTACTTATGAAAGGAGTCTGGGTTGATGAGTCGTTAAAAGACGTTTTTTCGGTTTTGTATATTTTTAAATTAACGTTTTCCAAAAAAATTAATACCTAGCTATAATCAGACAATTAGAAGGTTGTATATACTTTATCTAAAGTTATCTAAAATCAAGTCCTTCCGATAGACGCAGCAATGTCGATCTGATGAAAGGATGCAGAAATGATAGCGGGATATATATATATAAAAATTTTGTTTCCATTGTGCGTCTGCAAATTTCGGAAAGTAATCGATGGATTGACTCAAAATTTTTACAGAACATTGCATTTTAAGGCTCGATGACACACGGCGAGTTTACAAGCTACTATCTACTAAATTTAAAAGCGGGTAAATCGGCGAGTGAGTTTGTCATGATGACACACAAAACTAGGCTACTAGCGCCAGTAACAAGAATAACGACGTCTGCGTGAACTAATTCTTCAGATGTTTGACAGTCGAAATCAGCGGAAGCCATGTTGGAAACATAAATAAACCAATCACGAGCAAGCGGATCAAGCGTGTAGGCGAGTAAAGTTGACAACCTTTCAACTTTTTTTCGTAGATTGTCAACAATCTGCTAGTCGCTGCTAGTTAGCAAGTTACAACACGGGCATGTGCCTAGTGTGATGGCCAAAAAATTATCCATTTACTGTAATGTATAAACTTTACTGAATAAAGAACATTAAAAAAAAAAAAAAAAAACACGATGACACTGGGCGAGTTTACTAACAGATGAATTTCCCAGATAGTAGCTTGTAAACTCGCCGTGTGTCATCGAGGCTTTAGCAGAAGAGTGCTTCTATATATAATGGTAAGCTCTGGCGTTATGAAATTTGTATAAAAAAATTACTACAGTGGGTGAGCGAGTGGTGTGAAAATGTTAGTATTTCATATATTTTAGCGACAGGGAGGGAAGGCAGAAGGGAAAGGGTAACGAAGGAGGTGGGGTTCCCGGGAAGGGTGACGAGGGAGTGGGAAGGTGGGGAAGGTGGAAGGGGGACGCAGGAGTAGGGGACGCGGCAGAGGAACGGGGACGCATGGGAATGGACATGCAGGGAGAAACAATTTATTTCTTTGAATGGCTTTGCAACGCATGCCCAGTACCAGCTAGTATATAATAGAAATAATTTATCAACCTCCTGAATAAAATCGATATTTTCCTGCTATGACATATCGCAAACTACTCGAAAACTTTACAGGTCGTGAGGTGCAACCTGTTAACCTGGCAACCGAAGGTCGGCCGCGGCTACTAGCACTGTGACTGGTTGTATCGCCCTTGAAAACTGGTCTTTGAGAAGTTGCCTGTGTGGATCGCCAATGAAATTCGCAAGTTGCTTTCCTCTATCCTCTAGAAAGCCATTGAATTGCCATCTGTTTTTTTTTTCAGTTCCCCATGAGCGGATGGTATAAATAAACCAAACCACACACGCGGATGGGCTAATCCATAAATAAACCGTGTGTGGTTTGGTTTATTTATGAATAGAGCAATCTCCTCTGACCGAAGTTATTGCTCCCCCTGAACTCCGAGGGATTTCCGATTATTTTGATGTTTTGATTCTCGATTGTGCCCATCACTAATTATCGGTTTTTGACCGAGGTAAACAAAGTTTATCTGTGCATTTTAAATTTTTTGACATAAAATAATATGAGGATGAAGTGAGGTTATGATTTGTGGGTTAAGTGTATATTTATGATGATTGGTTTATTGTGAGTTAATGGTTCCGCCGCATATTTACGTTGAATTGTTTTTGATTAAAATTATAAAACCGTATTTTACATGTCAAAAATGAGTTTGCCCAAATCTGCTCTTAATTTTAAAGTTTTATCAGAATGTAAAACGTCAAAAGCACGAATCGGTGTTATGAGGCTGCCTCATCACGATGTAGATACTCCTGTTTTCATGCCTGTTGGGACACAGGTTGTTATTTCTTTAAAATATGATAATATAACAAATATGTTATACGAAAAATGATGGTCTTGTTGAATTTCATTATTTCAGGGAACTATGAAAGGAGTGCTCCCCGAGCAGCTAGAAAATCTTGGCTGCCAAATTATTCTAAGCAATACGTATCACTTGGGTAATAGGCCTGGTATCAATATTTTATCCAAAGCAGGAGGGCTCCACCGGTTTATGGGATGGAACCGAGGTCTGCTAACTGATTCCGGTGGCTTTCAAATGGTCTCTTTATTGAAATTAGCCACCATTACCGAAGAAGGGGTAAAATTCCAATCTCCCTACAATGACAGCGAAATAATGCTCACTCCAGAACACTCCATAGAAATTCAAAATTGCATAGGTTTGTTTGTTTTATTATTATTTATAATTTTGGCCCTGAATACTTGTGCCTGCAAGTGTGGAATAAAATTTATTTTTACTTATTCAATTAAATTTGTACAATTTTTTATAACATTACAGGTTTAGGGTCTAAGGACCTTCGTACATGGATATACTTACAAGCTACATGTAGCAACCACAAGTAGTCTACCGGTATGCTACTCTGCTGGTTTCCGTATACGGCGCTACCCGAAATATACTGAACATGGTAATTTCTTGTGGAACTAATACAATGTCATAATATATTGTTCTTCATTAATATTTATAAGCATGAAAAATTATCTGAAAAAATATTTTGGGTTCACCCATGCAGCGAAATAAATAATAATTGTAGGGCATTCATTGCCGCCAAGTAACTAAATGAGAATGATGTCAAATAGACTTTTTTTCTAACCTCAATTCACGTCTTTTCGTTAAATCATTTCTTACGTATTCTGGTAAATTATAGTTATATAAACATGGACATTTTCCCACCTCTAGAACCAATTTAAGATTCAAATCGTGTTCGGACGCTTTTTCTATTAAACGAGTAGTAGATACGAATGCAATTAGCATAGTGCGCTACCAGCATTGTCAGTAAACCCATAATTGATGTGTAGCATCACTATCACTGCGTGCAATCATGCATGTGTACAAACACTATCACTGCGTGCAATCATGCATGAAATTCGAATGGCTTGTAAGTATCTCCATGTAGGAATGGCTGAAATCATTTAACAACTCAGACCCATAAGCTTGTTTTCACGATAATATAACATTATCAGTCATTTTAGACACTGCTGAAAATCAGCTGCATTCTAGGAGAAATCCTGAATTGTAGCCGAGCAGTGACTTTTTCGTCAATATAATCAATGAATAAACAAAAATTTTAACAAAACAAAAAAACGACTTCAAAAATGCACTAAAAAGTTAAAAAATAATTTCGTATTCTTCTACAACTTAATAATCAACTTACTTTTTCTGCTCATCAATATGTAGGTACGATTGTTATTTTTGGAGTCGGTGTCAGCCAGTTTGTAACTACATACATAGTTATAGGTGAGATGTGCTTGTGTCACACGCGCGACTTGACGAGGCGAGAGCGGGGCCTCGGCGGGAGGGGAGCTGTCAAGTGAAAACGCCGGGCCGGGTACCTTGGCTGACATTGACTCCAACAACAACGCTACACGGCATAACACCCCAAAAATAAATAACGAAAATACTTTTGGCCGTGAAAATCTAAAAACGTATCGGCCTATAAAATATTCGGCCGAGTTTTGTTAATTTGCTCCTAAGAATTTAAGAGTTCCGTTACTTTGTCATGGATCCCATAATCAGAACCTAACCAAACTATCCTTGAAGTACATCCTTTCCAATAAAAAAAGAATCATCGAAATCGGTTGGCGTGATATTGAGTTATTCGCCCATTTGTCGCGCAAATACTTAACGCAAATTTAAGACTTATTTGGTTTTCTCACGGATGCCGTTGTCAGAACCGGACCAAATTAAAATGGGACCACACGGGGAGCATCAGCTTTCAAATAAAAAAAGAATCACCAATATCGGTTCACCCAGCCGAAAGTTCTGAGGTAACAAACATAAAAAAAAAAAATACAGTCGAATTGAGAACCTCCTCCTTTTTGAAGTCGTTTAAAAAAGAACAAAATATGTAAGATTGTAAAAAAATCTATTGACGAATAAAATTTTTATTATTATTATGTATGATTTAGCGTAGGGAGTGTGGCGAACCCATCGCTCAGGGAGTGGAAACACAAACCTGCAATAGCCATCCCAAGCCAAGGTGTGAGCTACCGTGCTCAGGCTGAATGTCCTGGGGAACAGTGACACAAACGGTGCCTCCGAGAAACAAGGTCACATCTCGGTGTATTTAGACCTTACTCCAGTACTCGGGGCTAGAGATGCATGAAAAGTAATCATTCGGTACTGAAGTAATCGGTACTCACCAAGTAATCAAAGTACTGACTACTAAAAACGAAGAGAATCCGTTACTTTCGATATGATTACTTTCATTGATACTTCAAAATGATTACTTTCGATGCGGATACTTCAGTACCGATTACTTGGTTGTTATTTGTGCCGCTAGAGGCGCTCTACGTTAGAGCCAGCTGTTCATAAATAAACCACACTTTGTACTGACTACTTGGTCGTTTCTATTTGTGCCGCTGGAGGCGCTACCACGCCAGAGCCAGCTATTCGAAGCGTAAACGGGTTAGGAACGGTATTGCCAGAGACAAAAAAATACTACGGTGTTTACATCGGTAAAAAAAATGCTTTCAGTTGATATTTATGTTTGTGTACCTTGCTATCTGATATAATATATTGCTACCAATTTATACTAAGTATTCAAGTTTTTGACGGTAGGTATCTACTACAATTTTCGAGCGGTATAAAAAATATGAATATTAGATATTATTACGACTATCAAAAGTTTTCACATTAATAATTTTAACACTGCTTTTTTCCTTCACACATTATAAGATTTAAATTTCTGTGGAGTTAACAAAAAATAATAATAATACAATATGCGCTTGATTGATTCATTTTATGATTATAAAGATGAATTTGGTTTGTAGAAATTTCCGCCAAGTAAAAAGACCGCCTATAACATCTATTATCATAGGTATAATATGATATTATGTGAGATGTAAATAAATAATAAATAAAATGTATAAAAAATTACCATCAGCCTATAATAGTATTTTATTAACTTATCCCAAAGCTTGAAAAACAAAAATCAAAACTCGCATGTAAAATTACATTTCGAATTTCAAAGGAAAATGATACGTCAATCCAATGTAATTTACGATCAAAATTGCCTACGTAAACAAAAAAGAACCGGGATCTTGTTGTAACTACGGAGAATGGATTCCATTTCAAATTGTTTATATTATTGTAATAAAGTTGTTATTGAAATTATTTGGTGTTATTTGTTTTCGATAAAATAACAATAATATATACCGATGATTGCGATTGTGCAAATAAGTTTAATATTATCCAATAACGACTGATGAGAGATGCTGCAATATTTTGGTATGTATCTACACATAAATATAATATATTATATACATAGCTGTATTCCATATAAAATATCTTCTCCGGTATTCTGATTGTATAAAATCAAAAATAAAGTTTAAAAAAATCTAAACACACAAAACTCTTCAAAACATTCAAAGTACCTATAAATACCTAACGTAGAATCCTAATAATTCATAAACAAAGTACGCGCTATTCATGCTAACGAAATACACAAACGTCAAAATGTAACCAGTAACGATTTGTATCTACTATAAAAGTTTCCGGCGGTATCCGGAACCGAAAGTAGTCAAATGTAATCAAAGCATTCAGTAACGAATTGATACTAGTAGTCGGTACTACCCGAAAGTAATCAAAGCATTCAGTAACGATTTGATAATTGTAGTAGTTACTAGTTACTACCCGAAAGTAATCAAAGTAACGAGTAACGATTACATAGTAACGATTACTTTTTGTGAAAGTAACGGATACCGACGGGTAGTAAAAGTACCGAAATTGAACACTACTACTCAGGGCTCTGCTGGAGTGGACCTTCTATTTCCCTGGTAACTCTTGGGACAAAAAATTGGACCATTCGAAAACTAGGGGCCTTTTGGGAACCTAGGAGTGCTGAGGCCACCTCTGTGGATTTCCTTCCTGGGGCCGTAGAAGGAACCAAGAGGAGAAACCGTGGAGAGGTGAGCTGTGGCCACCTCCATGAACTCTTCCCTTGTGGGGCCTTCAAGGAACCAAGGGGAAGGGCACCCTTCCAGCACGGGGCCTTTGTGGAACCAAGGAGGAGTGAAGTGGAGAGATGATGTCCTCTTCCCATGTGGAGCCTTCGAGGAACCATGTAGGAATGAAGAGGAGAAATGAGGCCATCTTGGTGAACTCGTCCTCTGTGGGGCCTTTGGAACCAAGGAGGAGAGATGAAGTTCTCTTCCCTCCTGGGGCCCTCAGGGAGCTAAGGTGGAGTGGACTCTTCCCTTGTGGGGCCTTTAGGGAACCAAGGGGAGGTGGACTCTCTGTCGTGGAGCCTTTGGGGAACTAAGGAGTGGAGAGGAGAGATGTAGCCCTCTTTCGTCGTGGGGCCTTCAGGGAACCAAGGAGGAGTGAAGAGGGGAAATGAGACCTGGGAAGACACATTGTTGAACCAGAAGATATAGCTTCATTTCCAATGACAATCCTGGTGAACTTTATAAAAGGGACTGGGTTACTGTCAAAGGAATGAGGTAAAACGGGAGATAGTACAATGGGTCTATGGCCTAAGTGCTCACGGGAACTATATATATGTAAACCGTCTCCGATTATTTAAAAAAAAAAATTATGTATGATGTATGAGGCATACCTGACTGATTAATATGTATCATTCTGTATTGTAAAAGTGAAACAGTATCTACAAGCTTTCAAATTCATGTGGGCCAACGTCTTCATTTAAACGCCCCTTTCTGGATCTTGGTTCTTCACGCTCACATTGGCTTTGTGCTTTTTCAATAATGGATGACTCAGTCACGATGACCCCTGAACTAAGTTGCAGCCAGTGCAGAAATGCAAAAAGCTGCCCAAAAGACCGCCCCTCTGCACAGAAGAATGCGGTGTGCGCCTTTAATAGTATATTCAGAGAGGCGAAGATCGGCCTGTTTGGATTTCAGTATGGATATCTCAACCAAGTTTCTAGATTGGTTTATTTACTATGTCTAGGTGCTGACATAATAATGCAGTTGGATGATGTAGTCCAAGCAACGCATCCGGTCCGTGAGCGCATCCAGGAGGCCACGGAGAGGACTTCTCGCTGGTTAGACCGCTGCCTACAGGCACACAAGAACCCCGCAGAGCAGAGTGTGTTTCCCATTGTGCAGGGATCTCTGGATGCAGAGCTGAGGGAGCAGAGCGCCAGGGATCATGTGAAGAAAAATGTTAATGGATTTGCTATTGGGGGATTAAGGTACGAATAGTGATAATATTGAATGTTAATTTTATAAATACAATTGAATGTTAATTATATTCAGCCTTACTAAAAAAAAAACTTCACGGCCGATAACCTGTGTTATTGCAATAACATAAATAAACCCCATATACACTAAAACACGTTTTATTACCAATAACCTTTCTTACGTGGTCACGCTGTTAAAATGCATTGAAGATCTGACAACGTTGTATATGGTTTTAATTTACTAGGAAACAATGTTGTTTTAATTCTTCTCCGCTAGGGGCATTATTGGCGCGCCTGTGCATATCGGCCCGCGATGACAAAACAGTTCGGTGTGTTTATGGCGGGATATCGAAAATTTTGTTAGTACCTAAATGTTGTGATTTTACTTAATAATTTCTATTTTAGTGACGAATTTACTCTTCTGTTCACATAATTGATATATTTACCATGTTATTTGTGTGGTTTACATCAATTTAATCAAGTTATTGTACAAACGCGGTCTTTTCAAAGTTGAACTGTCAGAATATTGTTTTATAGGTTACTTAAAAGATAAAATTTACATTTTAAGATCTTTATTTTAAGAGAATTTCTTAAAAGTGATAATTTTTTATAATATTAATATTTAATACATGTGTTCGTAAACGTAACAAAGAAATTAACGTCTTTAGAGATGCAAGAAATCTGTTTTAAATGTCGGTATTTTTCTAAGTTATTTTTTTGGCAATAAAAAAAAACTTTCAAATTTTTTATTATTTTTTTATTGTATGCACGATGAAAAAGTGAGGTGATCCAAATTTATTACATAAAAGGATTGTGGTTTTGAAATTTCGATTTTTTTTAAATTTCTCTACATTCAAATTCGGTCAAAAATGTTTTGGGAGGAAATTTTTTTCCGAGTTTGAATCTTGAAATATGGCAGTTTTTGAAAACTAAAGTGTATTTCAAATACACAAATCTAAAAGGTAATTTTATCTAGTTTTCATAAATGGTATTTGTTTTTACGACACCTTCAAAAATAAGAAATATATAGAACATTCAAAATACTTTGGAAAAATTCCAAATTTCTTCTGTCATCAAATAAAACAGAGATAAACTACCCTCTCAGGCCGTGTAAACCACATGTATTTTTTTTTATGAACAATTTTTTAATTAGTAATGTTTTCACATCTGCGGCCGTTTGTCAATTGAATAAAATTTTCACTGGGTTTTTTAGTAAGGCTGATTATGTATAATTTTATATAGCTAAATTTAATTTAAGTTAATTTTATATACGCTATTTAAAATTAACTTCAATTAAATTTAGTGATTAAATCACCTCAAGGGCGCCTTCTCCTTTTTTTACAATTTCAGTACATTGCTGCATTATGCAACACCTAAGGGACGTACCCATACTATGTGACCAACTTTTTGCAATTTTTAACCCCCCCCCCCCCCCCCCCCCCCGCCCACTCACCCCCCCGGTGACCAAAAACCTAAGGCCCCCGCCGCTCATTTGCATGAAGCGTGGTATTTTGAAGACCCCCCCTGAACAGGTCACGTAGTATGGGTACGTTCCCTAATGAGATTGAGGGGCTGAAAAACAATGGCTTCCCTTTTAAGTCACCAACGCATTTCAATCACCATAATATGAAGAGAAGAATTTTTTACCCCAGGCACGTTATCAGTGTATCGTTGACCAATACAACAAAGGTATTTAACCACTTTGCGCTAGAAAGAACATACCCTAGGTACACATCATTTGGATATACAGTGAGTGCAGTTGTATTCTTTCATGCTTTACATTTTTTTTTTCGGTCACTAAAGAAATTTCACAGGGTGATGCATATAGTTTGCATCCAACACTAGTAAGTAGGTAATAATATATTTTTTAAACGCCTTAAACATTGAAAATATTGCCTGCGACTGCTTAGTGCAATGACTAAAAGAATTAACTTGCGCTGTTTCTCTATTAGAATTTTTAAATTTCCCCGAATTAAAAAAGTATAGTGGTGATCTCAGATTATTCAATGTTAATTTGTTTTAGTGGTGGAGAAGCTAAAGACGAGTTCTGGCCGATGGTCCATCTCAGCACCGACATCCTCCCTCGAGACAAGCCCCGCTACGTGATGGGGGTCGGGGTGGCCATGGACCTGGTGGTCTGTGTGGCTCTAGGGGCAGACATGTTCGACTGCGTATTTCCAACCAGAACTGCCGTATGTTACACTGAATTTTTCCATCTAATAAAATACCCACTGCTCATTTATTATTTTTGTTGTAATTTGTTTCACGTTACCTGCTTTATTCTAAGTCTAGAGGTGGTATTTTAAATTCACTTAGAGCTAATAAAGAGATTCCTTAGGACAACCTTCATGGCAGAGCGGTTAGCTTGCTAACCCGGCACGAACAAATGCACCACCTTAGTGAGATACCACCATAAAGTTGCTTGAATGGCTTTAGTTTCGTTTAGTGACCGTATCTGAGTATCTCAACCATCCTTTTTCCCTTCTCCAACTTCCAGCACTTTCACAAGAAACTCTAGTTCATTTTGCATTTTGGATCACTCCTGGAGATATACCAGCAGGGGTTGTATAGAAGATCCTCTTTGTATATGAAAAGTACGATTTACCAAAAAATAATATTATAGGACTCGGGTTTAATTGAATGTTCATGTTTTAATTGCAGAGGTTTGGCTGCGCTTTAGTCAACACGGGGCAGCTAAATTTGAAGCAAAAGAAGTATGAGACCGATCTTAACCCGATAGACGCTGACTGCCAATGTTCTACCTGCAAACAGTACACGAGAGCCTATCTACACACCATTGTTACTGTGGAAACGGTCGCTTGTCATTTACTGTCTGTTCACAACATAGCATTCCAGGTATGATAAATTTATTAACAACTAGAAGACCCGGCCACACGTTGCTGTGGGTAACGAAACACAATGCCATTACCCAACCTTTATAAAATCCACACCACCCGCTTGCCAGCTGCCCGCTGCTTGAATTGAATATTTGAATTTCTCGGCTTTTCTCTACATATAAACCTTCCTCTTGAACCATTCTATCCATTGGTGAAAACCGCATGAAAATCCGTTGCGTAGTTTAAAAGATCTATGCGCACATACATTTTGAGCGACTTCATTTTATACTATATAATGATGATGCATGCACTTATTAATGCATTCATCTTGAAGAAAATGCATGACTGTCAAAAAGAGTGCTGCTAATGCGAGATATTATTATTATTTGAAGAAAGTGTTAAATAAGTTTGCTGTATTTGAAGAAGGTTAAAAAAGAGTTTATCCCAAGAATAAAAACTCCTACTAGTTCTCCCGCCCGAGAGAGCTGCCGCAGACCATCATACTACACGGGTGGCGGTTTCCCGCCCAGGCTACATGAGCGGTTCTCCCGCCGCGGGAAACCGCTCGAGAAGCCGTGCACGACCGATCAACAACGCTCTCTCGCACGAAATGATGCAATCGTGGGAAACCGCTTGTGTAGTATGAACGTGGCAGTTATCCGCCGCAGGATAACCGCTGCATGCGGCGGTTGAATTTTTCCCGCCTGTGAACCGCGAGCAGCCGCGGCGGGAGAACCGCTCGTGTAGCCTGGAGCGTCATACAACGTTCATAGTAAATTGTGTCTGCTGCGGTTTACAGGTGGTTTCCTGCGGCGGGAGAACCGCTCGTGTAGCCTGGACCTAAGTAAATTGAAATCAATTTTTTTTGTTTCAGTTAAATCTCATGAGAAGAATGAGGGAACACATCAAATTAGGGACCTTTCCCAGTTTTGTGAAAAAGTTCATGAGTGATCTTTTTCCCAATGGACAATTCCCAAATTGGATAAAGGATTCGCTGCTTGCTGTCAATATTGATGTAACAACTCCTTCATGATAAATAATATATTATTTATATGGTACTATGTATGTGATTCTTGATTAATAAATAATTTTTTAAACCATTTTCTTTTTATCACTCTAGTTTATAAAATTTTTTATAAGAAATGAAAACAAAGAAATATTTTAAGAGTATCGTCTTATATTATTTTCTTGTTTCACATTTTGAAAGCAAAATAATGTATTCACATTTATTAAACAACTTTTCCATCGGTGGAAGATGTTTACTTAACATTGAAGTTTATAGATTGAACTTAGTAATTTAAAATACATTATAATATCGACTCTGGAAAGGAAAATGGCTAAAGTGCCATAAAGCTATATATAAGGGAACGTACCCATACTACGTGACCAACTTTTTGCAATTTTTAACCCCCCCCGGTGACCAAAAACCTAAGCAACTCGCCGCTCATTTGTATGGAGCGTGACATTTTGAAGACCCCCCCCCCCCCCCCCCCAAACGTGTCACGTAGTATGGGTACGTTCCCTAAGGTACTTTAGCCGTTTTTCCTTTCCAGCGCCGATTAAAGCCAAAACTGAGAATTTGCCAAAAGTAATATATTTTTTAAATAAACTAACTTGTACGTAATAGAATCTCATACGTACATCAAGAAAATTTCTGAGCGGCCATTGTTGAAAATTGCAACTCGCAAAGCAGATTGAGATAGAATTTACAAAACATTTTTCTTGTAATGTTGGTAGAAAGTTTATAGTCTGTATATCTCTTTTGGACAAATATTAGTAAGAGTAAGTAAGCCAAAGTAGAAGTGTAGCTTCCATGTCACATGAAATCATCAGAATCGTTTCCTCCATCATAATTGGTGCTCATGTTTTCTGGTTTCATCAGGGTGGTGTAACTTCTTACTTCGGCTTCCTCCTTTTTACGCTTTTCTTCATCCTTTTCCTTGTCTTTTTGGTCTCTCAGGATTTTCTTTTTGTCTTCCCTCTCGTCCCTGTCACGCTTTTCTCTCTCTGCTCTAAAGTCCACTGTCTCTTCTGTTTTTGTTTTGTTTAAACGATTCACTATTTCGTTGTTTCTCTTTGCAACTCTCATCTTTCTCACTTCTTTGTCTTTAAAGAAATTTACTTGGCCAGGCTAGAAATATTAAGTTATTTATAATTATAATTTTTTTTTGTGATAATATGTTAAATATTCAGAATAATTTTGTTCAATAAAGACATGGATAAGAAATTACCTCCATGGCAGGTGTCTTTTTAAGATTTTCCCACATTGTGTACACAATGTCAACATCATTCATTTTGTTTCCATTTATTGAGTTAGCTTTTACTAACTGACACGCATCTTCCAGTACGGCACTAGGAATATCATCAATGGACTGACCCTGCAATATTGAGAATGTTTATTATTAGAGATTCAAGCTAAGGAGTGGATTTTTTTAATTTCTTCAAAAGTGGGTTATTGTTAGATTAGGTAAATATTTTACCGGAGCCAGTCTCAAATATACGTGAGCGGAGGACACTTTATCGACGTGGAACCAGACATCTTCAGGCCATCCCCATTTAATCAGATCTTCATCTGAAAACATAGTAAAGATGGTAATAATTATTATACTTAATAATATATAGGAAATATCAGCTTTAGTATATTATTTGGAACAAAATAATAAATCGCTGCCTCTCTGGTCAGGGGGGGGGGGGGGGTAAGACTCTCGACTAGCAATCCGGAGGAGGCAGGCAGGGCGGGTTCAAATCCCGGCATGCACAAATAAATAAAAAATTTATTCTATTAATTTGTATTATTTCACAATTTAATCATTTAAAATAATATAAGGTGTATTAGTGGCACTACCCAGATTGGAAGATACTTTCATCGCCCTGGTGCAAGACCACCTTTCAGAATTGAGACATTGTTTGAAATGGCATGGCTTTTTCAATTTTTTTTACCAAATCTAAATAGCCAAGTACATCCCTCCCCCAATACCTCCAGCCTCACAACATACCAAAATTGGAGATGCCAGTTTCACTGGCTCCAGAGTATGGAGCAGTTGTATTAACAAAAAAATAAATAAAAAGGTGCGTAGGGCGGGGATATAACTCCAGATAAGAGATTGCAGAGGTAATTTTTAATAACGAAAAAGAATAAATTTTGACAGCGGTACAGGTTATGCATTTTATAAACAAAACACGTAAGACATACTTTCATATTTATCCAGTCCCATAAACAGGGTGACTGGGGGAGCGACGATATTGCTCGTAAAGTAAAATACCATTTTAAATATAAAATTTATGAATGATTACAAGAAATATTTATCCATAAGCAATACACACACACACATGTCACTTCGGATTTGGTTTGGATTTGCACATAAATAAACCAATCCCTAGATCGATATCTTCGGGCCTTCTCCATACTAGAAATTTCGTCATCACTGTCACCAACTTAACCAAAAATAAAATGGTCCACCAAAGACAATAACATAGAGGAAGTTCAAGGCCATTTGCCACCATAGACAATATAATCGCGTTGGACCTACTTTATTAATTCATTAGCCAAATAAATTATTTAAAAATAAAAATGCTTGATAGCAGAAAAATGTTTAGTTTCCCCAAGAAAACAACCTTTCATCTGACAAAGCCTGAGGGAATGAGCTTTATGGCGAAATTACACACGTCAACCACATTGATGCCATTTGGTTGAACGGCGTATAATTGAAAGGGTGTACTGTTTACACGTACTTGACAGAAGTGGACCATTCAATCACATTTCTGTCATAGATTTTAGAATGTCTTCGAAACAGGTCGTGCGCGCGGGAATTAAGTTAATGTGTGATCATTTAATTAACGAGTTAATGAGAGGCGTATGCACTTCCCTCCATTTAAAAACCATTTTCTATGTTGACAACTCACTACAAAATAAACAGTCACAGTTTGACAATTCAATATGCGCGGACAGTGCTGCGCGCGCATGCAACGCCGCATTCGCGCATGCGCACGAAGGACAAACGAACATATCGCATTGAAAATATTAAACAAGTTGAATATTTTCAATGCGGTGGAAAGATGACGCGCAATGACATGGAAACATGCAATGTCTTGTTTACACGGGGCAATTTGGTATCTACAACCTAATTGCGCAGCGGAATTGAAAGGTCTAATATGCCCATTACATAATTTTTAAAGCTCATTTTCTCAGCAAGGAGCTTTGTCAGATGGAAACCTGTTATCCTGAGGAAATCAAAAATTCAAGCGTTAGTAAAAAACCTAAAATACTTGAAATATGAACTCCTTATAAAAGGAAAACATTTTCAAATAATGATTGGTTTTCTACGACGAATTTACATTTTTCTGCTTGAAAAATGATAACTCGGGGGTACATGTTTAAATTCTTTTTATTTTCAGAAAGACAATCGATAATAGCACATAAAAACACTGGTTCGGTGAATTCGATGAATTGAAAAATGGTTTGAAAAAGAATATCGACAAAGGAATGGAAAGGAAACATGGCTAAAGCGTCATACAGCTGTGACATTAAAGATCAACATAAACAATAGCTGTATTGTTTGTTTATATACGTTCATCTTCAATGTCACATCTATATAGCGTTTTATACATTTTTCCTTTCCAGCAGTCACCGTACAGTTCTTGTAGAATGAAATAAAAAATCTACATATTCTAAATTTCCTTTCAACCGAAATTAAACAGAGTACCTATACCTTCATCGGGGACCCATTTCAGCCATCTCACGGTAAAAACCGCATCATGTGTTCTGAAAAAAATATATCACATTAAACAAAGTTTGTGAACAGAATATACAGTATTTTTCCCTTGTGATGACATACTTTGTTTATCACAAGGGAAAAGTATTCTCACTTCTGTTCATATGAACATATAAATTAGTAGCATTATTAATTTTACCTGCCATTAACGGTGTTATGGTCTGCCAAACAATGTTATAAGGTATTCCTAACGTAAAGCTCCAAAATCATTCAAAGTCTGGAACATTTTCTGAAACAATATTTGTGAAACATTAACCACTCGGACCCATAAGCTTGTGTTAACGATAATATAACATTAACAGACATATGTATGACGTACGAGGCGTACGTATTACAATTATACTTATTAAAGTAAAATTGAAAGAATATTTTATCAATATGTCATTTAACCTCAAATAGATTTACAGATAAATTAAGCTGAATGTTAATGTCTCATGTAATTACCTGATTTCTGGATCAATTGCGGACACATTTGAAACATTTTTCTACCTCTGGAATTCCTGTAAACGATTTTTAAATGAAATATGCCCATGGCGATGTCAACAACACAAATTCAAATTCGTTTGATAATCGCATGACGCAATTTGACGTTTAAAGTTAGACCTATCTATAATAAAATTCAGCTTTATCTATAAGAATTTGGTTCACTGCTGTCAGTTTCAAGGTTAAAGCCAAGTTTTACGCCCCTGGATTTGCATTTGGATTGGATATTTTGAAAAAGGTTTTGGTTTCTATTCTATGGAATCCAGCCATGGCAGCCAACCAAACTAAATAAATGCAGAGGCAGTCCGCGCTTCATAGACTCCAGTCAACATCGAAGTTTTAAAAATACGTTTCTTCGGCAAAGCATGTTGACTGCCACAAAATGCTTGGTTTTAAGTTTTCACCAGAACTCCATATCTTACTTAGTGGTCGTTATATCTGTCAATAATACTCTACACTTTGTCTATGACGTTAAATGTTAAATAATATTTTGTCAGGAGCGTTTTCAAACTAAGACGAAATACAAATGTGTTTGACGTTTGATTCGTCTAAATTCTGTAATAATGGTCTCCAAAGAAAGTCCTGATATGTTTGATCATAATTATCACGAAGGTAGACAGATAGAATGGGCACCTTTAACATTAACCCTGGTGGAATATCCAAAAGGTTAGGAATATTTCTTGACACGTCTGAATATTTTTCACAAAACATCGATATGTACCGCTTTCGATTAACAATAAATTATGAAAGCGTTTTTTCTTCACCCTTTTTTATTTTATTGGTAAAATAGAATAGTTAAATATGCATTTATTAGCGTAAAAATCATGTAGATATTGTTATATTTTGGTAAATTTTATACTTCAATCAAATTTCGGCTCATTTCACATTTCAGGAGACCTCCTAGGAAAGATGTTCGCTATCTTAAGTCTTACACCTTTTGGCATTGGCGCTGGGTTTATAGCTCTAATATTATTTAGGAGGGATTTACATACTGTAAGTATTTAATAAAATATTCATTACTTATAATTTTTTCATGATTGCTTTGAGTATTGTCTGTAAACATAGGTACACTTTTTATGTGAATACTCCACAAGAGTTCCAACCGTCTAGAGCCAGTGAGACTATGGCATCGTCAAATGGGGTATATTGTGAAGCTGAAGGTAATGGGGGGAGGGAGAAGATGGGAAGAGGAAGGTGAGGAAGCACCCGGCTACTCAGATCTGGTCACCAAACACGGCTAAAACCTTTTCAAGCAACATTCAATTATGGTATCTCCCACTCTAAAACGTGCCACAAGTTTACTATATATTATTTTAAATTAATAAATTGTGTAATAATATATTTAAACAAAAAACCACCTGGTAAAATGACCTTACTCGGCTTACTTCTAGATAGAAATTATTGAAATAACACTTTGTTTCAATTTGATTACTACAAGAAATGACTTGTAGTAATAGAGAACTCCAGTTCAATTTTCTTTATTTTTTTATGAATAATGACCTTCTGACATAACTGCATTTTTTTTTTTTTTTAGAGTTTGTTTAGTTGAAATAATTTTCAAAGTTTTAATTTTTCAAGATCCCCGAAAAACACCACACGTATAGTGACGTCATCACTCCTGAAAAGTTTTTCAACAGATGTTCATTTTGTATGACAGTTATACGGAAGAAAGTATGGTACTATTCGATAATTAAAACATTATTTAGGTGGAATTATTTATTTATTATATTATATTTATTATGTTATTATATTTATTATGTTATTATATTTTTCAATATTATTACGGGAGAGTGGTATAGAAATTGTTTGAAATTATAATTTTTTTAGCTTTTAAAATCAATACTATCTCAAACGGAGCATCACCTGCACACTGCAAAAATTGTAGGCAAATGAGATACAGGCGATACAGCGCCTACCAGCTGATTGACGATGGCCATTTTGAATTCGAAGTTCGTAGAGAAGTGAGTCGTTCGTGAACGAGTCGGCTCAGTGACCCGGATCTTCATACGGATTCGTAAAATCCGGTTCCGTAAGACCGATCTTCAAAGCTACGGACACACTTGCTCGCGGTTCGCGGATCTTTGCGAACGAGTGAGTGGGTAGCAATTGCTACTAGGTAGCATGCTCTGCTTCTAATGAGCAAGTGTGTCCGTAGCTTAATTCAGTCATTCAATTGATCCGATTCACTGATCCGGATCTTTTTTCATTCTCGTTCAACTGAGCCGCTTTGCCCGTCTCTAGGTAGCATTTTGATGTAGCATATTAAACAATTTTTTCATTCAGTTTAAAGTTTTTCAATATTTAAAAAAAATATAGATAAACTAATAGAGATACCTCTATTTTTGATACTGAATTATTTATGCTTAAATATTGTTTCAATAAACAGAACAACTAAATCTCTATAAACAGTATGAAATAACGAATAACATGAAATGTTGTTAATACTGATGGCTTCTGTCATACCTACATGATCAAAGTTTCAATACAATGACTGGTGACGAGAGACGTCAGCATTAACCATTCAGTAATACCAACTTTATAGTGTGTTTTGACGAGAGGTTTAAAAATGCACTTTTTAATATTTTTTTAAGAACTCTACGTTTAATATTATGAAATAAAACTTATATATTCAAAATCAGCATTCATTGGTCTGTATGAACATAGTTTTTTAAAGCCATAATATTTTTCACTGGAGTTCCTTATTAAGTTGAAATTAATTAACAATAATTGACATCTGTAAATTTCAGATAACATTCTTCATTGACACCGAATTTACACTTACACTCTCCGTATTCTATTTAAACATCCATTTTATTTTTAGATCACATTCTTCATTGGCACTTTGGTGAACGAGGCAGTGAACATGGTGCTGAAGCACACCATCCGGGAAGCCCGGCCCACGGCGCGCTCCGACATCTACAACGAGTACGGGATGCCGTCCTCCCACGCTCAGTTCATGTGGTTCTTCACCACCTACATCCTTTATTTCATATTCATAAGGTAAAGTTGAAAAAAAAACACATTCATCGATATACTAAAATCCCATTAACCCTTGGCGGAATTGTGGTATCCCAGTCAGTGGTGGATATGCAGTCTTGGCCGCCCTAGGCCCCAGGCCATGTAGTAAGTACCAGCCGCCCCTTTCTCAGTGCCCATCATATAGACTACATAATGAATTTACTTTATTGCCAACTTTATCAAAATTGATTCAGAAATTTAGTTAACTATAATAGCTGCTAGTTTGTAATGCTTACTAAAGTTTCAAGGATAATTGCACATTTAAATAAAACATTTACCACGGTTTTAGGTTTTATTTACTTAACTAGTTTAACCCCTCCGCAACGTAAGCAGATATAAGCGTTAAAAATAGGACAGCAGTCAAGTACAATAAGCGTGTTTATACGTCAGCACGTGTGTTTCCATAGAAATCGTTATAACTCCGTTATTGTTTTAGTTACATCCCTAAAACAAAAAGTCAAAGGTCGATAGTAGATCAAGCTGCACATTTCTATCAAGTTGTCAATGGAAATACATAACAGGAATCAGCTGTCAATCGTGTAGTTGACAAAAATATTTACCCACGCAAATTTGCTACCGGCAGCTCCACCGCGCTCCACATTTTAAATTTTTATTAAATATTTTTATATGAAATGATAAAAAAGTGAGGTGACAAAAGTGTTTATTACACATATATACAATAGAATAAGTATTCTTGTTTGCATAATCTGTGATTTTAGTACCGTTTTCACATAAAAACATCACGTGAGTCATTTTTACCTATTTTTAATGTTTGCGTTCTAAATTTTAATATCTACAAATGCTAATATTTATTTGTAATATAATAATTTGAAAGCCTATTTTGTAACCTTTCTAAAACAGTTTTTACTATTCGGCTACGTTCAGAAATGTTTCATTTATAGAGCTTTAACTGTGAAGCGGTTATAATTAAAAGTTTTCGTAAAATGTCATTTCGTTTAAGACACCAAAAGCTAATATTCTTGAAAATTCGGAGGGGTTAACTATAGGTTTATTCTCATACAATATATAATAATTGTTTCACAATGTGCTACAAAACTTGTCTGCACTTAAGCGCAGCAAAATCATTAATTAAATCTTTGCAATTCAATTTCCTTAAAAAATCTGCTTCTATGTAAGCAAGCATCATTCTAAGCAAGATCGTTTAACATTTGCTCCGTCATTGTCGTGCGTAAATAATTTTTAACTTGTCGCAAACAAAAAAAACGATCATTCTCCAGAACACTTACTGGCGGGAGTACACTCTCTGAAGACCTTCAGTTCCTTATATGATTTAAATTAAAATTAAAACCATTTAAGAATTCAAAATTCACAAAGCACTCTTGTTCGGGTGAATTGCCTAATTCAAAAAAAATAAAGTATCGCAATCAACAGTGTCTCAATCAACAATGTCTCAAATATTAAAGCCATATAAGAATTCATATTGTGACAAATAATAAAGTCATTATTTAAGAATTCAAAAAGTGGAATTTGGAGCAGTATTTGTAGTACAGCAAATTTTGAAATTGAAATGCAGCAATAATGAAGATTTTTGGAGGCAAAATTAAAGAAAAGAGTAACAAAAGACAAAATAAATGAAAAATGCATTTTATTAATTGAACATTAAAACTGTGTTGCTAGTATTTAAGTCAGGCGCAGGCACCATAAAATTATTACCCGTCAGCCTAAATGACACAAAAATAATAGAAAAATTCGAGGTCAAATACTTAGGACACATTGTAACAGCGGAGCTCATCGATGATTCGGATATTGAGCGACAGAGAAGATCACTGTGCATTAGGGCAAATATGATTTCTCGAAGATTCAACAAGTGCCCAGCTGCAAAAAGGTAACTTTTTAACACATACTGCAAGAGCCTGTATACCTCGGAGCTGTGGACCAACTTCAACAAAGCATCACTAAAAAGATTGGAAGTACGTACAAAAATTCATACTGAACGCTTTTTGGGTTGTCCTGGTACTGCAGTGCCACCGAGATGTTTGAAGAAGGGCGCGTTCCCGGATTCCGAGCATTAATCAAAAAATGGATCACCAAACAGAAAGCGACTAGCCTCGAGCGAAAACACTCTTGTGATGGCAGCATTCTACTTCTGGCAGGATCCCGTTTACAAGAGATGGAACCAATTCCTAAATTTTTATTTATTTTTAATTTGATATATTATATGTATAATATGGAACTCATGGGACTGCACCAACCTCCCCGAGATCTGGAATAAAAATTTAAACATATTCAACAGCATCTACATGAAAAAGTTGTGTTTCTTCAAAAGTGTCCGGATTTTCCTAGGAATTTAAGTTTTTATTTTGATCTTCATTTTTTAATATTTTGTAGCGGTCACTTGTGCCGCATTAATTGCGCCGCCACTGAACTCCCGCAGAACGCGCTGGAAACAACTACGGGCAAGCTACTTACCTGAGTACATACCTACCTACTGCTGCTGCCACCGATAAATAATAATTCCGCCACTTACGCGAAAGGCCTAGAACATGCGGCTGTACCATACAAGTGCCCACAGAAGGTTCGAGCGATTTCTCAGCTTTGCGTGAATTCACCCAGCATTGCTTACCGTGAGACTAATTACTCGCCACGAGTATATAAGCAAGCGCTCGCTCGCTGAGTACCAGTTCAGTTTCATTCATCGGTCGAGTAGCAACACAGTCCGAGCAGTGCCGCGACTAAGGACGTGCCTGCGCGGGGCACTTGGTCGTGCAGTCAACAGCAGTGAACAACATTTGTCTAGTGTGACACCAGTAACACCTTCGAGGCCTCCATCTCCAACTACCATCTCGACATGAGATATCAAGCAACCACAACCGGCAATGAGCCAGCCACAACCGGCAACAAGCCAGCAACCACAACCGGCAACGAGCCAGCACCACAACCGGCAACGAGCCAGCAACCATCATCCTCATCGCCTCTCAAGGTTCCTTCCTGCGTCACGTGTGTGCTCCGACCCACTGGACATACAGCCGCCATACCTCGTCAACACGACGACGGTCGACCGCCTGGACCAAGGTCACTTCTACACCGCCATGGTGTAGAGCAATACGCCGGCTCCCTGAAGACCAGTGATCTTCACTGCCGTAGTCTCCTGACCTTCTTCACTCTCATCACGCAGCAGCAACACTATCAGCATCACTGTCACTCCACTCCGTTCCGACCTCGCTACGTAGCGCAACAATAAATGACTGACTCATACATCGACTTGACGCTTTTTATTTCACATCCCGACTCTACCGATACGGCCCGCTCCCTCATCTGGTGACCCCGACGATTCTGATAAAAATAATAAAAACCCTGATCCCCAAAACCTAACAAAACTAAAAGATTTCTGTAAATTAATGAAAGGATTGACAAATTTTTAGTATTAGGTATACGGATAATAAAGAATTTATTAAAAGTGTTACTCTGTAATAACTTTTTTTATTTTATTACTATTATATGAATTTATACATTTTAGGACTCTCCATGTACCAAAAATTGGGTTTGCAATTGCAAATTCATCAATATATATTATATGTAATATTGGTAAAAGTACCCATTCGTATTTTAGTATTAAATATACTGTGTATAAGTTAGTATGTAGAAAATGATGTTTCAAAGCATGGCTTTAGAAAGACAGAGTACGAGAGAGAGAGAGAGAGTAAAATTGTAAACTATGAGTGCAGAGGAGTGGGAAAAGGATGCGAAGGCTGAGGATCATTTTCTGACCTGGAGTGCAGCAGAATAATTTTGGCGTATTTTACGTGTCATTTTAATAAACCTAAATAAACGTTGTTCCCGCTAACAGGTATATAACTAAATATTCGGCAATCCACTTCTGTATAAATACAATGGCAACAAAATGTATAGGTAGGTAACATTCACGGAAGATAGAAGGGAGCAGTTTCATCTGGGACATAGTTCCTTTCAAGATGAAATCACCATCTGAGATATAGTTCACTTTTTTACACTGAATTATTGCGAATTTGAATAGTTTTCAAAGAATGCGATGCGATGTGATAAAGCGATTGTTTTAAGCGACTTATATTAACGAGGACCTCGTACTCGCGGAGCTGCGTGAACACACTGACCTTTTGGGGGACAAGAGGGGAGACGGAAAGGGGGAGGGAAAGGATCCATTTGTTGCCATAAATAGAATAAATAATCCATTTCAAGAACACAAAAGTCTCTCACTGAATTATCACTACACTAAAAAAAGGCAATTCTGACTCACAGGTGTTTAAAGTATTTCGAAGACACACCCTGTATAATCTTATTAGTGTAATGTTTGTTTCTAAAGAATATAATTTCTTATTTCAGGTTGCAACATATAAACGGCAAGTCCGTGATGTCGCGCGTGTGGGTGGCGAGTGCGGTGGCAGCCGTAGTGGGGGGCGCCCTGGCGGTGTCAGCGGCGCGCATCTACCTGCTCTACCACAGCCCGCGTCAGGTGGCCGTGGGCGCGGCCGTGGGCGTCACGGCGGCCTCGCTGTGGTTCGCCTTCACGCACCTGGTGCTCACGCCGCTGTTTCCGCACGTCGTCAGCTGGTGAGTTAAACCCTTCACTGGGATGCCGGGAAAAAGACGTAAATTGTACTTTCTTACCAGATAATGTATTTATGCATTTATTAAAATTTATGTATATTACATAGGTAGTTTCCCCAGAATAGCTACTTACACATTCAAAAATAGATTTTTTTCTCCCAATTTATATAAAAAAATGTTAAATATAGAAATCCTAAAATATTTTTATGGTTTCATCATATTTTCATGAAGCTATTTATGTGTCCTTCACAATGACAATAAAATAATAAGATATTTTCCTACAAATAATAGTAACAGATCGATGATGCTTCCACAACGGCGATACACTTTTTTACAGGTAAAATAAATATGTTTGCACGTGGCGAAATGCCTAGATTGAATAATATGAAATATTATTTCCTTGCAAAGGGAATAAAATATATTTTAGTATGCTAGGAGCATTTTTGAAGTTTCAAAATGCCATAAAATCGAGTCAAGTGCGATTGAGATGTTAGCATATTATGCCGGCGCTCGACAGGTGCAAATTTTAGATATTAACAAGGACTCAAAGACCCTCTTCATGGGTAGCTTGTTGGTCAAAGTGAAAGTAAGAACTCGAGGCAGTTTTATTTAATTTATTTAGTTCTTTTATAGTATGGTGGGGGTCACAGGAATCATTAAGGACGCTGAGCCAGTCTAGGTCCTCAGGCATCGCCTTGTGAACCT
The DNA here is from genome assembly GCA_929108145.2 of Limnephilus rhombicus. NCBI lineage: Eukaryota > Metazoa > Arthropoda > Insecta > Trichoptera > Limnephilidae > Limnephilus > Limnephilus rhombicus. Next base: position 27,756,940 of record OV815272.1, read on the forward strand.
CATCAATTTCGTCAGGGAATGAAAGCGGCACCGTACACACCCAGTAGTCTCCCGGTGCATCACACCACATTCTCATTTAGCCCTTCAACTTTTTATATTAATATATACAATTCATTTCAACTATACTATGCATTCCCCAATACACCGTTTACTTAATTTTGGGAAAAAATATTTGATAATAGAACTTCGTGAATTATGTGGGCACAATGGCTATGGGAGCACCCTATCCTATTGATAGTGAGGAACCAGGATTGAATTAAAGACTATTGTGTGTTGTTCAGGCGGATATCAGAGCTTCTGTTGCTCCGCGACACCACCCTCATCCCGAACGTGCTCTGGTTCGAGTACACTTCCAGCCGTCAGGAGGCGCGCGCTCGCTCCCGCAAGCTGGTGCCGCTGAAGGCGCAATGACGCGGGGGCGGAGGGGGTGGGGGCGGGCGCTGGCCCCGCGCGCCCAAGTGATGGCGGCTGGCGCGCCCTGCTCCGCGCGCCCTCGCCTGGGTCTCCCTCGCCCTGCCCCTGCTGCTCTTCATCCTCTACCAGAGGACCTGAACCCTCACTCAAACGTCAACACACATGAGTGCGAAAACTGATGTCGCAACTTACCGAGGCGGATGAAATTGATTACCTGAAAATGTTTGATCAATTTAACCAGAAGTCAGGAAAAATTGAGCTTACTAACACAATTCTATCGGTTTATCTCTTCAGTGCCTTAACACTACCGGCATCCGTGCCACCACGGCAACTAAACTAAACCAAGTGACATTATACTAAACAATGGACCCAGTGAAATAAGGTTTTATACTCATCATTGTCTGTCCAGCATGCTGTTGTGGCAACTGACTAAACTATGTGACATAATTGTGTCAAATTTCATGTAATTATGTAATACAATATGTGCTACTTGAATTATAAATTTGATATTTCTACTTTGTTGCAGATAATCTCAAGTTATCTGGTCAAAACCTGGCTATATAACTAGCGATAATAGGCCACTTGAATCACATTTAAAAAAAAAAAATCGAGTTTAGCAAATATTCTCTATTTTTTTTTTTTTTTAATCGTATTTTTGAAACCCTGGTGATTTTTTTAAAATTTCAATCCAAAAAATCAGTCCATTTTTTATAAACCGGAAAGACGGGGCATAATTTTATAGGTGCGAAAAAACGATAATTACATAGCCGAAAATCATTTTAAAAAAATAATGTTTTCCACAAGAAAGGGCACAGGAGAATAACGAGGCATACCAAAAATATTTCATCTCATAAATATTTTTTTCCTTGATCCATCTTATTGATCATAAATCATTATAATGTACAACGTCTATATTACTAAATCCAATGTAATATCCTTGTACTTGTAAATTATTATAATAATAAGAATATTATAAAATCAGCACCACTAAAACACGTACCGACATCTAAAATGTATGGGGTTCTCTTCATAACATCTGCAAAAAGTCAAACCAAATGATAAGTTCGCAGAGAACAAACAATAAATCTAGTGAATGTTATACAGGGTGTCCGGGGGTAAAGTGCATTAACTTCGGGAGGTGATTCTATATGATGGTAGGAGTAAAAAAGATTAACAACGTTTTCCGAAATACCAACATTTTTTTCCCATACAAAAAGACGTACCTACTAAAAATCCTTAGTGTGAGGTACGATCTTACATGCTGAGAGCCTGCTGGGTGCCCGACTCGATTATGATTGGCCCGTATCGTAACAGCGGAAAATAATAAATCTGACCGCTCACGCCGGACTAATTTTATCTTTTTACCTCAAAATTACCCCTAAAAGTTGGAATTTCGAAAAAAGTTATTTATCTTTTTTACTTGTACTATCATGTAGAATCACCTCCCGAAGTTAATGCACTTTACCCCCGGACATCCTGTATGTCAAATTCAAAAATAAAAAAACTGTACATTTCTAAAAAAATTTACTAACATTTTTGTAATCTTAGTAAAAAGATCTATCCACACGATTTTTTCAAATGAAATCCATGCAAGTGGCCTATTACACGCCCTTAGAAAAGGTGTACCACCGATAACTCCTTTGTAACCTCTCTCCTCTTTCTCATAAACAATACAAGCATCAAAAGAGAAATTACATTGAAGCTCTCAGTGGCAGGTCCGCGCAATAGGCCACTTGCGTGGATTTCATAACGACTTGGAAAAAATCATGTGGATAGATCTTTTTACTAAGATTACGAAAATGTTAGTAAAATTGTTTAGAAATGTACAGTTTTTTATTTTTAAATAAATAAATACATTATTTGGGCTCGTGACGTCACTACATGAAAATGATCCATCTCCGAAAATGTTCCTATTAATTTTATAAAATTCCACACTGATTTATTTTTTTTATATGGCAACACTTTGATTTCAGGCGAATTTTTGAATTTGACATATAACATTCACTAGATTTATTGTTTGTTCTCTGCGAACTTATCATTTGGTTTGACTTTTTGACAGATGTTATGAAGAGAACCCCATACATTTTAGATGTCGGTACATGTTTTAGAGGTATAATGGTTATGGTCTATGACGTTATATAAATTGACTCGCCATAGTCTCACATACTCGCAAAATAATGTGGCAAGTAAGCAACACTTTTGTTTTCAGTAATTTCTTAATTCAAAAGTTATTCATGTATTAAAAAGATATGCTACATCCACACCGAAGCCAAACTTCCAACGCAAGAACTACCCTTCTACACAATCATCCGAAAGTTTGAAGTTGGCCTCAGTGTGGCCGTACCATAAGACAATCAAAGAATGTGTGTTTTTTCTTTAATGACGCACAAAATTGTCAGACGGGGAACATGAAAATTAATTGTATTGGTTATAATAATAAGTAATTTGTGCGTACATATAAATGAAATGTTATTTCTTCACTTTTACTACACTGTTTGCCGTGTTTGGAAACATTTTCTCATCACACAGGAGGGCATTTTGGCGCTTTTTAAATGCAATTTTCCTACTGGAAAGACACGACCTTACTCGACGAGTGACAGTTTAGAACTAAAGTACTAGAAATCGAGACCAGTGCAATTGTCGTGCTTTTGACTTCCCACTTTGAGATTTCTGCCCCGCGTCTACAGTATATAAAGAGTTTGGTTATGGTGCCGATTTTAACAAAATCAAATTTTATAATAATATTCTTATTATTATAATTTACAAGTATATTACATTGGATTTAGTAATATAGACGTTGGACATTTTAATGATTTATTATCAATAAGATGAAACAAGGAAAAAAAAAATTATGAGATGTAATATTTTTGGTATGCCTCGTTATTATCCTGTGCCATTCGTGTGGAAAACTTTCTTTTTTTTTTAAATGATTTTCGGCTATGTAATTATCGCTTTTTCGCACCTATAAAATTATGTCTCGTCTTTCCGGTTTATAAAAAATAGTCTGATTTTTCAGATTGAAATTTTGAAGAAAGCCTCAGGGTTTCATAAATACCATTAAAAAAAAAAATACAGAATGCTTGAAAAATATTTGCCTAAACCGGATTTTTTTTTTTAAATGTGATGCAAGTGGCGTATTCATAGAGGCTGTGCACGTTCAAGGAAAAGAAGAAAGTAAATAGTTTCCGTTCAATTGATGAAAAAAAATGTATTTCCTTTTTGAATTCTTGGGATATTCAACGATTTAAACTTCTATGGACTGCACACTACTTCTTACAGACAATGTAACAATAATATAATACTATGTATTCTGCAATATGTATATGAAAATTTATTGTGAGATTTCATTCACATTTTTTTTTTGCTCATTCTGGGAGAGGGTGACCGGACAACTCAACAATATACAACTTCAACGGTGACCGGACAGTTGATCCCCCGAAATGATATTTACTATAAAATTATAATGTTTTGTGCATTATTAACCAATTTCAAACATAAAAGATAGTAAGTTCTTCTTAAAAAATACCCTTGATAATAAGTTGGTATGAATATCAGAGGAATTTATAAACAGTGTCAATTTTTTTGTACTTATGAGCTGGTACATACTGTAAATAGAGAAGCAGATTTTTCCTTAATGCATTTGAATAAAAATATGTTTTATTCTCTTGTTATTTGGCGGTACATCCTCTCTGCGCATCCCTACAGGGTCACTTAGTTATATTTTGTGTAATTAGGTAAAACATATTTTTTCCTAAAGCACATTGTATATCTGTCGTCCATTAATCACGTGATGCTCGAAAGGGAGGGGGGGGAGGGTTCGGAAAAAATCACGAAATATCATGACGGGGGGGGGGGGGGGGGGGGTATAATGAGATATCAATCACGTGTATTTATTTTTCGTGGTAATACATATTCTGAAAATTTCAAAATTCTTCGCACTAAAAAAATACACGTGATTTCGGGGGGAGGGGGGGGGGTTAGTCTAAAACCTCACTACATATCACCAGGGGGGGGAGGGGGGGTTAAAAAGTTGCTAAAAAACATCACGTGATTAATGGACGACCCCTAAGTGCGCCAGGGGATCAATTGTCATGGAACCAACTTCAACACCTCCTTTGGAAAATAATAAAAGTGAAGTTTTTTTTTTTAATTGGTTAAGGTTACGTATGGTTAGATTATGAGGTATTTAAAAAAAAAATTCGTTACTTTTAATAACTTTTCAAAGGGGTGTTGAAATGCCACTCTGTTGAGTTGTCGTGGAACTCTGGGATGGGGCTATGTATCTCATAAAATACATTAATATTTTATTACCACCAAAGAATAATGCATCTTCAACGAGCTTCACAAGATATGCCGATGATATTATCGTAAAAATGTTAAATAAGTTTTAATTATTATTTTGTTAAATAATACTCAATTTATAAATGAAAATATCTAGAGAGTATAAAACTCTAAAGAAAAAAAATAATTTTCAGTTGGTTTGAAATAAACAATTTACTTATGAGGCAGCAGAATAATGATAATATTGTATAATTATTGTGGTAATAAATAATGTTTATAAATTGTTATCAAAATAAAAATTTGGGAAACCAAAAATTGGAATCGCACAAAATTTAGACCTGATCTAACAATTTCTAAATTAGCTAGAGTTAGCAATTAATAATATTGAAATTGTAATCCCCAATTTATAAAGCAAATTAATTTGTAATCCCCAATTTATAAAGCAAATTAATGTCTTCGGTCTTTTTTATTTTCAAACGAAATGCGTGAGAAGGAGAGATTATGTCCGTGCGAGTTTTTGCTGGGAGTAGTTTACATTAAAGGAAACTACCGCTGGAACCAGAAGCTGTACACAATGGTAAAAAGCATTTGCATAAGTGAAAGTCTATCCCAGGGGTGCCCAACCCAAATTCGTTTGGGAGGCCGTAAAAAAAATTACTGAGCTCAGGTGGGCCACTCTGAGTGCTATTATTGTGAAATCGTGACCTTAAATGTTAGAAGGCAAAAACTGATTGTACATGCACCTTAGCACTCACCCTACACATATTAAAATCAGGTCAGTTGCACTCGGTCTTTCAAGAAATGTGCAGAAAAATAATACTGGTTGGAATTGATTGCGAAAATAAATTTCTGGTGCTGCCATGCGCCTGGCACTTTTCAAGCAATAAATCAAAACCCCCATCGAGAGTCCGAGGTCTAATAACAAGAAAGTTCTAATTTCACAAAATATACTATAAAGATGATAAATTTACAAGAACAATTTTTTCCTTTTTTGCATGAATACATACAAAAATCCAAAACATAGAAAGCTGAAAACTTAATTTTGGGTCTTCATTTGGGCCGCATGTGGCCCATGGGCCGCGAATTGGGGCCTGGTCTGAAATAGAATTGTTTCAAAAAGCCCTATTAACATAGTGTCTTGAAAACCATACAATTTTGTCTATCCTAATTTTGTTTAGAATCTAATATAAATTTACGCAGGCTGAATTCTCAACTATCTTATGACGTCAGATTGGAATCAGTATAAAAAGTCATCTAAATGATTATCTTATTTATTTACACAGAAATATGTAATGTAAAATAGGAAAGGCAGCCTTAGTTTCCACCATGTAATTTCTACTCTCACTATACATGAGCAGCTAATACTATTCTACTGTTGTTGCTAATTTATTTGACTATTTATATACGACCGCTATGTTTTCAGGTGCTGTATATGTATATTTCCAAAATGTGATATTATTATGGCACCTTCGTTACATTATAATACATAATATGTTTTATTCAGTGTTTTGTGTACTTTCATCGAAAAATAGATGAGCAAAGTGCATTTAGAAAAGAAAAAAAAAAACTTTGTGAGAAATAAAAACTTTACGTGATACTATGTACGTTTAATTTATCGTCATTGAGTTGTTAAAACCAATGTGAAATTTTTTTTAAAATGACTTCTTAAAATTTTATTTTAGATATTTTTTTTAAATTTACAAAACACAAAAATTACACCATTTTTTTCTCTCTTGCAAATTTTTATTTTAGTCTCATGTTTTAACAGCCCAGTGGTGTTATTTTGGTTAAAAAGTCCCTTTTGTAATGATTGTTAGGAAATAGATATTTTTATAATTAATTGATAATGTTGTTATATTAGATTTATTGTGGGCAACTCTTTATAGAAATGGTCGGGAAACCAGAAGTAACCAACATAGATCTAAAACTTAAAAAAAAATATTATATTTAATTTAGGAAAATTACATTAAAAAAATGATTCGGGAAATTCTAATTGTTAATTGATAAAAAAGAAAACTATATTTTCTGACGCAAGAGTAAATTAACAAAACAAAAAATTATCGCCGTATTGCTCGAAAGTATATATAAATAAGAGCCAACTGAATCCTTAATTCCTTGCTACTAATTTAATGAACTAAATACTCTAAAGACAGCATTATCTAAAGTTACGAGGGGACATTTTTAAGTTCGTGGAATGGAGAAGGAGTAAAAATTCAAATTTATTTTTCCTTTTCAATATATTCACCTGCTACCCTAATACATTTTTCGGATCTTTTTCACACAAAGTTCTTTTTTCAAGTTTGGAAATAGGTAATAATCACTGGGAGCCAGGTCAGGACTGGGTGTGATGTGTCAGATGTGGGTGTGGCAATATTTCGAAGCCCACCTTCTGCAGGGCAGCCATCGCAACACGACTCTTGTGAACAGGCTCGTTGTCGTGCAGGAGGACACCTTTGGTTAATTTTCCCCTTCTTTTCTCCTTGTTGGCTTCCTTTAATTGCTCTAGGACTGAAGCGTAGTAATCTCCGGTTATGGAGACACCTTTATCTTTGTAATCGATCAACAGGATTCCTTTTAAGTCCCAAAAGACTGCCGCCATGATTTTCCCAGCCGATTGTGACACCTTAAACTTCTTGCGTGGTGGTGTGCCTTTCTAGGTACAAATTAAGTAATAATTTGAGCCAAAACTCTATCTTTGTCTTCCCTACAGAGGTCCAAAAATGCACTAGAACACTCCACCCGCTGTTGTTTTTGAGGCGGCGTTCGCATTCTCGGCACTCATTTTGCCTTGACTTTAGTCATGCCAAGATGGTCGTGAAGAGTTTTGAAAATGGTTGTATTTGATACTCCAACTATTTCTGCTAGCTGTTTCCGGAGTGGTCACCTCGATCGGACTTCCTGGCCGTGGGTCGTCTTCAAGTGACTCCCTGCCTTGTTTAAAGAGAGTATGCCACTTGTAAACCATAGTTTTACTTGGACAAGAATCCCCGTAAACGGATGACATCTCTTCCTGTATGGTCTGAACTGATTTTCCTTGCTTGGTAAAGAAGTTTATAACAGTGCGGAACTCGATTTTCTCCATATTTCACAATTTCTTCCCGATTGACTTGTTAGGTCGACAATAGCTCAAAGACTAATGACCTAATTACGATAAAACCCAGTGTTTATAATGAGTTGCTCAATTAGTATCTAATTCAGCGACACCCCCCACTAATCACCTACCAGCCCATTCCACAAACTTAAAAATGCACCCTCGTATAGTTGGTATGTAGCTGCAGACTTCAATAAATTATAGCCCATAGGTAATATTATTATGTCCATGATATTCAGTGCGTATTATTTTGTGTGGTATTTATACTTTACTTGACTAGTTCATTGAATGCAGTCATTTTTTAGATCGTGTCTTGTTTTTGTCAGTCAATAGTGTTAATGATTAATATAAATTTATTGTCGTTTATAAAATCTTTAAGTATATTTTAATGACGGTCTACATATTTGATTTGTACTGTACTATTTGAATAATACCATTTTATTGATTGGGCTGTGCAGGTTCGATTTCTTCTGGTTATATCCAAACAATTTGTTAAGAACCAAATATTCCAATTGGTTAAAATGGTTGAATTCAAGCACTGGCAAAACGTTCTAACTTGTTACCAGAGGTTAAATGTTTGGCAAGATCGGAGACAGCTAGTTTAGTTTTGTGTGTATACCAAAATGCAATATTTCTTCTAAGTTACAGGGGTAATACATACATTGGTCAGTGGCTGAGTTGGCATCGCATTTGCGTCCCACCCAGGCTTCGCATGTCGATTCCTCGGCTGGCTAAGTCCTCCACAATTGACTGAGCGTGGCAAAGTCCTGCGTTGACTTGAGCACTTTGCATTTCGTCTGTCTGTAAATTTGTTTGTGTGTACCGTGTCTGGTCAAATCTGTCAAAATGGTAGCTGTGTTCGAAACTACCTTTTTATTCCGCCAGAGCACATGAGCGTTGTGATTGATTCGAGTAGGAGTAATCAACATTATGCAAAGTCACAGAAGTATGTACTAGTATATAACATTACAAACGCTATAATATGTATATAAATAATAAGGCAAAGCAGCTAGATCTAGCAGCATGTTATCTAAAGATGAATAGATGCATAATTTAAAAAATTTCAAATAATACTTTAAATTCAGTAAGCTAGACTATTTTGGCAAATTAGTTATTGTAGATTTGATATTGAATATATAATGTTATATATATACATAATAATATAATTTATGTCAGTTAAGTGTTTCATAAACCAGTTCAAATGTAATATACAAAGACTGCTTGCTGGACATAATATGTGGGTTGGAAAATATAGAATATTTAAAAATAAAGTTATGTAATTAAAAATATGTGTTTACATATTATATCCAGAGTAAAAGTATGTTTTAGAAATTGTGTATAATGAAAAGTATGTAATGGTTTATTTGTTTTCCACAGGGTTAATGTGCTGTGGTTTACTCAAATGGCTGCTATAATAATAATAGATGAGACAAAAGGGACAGAAAAGCATCTTTGACTTAGTCTAGTGTAATTTTATGAAATGAAAGTGCCGATTTAAATTTATCCATACTATAAATTCTATGGGTTTATATAATGGGCCCTCAACACCACTAAATATTCATTTTAAACTCCAATAATGATCAGTAATAATTTAAAATTTTCAAAATTATTGAATCAATACTTAAGTATAAAGTAATTTATTACTTTAATTCATTATTTTCATACTTTATACATCGTATGCTCACTTAAATTATTAGTTTTTAAGGATGAACTTTAAATGTTTACACGAATGCACAGCATTTAATGATATTATCAAATAAATTAAAACAATAATATTATAATTATGTTAATTACTCACAAATAACATCCCATGAAAAAAATCGCGAAAAATGAAAAAAAGGCAAAACCGAGACACGAACCCAAAATATCTTAATTGTGTGGTTAAATTTTTGTTGTTTGATTGGTTCTAAACTGTTTGGTCCTTTTTGGTGTTACATAGTAGGGATAAATTAAATGTGATTTAAATATTACTTTAATATTTACAAATGATTTATCAATGATTTTGAAGTTCATAGATCAATTTATTTGTAGGTACAATGTGTTGTGTTTCCCTATAAAGTTTATAAATTAATTTAGTGTATTTTAAAAGATTAATGTGGGATGATAATCAACATAAAGATATTCGTAGGTAAACATAGTCTGTTTCCGAGTAAAATTAATGTTAATTCTATAAGAAAACATGTTTCTGTTGTCTGTAAGTATGAATTTTGTAATTTATGCTAGGATGAAAAAGACCCCCTTCGGTTATAATGTGTCTCACTATCTTAAAACATTTTTGTGATAAAAGTATAGTAGAGTAGCCATCTAAAGTTAAACCAAGACTTGGATGGGAGACTGCTACTAAATGTACTAACATAAGAAAAAATAAAAGCGGAACATTCAACACATTCAGGTGCAATTGAACTGCTCTAAATTACCTAAAATTATGCTAACTCAAGTTAGCAAAATGATCAGTAATTGAGATTCTACATAAAATAAATATATGTACATATTAACAATGCTTCTCCAGCATAATACAATAGAATTTTCAATATAAATATTATGTATTCAATTTAGCATACAATTTTTTTTAACTCGAGTTAGCGTAACTCAATTCGTAGCAGTTAAAATTTTCCCAAATGTCACCATATATATCTCATAGCCAAAGTATATGTACATAAAAGGTAATTCGCACATTGGTCGCCTACTTCCCTATTTATGCAGGTGTAGTTGCCGCAACAATTGCCAGACGAACACTATAAACTTTTATATCCGCCATTCTATTATGGGCATTTGTAGCCGACAGTAATACTGATTGCTAATATCAAAAGCAGATAAAAACATACAAGGGTATAAGTTTAGGTCTGGTGCGCCAGATTACAGATTACAGATTACCGACCTGAACCTGCAATAATAACAGTAGTATCAATGTATGTACGTACTTGGAAATTTCGCCGACAGATATTTTTGTTATGCTTTTTTATATTGTCACTTAAATTGGAACTTTGCTAGCAAATAAATTCTTCCTAAATAGAAAAAATATTTTCTTTATTTCAACACAAAGAACATAATCACACACATCCCTTTCAAGCTGAAGATTGCCATACGCTGTTGTATCCTTCTTACTCCTCATAAAATATGTCTGTAGTAGCGATGTGTAGGTTCAGCCCGAAAGGGTTCTTGAACTCGAGTCCTTTGCGGGAACTGGATTCCACCACCAGAAAACTCGGATCCAGACTTGGACCCATATGCCTCTACCCAGCGCTTGGCAGTATGCGGGTCCGGGTGTCTGGGTCCGAGTTCGGGGCCGGAACCGTTCGTATCGGCGCTCACCTCAGCTTCCAGTACCCAGTTCGTACAAAGATTTCAGAACCTGGGACCACTCCTAGAACTCGAGTTCTTTTAAAAGGAACCACTCCTCGGAGGCCTTCAGCAAAATGCGGAACCTACTCATCGCTAGTCTGTAGCAGTAGTTATAACTACTATTTTTGTGCCTCCTATTTTTTTCTACTTAAATAAAGTTAAAATTTTGAATTTCATGCTGTTCCTCAAACCTTCTTCTACAATCTACTGCAGTAGTAACTTTTTGCGTCAACAGGTGACAGCACTGCAGTCGCTTGCAAAATGGCCGACATCGATGTTTGTATTAGACAGCGTCCTGTGATTGATTCTTGACTGTAGAAAGTGAAACGCCCGTTCGCATACATGAAAGCCTAAAAAATGTGTACCATGATGCAAGTGGATATCTGAAGCTGAAGGACAAACACCGCTGGCTGACGAAAAGCGGAGCGGCGCAGGCTGTTGATTGCACGACTGCACGCAACATTGAGAGAGTTGATGAAATCATTCGTGGTGACCCCAGATAAGTACAGATGTCGCATTATCTCCCTCAGTAAAGGCAGTGTGATGACTAATGACGATTATTCGAGAACTGATTATTTAACTAAAGTTTGTGCAAGGTTAACCGGCAAAAAAAAATTAACCAGCCAGAATAAAGAAACATGAAAAACAATAAAAACAACAACTGGCTGTTCAAAAGATTTTTAATATGGTTGACTGAAAAGAAAAGAACAGATATCCGAAATAACTAACACGAGTACATTAGACACATTCTACATAATTTCCTCATGAAATTATATAATATCAAAATACACATTAATTATCATGTTCCCACTGTATTTATTTATACTTTCTCATTAATTAATTATCATGCACCTACTGTATTTAAATTTATTTCCATATGAATTTTAAATTACATATGCAATCTTTTTATAGAAATATATAAAGAAACAAAATTTAAATATAATGATTTAATGTATTATAACAACATTATGTTGGTATGCATGTGTGTATATGCATATGTTTTTATATGTATATTTTTATTTTTTTTATCTTTTATTTTGTCTTCTTATATTATTTTTTTATCGTTTTATATCCATGTCTATTTCGATACATATTTTTTTTTCATTAAATAAAGATTGTTATTTACCCGCCTCGGAACAGACTTTGTCTAGTGAGGTGGGTAAAAGAAATCTATGTACACAATGAAAATAAAATAAACGCCCGGGTTACCGGCACTGAAACTGAAAATAGCCTCACAACACTCGCAACACTTAGTTTCTGGAAAAAATTGTGGCCGGAAGTGAAATATGGGTTCATTTTTTTGAACCTGAATCAAAGAGGCAGTCAATGGAATGGCATCACACAAACTCACAAAGAAAAAAAATCAAAACTATGTGATCGAGGGAAAGTTATGGCGATGGTGTTCTGGATGTGACCATGCTTTTTACAACATTGCGATACATGCCCTTGTTAAAATATGGATCAATGCTTTGGAAATGGATGAGATTACATTGAAAAGTAACACATTAATCGTCAATAGTGTGGTTTTCAACCCCGGTAATTGCATTTTTTATTTCTTGACAAAGGAGAAAAAAAATAGGAGGCATTACTTTTTGACAAACGAACGTTATTATTACCCCAGCGTCTGCGTGGTTAAATTTCAGAACCCAGTTTCGAGTGCATGTTGACGCCACGCCGTACGCGTTGCGTCACAAATAACATCTGTGTACATGGAATTTCAAACAAAAATACCGTTGTAATTCAGTTTTGAATTCAAGAATTTGTCACAAGATGTCGCCACTTACGCCAGTAGCTCGGATGTGGACATTTCTTCCCTAGGTATAAGTACTACGGATTTATAGAATTTAAGTATCTTTCCGGATATGGAGAGATTACATATGCCTGTCACGTACATTTAACTCAGTGACTAGCTGTCACTGGATCCGAGGAACTGGCTATTTTTAGAACCAGTTTTTATCGGATTTTAAAAAGTTTATCTACACTCAAAATGGGCGAAGCTGAACTAAAAGCTGCTCGCAGGGCCTAGCAGCAAAAACCTGCGGAGCGAGTTTTTAACTGCTAGATACTTACTATTCCTCCAATACGTCTAGAAGGAAATGACCTGCTTGTGGCCTCACAGGTTTAAAATTTGGGACATATCCTAGCTGAAGACAATATGAAGGATATAGAAAATATGAAACGACAAAGAAGAGCAATTAACATATGGGCCTGAATGCTTTCAAGGCGGCAAGGTCTCTCTGTAGCGACGATGTCAGAAAATTAGTCTTCAAGACATACTGCACTGCCCTTTGTACATCTGAACTGCGGATGCCAATACCCAGCAGCGCTATGGACAAACTGAGCAACAACTTGTGCAACTACCGAGGTTCTGCAGTGCCTCCACGATGTTCACCGAATGGAGGGTGTACTCATTCCCAGCCTTACTTCGCCACCGACTAGCCAGCTTCTGGGGCAGGACATGGAAATCAATCAACATCATTGTCGTGGCTGCATCCGAGTGGCTCAGTTTCCCACTAAATGAGCGATGGATGCAGATGAAGAGGCGACCTCCCTAATGGACGATCTTAAAATATTTTCATAGTTTAATTTGATTTTAATTTTATGCTTAATTTTTTGTTATTTATGTGACGGATTTTGTTTTCATTTTATGTTTTAATTAGGTACCTACCTAATAATGAATCCTTTACCCTTTGCTACGGATTGGAGCAAATGGTTCAGGAGCCTACAAGGGTTCCTGATGTCCAGACTCACCGTTCCAATCTGTTAGACCTATTTTTAATCACTGTGCCACACGGTTACAGGATTGAAGTCACAGCGCCTTTAGGATCATCCGACCACTGCCTGATGACGACATCAATCCCTGTAAACTTCAGACCGCCAAATGAGAGGCTGAAGAGAAAAGTGTGGCACTATAAGTCAGCAGATTGGTTCGGTCTGCGGGCACATTTTAATGCTTTCCCGTGGTCAGCTGTCTGTTTTCGGACTTCGGATCCTTCAAGATGTGCCCAGGAAATTGGTGAAGTCATCACATCCGCGATGGATGGCTTCATCCCATCTACTGTTAAGGAAACTGGTGTAGGCTCAAAGCCGTGGTTCAGTTGACAATGCGCTGAAGCAGTGCGACGAAAAAATGCGGCTTACCGAGCCTACAACACATCTAGAACATCCGAAGACAGAACAGCTTACAACAAAATGGCAAAGGAAACCAAGAGAATCATAAATAGGTCAAAATTGGAGCACGACCTGCAGATCAGCAGAAAGCTGGCTGCATGCCCGCATGGCAGCAGGCAATTCTGGTCGCTTGCGGGCTCAATAGGCCGCAATTTCTGCAAATCCAGTCTGCCACCTCTCACCAGACCTGACGGATCACTAGCAAACACCGCCACCGAAAAGGCAAACTTATTAGGTAAAATGTTTGTGGATAACTCAACCCTCGATGACCAAGGTGCTGTCCCGACGTTCGGTCCTCACTGCGGTTTTCGTATGAAAAAGCTGAGGATCCGGCATCGGGAAGTACTCCATGTTTTACGAGGGCTAGATGTAAATAAAGCTAGTGGGCCTGATGGAATACCTGCCCTGGTACTGCAGAGGTGCGCTGCAGAAATAGCTCCAATTTTGACGAAGCTTTTTAAAATGTCCCTGAAGACTGGCTCTGTGCCCTCTGGTTGGAAAAAAGCGGTTATCCATCCTATTCCAAAGAAGGGTGACCGCTCCAACCCGGCCAACTACCACCCCATAGCGATCACATCAGTTCTGTCTAAGGTGATGGAACGTGTGATCAACGACAAACTGCTCACATACCTCGAGAAGAACAAAATTATTAACGACCGTCAATACGTATTCCGGCGGAACCGCTCGTGCGGTGATCTTCTCGCGTATGTGACGCATGTTTGGGGGCGGTGCCTGGAACGTTTTGGTGAGACCCTAACGGTTGCACTGGACATTTCCAGGGCCTTTGACCGGGTTTGGCACCGAGGACTTGTTTACAAACTGCCTTCTTAGGGACTTCCCGCATCCTTGTGTATGAGGATTGCCGACTTTTTGAGGGAGAGGTCGATTCAGACGGTAGTTGATGGTTTCATCTCTTCCTCACACTCGATAAATGCTGGCGTCCCACAGGGATCGGTTCTGTCTCCGGCTTTGTTTTTGTTGCACATCAACGACCTTTTGTCATGTGTACCAATTCACTGTTGCGCGGATGACAGTACAGTCCATGATAGCTTTTTGTTTGACAAGCCCCCAAAGGGCTCACAAACCCCAACGGCTCGGAGGGCTTTGAAGCAAAGAATGGACGGTTACCTCGAGAGTGTTTTCTCTTGGGGTAAAAATAATCTCGTTGAATTTAATGTTTCAAAGACCAAATCTTGTCTGATTACGTCTAAAAGGGATCGAAATGAATATCTAGTATCCTTCAACGGAAGCAATCTTCCGAACAGGCCCTCCATTGATATGCTTGGTGTAACCCTAAGTGACCAGCTCAGGTATGGGGGCTCCATCGAAGCCAGAGTAAAGTTAGCCTCCCAAAAACTGGGCCTACTGTACAGGGCCCGCAGATACTTTAATAGTACACAACTGCTAACCCTGTACAAATCACAAGTGCACCCCACGGTTGAATTTGGCAGCCACCTCTGGTCTGGAGCTCCAAAATACCTGAAAAATACCCTCGACTCTGTGCAGAAACGGGCGGTCCGTTTAATAGATTCTCCCATCTTAACAGACGGATTGAAATCTTTAGAGCACAGACGTCGGGTGGGAATGCTATCCTTGTTCTACCGGTATTACAATGGAAGATGCTCCGAGGAACTAGCATCATTGATCCCTTCGGCACCGGTGCATAGTCGGGAAACACGCCAAACGCGTGCCCAACATTTGTACACGGTTGACATTTGTCACATGAGAACGGGTCGTTTCTTCGACTCGTTGTGTTCAACAGCTCGGCTGCGGAATGATTTGCCGGCCCCTGTGTTTCCTCCTTCCTATAACATGGGTCTCTTCAAGACCAATGTTCATTCCTTCCTCTCCTCAAAAAGACCCTCCACACAGCATCCCAGATGACATAGGCCCTGAGGGAAATTATTTTCCTCAGGGCCTCCTGTGTGGAGTTAATGTAAAAAAAAAAAAACATTTTATTTCTTTTCTTTTATAGTTGTTTATGTAATATGGCAGACTGTGATTGGGGTTCCATGCCATCTCAGAATGAAACCAACTCAGAACCACCTCAGAAAGGTCATTAAAAGCTATGAAAAACTAATTTTAAAATAGTCAGTAACCCTAACCTAACCTATTTAACAATTTTTTTTTAATCATCACTCTCAATGACCTTTCTGAGTTGGTTTCATTCTGATTTGGCCGGTCACTGGAATTGCACTACCTTCCCAGTCCTGCTGGAATAAAAACTTAAATAAAATTGCCTGTCACGATATATGTATGTACTCACATAAATATGTATGTACCACATTATTTATGGGAAAGAAAGTGAGGTTACAATGGAGATCTCAATGGCAGGTCAATGATGGTTATTTATTAATAAATACAGAGTTATTTTAAGGGAATCTTCTATGAATAGTCATCGTCAGTGTCCTGTGTGGGGGCAGGGGTGGGCACGGCGCTGAAGGGGGTGGCGGCCATTCCCTGTAGCTGCAACCACTGCTGCTGGTCTGCGATGGCTTGCTCCTCCCGTGCCTGCAATACCGTATTAAATTTTCAACTTTCTTGCTACATTTCTACAGTAATTTTTTTCACTGCTTTCCTGAAGTGTAAATAGTGTAATGGGTGTTTGCGGCACTCTTTGTGACATTAATAATAAAATAACGCACTACAAAGTTGTGTAGTGCAGAA
Source organism: Limnephilus rhombicus (assembly GCA_929108145.2). Classification (NCBI taxonomy): domain Eukaryota; kingdom Metazoa; phylum Arthropoda; class Insecta; order Trichoptera; family Limnephilidae; genus Limnephilus; species Limnephilus rhombicus. Next base: position 27,773,906 of record OV815272.1, read on the forward strand.
GGCATGGTTTATTCGCACAAATTATATTATATGCGCACAGCAGCGTAAAGGTTAATTATACTCTCTGTTGAGAATTTTAACATTATTTTAAACAAAATATTTTTAGGATTGCCATGCAAGTGTATAGCTCTGGGCGGTACCGGTCAGAGGTAAGCTGTTTTTATTTTCCACTAAACTAATAGCATTAATGTTCCAAGTCCTCAAAGTTGAAAATATGTGAAGGTGAATAACCTTAGCGAATAGTTCTTGCTGTTGGCGGAGCAGTTCTTCCTCTGGTATCCCGAGGTTCTCTAATCGGGTGCTCTGTCGTCTTCTCTTAGCGGCCACCGCCTTGCAATCTCGTACTACAGCCTCCGCTTCTACCGTGTAGTCGCTGAAGCCCAGTCTATCCAAGGCTACAACAAATACTTTAAATTATTTAGATGTTTATTATGAACTTATTTATTTGAGCGATAATAAAAAAAAAATTCAGTAAAACGAATTTGTGCTAAACTTATTTATTTGTTTAAGCGGAGACGGTATGCGGATAGTTCCCTTAACTCTCGACAGGTTAAGATGCCACAGATGATGTCCGTAACCATGTGGGTCGGTCTTTTCGAAATACTTACTCGTTCACAAGATTGACGTGCGCCCAGCAGCAGCGATGGCATAATACTAACAGCGTGGCTCAGTCCGTGCTCCGTAGCGCAGCCGACACCCCCTTCCCGCCCCTCCCCACCATACTTGCCGGGCAGCATCAGTCAGCGCTTGACATGATATACTGTACACACCTACTGACTCATATATTATTATTCGCTACATTTGGTGATTTAGCAGGGGTACCCGGGTTCATGGGTGAGGTTTGTCTAGGTCTTGGCGGCGGATGACCAAAACAACTGAACCCCAGATTCCTACCCACCCCTTAAAGCCTTTTCCTTCCCAGAATTCTTTCCTTAAAAAAAAAACCTAAATGACGTAGGCCCTGAGTGAAATCATTTTCTTCGGGGCCTTCTGTGTGGAGCTCATGTAAAAAAAAAATACATGATTTGTGTTTCCATGGTGCAAGTAATTTTCATTTGCGCAGGGAATATTACCTATTTTTGATAAAATATTTTTTCCTGCGATCAACGATTTTTTCACTTTTTTTTTTTAAATGGAAAATTATGTAATAATCCTTTGCGCAGGAATACGTAAAATAATAAAAATATATTTCAAGTATTTAAGTATATATAAGGATAGTAATTTTGGGGACTACCTACGGCCCCAGTTGACTGCGGGAGAGGTAAGTGCTCAGGCCATGGGCCCATAGTGCTATATCCCATTTCATCTCGTTCCTTTGAGTTTGTTTCCAGGTTCCGTGAGGGTCCCTGTTTTTCCGCTTATGGATTTCCTAGAGGATCGTGTAGCGGTAAGGGTTTTCCCATCCCACATGAGGGAAGTTGGTTTCTCGTTAAACTTAATTTTATCTCCCGTTACACGCTTAATATACACATTTTATTTTAAAAACTCTCTGTAGTGATTACATAATGATGAGAAGTATTTCAGTAAAATGTAAAATAATGCCTTTTAAAAGTTATTTCATTAAAATTAAAATCGATTGCTCACTTTGCGGCCATTGTTAATGATGTTTTGACACCCTTTTATTTATTTTTATGAATGATAACATTTTTATGATTTCCATAAAAAAATGAAATAAAATTCGTTGGTCCATTTTTTCTTTTTTTTTTTTAGATATCAAAACTTCCCTACGTGGTGCCATAGAGACTGGATTTTCGAACAGTTTAATACTTGGTGCTTTCAAATTGGATGTATAGTATTTTTAACGTACAGTTAAACCAGGTTCAGGTTGACGGCCGGCGTGGTCTAACGGTAAGGCTCTTGACTCGCAATCCGAAGGATGGAATAAATTGGCAAATAAATTTAATTTGATTAATTTATGTTATTTCACAATTAATTAATTAAAAATATTATATGGTATTTTTGCAGAACGTTCCAAGAGTGGAAGATACTTTTAGTATCGCCCTGGTCTAAGACCACCATTCAGAATTGAAACATTGGTTGAAATGGCTTTTAGTCGTGTTTGGTGACCAGATATGAATAGCCAGGTACTTCCCCACCTTCCTCTTCCCCATCTCTTTCCCCGAGATTCGACCGAGATAGGTATCGGGCAAGGTCTCTTGTCAGATTTGTGTGATTTTCTAAGGCTATTAAATGAATAAATAATCATGCTTAATTGCATGAATTCATGTTTAAAACGACCTAAACTAAAATACGTGACAGCTGACAGCTGAAATTCTGACATCGACCCATAGAAAAAACAAATAACAGCCATAGAAAATCTCACAAATCTGACAGAAGATCTCGCCCGAGATCTATCTCAATCTCACAAAACATAGAGAATCCCTTGGCTGGTGCCTTTAAGAGGGTTTCACCACAGTTGTATTTTATAGTAATTAAGGTGAATCAAAAGGTTTTTTCTAAAAAATATTCATTCATGTTCAGTCATCCCAAAAGTTTACCTAAAAGACGTTAAATTATACATTTTTTAAAGAAACAGCTACTGTAATGTTATTTTACATTTCCGGAAACTGAAATACTTACTTCAACTGGATACTCAGACTGGGCATATGCCAAGATGCAGTTCAATACAGAGCAGCGCAGGGCAGATTTTGTGGTGTATGGACGAGTATAAACCGACATACACTGAGGGGGAGGCGCGTGCGATGCAGATACGCGTCTGCCCTTCCCACGTGCGCAGGCGGGCAGTATTTCCTCAAAAGAATCTCGTTTTTTCATGTAATCACTTTGCCAAATGGTTGTTTTGCGCTTTGAAAGACTAAATCGATAGTAAATTACTAATTTCGGTAATTTTTTGGGATTAGTGTCCATGGTTATTACAAATAATTTTTAGAAAAAAACTTTAGATTCGCCTTAATCACTATAAAAGGTAACTTTTTGCATCACGGGCGGCGGAAAATGATGCATTTTAATTTTCAATTGCGTAAAATTAAATTTCACTTTGTGAACCGATACGGCGATAATCCGGCGGCCATTCCGTTTGTTATGTTGGTATCCCTGATACAAACAAGAGCTAAATACGACTGTAGCCGACTTCGTGGAATACTTGATAATGCGCGTAATTATGAAAAACAGAATTAATAATATAATGTAAACGAACCTCTAATCAGGCACTGGAATGGAGACAAACCATTCAAATCCTGGGATGTTTTTAAAAATAAAGATAATATACACAAACCCTAGCTTTGCCAGACAAACCATTCAAAACCTGGGATGTTTTTAAAATAAAGATAATATACACAAGCCCGCTACACAAACCCTGCTTTGCCAAACAAACCATTCAAAACCTGGGATGTTTTTAAAAATTATGATGACATGCAGCTTTCGTAGTTTAACCTCAAAGTTCCGTATTATCCATGAGGTGGACTAAATGCAAATTGCGCGCCTTTTCATGGATCCCACGAAGTCGGCTACAGTCGTATTTAGCTCTTCGCTAATATTATTAGGGATACCAACATAACAGTGATGGAATGGCCGCCGGATTGTCGCCGTATCGGTTCGCGAAGTGAAATTTAATTTTACGCAATTGAAAATTAAAATGCATCATTTTCCGCCGCCCTTGATGCAAAAAGTTTCCTTTTATAGTGATGGCGAATCTAAAGTTTTATTCTAAAAATTATTCGTAATAACCATGGACACTAATCCCGAAAATTTACTCTAATTTCAAAGTCAGGATCAGATTTTGAACTGAACATTCTCAAAAACGACCAGCGCCCAAACAGACACAAACTGAAGTCATGAAACACAAAGAAACCTGTTGGTCACCCATTGTTGCCTCGTCCGTACTGCGGCGAGATTTCTGCTCTGCGGCTGTGCGGCCTGCATCTCAGTATACGCCGTATGTTACATAGTGTTTTTAAAATAAAATGTGCATATTTTAAAATAAAATGAACCTATTTTCTGTATATGTTTCTGACAACCCAATAATTTGTATAAAATATAAATACAATACGTGACATTTAAAATATATATATTTACCGGCAAGAATATGCTCAGCATTGATAGTCTTTTTGTTATTTTGGTTGCAAACTTCATTGGCTTCCGAGCTTAGTAAATGTATAAACTCAGTGCAACAATTTAATATCAATTCTCTGGATTCATTGGCCACTCTTATGGAGGGAACTATCTCTTTTATCATTTTATTAATACTCGCTCTTGGTAAGGTTAATTCGTCTTCTTCTGTCGCTGGAGGCGGACACAGTTCACGCTCAGGACTGCCCATTGTACAAATAAGATGATTTATACAATCAATCCTATAGTTTGCCAAAATCAAATGTGTATGCCAAGCATTAACCTTGGCAATTTTGCGATAATAATAATTGATAGTGTTTTTGACAGCTGAATCACCAAAGCTACACAAATCAAATCGGTTGTCAAAAATGATATTATCTATGGTAGTTGACGGTAATACCACACATTGAATTCAAGAATTCCTAATAAAATGATAAATAATACCCGGAAACTTGAGTGATGAATTAAAAAAACCCCAGTTGATTTCTCCGAGTTAGCAGCAGATTACAAAAGTTACAGTCACAGTTTGGGAGGCGGGTATGGCTACTGCCACCTCGGGAACCATTTATTGTATAACGAACACCTGTGTCATAGGTCGCCCCAAGTGTTTCGCTACTTTTGGTGACTTAGCAGGGGTGCCCGGTTTCATGGAGTGAGGTTTGTCCGGGTCCTGGCGGTGGATGCATCTGCTAACCTACTGTATGGCGGGCCGGATCAAGAGAGACTGCTTGAGGGATGCCTTTTAACCTCTCCAGCCAGACTCTCTTGACCCATCGCCTTGCATCGCAGTTGGAGGATTTATACGTCTCTGTCACTCCTGGACACACTGACCCTCAGATTCCTACCCACCCCTCCTACCTTTTTCCTTCCCGAAACTTCCTCTCCTTACTTTCTATAAAAATACCCCCCACACAGCATCTCGTAAATGACATCCCGTTTTTTTACATTAGCTCCCGTGTGAAACTAATAAAAAAAAAAATCGAGTGCAGTTTACGCGGTAGAAGCGAAACTTTACCAAAACAATCTTAACCAATACTTGAAAAGTGAGGTCATAATCAAAACAACCAATGAGCGCAGACCTCACGTAATTTACGTTTCATATCTCAACTAATAGGAGCCTTTAAAAGTGACATCATTGTCAAAGCGGCCGATTAGCGCAGTTGTAGTAATTGTCATTTCCGTTTCATCCGAAATCCAAATCACAGCGATGCTATAGATAGAAGTTTCACTTCAAAAACAGAGCTATCTTTTAGTAGGGAGTGGCGCTTATATGCATAATAAATAAGAAAGATGGATTTTATTACTACAACAGATCATAACATCATGACGCAATTAAAAAGTGATTTTAATACAATGTAAAATCTAATGACTCGTTCATATTCAGTCATTGCCACTGCTTCTCGCACTGCTGTATTTACCCCCAAAATACTTCCGTGGTGGCGGCGAAGACAGTAAGGGGTTACATTCAGTCTCCGCATTCCACCTCGGGCAATGTAGGCAGGGCCGGATTAACCATGTCGGGGCCCCTAGGCAATGCACGTCTCGGGGCCCCTTTACCAATGGCGGACAAACGTAGGTGGAGGGGGGGGGGGAGGGTTGAAGGGGCCTACAAACGCCTCCTTGTTTCCTTGATCAAATCCTAATAGTATGGATATTACAAATCCTTAACATGGCTTTAAGGGGGGGGGGGGGGGGTAAGGTTTTAAAACTTTTTTTAATGTAAAACGGTCAGCAGGTATATTGAGTATTGTGTTAAAATTTCAAAATCGGAGCAAAACTAGCGAAGGTACAGCGATCAAGCGACCGGCCTTCAAGCACGATTCAAGTATATTTCGAGTATTAAAAAAATTAAATCGGTTTTCTCGCAAACAACATTTCATAATTTTTGTTATTTGTTTTTGAGGCGTTATGCCGTGTTGCGCTGTAAGCCAACGTTTCGGACATCGTCGCAGTGTCCATCATCAGGGCAGATCCGGCAGATCAACGATGTCCGAAACGTTGGCTAAAGAAGGAGGTAGCGCAACACAGCATAACGCCCCAAAAAGAAATATCGAAAATGCTTTTGGCCGTGAAAATCTTAAAACGTAAGATTTTTTAAGTTCGTTCGTCTCAAAATCTTGCCTTGACTCGACCGAAGCTTTTGAAATTTTGTACACTATTTCTACACATAAATCAACAGGTAGTCAGAGGGAGTTTATTTCCATTTTATAATAACAACTTAACCGCATAACAACTTTTTTCGAGGCGCCTCCGGAGATTCGCTCTCAGGGACTTATTTATTGATATTTTTAATTGAATTTTTTTCAAAGATACTTCAGATGTTATACTATAAAAAGTGTACGAAATAAATAAAAATTACGTTATTTAAATCTCGAAAAAATCGTGAAAATATGCCTCTATTTCACCATTAAAACCTTACCCCTCCTCAGGACACTGCAAAAAATACTTTTGTAGTTTTTTTTATTTATTTCATTTTCTGAAAGATGCATTTGTTAAAAATACTCTCACCAAATGTTTTAAAGAAATTCGAAAAAGTGACGGAGATACAGCATTTTTCGTGAAACCATTTGAAACAGTTTGTGTGTTGAATTATCCTTCAGCAAAACTTTGAATGCGTTTTTCACGAAACTTTTTTAACACGTTTTTCAACCTGGTTGACAACATATTAAAAAAACTGTACATTCCATTTGCATGCACCAAGTCTTAATCTGTTCGAAAATATACCGTCTATGGCATAGGGGAATTTTTATATCTAAAAAAATAAAAAATGGCGGACCAGTGAATTTTATTTTCGATTTTTTTATGGAAAATTTTCATTGTTCATAAAAAAATCCCGAAGTGATGCCATAGTGACTGGATTTTTTAACTGTTTAAGACTTAGTGCATGCAAATCGGATATATAGTTTTTCTAATAACATCATAACATCAAATACATATACATTAACCTGTTTAAATTACGCTTATTGTGTTAACCGTTAAAACTGTTAATTTCTATATCATCTCAATCCAGTTCCAGTAAAACGAATAGAGCTTAGTGGAATCCATAAGTGAAACTGTTATCAACGTTCTCTGTGCAGAATAACTTGCTTTAAATTCAAACGCAAAATTATAATTTCTAACCTTATATCAGTGACTCCTGCATATTTACTTGTCATCCACGTTTTGACAGCTGTGATTGGGTGTAATCGCAGCCATTTCTTCTCGCAGCCTTGTCATTGGCTTATTGCTGTCACCGCCCACTCCTATTGGCCGTGATTGACATAAACAACTTCTAAAATATTTTAACAGTTTGCAATGCCTCCTAAGAAGTTGCAGTCCGATGACTCCGAATTATTAAAGCACATCGATCTAAAATTCGAAAGCTTTCAAATGTCTTTTAAATCTGAAATCCGTGACCTCATAAAGACAATAGATTTTATGTCAAAAAAATTGACGATTACGAAGGAAAACTAAAAACTATGGACCTTCATCTAAAAGAAGAAAAAACAAAGTCAGTTAGGCTTGAAGGCGAGATTGCTGATCTCAAGAAAATCGTAAATCACCTCGGCATAAGGAATAGTAACCACGACCAACAGCTGCTCGAAAATAATATTGAAATCTTCGAAATCCCAGAAATAACTAACGAGGACCTTGCTGACACCATTTTAATAGTTGCAACTAACGTGGGACATACATTAAACAGAGAAGAGATTCTTTACGCCAGCAGGGTGAAAATACGCCAACATCCTCTACCCGATGGTCCCGGACCTGTTACCCCCCGTGACCCCCGCCCCCGAAAAATTGTGGCCAAATTTGCTAGCAAGAAATTGAAGGACGAATTGATTGCTGCCATCAAGAAGAAGAACGGACTCAACTGCAGTAGCATAGGTTTAGTCGGAGGAAAAATATTTATTAACGACTATCTCACAAGAAGAAATAAATATTTATTACGGTCCGCGAAAGAGTTTAAAATCGCTAACAACTTTAGTTTTTTATGGGTGCGAAACGCCAAGATATACATAAGAAAGAACGAAACCTCTCCTGCAATCCTGATATCTTGCTCTGCGCAATTATCAAACCTGGTACAACTAACTATAAAAACTTCTACCCTTCCTTCCCACTCCACTTATATTTCATTAAATCATAATTACCTACTCTTTACTCCAGCGCACATAACACATCATAACAATACATTCATTCTATCGGTATCAACAGCTAAAATGTTCAACTACCATACCTACAAACTTGCACATTCAGTATATTATCCAGCAATACACTCGCCGAATGCATATTCCAGTGGACTTGTGGCAGACAATAATAAATCGGTAATTTACTTCATTCTCCAATGTCTGAAAAAAGAATAGTTTTTTACCAAAATGCACGTGGCCTTTGTACTAAAACGAACGAGTTTTATTACAATGTTCTGATAAATGAATTCGATGTAATTTTAATTACTGAAACTTGGTTAGTAGACAGTATATCTGATAACGAGCTCTTCGACTCCATGTACAATATTTAAAGAAAAGACAGAGACACGTCCCTCACGGGTAAAACCAAAGGAGGTGGTGTCGCAATTGGTATTAAAAAAAATTACTGTACATTCACACGAGTCATGGAGCTCGGAAGCTGAGGACATTTGGATTTCAATAGTACTAAAAGACCCAAAACGTTGTATATTTAATATTCACATTTGTTGTTCGTACTTACCCGGAGTCGGTCCAAAGCTATCAAACACTCGGCGATTATCTCTTCTCAACAGTCATACGTACAGAATATCCGATCTAACCACATACTATCCAAATGATATCTTCCTTTTAATTGGAGATTACAACATGCCTAATATCAGCTGGAACACCACACATCATTCCCGCGGTACTGACCTTTGCTCCACCACCCTCCTTAACTGCCTATCTTATTCGGATTTAAAACAACACAACCACATTCCAAATAGGCACGGTAGAACACTTGACCTAGTGCTCTGTAACACCATAGTCTGCGTCTCTCCTGCCGACTCCCCTCTGGTTCAGGAGGACACACATCACACATCCCTAATAGTCGAACTTAATATTCACGCCCCTACAACTACTTCCCAACGCCAAACGATCAAATTATTCAATAAAGTCAACTATGACCTATTCAACGACGCTCTGTCAAAAACTGACTGGTCTTCTGTCTTAAACGCACAAGACGTCAACACGGCGGTTAACAGCTTTTACTTAATCATTGACGCCTTAATTGATAACTTTGTTCCAAAGAAAATTCTGAAAACAAACATATTCCCAACGTGGTACTCATCGGCTCTTATCAATATTACAAAAGAAAAGCTCAAATTCTTTCGAGCCTGGTAACGCCACAAGAACCCACTAGATTACCAAACTTTTTCACTGCTCCGTAAACGACAAAAGAAAATCGCTACTCTCACATACCACAATTATATTTCGCACTTAGAACATGCTATACAAAATAATGTAAAAAAAATATGGAGCTTTGTCAAAACGCAAAAAAAATCTCCTTCCATACTTGAACACCTAACATATGGCTCGAGAATCGCACACAATAGTAAGGAGATTACCGATCTATTTGCTGACTATTTCTCTACCGTCTTCACTGATCACACCCAAAATTTAGCATTATCTGATGTTCATGAATCTGATCCGCTGAATAACATAGCTATATCCTCAATTACAATCAACGACGACATTACCTACAAATATCAAGCACATCCAAAATTCCTATCATTATCTGGGCATAATCTATTATAACAACCTCCCATTAAAATTAAAAACCATCGAAAATATACAGGAATTTAAGCCCAAATTAAAAAATTACCTGAAACTACTATAAAAGTCCCAAATATGTTTACTTTGTATCTTAAAGTCTGCTATTTTATAAATCATTTATTCCTTCTTTTTTCTTTCATTTCTTAGTTTCTAAATCTCTGAGTCTACTATTGTATAAATCTTGCGTTCTTTCTTACGTATCCTTTACTTACTTATTACAATAATTTTTGTTACTAACTTACATGATTCTTCCATTTATAATGATTTTTTAATTTATATTATGATTTTTTTAAACTCTTCAGGATTTTTATTTTTAAATTATACAAGCTTTTTTAACCTTCTTATTATTTACAATAGCCGTTATTACTAACTTACACGATCATTAATTTACTAATTGAGCTAGAACTCCCTCACCAAACACAAGAGCATTGTCTCTTTATGGTGAGGAAAGGCAATTTATTTTTATTTTTTGTTAACCTTATGTAACTATGTAACTGTTGTAACTTCATATGTATTTTTAATAAACATTGCCAATAAAAAAAAAAAAAAAAATCTATCATCCATTGACATTAACAAAGGACCTGGTTTAGATAGTTTGCCTGGTATCTTCATACGTAATTGTAGTAAATATATAACTCCTCCGGTCAGTGCAATTTTCAAAACATTTCCTAATACCTGGAAGTCTGCCGTAATAACTCTCCCATTTTTAAAAAGGGTGACAAACATGATGTAACAAACTACAGACCTATCTCTCAACTTCCCATCTTAAGTCAAATTCTTGAAAAAATCGTTTACAACCAACTTTACCCGACTATCACTACAATAATTTCTCAGAACCAACTCGGATTCATGAAAAATCGGTCTACAACATTTAACCTTGCCCTATTTGTCAACTATTTGCAGAGCAATATGGACGAAAGGTTACAGGTAGATGCTATGTACACCGACTTCTCAAAGGCCTTCGACCGCGTTATCCACTCAATTCTGTTAAATAAACTCACTCGTCTTGGAATACACGGTGACTTGTTTAGATGGATTAAATCATACATTAGCAATCGTAGTCAAGTTATCTCAATAAATGGAGTTTTATCCAAAATAATCAACGTAACCTCGGGTGTCCCTCAGGGTTCCCACCTCGGTCCGCTCTTCTTTAATATATACTTAAATGACAGGCTCATGTTTCCAACACTCTAAATTTTTATTGTTTGCAGATGATATGAAAATTTACAAAACGGTTCGCTCTCTATTGGACTGTAAAGAGCTACAAAGTGACTTAGATAGGCTCTGCAACTATTGCACAGCTAACTATTTAGACCTCAATGTTTCTAAATGCCACACTATGTCCTTTACTAGAAACAAGCATATAATTAACTTTTCATATTCACTCTGCGATGAACTCGTGATCTCAAAAAATGAATGTAAGGACCTTGGAGTCTATTTAGACAGTAAACTTATATTTAATACGCACATTGATTCAATCACTGATAGATCTTACAAAATGTTGGGTTTCATACTACGTCTGAATAAATTATTTAGAAACCCACATACTCTAGTAATGCTTTACTCCTCACTAGTCAGAAGTATACTGGAATTTGCATCGCCTGTCTGGAATCCTAAATATACCCAATACGTTAATAATATAGAGCGCATACAAAATAAATGTATTAAGTATCTCGGTTATAAATACAACAATAATTACATCTGCACTCTCCAATCCCTGAAATCCAGGCGAACGGTAGCTGACATGTCATTTCTCCATAAAATAATACATAACGAAATAGACTGCCCAGAACTTCTATCCCAAATAGATTTTAACATCCCATCTAAAAGAACTCGCCACACCAACCTTTTTTACACAACTAGTAATAATACAAACGCTGCGGCCAACTCCCCCATTTCTCGCATCCTTCAAAGATTCAACTCAATTAAAAAAACCACAAATACTGATATATTCTTTGATTCCTTCCCTCTAATTAAGAAAAACATTTTTAGTACACTGAATTCGCACACATAACATACACATCCACACACTTACACGCACATTTACACACATACAAACACTCTCACACACCCCTCTCCTTCAATAATTTACTAATTTAATTTAGGTATAATGTATTATTTATCTCACAAAAACATAAGCATACAACAGCGACATGTCATTGGTACCAATTATTGTATTAACTCTATAACTTTGTAACTATTTTCCATTATGTAATAATCTACTGTTTGTTTCTGTAAAATAAAATAAATAAAATATTAACATGTTGTCAACCAGGTTGAATAACATAATTTCGAGAAAAACGCTTTCAAAGTTTTGCTGGGGATAATTCAACAGACAAACTGTTTAAAACGGGTTCACAGAAAATGCAGTACCTCCATCAATTTTACCAATTTCCTCAAATGGTGAGAGCATTATTAACAAATGCATCCTTCCGTCACCTTCAGTCACTTCAGATACTAGTAATGTTGCAACAAATAAAAGGAAAGAAAAGTAAAATACTTCTATGTTTACATATTTGTTTTAATTGTAGAATTTTTATTTATTATTTGTGCACGATATGAACTTTGGTTATTTATTGGGTTATAACCTAATTATTATATTTTGTTGTTTTCTTTAATGCGTGTACCTAATGTTATTAACCTGTAAGTGTTCCTAATAAAAAAAATCATCTTGTAAGCAGACTTTTTCCGAAACTTCGTTGCTCACTAATTGAAGCAAGTCATTTTTTCTCGGGACGCGGGGCCTCTAGCCGATGCGGGACCCCTAGGCAGTTGCATACTCTGCCTTAGGGATAATTCGATACTGAATGTAGGACTTAGAATTAGTTACAGCTTAAGTTTTAAATAGCAATAATATAGAAAGGACAAGCCGTCATCGCAAGAGGAGATGGTGGATAATATCTATTCTCAGTAAGTTCAACAATTTCACCAATTAATTGAATTCATTGGTGCAGAATAAAAAAAATGTGATTCCACAAAAAATTTCAAAGAAATCATAAAAATTTGGGTTAAAAGTAAAGATAGGGCCTTTACCGGTGCACTCACCCAAATTCGAAATTATTAATGAAACCAATGTATTGGTTGTTAAAGTATTCGAAATTATTATTAATGCAAAAATTAAAAACTGTGCCTAAAACAAACAATTGGTGAATTTCCTGAAGACTTGGCTTACGGAAAGAATTAATTTGTATTAGGCTACAATGACATTATTCCAAAGACTTTAAAATTGTTATTCATGTTGACATAATTTTTCTTTTACCTTTATTTCTGTAATTTTTTAAATTTATTTTATATAATTGTAAAAATGTAACTATTAAATCGCTATAATAAGATCTTTAATGTAAAAACCCCGTTTGACAAACTACTAAAAAGTAGTTTATCGGCACTTTTTTGCCTTATATTTGTAAAGTGTATATATAAAAAAATAAAAAGTATTTTAATACAAGTAGTGTAAGTCAATTTATATTACTTATGAATCATAAATAGTACAAATTGACTTACAAAATTACTGCCTCAACACAGGCTAGCCTGGTGAGGCGGGTTATGAGGAGCCTCAACTATGTAACTACAGATTTCTATTCTTTAATCTGTTCATGTATTTTCTGTTTGTTCATTTTTTGTACTAATGTCATTTATAAACCTTTGTAAACAACACTGCACATGTACTTTTTTAGTTAAAAATTTCGCTAAACAAAGTTAAATATTGTTATTATTATAGACCTTATACTTTTCGACAGCGCATTAGAATATTTTATCCCTTTGTAGGAGCAAACTGTTTTATTATTTAAAAATTATATGTATTTTTCAATATTTCCCTATAAATAGATTAGTTATTTGCCTATGGCAGGACCATTCATAGACAAATCTAACACGGATAAGTAGGTACGTAGATTTTGTTATTTTTGCATGGCTAGCAATAAATATGTTTTGAGCCATAACCAAATTATTTAAAAAAGTAAACGATAAACGAAGTGACAAGATGCTTGCATGCCTGGCTTGGTTAAAATAATTGTGAATTGAAGATCGTGGGTTCGATTCCAAGTAATCATGTTTTTTTTGTCTCGTTTTATTTTTTTCTCTGTGTTATTTCATTACGTTTTTAAATTTATTTCTCACTAATGTTAACGTGCATGTGCTTTTCAAAACACGTGAGAGAAAATTATAATAATTATTATCGGACTTCCTAACACGTAGTTAATATGACAGGTATCACGATACTATTATTATTTTACTGAGGCACGGTGGTTTTATTCTTCATTCATGTTTCATGTTTTACAAATCGAAAGCTCCGTAAGCCAAGGTAAACGCGCCGTTTGATGTTTAAAAAAAAAAATGGTTCTGTTTCGTGGTCCTGTGGTGAGAGTATTTCGCAGACATGTGGTTTATGTCAATATGGTGGTTGGGGGTTCAAATCCTACTCTAATCTGTCAAAACCTTTTATTATTTTTCAGTATACTTTTCTACTGTTATATTTTATACTATTTTGCGATGATTTTATTTTTTTGTTTTCGTTTAAATGTTATGATGTCACGACTAATAATTATTACCTCAAATTTGGTGTTTATTCTTTTGAACTTAAATAATATTAAATTAAAAGTTCTCAATGGTTGTAGATAGGAAACTATTGTCATCTCACGAAATTGTTGTAAAATGAATGCAATGATTATTTCGATTTGTGATTTTCAGTTTTCTTGTTACTTTACTGTTGTGAAAATACTTTATTTTCAAATAATGATTACGATGAGATAATCTATTACAATATTTATAAGCTATTATTATTTTCATTTATAAGCTTTATAAAGTCTTTATATGTAGGTACTTTCTTATTTGATGATACTAACAAGGTTATGTCATTGATTAATAAAATAAGGACATTTAAAATTTGACCAAAATAAAAAGAGAATAACAATACAATATAAAACTTCTAGAGCATCATCTACTACTGTAGGTACCACAAAAAGGAATTTTATGAATTACGACCCAGGTTTAGGTACATATAGGTATATGTGGAATTTATATTTAATTTATACTTGGAATGGGTATTGATAATAACAATGAGGAAGAGATGTTATTCAATAACTACTGAAAGCAAAAAGGTAGAAAAAATGAACAAAAATTTCAATAAAATATTCAGTTTTCTTTGATACATATTCTATTGAATGTTATTTTTTTAAAGTATATTATGAATTTTGAAAGATTTGTGTTAAACGCGTGTAAGGACGTTCTGTAGGGAACCCGCTTGCACAGCGCAGGTGTAAACTGTGCGCCCTAAAGTTTTAAGTTTAGACTTACGGAATTCAATACTTCGTTTGTGTGAAACGAATATTGATTTTATAATGAATCATACATGATTTTACTTCAGTGACAAGCCAGAGATAATCTTTAAAGTTGCTACGGTTTCTTATAAATACATTTTTAAGATAATTAGTGTTGCTCTTTGGAATATAAAATGTGTCTTGCCTAATAAACATTATCAATAAATTATGATTTATTATCTTATAAAGCTAGTAGGTTTCTAATATCTCGGTGTTGATCAAGATTTTTGAGGCTCATAATAGCTGTTTGGACATTCCGAGTATTTTGTAGTCGAGTGGAGAGTATAGTAGTAACTAAACGCGTCCGAACACCATATTTTTAGTAGAGTGGGTTAGTCGGCTCTTTAGTAGATTCAATTCATTTTGTTCTATTTTTCGGGCGAGTAAGGACCCCCACCACGGGTCCCTGCCACTGACATGCGCGAACCCGCCGTTTTAGCAGAGTTCATTTGTGGACGCGTGGAAATGTCGAGACATTTTCATATTTTTTGATATTGTTCGTCCATTTCATACGCTGCCTAGGAATACCTGCTTTTGTTTTTTGGGGTCTAAGACTATCATTGTTCATCTGTACAGATGATTTATATATTTATTCTTATTTTTATTTCTATTATCCTTAAAATATTATTAAGTATATGTTACTTTTATTTTTATTTGTTATTCTATTTTATTTTTATTTATACAAGATTCACCTAGTTTAACTCCTTTCCTGTATGTGATCATATAACTAATACTAGCATGGATATTTTCCTTAATATGTATGCTATATGTTTGTACTTTCATCTACATATACAAGGTGTCCGAAAGCTCGTAGTACAAGCGGAAAACTGGTGAATCCTCTGCACATTTGGAGTCGATTTTGTAGTATATATTTTTTTGATTTGAGCTTTCGTTTTCGAGTAAATCGAGTCAGAAGTTGATTTTTTTTTTGGTCAAATTCTCATAAATTATTACTGACGATCATAGTACCTAACTAAAAAAACTATTTAAAAGAAAACAAACAAAGAAATCCGGATTTAAAGCATTTTTTTGAAATTATCCATAATTTTATTCTGTGTTTTTTGGTCATTTCACGGTTAAAAACAGCTGGCCTAATATTATTTTCGCGCTTTAAGTCAGAGTGTAATGCGAAATTTGCTGTCCCTTTCTGCGCTCGGTTCGATGAACACAATTAGAAGAGGTAAGCTACATTTTTCAAAAAATGACTTGACCTTGAACTGTGAGTTCACGAACCAAATTCTTTACCCTTAGAAGCATACGGATGCAAGTCCAAAAAGGTAAATGTTCAGGAGAGCCAAAAAACTATTTTTTCTGTAACTATGGTCTCATAACTGCTAACCCTGTACAAATCGGAAGTACGCCCCACGGTTGAATTTGGCAGCCACCTCTGGTCTGGAGCTCCAAAATACCTGAAAAATACCCTCGACTCTGTGCAGAAACGGGCGGTCCGTTTGATAGATTCTCCCATCTTAACAGACGGATGCAATCTTTAGAGCACAGGCGTCGGGTGGGAATGCTATCCTTGTTCTACCGGTATTACAATGGAAGATGCTCCGAGGAACTAGCATCATTGATCCCTTTGGCACCGGTGCATAGTCGGGAAACACGCCAAACGCGTGCCCAACATTTGTACACAGTTGACATTTGTCACATGACAACGGGTCGTTTCTTCGACTCGGTCTTGTGTTCAACAGCTCGGCTGTGGAATGATTTGCCGGCCTCTGTGTTTCCTTCTTCCTACAACATGGGTCTCTTCAAGACCAATGTTCATTCCTTCCTCTCCTCAAAAAGACCCTCCACACAGCATCCCAGATGACATAGGCCCTGAGGGAAATTATTTTCCTCAGGGCCTCCTGTGTGGAGTTAATGTAAAAAAAAAAAAAAAAACTTCTTCGGATATCCGTGCTGATAGATAACAAAAAAAGTAATTATTAAATCAATTAGTTTTGTTTTAAAAACGAGCAAATGAATCCACGGACATATGAATATATCTGGACCCGCCCTAAGTGATAAAAACGTAATATTTCCCCCTCCCCATGGAACCGGCTATAAGCTCCGCCTTGGTGCCAGCTCGCTCCATGGGGAGGGGAGAGAATCTAAAATATGTGACGTCATCATTCTTGTTGTGACCAGCGCGAAAGTAACGTCTATACGTTTTACGAAATATCACGCCAAAAACGGCAGCTTGCGCTATACATTATAGGTACATATTATTTAGACATAGCGAATGTGGGCGGTTCTCCAGTGTTCGCGTCGCTGGTTACAGGGGTAAGTAAATTATGAAACATTTGTAATAGTGTTTTAACTAAACACGGCAACAAAATATTGCTATGTGTATTGGGGCGAGTCTTTTTGCGGCGAGCATTTGGCCTTAGCAAATATGTTATTATCGTGGCAAGCAATTCGCGCTCCCATGTAAAAAGGTCTATTCATTCAAAGCAGATTTTGCTTTTAAGAACTAAATGGTGATATTGTAATGCGAGATGCCTATTTACTGTCAGATTGATTGTATAACGAATCACAGTCATCTTTCCCCTCTTCCCCCTTCATAGTTTGGTTTTACCCCCTCGTCTGTATCTTCTGGTCTATTGAATTCTGATGTCTATGAAATGAATCGAAATATTTTATAGTAAAGCCTTTAAAAATAGTTGTTTAAAAAAAAAACGCTGATTTGAGTCAAACAAAAACATGGACTTGAGTCCTACTGCCTCTAATTGAAGTGGACTATTTTGTTATGACATGTGGTCTATTATGAAAGGAATAAAGTCGATGGTACATCCTTCTGCGTCTAAGATAGTTGTTGCATCATGGTAATTGCATCCATATGCAATTTTGAAAATCCTATTTTTCTTCATGATAGGACTCTTTCTGCCACTGATAAACATGATAATTTACTTCAAGTCTGCATCAAAAACTCATTTCTTCAAATTTTGGACTTGCATTTGTATAATCCTCGGGTACACAAACAAACATGGTCGCCAACAACATGGTCGCATGGTACAGTAGTGTTCGAAACGAATGTGAACAAGGTTATTATCATTTTTTTAAATAATGTAATAATTAGATTGAAAAAATAGTATAAAGCTAATTTTTTCTCCATCGACTACTACCATTTAGACAAGTGCTTAGCCAAAAATCCCCGCCCCTACCCCTCCTTGCTTCCCCCCCTGTGCCCCCACAAACATGAAGAGTGTAAGGGTTTCGTAAATCACGTCCATCTCGATTACTAAACAACATATTGGATTGCAATTTTTTATATTCTCTTTGCTGTAACGTTGTCTACAATTAATGTCCAGTTAACTTCCGTCGTAACTTTTACCGTTTGTTTGTAATTCGTATGAAAAGGTAAATTTTTTTGGCACGTAATTTTACTTTTTGTCACAGAACTTTTTACACCGACATTTTATGAAAAAATATTTCCTACTAAAGTTTTAGCTCCTACAATAGTTGATAAAAGGCAGATCGGTCTGTAATTGCTCATCTCATTTTTGTCTCCTTTTTTAAATATCGGAAATTATTGACGAACCTTTCGAAGTCTACATTTGACATCTTTGTTTGTACGCTCAACATTTGTTTTAAGTGTATTTGTGCGGATTTGGCGTAGAGAAAATGACCAGCAGCATGCAAAAAAGGTATCATTTGCTTGACTGTATTAATGTGCAAATTCCAATCGCCGATTCTCTCCGCCAGAATAAAGTCTATAACCAAATTCACCAATTTAAACTCTTGTAGCCACAGTTTTGAATTTCTACTAGTTTTAACCAAATCTTCACACACTTCTTCTAGTCTTGTCATTATTTTGTTTGTTTTAGTGCACTAAAGCTATGTGGAAATCGTGAACGTGAAATACTCGTATTAGTGAGGGTTATTCAAAATGGAGCTAGTTTATACTTCCATTCAATAAATAAAGTTATAGATTTTAAACTGAAATACTATGGCATTTTTAGTTGCTGAAGCTTGAACTGATACCAGTAAGCATAATCTCACTTCTTCAGTAAAACCAAAATTTAAAACAATTGACAAAAAAATACAATTAATGAGTTAAACATCATACATGAGTAGTGCGGTAATGAATCGGTTGCCGCGGAGCGACGCAGAGATGGTGAACCAAGCATTCACGGTTGATATCTGGCGTTTTCTAGCCATGAAGTACACATTAAAATATATAATTTTACAGCTCATAGAAAGGACTACAATCTTTGTAGGAAACATTTTTTCATAAAATATCGGCCTGAAAAGTTCTGTGACAAAATGTAAAATTACATACCAAAACATATACAAATTTTTACCTTTTCATACGAATTACAAACAAACGGTAAAAGTTACGACGAAAGTTAACTGGACATTAATTGTAGACAATGTTACAATAAAGAAAATAAAAAATTGCAACCCGATATGTTGTTTAGTAATCGAGATAGACGCGATTTACGAAACCCTTACACTTTTCATGTTTTGGGGAGGGGGGCGTAGGCGGGGAAGCAAGGGGGGTAGAGGCGGGGACTTTTGGCTAAACACTTGTCTAAATGGTAGTAGTCGATGGTGATTCAACTGGTGTTCTACGACATAGGCTGACTGGACTATTAATTATATTCCACCTCCATGGGAGGAATGAATTCATGCGTCCGTCACTCCTGGATGCACGGACTCTCAGATTCCTACCAACCCCTCATACCCTTGGTAGGTATACCTCTTTTTGTTTGATGTCCGCAATAATTAGCTAATTAACTCTGCAACAATCATGTGAGATCAGTGGTATATCTGGGGTTCCAGGCTATCCCATCTCGCCCCATGCTATCCCATTACGCCCCCCCCCCCCCCCCCGTTGAGGTAAATATGATCGCGACAGTACGCTGAAAAACTGTTCAAGATGTGGTGAGATTTTGCTGGACTCCCCCCCCATTTTGAGGTCACGTAATTAATGCCCAGTTAAACTCCCGAACAACATGAGCATTATTTTTGTATGTAAATGCACTCGTGAGTAACTTAACAAAAATGCAAATAAGCCGTAAATTTTACCTAGGAATACAAAGGCCGATTAATTCTAAGTGATAAGTTATAGGACAAAATTAAGTCGTACCGTATTTAAACTAGAAAGTTGGTTTCTAATTTCATATTATTGTTGAAAGTTATTGTTTTGATTAAAAGTGAAAAAATAAGTAAATGGACTAATAAAAAAATAAGTGAATTAAGAAAATAAAACAATACTCAATCATAAATGTCGTAAGTGAGTTCAAAACTGCAAATTTGGAATATTAAATAAATTAAAAATAATATTCCCAGTGTTCAGCGCAAATTGAACACTGCTGCATGGGGAACACGATTCGACTGACCATAGCAAGTCAATGGGACACGGGAACCCCCGAATCTGGGTAAATATTTTTTCATGTTTTTATGCAGTTTAGTATGGGTCTTGATATCGTTAACATCACTTCTAGAGGTGGGAATAACGGCTCTTTTCCGATACCTAATATAACGAATAACACCCCAACTCAATAACATAGTATCAACCCTGTTATTTAATAACAGGCTGTTATTAACAACTTGTAGATAATGTAGGTAGGTAGATACATATACGGAACGGAAAACGGCCAACGGGACGACATCGTTATTCGTTACTCGTTGCTGGGGATGAGTGTTGATTCGATAACGACATGTTATACGTCATATTGTGATCTTAAATCTTTACCTTTATTAGTCCTCGGAAAATAATAATTGTTCAGATCTCTGGTAATATGCTTTTTTTTTTGGCTACCAAAAATAATGGGATTGAATCTAGAGATATTTTTTAATTGTATGAAATTTGTACATGTAGGTACTCACGATCCTCACCAATACTTACGTGCAGAGCAGAGGTGCTATTGAAAGATGCACTCTCTCGTTACATTATTAATTAGCACTTAATACGTTTAGGTTTCATATATTTTTTAAAGTTTGAAAGTATAGATTTCATGGAAGTAAAAAAACTTTGAAATGGCAAATAATTCCAGCCTGGAATGTGGATATAAATCCACACTCCAGGCTGGCTGCAAATTTAAGCATAGTTTGAATGAGAGTCAATGTATTTCCTCCACTACTTGTTGTCATGGTAACTGGTAACGCGGTAAACGACTGCATTGAGGTATGTTAAATAATAAAATTACTAAATAGATTGAATTTTTCATTAACAATTACATTCATGTAATATGAAGTGCCTTCATACACAAATCAAAATTCAAATGTATTATTCCATAAATATATATCTATACGTTCCTAGTTCCTAGTACCTACTTACATACAAAAAAAAAACAAGTTTCAGATTGTTTTGATAACATACGAGTATATCATACAAATTATTATAATAAAATGGTCTTGAAAGTATAAATCGTACTAATAATATTATGAAACACTTTTATAACAACCAAGAGGTCGATTGAATATTTAAAAAAAAATCTAGTTTATTTGTAATCTAGTCATCTATACTATGTGATATGGATAAATATTTAACAAAATTAGGAAAAAGCAAGTACGATCAATATATAACGATAATTCATCGATATAATTCGTATTTATCCTGCGGCCGCTTGTGATATTAAATTCGACCAAATGGGTTTTACTAAGTACATAGAATACATTATCGGCTTATCAACTAGCAACGCAAATTGGAAAAACCAAAGTAGGGCATTTATGATCGAACGTAAATATTGACATTCTTCTCTTCAATTGTTGTGGTTCAATATTTTAAAATCACCAAAAATACCCAAATTTATGAAAATAGCCTAATGGCATGTAAGTGAAGCTAAATTTCTAAGAAATGTAAAATAACTAAATTGTCAGTATTCATAACGCCACTTTGTCATTTAATTAATGCCTTAACCACAATAAAATGCCCCACGAACCAAACAATTTTAAAATGTTTACATATTTTTATATGTAGGTATCTCAGATAGGTTACAATTAAACAAATTCATTCAAAATAGAATTTGTATTGAGATTTTACTAGTTTTTATGGTATGTGAAAGGTATTCAATCTTAATACTTATATAAAACAAAGTCGGGTTATTTACACTATTTATAACGATCGGCTGGACCGATTTTGAAGATCTTTGAATTGTTGGATTTGTCTCCGCCCCGTATAACAGAATAATTATTAAAACATCGCAAAAATTCGCGAAAAAGAAAGTTATGATGAAAATTATTTTTTTCATACATTTTGTAGGGAACGAATCCTCATATTTTGAAAGAACTACAGCAATATTGTGATAGATATTATATTTAACCAAATAATAATTATAATAATATTAATAATTCCAAAAATTCAAAAACGTCAAATGTCAATGCGCTGATTGTTTTGCTTTTGTTCTTAATCATATAATGCTGCCCCTCTTTCTTACACACTAAATTTCAATAGTCTAAAATGAAACAAACGGTGAACGTATGTCTCTGCACTCCTCCAAAGGACGATGATAATAAATCTCTGAAATAAAACGGATTTTTTTACGTAAGCTCCACTCAGGACCTATGTCATCTTAGGGGATGCTGTGTGGAGGGTCTTTTTAAGGGAGGGTAGGATAGGACATTGTGGGAAGGAAAAAGGCATGAGGGGTGGGTAAGAATCTGGAGGTCAGTGTATCCGGGAGTGAATCCATCCTTCCAACTGCGGTGCAAGGCCATTGCCTTGACTGGAATTGACCTTTTACCTTGACTTTTCCAGCCCGACTCTTTCAACCCTTTGGTCGAGAGAATCCGGCTGGAAAGGTCAAAAGACCTCCCTCAACCAGTCTCTCTCGATTCGGCCCACCACGCAGCAGGTGGTCAGACGCATCCGCTGCCTAGACACACATAAAAGTCACCCCATGAACCCGGGCACCCCTACTAAATCACCAAACGCAGCGAACCACTTGGGATGATCTATGGCAGAGGTTCCCGGGCGGCGGCACCCGTACCCCGTACCCGCTTCCTTTCAAAAATCCCCGTAAGTAAGTGGAAATGTAATAAAATCACAAAAAAATATAAATCCGCACACAACGCCATCTCTGATACTGACAAAAACAAAACACGAACAGTTGGGCATCGATAATTGCTTCATTGTGTAATTTTTAACTTAATAAAAAAAACTGAGGCGGTACGAAGTTCGTCGGGTCAGCTAGTTATTTATAAAAACACGCCGTAATATGACATTCCATAATACAAAAAAACGACATGCATTACATACTTGATACTTGTCCTGCTTGTGTATATAAATACGAACCTTACAACTTTTCAAATCTATGAAATGCAAGTTTAAATTCATCTGTCTCTTCGTTTAAATTCAGGTAAGTACATACTTCAATCAATTTTCTGTTCGAAGCCTTGATAAAAACTTTTATACACGAAATATTTCACAACAAAAACTCCACAAACATGGAAACAATCAATACTTAAATAAATGCCACCTCCGGTCTGGAGCTCCAAAATACCTGAAAAATACCCTCCAATCTGTGCAAAAACGGGCGGTCCGTTTAATAGATTCTCCTAACTAACAAACGGATTACAATCTTTAGAGCACAGGCGTCGGGTGGGAATGCTATCATTGTTCTACCGGTATAACAATGGAAGATGCTCCGAGGAACTAGCGTCATTGATCCCTTCGGCACCGGTGCATACTCAGCAAACGTGCCAAAGCCAAACGCGTGCCCAACATTTGTACATGGTTGAAATTTATCACATGAGAACGGGTCGTTTCTTCGACTCTTTCTTGTGTTCAATAGCTCAGCTGTGGAATGATTTGCCGGCCTCTGTGTTTCCTCCTTCCTACAAAATGGGTCTCTTCAAGACCAATGTTCATTTGTTCATTCCTTCGTCTCCTCAAAAAGACCCTCCACACAGCATCCCAGATGACATAGGCCCTGAGGGAAATTATTTTCCTCAGGGCCTCCTGTGTGGAGATAACGTAAAAAAATGTCTATAATAATGTATTTATTTCTCCACAATCCTCTAGTCCTCTACATAATTATAAAACCACCACAATACATTGTTCTAAAACCACCACGGAACATTATTCACAAACGATCTGAATAATAAACTTGTATTACTTCTAATTCTAATGTTAAAAAAAAAACGGAAGAACGGAATAACGAAGAATGAATTTGAATCGATAACCAAGCGTTAAAATAACGAAAGCATACAGAATAACTCAAATAACTGAACTGATCTAATATCTAATAACGAAAAAACGAAATAATGCCAATAACGAAATAACGAAATAACTAAAAAACGAAATAACAGACAATACTTCGGTTCTATTCGGAAATTTTCGGTGATCGGCAATTCCTGGAACTAAGGTCTAAAGTCCTACTACGGTCGGCAGGTATAAAATAACGAAATTATTCCATACCCTGTTATTCGTTGCTGCAATAACAGGTGCGCCGTTATTTGAAGATACTATGTTATCCATACCTGTTATCGTTATATTAGGCGCACCTCTAATCACTTCGTGTTTTCAAACTTTAAAAGTGAATATTTGTGAATAACAGTAATTAATTTCGCTGGTTTTTAACAAACTTTTGTGTTATTTTCATATTTAGAATATTGTGGATTATAATGGAATATACCAACGCATGTTAATGCGTTTTTTTGTGATGTACCAATGACATGTTTGTGTTTTTTGTGATGTACTACCTACCTAGTGTTTTTGGATTAAGGAACGTTACAACATAATGTAAGTTAGAACACACCTATGCTAGTAATTTTTCTCACAAGGCTTGTTCGTTGTTCGAATTGATCCAGTACTAAGTAAAGTACCTAGCCAGAGAGTTTTAGAGAGCATCTTCGCTCTAAAATCATGAGATTTCCGTGTATCGGAAAAAAACTTTAACCCTCATGTAGCCGAAAAAATTTATTAATTATTTTTTTTTTAAATTTTAAATGTAAAAATGCTTAAATTGAAAATCTTTATGTTTATTTGGGTTCTCTTTGTGATGCAGGTTCACCAGTTTTCCGCTTGTACTACGAGTTTTCGGACACCGTGTATATGGATGATTATACTTAATATAACATCTTATGAATCTCGACTACCATAATACGGGCATTTGCCTAGCTTGGTAGTCGAAAAACCATGTAAACAAACCTGTAATAAACAAAATGAATAGAGAAAATTAAAAAAAAAAAAAAAAATTGGAGCGAAGTTGCTACTAGTATTTATTTACGCTGCTATTAATCGTTTTTCGTGTCCATGGTTTATTTATTTTCATATTACTAATTTATTCTTCCACCTCTTCTAAAATTTCACCTCTTCTAAGCATTACAATATGCTTAATTAGCGTATTTACTTTGTTGTATAGCAGCCCGCCATCGCCCGTCATCTTCCGATGGGCGGCGGGCACTAATACTCTTTACTTGAAAGTAATGCGAACGGTTTTCGTCGAGTCAGGTATACTCGCTACTTGACTTACTACTTGACCAATGTGAACAAACTTTTAGATACATAATTTTCATCATCTCACATGCGTTATCTATATAAATAAAAATGAATCGCCGAAATGTATGTACGTGCATAACTTCTGAACGACTGCACCAAATTGGATAATTCTTTTTTTGTTGTGTTCGTTATTGTCAGGACAAGGTTTGTAGAAAACTACTGGTGAGTTCTGGCATTACGAAATTTGTATAAAAAAATTGTAATACGTGGCACGTGAAAACTGAATGTACCGGAACTGAATGTATGGAATGCGGGAAGGGGGACGGGAATTCAGGAGGGGGGTTCGCGGGACGGTGGAAGGCGGGGAGTGGAGTGGGGAGAGAGAAGGTGGAGGAGGCGGAGTGGGAACGCGAGAGGGGAAAGGGAACGCGGGAGAGGAAGGGGAGATGGAAGGGGAACGGGACGAATGGGAAAGGACACGCAGGGAGAAATAATTTATTTATTAAATGGGCTAGTAATATAATAATTCTCAGTAATATATTATTTAATGTCAATAAATTGAGAGTAAAGTATAAGTTTAGTAAGAAAAGATAATTTTGAATTTTTAACCAACAAAACATTTTTTAAAAATTAAATAAACTTTTGAAAAGTTCTTATTAATTAAGTAACTTTAATAAAAAGATTTAAATTATTTTTGCTGTCAATGTCGTTTGAAGATGACTGATAGAATTTGTGTTTAAATTCTATGTGTTTTTAACTGTGTTTTAGATTCTGCGTAAAACATTAGAAAATGTCGGAGCCTAAAGACAGGAGAAGAAGGCTGGTGCCCAGTGTCAATACCGTGAAGAAGAAACCACCCGCACCCGTGGTTAAAGCCGACACTCCTGCGGTACTCAAGTCACCGGGAGTCATTATGGACACCAGATTGGAAGCAAACACCAGTAAAGTAATTCAACCTCCGGGAAAAGCCCAGGTTTTCGTTTTATCTCCCGCAATATTAAAACAAATGGGAATAAATATTGGAAATTTACAACAAAACCTCCCAAATGAAGAAGTGAATGTTACCACAAAGAAAAAAGGTAAATTGGCTATATTATTTAGTAACAATGATTTAATAATATTATATTTTTCTTTCTTATTATGCAACTTAATAATTTTCTTTTGCAATATAATTTGTTACTTGCATGTTTCTTCTAAAGGTCGTCAAAAAAAACCAAAGGGAAATTCAGAAGATGTGAAAAAAGCATTGTACAACAAATTAACCGAGAAGAAAAATAAGAATACAAATCCTCCCCAACAAATAGAGGAAAGTGAAATTCCAGAAAAAGTTATTACGAGTGAACCGAATCATCCAATCAAAGTTGTTGAGTTGCTCAAAACTTTTAATATACCCCAAATAGATGAGTTTGTTAAACCGGCATCGCCACTTGAATGCCGTAAAAGTAGCTCTTCAAACATGGAGACTGTTTCATACTTTACATCGTCGTTAGTCATGAGCCCTGGTGAGGATATCTCCAACTACCTTGCAGGCTACAACAAAATACCTAACACAAATTTCAGCAATGCAAGCAACATCCCTACAGACTCTTCTCACTATGCGGCAGAGGGCCATCCAATCAATTCCAGTGTATATTCTGTTCCATTGCACCCTGTCGAAGACAATAGAATTTCTTCAAGTATTCACATAATTAACCAAAACGCTAACCGACATATTAATATTGTGCCACCGAGTGATGAGTTGAATAATTCAACGAACTTTGTCAAAGTGGCAGTCAGTGGAGGGAACCTTCCCAAATGTGGTGCAGAGCACTATTACAAAATTCAAATGCACCCGGATCATGAAGAAGCTTTATCCGAACAAATTCAATTAATTGACGGTGAAATCCAATTAAATTCCCAGCTTGTAAATTCAAATCCTAATCAAAATGGTATTAACATATCAATAACTGATATTCAAAATATGACTGAAAATTCATTAGATGAAGATGATGGATCCCAAGATATTTCGGAAAGCAATGACGAAACTTTTGACTATATAATTGAAGATGTGAATTCTGATGAAATAGAAAAGGTTGATCTGATGAATGTTGACTTTGATCTTTTAAACAAAGAGACAAACGAGGACATGGAACATCAGCAGTCTTATCTGTGTCCAGTGGAAGCCAATGCTGATTCCAGTCAGGTTATTTTGGGAGGTGGTGGGTCAATGCCATCTTGTTTGCCGAGAACAGAAAGCGAACGGTTGCCGCCCTTTGAAATAATATCACCCGTATCGACTATAAAAAATTACCTCTATGGTGGAATTAGTGACTCACCTAACTCTACCAATATACAGAGAAATATAGACATCTTATTGAGTAAAATGTCCATGAGTCAAACCATTCAATTTTCGCCGCAACAGACAGATAATTATATTGAAAATAATATGGATCTTAATTCTACTAGTACCACAAAAGAATTTGAGAACTCCAATATCATTAACATAAATAAGGAAGGAAATTTGACCATAGAGCTAAATCACGAACCTGAAAATTTAATTATCCCTGCCGATATTTCAGAAGATGTAAAAGTAAAAAGTATCAATGCTGCAGTGATTGAAAGTACATCTCCAAAGACTCTCATTAAAAACACATTGAAACCCGTTGCTCAAGTTAATTTAGATACTGAAACAAAATTTCTTACCCAATTTTGTATGCCTGTCAAATATGGCCCTAACAGTGTGATACGACATAGTTCTTCAAGTGAAAAAATTCAAGTACGTCCTACAGCGGCAGATAGTAAACTAAATCAAGCCCCAAGTGTACAAAAAGTTAATAATTCTATTCCTCAACATATTACTATTCCTCAACATAACTCCGGTGTGCTAAATATGCCTTCTGAAAGGACTGTGATCAATAAAAACTCACTGACTGGTGACAAACAATTAACCAAAATTAATATTTCAAATACATTATGTCATAGTTCTTCAGGTGAAGAAATTCAAATGCATTCTTCAACAGTGAATTGTAAAATAAATCAAGTCCATAGAGTAAAAGAGGTTGTAAATTCTGTTCATATACATACTAACTCTGATGTGCTAACTATACCTTCTGAACGGACTGTGACCAACCTTCTTCTTTCCAATAAAAACTCACTAAAATTTGACAAATGTAATATTTCTGATATAAGTCATAGTTCTTCAAGTGAACAAATTGAATTACGCTCCCCATCTTTGGATAGTAAAGTAAATCAAGTTCAGAAATCAGAAAAAGTAACTAAAAGTGGTCAACAAACTGCCAAGTCTGATGTGGTAAATATACCTTCTGAAAAAATTGTGACCAAAAAAAAGACAATTATGGGTGAAAAACGATTGATTAAGAGTAATATTTCGAATGGTACCCAAGGATTTTTAATATATAAAACTTCTGCTGTGAATAGTAGTCAAGAATCGAAAAGAAGAAATGAAATAGCTATGATAAGTGATAGAATTTTAGAAGAACGTGAAAAAATGTCACAAGCATGTCAAGATGAAAAATCTTTGAATAAAATTGCAGACTATTTGAAAATGTTCCATCAACGAAAACCTGTAAATAAAAGCGATATTAAACTGAAAGCTGAAAAAATCGAGTCAGAAATAATTAAAGAAAGAAAATTGCGCGAAGAAGAAACTGGCAGGGATGAAATGATGCACGGAGTTGAGAAACCTGGAGGTCAATTTATTATCAGGGCTTCTGGTAATGTTGAAATAGTTAACACCAAAAATAACATTTTGCCTAATTTTAAAACATTGGAAATTATTTCTAACACTAATAGTGCAGTGAGTGAAAATTCTGATAAATATCTAATCAAAAAGTGTAAACCGACCACAGATATTTCCAACATAGACTTACCACACAGCTCCCCTGCCAGTACTAGCACCAGCACCAACTTTGCCACAGAGGCACAGTCTGGTGCCGGCACCAGTCTGCATCTGCCGGGCACTCAGTCTTTCCTCACTTTTGAGTCTTACAGTCAAGCTACGTTCAAAACTTACTATAAACATGATTACGATGATTATGATTTATTTCAAGATCCGCTATGTGAATCACACCAAGCAGCGGCTGATGTTTCTGATGATTTTACTACTGAAAACTGTGCAAGACCTAATAAATCGACAGATGTTCAACAAACACCCAGTGACATTACATCACCCCAATTTGATGAATTTGAAAGAAATTCCAATTTAAACACAAGTTTAAAGAATGTAAGGACATATTCGAGAAGAAGAAATAAATATAGATATAGTGATACTAAACTCATTGATCTCCCAACTTCTTCCAGTGTTAATGTCAGTTTAGCGGAGAATGATTTGAAAATTGATGAATTCAATATTGGGAATGTGTCGTACGGGTTGAACAGTGATGATGAAAAACCTCCGAGGAAACCCTACATCTTATCAAGACACAGTGTTTTAGCACAGGAATTGAAAAGGGACCACTTCCAGTTGGAAGACAAAACCAATAACAAAAGTGACAAAGTACTTGTTCTTGAGCAACAAAATGATACAGATGTGTTTTCACTGGCGATTGAGGAATCATTAAAAAAAATATCTCCCCCGAAGGAACCTCTAAAATTGAAAATGCTTGATTTGGAAGTGGCTCCCTCCACATCCACTGATAATTTTTCTTCAATATTACCAAAAAAAAGATTTAGTCGACAAGGGAGCTTTGCTAAAGAGCCTCGAAACAATTGTTTGGACGAATCAAGTGTAACAGGGCATACATCATTTACTTCTCCAAAGAAAAAAAAACTGCAAATATTTATCAATGAAGATGAGCTAACTACAATTAGACCCCTGCAGGAAGATCTGAATTTTTTTCAAAAAAAAGAGTCCAGCTCAAGTAAAAAATGTTTGGGCACTGAACTAAATGAGTCTCATCGAGATAATAAACTTCAATCAATTGGAAAATCTACCACCTCTACCTACCTACCAACTCTAGAAAATAATCCTCTTGAAAACCTGAAAGCCTCTAACACTGAATTTATGGATCAGAATTTAGAGTCGACCTCTAATGATGATGAAATAGTCACAGAGTTGATTGAAAAAGCTGACGATTACAATAGTCAAACAAATGCTCATAATGTGATGTCTGCAAATGTTTGGGATTCTACAGTAGTATCACCTCGCTTTAGTTGTCAGGTTCCTCCAACAATAATAAATAAAAAGGTTATTTGCAGTCCGGAGGCATTAAACTCACTTGTCATCGGTAATATTTCTGGAGATCATGAAAAATGTTTTCAAATTGAGCCTAATAAATCACCTCAACTATGTTTGGAAAATGATAAAAAAGTAAACTCAACCAAACTTAATAAAAAGGTTTGCCGACCACCCAAGAAAAGTATAATTGAACGAGTTAGAACAGATTCAACAAATTTCTGCACTAATGGTGTTACAATATTACCAAAAAATGATTCTCTGACAACTGCACCACATTCTATGCCATTGCATGAACGACTAGATGAATTCTCCAAAATAGGTTGCAATGGAGATAGTTTGGAAACAAGTCATGAAATTACCGTTATTGAAGAAAACGTATTGGA
This sequence comes from Limnephilus rhombicus, assembly GCA_929108145.2. Taxonomy (NCBI): domain Eukaryota; kingdom Metazoa; phylum Arthropoda; class Insecta; order Trichoptera; family Limnephilidae; genus Limnephilus; species Limnephilus rhombicus. The sequence continues at coordinate 27,804,982 of OV815272.1, forward strand.
AAAAATTGATTCTATTGATAAAAATGCTGATATGAATCCTAGTGAGAATAATAATCTGCAATGCTCAGTTATAAGTACTTATAGCTCTGACCAAGCCTTTATCGAAACACCCATCAAACAAACATCCAACAGTACTAAAACAAAAGATATTAAAGCAAGAGAAACCCGAAGAAAAATAAAAGGCATCCCAAACAAAGTAAAATCCTTCTCAAAAAAGCAATTTTTAGCTCAGAAAATGAACCAAATTCAACCAGCAGAAGAAGGTTTAACTGAAATAATGACAAATGTGGAACAGATAAATAATATTGAAAATGATAATGGTTTGCAGTCCAGCAGTAAAAAAACTGATGATAATATTTATCCAGAAACACATATTTATAGCACAGTTTTGGCGAGTAATGACGTTCTAGAAAAGATACACGAAGCTGTTAGAAGAGAATCAATTTCTGCAGTTGACAAATCAGATTCATCTTATGAAGATATTGTACAAATAGAGATCGCAGAAGATCCCGAAGATATAATTGAAGTTGCTAGTCCTACTTTGAATGATGACACCATTGGTGTATGTGAACTTTCAACAAATAATATTGACACTCAGGATTCCATTACCCAAGAAACAAGTGCAGATACGGTTGGTCAAGTTCACAATGGAGGCTCAGACATTGACAATAATGATTCAATGGATGGTGACTACAGCACAGCTTATAGCCCAGATACTCACCATGATGATTGTGATCTTGCCAATGCTGAGGGAGAACCAACTGATGAATCCTGGAATACTTCACTACATTTTGAACAGCCAAGAACAAATATAGACCCAATATTCAACAATATTGAGAAGGGTAATGAAGAAAATCAAAATATTAATACCCATCCAAGAAATTTGGATGAAAGCGAAATCAGTAAAAACAAGAACCAAATTACACCAACAAAAAAATTGAAAAAAGCAATGAAAAAAAATGCCAAAGGCACCAAGGAAGACATTGGAGAGAAATGTTTGGAGAATCCAGACAATACAGACAATGAAAATTTGAATGGACCTGACGATGACTGTCCATTATCTGCAATTAAAAACTTTGATCAACCCAAACCGAGAGGGAAAGTAGGAAGACCCCGTAAACAGCCAGCCCCTGGAAGGCCAGTAGGAAGACCTCCAAAGAAGTCAGAGAAATCTTCTTGTCAAGGAAAAGGTAAGCAATTAACATTATGTTCATTATTTAACTTTTTCACCACATTAGAAGTTTCGGTTTCGGCAGAAAAACTGAAACTTTTTTGGACATGTTAAAAATCGATTATTTACTGTTATTTGATTTATTTTTTACACTTATTCAGACAGTTAACACGTGTGAAATTAAATAAATAAAAAACAATGTATGTATAGGCCACTTGCATCACATTTAAAAAAAAAAATCCGGTTTAGGCAAATATTCTAAGACGTTCTGTATATTTTTTTTTTAATCGTATTTTTGAAACCCTGGCGATTTTTTGAAAAGTTCAATCTGAAAAATCAGACCATTTTTTATAAACCGGAAAGACGGGACATAATTTTATTGGTGCGAAGAAACGATAATAGAGAACTCCAGTCCAATATTTTAAATTTTTTTTAATGAATAAAGACCCTCAAACTTAAATAACTGCACTTTTATTTTTATTTTTATAGTTGGTTTTAATATTTAAAATAATTGTCAAAGTTTTAATTTTTCAAGACCCCACGAAAAGCACCGTATCTATGGTGGATTGTGTGACGTCTTCACCCACCGATAGTTTATTCACTTTCAAGTTGTTATTTTGAAATTGAATGAAAAATCAATGGCGGAATGCTTTGGGATGACTTTTAGGTGTGAGGTGTGTTTTTTATTCAAGATTAACTGCTTTTAAATATAGAAAAACATTGGTAAAATGTCCACATTTCACCGGTACTGTTATTGTATTTTAACAAAGTGCAATATAAAAACAATAAATCATCTTTTTCATTGCAAATACAAGTGACATCGTAAGCCTCGAATTTTGTGTTCAGGCGTGACTGTTCATTGTTTTATGTATAACACATACAGAAACACTGGTATTTATAATATACTGATCATGACGATTGTGTAATAACTTGTATAAAATGCCCTTGATACTAAAAACAATTCGAAAATATGACTGATGCATCGTAAACCAAATGTCAAATATGACATATGACCTATTTATGACTACTTAACCTCAAATATAGCCCTTTTCCGTCATAATTTTAATTGTTGAGAGCCTAAATATTGTTTCCAATAAACACAATAACTATTATTTATCTAAATCTCTTTAACAGTATGAAAATAACCAAAAAACACGAAATGTTGAATGGCGTGCGTGTCTTTCGTGGCGTAAGGCGTAAGATTTCAAATGTCAATACATCTTGATACACTTCAGTGAATTGGTTAGCAGGTTAACAGTGACGTCACCGTTAACCATTTCAGTAATGCCAACTTGACTGTGTTTTGAGGAGAGGTTTAACAATGCACATTTTAATAATTTTTTAAAAACTCTGCGTTTAATATTATGAAATAAAACTTATATATTCAGAATCAGCGTTTGTTGGTCTACATGGACATATTTTTTTTAAAGCCATAAGATTTTTCACTGGAGTTCCTTAATACATAGCCGAAAATCATTTAAAAAAAAATATGTTTTCCACAAGAAAGGGCACAGGAGAATAACGAGGCACAGCAAAAATATTACATCTCATAAATATTTTTTTCCCTGATCCATCTTATTGGTAATAAATCATTATAATGTTCAACGTCTATATTACTAAATCCAATGTAATATACTTGTACTTGCAAATTATAATGATAATAGGATATTATAAAATTTGATTTTGTTAAAATCATCACCACTACCATTATACCTCTAAAACACGTACAGACATCGTAAAATGTATGGGATTCTCTTCATAACATCTGTCAAAAAGACAAACCAAATGATAAGTTCGCAGAGAACAAACAATAAATCTAGTGAACATTATATATGTCAAATTCAAAAATTCGCCTGAAATCAAAGTGTTGCCATATAAAAAAAATAAATCAGTGGGGAATTTTACAAAATTAATAGGATCATTTTCGAAGACGGGACATTTTCATGTAGTGATGTCACGGGCCCAAATAATGGATTTATTTATTTAAAAATTAAAACTGTACATTTCTAAAAATTTTTACTAACATTTTCGTAATCTTAGTAAAAAAATTTATCCACACGATTTTTTCCAAGTCGTTATGAAATCCATGCAAGTGGCCTATTGGTATGTGAAAAAAATTATCTTTTTTATATTACTTCTATAAAACAAACAAAATTTATAAAAAAAATAGCAAAACATGTTAATTACTTCTTGGAACTTCTTGTTCGTGTCTTGTATATCACCCGCCATTATCAGCAAAATACTCGATTAATGAGGTCCTTCCTTTTAAGTGTTGATTATTGACAAATGTTTGTTCCAAGAAGTAATTAACATGTTTGTTAATTTTGATTTGTTTTATAGCAGTAATGTCAAATATTTTTTTTTTTTACATACTTCAATTATTGTTTTTCATTTAATACGTACAAAAAGAATTTTGTGATTGTAAACGCAATAAAAATTAAAATACTGTATTAATAAGGTCCTTCGTTTATAATGTAAGTGTTGATTATTGACAAATTTTTGTTCCAAGAAGTAGATAACATGTTTTGTTATATTTGGAAAGGAAAAATTCAAAGAAGAGACGCCGCAAAAGAAACAGAAATGGATGACAGACGAAATACTAAACCTCATGGAAGTAAGAAGAAAATACAAAAATCGAGACATGGAAGAATACAAAAGAACCCAAACAGAAATTCGAAGTAAAATTAGGCAAGCAAAAGCTGATTGGCATATTCAACAGTGTGCTATAATTGAAACCCACAATGATAAACATGATATTTTCCAAGTGCACAAGAAAATCAAAGAATTGACTGGAATAAATCGTAAAACCGACATAGGGCAACTGGAGGACCGAGATGGAAAACTTCTAACCGATATTAACGAAAAACTAAAAAGATGGAAAGACTACATCTCAAAACTCTTCAATGATAATAGAAGCGCAGAATATGATATGGGAAATATAACAACAGGCCCACCAATCACAACAAATGAGGTAGAACACGCAATTCGTCTCTCTAAAACTGGGAAAGCAGCGGGCCCAGATGGAATACAGGCTGAAATCCTTAAACTTATAGGAAATAAAGGGATCCTAGTATTGACGAGTCTCTTTAACTCAATATATAATACAGGAATTATTCCACTAGATTGGCTTCGATCCACTTTTGTTACTCTCCCTAAGAAAGCAAAAGCAAGAAAATGTAGTGACCACCGCACAATTAGTTTAATGAGCCACTTATTAAAGATATTTTTGCGAATTATACATGGACGCGTATATCGCAAAGTGGAAGAAAAGATAGGTGTCACACAATTTGGCTTTCGAAATGGGTTGGGTACTCGGGAAGCGTTATTTAGTATTCAAGTACTAATCCAAAGATGTAGAGATGTGAATTCAAATGTACATGCATGCTTCATTGACTTCCTTAAAGCATTTGATAGAGTTAGACATGACAAAATGATTCAAATTCTGAAAACCTCCGGGATAGACGATAAAGATATAAGGATAATTGGTAATCTTTATTGGAACCAGAAAGGAGCAGTAAGAGTAGAGCAATGTCTAACAGACGAAGTAGAAATAAAGAGAGGCGTGCGACAGGGTTGTATTCTTTCACCTATGCTCTTCAACTTATATTCAGAAGAAATATTCAATGAAGCTCTGCAAGAGGCTACTTAAGGACTTGTTATAAATGGGAAGATTCTGAACAACCTGCGTTATGCAGATGATACAGTACTTCTATCAAGTAACATTGAGGATTTACAACTTTTGCTGAATCAAGTAGTGAAGACTTGTGAGAATTTTGGGCTGGAACTGAATATAAATAAGACAAAATACATGCTCATAAGCAAAAATAATGCATTGGATGAAAATCTTTATATTTCTGGAACAAAACTAGAGAAGGTACAGAGTATTGTATACTTGGGCTGCAATGTAAATGATAGATGGGATCCTTCAGTTGAAATCAAATGCCGCATTGAGCAAGCTCGTGCAACCTTTATCCGCATAAAAAAAATGTTCTGCAGTCATGATCTCAACCTTGGATTACGAATGCGAATGGTCAGATGCTACGTGTTTTCGATATTATTTTACGGAATGGAAGCATGGACGCTTACTGAAGAACTTATTAGGCGACTTGAGGCATTCGAGATGTGGATCTACAGAAGAATACTTAAAATAAGCTGGATGGACAGGGTTACAAACAAAGATGTTATGGTTCGGATGAATAAAGAAAAGGAAGTAATTAAAACTATAAAAATCCGAAAACTTCAATATCTTGGACATGTGATGAGACATCCAGAGAAGTATGAGATCCTGCATCTCATAATGCAGGGAAAGATTGCCGGAAGACGGGGCCCTGGAAGAAGGAGAACCTCATGGTTGAAAAACCTGAGACAGTGGTATGGCCAGCCTACCGTGGAGCTGTTCCGGGCTGCAGTAAACAAAGTCCGCATAGCCAACATGATAGCCAACGTCCGTTGAACGGATAGGGCACAAGAAGAAGAAGAAGTTATATTTTATAAATTTTGTTTGTTTTAAGGCGGGTCCAGAGCTCAAACATTTGCCGTGACAGTCCTTCAAACATCACATCAAAATTTTTTGTTTTCCGTCTCTTCCGTTTGTTGAAACTTGGTTCAAAGATTGGGGTGAAGTTCGCATGGTTCACACAATTTGACAAGTGGTCTGAGGTACGAACCTGTCCACGCGTACGCAATTAACACTTGACGTTTGACTTTTTTAGCGTTTATATCAAAGTTAAAATGCATTCTGATGACAAAAGAGATGCATCAGGGAGAAAACACAGATATTTTAATAGATATTTATCAGGAAAGATTTCCGACTAATATCGATTATTGCACGACCTAAAGTTACTATTAAAAATTTGAGTGCGTAAATAATTACGTAGCATCAAAAATAGAATACAGATTTGAATTGGTCAATTTCTCCCGTCTCTCTGAAACCGATTTATAAGTTAATGGACTTTATTTACAAGTGAGTTCACAAAAGAAATAATCAAGCATTACGCCAGTGTTTATTTACAATTTAAAATCATAATTATTAGGTCCGCCCAGTTGACATAATATCAAAAAACTTAAAGTTTGAGGTTTATCGTTTACATAAATGTTAAAATGCATTCGATGAAGAAAATATGCTACATCAGGAAGAAAACACAGATATTTATTTATCAGGAAAGATTTCCGACTAATATTGATTATTGCAGGACCTAAATTTGCCTTTTAAAAAATTCCAGTGCGTATATATTTACGTAGGTGTCAAAAACAGAATAATTATATTAATATTTATATTATATTGTAATTTTATTATCAAATATATGTATTATATTATGTGTGTCATTGCTTATCCAGAATATATAATGTGAGATATCAGCCTTATTTCCCGCCAGCGTCGGTCATATCCATTGCTTTATCTTGAATTTCCCGCCATTCTTCTGCAACTCCCTTCAGCTGTCAATTGGTTTTTGGAATGTGACAGGATGTTCGGGGCTTGCTCCACTCCTGTCGCGGGTTGGCCCGGCCGGCATCGCAATGCCGCCGTGATCGACCCATTTATATCCATACTAAACGATAAATTAAGCTGAATGTATTGTCTTACGTAATTACCTGATTTATGGATCAATTGTAGACACATTTAACCATTTTTCCACCTTTGGAATTTATGTAATCGATTTTTGAATGAAATATGACCATCGGCGATGTCATATTAAAATACTCAAATTACAAATACGAAATCATGACATTCATGTTCGTTTGATAATCGTTTGACGCAATTTGATGTAGTTAGACCTATCTATAATTCAGCTTTATTTATAAAAGTTTGGTCCTGCTTTTGACAGTTTCAAGCATGTTTCAAACTCGGGCGAGTGGGCCAATGTCCGCTATGCATCTGCTTTAAAGGAATATTTGGCTGATCCAGGCTTCAAGGAGCTGGAGGTAAACTGCGAGGTGCTGGCATTTGTCACCGCCTCACCAATATTTACGGCCATGGAAAAGATGCTGGCATTGCATGCCTCATTGAAGCAGAGAGTGCTTTCAAGAGGCTTTCCAAAAAACTTATCAAATGGGAAAGTAGTTCAGAAGGTTCCCTGTCAGGTCTTTACAGGAACAATGGACAGCTGTAAGATTGGAGTGGAACGGAGGCTCTTCAGCAGAATTCCTCCTTCTACCACTCATCCTTTTGGGGAAGAAGCACTTTCTGCCCAGTTGCAGAAACTAGGTGGTGTAACAAAGTGCTTTAGTCCAGTGCGCCTACCTCAGGGTAGCCACTCGGCGCACAACTGCCCTTCATCTAAGGAGGTTGTTGCCTTTCCCCCAAGCAGACATCAAAGGAAAAGATGGCATTTCCCTTGTTTCCCTGGCGGGCAGACCACGGGTGAAACCCACAATATTCCTCCCGTATGGGGGGTAAGGGGAGGGAACAGAAGCGTGGCGCGAGGGGGCAGACCTCTCGTGGCCGCTTCAACAGGTGACTATCAACCATTTCGGGCGGGTCAACTACACTACAGGATTATTGGAGAGAATGGCAGGCCTTAGATGTCCCAGAGACCATCTTACATATGATAAGAGGATACCGCATACCATTCATCCAAGAGCCCTAGTTGATAAGTCCAAGCCAAGCTTCCGCAAGGAGGTTCAAAACGAAAGTAATCCCGGAAATGACAATGATGAGAGATGGTACATGGAAAGAGCTGACGACAATGCCACCTTCCACAACACTTTTTTTGGTTCAAACGAGCGAAGGCTCGAAACAGTCGATCTTCAATTTAAAAGCTATCACAAATTGGATTGCAGAAATCCTGCGTAGACAGGCTATCAGGATCATTGTGTACCTAGACGACTTTCTCCTGGCTCATCAGACCAGAGAGATCCTCAGTCAAACTTGAGAAGCTCTTTAATTGTTAGAGTGGTTAGGTTGGTCGGTAAATTTCCAAAAGTGTGTCCGTCAGCCAGCACAGTCAGTGGAATATCTTGGAATTGTGTAGAACCCCCATCTGAAACAGAAGTCCTTAAACAAATACAGACGCCAAGGTCTTTGGAACTCACTTCAGAGATCCGTGACAAAAGGAAGATGGACTCTGAAAAGAGCTCAGAGTATTCTCGGAAAGTTGAATTTTGCTACCTTTGTGGTCCCCAGAGGTCGACTTCATACTCGGCTGATACAATTACAGTTAATGCTGAAGCTGACCCCTCAGCAAAAGTCTCTGATAAAGAAGGAGGTCTTGTCAGAAATGAAATGGTGGATGATCAACTTAGATCATGTTTCAACTCTTCATTTTCCCAGCCCAACACATTTCTTTCTCCTGGCTCATCAGACCAGAGAGATCCTCAGTCAAACTTGAGAAGCTCTTTAATTGTTAGAGTGGTTAGGTTGGTCGGTAAATTTCCAAAAGTGTGTCCGTCAGCCAGCACAGTCAGTGGAATATCTTGGAATTGTGTAGAACCCCCATCTGAAACAGAAGTCCTTAAACAAATACAGACGCCAAGGTCTTTGGAACTCACTTCAGAGATCCGTGACAAAAGGAAGATGGACTCTGAAAAGAGCTCAGAGTATTCTCGGAAAGTTGAATTTTGCTACCTTTGTGGTCCCCAGAGGTCGACTTCATACTCGGCTGATACAATTACAGTTAATGCTGAAGCTGACCCCTCAGCAAAAGTCTCTGATAAAGAAGGAGGTCTTGTCAGAAATGAAATGGTGGATGATCAACTTAGATCATGTTTCAACTCTTCATTTTCCCAGCCCAACACATTCTCTGACTACGGATGCGGCAGATCACGGCCGGGAGCCCTGATCGACTATGTACCTCTGTTGGGTTGTTGGACAGACAGTTAGAGGGGGGGATATTGCAACATGAAGGAGATGACAGCAATCTTAAATGCCTTAACGTCTCTGACTCAGAATTTGAGAAGTTCAGAACAGGACAACAGGACAGTCGTAGCCTACTTGAGGAACAAGGGGGGCACCAAGTCGATGGGTCTCCTTCATCTGACATTTCAGATTCTTGCGCTTTTGGACAAGCACAGAATCTCTTTACAAGTGCAGTATTTGCCGGGACGCTACAATGGCCTCGCGGATCATCTATCCTGAGGGATGACATTACCAGAATGGCACCTTCTACCCCCAGCGGTAAGAGCTGTTTTTCACAAGTGGGGCAGTCCAGCAGTGGATCTATTCGCTCCCTCAAGGGCTCACTTCGTGGATCAGTATGTCTCGATAGATTCCCACGACAAGAGAGCAATGCTTCACAACGTGTTCAGCAGGAGTTGGAATTTCCCCTTGGCATGGATCTTTCCTCCCCCCTGCTTAATGCCACGAGTGCTGGCACATCTGAACAAGTCATCAGGGGTGTACCTGGTTGTAGCCCCAAATTGGCCAAAAGTGTTTTGGTTACCAGACCTAAAGAGAAGAGCCCTAGACCGACCTCACATAATACCCATGTTGGTCGACAACTTGATAGACTTATCGACAGGACTTCATCCTCAACAGGTCCAGAAGCTCCAACTACAGGTGTGGAAGATTAGGGGTGGAGTGAAGCTTTGAACGATTGGTCACAGCAAGAAAAAAGCTCTATTGAATGCGGGTTGGCGCAAACCTAAGCTTACAACTTATCACATGGCATGGAAGAGCTGGAAGGAATGGTGCGCCATTAATAATACATGTCCTAATAATCCTTCGGGATCTCAGCTGGCACGGTTTTTTAGCATACCTAAGAGTGAGGAAAGGCTTGGATCCCAATACTATAGCACTTCACAAGTCTTCAGTAGTGTCGGTTTTGTATGACCCCATAGGTGATTTGAGGATAAGTAATCATCCCTTGGTCAAGCAAGTGATGAGAGGTATAGGAAATTCTGCAAATAAGAAGCTTAGAGCATTTATTTGGGATCCAGGACACTTGGTGTCTTAGCTTTGTAAGAATCCTTCAAATGACCTGACTCTTTTCGAAGCATCTCGTAGATGTTCTGCTAATTTACTTCTGGCATCAGGAAGACAAGTACAGGATCTGACCTAACTACATGCATCTTCTGATAATCTTGTTGACAATGATGATCACATTGTATTATGGCCAAATTTTTTGGTTCTAAGAAGGACACCTCTACACATAGACAGTCTGGTTGGAAGCTTTACAAAGCAGAGGATCGTAATATAGATTCCATATTCTGGTTGAGAAAACTTATGTCTTTGGGTGAGAACAGAAGACATGAAGCTGGTGCTGAATGTCTGTTTATTTCCACGTTGGGGCCTGCAAGGCCAGCCTCGAGAACTGCTATTGGTGGATGGATTAAAACAATTTTGAAGGATGCTGGGATTGATGCCTCTCCTGGGAGTTTGAGATCAGCTGCAGCTTCAAGAAGTTGGCTGGAAGAGTGTCCTATAGACACCATTTTGGAAAGAGGAAGCTGGAGTTCAGAAAACACATTCAAGAAATATTATAGACAAATCAGAGGTCTCAATGTTGAGGTGCTGAATCCCCCCATTCACTCTCAGTCTTTGACCAAGTTATTGCAAGCAATACAGTAATAGTCACAATTTTGGCTTTAGAATTGTCACCAAGCGATAACAAACACTTCTCACATTATATATTCTGGATAAGCAACGACACAAATAATGTTGGAGTTTTACCTACCATTAAAACTCTTATTATTTTGTCTTGCTTATCCAGAATATATTTAAGCTCTGCTTGGTGAGTCCAAATTAAATTAACACGGCATCTCAAGATGCCAACTGCACGGCGACAATTGACAGCTGAAGGGAGTTGCAGAAGAATGGCGGGAAATTCAAGATAAAGCAATGGATATGACTGACGCTGGCGGGAAATAAGGCTGATATCTCACATTATATATTCTGGATAAGCAAGACAACATAATAAGAGTTTTAATGGTAGGTAAAACTCCAACATTATATTTAGGTAAAATAATATTTTAAACTCGTGATTACGCTCGCTCATTGCACATAAGCACAAAAAGCCGTTCCGTTTATTCTACATACACGACCGCATCGCGAGGCTCTTGTCAAAAAATGAATTATTCTCTTCCACCAGCCCCCGCCTGCCTTCACCGCTTCACCCGGGATGGAATGTTTTCTGTCAAACATGGGAAGCTCGAAACAACAAAAATTGACAATATTTATGATGTTAATGATAAACATTGGATGTTGTTATGGGACTGTCAAGGCAAATGTTAAACTTATGGACCCCGCTGTAACAGACGTATCAGCGTCTTTACAAGACTGTAAAAAAGTACCGGGTCTCGTGCACGCCTTCCAGAGGTTCACGCTGATGATGATGATGTGAGCTGGCTGGCCTCCCTACATCCAGTGGTAATAGTCCTGGATGCGCCTAGTTCCTGCCTGAGCGGTGCCTTGGCAGTGCCCAGAGTTAGGGCTGACTGCAGCGGTAGGCACCAGGTACTCCTTCAGGCAGAACTTCAGCAGGAGGCAGCAGGTGGAAGACTTCCAAAGGTAGGTGGTAGGAAACTTCCGAAGAATAAAGACAAGTTTGTTGTAGAGATGTGAACAGGAACTGAACTTGAACTTGAACTGATTTATTATGAGAAATGTGGGTCCTTTTATACCCAAATTTGGGGTAAAAGGTGCCCACGTGGTACATTTTTGTGGTGGGAGGTTAAACCTTGCCCGTATGTATAAATAGGGCGGCGTTTCCGTCACACCTTATTTTGGCGGTGCCGCTCGTAAAAGTTGTCGCTTAAAATTGCGTTTTATACATAATTATGTAGGTTACATTTATAATATATGGGTACATGTTTTAGTGTTTACATATTTGGGGGGGTAATCTTTATCCCTAGATTTTTAGTTTGGTGAGTTTAGGGTAATTTTATAGTTTATTCTAGGTTTTTTTTGTTTTGGCTAATTGTGAGAAGTTTGTATAAGGAATCTACTATTTTTCCCAGGTCCCTCGCAAGACTAGCTACTGAAACCTGTTTGTTTCACCGTCTTGCGAGATCCCTGGATTTTTAAAATGGGAAAAAACGGATTTGGTAAGGAATTTTTCTAAGTCCTTTGTTTGACCTGAAAAATGCCCTAGTGTTGAGAGTTTAAGGGTTAGAGGCTTAAAATCTCTTTCCCTGAATGCCCGGCAGGACTCTGGAATGAAATGTGTTGATTTCATCGTCCTGCGGGTTGTGAGAGTATAATTAAATGAGAGTATATAAAACATAGTCGGCTTCGCTCGCTTTCCTGTAGGGCCATAACCACAAGGAAGGCAAGGAAGGACAAGGAAGCCTGTTTTGCTCGTCCGCCTCCTGCAGGGCCATAACCACCGAACAAAGGAAGAACATTAAGTGAAGAAGCATATTTAAAATAATATGAGTTTAGAATGTCTCCCGGTGGCAACCTTAGCATGTAAGCATTTATTTGTCGCACCGGGGCATTGTACATAATAAAAAGGGAAATAAATGACAATATTTTACATAAATATTTCCGGCGAAAAGATCGTCGCTGGCGGCATGGTACTAACGAGCTTAGTGGCCAGAAATTTCGGAGGAAATTCCCAAGAAATGACCACTAAATGTAGAGGATGCCGCCAGTGATGACTTTTGCCGAAAAAACAAATGAGGGTATGTAACACGTCGGTTACACCCGCTTTATAGACATAATATAAAAAAAAATTTTTCACATACTTCAACTATTGTTTATTTATTTATTTAATTTAACTTGTATTAACTGTCTGAATAAGTATAAAAAATAAGCCAAATAACAGTAAACAATCAATTTTTAACATGTCTAAAAAAGTTTCGGTTTCAGCCGAAACTGAGACAGACACCGAAGTTTCGGTTTTGGTTTCGGTGGAAAGTCCTGTTTCGGTTGGACACTAGAATAATGTATGTATGTAGATCTCTTTATGACATTCATTACTTTGTTTTTAAACCAATGCATTCTTGTGAGCACATAGCGCTTGGAGCATGGATGATTTGTCCATAATGGAGAATTTACATGGGTTGATTTCTGCCCTGCTGCCTCATTGCAAGGAGGAAATCGCCTCGTGTATATAGTCTATTCGACAGGCCGCCGTGACAAAACGCACGCACCAAGCTGTCGACTTTTGCAATTTGATGACAGTTTTGTGATGATATGTCCCATGCAACGGGTGGCAAAAATGGACCCATGTAAATTCCCTATTTATTTATTTATTCTTAGTACATTTACTATTACAAAGGTATAATATATTGTCCTCCACACAGCAGCCTTACTATAAAACCCCGTGAAAATTTTATTTAATTGACAAACGGCCATGGATGTGAAAACATTACCAATTAAAAAAAAATGTTCATGAAAAGATATATATATACACTGCTTACGCACCCTGAGGGGGTAGTTTATCTGTTATATACGACTGTTGTATTTATAATTTCTGAATGAAGTTTGGAATTTTTCCAACATATTTTAAATGTCTTGTATATTTCTTATTTTTGAACATGTCGTAAAAGCATATACCTTTATAGAAACTAGATAGAATTGCCTTTTAGATTTTTGTATCTGAAATATACGATCATGTTTGAAAATTGCAGTATTTTAAGTTTCAACAAGAAAAATTTAGAAAAATTTTGGAAAATTCAAAATTTAAAAAATACTTACCTCTTTCTTTATGAATTTGGAAGAAAACTGTCACTTCACTTTTTATCTCGTTCATACAATTAAAAAGGATAAAACATTTTAAAAATAATTCCAAAAAAATAACTGAAAAAATCTTAGATTAATTTTTACGCAGTTAATATGTTGATTTCTCGAATTTGTATTTTTTATACATGCGTAGGGCTTTTACATTATTAAATAATATTACTTTTAAGGAAGTTTTATTAAATTCACGCAGAAAGGTCATTAAAAAATAAAATTTCGGAAATAACCTAAAAACTATCATTAACGAAACTAAATCATCAACAAAACAATATTTAAAGGACTAAAACTGAAAAAAAGTAACGCCAGCATTGGTAATTATGTTGAATTGCACTAATATCACAGTGAATTGATCATTTAAACGAAAATTATCTTCAAAAACATAAAATTAACTGCAAGTACAATTGAACATGTCAAAAATTGTTTTACTGCAAAGCGGCAAAGTCTATAAAACAAGATGGCCGCGGCGCCTGCACAGATCTATGTGAGATTCAAGGGGACCAACATAAAAATCATAAAATACGTGATATTTTTATTAATAAAGATGTAAAAATGCAGATCACCGCGCAAGCAACAAATATGTAGTTGACCGATCATTAAGGCGTTTTGTTATTAGTAAGGCTGTAGGAGTTCACCTGTGTTGTAGAGAACATTTTTCAGTTGTAAATTATAAATTGTGAATAGTAAAACAAAACAGTGTTCATAGTTAATACATATAAAAAAGAGAAACAATAAAAATCAAAATATAAAATTGACTTCAATTCGACAAAATTATAAATTAAAAGTTAAAAGGATTGTAGCCAGTTTCTTATGTGTTTTTGTATTCAATCATATTAGTTGTTTTATATTCTATTATGGTGTATAATTATATATTGGTACACCTATACATATTAAGAAAGTTAATGTTTGTAATAATTGTAACGCTCAGTTTCTGTTGTTTTCTAGATACCGTGACTTGTGCAGTTTGTAAACAGAAATTAAAGAAGTCCAGCTGGCCGCTACACAACTTGAATATTCATAAATATCTGAGCTGGGTAGAGGGAGAAGAACCGGTGGTATGTTTTAAATAATAATCGTTACTGAAAATTATTGCTCACTTTGTAATTTATTAAAATAGTTTGACGTGCACTGACATAGTTCAGAAGGAATAATCCCCATTTAACCACTCGGACCCGTCAACATGTTGGTTTTATAAACAATAAAAGTGATTAAAAGTATTTGTTAATTTTGATTTCAATAATTTATCATTGCGTTTATGCACCTCGGTTTTTTTGATTTTATTAACCGCTTCTGTGCCAAGAGCGAGATTTCTCGCATTCTTGGCCGTGCCCAGCAGGCCGGCCATAGAAAAATAGCGAGTTATCTCGCTATTCTTTGAGCAATATTTAATTTTTTTTTTTTAATTTTTTTTTTTTAAATTTTTTTTTTCAACATTTTTGCTAAGTCATTTAAATATCCTTTCAAGGTGTAATATGTTTTTAATTTATAAAAATAAGATTTAAAAATGACTTATTTTGATTAAAAGTTCATGGCCTGCTGTTCACAGCTACACTCATACATACTGGCATTTAAAAGGTTAAACTGTATTTTTTTTCAGGATTTTCAAAATGAAAACCTGCTCATTTCATTGGTAACAATGGCTAAGAGAAAGGGAGACCTTGTTTGTGAGAAATGCGGGGAGAAACGCGCTTCCGTTCTTGGATACATATCTCACGTCTTATATATGTGCCAAAAAACTGAAGAGGTAATACTTGTTTTATTTAAAGCTGTATTTTTATTTTATGAATATTGTAGTCAGCGCCTTGACCTTAACCCCGGTTCTATCATAATTTAGCGCCCCTGTGAGGTAAAAAACTTAAAAAATTTACTTATAATTTTGTTAAATTTTGGTAAAAAAAACTCCCTTCTTCCCTGGAACTATCTACAAATTTCTCCGTATACCTGGGAAGTAATAATCCCTTAGATTAGAAAAACTGATCTATTTAAAAATCATAAATATCACAAAACTAGGGCAATAAATTATTTTTATTATTAAGGTTGTCGAGGGAGCACATTCTTTATAAGTTCATTCGGCAGCACTCGGTAAATGCCCGAAGTAGCTTCGTAAATACCAGATATATTGGTCGCTAATACGTCAGTTATTTAACGGTTTTTTATTGTGCTAATTATGCGTCCAGGGGTAAAGTGTAATAACTTCGGAAGGTGATTCTACATGATGACACAAGTAAAAAAGATAAATTACTTTTTCGAAATTTGATTGATTTTTTCCATACAAAAATATTGTTGTTCCGTACAAAAGATTTTTTTTCCATACAAACAATTAAACCGTTTTACCTGAAAACTATCAATATGTTAAAATTTCGAAAAAGCTTATTTATTGTTTAACTTTTATTATCATGTAGAATCCCCTCCAAAAGTTTCTGCTAACTGGAAATACACCTAATGGTGTCGTTGATATGGTATTCTTTTGGCAACATTTAAGTTTTATCTAATTTGTATAAATGTACTCTCTCTTTCCGGAAATGGAGGGCGATTGAATATTCTTTGGTAAACATTTAAGTGTTTGTATAATTTGGTCTTTCTCTCAGGAAATAGATGCCTTAAAGGAGACTTGTACAATATGCTCACGGCGGGTGCTGCCGTCGGGAATGAGGGTTCATATACTCGCCCACACGCGATCTTCGATAAAGGCAGAGAAGCCGCCTCCGGTTCAACTGCCCGTGGAAGATGAAACAGGCGCCAGAAGAAAAAGGAAGGCGGCCGAAAAGTTAGTACACACATTTAAAATAATGTGAAAGTTCAATGATACTAATCCCTCCATACAGCACCCCCAAAGATGACAAAGAAGGAAATTATTTTCCTCATGGCCTCCTTTGTGTAGTTAATGTAAAAAACATAATTTTCTGAATTGTTTACACATTTAGCTTTATTATAGTAGTCCCAGGCAGAGCTCGTATGTATGTCATCATAAAGCATTCCGATGGGACGTATGTCATTTCTTGCCTCTTATAACTTTGATGGGTGGCAGTGACCATTCTTTTATAATTAATGGGTCCTTTACAATAGGATATATTTACATATATTGAAGTCATATGGTATTAATAAGTACCTACACCGTTGATTAAGATGCATCAAATTTTATGTGTTTCCGAACATTAACCAGTTAAGGTGTATTTGTGCTTTACAATAAAATCTACATATGTAAATGGAATATTTCAATGTATCCGAAAACTGAAAATTGTTTTTGAAAGGTGATGAAATACACTTTAAAATTTTATTATCCGATAATAAACACATAATTTTAGAAAATTTTAATTCTGAGTGCAAACATAAAAATATTCTAAAAATGGTTCTCTTCAATTTTTCATCTAAACCCTGAAATTAAATTACTGATGACAATACATTTTGTTGGATAAATAATGTATTAAAAAACATTATTGTTAACTCTTTTTTTTATAATTCATAATTGTCAGAAAATACAAAATATTTATACAGTGTTTGTCAAAAATTGCAATTGGAAGTTACACATTTTTATTTCATATTTAACTTGACGATATTGACGAAAATATCACTGTTCAGCTGTATATTCCGGACCCGCAATGAAGCTGGTTTTCATATGAGCTGTTCGCAATAGTGAATAAATTGACTCTTAGAGTCGTTTGTTCGCAAAACCGATCAAATTAGCCTGCGGAGTAAAATAACATTTTCAGAATTATTAACCTTTTAAAGACTTTGTCGTTAAAGAATTTGCGATACCCGTGGACAGGTATTTCAAATTCTCACACTTATGCGTCATGTATAGATAACGCTCGTCTTTTAGGCACGTTATCGGTTGGCATGTATACATGACGCTCGTTTAAAAAGGGTTAAAGAAAAAAGAGAACATAATATTTTTCAAGTGTTCTAAAAATTTCAATATACGAAACTGGGTGGTCACATTACCATTTCTTTACATTTGCACTTGACATTTGCATTCAGTGTTACAAATCTAGAAATAAGTTGTCCCGGACATCCGGAATCGTTATATTTTTTACAGTCACACTAATCACACATTAATGAATAAATGTGTGATTAGTGTTAAATTTCTAACTCATCCTTTGCGAATTTTACTACCACATTCGTTTTTATGAATTAAAGATTTTTTTATATTTTTGGTTACTTTTATAACTGGCAATACCATAAAAGTTATAAAATTCGAGCATCGTCTTTTCGTTTTCATAAAAGACGTGTGAGAAGTAAGGGTCGATCGAGTTCTTGGTCTTGGTCTCGGTCTCGGCATTCTCGGCTACAAATTCTACTGAGAACTCTGTCTCGGTTCCTGGCAAAAAATCGCCGAGATTCTGGGCCATAACCGAGACCGTTGTAAGTGGGTACGGTATAGGATAATGGGATTCAAATCTACCGCGCGCGTTCACATTCGTCACTTGGTGGCAGTGTGTGTCACGACGGCATGTGCTTCTACTGCATCTTCAGCTAGCTCATCAAACATGGCTGCAACAGATGAATCCAACTTATGGGCAGCTCATGATTTCATAGACTTGGGAGATGAGCCAATGACCAGTGACGAAAGCAGTTCAAGTGCTGTGATAGAAATAGCGCTTGATAGCTTTTTTAGAGAACCAAGACTCCAAGCATATGCAAATATTTTTGCGTATTGGTATTCGTCACCATATCAAGTACTTAGGCCTGCAGCAAAAAAGTTTTTATCAGCACCGCCTAATAGTGTAGCAAGTGAACAGCTCTTTAGCAGAGCTGGTCAATTATACAACATAAGGCGACAGTCTTTGAAGGGTGAAAATGCAGAAAAATTGCTTTTTATGTGCTACAACAGCATGTTGTACAATTTTGATTATTAAAACTATTTAAAACAAATTATTATTACATTCTTAAATATACTATATTATGCAAAAATAACGTATTTTTTAATTTAAATTTATTTTTAATTTATTCTCGGTCTCGGCCGAGAACGAAAAACCTGTCTCGGTCGACTCTTAGTGAGAAGTAAGATTTTTATGAGAGCATTTTATGACTTTCGTCGATTATGCTCATGCAATCTCTCTGGGAATACTATAGACCCGTACAACTTATTTATTTCTTACTGTTTCCAATTTCAGGGCTGGACATACATTTAAAAAGTTGAAAAAGTCTGAACAACCACAAAGAGACCTTGTAAGTAATTATATTATTTGGTAGAAAATCTATTTGTTCTTCAGTTTGCAAAAACTGCGAGTTCTGGAAGCGGATTTCTGTTCTTTATCCTTGGCTAGGGATGTATCCTTAGTGCACCTATCCCATCGTCTTGGCTTTGGTTAGACTGGATATCTTAGACAGACGGCCATCTCACTCTCTGTGGTTTGTGCCAAGGCTGAAATGAAGGGGATGGGTATATTGGGGACTTTCCTTAGCTAAGGATGGAGAACTAGAATCCGCCTCCTGATATCATGAATTTTGCTATGATATGAGCTGTGGAGTTCTGAAATATTAGTTAATGTCAAAGTATTTTTATTCAAGTTTATTTAGGAAACATACAGTTACATATATAAATTTATTTTACATTTAATCGTGAATGTAATGTAAACCAGTTAAGTTGCTTTTATAATAATTTTTATTATGGTTGCAGATTAGAAAACAAGTAAATATTAAAAGTTATACAAGTAAAAAATGGATACAAAATAAATAAACAATGAAGTAATAATTGTTCTGAATTAAGTACATCGCAAGATTAGTTTCATTTTAAATGTTTCAAGGGTTATCAATATCTCATTTTAGGTTATTAGCCGTGTTGCGCTCCCTCCTTCTTGAGCCAATTTTTGGGGCAGCCTTGCAGTGTCCATCATCAGGCAGGCGTCCTGCCCACTGAACTTTTAAGTCTGCTTACTTACTTACTTTGTTATTATTGCATATTTCAGAAAGAATTGTACAAGAAACCTTGGTTTGGGCGGGCTACAGGCAACGTGTTGTGCATATGGAAGAAGCAGGTGGGCGGGGGTGGGCTGGCCACGTGCATGCGCTGCAAGCACCAGGAGCCCAGCCTGGAGGCCATCAACAAGCATTACATCTCCACGTGTCCTCTTGTTCCAGAAAAGGTATGTCACAACCATTTGGGATATCGATCGTAAAGTTAATTAGTCAGACATCTTCAAATACTAATGATGAAAGAGGAAAACAATATTCTAATGCTCACCATAAATAAAATATTATTTACAAGTGTCTGTTCTACATATTAAATATGCTATAAAATAACACATACACGTATAACGGTCCGGTACATAAGTATGACATTTTGAAATATCCTACTAATGACCCAGAAAACATCAACATTTTGTTTAATTCTCTACAAGTTTTTCTGCATTATAATTGTATTGTACATACCAGAAAGAGGGTACACTTTAACATGCAACTGCACACTCAACTCCTCTGTGTTTCCTCCCTCCTACAACATGGGTCTCTTTAATTCCCAGGTTAACTCCTTCCTTTCCTCAAAAAGATCCCCCACACAGCATCCACAAAGGTGGCACAGGCCCTGAGGAAATTATTTTCCACAGGGATTCCTGTGTGGAGTTAATGTAAAAAAAAACTCAAATTTCGATTTTTCAGAGATGTTTGACTAATCAACTGGACGATTGATGTGTTTACACTTAGTAACATCAATACAGTGAAATCTTCATGTAGTGTTACCCTGATATATATTTCTGGTCCCTGAAAAAATCTTAGAAGATAGTTTTAATGTATGTATGTAGTTACAATTTTTGTTTTAGTATGAATTTACCATTACTTTTGTTAGCTTGCTTCTACGAGTTTACCTGAAAATTGGGATAAAAAAGAACTTGCCTTGATAAATACAGTTTAATTGAGGCTTGGTTAATTATTTGTGGATATGTCGCGGCCTGTCCCAAAACAAAACAAAAAGGCGTAAATCTAAGACAAATCTCCATTTGTGAAAGTGTCACGAGTGACTGAAGTTATGAGTAAATTGGTGTCATTCAAATTGACACACATTTAAAAAATTCTTATTGACTTTTTTTTTTCAGGTGTACAAATGTTTGTGCTGCGTATTCAAATGTATGACGGAGGCAGAAGTTGTTGAACACATAAAGGAGAAGCACCCTGATGAAATCATAGTAAAGATCGAAGAGTCCTCTGACTCTGAAGAAGATCACAATGATGAAGACAATGTTCCTGATCCCGATTCCAGCTCTGACGAAGATGAATATGAAACCGACAGTGAAGAAAAACTGTTTGTCCGACCCGGTAGAAAAAGTAAGTACTTCGTATTTAGTCAATATAATATATTATGTACATTAGGGTGTCCCAGGCTATAAGAATGAAATTTTTTTTTTCGAATTTCAAAACGCATTACCCTCTTTTCTTTTTCATTTGACTCCAAAAACTTAAATTTTAAATATTATTGATATTTAAATATTACGATAACCCGTGCCGACTTGACGTCAAAGTTTAAGTTGAAAAGTTAGTATGGAGCTGTAGGGAAAATGTAGAGTTTGTGATGAATTGCATTGATCAACAGTGAAAATTAGGAAATATCGTAGCTTCCCACTTTAATTTAAAAAGAAAATATCAATTACTTATAAAACGGACACGTCTACGACATCTATCGGATTAGAGTAAAGTGAATTCATATTTACGGTAGGGATCTATAATTAGACAAGGTGAGACGAGTATTGATAAAAAAATCACAGATGGTATCGACAAATAATCAAAGACAGGGACTCCCCATATACTTTGGGCCGTGATATATTGACAGCCAATTGAATTGCAGCAAAAGCGATTAAAAACCAATTCAGCCTATCAACGGGAAGAGGGCCGAACCCATTTTTAGAACAAAGGAACGACCTTTGGACTTAGCAATTAGGGATGTAATTAATGAGTTTGACGTTCCCACCAAACCGAGAGGTGAATAAACTCCATGGGAAGAAATAATCTGTTCAGGGACAAAAGTACGGTGACCCCAAGAAATGTTATCATTAACCGGTACGTTCCAGGGATCAGAAACCCTAGTTCTCGAACGCATTAAAGCATATAAGGTGCGGAAAAAAGGATACACGTAAACACGATGCAAAAGTTTAAGTGAAAGATTGCAAAGCAAGTGACGAAAACGTATTGTAAGATGTTAGGGAGATTTCCATCTATAATACGATTGTTTGTGACGACCGGAGATGATCGATTCGAGGGAAAACGTGCTAAAGGAAATGGAAATGTTGAAAAAACAATGGAAAATTATTGTTATCAATTTTAGACGGAGCTAGGATATTACGATGAAAGATTTAGGGAGGAAACGTCAAAAAAAAATGAGAGTTTTAAAGAATAGGCGAGGGTACATTTCAGATGTCTAGAGCAGTAACAAGTGTTAGAGAAGAAGATAGAGTGCAGTACGGAGGGGAGTGGAAAATGCTGAAAACATTGCGATAGAAAAACTCAGGAAAAGGAGTCATTTTACGTAATTAAAATGGAGGTTATAGAGTAACATAGTACGCGATTGCAGATAAAAAAATGAGGCATTACAATGGTTGTCGATTTCAGATGTATTTTGTTGTGATAAACAAGGAATATTCGAACATGAAAATTGTTTAGATAAGGACGATTAGCCGTTAAAAAGGTAATAAAAATTATCATGGGTCTTATGAAATATTTATATTAAAGAATTCTCATAAAAGTTAACGACACTGAAATAAAAAAGGATTTATTGCCAGGTGGGTACAGGAACTAATGTATACAACTGTCAAGACATATGGTTTATGGGATTTTTCGTAAGAACGGGACAAAATTTGTAAGGCGTTCTCTATGAAGCAATAAAAATGACAGGAATTTAAGGGCCGAAGTGGGGGTATCTCCTATAAAGATGTTAAAAATGATATATTTATTAATAACAAATAGAAAATGAAATTTTCCAAGAGGCAGCAAACATCAAAAAACGATATGGTTATATCAGGGAAGTACGGGGAAGTGAGGGGAAAGGAGATACGACAGAGAAAAACAAAGGAAATCTTAGATTAACAGTGAATAAAATAAATACGGCTTGAAATATAAAAATCTATAGAGATATGAACAATAGCGTAAGAATAAATAAGGAAATTCATGGAAAGAGTGTCGTGAATAAAAGAAAATTCGAGAAAGAATGGAAAATTCAAATATACGACGTAAATAGAGAAAATTCGGTTTTAAATGGAAAGGTTCATATAGAATACAGAAAAACTCGTGGAAAAATAATAAAATAAAAATGAACAATTTGCGAGAAAGACTTCGACATGAAGATATCTCTGATAGGCGAATTTGGGGACAGATTTGGAACATATGGTAGATGCCGTACGCACGGACATGTTACGAAATATATGAAAATAGAACTTTAAAATTATTAAATTCAAGCTAATTTTGTATGAACAACAGGACAAAGGAAGTTGGGCCATTAAACATGGATCTTACTAAATCCGGATCTTGTAAGTATGGAAGTACGAGACAGAATTTAATGTATCAAACGCAAAACGTACAAAGAGACCGCATTCGACAATAATGGGGAGGTTTCAAGAAATTACGAGTTGATAGTAATTAGATTGGTTTATTATAGGAGATTCAGATACGATCTTTTGGACCTGAGAGGGGTATAAAAGTCTAGACAAATGCCAGTTGAGGACAGTCTACGGTCGTGGTCGAAAAGTTTGTAACTTCGAGGAACGTGACGAAACGGTGGGTGATTTAAATTTGAAAAATTCTAAGTGATAATTATTTTGATACTTAGAAAAATTTCACATTCTAGTCAGTGATATACAAAAAAAATACTTTGCAGTTAGAGTCAGTGAAAAATAAAAATTAAAGCCAACGCATTAATTACTTGTGAAAAATAAAAGTGCTCGTGATAAATACAATTTGTTTTAGTGGAAAATTCGGATTTTATAATCACCTAATATCGTAATTTTAAACTTAGAAATTTCGCGTTTAATATTAGTGCAATAAATAACTGAAGTGATGTGATAATTTAGCGTGAAGGAGTTATAATTAAATACGTGTGTTCAATCTAAGTGAAAGTGTTCTAACAAATAATAAATAATTAAATTAATTATCTTAAATAATAATAATAAAACAAAATAATATTTTATTAATACATAAAAGTTCGGAGGGATAAAAATTTAATTTAACAACAATTTACCATCTCTAAATTAATCGTGAAGTAACTATCATTTAAAGAGTTATCTAACCAACGAGTTTTGAGATAAAATACAGTTTAGAACGATAGAGTTCATGCATCATTTTAATTAATTAGATTAAATGGAAAAAAAAAAAAAATTGAAGTCAAAAAGATTTAATTAAATTTAGGAAAATAAAAATTAATTTAGGAAAATTGCAGCAAGGTTACCGTGTATTTCCCGGTCGGAAAAAACCTTGGTAGGGGTAAGTCTTTTCCGTTATAAAATTTTACAGATTCCAAGGAGATAGCGGAATGCAGCAAACATTGGTATTTGGATTAATTATTTGACCAAGATATTACTCTCTTAATATGTGATATGTAACTATATTAAAATATTATAAATTTAATAAGTATATTTTTATATTTATATATGTAAGTATATAAACATATATATAGGTAATTTTGTTCCCAAGAAAAATTATAATCAAAAAAAAAAAAAAAAAAAAAAAAAAAAGAAAAACACTTATATAAAAAAGAGGAAAAGGGTATCGATTCCTACCTCTGAATTCATCAATAACTATTGAAAGTAGTTATGTGTGATAAATTTACAAATCAATATTTTATATTTAATGTTATGTATGTATTAATATAATTTCAGAAAATCCAGAGCATTTGAAATAAGTTATGATATTAGAAATTATTTCAATCATAAAATTTATGTATATACATATCAATATTATAAATTATTTATTGAGACAAAGCATATATAAATGAATAAATATGTATACGTAATCGGGTATCAGACTAGACAATTGCGCTAAGTACATCATTATCAAACAAAGAAAATTTTAGAGTCATCTCACACGTCTCCGGAATGTCTAAAGTAAACATACCTCATACGCTTGAATCTAGGTCACGAGGCCGTAGAGAATGTTTACAAAGCTCAAATTGTTTACAAAATAAATCGGTCACTGGGGCACTAGTTCGAATACAGTAAAAATAAAAAAAAAAAAAAAATGACCTTGATTAGTGGATATCGTACTTAGGTATTAACTTCTAGGAACGGGATAAAATTATTATATTGCGCAATTATTAGGAGCAAAAAGAAAAAAAAAAATTTAAACACTATTTTTAATTTGAACGTAACGAGGTATCTACAGACCTAAGCAATTGAAAATTAACAGATTTATTATAGCAGTTCAAAAGGGTGTATTGAAGATTTACATGAAACAGTTGAAAAATCACGGGATAGCTTAATAAGGGGTAATGAGGATTTACATGATTCAATTGAGAATCACGGGATAGCAAGAGTTTATCAAAAGTTGAACATTGGAGGGGAGGGAAAAAAAAAAAAAAAATACAGTTCAACCAACAGAAGGCAGTGTTCGCTTCTGTAACAAGGACCATTAATCAAACCATAGAGATGGCGGATCTCTCAAACAAAACCGTCAACAAAACCAAACAAAAGCTTGGAGTTATGGCGAATCTCCAGAACACATCGCCAGATAAGATCTTAATGTACTAATATTTATTTATATTTCACACTATTCTTACGTATATATTCGGTATCAATCTGAAAATTTCGCAGAATTTGATGGGCGAGATCCGAGCTCGGGATGCGTTGCAAGTAGTTTCGTATTGCGAGTTATAAACCTTCCCAAAACGTATGTTTACATATATATCTTTTTATGTACTGTTCATTGAATGAAACGAACTCACTTACAATTAGTGCTTTAGGCCTGTCGGGTCACTCTCGTCTCATTTCTTGAACGTGGAGGGAGGATTCACGACCCGTAACTCCACACAAACCCGTGAGTATATGATTGCATATAGGACGAAACCGGTTCGCCCTAAGTAAATAGTAAACTTTGGAGGAGTAGGAATTTGGAGGTATCTGGGCTTGGGGGAAGACCTGAAGGCAGTGCATGATGGCGAAGGAAGGTCAATTGGGACGCGATAACTTAGGTATCAATCAATTGAACCGTGCCAAAAGACTGTGCGAATTTTGGGTTGACTTCTGATCACCCTGCTTACTTGATGGAGGCTGGAGCCAAATTTTGCCAGAAAAAGGGTTATTCTGAGTTCGTCAAATATGCAATTAACTAATTACATTAACCTACTAAATCCATCTTTATATGTACCTTATAGCAGCTGAATCTAAACGGAGGGGCGCCCAGCGGATACGAGATACAATCATAATCAAATTTACTAACATTTAACCATTTGAGTTATATTTAATTATCTGTTCAATTAGTCATGTGTAGTTTCGATTAGTATTGCTTATTCATGAATTCATTAGGATGTAGGGAATCATAATAAACGTCAAAGGGAAGTTAGTTCATTTAGAGAAATTACTTAAGGTTAAATTTGCAAGAGAAAGACCAATACAGTTTGAAATTCAACACTCTGTTTAGAATCAAGAGGGTTACCACAAAATTTAAAGTAATTAAAGTCCTATATCATAAATCAAAAAATTACACAACGTTTGATGGAGTTTAATTACAACCTAAATACGAAAATATCTACGTTCAAAGTCGTAAATAACGTATTTATTAGTTAAGTACATATATCGCTAGAGGTATGTAGTACAAGGGAGCTTTAAGTAGCTTTCTGTAGTTATCAGATGAAATAAGGGTCCAAATTTATAAGGGCTTGTGTGACGTAGGGGAGGAATTTTCCATCCCCACCACACATATGCAAAGCCTTAAGAATTTAAATATCGATCAGAGCCAAGAGAAAAGAAGAATATTACGACTGGTGCCAAGTGCCCAGGAGTAAATAAAATACAGACAAATATAAGAGAGTAGAAAAGACAAACATCACAACTGCACAGCCGTGACAGGAGATCAGAGTTTTACAAGTTGTTTTAGAAAAAAAAAAAAAAAAAAAAACTTTTATTGGTCAATCTATTGCAAAAAGTGAAAAAAAAAATAATAATAATAATAAGTAGGACGTTATGTTAAATGAAGTGATAATAAAAATAAAATAAAAATCAGAACAGTGCGCCGTTAAATAAACACGAAAAAAATATATAAATTAATAAATAAATATACGAAAATAAATATATAAACAATACATTTAAATATAAAAAAAAAAAAAAAGTGTTAACGAATAAACTCTACATGTTTTAAAATAATTTATAAAAGTGTCGATAAAGTTTAAATCAAGTGACCATGAATTTGTTGATTGCTTATGAGATTATAAATATCGTAACAAAGAATGTAGGTCAGATACAAGCGTAAACAGTTTATTCAAGGCAGGCCATAAATTGACAGAATAATGGTATTGACATTCCTGAATCCAGAATGTTAATGACCGTAATGTAAACAATCTGATACGAGATACCGCGGTGTTTGTAAGCATCGAAAGATTGATAACCTAAGCATCGAAAGTGATAACAAAACATCGAAAAATTTTGAAGTAGGCGACATCGGGGGTAACGCGCATCGCTTTAAGAGATTGTAGAATAAACAAACTCGAAAATGATATCAACACTCGGTTACGGAAAAAATAAACAGACTTTACAGATAAAAACGGGGGAACTTACCTACATAAAGTGACCCTTTGTTTATAGTTAATGTTGTGGGTTTGTATGTGAGGATTATCACATAAAAAGTCATAACATAAAAGATAAGGAACATAAAATAAAAATAACATAAAATATTTGATTGGGGATAGTGTCGAGTTGAGAGCTTTAATATCACAGACGAATGTTTTATAGGTATATACCTATTTAAGGGAACATTTGATCATTCGGACCAAAAAAGGAGGGGATTTGACGAAATAACATCAAGATAGGTATTGCGAACTCTAAATAGATTTTGCGAAAATATCGTAGGTATTGCGGAACTTGAAGGAATGGTTGGCATTCTAAACAATGAGTAATTATTGGTTGAACGAAAATCACGGGATATTCATTAACATTGGAGTAACAATATTCATTCCGTTTTTTGCAATTACCTACATTTAATTGAAATGAAGAGTGATGGTAGAGTTGATCTAATTTGGGTTACAATCATCATGCAAACAAATATAAATAATTGAAAATATTGTGTTTTATAGGGGGACAGGTTCCAAAAAAAAAAAAAAAAAAAATTAAATAAATTATAAATATATATAGGTATATTTATAATAAATAGTTGGTATTGAGTTAAATTCATTAAAAATTTTAAACAAAAAATGGCGGAAAAAAGGAAAGTGGATGCGACGGAATTAGAAGCTAAAGAAATACCGTTGGGAGATGAATTACGGGAGATATTTAGACGTTCAAAGAGGTCTAAGTTACGAGTCGAGGATATGATAGAAGTCGTTCAGCCAGAGGGGGAGACCGACACAAAATCGGAGGAACAGGGCGAAAATAAGCGAGAGTGTGAAGAGAGACTCACACATGGTATGTTACAGGAAAAACCCGAGGAAAAGGAACAAGAAAAGTTAACGAAGTAAAAGGAAAAATAAAAAAATAAAATAAAAAATATAGAAAAACGAGAAAATTGAAAAAAAAAATAAAATAAGTAAATAAATAGAATAAGGAAGGCAACATAATTTACATAAGGTAATTTAGGAAACTAAAATAGAGATTATAAGGTTGTCGCTTAATAAGATAAAATATAAACATTAACCGGGCGACACTCGGAAAATAAAGAAAATGGTTGGGAAACGTGGAACAAGTAGGCGAGCCCAGGCTTTAGTGACAGCAATCGGGGAAAATGTCACAACCGAGACTTCAACAATAAACATAGGAGATATAACTACAATAATTCAGGCAGCTTTGGCACCGCTCGTCAATAAGATGCAAGAACTCGAGAAACAATTGGAAATCCCAGCAACAGTGGCGGTGATAGGAGAGGATAGTGCGCCGAAAAGCGTTCTCCAAGTAGTGGAAATGTTACCACAGCAGGAACGACCATCATTCTCCGGTGGAAATCAAAATCCCATTAGTTTCCTAGAAGATTTAAAAGAATACACTAGAAAAGTGAAACGAACGGATCCATTAGTCGTCGTACGGGAAAATTTGAAAGGGGAAGCTAAATCGTGGGCAAAATTGTACAATAAACGATGGGAGACTATGTTAGATTTCGAACGAGATTTTTTAGCTACCTATTGGGGAGACATAAAGAAAAATGAAGTTCGCCGTCGTCTTGCAGAAGGGGTATATGATGCCAAGAAAAATATATCCATGCTTACTCATTTCGCAAACTATTGGGAGCTAGCGAAGGCTTTAAAGATTACTGACACATCGTTGGGCATAGTTGACGAAATTATGAGACATTATCCGAAGGAAATTCAATCGCTATGGTTTTCGGGGCAATCAGGAGATGAGATTGTCGCCGCTGAGTTTCTACGAAAACTAGATACAATGGTATGTACACCAGAAGAACGGAACATGAAGAAGAGGAGTGGGGAGGAATCCAGCAAGAAGGACAAATACCGTGACCGTTACCGCGCCATAAAAAGGAGGATACACGCAATTGAAAGTGTGGGCGAAAACGCTAGTTGCAGCAAGTGCACCGAAGTTAACAGTTCACCAAAAGAAAATTCTACAATAACTACAGCCGGGAAGGAGCTAGTGGTCGCAGTCAACTCGGGAGATAAAAGGAGATTATAGCGCTTTACATTTAGCTAGATATTACACAAGTAATAAGAAACAAAAATCAGGTTTACAATTAGTGGAAGTCAACGAATAGAGTGCGAAGTTTACAAATATTTGTAAATGTTAATAAATAAATAAACGATTGAGAAATACAAATAAAAATATGTTAGGGTACATTATAATTGGGGAGGGGGAAGAAAGAAAATTACTAAAATATTAGATTATCAGATTGCTTGCGAGGGGCGGATCGTCGTCAAGTCTTTGAGGGTGAGTGGACAAGTTCTTAATAAGCGACAATCATATTCAATTATTGAAATAGAGTAAGGCAAATAAATTCGTTAATTTTGATTTTCTAGTTGAAAAAAAAAATTTTACTTTTTTTTATGTGTTAGTGATAAAAAAAAAATTTTAAATAAAAAAAAAAAAAAAAAAAAAAAAAAAAAATGCTGGAAAATTTATATGAAACATGTATACCACTGATTGTCGGATTGGGTGAGGTCGTGCGAAAACACACATTTCACAAAAAATATTCATACTTACAAAACAAAAAACAATTAATTGCACACCAAGAGACCACCCGCTTTTCAGTTGTTCGAAAGGCCGCGAGATTGTAAACAATCTTTACTTAAATCATTGTAAGGGAGGTCTTAGTCCAATTTGGTTGGGGACCACCAAAACACGCGAGTCGAGGGGCGTGTTCCAGCAAAAAGAAATTAATTTTGAATCTATCAAAATTAAAGAAAATTTCATAAAGTAAAATCTACGCGAAAAGAAAATAAAGAATACAATGAGATTCAAATTCAAGATTGTTAACAATCCGAACAGAATGAGGAGGGGGAGATAGGAAGTAATAGGATACGGAAAAGAGATAGGGGATAACAGAATGAGGAGGGGGAGATAGGAAGTAATAGGATACGGAAAAGAGATAGGGGATAACAGAATGAGGAGGGGGGGAATAGGAAGTAATAGGATACGGAAAAAGATAGGGGATAACAAAATGATGAGGGGGAGATAGGAAGTAATATGACACGGAGTAGAGATAGGGGATAACCAAATGAGGAGGGGAAGATAGCTAGTCTAAATTTGAACACAATTTCGGTGTCTAACGAAAAAAAAAAAAAAAAAAAAAAAAAAAAAAAAAAAAAAAAAAAAAAAAAAAAAAAAAAAAAAAAAAAAAAAAAAAAAAAAAAAAAAGAAGAGGACATTAAAATAAAATACAACGTTAGCCACAGCAAATTGAGTTCAGAGGAGGGAACTGTGATGAATTGCATTGATCAACAGTGAAAATTAGGAAATATCGTAGCTTCCCACTTTAATTTAAAAAGAAAATATCAATTACTTATAAAACGGACACGTCTACGACATCTATCGGATTAGAGTAAAGTGAATTCATATTTACGGTAGGGATCTATAATTAGACAAGGTGAGACGAGTATTGATAAAAAAATCACAGATGGTATCGACAAATAATCAAAGACAGGGACTCCCCATATACTTTGGGCCGTGATATATTGACAGCCAATTGAATTGCAGCAAAAGCGATTAAAAACCAATTCAGCCTATCAACGGGAAGAGGGCCGAACCCATTTTTAGAACAAAGGAACGACCTTTGGACTTAGCAATTAGGGATGTAATTAATGAGTTTGACGTTCCCACCAAACCGAGAGGTGAATAAACTCCATGGGAAGAAATAATCTGTTCAGGGACAAAAGTACGGTGACCCCAAGAAATGTTATCATTAACCGGTACGTTCCAGGGATCAGAAACCCTAGTTCTCGAACGCATTAAAGCATATAAGGTGCGGAAAAAAGGATACACGTAAACACGATGCAAAAGTTTAAGTGAAAGATTGCAAAGCAAGTGACGAAAACGTATTGTAAGATGTTAGGGAGATTTCCATCTATAATACGATTGTTTGTGACGACCGGAGATGATCGATTCGAGGGAAAACGTGCTAAAGGAAATGGAAATGTTGAAAAAACAATGGAAAATTATTGTTATCAATTTTAGACGGAGCTAGGATATTACGATGAAAGATTTAGGGAGGAAACGTCAAAAAAAAATGAGAGTTTTAAAGAATAGGCGAGGGTACATTTCAGATGTCTAGAGCAGTAACAAGTGTTAGAGAAGAAGATAGAGTGCAGTACGGAGGGGAGTGGAAAATGCTGAAAACATTGCGATAGAAAAACTCAGGAAAAGGAGTCATTTTACGTAATTAAAATGGAGGTTATAGAGTAACATAGTACGCGATTGCAGATAAAAAAATGAGGCATTACAATGGTTGTCGATTTCAGATGTATTTTGTTGTGATAAACAAGGAATATTCGAACATGAAAATTGTTTAGATAAGGACGATTAGCCGTTAAAAAGGTAATAAAAATTATCATGGGTCTTATGAAATATTTATATTAAAGAATTCTCATAAAAGTTAACGACACTGAAATAAAAAAGGATTTATTGCCAGGTGGGTACAGGAACTAATGTATACAACTGTCAAGACATATGGTTTATGGGATTTTTCGTAAGAACGGGACAAAATTTGTAAGGCGTTCTCTATGAAGCAATAAAAATGACAGGAATTTAAGGGCCGAAGTGGGGGTATCTCCTATAAAGATGTTAAAAATGATATATTTATTAATAACAAATAGAAAATGAAATTTTCCAAGAGGCAGCAAACATCAAAAAACGATATGGTTATATCAGGGAAGTACGGGGAAGTGAGGGGAAAGGAGATACGACAGAGAAAAACAAAGGAAATCTTAGATTAACAGTGAATAAAATAAATACGGCTTGAAATATAAAAATCTATAGAGATATGAACAATAGCGTAAGAATAAATAAGGAAATTCATGGAAAGAGTGTCGTGAATAAAAGAAAATTCGAGAAAGAATGGAAAATTCAAATATACGACGTAAATAGAGAAAATTCGGTTTTAAATGGAAAGGTTCATATAGAATACAGAAAAACTCGTGGAAAAATAATAAAATAAAAATGAACAATTTGCGAGAAAGACTTCGACATGAAGATATCTCTGATAGGCGAATTTGGGGACAGATTTGGAACATATGGTAGATGCCGTACGCACGGACATGTTACGAAATATATGAAAATAGAACTTTAAAATTATTAAATTCAAGCTAATTTTGTATGAACAACAGGACAAAGGAAGTTGGGCCATTAAACATGGATCTTACTAAATCCGGATCTTGTAAGTATGGAAGTACGAGACAGAATTTAATGTATCAAACGCAAAACGTACAAAGAGACCGCATTCGACAATAATGGGGAGGTTTCAAGAAATTACGAGTTGATAGTAATTAGATTGGTTTATTATAGGAGATTCAGATACGATCTTTTGGACCTGAGAGGGGTATAAAAGTCTAGACAAATGCCAGTTGAGGACAGTCTACGGTCGTGGTCGAAAAGTTTGTAACTTCGAGGAACGTGACGAAACGGTGGGTGATTTAAATTTGAAAAATTCTAAGTGATAATTATTTTGATACTTAGAAAAATTTCACATTCTAGTCAGTGATATACAAAAAAAATACTTTGCAGTTAGAGTCAGTGAAAAATAAAAATTAAAGCCAACGCATTAATTACTTGTGAAAAATAAAAGTGCTCGTGATAAATACAATTTGTTTTAGTGGAAAATTCGGATTTTATAATCACCTAATATCGTAATTTTAAACTTAGAAATTTCGCGTTTAATATTAGTGCAATAAATAACTGAAGTGATGTGATAATTTAGCGTGAAGGAGTTATAATTAAATACGTGTGTTCAATCTAAGTGAAAGTGTTCTAACAAATAATAAATAATTAAATTAATTATCTTAAATAATAATAATAAAACAAAATAATATTTTATTAATACATAAAAGTTCGGAGGGATAAAAATTTAATTTAACAACAATTTACCATCTCTAAATTAATCGTGAAGTAACTATCATTTAAAGAGTTATCTAACCAACGAGTTTTGAGATAAAATACAGTTTAGAACGATAGAGTTCATGCATCATTTTAATTAATTAGATTAAATGGAAAAAAAAAAAAAATTGAAGTCAAAAAGATTTAATTAAATTTAGGAAAATAAAAATTAATTTAGGAAAATTGCAGCAAGGTTACCGTGTATTTCCCGGTCGGAAAAAACCTTGGTAGGGGTAAGTCTTTTCCGTTATAAAATTTTACAGATTCCAAGGAGATAGCGGAATGCAGCAAACATTGGTATTTGGATTAATTATTTGACCAAGATATTACTCTCTTAATATGTGATATGTAACTATATTAAAATATTATAAATTTAATAAGTATATTTTTATATTTATATATGTAAGTATATAAACATATATATAGGTAATTTTGTTCCCAAGAAAAATTATAATCAAAAAAAAAAAAAAAAAAAAAAAAAAAAGAAAAACACTTATATAAAAAAGAGGAAAAGGGTATCGATTCCTACCTCTGAATTCATCAATAACTATTGAAAGTAGTTATGTGTGATAAATTTACAAATCAATATTTTATATTTAATGTTATGTATGTATTAATATAATTTCAGAAAATCCAGAGCATTTGAAATAAGTTATGATATTAGAAATTATTTCAATCATAAAATTTATGTATATACATATCAATATTATAAATTATTTATTGAGACAAAGCATATATAAATGAATAAATATGTATACGTAATCGGGTATCAGACTAGACAATTGCGCTAAGTACATCATTATCAAACAAAGAAAATTTTAGAGTCATCTCACACGTCTCCGGAATGTCTAAAGTAAACATACCTCATACGCTTGAATCTAGGTCACGAGGCCGTAGAGAATGTTTACAAAGCTCAAATTGTTTACAAAATAAATCGGTCACTGGGGCACTAGTTCGAATACAGTAAAAATAAAAAAAAAAAAAAAATGACCTTGATTAGTGGATATCGTACTTAGGTATTAACTTCTAGGAACGGGATAAAATTATTATATTGCGCAATTATTAGGAGCAAAAAGAAAAAAAAAAATTTAAACACTATTTTTAATTTGAACGTAACGAGGTATCTACAGACCTAAGCAATTGAAAATTAACAGATTTATTATAGCAGTTCAAAAGGGTGTATTGAAGATTTACATGAAACAGTTGAAAAATCACGGGATAGCTTAATAAGGGGTAATGAGGATTTACATGATTCAATTGAGAATCACGGGATAGCAAGAGTTTATCAAAAGTTGAACATTGGAGGGGAGGGAAAAAAAAAAAAAAAATACAGTTCAACCAACAGAAGGCAGTGTTCGCTTCTGTAACAAGGACCATTAATCAAACCATAGAGATGGCGGATCTCTCAAACAAAACCGTCAACAAAACCAAACAAAAGCTTGGAGTTATGGCGAATCTCCAGAACACATCGCCAGATAAGATCTTAATGTACTAATATTTATTTATATTTCACACTATTCTTACGTATATATTCGGTATCAATCTGAAAATTTCGCAGAATTTGATGGGCGAGATCCGAGCTCGGGATGCGTTGCAAGTAGTTTCGTATTGCGAGTTATAAACCTTCCCAAAACGTATGTTTACATATATATCTTTTTATGTACTGTTCATTGAATGAAACGAACTCACTTACAATTAGTGCTTTAGGCCTGTCGGGTCACTCTCGTCTCATTTCTTGAACGTGGAGGGAGGATTCACGACCCGTAACTCCACACAAACCCGTGAGTATATGATTGCATATAGGACGAAACCGGTTCGCCCTAAGTAAATAGTAAACTTTGGAGGAGTAGGAATTTGGAGGTATCTGGGCTTGGGGGAAGACCTGAAGGCAGTGCATGATGGCGAAGGAAGGTCAATTGGGACGCGATAACTTAGGTATCAATCAATTGAACCGTGCCAAAAGACTGTGCGAATTTTGGGTTGACTTCTGATCACCCTGCTTACTTGATGGAGGCTGGAGCCAAATTTTGCCAGAAAAAGGGTTATTCTGAGTTCGTCAAATATGCAATTAACTAATTACATTAACCTACTAAATCCATCTTTATATGTACCTTATAGCAGCTGAATCTAAACGGAGGGGCGCCCAGCGGATACGAGATACAATCATAATCAAATTTACTAACATTTAACCATTTGAGTTATATTTAATTATCTGTTCAATTAGTCATGTGTAGTTTCGATTAGTATTGCTTATTCATGAATTCATTAAGATGTAGGGAATCATAATAAACGTCAAAGGGAAGTTAGTTCATTTAGAGAAATTACTTAAGGTTAAATTTGCAAGAGAAAGACCAATACAGTTTGAAATTCAACACTCTGTTTAGAATCAAGAGGGTTACCACAAAATTTAAAGTAATTAAAGTCCTATATCATAAATCAAAAAATTACACAACGTTTGATGGAGTTTAATTACAACCTAAATACGAAAATATCTACGTTCAAAGTCGTAAATAACGTATTTATTAGTTAAGTACATATATCGCTAGAGGTATGTAGTACAAGGGAGCTTTAAGTAGCTTTCTGTAGTTATCAGATGAAATAAGGGTCCAAATTTATAAGGGCTTGTGTGACGTAGGGGAGGAATTTTCCATCCCCACCACACATATGCAAAGCCTTAAGAATTTAAATATCGATCAGAGCCAAGAGAAAAGAAGAATATTACGACTGGTGCCAAGTGCCCAGGAGTAAATAAAATACAGACAAATATAAGAGAGTAGAAAAGACAAACATCACAAGTTCATTATTTACATTCAGTAAATAAAAGACATTTATAATATTTATTATGTATTTATAGTAAAAGGCACATTAATCATTAAATTTCCTTTTCAAAGTTTGCTTTTTACAATCAGGATATACGTTTCTGTGTTCTTGTACGCAACGTAATAAAAATTGCTTTTGCTCCTCTTCAACAGTGATTAAACCATGAAAGTCTTGCATTAATTTAACCGCTCTTTCTGCCGTATCATTAACTGCTCTCAGTGTCAATAGCTTCCTTTTAGCTTGTTGGAACGAATCATCATTTGACCATAAAGAAGGGCTCTTTTTCAGAAAACTGTCATCAATTTTGAGTCGATTAAATAGGAACTTGCTTTTGACAGAGATAAAGTCATCGATGTTTTTCTCTGAAATTAAAACAGAAAGAATTGTTATCAATCGTATGGTAAACTATAGAAGAAAATCGAAGCATAATTTACATATAAGACATACCAAAAAGTGGGCCACAAAGTTCTTCTTTGGATGCAATGTAACGTTTATCGTGGGCTGATGGGTTTTCTTTAGCTAAGTTAGCAACCATTTTTACTTTAGTTTCTTGATCGACCTCATCGTCAAATAAAGACAAAACAGACACTTCATCTGTCAAATACCATAAATGCTGGCAAAACTTCTGTAAAGCTGCTTTGGAAATGCTTTTGTCTATTGTTTCGTAAGCTTTCATGGACTTCAAAAAGCATTAGTCCTGATAAGGTGCTTTTACTGCTAAAATGCATTGGAGCCAGAATTTCAGATATCCAACAGAGCTGCCTTATCCTTGTTTGAAATTCTGAATTGGGAGCTTAGTAATGATATTTTTAACGAATAAATGGCTCTCGTCATCCACCGAGCATCCTCCTATTGACTTAAGATTCGGCCTCCAGGTGCATAGCACCTGGAGGCCGAATCTTAAATTTCTTCTCTGTATCTCCACCAAGAAATATTATTGAAAGCTCAATTAATTCACGATAGTCATCTCTAGCTATTTCTTTAGTCTTAGAATTCTAGCAGTTTACCAATTTCTGAAACATTTAAACAAGATAGCTTTTCTGTACAGATTTGTATTTTTTCGGCATCGACATTTTTTCAGTTTTCTCGAAACTTTTTAAACAACGGAATGTCTGGGCTTGTAGTTACTTGGCTGATTTTCGCTTCAAACACATTTTTTAATACTAGTTCGTAGACGTGATGACGTGATCCAGTTTTTATTCAAGAAGCACACATGCACCAATAATACGGCCTGTATTTGAAGCAGTAGTATCACAACAGAGAATCTGCACTCTGTCCTCAAGATTCCAGTTGATAATGGCATTTCAAACTGCCTGTGCCTGTTCGCTTCCTGATGAGCTGTCCAATTCTGGCACAGCGATAAGTTGTTCATTATCATCATATGAAATAACTATCGGGAGGTGTTCTTCTTTAGATTTACGTGGATCTAGAGCCGGCAATAGTTTGCCATCCCAGTGGATAGTTACCGTATCCGGGATATTGTTTTGAAAATTAACTTTTATAGCTTCAGCCCGCTCTCTTCGCATTTCTGTACGAATTCTATGGATTGAGGACTTGCTTATAGAAAAGTCATCCATGTTATGCCCTAGTGCCTCAATAGTAGCTTCAATTATAAATATAGAATCTCTCACACTTAACTTACATCTATCTAATGCGGCAACCAATTTCGGAGTTATGAAATTTTTCCGCATACAAGTTTTAGAGGAAGCTCCACTTAGGCTGGATCTATTTTCTTGTAAATCTATTATTTCAGAATCAGAAGATGAGTTTTCTTGTGGTGGTTCATAAGATGATGTCGATGGAGCTAACGATGAAAAATATTTAGCACGTCGCTTTTCCTCCTCAATTTTCTTCTTTTTCTGTAAGTTTTTTGTCCACTCCGGCTAAGTGACCAGGCCGACCTGGTTCTCTTTGTCGCTCCAAGAAGATCCTATCTTCAATTATTTTAATCAGCTGAAGCGCATCGCATGAGCAATGTCAAACAAATTGTCTAAGTTGGAAAGAAACTCTTGTTGACGTTCAAACACTTCTTGTGTTTTTTCGCATTTTTTTGCAAATCTCTCCAAACTTGGTATAATGAAACTAGTTTCTGAACACAGTTAGGTAATGATTTAGTCGGTATACGTGCCTTTTCCCTGTAAATAATACACTCACGAATAGTAAGATTTGCACTTTCATTGACACTTAAATTCACTTCTCAAATATTATAGAACAAAACTCCCAGTACTTGTCCATTAGAGGGAAGTTTCGAACCGGTAATTTAATGTTTTACGTCTCCTATTAAAAATATCTCCTTTTTAGAACTTCGTAACTCCACTGACATGTTGACTATTCAAAAGCAATGCGTTAACTAATAAAATAAACAAGTAATAACAAGCAAGCAATGCGAGATTTCCGTCGCGCCGTACCGTGCAAACACACTAACATTTCGCTGCAAGTCGGCACGGGTTGTCGTGATCCTAAGTACGCAAAACTGTATTTTTAAATGTTTTGAGACCATTTAAACAAATATACGCATTAAAAAAATATCACTTTAATTTTTTTGGGACGCCCTAATGTACATATATGAACATTTGACTTCCAATACCCTCCCTAATGTTTTTTGTTACTTTCGAGTAAATCAAGAAAAACATATAGGCTGATAAGTTTACATGATTCCAGTTATATTATTTTTTGTTCCGTTAGCACGATCCAATAATACCTTATACAATTATTATTTCTATTTACATGTTTAAAATATATTTAAAAAAACTTGTTTTAATTTTCACCTAATCCGTTTGTATTACCGTGGTATTATCTTATTCTGCGATTATGAGTAAGGCGGATTCACTTTAGATTATCATGGTTTATTAAAATGAGACTAAAAAAAAAAAATAGTGGAAGTGCTATTATTTTTATATATTCATATTCTCCTTTTATTTGCAGGAACATCAGCAGCATCTAATAATAACCAAAGTAAGTTCAATAATAAGTCTTCAATTCTCTATAGTGCACTTTATGAAAAACTTTATCTTTGTGTTAATAAAGGAAAACTCTTTAATTAACATAAACTAAACATGAATAAGTTTACTTTATATATCAGTGCTGTTGTGTATAAAATAGTCATTTTAACCCCTCTGCAACGTAAGCAGATATAAGCGTTAGAAATAGGACAGCAGTCAAGTACAACATTGTTTATACGTCAGCGCGTGTGTTTATACAAGCTTGTTTATACGTCAGCGCGTGTGTTTCCATAGAAATCGTTCTAACTCCATTATTGTTTTAGTTACAACCCTAAACCAAAAAGTAAAAGGTCGATAGTAGATCAAGCTGTACATCCCTATCAAGTTGTCTATGGAAATACATAACAGGAATCAGCTGTCAGTCGCGTAGTTGACAAAAATATTTACCCGCCCAAATTTACTACCAGCGGCTCGTCCGCGCTCGACATTTTTAATTTTTATTAAATATTTTTATATGAAATGATAAAAAAGTGAGGTTATGAAAGTGTTTATTACACATATATACAATAGAATAAGTATTGTTGTTTACATAATCTGTGATTTTAGTACCGTTTTCACATAAAAACATCACTTGAGTCATTTTTACCTATTTTTAATGTTTGCGTTCTAAATTTTAATATTTACAAATGCTAATATTTATTTGTAATATAATAATTTGAATGCTTATTTTGTAACCTTTCTAAAACAGTTTTTACTATTCGGCTACGTTCAGAAATGTTTCATTTATAGAGCTTTAATTGTGAAGCGGTAATAACGAAAAGTTTTCGTAAAATGTCATTTCGTTTGAGACAGTAAGGCAAATGGCGAATTTCGGAGGGGTTAAGGTGGTTGTCAAAAGAATTCATATTCTACTCTTTCATAGATGGCGTATAATTATTTAATGGAAAAATGCTTTTTACAAGTTTTGCTTTAAAATATTAAGAATAATTAATTGTTTGCGCCCGTACATACGCAATATGAATATGAATAAATAGTTTTGTCCATAAACAAACTCAAATCTCTTAAGAACGGCTAACAAATAAAATATTGGATTGGGTCACCCATACAAAAATGGGTTTTTCAGCCTTTCTTGCAAGATTTGGGTTTGTTTATGGATAAAACCATTTATTTATATTCATAATAAATATATATTCGCAAACAATTAATTCACCTTAATATTTTAAAGCATAACGTGCAAAAAGTGTTAAAAACCTAAAATAATTTAATTGGCGCCATCTGTGAATGCATAGATTATAACATATGTTACTTTTAACCTTAAAAACACTGTTCTGCAAAGTTATAATTTTCTAAAAAAAATAAATGCTTTTTTTTTGTTTCTAGGCATATTACCTCTTGATACTTCAGCATTAAGTACTGACGAATGGAAATTATCTACCACGGAAGGTATGTGTTTAAAGTTTATAACTACACGTATAATATAATTTATATAGGTATCTACATATTAAGCAGGGTCTCCTTCGACCGAAAACATGAACATTTGCTTACACATTACTATAAACATTGCCAATAAGGAAGTTGAGTGAAAAATATTTTGACTTCATGTGTTCATCTAGATCAAAAACTATCGATTCTAAATATATAAATATATTTCTATTATTATTATTATTATTCTTAGAATTAATTAAAAAAATTTTAAAATTAAAATTAAAATTCTTAAAAAATGATTAAAAAGCTGCAAACTAAAAACACTTAGACTATTTTCAAACATTCCACAACATTTCAGAATTTTCCAAGATGTTATGGAATGTTGTGGAATGCTCTCCATGATTGGTCAAACGAATTCTGATGTCATCTGTATGCCGGTTTGTAAGATCATTGGAATGTCTATGGTGCATCTCTTTCTATTTCATGAGAGATGGTTTGTTTACGATGAGAGAGGTATAGGCCAAACCGTTTTGCTTGCTATCTTGTTATGAGTATTTTTAGTTTAAGTAAAGCCTCGATGACATTGAGCGAGAATTACTATGACATCCCAATCAAATCGTATTACTAGTTAACTAGCAGATTGTGGACAATCTACGAAAAAAGTTGAAAGGTGGTCATCTTTGCTCGCTACTCGCTAGCGCTTGCCTCAAGATGGCGGCCCACCAACAGCTGATTTCGTCACTGTCAGAATTAGTTCGCGCGGGAGTCGTAATTCTCGCTACTGGCTAGCCTGTGGCGCTAGCTGCGAGCTCAAGTTTTCTACAAAATGTCGACAGAATTGGTTCGCGCGAGAGTCATTTGGGCTGGAGAAACAAAAATTCTAACTTTAAAAATTAATTTAATTATGAAATCTTGATCATTTTTTTTTTAAATACCATTAATTCTGATAGACGGTTAACATTGATTAAAAAAAATAATGGAATTCCTTATTGAAGAATTTAAAAAAAAATGCTAAAGCGATGTGTTTTTCAGAGCCCAAATGAAGTCTCACACACACACACACACACACCCCGCCTCTTACCGCTCGGATTCCGCTTGTTTTGGCAGGTTTAATAAAATTTGAACTTGGAGAAATAATTTAATTATGAAAAAGAACTTAAAAAAAAAAATACTAGTTTTTAAGTTTGAATGTGATTGATTAAAAAAATAAAAAAAATGGACTCAACTTCCTTATTGGTATGTGGCCTTGCACATTTTTGTATGCATCTGCAGTAAGGCCATGGCCCCCATTGGCAATGTTTATAGTAATGTGTAAGCAAATGTTCATGTTTTCGGTCGTAGGAGTCTCTGCTTTATACAAACTTTTTTTGTGTTTGTAATAATCATAATAATTGGATCATCTGTTTAGCGACGGTTGACGGACTCTCAGATGATCGGAAGATACTCTCAGTATCGCCTTGGTGTAGGACCACCATTCAGAGTTGAAACATTGCTTGTAATGGCTTTAGCCGTGTTTGGTGACCAGATCGGAATATCCAGGTACTCCCAAACCTTCCCCATCTCCTTCCTCTCCCTACTACCTTCAGCCTCACAAGATACCGCAATTGGGGATGTCATAGTTTCACTGGTTGGAAGCAGTTGAGACTGTTGTGCATTATTCAAATTAAATATTTTATTTTTAAAGTTCCGTTTTTGTGAAAAATCATCTAAAGCAGTGCTCCGCAACCTTTTCTCACATATGACACACCAAAATTCTTCCTAGAATAAGGAACTCCAGTGAAAAATATTATGCCTTTAAAAAAATATGTTCATGTAGACCAATAAACGCTGATTCTGAATATATAAATAATAATAATATTTGGATGATTTATATAGCGCCGTTTTTGTGAAAAATCACCTCAAGGGCGCTGTGTTGGGCAAGTTTTATTTCATAATATTAAACGCAGAGTTTTTAAAAAATTATTAAAAAGTGCATTTTTAAACCTCTCCTCAAAACACAGCGTCAAGTTGGCATTACTGAAATGGTTAACGGTGACGTCACTGTTAACCTGCTAACCAATTCACCGAAGTGTATCAAGCTGTATTGACATTTGAAATCTTACGCCTTACGCCACGAAAGACACGCACGCCATTCAACATTTCGTGTTTTTTGGTTATTTTCATACTGTTAAAGAGATTTAGATAAATAATAGTTATTGTGTTTATTGGAAACAATATTTAGGCTCTCAACAATTAAAATTATGACGTAAAAGGGCTATATTTGAGGTTAAGCATAGTCATAAATAGGTCATATGTCATATTTGACATTTGGTTTACGATACATAGGTCATATTTTCGAATTGTTTTTTACTAAAAGGGCTTTTTATATAAGTTATTACACAATCGTCATGATCAGTATATTATAAATACCAGTGTTTCTGTATGTGTTACACATAAAACAATGTACAGTCACGCCTGAACACAAAATTCGAGGCTTACGATGTCACTTGTATTTGCAATGAAAAATATGATTTATTGTTTTTATATTGCACTTTGTTAAAATACAATAACAGTACCGGTGAAATGTGGACATTTTACCAATGTTTTTCTATATTAAAAACAGTTAATCTTGAATAAAAAACACACCTCACACCTAAAAGTCATCCCAAAACATTCCGCCTGAATCCGCCATTGATTTTTCTGGATTCTTCATTTAAACAGGGATGTTCTGCCCAAAAAAATTATTTCCCTAGATTTCGAAGTGAAATTTCCCTAGAATTTCACATTTACGCAATTACCTACGTAGCCACCTGATTGTAACACTAATCCTGTTATATGTTAATTAATATGATTAATTAATTGGGAAGATATCGGAATTTGGTAAATGTACTTATAATACTGTGCTTTTCCAAATAAAACACTTTTTGCTACGTGAAATAATAATTTAAAAGTACGAATACACTCACCACTGAATTCCAAATAAACACTTTGCACAATAAAAATCAACCGCAATCACCGATAAAACGGAACTTAAAATTTTTTTTTTTTTCAAAGGTCCCATTTATCATTTTAGATACATAATAGAATAATTTTACCTACCAATAAAATTTATATTTTGTTTCCATCGATGCCTGGAATCCATTATGAGAGAGAGCTAGCTCTTTCGCCCTTATAGTTTCAGTTTCGCGCGTGTTTATTCCCTATATTTGCCCTTTTTTTATTCGACTTACCACATTTTCTCTCTGCTGGCAACACTAGTGACGCGCATCTCAGATCACGTGATGTTATTGTTTGTCATATGACTCGTAATGCACCAGGTAGGGATTACCTGGATTCCAGGCATCGATGGAAACAAAATATAAATTTTATTGGTAGGTAAAATTATTCTATTTTGTGTTCCGTATCGATGCCTGGAATCCATTATGAGATGTGTTTGCTCTCACCTGGTGATCTGAAAACTTAGCGTTATATGTGATGCTATTTACACTGGAGTAAAGAATGGAGCCATTGAGTGCTGGAGGTGCTCACTTCTGGAGTGCGCTATCTCCTTCTGGTAGAACTTCCGGAAGGTGTGCTCGGACTTGCAATTCCCTCTAGCAAGAATCTCCTCTATGGGGTAGTCTTCCAACCAGTTTAAGGAGGCTACAGCCGAGCGTACACTTCCCGGGGTTGCGTGGACTCCAGCTTTTCTGAGGACTGATTTGATCCATCCCCCTATTATCGTTTGCGTTGCCGGTTCTGTTTCTGCTGATGTGGTCACAAATAGGTTCTTTAGTAGTGGACCTCTTCTGGCTGTAGAGAGGGCAACGACTTTTCTCAACCATTTAAGGAGGTTGATGTTATCTTTTTGTGAGCCCGTCAGTTTCCAACCTGATTGTTTATGGTTGGCTGTGTCGGTTTTTGCCCCAAAAATTGGCCACAGGGTAATAGAGTTCCTCTTGTCGATGAAATGTTCTGGGGTGATTCTGAGCAGTGTCAAATCATGAACTCTCCTGCCTGACGCCAGGACGAGGAGTATTGCTGCCCTCCGTGACGCTTCAAACAGCGAGTCTTCTGTGGGGGAATTCTTGACCAGCTAGTCTATTACTTGTCTGGGATACCAGATAGGGGCTTTCTCCT
Organism: Limnephilus rhombicus; assembly: GCA_929108145.2. Taxonomy (NCBI): domain Eukaryota; kingdom Metazoa; phylum Arthropoda; class Insecta; order Trichoptera; family Limnephilidae; genus Limnephilus; species Limnephilus rhombicus. Next base: position 27,849,706 of record OV815272.1, read on the forward strand.
TGGTCCTCCTTGCCATTGAGATTGCCTTGAGAACGTGTCTTACCAAGAAATCAAAGCTGATTTTTCTCGCATTCTGAGCTGGGCCGCAGAAGGTAACAATGGCTGACTTGTGGACCTGAATGGTCCCTGGGGCTAGGCCTCCTTGAACAAATAGGTGGGCTAGATACCTGGCAACCGTAGTTGGTGGGGGATTGTTGACGTCCACACCGTTTTGAGTGCCCCATTTACGCCACCTATCCCACGCAGGTTTGTAGGTCTTCGGTGTAGACTCTCTCCAGGATGACTTGAGGAGTTGGCGTTCTTCCTGACTCCATGTTGTCAGGGCTTGTTCCCACCCGCAATTCTCCAGACCTCTAGTTCCAGATCCTGAATCCTGGGAGGGGGTAGTCCTGTCGATGTGTCTATGAGGACTCCCTCTAGGTTGCGCAGGCGTATGGGAGGTTCGTCTGTTTGCTGTTTTAGGTCGCTTCTCCAGAAAGTCTTCTCCCATTTTGGGACGATTAGAAGGAACATGCCCTTTGCCTGATTTAGGTGGGTGAGCACTCTCGGAACGAGGTTTGGTGGAGGGAATACCCAAGCTAGATTGTAGTCCCAAGGTTGACTGAACGCGTTGGGAAAGCAGGCTAAGCAGTCGCTTGAGTCTCTGGAGACGTATGTTGGTACCACGTGAGCAGTGGCTGAAGCGAACAGGTCTATTTGAGGGCGACCCCATTTTTTTAATATCTCCTTCGTTGCCGGACTTAGTAGATGCCACTCTGGAAGCGGTGCGCCCCGAGAGAGACGGTCCGCAATTCCGTTGTATCTTCCTGGAATGTATTGGGCTGTCAGAGATATCTCCATCTGGTCTACGAAATCCAGTAGCTCCCGCGTTGTTTCCAGAAGGGCTAACGATTTTGTACCCCCTTCCTTGTTGACATAAGCCACTACTGTCTTGTTGTCTGTCTGCAATAAGACGTTCGTCTTGTTAAGATAAGACATTGGGCTTGTCCTTCCAATGGCTGCTAGCCACCACTGTATATCCTGCCGTGCTGCGTTAGGCAGAGCAACGGGCCGCGATGGTTTCAGGTGCTGTATGCGGCGGCTGAACCTCTGCAGTCTGCGGCAATGCAAGCGACCACGAGGGATCACGAAAATTGCAAAGTTGAGTCTTCCCAGTAGACCGAGAGCCTGCCTGGGAGAGCAACTGCCGACTTCCAAGGGAACCTGCAAGGCTTGGCGTAGACCAGCGCACTTGCGGTCGGAGAGAGACTTTTGATCTGCTCTCGTGTCCCATGTTATACCCAGGAACTCCAACTTCTGCGTGGGTGTCAGGACACACTTGTCCGGGTGCAGTCTGCGGCAATGCAAGCGACCACGAGGGATCACGAAATTTGCAAAGTTGAGTCTTCCCAGTAGACCGAGAGCCTGCCTGGGAGAGCAACTGCCGACTTCCAAGGGAACCTGCAAGGCTTGGCGTAGACCAGCGCACTTGCGGTCGGAGAGAGACTTTTGATCTGCTCTCGTGTCCCATGTTATACCCAGAAACTCCAACTTCCGCGTGGGTGTCAGGACATACTTGTCCGGGTTTATGCACCAGTCTAGCTGTTGAAGTGTGTGCACTATAGCAACGGCTTGGGAGGTGAGAAGTTTTCTGGACTGGTTTGCTACTAAGAAGTCGTCTAGGTAGACTACAATCCTGAGTCCCTTTTTCCTTAGTAGTTCTGCTACCCAGTTTGAGAGCAGCGAGAAGATCCTTGGCGCTGATGACAGGCCGAAGGGCAGACACGTCATCTGAAGGAGCTCTCCGTTGTACACGAGGCGCAGGAACTTACGGTGTGATCTAGCGATTGGCACGTGGAAGTAAGCCTGAGAGAGGTCGACTTTTATCAGCCAGTCGTCGGGTTGGAGGAATTCCGGGACCCGAAAATGACTGAAGAGTCTGAAGGGCTTTAGTCTATGAAGACGTTCAAGGCCTTCAGGTTGAAGATGGGCCTGAGGGTGTGGTCTGATTTGGAGGTAAGGAACATACCTGACAGGAAGCTTGGGGAGTCGTCTGCTGCCTCCAGGATTTTTGACGCTTTCATCGTTTTGATGTGTGCGGTCATGCCTGGAGACAACCTTGTCCTGAAATTCTGCTTCAGCTCGGCCGATGGGAGCGCCCGAGGAGGTTTTGATATGAAGTGTATCCTTGCTCCTTTTAGAATGTTCAGGATTAGCGGTGATGCTCCCAGCTCCCTCCACACCTCCTGATATGCCTTTAGGCGTCCTCCCCAGAATGGCTCCGGCCTCCAGTCACCTCCATCGCCTTCTACCCCGATCGCTGGCCGCCTTGCGAGAGGGCTCTGGCTTTTTGGCGGGCTGCCTGTACGTCCTGTCTTTCTCTGGCCTAGGGGCAGGTCGAAAGGGCTTCCTAGGTCGGGAGTGTGGAGCCTCTATCACCGGTCTTGCTGCTTGTGAGGTAGAGGGTTGAGGTTGACGGGGGATATACGACGAGGATGCACTACCGAATATCTTGTCTCGTCCCCCGTTTGCCACGATATAACTTGCTAGTTCCTCTTTATTGAAGAGGTGACTGGCGCTCGGAGGCATCCTGGCAAGGCCTTCCTTGATGTACGGGTCCCTTACTCCCTCTAGCAGGGCCTTTCGCCTACTTTGTAGGCATTCCGTTCGCCTTCCGCATAAAATCTGTAGGACGACGTCCGTGGTCTTACTGTACTTGGCAAACATCCCCTGAATCTTGTCAAACAGAGTCGCAGGGGTCAAGCAGGTGCCTGGTTCGGATGCCCAGTTTACCAGTGCCTGCATGTTTCCTCTGACCGACTCTGTTTGGGATAGCACTGCATTGGAGAGGGCTCCTAGGGAACGGTCCAGGGCTGGCGCGAAGGAGTTGTTCTTATCAAACCTCCTAGTTCTTCATTTACCTCCAGCTCTACGAAGGCGGGCGTGGCGGTGTATACTTTCTTTCGGCATAGCGAACACGCGATCATTCCTCCGAGCCAAAACGCTGAAGAGCCGAGATAACTGCGACTCTTCTTGCGCCCGCCTTCGGAATCGGCGATTCCTTCACCAATGTGCTTGGATTGCAGAACTCCAAAACGTTTTTCTGAGCGGCTAGGCTGGCGGGCATCTCTAAAAACCCCGATTCTACCTCTTGCCGCATCTCTCCCGCGGAGTCTTCTTTGTCCGAGACCGTTTTCTCCGCGAACTCTACCCGATTCCCAGATAAAACGTCCGTCATGGCCGACATCTGTTGCATCAGGATGTCTACCCGAGGATCCCGATAGTAATGCCTTTCTTCCGAAGTGTCGGATCCAGAGCTTTCGCGCGGCATTTGGCGTTTCCGAGAAACTCGTGCTTGATCATTGTTTCCGACCGGCGAAGCGTCTTAGTTGTCGATATCACTCATTTTGTTGCACAGTTTAAACACGTAAACAACCGAAAAAAACACACTAAATAATTAGTCAATTTCTCAGAAAACTATCTATCACGGTATATTTAATGTTTAAACTGAAAGAGCAGGGAATAAACTTCGATTTTCGACTCAAAATTGGTTTTTTAAGTACAGCGAAACACGAAAACTGCTTTCGGCGCGAAAAAATGGCGTCATATGGCAAACAATAACATCACGTGATCTGAGATGCGCGTCACTAGTGTTGCCAGCAGAGAGAAAATGTGGTAAGTCGAATAAAAAAAGGGCAAATATAGGGAATAAACACGCGCGAAACTGAAACTATAAGGGCGAAAGAGCTAGCTCTCTCTCATAATGGATTCCAGGCATCGATACGGAACACAAAATATCATTTTGAGTTGTCAGTGTTAAAAATAACATTGCATGTAAGTACATGAACAATAATTAAGATTCATAGGAATTCCAAAAAATATATATACGTATATAAAAATTATATATATAATATATATAAAAAAAATATAAATAATACCAGTAATATTGTCATATGTAATAAAAAAATTGCCAGAGTTCGAAATTTCCCTAGATTTTGTCCTGATTTCCCTTTTCCCTAAAAAATATTTTTCTCCCCTAGATCTAGGGAAATTTCCCTAGACATAACATCACTGATTCAAAATGACAACTTAAAAATAAATAAACTATCGGTGGGTGAAGACGTCACACAATCCACCATAGATACGGTGCTTTTCGTGGGGTCTTGGAAAATTAAAACTTTGACAATTATTTTAACTATTAAGACTAACTATAAAAATAAAAATAAAAGTGCAGTTATTTAAGTTTGAAGGTCTTTATTCATAAAAAAAAAAAAAAAATTGGACTGGAGTTCTCTATTCCGCGGCACACCAAAAGCTAAAATATATACGTATGGATAAATTTTACAATAATTTTTTGTTTTTTTATTTGAAAGTATACATACATATGACAATAACATATCTATTTTCACGCAGTCTTAATAATTATTATAAAATAATAATAAATTAATGTGATACCTGCGCTTGTTTCAATGAACACAAAAAGTTTTATTTTCGGCTCATTTTTTGACAGCCCAACCCAAAGTTCTTGGTCAAGACCTCTCAGGCATCACCGCTTATAATTTTTAATTAATACAAGCGTTGAAAAACTTTGCTCACATAAATATGTCGTCGAAAATGGAAGTATTGAAGACTGCTTTGTCGGAAATGTCGGAATTCCAGAAAACATCTAATGGATCTTCGGAGAAGTGAAGTTTTAAAGTCATGTCATTATTTAAATGTGTAAATTCCTCTCGAATTTTGCAGAAGCAGTGCTTCCGTAGAATTTATTGCATTGGTTGCAAAAGGATTTCGAATCCAATCGTATTATTCCGTATTAATGGAATAAAAATACTGATCAAATTTCTATTGAAGCATACTTAAATGTTGTTGAGCCAGATCCACAATTAATTGTTTGTTGTCAATTGTAATATGGTTGGTCCTTTGGTACATTTCCAAACATCCTTTTTGCAGCTCTTTTTGCCAAAGTTCGAGTTTTTTTTTAACTCTTGTAATTTTTCGGAGCTCGTCAATATATTCTCATTTGGACCTTGCATTTTTTTAATTAAGTTCATTCAAATGCTCGAATATATCAGCCATGTATGCAACTTTGGTAATCCAGTAATCATCATCGAGGTGTTGACATAGTTCAGGCATATTTTGATTTAAAAGAAACTCACGCACCTCTTGACGAAGATCAAACAATCTAGCCAAAACTTTGCCTCGGGGTAGCCAATGAATTTCAGTATAAAACAATAAGGATTCATATTCGGCTCCCATTTCTGCACAAAGTATTCAAAAGATTCGCGAGTTTAGGGCTCTTGATTTAATTATGTTTACGATTTTAATGCATTCATTCATCGTGTTCAAAAGTTCCAACGGCAAATTTTTGACCATCAATGCTTCTCGATGTATGCAGCAGTGTGTAAATTGTAACGTTGGATTTTTTTGTTTTGCACAAGGGATGTGCAAAACAAAAGATTTTGTGTATGACTAATTTGGTGCGGCCACAGTGTGTACAAAGCCCACTGTGCAGTTAATTGGCACCAGGCGCTGGAGGAACATTGAAAAATTATTTATTTATAATAATTATTCTATACCACATTTTGAAAAATAGACAATATTATGAATTTGACCGCGGCACACCTGTATCCGGCTCACGGCACACCAGTGTGCCACGGCACACCGGTTGCGGAGCACTGATCTAAAGGACTCTGTGATGTGTATTGTTGAAGTTTTATTTTTTGATAATAAATAATATTTATGCACTTATTATGTACATTTTTAAAGTTCTGCGAAATTTGTAAGTTTTAGTTTTAAAGTTCTGTAAAATTAATGAGAGAGTATTGGCAAAAATGGGCTGTTTGCATTAAATGTGTTTACTTCAAAAATATGTTAAATAGGTGACTATTTGGATTTGTTTCAGAAATCAGATCTTTTCTCCCTTCGTTCCATTTCGCCTACAGAGTGGGTGCCAACCTAAAAAAACTCTATTCGTTATGGAACAAACAATTGTAAGTACATTATTGAAAATTATTGATTACACAGGTCTACAACAAAAATGCTGTCTGGATGTTTTCAACTGATTTCTATATATTTAAGTGTTCTGAAAACTAGAAAAATACTCAAAAAATTCCAGAACGTCAGGTTATTTTGCAAAACGGTATACATACATATACAGATATAGATAGTACATACAATAGTGAGCTCTGGCAATAAACATTTCATTGCTAAACCATTCATCCGATTGCGATGAAACTTTGGGGATATGATGTGTGCATCCCCGCGGTGGTTTCTGTATACAATAGTGAGCTCTGGCATCATGGAAATTATGAAAAATTAATTAATTAAATAAAAATGAATCGCAGAAATGTATGTACGCGCATAACTTTTGAACGACTGCACCAAATTGGATAATTCTTTTTTTTGTGTTCGTTATTGTCAAGACAAGGTTTGTATAAAACTTGCTGGTGAGCTCTGGCATTATGAAATTTGTATAAAAAAATTGCAATAGGTGGCACGCGAGCTGTGAAGACTGAATGTATGGAGTGTGGGAGGGGGGAGGGGAACTCGGGTAGGGGGTTTGAGGGAGGGGAACCAGGGATCGGGGAGGGTAACCTGAATTTTTAGGCAATAACAAAGACCCTAACTACAAACAAATCGTTAAAAGCATTTCAAGCTTTAGGTTGCCTAATGAGTTTAAAAGTACATTTTCTTCATTCCCACCTAGACTACTTTCCAGAAAATTTAGGATATGTGAGTGAAGAGCAAGGTGAACGATTTCACCAAGATATTAAGGAGATGGAAAAAAGATATCAGGGAAGATGGAGCATCTCAATGATTGCAGACTACTGTTATACGCTTCAGAGAGACCTTCCAGATGCTTCCTACAAGCGAAAATGTACCAAAAGGAGTCTCACTGGGAAAAAGAAATGTGTTTAGTGCTTACTAATCAATGTATTTTAGATAAAAAAAATAAGTTTTGTTACGCAATTATAAATAAATATTTTTTTTTAGTCTTTTATCTTTTATTTTAAGATGATAACTTGTTTAACATAGATACATTGTCAGAAAACGTGACGTTCTGTGACAAAATGAAAGTCATTTTCGGATTCAGCACACCCAAAAACATAAGAATTACACAAAAAAACCAAAACAGCTCTCAATTTTTATTTTTTTGTAGACCTGTGTTATAGAAACCCTCTTACAAGGTTCGCACAAATAAGTTTTCATGCTTAGCAAGCAGCAGCAGCAGCTGCAGCAGCCTTTGTAATAGAATGAATTTTAGCATAACTACTGGAGCGATTATGTTCAAAAAATGGACCACTTTTATTTTTCTGCGATTGATAGCGGTCCAAACTTGGACCACATTTTCCTGCCATTCGTAAAACATTTATTGTAATTATTTGAAACATTTCCTCGGCCAGCCATTTATTTTAAAACAAACTGTTTGATGTTAAAACGTGGAGTTTAATATATCTACAGTAATACTGTTATTTTACCATAGGTAAACAGAAATCTTTTTTCGCATCGGAAAATTTACATTTGCGAACACAATCGATTCAATATTAAAGGAAGTAATTAAAATTATAAAAATCTGAAAATTTCAATATCTTGGACATATGATGAGACATCCAGAGAAGTATGAGATCCTGCATCTCATAATGCAGGGAAAGATTGCCGGAAGATGGGGCCCTGGAAGAAGGAGAACCTCATGGCTGAAAAACCTGAGACAGTGGTTTGGCCAGTCTACCATGGGGCTGTTCCGGGCCGCAGTAAACAAAGTCCGCATAGCCAACGTCCGTTGAACGGACAGGGCACAAGAAGAAGAAGAAAATAAAATCAGAGATCAGCCAATGATAAAAGTACGGGTCTCCTCTGCGGTAGGGGGTTGAAGGCCGGGGAACCATACATGAAGTTATTTTTTTAAAACTTTATGCCTACTTATAATTAGTTTTTTTATTCAGAATCAAAATTGGTACGGTAGGGCTATGTGGGTTAACCAAAAGCAGTAGTAGTTTTGGTTAAAACCTTTTAGGAGAGTTTCACTGTACACTCAAAAAAAAATTCTGCATACAAATACAAAAAAATGATATCTAAAAATTTATTTTTTCCACAGCGTCGAGAAGTTTTATTCCAATGAAGACTTGTTCCCCAAGCTTGTATGCAATCCTCTGAAAGCCCTGAGCACATCAGAAGCCGAGACATACTTGCCCGAATCCAAAGAGTCCGTCAGAATGGCCAACAGTACAACATCATCTTGCACCAAAAACTTCACAGGCGTCGAATGGCGCAGATACAAACTGTTTGAGTCAGATTTGTTCAACGGTATGTTATGAAATTATGTGAAAAAATTATATATAAATAAGAATCTTTCAAGTTCAACATTTTTAACCTCTTGTTTGCCGGGGTAGGCCAGCAAAAAGCTCCACCAATTACGACGCGGCATCCGGCGGCAGAAATGACACTCGTGTCCAGCGATTCTGACACTGTCCTTTACAAATTCGTAGGGTCAAAGGGTCAAAATCGTAGATAAACATATTTTTCCCGCGCATGCGCAAGAACTGCGCACATTCCCGCGCTCCGGTAAATTATTAATATAAGTTATTTGGAGTGACTAGGCGCATTGCAGGTTTCGCTGTGGTAAAGGGCGATAATAGAGCAAGCGATTCTGACCGTGTTCTTTATACACTTTCTTTATACATAAGGGTCAAAATCGCGTGTAAAATCTCATGACACACCGGTGCACGAGCGGCAAACAAGGTGTTAAAGTTACAAGGTTATAACTTCTCCATTATTTTTTTTCAAAGGGAATCAGATTTTTTCATAAATTACAATAAGTGACTTAAAGTATCGTTCACATTAGTAATTTTTGCCATAAATCACTTACGTAAGCGACTTGCGCGAAAAAACTTATGTGTGTACAGTCAAGCGATTCTGTATTTTTTGTGGGATCGTTATTGGATAACGGACGTAATCTCCTGTCATATTTGTGTGATTTTTACATATTTACTGCCACATATTTTAGTTTATATCGATTTAAACCCGAATTCCTACAAGTATGCATGTTTATTTATTCATTTAATGTACGTTGTACATAGAAAAAGCAAATGGCAGCCATAAAAATCATACAAATCTGACAGGAGATCACGTCCGTTATGTAATAACGATCCCACAAAAAAACGGAATCGCTAGGCTGGTAGCCCAAGGAAGCCCTTAAGGAAGACAAAAAATTACTCATAATACCTAACTAACTGCAAAAATAGCCCAAATAATTCCACATAAGAAATTTTTTCCGATCCCTTGGAAAGTTTTGTAAGAGTATCATTATGTATTAAAGCATTCCTATAAACATGATATTAGATCTGTCACATGGTTTTAGGCACGCAGACCTTCTGGTGCGGTGGCCCCATTCGGGGGCTGGCCTGGGCCCCCGGTACGAGCTTGGAGTGCTATGTGGCGGTGGCCACTGACCGCTCCATGGATGGCTACTACAAAGAAGATCAGCACTACAAGCACAAAGGAATCATACAAATATGGAGTGTTGGGGCTCTTCGGGATAAAGAGTATGTACTCGTTGAATGCATAGTTTATCCTTTTTTAACACATTAAGGTGATGCACTCCTAAGAAATGCAAAATCATGTGATTTTGATTTGAAAATTAGATGGTTTACAAATATTTTGACTGCTTTAATTAAATACTGCGAGTAGAACACATCACGCACACACACGCCATCGAAGTAATAGAGCATTTTTTTGACTGGTCTTTTTATAAGCCCACAAAATATCATGCCTATAAAAACTGCTTTATAGTTAATAATATCCTACTTACAAATCCGTTTTCGGTTATGGTTGAGAAGTTATAATGTGGAAAATTAAATTCTTCAGAAAATTATCATAAAACATTTTAAGATTACATAGTGCCCGAGCTTCGCAGAATAATATAAAAATGCTTTTTGGCCATGTTTTTTTCATGAATAAATCAAAACTGGCAGTTGGTGAAAACAGGAATTTATATCTTATCGCCATTTACATAAGGAATGTTATTGTTAGCAGCCTGATCCCGAATTTTACACGATATCGGTGCATCATCTTTAATGATAGAATTAGAACTGGATAATTTTATGATTTTTACATTGACATATCGGAGGAGGACTGCGGTACCTAATTTTATTTTTTATGAACGCAATGAAATCCATTTCTAAGTTTACCTTATATAAGATTTTCCCCCATAAGAAGTTTTTTTTACTGGTCCCTTGGAAATCTTTATAAGATACTTTCACAACATTTGGCAGTTGTGTTATGAGGAATAAGAACTTGCATAAATACCCACCGTGTTATGTTTCAACAAGTTCAGTACCCATCTTGGCTGTCAGTTTATAGGTATTTGAATACATAGTAAATCACTTTCTTTATTCACTGGAGCGGTTATGGTCGAACAATGGACCACTTTTATTTTTCTGCGATTGATAGCGGTCAAAAAATGGACCACATTTTCCTACGACTCATGAAACATTTATTGTAATTATTTTAAACATTTCCCCGGCCATCCATTTATTTTAAAACGAAGCTGTTGAAATGCTTTATCTCTTATGACCATAGATGCCGCAAATCCGAACTTCTTAGACTATCTTAGAACGATATTAAAAATAAATTGTTTAAATATTTTTTTCACGTCGAATTTTTGATCAGCTGTTTACAGCAAAAATTAAGTCCTTTTCCCATAGATATACACCTTTCATTATCAAGTATACCACAGACAACATACAGAAATCGAAAATATTCTATGTTGACTCGAAAAAGTGCAGTTTCAAAGGAACAACACTCAGGATTCGCGCGGTTAAAAATTTTTTTTTTTTTTTATGAATCCTACAAATATGAGTTAAACGGTTCAATACAGGTTAATTCGCTAGCAATCGAGGCAAATTTATTTATTTCGTGTGTTCGCTCCAGTGATTAGGGTGAATTGCCTATTTAAAAAAAAAAGATTTTGATAAAAACGACCATCAATTTTCAACACATTTGAAAACTCATCCAAATTTTGTAATAATTTTTTCAGTAAGGGTTGTCAAAGCCCTGCCACCATGGTGATGGGAATAGCGCACAACTTCGGCCAGGTGTGGCACCTGACCTGGTGCCCCTCCGGCTGTGAGATGGCCTTCATTCCGGGGAGCCAAGTGTCGCAGGACGGCATTAGACTGGGCCTTTTGGCAGCAGCCTGCTCTGATGGGAATGTTCATATCTACGCTGTGGCCAATCCCCAATCTTTAATTACAAGGTGATTACACTTTGCCTATGTTTAATTATGACACTATTTATTTGAAATTATTTATATAATATGTATGACATTATTGTTTATACTTAATATGTATGACATTATTATTTACATAATATGTATGTATGAGAATGCACGGAGAGTATCCGTGATTAATGCATCTTGAAGATCTGCTCATCGAAACGCATTGCCAAAGTCTCCAGTCGAGGAGTAACGGCGTACAAAATCATTAATAATTTAGTAGATAGCCCGTGCCTCCGGTAATATTATAAGTTGCTCATACCGAACAATTACAGCCAGGGACGGTTCCATGATTTTCTATGTATCCCACATAGCAGATCGGACATACTGGCTCGGCATAGCGACATAAGGTATGGCGCTGTTAAATAACTCTTCCAAAATTGTCGATATTTTTAACAGTAGCCTTGAAGACTTCAAGAGGCATATAAATGCCATACATTACCTAACCCTTATAATATGTATATCATGTTACTATTTACCTTTTTATTTAAAAAAAATATATTTATATATATTATATGTAATATGTATCTATAAGTGTGTTGTTTGTATTACATGTGCATTGTAAATGGACACACATTCTGTAATACAAAAAAAATGTATGGAGAGTATGCTTTTATTAGATGCTCTGTGTGTAATTTAAGTCTGAATTTGAGATATGAGATTGAAAAAAATGACAATGAATGATAAGGGGTCTCAATGGCCGAGTTGGTTAAGGCGCTTGTCCCGGTAAGAGTCCCAGTTGCGACCGTTACCTTTTTATTTTTCTGTGTCCTGTTCTTTTTCATATTTTCATTTACATTTATTAGTATTATGTTCTTCTTCAATGATGCAGGATATAACCATCAAAATTAGATTACATAAATTGAGGCGCTCTGCAGAAGAGTGGCCCAGCCCACATCAGCGAAAACATCATATTGTTATATATTTTTATCATCTGTGGAGCCACAGTGGTCCAATTTTAGTTTTCACCGATTTCAAAGGATCTTTGAAATAGTAAAAACTAAATTGGGCCAGTGTGGCTTCAGAGATATGAAAAAATATATACCAAATGATGTTTTCGCTGATTATGAATTATTGTGGCTTGATCCACTCTTCCGCTGAGCGCCTCAATTACAAATTTACAATTAGCAAATCCCGTAGAAAAGTGTCGTAAATCAAAAAAGTTAATTTTACAGGAGGGTGAAAAAAAATTAATGAATGATGAACAAGTGGTCCCATCGAAAAGAGAAACTGGCGACATCTTGCGGAGAAGGAGTTATCTAACTTAAATAAGGTTTTCGTGAGGCATAGATAATCACAATCACTTTAATTTTCACGATAAAAGATAAAATAGAAAATGTATCTAACAATATTTTTCTATCGGATGTGCGATGTAAATCGTAGAATATAATTAAATTTATCTTTTATTGAATAATTTTTACGTTTTCACAGTGAGAGTAAAATATATGCAACAGAACCAGTAGCCTCGTTGAAACTCTACAGAGACGATACTGTTACCTTGGGAAGAACTCAATATCACGCCACTCAAGTATTTTGGAGTCAGGTAAGAATTGAAAAAATGTAATTTAATTTTTAGCATATATAATATTAACTTTATTACTATTTTAAAATCTTTCTATTAATTCGGAGTTTGTTAATGTTGAATGCTTTTTGTTTTCAGGATTCAGGGCACAGAATAATAGCTGTGGGGTACTCCAGTGGAATAGTGGCGCTGTTTGACCTGGGCAGCACCTCCATTCTCCTCACGAGCCGACAGGGGAACACCACCGTATATCTGCCGTACTTCAACTTTCAGGCGCACCGTACCCGCGTTACAGGTGCTTATCATTCATTAAATCATGTTTTCCTACCAAAACTAACTCTTTTGTTTAGTTCATTTCAAAATGGTGAGTAAACATTTTCAATGCAATAGGTAGCAAAACTTTTTTGTCAGTGTCATGATGTGAAATGGAAATATTTTTATATCCATCACATTTTTTCTAATAATTTAATTTAAAAAAACCTTTTTTGGAACAAACAAATTATGAATAATTGTTAGATTAGAATTGTTATTGCTACCACACGTCTTGATGCTAGTTATATGTGTACATCATTTAAAAAAAACTTATTTGTCTCTCATTCTTTCCAGGTTTGGTAGTGATGCCCCCCGTAGCGGGCTACAGCGCCCCCGTCATGTGTGTGACATCCCCTTCGGGCTGCGGCATCTGGAGCGGGGACACACGCACCTACTTCAGGAGGGGGCCCTACACGGGGGCCAGCATGGCGGCGCAGTGGCCGCAGGTAGTCGCCTTCACCGAAGACGTGCAGCCCAATGCGGGATCAGGTAAATTAATTCAAACCTCTGCTCGTTTAAGCTGGGTCGAATATGTAAACTCTATTCAGTTACAGGAGTTAGAATCCTGTCAATATGATGGAAATCGAGATTAGTTAATTTGATTAATTTGCTTACTTGTGTTTCCAGCATCCATCCTCCCAGTGCGCATATCTTGCGGACACTTGGACCGGATCACCATAATAGAGGCAAGGATCATTGGGGGTGCTGTGACCCCCTGGAACGGGGGCCTGCTGGGCCTGGGGCTGCAGGGGCAACTGTCTGCTCGCCTGCACCGCTGCCCCTATATTCCCAAAGACCGCAAGAATTCCAAGGATAAGTTTACCCACGTAAGTACCTTGATGAAAGAGACATACTGCTAACAGCTCTGCTGTAACCACTCCCACATTCTCATAACCAATATATATACCAGAAAGAGAGGAAACAACAAAGATCTCAGAGGCAGGACCTTATAAAATCAATTGTTACAATTAGTATTAGAAACTAACGTTGTCCTTACAATTAGTATTAGAAACTAACATTGTCCTTAAAATTTATTTATTTATTAATATGCGCCTATGTGGGTAGTTTTTATAAAACATGTGATTTACATATTAATTTTGTGGAACAGTAATCGTGAGATAAATTATGTTAATTAAATTATATGGAACGCATGCAGAAGAATAGTAGGTATTATGCTAACAGTGATTTATTGAGGTATATTATAGTCCGTTTGTAACTACTTCTCAGAAAGAATTTCCAACTGCATGCAATCTAGGTTCAAGCAAGTATCTAAATGACTCTGCATAGATATTGTTGTTTGCAATTAAAAACTTAGTAATTAAGCTTAATAAATCAGGGCTGTCTATATTGAAATTAAATATTATGTTTTTAATTGTCTTTTCTTATTGCAGTGGATTTGGTATCCCGAAATTGTGGACTTGAGCAAAGAAAATGAACAGCAGAATGACCCAGGCAAATTAGGCAAACGACAAGGCAAAGGCATTTCGAAATCAGGCAAAGGCTGTATAAAATCAGACCAAGAAAACCAAAGAAAAACACCTGTCATAGAACTTGCATCATCTTTTGAGGAAGCGAGAGAAAACTATGGGATATTATTTGTGAACCACCCAAAGGTAAGTGGTTGAAAATAACAAATTTTTACACATTAGTTTTCTCATTTCCATCATGTTAATTGCTGTGTTTTGGTTTCTGAACACAACAGAGTAATTTATGCATTATTAATTATGCAGTCCAACTCTTTTAACTTAAATTTATTGGAAATATGCTGTAATAATATTATACCAGAAAAGAAAATAATAACAAACACTTTCAATAATAAGTGGTACAATAATTATTTAAGAAATATACAATTCGAAAGAGATATGTTATATAAAATACTCAAAATAAAACAAAACTTGATGATTGGAAGAACTTCAAATGTTACTGAAACTGATACATTCTCTATTGAATTAAATAATATAAAAAATAAATGCTTCCAGAAAAAATCAAAACTGGAAACGGAGACTCAAAGAAAATGTGGACTGTTATAAAATCTCTACTAAAAAGCAACATTAATGAAATATCTTGATGAAAATATATAATCCATAAAGTTTTACGAAAACACTTGTTGTGTTGTTGTTTGAAAATGAGGTGGATTGGATTGCTCTGAAAAGGTCAGGGTTATAGATAAGTGAATGAATATTTGCCATTTTAATCTTTATTGTCTATTCCAGAACACACCCCAGCTGGACAGTGTGTACAGCCTTGGCACGTGGCCCATATGGGAGTCCCTGTGTCTGGCAGTGCCGGGCTCCCCGGAGCGCTTCAACTACTGCGCCGTGGGGGGGCGCGCTGGACACTGTCGCGTCTCCTTCACGCCTGAAATTAGGTTCCCCTCCAACTACTATCCCGGAGCATACAAAAAGCCAAAAAAAGATTGACTGTTCAGAGTTTGAAAAGGGGTTACTTTTAGGAGCTAGGTATATTTTGGTTTCAACACCTACCCAGCCTGAATTATGTGTTAAAATGCAATGTTTTATAACTGCTCAACGGAATTATCGTGTCAATAAGGAGACAGCCAACATAAAAAATTAAGAACTATTCCAAATAACATTATTTTGGGTACTGCGGTTTGCCTTCTCATCCAATCTTATAAAAAACATTGAATTATAAAAACAGTTATAATGTGCAAATCATAATTATCCAGTCATAGCTACGAAATTGCTAAGATTGGCAGCAGGTGTCTTCTTGAGTGCAAAGACTTTCAAGAATGATTCAGTGTTGGATGTGAACCTAATAAGAACCAGCTGTTTTGCTTCCCCCGGTGATCAAAAATATTTATGTGATAAAATAAGATTGTTTGTTAAATGCAGAAACATTAAGGTTAAATATACATAGGTATATTGAAGCCGCTGTTTAATTTCCCCCGGTGGTGAAGAAAAACACTCCTGATAAAATAATCTTAATTGTTAAGTTTTTAATGCAATAAGTTTATTTGAAAGAAGTTGCTTTCATTGTTCATTCATTGTTTCAAGGAGGTTTCATATAAAAGTAAACAAATAGTTTTAATGTTTTTTATCAATTTTTTTACTTTTTAACTTCAGTCAGTTATGCTGTGAATTATTGAATTGAGGACAGTTTTTAAAATCTTTTTGGTTGTTTTGAAAAGTGTGAATTTGTTTTTGCAGTTTTCTAAATTTACAAAGCTTCTCATCTTGGTTTTAGAAAAATGAGATAGTACCTATTTACTCCCAATGATATTAAACATTCACAGAGCGCCATGCGGCATTAATGAATGAAATTCTTCTTCTTTCGTATGGTGGGGGGTCAGAGGGGGACATCTAGGTCTGCGAGCCAGTCTAGGGCCTCAGGCGTTGCCCTGTGGACCTCATCAATCCCGCCGGGGAATGAATGGAGCGGGCATTCGTTGACCACATGTTCGGTGGTCTGCACCGCACCGCATTCACACGTCGCCGACTCTTTAAGGCCCCATCTATGCATCATATGAGCACAACGGCTATGGGAACACCTTATCCTATTGATGGCAGTCCAGAGTTTGCGAGGCAATGAGAACCCAGGCTGTCTCTCAGTGGGGTCTTGCACGAGATGGGCGTTTTTGACGTTGGCTGATTGCCACTCAAGCTTCCACCTATCTTCTGGGGTTAGAGGTGTTCGAAGAATGAATGAAATGATTTTATGTTAAGAATACCTCTCTTCAATAGGAACGAACAAAAGATTTTATGTTATTGTGAAGATTTTTACAATAAAAAAATAACATTTTATGTAATTTACAGAAAATATAAATACATAGTATTGGCTAAACGCAGCATAAATCAATATTAAATAAGTATGTAATTGCTGCGCATGCTTTTTTCTTCTAAATTTTTTCGCCTGACATAATGTGTTAGTTATTTTCTCTCTTTTGAATAATTTTTTGTATGCCATATTCGGAGAAGTTTACGATGAACAACAATTTTGGTTTTACTTCCCTTTAATTAAGTTTCCGTTTATGCCATCATAGAATTATTACTGCAAATTGTGTATATCGTTGAACCATCAGTTTTAAAGTAAAAAAATATTGTAATTTATTCTGTCGTTATCTTGTCTACAAATTCCGTAGGATTTGGGAGCTTCTTTACCAAGCGTTTGTGTCATCACATGCTTTACTGCCCTATACTCTATACCGGTGTTTCTTAACCTGTGGTCCGCAGACTCCTGGGGGTCCGCGAATATATGTATGGGGATCTGCAGTCTCATCTCTGGACCATTTAACATAATAAATAAATGCCACCAAAAGTCTCAAAACTGCTACGCGTCTTCGTTTCGGGATGATTTTCCAGTATCCAACAAAAATAAAAATTGGATATTAGACCTTTTCAATACAGATTTTACTGATATTACTGGCTTGATAACGGCACAGGAAAACCGATTAATAGAAATATCTTGTGATTCAGCTTTGAAACGTAATTTCAAAGAATCCTCTTCGTCAAATATTTGGGTGAATGTAAAGAAAGATTATAAGGAAATATCAGTGGAAGCACTGAAACATTTACTGCTTTTCTCAACATACATTTTCATTTTCTCAACATACTCGTGAAAAGGGATTCTCTGCTCTTGTATATACTAAAAACAAATACAGAAACAGATAACAAGTGTAATCCGATTATAGATAACAATTTAGTAGTAATAACAACCCAAATATCACTAATTTAGTTGCAAAAAAGCGACACCAACCTTCACATTAATTAACTGTTAATTAATGTGAATGTTGGTGTTATAAAAAAGTTTTTTTTTTGTATTTGTAGTACTAAAATAAATGGTCCGAAGTTTATTGATGATTTTTTGAAATGAAAACTTCTTTAGCACCATTGTGATTTGAAACTTGATGAAACAAAAAATAGCAATACTAAAAAGAGACCAACACATACTTAGAATGAGATAGTGTAATTGGTCTCCTCTTTGTGCGGTGCTTCATAACCTCCTCACTCTTATCTACTTTAGTTTTCTGAAGGTTTCACTTCTACCGCGTATGAATTGAACACTGATTTTTTTTATTAAGGGGGTCCTTGAAAATTGTATTTGTTTCCTAGGGGTCCGTGGCTGCAAAAGGTTAAGAAACGCTGCTCTATACTACTAAAAGCAGATCTGGCATTATGGAAAAATAACTACATACTGATGATATTATTTCATAAGTGTAAATAAGCTGTATTATAACTTTAAATAAGCTGTATTATGAAGTAGGTTCTACAATCTTGCTTGCTTTGTAACTGAAAGTGCACTGTTACCACACTACCACACTTAGAATAATTTATGTTTCAGTTTATCATACCTAAACTATTTTGTAATTTTTTTGGTTTTATTACATTACTAGAAAAAGTTATGTTATAGTTTAACATAATCCATTTTTAAATTTGTTTTGAAATGTGTTAGGTTTTATTATATTATTAGACCTTTCTGTTAAATACACAATGTACATACATAATTTAGAGGACCATTTTTTTTATAATATTTTAATATGTATTGTAAAAATAATAATTTAATACTTTGTTATTTTATCTGTGTTATAAGTTCTTGAGAGAAAAATCTAATGATTACCTAATATAAATATTGCATTATTTAATGAGAACAAAATCTTTTAAAAAATATTTAAGTTTGATGTACCTTTTATAATATTATGTATGATCGAAATAATTCTTTAGAACATGAACCAGAATTTTTAATGAAGTCAAATCGGCTACGTACCTCAGTTTTTTTTTCTTCTGGTAGAAAAAAAGTATGTTATACTGAACCAAGCCTAATCAAATTTATTTTTTAGAAAAACTTTTTTTTCAAATCTAAAATCATCACAGCAAATTATGTAAAAGTCAATTTCATCACAAGTAGCGAGTTATGCCAAAAATTTCATGGATAAACATCCTGGATAAATAATATTTGTTGTTTGCAGGTACATATTAAAATAATATTAAAGTTTTTTTTGTAGGTAGGTTGTTGATAAAATTGTATAATTTTAAAGCAATTTGTGTATTTATTGACTTCATGGAAAGAAAATTTAATTCGGAACACCTCCGTCTGACCAAAAGCAAAGCTAATTAGTACCTAGGCAAAATAAATAAATAAATTAAAACACATAACAGCTACTTCATTTGCATTGAGATGCAGGTGTGCTGGCATACCTACATTACAAGACATGATCTGTATTTATTTTCTTTTTTTTTTTGGTCATAAGAAGCAATTGGTTTGTGATTAGGCATTATATTTTTAAATAAAAACAAACACTTAGGCCCAGTGGCGTAACTATACCATCTTATTTTTTTTTGTTTTTGAAATTTTTATTTAGATGTATGTAAATAATTTCATACATCTAGTAGGAAAATATAAAAAATACAATTTACGAAGTAGGTACAGTAACATTCACAAATACATTTAAAAAAAGAATACTAAATAAAAAAGATAACTATACAAAAATACATTATAAAAGAATAAGATATGAGAATAACATTGGTAAGTAATCAAAAAATATTTTTTACATATAATGCACATATCCTAATATCTGAGGCCCACGGCAAATTCATGGGGAACCTTCAATAAAAATCGTCACTTTGTAATTGAATTTTAATAAATCACTTAAGAAGTTCCCCAAAAGTATTACTAATATTGTGTGCATTTTTGTTAAATATCTAATAAATTTTATTTTCGAAAGCTTAGATATTACATATTTATAATGAAATAGAAATTTAATCTTTACAAGATATTTATTAATAAAATTCTTTACGAGCTCTCTGTTCCTTTCCCATTGAGTTTCTTAAATAAATTTTTATTAATTTTAGTTTCGAAAATGATCTTTTAGCACTAGTCACAGAAATTGTAACAAATAACATTAATCCAGTACATTCTTCAGGAAAGCCGCACTACATAGAATGATTCTTTATTATTAATAAATCAGCAAGTTCTCTAAAACACAAAGACTTTTCTATTTCGTCTCTGAAGGTGGACCGAAAACTGAGAATTTCCCTGGCAAATGATTCAGATATGTCTTTATATCAATAAATTCTAGAGCTTTTTCTAAGAGATCAGTGTCATTTAAATTTTGCATAGTGCCAGTTTGCAAACACTGAAATTGGAAACGATTTCATTCATTGGAATGAAACGCGATTTCGTTCATTGGAATGAAACGCAATTTCAGTTGATTAATAATGATGTCCAATACTCGATAAAATATGTTCACTTTAAAAACTACACAGATCTTGGATACGCTCATCTTTGCAAATTTCGTCAAAGTGGTGTTTCACCTTCATCTGACGAGTTTTAAAAAATTCTAGTTTTTTTAAAAATGTTAGGTTACTTCTGAGCTCGCGGCCTCTCAGGCCGGGGCCCCAGAACCCGCGGGACTCGTGGCATTTTGCTACCCCTGCCACTCTATAGTTACACCGCTGCTTAGGCCCTTACATTGAATAAAATAAAACTCGGATTTGTTTTTGGTACCAATAAAAAATGTTTTTTTGAACTGTGCTCCAAGAGTGCTCGCAATGTTGCATTTCAGCAGACTGTCACCTGAAATTCCCATCTTGAAGAAGTTTTTCTCGAGAATTTCAGAGATATTATTTTAGAAATTTCGGACATATTATTTTACCGTGGACTGATGCCTTGTGAATTTAATAAGAATTCTACAAAAATTATGATTTTTAATATCATAAATAATGTAATTTTTTCTTCTAAAAACAAAATAAAAAATGAGGTGACAGTTTTCTTGCAGATTTCCTAAGTAAAAGGAATATGTTTTCAAAATTTTGCACATCATTTGGAGTAAAAATATGCAGTTTTTTGGTTTTAAAATTTTTTCGTGTTTGAAATCAAAATATTCCAATTTATAAATATTAAAGTATATTTCATGTACAAAAATTTAAAAGGTAATTTTTTATAGTTTCTAAAAACCGTATTTATTTTTACGACATCTTCAAAAAGAAGAAACATGTAGCACATTTAGAATACCTTGGAAATATTCAGAAATTCAATAAGAAATTTCAAGTAACGACAAATAAACTACCCTCTTCCTCTGTATAAACCTATACAACTTTTTCCACTGTTAACGTCAGTTTAGATAATTTTAGTAAGGTTTTCACATAAGTACACAGTTTTTTTATCAATTGTATAAAATTTACACCACGTTTTAGTAAGGCTGTATGTGTTTGCTTTATTGAAAAAAGATTATTGTAATATTTCATGCCTAACTCATACTTGAGAAGCATTTACACCTGTAGAATAACCCATTTGATCAACAATATTATGTATAATGTCTGTGTCAGACCACACTATATGCATCAAGCATTTTTTGGACATGACCTTTACATATTATATATTGTAGTAAAATCTTGTAAAATCTTCCTCACCCTACGGCAGGAGACGATAACGGGGTCAGATAAATTTGGGAGCTGCTGTGGAGTATCATTTCTTTGTACGGGAGCTGACAGCCGTGTGACCATGGCAGCTACCTAATTGATCTGATTCTCCTGCCGTTACAGCAGGAGAAGGGGTTGCTTCATTTTCAAATATCGCCTGGCTAGCAGATGATGGCATAACTTCATCATCATGCCCACACTTATAACACATCATCTGTCTAGTGTGACAGGTCTGTATGGGATTGTATGGCGAGCGATATGGTGTTTTGAAAAAATGCATTGAGCTTATAGCATTGTCTAACAGTACCATTTAACTGTACCTAAACTTTTTCTTGAAAAATTGCAAGTATTTAATTAAGACAAAATTAACATGAACAATAATTTTTTAATCAACAATAAATTTTTAATAAAACAGTTGGTTTTCTCCTAGTATTTGTGATACAGTACTATATTGAAAAAGAAACTAATCAAGTAATAATTGAGCTGAATTATGAATATGTATTTTTGGAAATCTCGTTGCGCCCTCCCAACACCTATCTTCATATATCATGTTATAATATAATATCATCTTGGAAAAAAATACGAAAAGTAATAACCCCCTGCTGCATAAAAATGAATCGAGTGCACTGATTTTATAACACAAAGACTGAAAAGACAGAATGACATAACACACATTTAGAAAGGTTTACAATATTTTTATAACTTTACTACAAAGTACACATATATTCAATCACTAATATTAAACTAAATTTATGTAATAATTGAAATACATGTAAAATGTAGTAAACGAGGGTTAGGGCATATAATAAAGATTTAACGAGAAATGCCTTGTGAACGTGTTTCAAATATATGGCCAACCAGGCCTTAAATTTTCAATTCAAAATTGTTTTTACGAAATTCAAATGATACCAGATCTACGATGTTAGTTTCTTCTTTATTCTATAGTTATGGCATTTTGCCTTTTCTAAGTATATTCCATTTTTGAAATGCTTTGATTAACATTATAGTACAGATCAAGACACTTAATTTTGCAAGTCGGAGTCGTCGCCACTGTACATATTTTGGATATAAAATATTCAATGAATTTAAAAACAGTGCATTCCTTTGTTAACTCTCGACAGGCCAAGATGCCAAACATTACGTCCGCAACCATGTGGGTCGGGCGACGACCCCATACATTTTTCTGTTTTATGGGCATTCAAACCATAGAAATCTCTTTTTCTTTTCTTTTTGTTATTTGTCCATTTATTGGGCAGGGAATATGTATTACCTATATTTGACAAAATAATTTTTCCTGCGATCAACGATTTTTCCACATTTTTTTTAAACGGCACATTATGTATTAATCCTTTGCGCAGTAATACCTAAAATACTAAAAATATATTTCATGTATTTAAGTAGATATAAAAAGGATAATAATTTTGGGGTCTACCTTCGGCCCCAGTTGGCTGCGGGAGAGTTAAATTGTCTTTTGGTCACCTGCTAAGTTAAGTATGTCGAGCTGAGTGTACATATTGTAAGTACATTAAAGGAGTGTAATGATATTATTTAGAAACAAATACAGCAATATCTTACTAAATTATTATTATTGTTTATAAAGGTGAAAAAAAAGTTTAATTAGTTTTTAATTGAAGATTTATACATCGTCTGGAAAGAGCTTTCTTTGGACATTGCTGTGTTTGTTTGTACACCTACCCCTTATAACTGAAAAGCCATTTAAATTGTTTTAATTTTAAGATATATTTATACTGTACCAAAGATTGTAAATAAATTTATATAATGAGTTCTAAGTTGTTTAATTAATGTTTTTTTAAAGAAAAAGTTAGATTGATTTGAAAGTTGCTATAAGTGTAGTCTAGGTTTAGACAATGACAACCGAAACAATTCAAATTGAATTAGAATTATTGTCCATGAAAATTTATCGCAGTTTAGAAACTCAAACTAATGGACTGACCTACTTTAAATCCTGAATTTGGTTAAACTCAACGAAAAAGATGAAACAAAGCCATCTTGGAAGAGTGCTCGGACAATGCTTGTCATGCAAATTTAGCATGGATTGTCATCTCACGAGACATGACATGTCTATAATATAATTCTATTACACAAAACCACGATTACCTTTTGATGCTGATGCAACATGGTATCTTCAGTACTATTAATACCCCCACTAGGGTAACCAATAACACTGAGTCTTGTATAGACCACATTATGGTAAAATCAAAACATTATATTAAAAGTATAGTCTACGAATCCTCCATTACGGACCACTACACAACTTTACTAGGCCTGACTACACCAACTCCAAATTTGCCTACTCAACGCTATTTCACAATTAAGAATATTGCCTATGACAACATAAAATCATGTTTAGATAAACAATCGTGGAAGCATTTAAGGAGTATAACGTCAACCGATAAGGCTTGGCACTACTTCATTACATACTTACAAACCACCATCACACAAAATACTAAGACATCAACAAAAATTATTCCCCACCGCAAAAAAAAACTAAAAACTTGGATAACCCAAAGCATCTTAAACTGTATTAAAAAAAGAGATAAGTTACACAAACAAGTCAAACTCAACCCTTCTGATACTATTCTCTACTCATTCTACAAAAGATATAGAAATCTATGCACCCAAATTATACGAAAAGCTAAAGAGCTACATTTCAAAAATAAACTGATAGAATCCAATTACGATCCCAAAAGTGTATGGTCAATACTAAAGGAAAGTACTTGCACTCATAATTTCGATGATGATAATATCAAAAATATTGTCATCAACAATGAAGAAATCCTCTTCCACAACAATCCTACACTAGTTTTAAATTACATTAACAATCATTACACAAATATTGGAGGCATTCTGGCAGAAAACATTACAAGTACTGTGGCAGAGAATCTACATTCATCTAACCATCAAGATACTCCTAACTCCAATAAAGATATACAATTTAAACTCCAAACCATCTCATGCGATAAGACGATTAAAATAATACAATCATTAAAGAATAGCTCAGCTGCAGGTACTGACAACATAGATGCTAAAACCATTAAAACTCTAAGTGACCAACTCCTCAATCCACTTACATACCTGATAAATCGTAGCCTAAAAGAAGGTATTTTTCCTAGCTGCTTAAAAAATGGACTAGTAATTCCTATCTATAAATCAGGACCTAAAAATGACATCAACAACTACAGACCTATCACTCTTCTAAATACTATGTCCAAAATTCTGGAAAAAGCCATCAAAGAACAGCTCTACCACTACCTAGAAACAAACCATCTACTCTCGAAGAACCAGCATGGCTTTAGAAAGAACAGAAGTACACAACACGCTTTAACCTCAGTAACAGACTTTATTAACTCTAACCTTGACTCAAAGAAAAAAGTAATTTCAATATATCTCGACTTATGTAAAGCCTTCGATACAATATCTCACAATATACTTTTTAAGAAACTTAATAAACTCGGCATAACTGGAAATGAACTTAACTTACTGAAAAGTTTTATGTCAGAGAGAACTCAACAAGTCATTATCAACAAAGTGAAAAGTGAACCCCTTCCGATCAGTTACGGAGTGCCCCAGGGTAGTGTTCTAGGTCCCATAATGTTTCTTATCTACATCAATGATATCTGTGAACTAATTACAGAAGGCAACATTGTGACATTCGCTGATGACACCGTAATACTTTGTCAAGCTGACTCATGGATCAAGGCATTCCTTAAAGCTGAGAAAAGTCTTGCAGTCATCAAACAATGGCTCGATGAAAACAAACTTACTCTAAATACAAAAAAAACTAAATTCATTACACATAGTATAACTCAAAGAGGTCAACCTCCTCCAACCTTCACTCTGAAAATACACGACTGCTCCCAACCCTTCTCATCGTGCAATTGCGAAATCATACAAAATGTCAAACAAATAAAATATCTAGGCGTGATAATTGACGAAAACCTACGCTGGAATGACCACATTAACTTAATTACATCCAAGCTTAAAAAAATCATGTATCTTTTAAATAATATAAAAAATATCTTCCCACGCACAATACTAAGATCTATCTACTTTGCTCTTTCCCAATCTTTAATCATGTATGGTCTTCTGTCTTGGGGAAGTGCAAGTAATATTTCTCTAGATCCACTAGAAAAGGCACAAAAGGCAACAATCAAACTAATACTTCAAGTGGCATATGATACAGACTCTGAAAAAATTTTCAAGATGCTCGACGTTTTGTCAATCAGACAACTCTACGCTAAATCGTCTATTCTTCACCTCTTCAAATTCAAACTTCATATCCCTTTACTTTCTCAGTCCTCAATAACAAGCCGGTCCTCAACAAACCTAACACTCAACATCCCGCTAAAGCACACGACCCACGGACAAAGATCCTTTAACTACTATTCTATCAAACTATATAACAGCATGCCACCTTCTTTGAAACAATCTGCTGATTTTTCACCAACAAATAAACTAAAAAAACAAATCACAGTCTGGATAAAAGCTAAAGGAACACTATTTTTCCAAAACCTATTTACTCCAAACCAAACATAAAAATTAACTTATTAATAACCAATGTGCAATAACCATTAAATAAAATAAATATAAAACTTTCTTCTACAACACATTAATACTTGTCACACAGAATCATAAATAAACACGTAAACACCTCAGCACAGGTTCTCCTAGTGAGGTGTTCACGAAACATACAATACCTATCCACAGTTTCACCTTCGCAAACCTACCATACACCCTACATAATAAAATTGTAAAATATATTATGTAAAAATGTTTTCAAAATTTATCTATTATGTAAAAATGTTAATTAATAGGTAAATACTGTAATACATAGAAATAAATAAAATAAATAAATTAGAGATGGTATCTATTTGACAGTGACCGGACAACTCCGAATGAAATCAACTCAGTACCTCTTTTGAAAATCATTAAAAGTGATGAAAAAAAGAGGTTAAATAGGTTACAATAGGATAGGGTTATAGGTTATTTTAAAATTATTTTTTTAATTATTATTTTTATTGTTAAACTAATGTTTAAGACAAGATTTTTATGCGGGTAACAATTATTATAAGCAATAATTATCAGTCTGAAACACTCATCCACATTGAAAAATCTTCCGAGAAAAGATACATGACGCCAACGGGACTTGAACCCGTGTCCTTCTGATTGCTGGTCAGCTGCTCTCCCAATTGAGCTATGGCGGCTTATGTTGTACCCGCCAAATGATTCAATATATACTAGTGTTTCATTCAACAATTACTGCTTATTATTTTTTTTCCACCTGAAAACAACCCACTTTATTTTTGCGAGAGAGACATTGTTAGTGTTAAAATCACTCGCTAGGTGGCGGCGAGACAAATTATGTCTTCATTTATTGGGGAAATACTTAAACTTGTCAAATATTAATTATTATTTTTATTGTTAAACTAACGTTTAAGACAAGATTTTTATGCATAGCACAAAGGGTAACAATTATTATAAGCAATAATTATCAGTCTGAAACACTCATCCACATTGAAAAATCTTCCGAGAAAAGATACATGACGCCAACGGGACTTGAACCCGTGTCCTTCTGATTGCCGGTCAGCTGCTCTCCCAATTGAGCTATGGCGGCTTATCTTGTACCCGCCAAATGATTCAATATATACTAGTGTTTCATTCAACAATTACTGCTTTGACGTGCGCTGTCATTTTGTTATTTGTTTAGGTTACTATGGAGATTTCTTTGATAGCAAAAATTCAAATATGTGAAGCCGGGGGCAAAAGCTAGTTACCAATAATTCAAAGATACATAACTACTGGCAAGCTCAAGTTCAGATTAAAATTTTTATTAAATTTTCAAATTGATGTAAGAAAAAAGATTACAATTAGACCAATGATAACAGCACATGTTTTGAGGTCATCTTCATTTCAAAAGAATATAAGAAATAAATGGACAAACTTAGCTAAACAAATGATTGTTGGAATAGTATCCTGCTAAACTTGAGACCAGAAGATAAAGGGCCAAATGAAAAACCTCAGCAGAGATAGAAGCTAAGCTAAGCTAAGCAAAGTGCTAAAATGGAACCAAAACGAACGAAAAATGGGAAGGAGGCATGCATATTACCAGTAATGGGTGGAGCAAGCCTAAATAAGTTAAATATAAATTAAAGATAAATTAGTATTTTTTCCAGTAAAATACCAGATATTTGCAATGTTGCAAAAAACATTTCTTTTAAAGTTTTACTAGGTGTAAGCTAGGTACTCATGGAATGTTCAAAACCAATATTTTTAATGAAAAAAAGTAGGTACACACCACATACCGTATCTACAAACATCACAAAGTGAAGATTGTCATTTTTCATCATAAATTATGCAGGCTGGAACTCTCCCTCCGCTAAATAAAAATAAATAGATATTGCCTCCCATAAAAAAATATATCTTGCCTTGTGTGCCATAAGTAGAAACCATCGACTTCTAATGTGTTAGGTAACCGGTAGACCTTTAGAAATAATTTTACCAGTATATTATAACACACGGTGCCTGGTAACTCGTAGTACAAGCGGGAAACTGGTGAACCTACATCAAACAGAGAACTCAAAATATTCATTTTTTCAATCAGAGCATTTCGATTTTTTTTCAATTTTTTTCGGCAAATAAAGGGTTCAAAAACTGTTTAGGATCAGAAGAATAAATTTACCAAAGGAAAAACCAATAACGGAAAAACATTTATTCACTGCCAAGGCGAGCAGTGTTTACCGGACAATTTTATCACAGCCAAGGCGTGCGGTGATTATATATACAAATTCAAAGGCTATTTGAAGGAAGACTTGGACACGGGACGACCAAGAAGAGTTCCAGAGATAAGTAGTTGCATTTTTTTTGTGGAGGGAATTGTCGCGGGTTCTTTGTTTTTTTTTTGTGGTTATTGTGGTCTGTTTCCTTTGTGGTATGGAGTCGGGAAGGATTCCGAGTTTTAATCATCTCGTGGGAGATTGGACGTTGTTTAAACTTAGACTGGAAAGTTTTTCGTCATAAATGATGACAAGTTAACCGCGGACAAAAAAAGGGCTTTTCTGTTAATTCTTTTAGAGCAAGAAACACTGTCTTTACTGTTTAATCTGTGTTTTCCACTAAAATTAACGGATTTAACTTTTGATAAATTATTGTCAACCCTAGATAAACATTGTACAAAAAAACGGTCGGTGTTTAAAGAACGTGAAGTATTTTTCGCGGCAAAACAGGATGTGGGTGAATCCGTGAGAGATTTTGCGGTTAGGTTAAGGTCTTTGTCATCTTATTGTGAATTTGAAAATAGATTAGAGAAGAATCTTGTAGATATTTTTGCCATTGGGTTATTACCAGGTCGTATTAAGGACAAAATATACCTTGAGGGATTGAAATTAACACTTAATGAACTTGGAGAGGAGCTAGCAGTATGTCAGTGTTGGACATTGCAAATAATTCTGTAGAGTCCGAGATTAACAGCATCATGAAGGATGCTATCTAACAGGCACTTTTCGAAGGCCACTGCTACTAAAAATCTCAGGTTCACCGGGAAGTCTCAAGCGGCTTCGAGCAGTAAATTTCCAGTACCACCGGGTGCGAATTTATTGTGCCGAATTTGTAAGAATACGGGTCATAGTACCAATTCCTGCAAATTTCGCAACGCTAGATGCTACAAATGCAATGGAGTAGGTCATCTACAGAAATTTTGTGTTAAGAATAATAATAATATGAATAGTGTCAATCCAATTGGGGAGGATTTTTGTAGTAATAATCATATGATAGCTACAATTAAACCGTTCACAGCAGACATTTTAATAAATGACAAATATTTTAGAGCGATGGTCGATTCAGGTTCATCGTTATGTGTAATGCAGGAAGAAATTTTTAAGCGGTATTTCGGTACGGTAAAGTTATTGGCCGACAACCAAAGTTATTTTTGACGTGAAGTACAAAAATAAAAACAACAATGTTACCTTCATTATTGTTACATGGGGTACTATCGCACGTTTGACAGTTCGCGTGTTTGAGAATGACATTTTGCAAAACAATGATTGTTAAATCAGGATTCTATTTTTGAAAATCTGTTAGTTGATAAATTTATTTAAAGTTGGTACTCCCCTAATAGTTTGAATCGAATCAAGAATTTTAGATATTTTAAATAGGTACCTAAGTTAGGTACCAAATTTAATATACATGAAAAATGAAAATTTGAATAAAAATTGTAAAAGGTGGCACGCAGGCTGTTTAAAAACTGAATGTACTGGGATTGAATATATGGAAAACGGGAGGGAGGAAGAGGTAGGGGGGGGGGGGGGGTGGGGGGGAGGGGGGGGGGAGGTGGAGGAGGCGGAGTGGGAACCCCCCTTACACCATGCGAGCGAAGCCACGGGAAAAAGCTAGTTTTTATTATAAAACTAATCTATATTTGAATTGTGTATTTCGTTTGTTTAAAAGATTCACAGATTTACCCGGCAGATTAATATAAATAACACACTTTCTTTTTTTTTTTTAATATTAACTCCACACAGGAGGCCCTGAGGAAAATAACTTCCGTCAGGGCCTATGTCATCTTTGAAGATGCTGTGTGGAGGGTCTTTTTGAGGAAAGGAAGGAGTGAACACGGGTCTTGAAGAGACCCATGTTGAAGGAGGGAGGAAACACAGAGGCCGGCAAATCGTTCCACAGCCGAGCCGTTGAACTCAAGAACGAGTCATAGAAACGACCCGTTCTCATGTGACTAATGTCAATACAAATGTTGGGCGCGTGTTTGGCGTGTTTCCCGACTATGCACCGGTGCCGAGGGGATCAATGACGCTAGTTCCTCGGAGCATCTTCCATTGTAATACCGGTAGAAAAAGGACAGCATTCTTATCTGACACCTGTGCTCTAAAGATTGCAGTCCGTCTGTTAAGATGGGAGAATCTATCAAACGGACCGCCCGTTTCTGCACAGAGTCAAGGTTTTTTTTTTTAGGTATTTTGGAGCTCCAGACCAGAGGTGGCTGCCAAATTCAACCGTGGGGCGCACTTGCGATTTGTACAGGGTTAGCAGTTGTGCACTATTAAAGTATTTGCGGGCCCTGTACAGTACGCCCAGTTTCTGAGAGGCTAACTTAACTCTGGTTTCGATGGAGCCCCCGTACCTGAGCTGGTCACTTAGAATTACACCAAGCATATCGATGGAGGTCCTGTTTGGAAGATTGCTTCTGTTGAAGGCGACTAGATTTTCATTTCGATCCCTTTTAGACGTTATCAAACATGATTGGGTCTTTAGACGTTATCAAACATGATTGGGTCTTTGGGCTCGTTATCAAACATGATTGGGTCTTTAAATTCGACGAGGTTATTCTTACCCCAAGAGAAAACACTCACGAGGTAACCGTCGATTCTTTGCTTCAAAGCCCTCCGAGCTACTGGAGTTTGTGTGATCTTTGGGGGCTTGTCAAACAAAAAGCTATCATGGACTGTACTGTTATCCGGGTAACAATGGATCGGTGCACATGACAAAAGGTCATTGATGTGCAACAAAAACAAAGTAGGTGACAGAACCGATCCCTGTGGGACGCCAGCATTTATCGAATGCAAGGAAGAGGTGAAACCATCAGCAACCGCTTGAATCGACCTCTCCCTCAAAAAGTCGGCAATCCACGTACACAAGGATGCGGGAAGTCCCTAAGAAGGCAGTTTGTTGACAAGCCCTCGGTGCCAAATCCGGTCAAAGGCCTTGGAAATATCCAGTGCAATCGTTTGGGTCTCACCGAAACGTTCCAGGCACCGCCCCCAAACATGCGTCACATACGCGAGAAGATCACCGCACGAGCGGTTCCGCCGGAATCCGTATTGACGGTCGTTAATATTTTTGTTCTTCTCGAGGTATGTGAGCAGTTTGTCGTTGATCACACGTTCCATCACCTTAGACAGAACTGATGTGATCGCTATGTTCACCCTTCTTTGGAATAGGGTGAATGATCGCTTTTTTCCAACCAGAGGGCACAGAGCCAGACTTCAGGGACATTTTGAAAAGCTTCGTCAAAACTGGAGCTATTTCTGCAGCGCACCTCTGCAATACTAGGGCAGGTATTCCGTCAGGCCCACTAGCTTTATTAATATCAAGCCCTCGTAAGACTTGGAGTACAACCCGATGCCGGATCCTCAGCCGGAGCTTTTTCATATGATAACTGCAATGAGGAACCGACGGCGAGGTAGCACCTTGATCATCGAGGGTCGAGTTTTCCGCGAACATTTTGCCTAATAAGTTAGCCTTTTCGGCGGCGGTATTTGCTAGTGAGCCATCAGGTCTGGTAAGAGGTGGCAGACTGGGTTTGCAGAAATTGCGACCTATTGAGCCCGCAAGCGACCAGAATGCTCTGCTGCCGTGCGGGCAGGCAGCCAGCTTTCTGCTGATCTGCAGGTTGTGCTCGAATTTTAACCTTTTTATGATCCTATTGCTTTCCTTTGCCATTTTGTTATATACTATTCTGTTTTCGGACGTTCGAGATGTGTTGTAGGCTCGGTAAGCCGCGTTTTTTCGTCGCAATGCTTCAGAGTGGATTGGATGAAGCCATCCATCGCGGATGTGATGACTTCACCAATTTCCTGGACACATCTTGAGGGATCCGAGGTCCGAAAACAGACAGCTGACCACGGGAAAGCATTCAAATGTGCCCGCAGACCAAACCAATCTGCTGATCTATAGTGCCACATTTTTCTCTTCAGCCGCTCGTTAGGCGGTCTGAAGGTTACGGGGATTGACGTCGTTACCAGGCAGTGGTCGGACGATCCTAAAGGCGCTGTGACATCAATCTTGTAACCGTGTGGCACAGTGGTTAAAAACAAATCTAACAGATTGGAGCGGTGAGTCTGGACATCAGGAACCCTTGTAGGCTCCTGAACCATTTGCTCCAGTCCGTGGCAGAGGGCAAGGAATCCGCCTCTCATCTAGCAGAGTCCGTTGGTCCTGAGAACTTTAACCAAGGTTCGTTATGAACATTGAAGTCCCCCAGGACCATAAACTCTGTCGTAGGGAAGCGGGGCAAGAGGTCATCAACAGTATTACTTAGATGTTTGAGAGTTCGGACGTATCTGAAACGCTAAGGTTTGGTGAGCGGTATTATTACCGTACTGGCAAGATTGACATGCACCCACATTACGTCGAATCTGGAGTTCTTCAGATTTAACAGTCGCACACAGTTGACGTCAGCTCGGCTGAAGAGACAGACACCTCCTTTGGGTCTGAATTTGCCTGCGAGAGTGTAGCCCGGGCAATCCAGATAGCAGGCGTCTGTAGGCTCGGCTATCTGCGTCTCAGAAAGGAAGAGAAGGTTAGGACGGTGGGAGAGAAGGTGGTGGTGGACGAAGTTTAAGTTTTTGTGCAGGCCGCGAATGTTGGTGAAATTCACCTATACCTATTCAACTATCTAACTATAAAAACACAGCAAATTAACCTTCCTCGGCAATAAGCTTTTTTTAGAGTTTTTCTAATAATCTGGTAAGCAGGAAGACAGTGGCGGATACAGAAAAAACTCAAGGGGGGGCGCTAAAGATATAAGAAAACTAAAAAGTAGACAACGGGGAGAATACGACGAACCGCACAAAGAGGAGACCAACTATATGATTTTGGCAGCCACCTCTGGTCTGGAGCTCCAAAATACCTATAAAATACCCTCGACTCTGTGCAGAAACGGGCGGTCCGCTTAATAGATTCTCCCATCTTAATAGACGGATTGCAATCTTTAGAACACATTCGTCGGGTGGGAATGCTATCCTTGTTCTACCGGTATTACAATGGCAGATGCTCCGAGGAAGTAGCGTCATTGATCCCTTCGGCACCGGTGCATAGTCGAGAAACACGCCAAACGCGTGTCCAACATTTGTACACGGTTGACATTTGTCACATGAAAACGGGTCGTTTCTTCGACTCGTTCTTGTGTTCAACAGCTCGGCTGTGGAATGATTTGCCGGCCTCTGTGTTTCCCCCTTCCTACAACATGGGTCTCTTCAAGACCAATGTTCATTCCTTCCTCTCCTCAAAAAGACTCTCCACACAGCATCCCAGATGACATAGGCCCCGAGGGAAATTATTTTCCTCGGGGCCTCCTGTGTGGAGTAAATGTAAAAAAAATACTATCTCATTCTCTCGCAGGCTAAAACATACATATGGATCCGTTTGTCAAATCACAACGGTGCTAAAGAAGTTTCCACTTCA
The DNA here is from genome assembly GCA_929108145.2 of Limnephilus rhombicus. Lineage (NCBI taxonomy): Eukaryota > Metazoa > Arthropoda > Insecta > Trichoptera > Limnephilidae > Limnephilus > Limnephilus rhombicus. Next base: position 27,883,379 of record OV815272.1, read on the forward strand.
ATAAATAAATAAAAGATTGACGGACCGCACATTTAAAACTTGGCTGGCCACAGGGAGCAGCAGGGCTGCATTCAAGGGAATACACGATCAAGGGAATCAAATACTTGAGTCGGGCTGTGTTAAGGGTACCTTTACATGAAACGACGTATGAATGTGAATGAAGCAAAAGTTTCAATTTAGGAGAGAATTATTTATTGGATAAACAACACCTCTGCTATAAGCATCCTAAATGGATCACTAAGTTTGGTGACTTAGCAGGGATGCCTAAGTTCGTGGGATGTGATTTTTCAAAGTAGCGGCGGAAGCATTTGCCCACGTACTGCGTGGCGAGCTGGAAAGGACTGGTTGAAGGAGACTATTTAACCTCTCCAGCAGGAATCCCTCGACCCATTTCCTCGCATCGCAGTGGGAGGGAAAGTTTCATCCATCCATCTCTCCTGGACACACTAACCCAGAGCGTCCTAACCACCTATCATACCGTTTCCTTCCACTATTTCCTTTCTCTAAAATGACCCTTCACATAGCATCTCCAAAGACATTTTTTTAATAATAAAATAATAATAGGTATATTTTGTAATAGTTACCCAAAAATGACAGTGGATAAGTTTATGTATTCGGGAAGAATATTTACGAGAGATGGGGAGTCTGATAGAGATATTGAAAGAAGGGTAAATGCAGGTAACTCCGCATTTATGGAGGACTGAACGCCGTTGGCGCTAATAAAAAACTGTCGAAAGAAGCGAAGCTAGCAGTCCACAATGGAGTGCTTTTTTTTTACATTAACTCCACACAGGAGGCCCTGAGGAAAATGATTTCCCTCAGGGCCTATGTCATCTGGGATGCTGTGTGGAGGGTCTTTTTGAGGAGAGTAAGGAATGAACATTGGTCTCGAAGAGACCCATGTTGTAGGAAGGAGGAAACACAGAGGCCGGCAAATCATTCCACAGCCGAGCTGTTGAACACAAGAACGAGTCGAAGAAACGACCCGTTCTCATGTGACAAATGTCAACCGTGTACAAATGTTGGGCACGCGTTTGGCGTGTTTCCCGACTACGCACCGGGGTACCAACCCTGAGTATGGCAGCGAAGCATGAAACTGGCAGAGGAAGGACTAAATGCTATAGAAAGCCATGTATGATAGTGTGAAAAAAATATGAAAATAATGCAAGGCTGATACAAGCGTAATAAGTAAGATTAAGAAAGGGACGCTTAGATGGTTTAGACATGTAGAGCGAATGATTGAAGAAAGATTTTCTTGTATTTATGGCGGCCAAGGGAGGAGGGGGGGGGGGGGGCCCCCCGCGCCCCCCGCCTGTATCCGCCACTGCAGGAAGATAATCTTTTAATTTTATAATGATTAAATTAAATAAAAGAAATAGCTTTGTATTTAACGTTTTTGTAAGAAAATTAGGAAAAAACATATGATGATCTTGCGTAAATTTACTTTGAAGTAGGTACGAACTTAACTGATTTGTAACCTTTTGATTTTGAAATAATAATACCTACACCTACCTATATAATTTGGGAAACGGGTTTGTGTACCGCCGCCTCGGGAACCATTTATTGAATAACCAGCACCTCCGCCGTAGGCCGCCCCATGTGGTTCGCTACGTTTGGTGACTTAGCAGGGGTGCCCGGGTTCGTGGGGTGAGGTTTGTCCGGATCTTGGATGCACCTGCCCACCAACTACGCGGCAGGTCGGATCTGGAGAGACCGGTTGAGGGAGACCTTTTGACCTCTCCAGCAGGCCTTTCTCGAGAACATCGCCTTGCACCGCAAGGGTTGAATTCATACGTCCGTCATTCCTGGACACTGACACTGACCCCCTGATTCCTACCCGCCCCTCATACCCTTTTCCTTCCCAGAACTTCCCATCCTTCCTTTCCTAAAAAGGCCCCCCACACAGCATCTCCAAAGATTACATATAAAAATTATTTATTAAGTTTATGGAATTTTTTTTTACTAGCAACTCCAGCTGTGATTACTTAATGGCCATTAACCGGGGGCCGAGAATTCAAATTTCGTCGAACGATGATCTTGCGATCGTACCCTTGCAACTATACAGGGCGGTTCCGATGAGAAAGATTAGTTATTCTCCATACCAGCATTTTAACATAATGACTCAATATCGATTTTATTTCATTCAAAATTGCTTTTATAAATACTACATTCAAAAATGCTCAAACTCGTCATGATAAAACTATTAAAATTATGTACTTTTTGTAATTATTATTTATAATTATTTATTATTTATACTTTAGTATTTATAATTTTTCAATAATGTCTAAGCAAAATAGGAATGATTTGAAAAAATATATATATATATATATTAGTTTGTAAGGCCGTAAATAAATAGACAAACTGATGTATTTTCGTCACAAAACACTTGCGCGTATCTTTTTTTTAATGATTTTATTTGGACTAAAATTAAAATTCAGTAAAATAGCTTTCCTAAATAATTTATTGATTTATTTTACTGCGTGATTATATGATTTGCAATGTATGTTGAATACGAGTAATACAAAATTTTATTTCAAAATTTAACAAATCTGCCAACGACCTACTGTAAAACCTTATTGTACTAAAAATAAACATATTTTCTCAAAATTTAAAACATAGCTTTGCTAGATAAAAGTACAGTCTTTCGAAATCAATTTATAATTTTTTGTGGAAAGGAGTCAATACGTCTAAAATTTGATTTAGTATCTTTAAAATGGAACACATTATAATATTACTTATCTTCCATTATGATGGAAGAAGAGTTTACATTTTATATATGTACAAAATTTATACAGTCAGGTGTTTCACATGTATCTATAGGTATAGTTAATACACAGTTAAATCAGATATATACTATACATATTAAGTATCCTCAATTGTTACATTATTAATTAAAAAAACATGGAACTTAAATTTGTGTATCAGTGGCCAGGAATTTGATTTCTTTGGACTAGCTATCGATAACCCAAAAACATTCAATACGAGAGGGTTTTTCCGATGAACTACTCGTATGACACCCAGTTTTAATATTTTCTCCTTTCAAACTTCATGAAAAAAACATTGTTATTGACGACTTCTAAATATTTTTATAAGCTATTTTTTTTCACCCACACAGGAGGCCCTGAGGAAAATAAAACCTTAGGGCCTGATTCATCTTTGGAGAGGCTGTGTGGAGGGTCTTTTTAAGTAAAGGAAGTTATGAGACGATCTGGAGAGGTATTTTCAAACCGGCCTCTCGCGATCCGGCCCGCCACGCAGTGGTGTTATTATTTGTAATACCTACAAAGTGTGTAAGTAGGTAGGTACTGACCAGCATTGATTCATTAATGGAACTTAATTGCTAGAAGATGTTAATTTTTTAAGTACCTATGCTTACCCATACATACTTTTATTTTCAACGACTCCTGGATAAAAAAAAATGCAGGTTTAAGTCTCCGATCCACAACAAGCTTTTTTATGGAAGAAATTTTCCGATGAACTCACAGTGCAGCTTCTAGTTTAAAATAATAATGTTACCCCACATGGAATATTGATCACGATGCTAATGAATGATTGATAACAGCAAATCGATGTTATAAGAATTTAGGATTTCGATATGTTTGTACTAGATAAACATCGACAAACCTTCAATTCCGATCGACGAAATTTTCCGATCATCGAAGTACAGCAGTATCTCTACCGAATCGCCAACAGTGCCGACACTTCAACACCACCCGCGCCCCGCGAATGTGAACTGCGAACAGTGCGAACACTGTGAACGTGAGTCGTCCGCGGACCGGTCTTGTTTTCACTCTTACTTCGGCTTGGACTGCCGAGCGAAACGGTTGTTAGTGCGCGTCATACCCAAATCATTCGCTGTTCGACTGCTCGAGTTTACGGACGTCGGCGTTGTTGTCATAATTTGCAAAAAACTTTAATCAAATAAAATATTCAGATTTAAATGCATCTGGGAAAAGTTTTTCTTTGATCATGACTTTTTAATTCAACTTTTTAGAGAGTGATTCGCTTGTAAATAAATAATTTTCAGCGTCATATCGATAATATTTGAAAGCTGTAAACTTTTTTACGATAATCGGACGTTGTTAAGACGAGTGAATAATTTTGATCGGGCCTGATAAAAAATAGTTATATGTGAAGTTATCGTAGATATTATTAGTTGCGTGTTTTGGATGATTCCGATGGTTTGTTGAGTTTTGGATATTCCCGGCGCGGAAGGCGGCAAGTGTTAGTTTGTTTAACAGTCTGGTCAGGTACCGAGGTAGTCGAGGAACCGCTCCAACTCCAAGATGATGGCCAGCTCCAAGTTGGTGCGCGAGTGTAGCGCCGAGTTCGCGGACATCAAGTCCCTGCAGAGCGCCTCCTCGGTGGAGCTCAGCAGCGACACGGAGTACTCGGAGGAAGAGAAGGAATATGAGCTGGAGGACTTTCAGATCTTGAAGACGATAGGTAAGTCCTGAAAATTGCTGTAGCAAAGTTTTTCAGTTGTCTGTGGCATGGCGAACCATTTACCTCTGGACATAAATCTATGGTTCAAAATTCGAAGTGGGTAAAAACAGTACGAAAATATAAAATGAATTTATTTAAATATCGAACATTTGCATCTCATTCGATAATGGAATGTACTTTCAGCGTCATCCTGGTCAGATACACAAGATGTACAAGATATTATGACTAGGTAGGTACCAGTACTTTCCAGCCACCCTTTTCCCTAATCCTCTCCAAAAACAATTTTTTTCGGTTCCACGACAACTTAACAAAGTTGCATTTCAACACCCCTTCGAATCATTAAAAATAGTGAAAAAATAAATTTAAAATAGCTCGTAATCTAACCCAACGTAACCTATTTAACCAAGTGTTAAAGCATTTTTCATCACTTTTAATGACTTTTCAAAGGAGTGATGAAGTTGCATGTTGTTAAGTTGTCCGGTCACCCTTTTTTCAACCGCAAACATTTACAGAAATGGGGATGCAGACAGTTGAAGAGTTTCTTTATTTTTTGGATTTATATTCAAGAATATTTTTCTTGTAACTTTGTCACCAAACTTAAAATTTAATTTATGATACTTACTATCTGCCCAATATTTATACTTATTACAATCGTTTTGGGTGAATTAAGGATGTCAACTTTCAGTTAATAAAAATTTGTGACAATTATTTTTAATCATCTCACTAAAATTACCAATTTTAATATCTCTTCTTCAAAGAGATATTAAAAGATAGTCGAACATAAATAATATTGAATAGGTGTAGGCAATAAACATATTTTATGTATTTAATAAATTGGCACTAAAAATTTTACGCTCATATTAAATTAAGTTTACGGACCATCAATCAGTAATAGTTTAATCAATGATTGAAAATGAACAAATTCGGAAAGCTGTATAATAAAATACATAGTTTAATGGTGGTAGGTACCTGTTAATAATTATTACTTTGCAATGTCGTTTTCGAATCCGTAATGCGATAAGATCAAACAAGTCTGGTAAAGTTCGGTCGTAACTTACTCCCACGGCTCATAGCTTATGTCATTTCGGAGGGCTGAAACATTTCAGGAGCAGAGGCGGCTCGGGTAAACCCGGGAAGCTCGTAGAGCAGGTATTATAGATACCTGCTAAGTAATAGGCAGATGCAATAAAGTCACGATTATGAGGATTGCCCCAAAAAGTTAGAGGCCGCTGTCTGTGCTACTTGCAGACGTTTTAAAAGAAAAGATGATCACCCCACGGTCAACTGTCCTGCACAGCGAGCCGCTATTGATATAAGTCAAGATGACCGATTATGGTTGTCCTTAATCTTCCTTTCGACTTTATTAGGTAGGTATGTAATATAAATAAAAAATATATTTCTTTTTTCAATGTTTCTCATTTTGATCTTTCCGTGTTTCACTTTTTTTTTTGAAATTTAAATTTTGTGTAAAAAGAATTTTTTTATTATTTTTTCCTTATTTTGTTTTTTATTGTGATATCGCTGTGTATCATTCTAGTTATGTTGATTTTGGTCATGCAAAGTTCCTAGAACTTTATATATTTTGTTTTGTCTACTCCACCTCAGTCCCGTGTCTTTCAGGTGACTTTTTGCAGTTATCATTTTTTCCATTGTTTTGAGTGTTGCCATTGTTTTTTTCTTACATTTTTCAACACACTCTTATAAAATTATATTAATCATATTCTCTGTATTTATCTCATATTATGTTCATCATTCATTACACTAACCCGTCATCCCATTTTCAGACTAACTCATGTTTTACAGGGACATTTGAGGGTTTAGCTTCGTGCATCACAAGTGTAGTTTCGTTTATTAAAAAAAATTAGAGTCCTTGTGAGAGCCCTGAAGGAGTAACCATCTGTTATTTATACCAGGGCGGGAAAGCAGTTGGATTACCTCAAGATGCAATAAAGTTTTCTACTTTTATCGAATTGTTATCTGTAAGCTCAGAATAAACAACCCTTTTCTAGGCCTAATTACCTAACTTCGCCCGAGATTTCAGCCCTATTTTTTTAGTGTTCCATAGACATCCAAATTTTGAATTTAGTGGGAAGATATTACTACAATTTATGGAGTAACCTAGTAGAGTTAACCTGTAGGTTATTTGTTTACTTTTATCTAACTTCACCCGAAATACCTGGTAACCGGACAACCCAGAATGAAATCAACTCAGAACATCCTTTGAAAAGTCATTAAAACATTGATTAATTCAATGCATTAAAAGCGATGAACAAAATAATTATAAAAAAATTGTTTAAATGGGTTACGTTAGGTTAGGGTAATTTAAAATATTTTTTTTCATAACTTTTAATGACTTTTCAAATAGGTGTTGAGTTGACTTGATTCTTAGTTGACAATTTGGGAGGCGGGAATGTGTACCGCCGCCCCGGGATCCTTTATTGGATAACCAACACCTCTGGTGTCACCTCAAGTGGTTCGCTACGTTTGGTGATTTAGTAGGGGTGCCTGGGTCCATGGGGTGAGGTTTGTCTAGGTCTTGGAGGCGGATGACCTGGACACACTGAACCCCAGATTCCTACCCACCCCTAAACCCTTTTCCTTCCCAGAAATCTCTTCTCCTTTCCTTTCCTAAAAAAAACCCTCCACACAGCATCCCCAAAGATGACGTAGGCCCTGAGGGAAATCATTTTCCTCTGGGCCTCCTGTGTAGAGCTCACGTAAAAAAAACCGAAATACCTAATACCAACTTAGTACCTAACTAATTCAAGCACGAGCCTGAAAGAAATAAAGAAAACAAACAAAATGTAATTTATTTAAAAAAACAGCCAGTGTTATTATCGAAATATTATTGGAAAGTGTGGAAAAAACTTAACACACATGATATGTATGTATACTCCCAAGTTCCGTAGTCATGGTAGAAATGGTATTGCGATTTTAACCCTTCCGAACTGCACGTAAATAAAACTGCAGCGAATAAAAAAAAATCGAGTACAGTTTACACGCGGTAGAAGCGAAACATTACCAAAACAATCTCAACCAATACTTGAAAAGTGAGGTCATAATCAAAGCGACCAATGAGCGCACACCTCGCGTAATTTCCGTTTCATATCTCAACCAATAGGAGCCTTTAAAAGTGACATCATTATCAAAGCGGCTGATGAGCGCAGTTGATGCGTCGCAGTGCAGTAATCGTCATTTCCGTTTCATCCGAAATCCAAATCACAGGGTTCTACAGAAGTATTTTTTTAATGAAAGATTTGAAGGCTTATTATTCGTTTATTTTTTTTTTAAATTAGGAATAAATTGTATTTTTATATACAGTTCTAAGATCAAGTGAAACCATGCCCTTAGAAACTTAAGGTTCTTACAAATTAATGTAGCAATATCTTCTAAAAAAAACCTAGATCAACGTTTTTCAACAAGCATCAAATAGTTTTATTACTGCCAGTTTAAATTTAGGTTATTAATAGTTGCGTTGAACTAAAAATTCAAAACAGATAAAGCTCCGTTAGAGAGTTTTTGTCCAATATAAATCAAATTCAAAAATTTATAGCTCACGATGGAAAAGAGAGTACGAGTAAAATAATCATATTGACCTGGAAATTCCAAAAAGAAGAGAGAGAGAAGAGATGTGCAATTTTCATCCCCCAATAGAATTAAACTACAAACAGATTTTCAATATTACAAATACCTACTACATAAGATGTAAGTAATGTTGGTTTGTCTACCAAAAAACCTTGGTTTTACTGAATGTCCCACACACAGAAACGCTTTTGTAGGTAAGTAGGTTTGACACGGTTTAAAGCTGTATATGCATAACTAACTAGCAAACGATAATATTATTGTAATTAACAACCGGAAAAATGGTTTATTTTAAGAAAATACGACTCGCGAGTTATTACTTGAATAACAGTTGTTGCTACAAACAATTCAACGTTTTGGGCTCATTAGCGAGCTTCTCACAAAGTTTCAGCTTGTTTTCAGGAAATTGGGATAGAGTAAAATAGTACTTTATAATCCGTTCTATTTATTTTCACAAACACAGAATCCAGAAAATTATACAAGGATTTACGTAATGTAATAAGTTAATAATATTATTCTAAACACATTTGCCAGAGTTTTGTCTTTGGTAAAGAACGCATTTTAAAACGTCTATTCCGCCTCAAGTTTGTTGCTTTGAACTTGAAATCTCTTCATTATAATATATTATGGTCCCAACCTGTTCTATCTGCAAAGAGATCCCGATTCCCTTCAATATGAAGCTATTGTCTGTGCGGTAGGTTCTTCCTTCTCAGGTACTGCAGCCAGATGCAATTACAACCTTTACAAAGGTACTGCCTACAAAGACAATTTTTCAAAGGAAAAGTGCGTCTCTTCTTAAGGTACTATGAGGTGACATGACACCGTTCACACCTCGATTCGCTAGACTTACCTGAATTTACCTTCTTCATGCCTACCAGGTTGTTTTGTATGTTCCATTATGCTTACAGTTTACAAGACTCGCATACTTCTTCTTCCTTGTATTTCTGGATTCAGAATTCTGGCGCCGCACTACGTTCATCAAGACACGATATAAATGAAGGTTGTAACAATATTCGGTAGTTGATTTTAAAGATTTTTTAAAGTTTGCATGAAGAACTATTATTTTGGGCCAACTTAACGTGTTCTTTTATTGGTAAAGTTTCTACTGACAAGAGCGCTAGCGCTTTTTAATTTTAAGGATATCGTGTTTACTATTACTGTGTGAGCATAGCGAAGTCCTCTTTTAACTCGACCATTTGGAATTTCATCTGTGTCTGTAAATTTGTTTGTTCCGGTTCAAGATGGTGGCCATTGCGCCGGAGTAGCCGTTAGGCACAATAAAAAAAGCAATTTCTCTGAATATGAATTGCTGCTCTGGGGAAAATACTTGTGGTAGATTATATGGGTACTATTTTTATTAAAAATATATAAACACAGTATTTGGTAAGATGGTTCAATTTTAAAAAACATGACAGTTATCACGAATAGAATCGAAACGAATAGAATGACGGCACTGTGAAAATTTGACGTCGACACATAGCGGGTTAACAGGTTCAGTAAAGATTATTTTTCCAAATGAGAAATCGTCGTGTTTATTAATTACGTACGTAGGAGGTTCTTAAGTATAAATTAAAGCTAGTATTTACTACCAATTTACAGATCTTATGATTTCATACGGAATTTTGGTTTTGATTTAAAATAAGACAGAATTAGAAACTTACGTACTTTTCTGTTAAAAGTAGTTACTTCTTCCATTTCTATCGTGCGTACCTATATCATTGTGACTAATAAAAGGTAATGACAACTTTTGGTTAGTTATTTAAAAATTAAATATTTTTAATGTTCAATTACTAAAATTTTCTGATGTGGAAATTTTTTTTTGTTTACATTTGTTTCATACATTATTATTGACCTTTAGAATGAAACGCTTTTCCGAACACGGATATTTACAAACTGACATCATTATTTTGAACAGAAATCTGGTGGGATTTAGAAAATGGAAAGCGTTACCCAGACTAAGCTAAAATGTGACAGAACTGATCCATTTTTGGAAATAACGAGCAAATTCTGAAATAAAATGAATTAGAACCGATTTTTAAAATAGCCCACATTGTATTTCAAATAAGTGTACAAAAGAAGATGATTTCTACATTCACATTTAATAATTTTAAGAAATAGTATGTATGTACGAGGTCCAAGAATAATAGATTTTTGAATAAGAATAATTACCTACTTACTACCTACTTGATGAAAAGTTCCCAAACAAACTTAATGGAAAGTGAGAATGATATCGATCCTCTTTGTGAGATTTTTAATAGCGATGACAAGTATTTTCTATTAACTTACACAAACACTTTTCCCACAGAATTGGTGCCATGTGCTTCATGTCAGGCGTAAAAATAGCTTTTGTGGCAACTTGTGTAGACGCTCTTTTTGCTGGGGACTAACTTAAACATCCGTCAAAAATTCAGAAGATAATATAAAGTTTTTGTTTACGTTCATTATTTATAAACCATCTTACCTGAAGAAGAAATTTAATACGAAGGATGGCCTTCGAGATAACTCTGATACTTTATATGGATAATGATTTGACTTACCATTTTTTCTGGAAGCGTTTGTCCCTGATTTTGTAATATTAATTTATGAATATAATAATGTGTGATATTAATTTATTAAACATTTGTAAAAAGGTCAAATAAATTAACTGTCCAGTGTCCAATATAAATGCACATTATTCAAAACATTATTATGTATTCAAGACTTAAGCCGCTGTTTTTCAATTATTTACTTGAATAAAAAATGATAAGTAGGTATTAAATTTCGGGGTCGTTCAGAATGATAATTTGGTGTGATTTAGAGTGGGTTGGATTTAAAATTAGATATTTGTTTATAAACAAAGAAAAAAACACGTGCACGTAAATGATGTTGGCACAAACGCAATCCAACCCGCGTCATGTCGAAACAATTGTAAATAATATTTATCTGTTACAATGGACCACGTGAGGAGTGAATTTTACGAATGGAGACGGGTCTTAAATAGATTTCAGCTATTAAAATAAATAGTGATTGGGTTGATGATGACGCCCTGAGCGTCTAAGCCACCCCTGAACAGTGGCGGCTCGTGACTTTTTTATGCCAGAGGACTAAGATTGGAACAAAAGTATCTAATCTCAGATTTCTGATCAATTACGTATATGTATAAAAATTACTTATCTAAATATTTACATAAATAGTCGTAAGTCGTTGTACTAGACGTTTGTACATAAACTAAATATAATAGGGAGCTGGCCACAATGACACGCCAATGGAGTTTGGTACGCCAGTGGATTTTGGAATGCCACTGGTCTTTTAAATGAATTTACTACTTTGACAAAAAATGCTTCTAGGTATAATGGCAAAACTGATTTGAGTACTGGATTAAAATAAATATTTTTCACTTTGGAGACTGTGGGAGACTGGGGTTTTTAGGATTTTAGGTTACTGGGATACTGGGAGAGGTAAACTGAATCTAAGACTGATTAAAACACTTGAAAAGAGGTTTGAACTTGGAGACTGTTGGTATCTTGAGTAGGTATTGTTTCTTCTTGGCTGATAGTTTTGAACTGACTTCCTACCGGTTTGACTTCTATTTTTATAGGACAAACTCAGGTCGGACTTTTGGGGGACAGAACCTCCTTAATTTTTCTAAGGTACTTGTTTTAGGTAATTTCCCTGGTCGCTACGATTGGAAGTCAGCTGTGTTAAAATTATGTGTGATAGTTTTTGCCAAGATTTTACCAACTCAGGATCCCAAAGCTTCACATCATTTTTATTGTGTTTACAAGAAAAGGTACAAGTATACATATGTGATATAAGGTACAATTTTAAACAGTAAATATTTTTCTTAAAGTGCAACAATCACTGATAGACGTCAGTTTTTGGGTTGTTTTTGTAGTACATACTCATTTTTAGGTGATGATGTTTATTTCTTGATCCAAATTATTCCCAATTTCTCGAAATTGAGCTCCAAATTTTTCGGAAGATGAATTCGCTGTCGTAAATATTTACGATTCAGATTTTTCCTTTGTTCAGAATTGACCAATAGTGGCTCGGCTGGTCGCATGGTGGGGGTGACGTAAATAGTCAGCCATTTCCTTGGCGTTGATCATTGCTGTCTGGAGTCCCTTGTGGAAGCATTAGGTGGTTATTCAGATGTGTTTTCCAGTCCAATGAGGCTGCTGCATGTATTCATTATCAATTTCATTTATGTTTTCAATTGATTAGTTAGTTAAAGGACATAATAGCGTTGTAGACAAGTCATTTGGAAGGGGCACCACATGCACATAATTCCGCTAGCCAATAGCAGCTCTCAGATTGTCGTGCTGGCGGCATGGTACTCTGTGGGAGCGTAAATTCCATTCTTGAATTTCCATGGTTGTCAAAAGCTTTCGCGCACTCGTTAGATGCACACGGATTCCTACGACACGTTCCATACACTCCCCTCAGTGCAGTCTCGACTGTGCTCAGCTACTTCGTCGGGCGTGTCCTTTTCCGATGTCTGAGTTTTGAGTCGGGTGTCTTCGCAGAGTGTACAGTTTCATCAGTTGCTGGCGTGGCAGGCAGAATGACGGCGATTTTGACTGCCGGCCTTACGTATATCCCAGTGCTGGTTTGGATCCGGGCAGTTCTGACTTGTTCATCAGCTGCAGGTATTGCTTCGATGATACGGCCACGTGGCCAACTGTTTCGAGGCAGTGCTGGGTCCATGATGATCACTAGGTCATCCTTCTTAATTGGTGTAGTTGGATGGTGCCATTTTTGCCGGACAGCCATGGTAGGTAGGTATTCCCGCAGCCATCGCCTCCAGAAGGTGTCTGCAAGTTGTTGTCCGATGCGCCACTGGCGGCGTAGGCATGTTTCCTCTTCTTTTTTGTCGTAGAAGGATAATTGAGGGCGCTTCCCGGCTGACCCTAGCAAAAAGTGGTTGGGTGTTAGAGGTTCTTCATCACGTGGGTCAACTGAAATGTGGGTGAGTGGACGATTATTTACCACAAACTCAGCTTCTGCAAGTGCGGTGCGTAGCGTTTCTTCTTTTGGTGCTCTTTCCTTTAGTGTAGCGCTTAGGGCTTTCTTTACTGATCGTACTAATCTTTCCCAAGCTCCCCCCATGTGCGGACTTAGTGGTGGTATGAAGTGCCACTCGATGCCCTGGGTAGCTATTGCGTCAATCATTCTGGCGTCTTGACTTATTGACAGCAGGGCGTCCCTCATCTCGGTGTCAGCTCCGTGAAAGTTTGTCCCGTTGTCCGAGTACATGGCTGCTGGTTGTCCTCTGCGGGCGGTCATTCTTTGTAGGGCCATGATGGCCGAGTCAGCAGTCAGTGAAGCGGCTAGTTCTAGGTGAATGGCGCGTGTCGAGAGGCAGGTGAAGATGGCTCCATATCGTTTTTCTCGATGCCTACCGACCGTGATAGCCATAGGGCCGAAATAGTCAAGCCCACAGTGTGTGAATGGGCGGACGTGATGCATCAGGCGGGGTGGTGGTAATGCGCCCATCAGAGGTGGAGTCGGTTTGCTGCGTCGTATGAAGCAAGTGGGGCAGGCGTGCGTTATCTTCCTGCTTGTTGTGCGTAGTCGTATTATGAAGAAATGATTGCGTATTTCTGCTACTGTTTTCTCAGTACTAGGATGATCCGCCTTTTTGTGGTAGTGACTGATAAGAAGTCGAGTGTAGGGTTCGTCGCCGTCCAGTATTATGGGAGTTCGGGCCACACTCTTTGTTCTTTCCAAGGCTTGTAGTCGGGTCCCCATTCGTAGTAGGTCATCTGGTCCAAAGAATGGGTTCAGGGAGTTGAGGCGGCTGCCAGCAGGCAGTTTTTGACCTTGTCGGATGATGTGTAGATCAGTTGTGAAAGCGTCTTCCTGGGACCTTTTGATCCATCTGTGTTCTGCTGCTTTTATCTCATCGGCTAGTAGTGGGCCTTCTACTGGTTTATTGGGCCCCATCTTGCATCGTCTGATAAATCGGAGGATCCAAGCTGTGGAGCGAATCAGCCGGTGCCATGAGGAGAACCGCTCTACTGATGGGAGTGCTTCGCCCCTGGTGGACACAAGGCCAACGTAGTGAGGTTTGACTTCTAGTGTCAGGTCGTCAGGCCTGTGGGCGGGTGCCCGTTCTTTTGGCCACGCACCCTCCGGGGAAGTGAGAAAGGCTGGGCCAGTAAACCATCTTCCTTCTGGTGTTAAGTCTGGTACCTCTAAGTCTCGTGTTCCTATGTCAGCGGGATTGAGTTTTGTGGGTACCCATTTCCAGTCGGGTATGTTGGTTAGTTCGTCTATTTCCCCCAATCGGTTTGCCACAAAGGTTGAGTAGGCGCGTGGGTCGGTGCGTAACCAGCATAGTACAGTTGTGGAGTCTGTCCAGAAGCAGGTGCGGGATATCAGGGCTTTGCTTTCTTTTTGGATCGTCTGGGCTAGTCTCGCTGCTATGAGGGCGGCTTGAAGCTCGAGGCGTGGAATGGAGAGAGGCTTCAGTGGCGCTACCTTGCATTTACTTGCAAGGAATGTTACTCGTAAGGATCCATCTATTTTTTCGGTGAAGTAGGCCACGGCACAGCAAGCTTGCTCGGATGCATCGCAGAAAAGGTGTAGTGTTACGTTGTTTAGTTTGTTGTAGAGGCAACGTCTCGGGATTGAGATGCTGTTCGTGTGCAACAGATTTAGCCAGTCTGTCCATCTCTGGGCGTGTTCAGGGGCAATGGGTTCATCCCAGCCGACGCTTGAGCGCCACACTGCTTGCAGTAGCATCTTAGATCTGATGGTAAGGCAGGCAACGAAGCCGACTGGGTCGAAGATCTTCATTACTATAGATAATAGTTGCCGCTTGGTAGGTTGTGTGGCCGTGTCGTGGGAGATTGCCTCACAAAATGAGTACAGGAAGCGGTCTGTGGTGGGGTCCCAGATTAAACCAAGCACTCGCTCTGTTTCCGGACCTCCGCTGCTGATTTGTATCGTGGAGCTGGCACGGTCTTCTATAGGTACGCTAGCTAGGGCCGCCGGGCTGTTGGACGCCCAATTTGTCAAGTGGAACCCTCCTTTCGCGAGCAGGGCACTTACACTTTGGGCGAGTGCAGCAGCTTCATTGGGTGTGTCTGCTGCATCTAGGTAATCGTCCATGTAGAACTTGGTGCGTACGGCTTTTGCGGCGGCCGGGTACTCGTGCTCGTATGTTTCAGCCACTTTATTTCGGACGAATTGGGCACTGCTTGGGGAACAGGTGGCTCCGAACATCATCGATGACATTTGATAGGTGTCTGGTTCGTGATGGGGTGATGTCCTCCACAGGAATAGCTGGGACGACTGATCTTCTCGCCTTATTTTTATTTGCAGGAACATTTCTTTGATGTCTGCAGCAATAGCGATGTTTCCTTCCCGGAAGCGTATTATATTCCCCAGGAGGGAGGACAGCAGGTCAGGACCAGTAAGCAGCTGGTCGTTGAGGGAGGTTCCTCGGCATCGGCTTGCGGCATCGAACACCACTCTGATTTTTCCTGGCTTATTTGGGTTGATTACTGCAAAGTGGGGCAGGTACCATTTGCGAGGTGTGGTGGTGGAAGCTTCATGGCTTGATAACTTCTTGGCATAGCCTTTGTTGATAAGTTGATTTATTTTGTCGTTGTAGGCCACTGCTAGATTTTTGTCTTTTTCTAGCTTTTTCTCCAGGGACAGAAGTCGTTTCAGCGCACACTGCCGATTGTCAGGTAACGTGGCTTCTGGTTTGCGCCATAGTAGACCGGTTTCCCACCTTCCTACAGGAAGAGGACGGGTAGTTGCATTCATAAGTGCAATTGCCTGTTGTTCGCTTGCATTGACTCTGGTGGCTGATGTTACTCCGAGGGAGTCGATGGCGAAGTTGGTTTTTACTAGCTCCCTCAACTGTATGTCTGCGGCCGTTTCTGGTTGTAGTGCCAAAGTGGTGGTCGTGTTATTATCTCTGGGGTTGACTCCCCCATGAGCGATCCATCCTAGTGCGGTGCGTGATGCTATTCGCGTAGTATCATTGCATTCACGAACTTCCCTTGACACGATCAGGTGAGCGTTATCTTGGCCTATTAGCAGCTTCGGGACGACCGACCTTCCTTGGGTCTGTTGCTCCGGCAGGTTGAGGTTGCTTATTGTGCTGGCAGATATGTGGAATGTATTACTGTTGCCTGCACCTCGTATTCTTAGTCTCACTCGTTGGGAGAGATTGTCGGAGGTGCACATTCCTTTCGCGCCGTGGATTCGCAGTCCGTGAACTGGGCCGTTTGCTCCGACTTGTATTGCGGTGTCAGCGTCGACAAGTGTTACTGTGGATCCTTCATCCAGGAGAGCGAACACTGACACTTCTTCTTTGTTTGGAGCGCTTAATATGACTGGCGCAATTTTTAATAGTACTCTCTGTCCGGAGTCCTGGCGTCACAAATTGACATTTTCCACGGCGCTTTTTCGTACGAA
Source organism: Limnephilus rhombicus (assembly GCA_929108145.2). Taxonomy (NCBI): domain Eukaryota; kingdom Metazoa; phylum Arthropoda; class Insecta; order Trichoptera; family Limnephilidae; genus Limnephilus; species Limnephilus rhombicus. Next base: position 27,899,822 of record OV815272.1, read on the forward strand.
CTCGGGATTATGTAGCAGGGGGTGGTGTGGGGATCTGCAATCTCCTACTTTGCACCATTGGTTTATTTTGCAGCTTCGTGAGTGGTGTTTTTCTAAGCACTTGCGGCATAATCTTCCCGTGCGTACAGTTTCCCATCGGAGTTCAACATCTTTGGCTGCGAATTCTTTGCATTCGCGGGTTTTATGATCGCCGCCACATTGGGCGCAGCTTTCATCAGCAGTTTTTCTTTTTCGGCTTGGTCCAGGGTAAGTATGTTCCTCGTTTACTTTGCGTTTTATGGGGGCAATCTTTTCTTTTGGGCCATCCCTGATTTCTTCTTGATGTCCGGCATGTATTTGCTCATGGCTCGGTAGAAGTCGCATGCGATCACTCTCTTCTTCCTCCTGGTACCCGGCATGTATTTGTTCACGGCGTGGTCGAGATCGTATGTGGTCCACCATCCCACTGTTTGGAATTGCGTTTGACACCTCTTTCAGAAAGGCAGCGAGCTGGGTTATGGTGGCCGGAGCGTGTTGTTTGCGGATCTCGATTAGCCATGCCAGACGCAGGGAACTTGGCATTTTGTCAGTGACGTCATTCATTAATGCAGGATTGGTGAGATAACCTTCGGTTTTCAGGATCCGGAGAGATGCCACCAGGTTTTGTACCGTTCCGGAGAAATCTGCCAGGTCCTCGAGTGATACCTCGGTCGTGAGGTAAGGTAGTTTTTTAACCTTGTCTAGCATAAATTTTGCTATGGAGTTAGCGCTGCCGTATCGCTGCTCGAGGACGCTGATGATCTCTGGGACTTGCGCAGGATCCATTAGTAGGGGACCCACGGTATCTCGTGCCTTGCCTTTGAGGGCGCGCTGCAGCCGAATGAGATTTTCGCTTGGAGTCATTTGGCAGGTGGCGGTGGATTGAGCGTACTGCGCCTTCCAGGTGGGCCACTCCAGGGGGTCTCCGGAGAAGGTAGGCAAATCTTTTGCTGTGGATTGCCTGGCAATGAGGGCAGCCATTCTTGAATCATCTTCTAATGTGCGGGGGCTATCTTGCGTTCTGGAAGAGCGAAGGGCCTCTGCCATCACAGAGGCGATCTGGGCCAGTGGGTCGTTGCCATGCTGCAACCATTCTCGGGTGTGCCGTGCTGTCTGATTGGCTGTGTGCGGTGGTGTAAATAATGGGGAATCCTGGCCGGAGGAGGCTGGCTGATGCTGGTACCCTGCTGTGTTGTAAAGTGGGCGCTCGGGTCCGATATGGCTGTATTCGGCCGTAGGGATGTTCTTCGCAGGGCCCGTCAGTAGTGTGTACTCTTGGGTGGCGGCGGCGGCGTATCCGGTTGGATCGGTTACAGCAAATTCATTGGTAGGCTGACCGGCTGGTGTGTCCATTTGAGTAGTTGCATATCTCGTTGCAAACTCTTCGGCCGGCTTGTAAACTTGAGTGGCATATCTCGTTGCAAACTCATTAGTAGAAGGGCCGGTTGGTGCATGCACTTGAGTAGTTGCATATCTCGTTGCAAACTCTTCGGCTGGCTTGTGTACTTGAGTGGCATATCTCGTTGCGAACTCATTAGTAGAAGAGCCGGTTGGTGCGTGCACTTGAGTTGTTGCATATCTCGTTGCAAACTCTCCGGTAGACGGGCCGTCTGACGTGTGTACTCGAGTGGCATATCTCGTTGCGAACTCGTTCGTAGACGGGCCGGTTGGTGCCTGGGTTTGAATTACTGCCTGACCGAGGTTGGCTCGCAGGGTCGGGCTGGTTGGTGCGGGCTCCTGGGTAGGTTGGCTGACTGCTTGGCGTGTTGCAGCGTTCAGGGCTGCGAGCAGATTGGTTGTCTGCTTGGCGTGACGTCTGTCCCGGATGCGCATCTCTCGGCGCAGCAATCGCAGGGAGTCTTCAGTTGATTCAGAAGTTGTTTCGCTGCTTTTACTGTTGGATCCGTGGAGGCTCTTGGCGACACATTCTGGAGCAGGTTGGTCAAGAGTGATGAGGTCAGGGTTCCTGGCAGGGTTCGCACCAGATAGATCGTGGCGGGTTCCGCTGGATGGCGTCTCATCGATGTCTACGGTGCGTGGGCCCGGGGTCCGACGGGGTGCCACTGGCATGTTTCGGCTTGTTCCCGGGGCGTTAGGTTTAGACAGCGATGTTTCGGAAGATGTCGGGGTCTTACGGCCACTGCGAAGAGACGGCATTTCCACTGGGTAAGACTGAAGGCGTGTTATGTGTGGATCCGGCTCGAAGGACCAATTGTACTAGACGTTTGTACATAAACTAAATATAATAGGGAGCTGGCCACAATGACACGCCAATGGAGTTTGGTACGCCAGTGGATTTTGGAATGCCACTGGTCTTTTAAATGAATTTACTACTTTGACAAAAAATGCTTCTAGGTATAATGGCAAAACTGATTTGAGTACTGGATTAAAATAAATATTTTTCACTTTGGAGACTGTGGGAGACTGGGGTTTTTAGGATTTTAGGTTACTGGGATACTGGGAGAGGTAAACTGAATCTAAGACTGATTAAAACACTTGAAAAGAGGTTTGAACTTGGAGACTGTTGGTATCTTGAGTAGGTATTGTTTCTTCTTGGCTGATAGTTTTGAACTGACTTCCTACCGGTTTGACTTCTATTTTTATAGGACAAACTCAGGTCGGACTTTTGGGGGACAGAACCTCCTTAATTTTTCTAAGGTACTTGTTTTAGGTAATTTCCCTGGTCGCTACGATTGGAAGTCAGCTGTGTTAAAATTATGTGTGATAGTTTTTGCCAAGATTTTACCAACTCAGGATCCCAAAGCTTCACATCATTTTTATTGTGTTTACAAGAAAAGGTACAAGTATACATATGTGATATAAGGTACAATTTTAAACAGTAAATATTTTTCTTAAAGTGCAACAATCACTGATAGACGTCAGTTTTTGGGTTGTTTTTGTAGTACATACTCATTTTTAGGTGATGATGTTTATTTCTTGATCCAAATTATTCCCAATTTCTCGAAATTGAGCTCCAAATTTTTCGGAAGATGAATTCGCTGTCGTAAATATTTACGATTCAGATTTTTCCTTTGTTCAGAATTGACCAATAGTGGCTCGGCTGGTCGCATGGTGGGGGTGACGTAAATAGTCAGCCATTTCCTTGGCGTTGATCATTGCTGTCTGGAGTCCCTTGTGGAAGCATTAGGTGGTTATTCAGATGTGTTTTCCAGTCCAATGAGGCTGCTGCATGTATTCATTATCAATTTCATTTATGTTTTCAATTGATTAGTTAGTTAAAGGACATAATAGCGTTGTAGACAAGTCATTTGGAAGGGGCACCACATGCACATAATTCCGCTAGCCAATAGCAGCTCTCAGATTGTCGTGCTGGCGGCATGGTACTCTGTGGGAGCGTAAATTCCATTCTTGAATTTCCATGGTTGTCAAAAGCTTTCGCGCACTCGTTAGATGCACACGGATTCCTACGACACGTTCCATACAGTCGTGGTCACTTTAAAATTTAGGACATTGTGTAGGTACTTAAGAATCTATATTTCTGAATAATATGTGCCTTAATTTTAAATTTCGTAGAAAGTAAAAAAAAATACTATTTTTAGAAATACCCTTTAATTTTTTTTAGAATTACGCATTTGTCAAAACTCGACTCACAATCTCTGCATGTTATTTTGTGATGCACAAGGAAATTAAAAAATGCTTACACGATTTTATTTGAAATACGTAATTATTTGAATTTTTATTGGATTATTTATAATTGGTTAATTATAAATAATCCAATAAATCTATTGGAGCGACAGCACAATTTAAAACTTTTTTTCCGATTGCTCGAGATTTTTTGCTGATTATTTTGAATATTTTCCGCCCGCATAAAAAAAAACCATACTTCCGGATTTTAATATGGAGACATACAAATTGATTACAGTTCTATATAGCTAAATATATGTGAATGCAATGAATTCACATATCTTTTGTCGATTATCACATACCTATTCGTGGGATTTATAAAAAAAATATTTTAACATCGTAAACTTCTACGCATACTTACAAATAAGGAAAAATTTGCCAAAATTGGCAGCAAAGCAATCCTAAGTATTTTAATAGTGCACATATTGTGGCAAAAAGCGCTCAAGTGGTTAAAAACAATATAATATATACTCTTTCTGTTAGTGCAAAATTTAAATTGGGCACAGTTCGGCCCCAAAAAAGCTCTCAAACTGTATAATGTACGTACACATAATAATATTATATAATATAATATATTTTACTTTAGTGAATTTTGTTTTAAATTAAATATCCGGTCTAACCACAAATGATTAGTTATATTTGAATAATGCTAAAGCTAGTGTTTGAAGTCGATCTTATTTGTGAAGTGTTTTGAAGAAGAAAACGCATTGTTTAATTATTATATAAACAACATCCTGTTTAACGTTCTTTGGCTATATATAACCCGTTCTATTCACATTCTTAATAAAAGGAAATAAAACATTGTAGAAAAATCGTCGGCTAATTAAGTCAGTGAATTAAAATTAATTTTTATCTCAAACTGGAGATTTAAATAGATTTTTATTATGCACAAATAAGTAAGGGCGCGGACTAAGACTTCGTCTGTGGTTGGGTGATAGCCGTGCGCATTCTCATTGGGATTGGGACTGTCTGGTGGTTTGTGGAATGCCTTCTCTGGCTTTTCTTTTCTTTTGATATATTTTATTTTCTCCCTGCTATTATTGTAAATACTAACATTATATTATTACTGTTTTTTCTTCGTTATTTCTCTTATTCCAGAAGGCTTCTTCGACTGGTTACAGCTCTTATTTTTCTTCTTCTTTTACTAACACTTTTATCTCTATTTTTATGTTACCTATTTCAAAAGAATTATTCCACGGGGTGCTACTTTTATTTCTCTTTTGAATTATGTTAATGTAAGTACTTGCATACTGCTTACTAACCCTGTATTCATGGACATTGTAGGGTGAGTCGTTCAAATAAATGTAGCCTCATTCCTTATGTTTCTTTATAACGCAGTTGGGAAAGTGGTGGGGTCCCCTCCAAGCCTCCAATTCATAAATAAGTAGATAGTAAGAAAGTATGTACAGTTGCAAGTATGCTTTAAAATAGATTAGGTAGGTACCAATAAATATTTATCTCTTCTCGATCTGCAGAAGACGTCATAGAAAATGGCATTCGATTTAAATAAAGTCTCAGAACCTAATATTATCATACTTTACAACAGAAGTACCTCTATATTTATTCTACGTAGGAACTAGTTGCAGGTTAATCAGCAGATTTTTCAATACCAGTAACACGCAAATAGTTTTTTTTTCACTACGTACAGTAGAGAAAATTCGAGTATAGAAAAATAATATGTAAGGAGCATCCATTCCTTTGATCTCCAGAAACACGACACCTCTAATTACTTCTTTTGGAGCATTCAATGAAGTCATTAATTGTACTTGCTTAGAAGGTTTATGGTATAACGTTATTAAAACACCATACAAACGTATGCATACTGAAATAATAAATAATACTGTGTAGTAAAGTGCAATAAGTTAGTAGTGGAAAACAATTCAATAAAATATTCTAAAACTTTACGGTATTTCCGTGCGAGTCCCACAGGCTCCAGCCCCAGGCTTTAAACTCAAATGGTAGTAGTATTATTATTTAATTATTATAAATGACAATGTCACGTAGATAATGCCACAAATGTCACGTACTAACTAAAATTTGTATTCGTTTTAAACTGAAATATTGATACAGTAATAGTTCCGTGAACAGTAGGCCTCGCGTCCAAAAAAAGTATGTTTATATTTTTACTTTATTTAGTAAATCAAACTAATAATCATATATATGCTTTTTTAATACCCTTCTAATCATATTGACACCCCAAGGGGTTCGCTGCATTTGGTGACTTAGCAGGGGTGCCCGGGTTCATGGGGTGAGGTATGTCCAGGTCTTGGCCGTCAATTCGCTTGTCCACCTGTTGCATGTGGACCGGATCGAGAGAGATTGGTTGAGGGAGACCTAACCTAGTTATTTCCAGCTGGTCTCTCTCGATCCATCGGCTTGCACCGCACGTGGAGGGATGGATTCGTATGTAGGTCACTCCTGGACACATTGACCCCCAGATTCCTACCCACCCCTAATGCCTTTTTCTTTTCCAGCACATGCTCTTCTTTTTTTTACATTAGCTCCACACAGGAGGCCCTAAGGAAAATAATTTCACTCAGGGCCTATTTCATCTTTGGGGATGCTGTGTGGAGAGTCTTTTTAAGGAGAAGAAATTCTGGGAAGGATAAAGGTGTGAGGGGTGGGTAGGAATTTGGTGGTCAGTATGTCCAGAAGTGACGGACGAATGAATCCACCCTTTCCATTGCGATGCAAGACAATGTTCCGAGAGAGTCCTGCTGGAGCGGTCAAAAGATCTCCCTCACCAGTCTTTCCTGACCCGGTCTGCCACGCTGTCGGTGGCAGACACATGCGCCGCCAAGATCCGGACAAATCTGACCCCATGAACCCGGGCACCCCTGCTAAGTCACCAAACATTCCTTTCCCTAAAAAAGGCCCTCCACACAGCATCCTCAAGGATGACATCCTGTGTGGAGCCAATGTAAAAAAACAAAAAAAAATATTTTAAAAAAACATACATATACTCGTACATACTCGTACTTATTTCTATGATTTAAAATTATTTTTCCATTTACCAGTATAGCAATTCCTAACAGTAAACGAATGCATCCTTTCAATATGACATATTCAGTTTGTATGAGCCTCGTACGTTGGTACCTGCACCTCTTTATGATAACTTGTAAATCAGTTCTGAATAATTATTCCATTTGGCATCCGATCGTTGCCAATTTTGGCTCGCAGTTGATTGACGGACGAGTATTATAATTGAACTGAATAAAACGTTTGCCAAGATCTTTGACGTGGAAATGTACTATTTGATTTTATAGTGGGTACCTGTAAATGCATCAAGAATTCAGGAAAATTTATTAATTATTCAATACCTCATTTAAAATAAATGCAAAATGACATTTCTCAAAGCGTGGACATTTAAAAAATATATATGAAATTGGTATTTGTACAGGGTGCGGCAGGGAAACTTGCTGATTTGAAAAGTCAATAAAAGAAAAAGTACTTTATGTATCGATTTAATTCTTCTTGTATTGTATAGTACACATTCTGAATTTTTGTTTTAAGTAGTTTTAAAAATGACATCGGCAAATGGCGGCCCTCATTAGTGATACACTGATCTACCCTAGATTTGAAGTTTCACTCCACTCTTTCGAGCATATCGACGGGAATGTTGGTGATGGCTTGGCGGATGCTGTCCTTCAGGTGTTGCAGGGTCTGGGGTTTGTTGTTATAAACGATGGATTTGAGATATCCCCATAAAAAAAATCGCAGGGTGCCAAATCGGGGGAGCGCGCCGGCCACGGTACGTCACCCCTCAAGGAAAAAAGTTAGATTTTCTCGTTAGACGGCAAATGCAGGCTGTTCCTTTGTCCCACGCATGACGACAACTGGCTTGTGGTGTAACAAAACTTCAGGACCCCCTCTTTCCGATGAGACCCTCTCCAACCCTTTCTGACTACGCCTCGCTCGTCGGCGTTCAATTCAAATCAGCAAGTTTCTCTGCCGCACCCTGTACCTAATTTTATCAAACTGGAACACTTTTATTATCTTCATCACAAAATGGTATTTACCCTCAGATGTAAATCTCTGATAATTTAGCTACGTTCTTTGAAACTTGCTTTAGAACAAACTTTTTAATTTTAACTTTATAATAATACTAGCTGGTTCCCGTCTTGTGTTGCAATGTCATATTTAAAGAAATAAATTGTTTCTCCCCTGCATGTCCTTGTTTCTACAGTGCGTCCCCGTTCCTCTCTCGCATCCCCTACCCTCCTGCGTTCCCATTCCACTTCTCCCCTCTCCCGCTCCCCCGTCCCTCAAACCCCCCTCCCGCGTTCCATATATTTAGTCCCAGTACATTCGGCTTTCAAACAGCTCGCGTGCCACCTATTACAATTTTTTTATAATTTTTCGTGTTTTTAAATATTATAAGAACAATCAATCGAATTTGGTACCCAACATAGGTACCTATTTAAAATATCTACACTTAATTTTAAAAAATCCATAGACAATTCTTTTGATACAAAAAAAGCTGCCTGCTAACTTCAATTTCATCAAACGAAATTATAAAATTTTCTGCCTAATTTTCATAATAGAGAACTCCAGTCCAATTTTTTTATTTTTTTTAATGAATAAAGACCTTCAAACTTAAATAACTGCATTTTTATTTTTATTTTTATAGTTAGTTTTAATAGTTAAAATAATTGTCAAAGTTTTAATTTTTAAAGACTCCCAGAAACGCACCGTATCTATGGTGGTCTAATTTTTTTACTTTTTAAGTTGTCATTTTGAATCAGTGATGTTATGTCGAGGGAAATTTCCCTAGATCTAGGGGAGAAAAATATTTTTTAGGGATAAGGGAAATCAGGACAAAATCTAGGGAAATTTCGAACTCTGGCAAAATTTTTATTACATATGACAGTATTACTGGTATTATTTATATATATACGTATATATATTTTTTGGAATTCCTATGAATCTTAATTATTTTTCATGTACTTACATGCCATGTTATTTTTAACACTGACAACTCAAAATGATATTAGGGAACGTACCCATACTACGTGACACGTTCGGGGGGGGGGGGGGGGGGGGGGGGGGGTCTTCAAAATACCACGCTTGGTACAAATGAGCGGCGGGTTGCTTATGATTTTTATTTTGCAAAGTGTTTTTTTTTTAATTTGGAATTCAGTTTCTAATTCAGTGGTGAGTGTATTCGTACTTTTAAATTATTACTTCACGTAGCAAAAAGTGTTTTATTTGGAAAATCACGGTATTATTAGTATATTTACCAAGTTCCGATATCTTTCCAATTAATTATCATATTAATTAACATATAACAGGATTAGTGTTACACAATCAGGTGGCTACGTAGGTAATTGCGTAAATGTGAAATTCTAGGGAAATTTCACTTCTAACTGTTGGCAACACTGTGAAGAACGCAGAATAATCATGGCGGAATGCTTTGCAATGACTTTTAGGTGTGAGGTGTGTTTTTTATTCAAGATTAACTGCTTTTAATATAGAAAAACATTGGTAAAATGTCCACATTTCACCGCTACTGTTATTGTATTTAATCAAAGTGCAATATAAAAACAATAAATCATCTCTTTCATTGCAAATACATATGACGTCGTGTTTTGTGTCAGGTGTTACTTTGTAGGTACATTGTTTTATGTATAATACATACAGAAACACTGGTATTTATAATACACTGATCATGACGAGTGTGTAACAACTTGTATAAAAAGCCATATACTAAAAACAATTTGAAAATACATAAAAACAAACTCCAAAATATGACACGACTTTAACCTCAAATAGACAACATTTATTGCAGATTGTCCGCAAATATAGCCCCTTTCGTAAATTGTTGAGGGCCTAAATTATGTTTCAATAAACACAATAACTATTATTTATCTAAATCTCTATAAACAGTATGAAAATAAACCAAAAACACGAAATGTTGAATTGCATAGGTACGTGTGCACTTCAAGTCATTTCAAATGTCAATACAATACAATACACAGGTGACAGGTTAACTGTGACGTCACGGTTAACCATTTCAGTAATGCCAACTTAACGCTGTGTTTTGGGAAGAGGTTTAAAAATGCACTTTTTAATAATTTATTAAAAACTCTGCATTTAATATTATGAAATAAAACTTATATATTCAGAATCAGCGTTTCTTGGTCTATATGAACATATTTTTTTAAAGCCATAATATTTTTCACTGGAGTTCCTTATTGTTCTTTCCGTAAGAACCTTCTACAAAGTATTAGAAAACTTAAAAAAAAGATGAATGCAATAGGTAAAGTCGTTCTGAAGTTATGGCGTGACCAAGGGAAACAGGGATTCATTTTTATATATATAGATCAACATAGTAAATCACATTCCTATACAGCTACTTCATAGTACCTTCAGCACTTTTGTTTTATTCTTATACTCAAACTAATTGAACTCGTTTGTACTCAACTGTACTCAATTTTACATGATAATAAAACAATATACCTATGAATACCAACTGTATTGTACCTGCTTTTATCTTTAATGTTATGTTTAGTACGTTTTATACTGTACGCTTATTATTATACTCCTGAACAACATATGTATTTATAAAAATGTAAACGTGCAAAAGCCGTCAAGGCGTGAGTAAATAAGTAAAAAATTAATAAATAGAATTAATGTGAAATAGGTGAGCACTGAAATAAAATTTAGGCTAACTTTCGAGGTGGCTGGCCACGCATAATATTTTTTAGAAAAACCCTTTGATTCATCTTAATTACTACAAAATACAATTGCATTCAGGGCGATGGAAAATACTGCATTCAAAATTACATTTACTTAAAATGAAAATTTTCTTTCGTCGTATGAGACAGCGCTCTACATTCATGTCATGTTCATTTTCTGTGATACTTTGTTATTCCTGATACTATAACACAACGAAGTATTATATTCAACTAATTTATTAAAATTGTTTATTTATTTTATTTTGTTGAAGATAAAATTGTTAATTCTAAAATTTGAAATATGAGATTGGCTATTATGACGGTTTGACAGTAGGGCGCAATGGCGGAATTGGTAAACGCATGTCCTGGATAGACGAGAGGTTCTGGGTTCAAGTCCCAGTTGCGACCATTATCTTTTCTTTTTTTCTGTGTCTTGTTCTCTTTCATATTTTCGTTTAGATTATTATTATTATCTTCTTCCTCAATGATATATTACTTTGATGGGAATAACCTTCAAAAGTTATAAAAAGAGAGTTTTTCTTATAAAAATTGGATATTATTTGGTTAGAGGTCCAAATGAATAACAGTGATTTTTTATTCGCCGTAAAGATTTTAAACAGTGTTTTGGTAACAACATTACACCAGGTAGATGATCATTGCTTGTTTTGTGCGAGAGTAGGTACGTAAATAATTTATATTAGTTTAATAAGAGAAGGTATATTGATCCGAGTAAACTAATTATATATTCTGTAATAATAAATATGTACCTACTTGCAGTGGAGTTTTTGCCTAACAAACGAGAGGTTCAATGATCTGCGTCCGACTCTGTTACTGGTAGTTCCATGTTCATAGAAACAGGATTATAGTTGCGTGGGATGCAGCTGCTGGTACGAGTATCTTCTTGTCCAGTAGAAGAACCGAGGAAAACTCTTGACGAATAAAAAAGACATAATTCCCCTTCTCCATATATCAAACCTAACGACAGTTTTTACGACTTTGCCAGAATAAATCGCGTGATAAAATTTGCAAGTATGATATTTAAGGGGACATCTTTGAATACAAATTTTAAAAATTAAAAAAAAACATTAACTCCTCCCCTGAGAAGAATAATTTCCCTACGCCTACGAGTATATTATCTTTGGGGAAGCTTTTGAAGAGAGAAATTAGTGAAAGAGGGAGGAAACACAGAAGTCGGCAAGTTCCACAGCCGAGATGTTGAACTCAAGAACGAGTTGGGAGGCGGAGATGGGTACCGCCGCCCCGGAAACCATTTATTAGATAACCAAAATCCCTGCCTTAGGTCACCGTAAGTGGTTTGCCACGTTTGGTAACTTAGCAGGAGTGCCCGGGTTCATGGGGTGAGGTTTTTCTAGGTCATAGGTTCTCAACGTGAGCGATAACGCCCCCTTGGGCGTTATCGCTCACGTTGGACCTTCAGGGGGGCGGCAGAAGATAAAGTTGGGGGGGCGTATCAGACTTTCAGGGGGCGGTAGGAGACCCAGAGAAACCCATCCCATCCCACCCCATCTTGTCCCATCCCATCCCATTAGGGGCCATCCTGTGACGGTGATTGGCAAACTCAGAATGAAACCAACTCAGAACCACCTCAGAAAGGTCATAAATAGTGATGGTAAAAATATGTTAAAAATTGGTTAAATAGGTTATTTAAAATTATTTTTTATAGCTTTTAATGACCTTTCTGAGTTGGTTTCATTCTGAGTTGGCACAGAACCCCTGTGACAAAGGGTAATGGGTGGGGTCATGAGCTTTGTTACGTCACGTGCACAAAACGACGCGAAGCATGCGACTGCCGCAAAACTTTTTCCCTATCCCATTACGCCCCTTCCGTTGTGGCAAATGTAACCAACCCCTATGGGGTATCCCGTTATGCCCCCTCTGTTGTGGCAAATATAATCGTGACGATAATTGCTGTTTCGGATTCACGAGTAAGGGGGTGTTAGAAATAAAAATATTCTCAAAGTGGACGGTGGGCAAAAAAAGGTTGAGAATCTATGGTCTAGGTCTTGGCGGCCAATGCGTTTGTTCACCTACTGCATGGCGTGCCGGATCAAGAGAGATTGGTTGAGGGAGACCTAACCTAGACCTCTCCAGCCGGTCTCTCTTGACCCATCGCCTTGCACCGCAGTTGGAGGGATGGATTCAAGCGCTCATCACTCCTGAACACACTGACCTCCAGATTTCTACTCACCCCTCATACCTTTTTCCTTCTTATAACTTACTCTCCATCCTTTCCCCAAAAAGTCCCTCTACACGGCATCCCCAAAGATGACATAGACCCTGAGGGAAATTATTTTCCCCATCTGTAAACCTGTGTGGAGCTAATGTTAAAGATTGCAATCCGTTTTGTTGAGATAGGGGAATCTTCAAACGGACCGCCCGTGTTGTGTTCGTAATGTATAATATTTATTAAATTGTCACTTTATTTGCGGGAATATATTACTTTGATATACAGTACTTGCCGGTATATTTCAATAATCGAGAGTTTGCGGGCGATGTAATCTGAAAACTTGTGATCGTCAAGAATTGCAAAATCTGGAGATAAAAAAGGACAGACGAACCAAACATATGATATTGAACATTGGGACTTGGCTGACGCTTTTGATTATGATCCAATAGTGATAAATCGCTGTACAGGTCGGTCTGTGGTTTCCAATAAAATAATAATGAAACGACTATCATGTATTTATATACAGCTCCAACATTCGTTCAACATAGCTTTGAACAGAAAATGGCGGTACAAAGGTTCTGATTCAAGTTGAAACGATGTCATTGGTTTAATCAAAATTTACAGCCATTAAAAGCAAAACTTTTTGCATTATTGCAAATTTACGGCCTAAGTTGTTTTAATGTTGGCAAATTATCAAGGCTATTAGTATAGATTTCGTAATTTAACTCAAGTTTAATAAATAATAAAAAATGCTTAAAAATATCATAAAATGTTATTATTTTAGTATAGGTAGGTACTCATATTATGAATTTGTGAGTTAGCAATATTATTATTTTTAATTTTTTCAGAGGTAAGAAATTTAATGCGTTATTTTGCAAATAACAAAAATCAATTCACAATAATTGTGAAGGTGTGTAATAAATTTGTATCAATCAATAACACTCAATCAATCGATGGAAGCACATGAAAACTGGAACTAATAATAGAATTTAGGTAGGTTTAGATGGATTGATTGATTTAGGATAATTTAATATTTATGATAGAAATGAATGATCATCAGGTGACTTAATCTGACGTAGTTTGACGTAGGCTGCCGTGTGCATTCTGTCTGAAAATTGTGGTTAATTTATTCTAATTCTCAAACTCTGAAATCAATTAACGTTTTTCAGTTCATCTATGGAGAATCGGCAGCAAGGTTGGCCATTGAAAACAGCTGTTCCGGAACGGAATAATAAAGTGTAATCATGCGTTTAAATGTAAACATTTGCATACAAAACCATTTTAATTCTCGGCTAAACCATTCAAATAAAAGCACCGTGGGTCGACTGAGAGGTCACATTGTTATTTAAACTTATACATTTTGCTAATAATGTCGCTTCAAAATGGATTTTATCGAGGCGACAATCGTTTGACAGAGATATTTCTTCTATTTTCATTAATCAATTTTCCTGATTGATTCTGGAACCAAATAAATATTACCTACATGAACATGGCTTTTGTTTTATTTTTACAATCGAAGAAAGCAATATATGTGTGACTTGACATTATAATTTTGTGACGCCAGAGCTCACCGTGCAAATCTAATAGAAGTTTTAAGCACCGAATTAGATTTCTGTTGGAATGCGCTTTGATTAGGAGACAAGATATTTTTCCATCATTTATATTCTTTTAAACAATTTACTTCGAGCCGCGCCGCGCCGCGGCCGTACACTCTACAGCGATATACTCGTACGTATATGTACATTGTACAATCAGTGTATCAATCTATACATTGACTGTGAGTTCACTGGTTATTGAACCAAGGTATTGTTCAGTAATTGCCTCGATAGCAGGGTACGGAGGTTAACCAACCGAGAAACGATGCTCTTTGGAAAATTAGCATTGTTATCGATTGATCCGAACCATTATCAAACATGTCGGATGTCAGCCGATATTTGCTACGTCAAATTTGATTTACGAGTTCCCATTAGCGGCTGGCGAGCCAGACTAACGTTACTAACCCAACCACCCTAATAATTAATAATAATTTAGCCTACCTCAATACGTTCTTAATAATATCACCCCTCGAGAAAGCGTAAAGTGTGGTTCCTATCGGGGGCCGTAACCTATAACCCGTAATACAAGGGATGTTGATGAGTCGATATTCGAAGTAATTAGGTGAAGAGAACTTGCGCGTGAAGGAAACTGAGTCTAGCTATAAATCTTTTTGATTTATTTACTAGGCACTCAGCAACCACTTAAATTACTTTTAAAATGTTTGTAAACTAACAGTAAACAGCCGATAATTTGATTTGAAATTTACCTTACGCGATTCTGTTAGGTCTTTTGCTTGAAATCGTTTAAATATAAATACGATCAAGTATTTATGCGATTGTTAATTTGATTCTTTCGTGTGTAATCTGAAAAAATAAACAAAACGTAATAATTATGTGTATATAATATAGTTTTATAAATCATGTTGAAATGCATTATTATTTGGCGGATATCTGAAATCTGACGCACTTCAAATAAATGTTTAAAAAATTTATGTCATTATAAATAATTAAACAAATAATTTCTTATTATATTTACCATATACCTATTCGCCGTGAAATTTTGAGTTTTGCTACATGATGGAAAAAGCAGAAATAAGTGAAACCTGTCTGGAAGACGTAACTCGAGAGATGGCATTTTAATTCAATCTACCATGGTTAAATCTAATTTGACAATGCGTGTTATGAAAACGTTATGAGAGAGCGTGTGAAGATTTACTTCGTTTAGGATACTAATCGGCATTTTCCACCATTATTAACATAGCAGCATTGACATCCGATGCATTAAATCAGAATTAATAAATTAGGTCTACATATTAAGTCAGACACAAACAATAAATGAATTTACAATCTGTGAAAACCCCAGTAAATAAATAAATATATAAAATCATTTTACCATTTTATGGTTCATACATTAGCAGTCATTGGAATAATGTCGGAAACCTATTTCATCAATGATAATATTATTATTTATTATATCTAATATTTGTTTTACATACGCATCTTTTCTGGTTTCTATTTGGGAATTTCTGAAATACATTATATCGCCGATTGCCGATAGCTGCTCCATTTCACATTTCACATGGTTTATCAGTTGTCACAGCTAAGGACTGCAAATCTCGCGAGATTGGGGCTCAAGCGAGATCTCGCGAGTTTATGAATAACAATACTGCGAGATCTCGCCAATTTCGAGATCTCGCGAGATTGGCAGTTTTGTGTGTTTTTTTGCAAATAATCACAATGTTTGAATAAATTAGGAAAACAATAATAAATATTATAAGTATTATAAGATAAACATTTATTTTCACGAATTTTTCAATAGACTTTTATGCATCAAACATTGTTTGACGTATTTGTCTATAATTTTTTAATAAATTTCTAAGTAGTAAACTTTGACGTACGTATCTATCAAATAATAAATGAAAGAAACAATAATTCTAGTATCAAACAAAAGTCTTTTAGTAATAAAACAGTTCTTTTATAACAAACAAAACAACGAGAAGTAAAAAGAAATGAAACTTATTATCTAAGTTGAGTTGAGTTGATATTATTATAAACTAACTAACTAAGTAGGCAGAGAGGACGGACCGCCAAATAACTCGATCTTGGCACGCACTCCTTGCCTCGTTCACGTTCATACATCGTCTCATACATTCTCTTCTATTATTCCGACTTTTCACATGGCCCGACTCAAGTATCTGATTCACTTGATATTGTCATGTCTTCCTCGGGCATCCTCGCCTTCTTCTACTAATTAAAGCAATTAAATAAAACTATATCTACTCAGTAGATCCATTAGATATTATAGATTAGTTGAGGAGCTATTTTCAAAATAATTCGTAATAATGGCTTGTGATTTGAACTGAACAAATCTTTCATTTGATTGGTATATTTTGTTAATTAATCTATCATTTCTAATAGTCTGACTAATTGGTATATTTTGTTAAGAAGCACAAAATGTCCAAAGAATCGTCTGCTAAACGGCTTCTTATTTGGTTGACCAGATAACCAGCCACTGAGAAGGCCCTTTCGGATTCAACGCTAGTTGGAACTCCGCTCTTCAAATAAGACGTTTTTATGCTCGAGTGCAATCTCGTTAAACTCGCGAGATCTCGCCCTTTTTTCGTCCGAGATTAATCTCGCTAAAAAAGGCCGAGATCTCGCGAGAACGAGATTGCATTCCCTAGTCACAGCTTAGCAGTTATTTATTTCAGAACTAAAAATAAACTGCATAACTGCAATGTGATCTTGACATTGTATTCGAAAGGAGTAGTAGTTGAGTTATTACGTGCAATATTGAATTTCCAGGAATTTAATTATAATTGTACGTAGTCGTGGCTGATGCCTCTATTGTGGTCGTCGTAGCTGACTAGTCTCAAATTAAACCATTATCTAACGCAGCAGCAGAGTGGGGAAAACGGGACGCACTGGATCTAAAAATAATTTAAAAAATATATCCAGCATTCCTTTATTACAACAACGCGAGAAAAGTGTATTAGATTTGAAAGCTTTCAGGAACTTCAACTAGCGAATTAAAAACAGCGATAATATTTTCTCGACTTAATATTTATGTTGACTTCATAAAATAACATTACAAACCATTAGTTGAGAGCATTACGTAAAATAGTATTTGTATTGAAATCACATTGTTTATTTTAAATTTATTAATTCAAACCACGTTCCATCAACTTTAAAAATATGGGTTAAAACATTGAAAATTGTACATTGTCGTAATAATAATGAAAAACGAGAAAACAAAACAAAGCTTTAATTCATTTTAAAATCACGTTGTTTATAATGTAGTTTGTTTAATCTAATTCATTTGCACTCCTTCCCAATAATGTTGTAACCTAGATTTCAACCTCGAAAAAAATAATGATTAATGTATAAAATAAAAACTAAATAAAACCAAACATTTTCAAATTGCGTTGTTCATTTCATTTTCACCAATTCGTTTCCACCCCAACCCAGCAACATTAAAATCTAGGTTACGACGTAAAAACATACATCTAAAAATGAAAAGCGCAAAAAAAGTAAATAAGTAGGTACATTGTTCTTAGGAGGCAGATAAAAAAGAAACTGGCAATATAAAGCTTGGGAAATTACTTTGGTCGTGTTTAAGTTGGAAACCAGGCCAAGGGAGCAATATTTAGTTACGTGTTGATCTTCGGTGGTAGCCTAGATCGTGCCCTATGCCGTTGCGCCTAACGTATCTGTTGGCAAGTTTTATTACAGGTTCAAGACTGCGATATTGTAATATTTTGTAAGGAACTAGGTACATTCATAGACTCGACCCGCTGTACCCGAGGTTCCCATTACATTACAGTATGATACATTACCGCAAGCATTTTGCGACGCCCTTTTCAATTAATTAAATAATCTTAATTTTCAATTAATAACCACGCAGAATAGGAATGGCTGATAAGTATAATTATGTAATTCAATTACTAAGCCGAGCTTTCATGCTTATTTTTCACAGAATAATGATGTTCGGTGTTACTGATAAAAGAATTATAATAACTTACATAATATAATAAACCACATTACAACGCACCTGCATTTCTAAAATTCTAGTCAAAATTTTCTTTGGAATTATTTTTTTATGGTGAAAGCGATCATACGATTAAATCAATGTTTCATAACATTGAAGTGTGCTATGTGAAGCAATTTGTGAGTTTTATAAAGTACCTACATAGGTAAAAATTTTCTAGACAGAAAGAATTATATTTTGAATTCCTTCTCCTTTCAGTAATTGAACTCTATTCCTGAAAAAGAAAACGAGTTGAAAGAAAATTTAATCAACACTGAAGACTGCGGTGTATACCTTTGTTGAATAGAAACACGAAAATATTATTTACTTTTCTGAATACATCTCGAAATTTTCGTCCGGCTTATTCAGACAATCACACATTTCAAGTTTTTTGATAAAAAAAATTTGATAACACAACGGTAACATGCGTGTGATGCATTTAATATTTTAGTTTATCTTCTAAAAGAAATTATAGATTTTAAACAAATTTGTTTGGATCGGTACCTAAAGGGCTTCGGAAAAGATCAAGCGACTTGAACGAAGCACATATTTTTTTGCTTGGGCCGAGCATTTTGATAATTTACAACGCTTGTTTGCGGCTTGTGACAAGTATTACGTCATAAACTACGAGTTTGCCACAGTGCTTGCTCAGGATTGGTTTGTACTATGTCTACGTTTTAAAGTTAAAAAAAAAAGTTTTTGTTTCCATTATTTCATACCAATTGTTATAAATATTTTTAAAAAATACAAGGGTTAATCTATCTACAAGTAAAAGAGAAACATAAATACGTCTTTTGCACAGCATCATTATACTTATCAGGGAAGAACTTTTTTCAATCGTTTACCAGAGGAAATCAGAAGCATCAATGATAAGGCCCGAATGCTGCTCTCTGTCAAGAGACATTTTAAAGATGTTCTTAAGAAAAGAACTACTGTCAATTAATCTTACAAATATCTTAGTTCTCCATAACATTCTTTCTTTAAAAAAAAAATTAAAAAAACACACCATTATCAAATAAATACTGCAGCTCACATATATTTATGTACAATTAATTATTTAAGTACTAACTTATACCTAACTAATAACTAATAGCATTTATGTACACTCCCCTTCCATACACAAGCAAATGCTTTTAATGGAAGGGTAGTAAAAAAAAACCTGTAAAAAAAATATTTAGTTGTAAAATTGTAATTATAATAAATGTTTCAATAAATAATAATAAAAAAAAAAATATATATATATATTTGGTTGAATTTTTAACGAACTAACACATACTGCATTTACGCTTAAAAAAACCGAAAAATACAGGAGTACCTACAAACCAATTTTTTTTGATAATAGACAAACAAGAATAGACAAATAAGTACCCATAAACAAATAACTATTACATTGAGTGGTGATTGATCAGATATTAGACATCAAATAAAACAATTATATAATTTTTTAATAAAATAAGTATTTTATTTACGCACCAGATTTAAATGTCCGGGTTTAATTTTCCCCACAGGAAAAACTAAACCCTTTCACACACTTCCCAAATGATCATCTGGTCAATCCACGTTATGCAATTGCACTATATGTATTATAATTACAAAACAATACAAGAACAACATGTCAACCTACCAGAGACCAGATGGGAAAATAATTCACCGACTCCAGATATTTTCATATCAGAGGGTTCGGCTCTGTGGAATTCCTAATTGAACCTATAAATCCTACTGATCCCTCAATATAAATATTTAAAAAATCTTTTGTAATCCTACATGTATTTAAAATTACCGATTTTTGCATTTTTATATATAAATTCTTTGACAAATCTAATACGCCTAAATTTTGAATCAGAGACCTAGGTATAATGCCAGTAGCCGAAATAACAAATGGTAATATTTTTATATTCCGAGAATGCCAAATTCTTTTAATCTCATTTCCTAAATCTGTGTATTTTCTAAGTATTATTATTAAGCTGCTGAGAAAACCAGGGCAATGGATGCCGTTCTGAGCGTGTTGGCGTCGCATCCCCAGCTAGCACCAGCCAGCTTATTGACTAAGTTTAGTCTTGTCCCCACTGAGAGACAGCCTGGGTTCTCATTGCCTCGCAAACTCTGGACTGCCATCAATAGGATAAGGTGCTCCCATAGCCGTTGTGCTCACATGATGCATAGATGGGGCCTTAAAGAGTCGGCGACGTGTGAATGCGGTGCGGTGCAGACCACCGAACATGTGGTCAACGAATGCCCGCTCCATTCATTTCCCGGCGGGATTGATGAGGTCCACAGGGCAACGCCTGAGGCCCTAGACTGGCTCGCAGATCTAGATGTCCCCCTCTGACCCCCCACCATACGAAAGAAGAACTTAAAGGGTATACTTGAAGCAGTTAATGGTTTTGAGATACATATTCCATAACAAAAACAAGTCGAGCTACTCGCACCTATCGAATGCATCTCACAGTCTGCGCTTTTCGAAAATTCGTTTCCCCCTCTGACGTGCACATTATAAACAAATAATTGTTTTCTTTGTCTTAATAGTTAACAGGCTTTTGGTTTTTAGGTTTTTACAGGTTTTTGGTTTCAGTCAAAATTTACCTACACCTTGTCTAATTAAATCTTTATCTAATTAAATGATAAAGTTAATTAAGTCGGGTTATTCGGATGAGTTCCTTTGTTCTCTTTTGGATTATCTGATTTGAATATTTAAGAGGATGACAGAAGATACACGAAGAAACAAGAAGAACAAAATTAGGAAGAGTCTAGAAGATGCACGAAGAGACAAAAAAGCCTCCACAAGTCAAGAAAAGTCAAGATGATGCAAAAAGACACCTAGGGCCTAGAAGAACCAATAAAATGCAAGCAAAATAAGGAGGGCCTAAAAAAATAAGAATAATCGTAATAATAACATAACATTTGCGTAGCGCTGTTTTGTGACATTTCACTTCAAGCAAAAGGAAGCATGATGAAGCAAGTTGAAGCCAGAAGAATGAGCTAGTAGAAGCAAGAACTTGTAAGCAGATAATAGGGTAGACTGAAATAGACGAAAAAGAGGCAAACGGAAGCAATAAGCAAGAAAATACCAGAATAAGTAAGAAAATGACAGAACTTAGAAATTAACACTCAATCAAAATCTTTATTCTTGCCCATCCTAGTTCGAGTATTGGCATATTTGGTTGCCATAAGTAGATGTGCTATCTGCTGTTTTTACTATGTGGGTCTGCGCTTCCGGGTGTCGCCGATATTGTTTACCAATTAACAAATAAACTAAAAGAACAAATAATTAACGAATAAACCAAACGAACGTTAAACTAAATGAACGAATTCTTTCCTTATTCAAAATATATTGTTAACCAATATTAATGCACATTTTCAAAAAATCAACGAAATGAACAAATTCTTTTTGTATGAAAACTACGCTAATTAGCGCGTAGTCCGGCGACAGTTGCGCAGACACCATAGCATATCTATTCTGTATTTGAATATCTTTGGTTGCCATGTATAAAGATGGATTAATCTCCGCAAGAAGTCGCAAGAAACACCAAAAACAACCAAGGAGCGAGAAGAGATAAAACGAAGCAAGAAGATACAAGAAAAAGCAGGAGGAACCGAGACGAGCCAACAAAGGGTGAAAATTGAAAGAAGGTGCAATAAAAGCAAAGGTGAGTTATAAAAAGCCAATATTACACAATAAGAAACAAGAGGTAACAAGCAGAACCGGCAAGTAACGAGAAGATCCAAGAAGAGCCAAAAAGAGACAAGAACATTCAAGAAGAAACAAGAAGAGATGAGAATATTCGAAAAGAGATAATCAGAGACAAGACAAGCTGAGACAAAAAAAGATAAGAAGAGACAAGATGAGATAAGAAGATGCGAGAACACAAACGAAGAGACAATAATACACAAGAAGAGATAAGAAAATGCGAAGAGAATTAAGAAGAGCCACCACTTACACGCCCTGGTATAAGTAACATATGGTTACTTCTTCAAGGCTCTCGCAACGACTCTAATTTTTTCGAATGAACGAATCTACATTTAATTTTGAACGAATCTAGACCTCCAGTGTCCCTGCATACGTTGTTAATAAGAAGAGACTAGAAGATTTTTAATTTTTTTTTAATTTTTATTTTATTTGATTTGATTTGTAAGAAACAAACAAGAAGAAGCCCACGAAACAAGAAGAAGCAAAAAGAGACAAGTAGGGGCAAGGAAAACAAAGAAGAGATAAGAAGAGCCAAGCAGGGTCGAGCAGAGCCAAGAAGAGTCCAGAAGATCCAAGAATAGACGAGAAGGCACAAGAAGAGCCAAGAAGAGACTAGAAGATCCTAGAAAAACCAAGAAGAGAAAGAAGATCCTAGAAGAGCCAAGAAGAGGCAAGAACAGCCAAGAAGGGGCGAGAGGATCTGGGAAGAGGCAAGAAGAGCCAAGACGAGCCGAGAAGAGACCATAAGATCCCAGAAGAGACAAGAAGAAATATGATGATACAAGAAAAGCCATGAATAGCCATGAAGAGCTGAGAAGATCCTAGAAGAGAAGGAAAGAATCAAGAAGAGGCAAGGAGGGGCGAGAAGATCCAAGAAGAAGCAAGAAGAGCCAAGAAGATCCAAGAAGAGCCAAGAAGAAGCAAGAAGAAGGAAGACAAAAACAAAAACGAAATTGTAATGCTCAATCCATTCCTTTATTCCTGCCCATCCTAATTTCCAATATTGGCTTATTAGGTTGCCATGTATACCGATCGATTAAACTCCAACCTTCTTCCTATCCTCAGAGAATGTGTTCCAAGTACTAACAAATCAGTGCCCCCTGGTGTACCGGTCTCACCGGGACAGGAGTGCTCCTGGCTGGGGTGGTACAATCGTATAGTATCGTATCGTGACAGCTTTTTCGGCGTTCAGGGCCTTTTTCAAACCGTGGTTAGGCCACGTTGAGACGACTTATTTATATGATTCTATTGTCCCCGTCCAATTTCGATTTCCACGGAGCCTAAACCGATTTACTAGGAAAAAAATTGTGACAGTCAATTCTCTATTCTATAGGGAATTTTGAAATCAGTTTTCCCCACAATTTTTTTAAATTGTTTAGTAATGAATGATTGATTTATTTAAATGTGTTATTTTGTTCAGGTTTTGTCTCAGGTTTACTGAGAAGTGGGAAATAAACAATTTTCCTTACTTTATTAATAATAGTGGGAATGCCCAAGAAAGACGAAGGAGTACTATGACTTTAATGCCACTTGTTTGCTTGCGGCTTGATGCACGCATATAGAGGCTTGAGCATAGACAACAAAATTACGTGCTTGCCGTTAAGCCTCTTGATCGTGACCGAAGCCCAAAAGAACTGTCATGAAATGAAGCCTACATTATATGAACCAATTTTTTGAGAATATAACTATGAAACCCACAAGGTTGAGGCAGGACAGGCCGGACAGGTGTTTTGGATTTCTGGTCTTTGCGAGATTTAAACATAGATTTCAATTTTACAAATACACGCTCCAATTTAATTATGTGAGAGAGATGTATTAAAGCGGATTGTGCATTTGATCTTCCATTATTTGTTACATCCATTGTTTGAAATCTGAATTAAATTGCTTAAATATTATTATGAACAATAATAAATTTGGATATTTTATTAGACGGAATTAAATCTCAAAGCAAGTTTCGGCAGTAAATTTTATATTTTATTGTAAACATAACAAGTCATTTCTTGTAATGCATTCCATTTCATAATCGCTGTACTATCGAAATATTTTTTTCCTTCAATTTCGATAATAATAAGAGATTGAGATAGTTTAAAGTCATATTTATGCCCAAGAAATCAATATATAACTAAATCTTTTTATTTATTAAAGAATAAGATAACACTAATAATCTACTTAACGAACATAATATGAAAGAGGACAAGATACAGAAAAAATTAAAAAGATAATGGTCGCAACGGGGACTCGAACCCAGAACCTCTCGAACCGGGACGGGCGCCTCTACCAATTCGGCCATTGCCACCTTCCACCAAACCGTCATATTTGTCAATCTCATTTTTGAAATTTTAGTTAGAATATTATCTTCAATTAATTTATACAGAACATAATGACTTTTTTATAAAAGTCTTCTTTTTAACTCTTTTTATAACTTTTGAAGATTATTCCCATCGATATAATACATCATTGAAGAAGATAACACTAATAATCTAATCGAACATATGAATGAGAACAAGACACTGAAAAATGAAAAAGATAATGGTCGCAACTGGGACTCGAACCCAGAACCTCTCTTTTTATTTATTTTAATTCTGAAAAATGTTTAATTGTATCATTTAATGGTAAGAAGAATTACATAATCTTCGCATTGCAGACTATTGAACGGTGATCGAATCAAGTTTATTATTTAATACATAATAACACGTTTAGTCAATCAATCAAAACCCACGTGCGTTTTAATGGCGGTCGTAACTTGGTTCCAATGCATCAGTTTTGTCAGGTCACATCATTATTCACGTTCAAACAATAGAGAAGTGATTTGATAATAAAAAAAGTTTTTTATTTCTCGGGGGGTAACTAGCGATGACGCAAACCCAATAATTATTTTTAACTTCCCACTTATTCATCGTGAGAAGCGAAGGAAGTCAACTGTAGTGTGAAAAATGTAATATAAACGTGTATATTCGTGAAGTGTTTAAGTGAGACATAAAAATTTAACAACTTATAATTTTAACACTAAATACAGTTTTCTTGTCTCATTGTGTAGGTACACTATTATAATGTGTTCGACCCAAAGATATATATTTTTTTAAATTTGATTCACCTGATTTATACATGTGTGTTACATATTTGACTAATGTGGGCCTCACTGGGTGCTTCACCCGTGCTGAGGACCTCATTTTACAGTTTGATATGATTTTTTTTATTTTTTATTTTTATTTAAGATACATATAAAATAAAAACTAAAGAAAAAAGAAACTCAATAATAACATATGAGAATTAAAAGAAAGAAAATAGAGCAAAACAAAATAGAGTAAGATAACACTAAAATAAAACAATAGAATAAAACTATATAAATAGGATACATACATATAAACCGATAGTGAAATTAAAAGGTTTTATATATTAGTGAGTATTGCAATGGTGTTTATGTCTATGTGTTTTTTTTTTTTTTTTTATGTTGTGATTTTTTTGTAAAATATATAAAATATTGAAATATAAGGAGAGGGGCCATTGGAAGTTTTTACTGGGTGGGACTGTGCTTCCTGGTGTCGCCGATATTTTTAACCAATACTACCTACTGCGCACTTTAAAAAAATCAAACTAAATGAAAGAATTCTTTCTGTATTCAAACTTTATTGTACAATACTACCTCACACCTTCGAAAAATCAACTAAATTCTGTATTCAAACTAGCACCATTAGATCGTAGTCCGCCGACAGCCGGGAGGACATCATAGCATATCTCCTTATATTTCAATATCTTTGGTTCGACCTAAGCAATAATATTTGTACCCTAAAGACTGGTGTCTAGGTCAATAGTAAAATAAAATATCCACTTATTTTATTTTTTACTGTCCTGTTATGGCCATCTTTAGACTGGTTATTTATTCAATTTTTTTGGTCGTTGTAAGAACTATACAATATTACAATAATATTCAAAATTCAATGAAAGTTGAATAATACTAAAAATCACGGGATATTATAATTGTAGGTTTTATGAAGCTGAAAGAATTCATATAAAAAATATTTACTTCAGTATTATTGTCTTTCAAAAGAAGAAAAAAAATCATTTCGAATGTTAGTGAAATTACGACATCTATCGTGGTATGTATTGTGCATCTATCCAATACAGTCTTGTCAAATATTAAAAAAGGAATACACATTTCAAACAATTTTTTTAAATTAAATAAATAATTTTAGTAGGTACTTTACCGCTTGTCTGCCGTGATAAGTAGTTCCAATTTTGAAAATTAGAAGTTCACTGAACTTGCATAATTTTACGCATTACGCGGGGATTCAAATTCGAATCACCCACCAATGCATTGACAACCGAAATTTGTGTATATTTAATTAAATATGCAAAAAAAACACACATCATTTTATAGTTGGTAATCTCGTCGTAGGACAAACCTCTTGTATACTCTTCAATTTGGGAGGCGGGTATGGGTACCGCCGCCCCGGGAACCATTTATTGGGTAACCAACACCTCTGCCATAGGTCACCCCAAGTGGTTCGCTACGTTTGGTGACTTAGCAGGGGTGCCCGGGTTCATGGGGTGAGGTGTGTCAAGGTCTTAGCGGCGGATGCGTCTGCCCACCTGCTGCATGGAGGACCGGATCAAGGGAGATTGGTTGAGGGAGGCCTTTTGACCTTTCCAGCCGAACTCTCGACCCATCGCTGTGCACTACAGTTGGAGGGATGGATTGATACGTCCGTCACTCCTGGATATACTGACTCCCAGATTCCTACCCACCCCTCAACCTTTTTCCTTCCCAAAACTTCCTATCCTTCCCTTCCTTAAAAAGACCCTTCACACAGCATCCCCTAAGATGACATAGGCCCTGGTTAAAATTATTTTCGTCAGGGCCTGTGTGGGGCTAATATATATATAAATACGGCAATCGAATAACACAAATCAATATTCTTGCATCGATGCTTACAATACAATTTAAATTCGCGGGCGCGTATACTTCCAATGTGAAAAAAAATATTCCAAGAGAGCGAAAAAATCAATTTTGATGCAGGAAAATGAAGGTGGACCCACAACCAATATTTTTTTTTATATGTGTACACAATAAATTAAAGTAAACCTAAGTCTCCCTTCATTTTCCTGATTAAAAATGAGTTTTTCACTGTCCTGTAAAATTTAAAAAAAATCGCATTGGAGGCATTAAGGGCCCAGCAACGAATATTTAATTTTAGTTTTTTTTACGTTAAGAGGGTATTACCAGAGAAAACTAGAAATACGTCATTTTTTAATCAGATTTTAGACGTATTGACTCTTTTCCACAAAAAATATAATAAGGTTATACCATAGGACAAGTCGTTGGCAGATTTGTTAAATTTAAAAAAAAGATTTTGTATTATACCACACCCATTTCAAATAATATAATCATGCAGTAAAATAAATCAATACATTATCTAGGTATCGCATGTTTTAGAATTTTAATTTTAGTTTAAATAAAATCATTAAAAAATAAATACGTACATGTGTTTTTTGACGAAAATTGGTCCGTTTGTGTATTTATTTGCCCATTTACCAACTAACATATTTCAGATTTTTTTTACATTCTTATTTAACTTAGACATTATTGAAAGTGGTAAATACTTATAATTAAAAAATAATTACAAAAAGTACATAATTTTAATAGTTTTATCATCACGCCTTTCAGCATTTTTGGATGTAGGTATAAATTAAAGCAACTTTGGAATGAAATAAAATTGATATTGAGTTATACTTTAAAAAAGCTGGTACTGAGAATACTTAATATTTCTCATTGGAACCGCCCTTTACGATCGTAAGAACAACTTTCAACGAAATGTGGATTTTCGGCCGCTGGCTGGCTAAACGCTCTTAATAGGAATTTTTTACATTTAGGTGAAAATAAGTCAGGTAATAAAACATTGATACACCTTAACTACTTGTGTAACGTACATTAAAATATATTTTTGTACAGAATTAAAAACCCCACATAAAATCGAATTTTGAAATATCCTTTTGGGTTTGGGTTTTTACTTTATTCCCTTAGACTCACCGGATAATCCGGCTTTTACCTTTGTTTTATTTTTATCTTTATGTCTTTTTATTTTGTTTTTCCAAAACGATTTCAATGGTAACTAGTGACGACGATGACAACTGGTGTCCAGCCGCGTAGGCGGCAAATGTCAGATCTCGCGGGATTTTTGACTTGATGATAGTTGATACTGATTCGATTTGATATCGGCTCTCTGGACAGTGACTCCATTCCTCCACTGATCAGCCCAATCGATGACTCGATGAATCGATGATGATGATGAATATTAGTATATTATAATGGTTTCCCTCAATATTATCATTGACATTACAAAAATATGCTTTAAGACTTAGAATCCCGAATTTCTACCACTTTATAACATACTTTCCTTGAACATTTTAAGTTAAAAAAAAAGTTATTCTTGAAGATAATATCTACACATTTGCCTCGCCGAAACGGTAGGTAATTATGTGAAATTCCGTCAATAGAACAAAATCGGAAAGAACGGAATTATTAAAAACACGTTTTTTCTGTTATTTAACAAGTTATGTTATGGAAAAATTCAAAGCGTTTCTTTAAGGTTCCGCAACCGGGCTCGAAAAGAAGAAGATGGAGAGATACGAAATTACGAATGTTAGAGGAAAGCGCTAACATAAAATCGATGCAAAAATTGCGAAAATGTTTAATAAAACACGACTCGTTTAAAATAGAGCAAAAATCTCGAGGGCATTGTCTTAAACAGCATTTAAAGAAACATTCTGAATTTTTTCATACATATAACTTGTAAAATAACTGAAACAATGGTGTTTGTAATACTTTTTTTAGCATACTTTGCGATTTTTTTATATCGAGGGAATTTTATATAATTCGCGTTTCGGCGCGGGCTATGTCTAGATATTATCTTCAAGAATAACATATATTTTTTAAGAGCTTTAAAATTGTACGTGTTTAAGGGAGATATGTAAGAATTTAGTAAACATTCGGGTAGCGGGCCCTTAGGTGCTACTTAAGGCATTTCCCATGAATTTTTTGCCCTACTTTAAACGAGTCG
The DNA here is from genome assembly GCA_929108145.2 of Limnephilus rhombicus. Classification (NCBI taxonomy): domain Eukaryota; kingdom Metazoa; phylum Arthropoda; class Insecta; order Trichoptera; family Limnephilidae; genus Limnephilus; species Limnephilus rhombicus. Next base: position 27,928,658 of record OV815272.1, read on the forward strand.
TTTTATTAAACATTTTCACAATTTTCACTTAATTATTATAGTTTTTAATATTAGCGCTCCCTCTAACACTCATATTAACATATCTCTCCTTCTTTTCGAACGCTTACTAGCAGGCCTTACGTCATTGAACTTCAACGAACTCTTTTAATAATCATATTGACTGTTTGTTTTATCTAAGTTATATTGTTCACTGTTTTCTAGAATCGTGATTTAGTGATGAAGTGATAAATCAAATTGGAAATATTATTTTGAAAAAATCTTTTCACTATCGTGAACTATTTGTAGCTTGGAGACTCTAATCTAAAAATATCATTTTTAATAATAAGTTTTCAACAATATTCGAAATTTATTTCTCTCTTGTCCGACGTAATAAATCGTTTTCACAAATACATGCTTTCTCTTAGATACAACAGAATAACAATTGATATAAAATCTTTATTTTTATACGTGCGGATTTGACAAATAGTCAGTTGACGTCTGAATTGTTTTTTCCAAATTAATGTTATAATATCCTACTCCGAATGACGCAAAACTATACACTGGGGGTATTTCACAATCCACTTTATGGCTCATCCACAAGATGTATATAAATAAATAAATACTTGAAAACTCGGCTACCTTATCCGATATAATATAGCCAAGTTTCATACTTTCGGGTACCGAATGGCAAACTCGAGCTTTGTAAATTGTGAATCGTATATCTAAAATATTCGTCATCCTCTAGATAAATTATGAAAGGGGTGGTATGGTCAACCCCTACATCAAGTACCCATTTTTTAATCGGTTGTTATTACGTTACATAATTTAAAAAAACACACTATTTTAAACTGCATTTAGTGTAAATACTTTGTAAATAGAATGTCAATTATTGTCCAGGTCACCTTATTATTTAAAAATATGCTAAATCCAATTGATGTTGTTGGTTATATACCTACCTATATAATAATAATAGTATTTTATTTTATTTTATTTTAGTTTATTTAGGAAACAAACAGTTATACATATTTTATAAGAAAGTATCATATTACATGATTGCATTAACCAGCGAAGTTTCCGCTATAATTTATAATATATAAACATGGATTAAAACATTAAAGAAAACATAAAGTGGTAGAAAAAAAAGAAAAAAATATATATATATAACAGAAATGAAAGAAAAAAACACACACACAAATTAAAGCATATGGGATATATAAATCATCCAAATATTATTATTATAATAAAAAGAAGGAAAACCAACATAATGAGAATGAAAAAAATAACATGCAGCAGGGGTGGAGAGTTCGTAATTAACAATTTGTTTTAATTTTTTCTATTATGGATTTAATAAATTGGCCTGAGGACAAATGGAAAATATCAGCGTCGTAAAAGATATCATTGTATTTTGTGCACGTCCTTCGGAGAATGCAGTAGAAGTATGCAGTGAATTAAAAGTATGCACTAATTAGTATGCAGTGAATTAAAAGTATTTTAATACCTGGTGATATTTCAACGAAAGAACCAACATTACCAGTCAGATTAAAAGAAATATAACATTTTAAGGGGGATTTCACCATCCTCCTCATAGATTATCCACACAATAACCTACATTTTCGATTAAATAAACACATTAATTGTTTATTTAAAAAGTCTGAGTTTACTTTGCGGTACTTGAACCTATGAATAGAGGTTATATGTAGGATAACCAAGTTTTTTTTACCTGTCGCGAGTATTTGTTTGTTTATTTGTTAATATTAGGTATCGTGTGAATACGCTATCAGGAGAGTGGTGAAATACTCCCTAAATGTATTAAACAACAATTTCTTTTAAGTTTCATATTTACTAAAACCTTCAAAGAAAGAGTTTCTTGGTAGCATTCTTATTCCACTCAAATAGAATAATGTATCGTACATACTCTTACAGTTAAAAAATATATACTTAGTTTGTGTGTGAGCTGTGAAGGCAAAGTTAGGAGCCTCAGAAAATTGGCTTGGTAACGAACGAAAATGTTTTAGCGTAGGAATCTGCTGTGGAAAACTTAGTTTATCCATTTTGCATATAATTTGTGTACAATATTATCACTTTAGACACAAGATTATGATTAATGAATAACCGGAATATTAATTTAGGTGTTGTCGGGAACAGAGCCTAGAACTAGTCACACTAAATAACAGAACTTGAAGCATCGTGGGAGTTCCAAGTAATAAACCAGTACATCGTTTCTCTAAGGATTGGTAACGAATCTATAAAACGGCAAAAGCATTTACCCCCTGTCAAAATATTGAATTTGAAATGATCAACTCCTTATTAAAAGCTTTCAGTTTTGATTGCCTATCTGTTGCCGGTTGACAAGGATTGAAACATGCGAACAGAATGAGTGAATGGACGAATATTTACAGGAATTCTTCCCACGTGACATTTGCATATCAGACTTGCTTAATTGGTTTCAACTTGTAATCGTTCAATTGCACATTTCTGCTAAGTTATTAAATAATGCCAATTTGCGAGTTGGTAATTTAACCTGCATTCCGAACGATAAAATGTGTATAATTTAAAACTAATTAACTATAAAACACAGGTTTATTCATCGAACGATACAGATATTATAAGGATCTAATATAAATAAAGTATATGTACCTACTTACATGATAATAATTAAGGTATTTCAGAAAATCACGAAAATATTTTGGCGAAAATAATCGTATTTGTTATAGATTCTTTGATGTAAACGTATGGGCCGCAATATACGAGCAGCTTTTACTCGTATATAGGTTTTCGTTAGTTGTTTTTGGGGTATTATGCCGTATTGCGATACCTCCTACTATAGCCAAAGTTTCGGAGAGCATTACAGTGTCCATCATCAGGGCAGATGTCACAGATGGCAGATGTTATCTGCCGTGATGATGGATACTGTAATATACGAAACGTTGGCTGTAGAAGGAGGTAGCGCAACACGGCACAACACCCCAAAAACAACTAACTAAAGTACTTTTGACCGTGAAAATCTAAAATCATACTCGTACTTAGGTGTTTATTGTGGCAGCATTAATGATACTGGCTTGTTAAAAATAGCATTGTTATTCTATTGCTGCACGACGTAAAATTACTGCCAGATAAAAGTATATTTTGGGAAATAAACATTTTTTACCTGCGATAAAAGCGTCTGCAAAAAACACACCCAAATACCACAAAATATTAGGATATTTTTAGTTTATGTTAGTTTTCCATTTGAAAATACAAACAGACAGTACCCATTCTAATTTGGTTCAAGTTCATCGTACGACGCTTTAGTAATCTCGCAACATCGAAATATGAGTATTTCGATGCCTGGCAATCATTAGATGTTTGTAATTGATTGTAATGCGACGTGGACAGGAATCGAGAGTGTTGTTTCCGCCCATTTCCTGCGGATGCACTTTTTTGCACCGGAGATTCCAAATACGCGATGATCACTATCCGGTGACAGCAGGTATGACTCATAATATGTTAATTAGATGCTGTTCCAGACATCACTGCTGAATAAGGAATGGCGGGTTTCATAACTGAATATGAAAGGTCAGAAATTATCAGAAAAAAAGATCTGATTAGTGTTTGAAAAATAGCATCTTAGAAGGTACTAAAAACCGTACCCACAATTTATGAAATTATGTCATATAAATCGCTGAAAACTATCTATCTATGTATATATCTATTTCAATTTGGGAGGCGGGAATGGATACCGCCGCCCCGGGAACCTTTATTGGATAACCAACACCTCTGCCATAGGTCACCCCAAGTGGTTCGCCACGTTTGGTGATTTAGCAGGGGTGCCCGGGTTCATGGGGTGAGGTTTGTCTAGGTCTTGGAGGCGGATGATCAGGACACACTGACCCCAGATTCCTACCCACCCCTTAAATCCCCTTCCTTCCCAGAACTCTCCTCTCCTTCCTTAAAAAACCCTCCTCACAGCATCCCTAAAGATGACATACGCCCCGAGGGAAATTATTTTCCTCAGGGCCTCCTGTGTGGAGCTTATGTAAAAAAATATATATATATAATCTATGCTCTATCCCATAGGTTCTCAACCTTATTTTATCTCTATCTCTTTATAATATATAACCTATGCTCTATCCCACAGGTTCTCAACCTTTGCCCACCGCTCACTTTGAGAATATTTTTTTTCTACAGCCCCCATTTTTTTTACTTACCATCTGTCGCGAATCTGAAACAGCTATTGCCATGATTATATTTACCACAACTTGTTATGGAGGAGGGGCTCATCTGCCACGGAATCAATAATTCGGTTAAAATATATATTAAATTATTTGTTACCTTTTTGTTTAGCAAGTTAAAAAAGCAATTCTTTTGTATTTTAAGTACCGGGTTGCTACCTTCTTCCTTATTGTATTCATGATATAGTATCAATTCTTAATAATAATAATACACGTAAGATGATTAGTACGTGATTAGTGTGTTTTTTTCTTCTTCTTTTTTAGACCATATTTTTTACCTGCCCACTCCCTCACTGTGCCATCTCGACGCCCCCTAATTTTCTCTAGGTCTTCTACTGCCCTCCTGAAAGTCTCAAACGCCCACAAGGGGGCGTTATCACCCACGTTGAGAACCTATGCTCTCTCCAAAACTTAGTTCGCCTCAGCATAGGATCTTCTGGTGAGAAGGACTAAGAAAATATTCTTTATCTCTTTTTATATTTATGATTCATATATCTTCCTGAAATCCCAAAATTATATGATAATAAAGAATTACAATTAACACATAATATTTTATTGCATAAAATTAAAAGAATAATACCATAATAAAAAAAATATAATTAGTAAAACGCTGTTTTTGTGAACAATCACCTCAGGGACCAAGTTCAATTACAAATATATAGTATATTTACTGTACGTTCTAGAGTGAAAGATAATCGCAGTATCGCCCTTGTGTAAGACCAGCAATCAATAAGCAGCAAAAAAAAAAAAAAAAAAAATTATATTATTTGGAAAACTAACAGTTACAATATTTTATAATGTGTAAATTATTCAACCAATAATACGTTTTCACTGGTGCTTGACATAGCTTTAGCCGTGCTTGGTGACCAGAACTGAATAGCCAGATACTTTCCCACATTCATCTTTCTCATCTTCTTCCCCTCCTCGCTAACTTCACTCTCACAACATACCCCAATTAAGGTTGCCATAGTTTCACTGGCTTCAGACATTTGGGACTCTTACGAGGTATTTACACATAAAACATTAAATTATATTCACTTCCATTGAAGCGTTACGGTGCATTTCAATCAAAATACAATAAATAAATTATTATTGTTTTTACAATAAGAATAATTACGTAGAATATAAGTGGACGCGGAGGCCTTTTATTGTTAATTTCCAACCTTTTTTCATTTATATTATTACGTGGAAAGTAGAAATAAATTTGTGAATAGGCACTAAAAGAGCCCAGTTAGGTACCTTTATTAAATTTATCACTAGTATACGACAGTTTGTAATGAATTTTGTAAAAATTTCGTCTAGTGATTTCTACTTTGTATTCTAAAAGTATCCTTGGACATCGATTAAGTTCATCACACGTCTGTCAGTCTGTCACAATCAATGAATGAATATATTAAAATGACGATATTTTTATTTATAATACATGGCTCGTTTTTACAGGGACATTCTTGAGTAATATTCCTCCAAGGGCGCTTCATACAGCTGGAAAATAACCTACAATTATAATATTGAATTAACTTAATAATTTAATGTCCTTTACGTAGAAAAACCAAAAGTCATGTACCAGTTAAGTAAAAACCTTAACTAAAATTTTATTTACATTTTACAGCGTAGTCCTGCGGTAAGGCTCTTGACTCGCAATCCGAAGGTCGCGGGATCGAATCCCGGCGGCGTAGTTACAATCCATAACCGACTGTAATGGATTGTAATGCATAAATCTCCTTACAAACACTACCTCGTTTCAGTCGCCTATGCGCTTCGTTGCTCTATCTGTTCCTGTGAGGGTGACGACCGTATTCTCCTTCCCCTCCCCACTACCTTCAGCCTCACAACATACCCCAATTGGGGATGCCTAAGTTTCACTGGCTCCAGACGGGAGCAGTTGGGACTCTTGTGCGGTATTCAATTAAAAAAAAAAACGCTGTCCCGGGTAATGAAGAGGTTCAGATATTGGAGTGAAACTTCTTTAGCACCGTTGTGATTTGAAACTCAATGAAACGGAAATGACACTAAAAAGAGACGAACACGTACATCCACAGGATTTAGCCTGCGAGAGAATGAGATAGAATGAAACCTTACCTGCTTACAATACCTACGAAGCGTCAAGCTGCGCTCATTGGCCGCTTTGATTATGAGCTCACTTTTCAAGCCTCCTAATGATTGAGATCGTGTGGGTGAAGCTTCACTTCTACCGCGTGTGAACTGCATTCGATATTCATATATATTTTTTAGTTTTCAATTTTAATAAATAATAAAAACCAAAACCAAAAACAATTGTTAGAAAAATTGCACTCAATTATTTTCATAAAAAAACTAAACGATTTTTAAAAACACAATTTTTTTGCTGAAATTATCTGTGAAAGTTTTTCTTTGTAATTTTTTTCTTTCTTATTAAATTATTAACAAAATAATTAAAAACCACTTTTTTGCTTGAAATCGATACTTCCAGACTCCGTTTGCCAAGAGATAATTATGCCCATAACCTATATTATTGTGGCGTTAGAAGGCTAACTAAGAATACATACATTTTTGGCTTGTGATTTCTACTTCATAGAGCATACGCGTCTACTAAACGATATAACAAAAGTCGTGGAAATAATCCATTAATTGAGAATTATCTATTACCTTATTACCTAAGTATATTGACACTTGGTTGAAGCCTAAGTATGACTTAATAATGAATGTGCTTTCAAAATTTATAACACTATGCCACGAAGGACTTGTCCAAAGCTATTTAAATTAAAATAAGAATGGCCGCGAAAGGTTTATTTGAGTCGTAACTATTAGTTTCAATAAAAAGACAGCGTTTTAAGATTGTTTAAATATCTCGGATCTCTATCATCATAGCCTACAATACAATCCAGACAATAAACTTTTGAAATATCTTTTACAGCACGAGACAGAATTTAAACGAACATGATGATATATTCGCGACAGAGCATTATAAATCAGTAGTTTCCCAAATAAGCTGGAGGCATTCAATGGCGCACTTGTTCTTGACGGAGACGTTTAAAATACTAATATCAATTAATATAAACAACCGTCTCCTGAGCTATTCGCCTGGGTCTTTCTTTTTTAATTTCTTGGCGAGAAACTGATTTACGTAGACGACATTTTCAAGAATACGTCAGAGGTAAACACTCAGTTTGGGGACAGCATTATTTCGTGTCCCCAAGAATTTAGTCAAGCGACAATTTTAAATGTTTAGAAGTTTTCTTCCACTTACATATTTATAAATGTTGAGCGCGTACTGAATAAAATGACACATAAAGACAATGACGTGATGCCAATTCAGGCAATTAAAGTTTTGACTAATCACTGCACACTGTGTATTCCAATTGCGCTTGCAATAGGTGCCATTCGTTGTAAACCCTTTTCATTTATTATTTATTCTAGCTTTAGTACCCGGTTCCGATCGAGTTATCAATTAAAAAAAAAAATTATTAACAAAATAAATTACTCGACGTCTTTTATTCGACATTTCATTGCTCCTGAAGAAAATTGATGTTGCGAGCTGAAAACAGTCGTGTTTCCCCCATAAATTCCAGTATTTTTAATAGGGCATACTAAAAGATTTTTGCTTTAAACTTGAGATTATAAAAAAGAAATAAGAATAAAACGATCTGAATAAATTTGTTTATTTTAAATTTCAAGATCCGAAAATTTGTGTCAAAGAGATTTAATTATTTATTATTTCAAGCTAGTGGCGCTAGTACAGTGATGACGCCCTGTGTTTTTCTGCTATTCGACACGATTATAAAAATACAATAACCCTGTGACGAGATTAATTTGGTTTGTACAATTACATCGTGCTATAGAATGTATGTGAAACGCTAATATTCCATCGTATAAAGACAAATATATGCGTAGTTCAGCATTACAAAAAAATTATGTCAAATTAATGAAAATCGGCAAAATAATGACCATCAAAAAATAAAAAAAATTTAAAGCCACGTATTGTCAAGATTTCGCAACAATAGAGAAATCAACCAGGTCTGGAGCATTACCCTAGTCACTGCAATGATACTGGCTTAAAATTACATAGCATCGTGCAAACCGCTCTAATTTGCGTCAAGCCAGGATAGTAAGCCAGGATCTTGCCAGGACAGGACGCTTGCATTCTAGCTTACTATCCTGGCTTGAAATACTAGCCTCGTGTGATTGTGATAGACGGTCGTCCTCTTTCTTCTCACAAGTATTGCGTGAAAACGAAAAAGGACGAAGTCATTTAACGACGACGTTACTATACGTACATTGCGGGTGAACATATGATTTTTGGTTTTCTATGCATAATATTCTAATAATTAATTATTAATTCTGAAAAAACGTTTTAAAATGGATTTACATAGAAAGAATGTTTTATCTACGTAGTGGTTGCTCGCGAATACGTTTTTTCTGTCATTGTAAATGGTCCGTCAGTTACGGTCAAGCAGCCGCCATGATTGTTTTTCCTCGGCCAGTTGACGTCAAGGGGCAAAAGGTGGGAACAATGACTAGTTAACTACTTCATGACAGATTTGGAAAGAGAACGCGGCTGAAAATAAACACTATATTAATCTTGCCAGGATAAATAATAATTAAAGCCGGATATTTTGGATATGTTTCAACCCAATAAACCTCACCTTAGTTGGAATAACTGTTTCAAAAAGACCCGAGTGCTTTCTACACATGGAACTATAATAGTATCCATACTCTTAGTTTCTACACGATTTCGAAGTCATCATTTTGGACACCCAACGAGCACACACTTTGCATACGCCAATTTTTCCCTCAAAATTATTTAAATGGTGATTATTGATAGTGATTCCTGAAACTATTTGCAGTAAAAATGTAAATAAAATTTTGTTCTACGGTGACATTTTTGGAGTTTTTTTCTGTTACACAAATACAAAAAAATCAGTAGGTATTGGACAGTTAGAGTCGAGATGAGAGGTTTTGTTAAAATTACATTAACATTTTTACTCCAAATATTCTCAGGAATCACTGGTTAAGGTAAGTCAAGTACCTACGTCCCTTAACACCCTGTATAGTTAAGAAGGCGTACCCACATAGATAACCCAATTCCGTACGTTTTAGTGACTTATTCTACCACCACCCAGCAACCTTTTCATCGTGAATTTTTATCGACGAGCTGACAGAAGACATTGGGAATGCCCGATCTTTGCGGGACAACTTGATGTCTGAGAATGTCAAGCCCACTATCGCATTCATTGTCTTTTCACCATCTCGAACAGCATCGTAGCACGTTATTGTAGCATCTCCGACGACTAACCTAACCAACCACCCATCACAATAATAATGATTATAAAATGAATTCCACTAATCATCTGTTCGAGAACAACTTACCTGCTTTCTTGCGTGCAAAAATTAATAAGGAATTTCCCATGAAGAAAAAACCCGTCTTAATAAGAAAAAACAGTTTTTTCTGAAAATGACGACATTTTACGAAAAAACTTAAAATTGCTGTAAATATTTACTGGTTGGAGATTTATTTACATATGTGTATATATTCTAAAAGGTAATTAAATTATTGACAGTTTCTTTCAAATAAATTTCTTTCTTGGATGAATATTTTAGACGATATGAAGGAATGTTTGATGAAAAATGTGAGGTAAAATGATTTTTTTCAAAATATTGACATTTGTGGAGCGTATAACTCAAAAACGGCTGGGATTTCCAAAATTACGTATAGAATAAAAGTTGTAGATAATTTTATGAGCTTTTACTTCTTCTAAAAAAGTTTTCCTCTGCAATGCACCGTTTTTGAGATATAAACGGAAACCCAAAAATCGGGACCTTCCCTCACCCCCCCCCCCTATCTCACAACCTAGACGTCAGGACTTTTAGTATGTTCACACCCTAAGCACCCTAAACAAGTCCTGAAAGAATCGCTTAGGTTCCTGCTCACGCACTCTACACCTCCTTTTGGACCATTCGTTTACTGGACTATAAGAACAAGCTGCGCGGCTTTTTTCATAAAAATCTTAATTTTGAATTTGAGGCCAAAATACCCAACTAAACTGAATAATGATTTTTTTAAATCAAAAATTAAATTAAATATCTAGTACGGCTATATGCTCTTTCTTTTCTTTGTGTTTTAAATTATAAAAATAGGCCAGTAAAGATTTTAAAACTTCAGGATTTTAGAAGCAACTCAGGATCTTGATTACTATTTTTTTTTTTTTTACATTAACTCCACACAGGAGGCCCTGAGGAAAATAATTTCCCTCAGGGCCTATGTCATCTGGGATGCTGTGTGGAGGGTCTTTTTGAGGAGAGGAAGGAATGGACATTGGTCTTGAAGGGACCCACGTTGTAGGAAGGAGGAAACACAGAGGCCGGCAAAACATTCCACAGCCGAGCTGTTGAACACAAGAACGAGTCGAAGAAACGACCCGTTCTCATGTGACAAATGTCAACCGTGTACAAATGTTGGGCACGCGTTTGGCGTGTTTCCCGACTATGCACCGGTGCCGAAGGGATCAATGATGCTAGTTCCTCGGAGCATCTTCCATTGTAATACCGGTAGAACAAGGATAGCATTCCCACCCGACGCCTGTGCTCTAAAGATTGCAATCCGTCTGTTAAGATGGGAGAATCTATTAAACGGACCGCCCGTTTCTGCACAGAGTCGAGGGTATTTTTCAGGTATTTTGGAGCTCCAGACCAGAGGTTGCTGCCAAATTCAACTGTGGGGCGCACTTGTGATTTGTACAGGGTTAGCAGTTGTGTACTATTAAAGTATCTGCGGGCCTTGTACTACAGGACGCCCAGTTTTTGGGAGGCTAACTTTACTCTGGCTTCGATGGAGCCCCCATACCTGAGCTGGTCACCTAGGGTTACACCAAGCATATCAATGGAGGGCCTGTTCGGAATATTGCTTCCGTTGAAGGATACTAGATATTCATTTCGATCCATTTTAGACGTAATCAGACAAGATTGGGTCTTTGAAACATTAAATACAAGGAGATTATTTTTACCCCTAGAGAAAACACTCTCGAGGTAACCGTCCATTATTTGCTTCAAAGCCCTCCGAGCTATTGAGTTTATATTGGAGTTTATGTGCCCTTTGGGGGCTTGTCAAACAAAAAGTTTATTTTTATTGTTGTTATTTGTTTGAGTATTTTGGCCTCAAATCCAAAATTAAGATTCGTATAAAACGTACCGCGTAGCCGCCGTGATGCTGAATAAAATATGAATAAAATTATAATAAATATAAGACAAAGTATAAGTAATGATGTTCATTTGCTTCATGGTTTCTTCTACTTAGTGTGCCTCTAAGTGCGATTTCCGCGTCGAGATAACCATGTAAGGAAAGTGGTTACATTATGGTGATCTTTTTCTTCATTTGATAAGACTTCAAACATTGAAGAATTTAGAATATTATTAGTTTGAATAGCACAAAGAATTATTGTGCGCCTATCAAGGAGCCGAGATGGTGATTGATATCATATTTATGACGGTGAACAGTCCTTGAAACATTTTAATAGTGTTGAACTTGCAACATTTTGCGCCCGGTCCGGTTTGTGCAATATATAAATTGTTAATGAATGAATCGTTGAATCGTTACTTTAAGGCTCTGCAACCGGGCCCGAAAAGAAAAAGATGGAGAGATACGAAATTACGAATGTTAGAGGAGAGCGCTAACATTTACAGCTACAAAATCGATGCGAAAATTGCGAAAATGTTTAATAAAACAGGACTCGTTTAAAATAGAGCAAAAATCTGGCGGGCATTATCTTAAACAGCATTTAAAGAAACACTGTGAATTTTTTCAAACATATAACTTGTAAAATAACTGAAACAAACGTGTTAATAATAATTCTTGGAGCATACTTTGCGATTTTTTTCTATCGAGGGAATTTTATATAATTTGCGTTTCTATAAAAGTCTAGATATTATCTTCAAGAATAACATGTCATATATTTTTTTATGAGCTTTAAAACTTACCGTGTGGGAAATATGTAATAAATCGGTACAAATCCGGGTTGCGGGCCCTTAACTATTTGAATAAAACAAATATAATAAAACTTAAAAAACAAAAACAATCTAAGGCAGTAACACTACGAAGATTGATAAAAATAATATAAGGAATTATATTATTAGATCTGTAGTGGAAATTACAACGGTTGGCAGGCAACGGTGAAGATCGCGTTAATTAGAATATATTAAATTCAAACTATCAAAAGGAATTCCCTTTCAAGTCAAGAGAAGCGATCCTGTTCTGCAGGAACACACCCTGAAGCCCTGATTACATTTAATATCTATTATGTCCTATACAACTAATTAGCGCAACCTGCAATGAACATGTATTCCTTTAAAAATGCGAGTCGTATTAAATATTCACTATTGAGTCTAATCTAAAACTTTGTAAAATAAAATTTTTACCAGTTGTCAAGAATATGTATTTATTATTTTGTAAATGTGTCTAAATCACCATTTATTGCATTTGCAAAGAATATGGTGATTTTCACAGTAAGAAACGTCACAAATATGCGATTACAAACTACGATTTGCAAATATTGTCTTTATTGAATTTGTGTATTAAGAGGGAATAACCAGACAAAACCGGTCATTTTTAAATCAAATTTTAGACGTATTGACTCTTTTCCACAAAAAATTATAAATTGATTTCGAAAGACTGTTCTTTTTATCTAGTAAAGCTATGTTTTAAATTTTGAAAAAATATGTTTATTTTTGATATAATAAGGTTTACCGCAGGTCGTTGGCAGATTTGTTAAATTTTCAAACAAAATTTTGTATTTGCAACACACATTTCAAATCATATAATCATGCTGTAAAATAAATCAATAAATTATCTGGGAAATCTACTTTTCAGAATTTTAATTTTAGTTTAAATAAAATCATTAAAAAAAAGATCCGCGCACGTGTTTTGTGACGAAAATACTTCAGTTGTCTATTTATTTAAGGTCTTACAAACTAATATATTTAGGATTTTTTTTTACATTCTTATTTTGCTTAGACATTATTGAAAAATTGTAAATACTTATGATAAAAAAATAATTACTACAAGTACATAATTTTAATGTTTTTATCATCACGAGTTTGAAAATTTTTGAATGTAGGTATTTATCAAAGGAAATTGTGAATGAAATAAAATCGATATTATGTTAAAATGCTGGTATGGAGAATAATTAATCTTTCTCATCGGAACCGCCCTGTACAGTAGCAAGGGTAGATACGATCGCAAGATAATTGTTCGACAAAATTTAAATTCTCGGCCGCTGGTTAATGGCTCTTAAGAAAAAAACAGATTTATATAATATTTTCTGTTTTTCAAGATTTATCTAATTTGTGACATTGGTGAACTGTATTTAATCTTAGTTCTTATGCACCTATTATTTATGTATCTCCTACGTCTCTCTCGACATAGGTAGAAGTAAGTGGGGCAGGCTGAAAAATTGATTATTATTATTATATTTTATATAAATAAATAATCACATTGACTACTAGAAATAACGTCTGCAGTGTGTGCTTTGCAAATTGCATGCATTTTAGCGACTTTTGTGATTTTCCGCCTTGCTAAACGTTTTACCTGCGTACATTATCGTAGATCCGGCGCTGTATTCAAACTAGTTTTAAAACATTATACAAATGAGCCAAATGACGTGAGTCATGTCGTGTGCTATAAATAAACACATCCACCCATGCAAATTTAGATACATTTTTAATGTAGATTATTATGTATCTTGTTCCTTCCGCGATGTTGAATATTATTATTTCACATTTTAACGGGTCCTGCAGCGGGCGTACGAAAACACAAACACAAAACTATTATTCATTATGTAAAGCGGTTAGTTTGGAGAATTTCATGCTTTACCTGCGCTAAACAGCTCTTAACACAAGAACAACTACGAGCGAGGTAGATGTCACGGGTTCAAAACCCGGCGAAGGCAAAAACAAAAAACAAAGAGTGTGCAATTCACACGCGGTAGAAGTGAAACCATGAGAAAACTAAAGTAGACAAGAGTGGGGAGGCTATGAAGTACCGCACAAAGAGGAGATCGATTATACTATCTCATTCTCTCGCAGGCTAAATCCTATGGATCTACTCGTATGTGTTTGTCTCTTTTTAATTTTTCATTTCATCTGGTTTCAAATTACAACGGTGCTAAAGAATATTCACTTAAAAAAAAGTGCTGGTTTTTCACATCTTTTTGCTTAATATATTTGCACCTCTTCACAGAGTTATGATTAGTGATCATCTCTGAACAAATACTTTTCTATCATTATTTTCTCTCACCGTCGTCTAACCGTTGTACATATTCCACTAGCTCTAGTCGTTCGACCACATATACCAAAAGCTTTTAAAAGCGTTTACAAAAATTCAAAAGCTTTCAAAATTAATGTGAAACTGAAACTTTTACGATGATAATTCTGTGGGCTTGCGCTAAAAGTGCCAAAGCTATTTTTTAAAAATTTTTAGATTACCCACCAAAATTCTGTCAAAAATATGAACTTTCGTTCTTCAAACTAACTAAACTAACTAACTAATCATCACGCCGTTTCCCGGCAGCAGTAGGCAGAGAGGACGGACCGCCAAAAAACTCGATCTTGGCACACACTTCTTGCCTCGTTCACATTCATACATCGTCTCATACATGCTCTTCTATTATTCCGATTCTTCACATGGCCCGACTCAAGTATCTGATTCACTTGGTCGTGCCATGTCTTCCTCGGGCGTCCCCGACTTCTTCTTCCATTCACATTTGCGTCATATATTCTCCTTACACTCCTTTCCTCGTTCATTCGCTCTACATGCCCAAACCATCTGAGCGTCCCTTTCTTAATCTTACTCATCACGCTTACATCAGCCTTGCAATCTTCGCGGATCTCCACATTTCTCACACGATCGTACATGGTTTTACCACACATACGCCTCAGGGATCTCATTTCTACAGCATTCAGTCTACTTTTATCCTTCCTCTGCCAGTTCCATGCCTCACTGCCATACATCAGGGTCTTTTGTTGGCGCCAACGGCGTTCAGTCCTCCATTAATAGAGTTGCCTGCATTTACCCTTCTTTCGGTATCTCTGTCAGCCCTTCCATCTCTCGTAAACATACTTCCCAAGTACACAAACTCATCCACCTGCTCCAAATACTCATCATTCACAACCATGTTGCACATTGTTTTCATACTCTCTCTTTCAAATACCATGACTTTAGACTTACTTACATTCATCATTAACTCATTCTTCATACATACTTCGTTCATCCTAGATACGAGAGACTGTAGATCTTCCATACTCGTAGAAATTAGCACCGCATCATCAGCGTACCACAGGCAACATACTTCCAGATTACTCAATTTCGCGCCCAATCCCATCTCTTTCAATTCTTGCATACAATTATCCATATATAGATTGAATAACTACGGTGACATTACGCAACCTTGTTTAACGCCTTTTGTGATGTCAAACCATCCCGTAAAATCTCCGTTCACTCTAATACATGCAACGCTTCCCTCATACAGAGACGCAATTGCCTGTACGAGATTCGTACTCACTCCATACTTGGACAACACCTTCCATAGCTTTTTCCTGTCAACTCGGTCGTATGCTTTTTGTAGATCTATTACTCGTTTTATTACGATTGAAAGACATGCAAGACAACAACTCCTATGATAAGATACTGCTTCAACAAGTCCCTTTCTTTGTCGTTTTGGAACTTTTAGCATTAAGCAGCAGATCTAAAGATGTTAAATAAAAACCAGCAAAATTAATTGCTAGGATCTGCGGGCGGCAGCATGACAGACTTTGTAACAAACTTCACGTACGTATTTTTTTTTGCGTAAGGCGCGGCGTCAGAGATTATTCTAAGTGGGGCTTCGAAAATAGCTTCAACTATCTGACCCTGTTTTGCTTACCCTTGAACCCACTTAAGATATTCCATAAGGTCATTCCTTGTCAACGGATTACAGAGAAACACACTTCTTCTCCCTCCTACTGACATATTTTTAATTATTCATCTTTCACTACATCCCGACCTTAGACGCCGCCGGTCGGTCGCTCGGCAAACTATTAAAATAAAATGCCAACAATGTCGCACTCGTTTACTGAAAAACTTTTCCTATCTCCCACAATATTTTAATGGGGTTTGCTAATAGGTGTTAATTTACTAAAATCATTTAACTTTTCTCAAAACGGAAAATCTAACGCAATCCTTGAGAAATTACGCCAGGGTAATCAAATTAATTATATTATAACAAATGTTTACGTTAGGAAGTTTTAATCTTCATTAGTGGCGACTGGAGACTTGCTTGTTTTGGTCAATTTGGGAAATATACTTACATATTTAGGTTAATGGGCCTAGCGTCTCACAAGGTTAATAAAACTCGTACTTAATTGTTATTGATGACGCGGCTTTAAAATAACAAAAAATAATTTGTAATGAAAAATAAAGAACCCTAGTCATGGTTTTATTTACTAATTACCTAAATTTGTTCCAGTGAAAGGATTGCAAGCTTATAATTCCTACTTATATCTTGGTATCCTCACTGTTATAATATTATTACACTATTTGTACTTTCTTACTACGTTACAATGTTTTTATAAATCTGCATTGTTGCATGGTAGCAGTGTAAAGCATTTAGTTTTCTGAAATAGAATTATTAAACAGAAGTCCTGACGATTGTGTAGTTCGTTTAAATAGAATTGTTTTTAATATTAATTTTGTTACTTTGTAAAAGTTATTTTTTAATACATAAACACATATGTGTTTATGTATTTAAATCTACCTTGGTATGTATCTTGCACTTATAAAACATGTATTAAGAACCAACACATTATAATTTATGTATATTTTATGCCATCTGCAATCCAAAAACTGTTTTTTTTTTCTTTCTGCTTTAATGTATAATATTAAAATGCACCTCTACACCAAGGCACCATGTGTGATACCCATTTTTATCTTATTTTCTTGTTATATTAACCTTGTTTTTGATTTGTATGCACTTAATCACAGAAAATGAAAAATTTGTATAAGGGCGTTGGCATAAGGGCGTTGATGATTAATAAATAAATAATCTAATTTAATCAAGGTGTTAAAAAGATTTATAATATAAAGCTATTTTAAATATTCTCCGTTATTTGCTTTTGGAGTGTTATGCCGCGTTGCGCTACCTCCTTCTTTAGCCAACGTTTCGGATATCGGTGCAGTGTCCATCATCAGGGCAGATCCGGTAGATGTGTTATTTTTAGTGGTAAAGTGTGTGCTTATTTACTTTGAAGCGATACCGTGTCGCCAGCTCCACTAACTTTCACCGGTACAAAATACCCGTGACAAAGAAGGAGGTAGCGCAACACGGTATAACACCCCAAAAACAAATAAAGAAAATGCTTTTGGTCGTGAAAATCTTAAAACGTATCACTCTCCGTTTTGCCTGATTTAAAAAAAGGTGCTTCGGGATCCTAATTAGTTAATTACTGTCGTTTTAATTTCAAACCGACACCAGCTTTATTTATTGGTATCTTTCATGAAATTATCAACTGCCCATAAAAAAACCTTTTTCCTTGAAAGTTAACATCTTTTCTAATTATATACATATTTTCTTTGTTTCAGGTAAGCTGACTACAGAATATTAATCATTTGGACATAAGAACACCGTGGAGAAACTAAGGTAAATCGGAGAGAAAATTGATTTATTTTTTTTGTGACTGAGCGACTTTTAACACTGATCGACTTACGCTACTGGTATGACTGAGCGACTGATGCCACTGTTAGAATTGTGCGACTGATGTGACTGAGCGACTAATAAACTGATCGACTTATGCTACTGGTATGACTGAGTGACTGATCGACTTATGCTACTGATATGACTGAGCAACTGACGATACTGATCGACTTGTGCGACTGATGAGACTGAGCGACTGATGCAACAGATGCGACTTTACTTACTGTTACATTATATTACGAACTTAGTGCAATATTTACGATTCTACAAAAAGGACAATTGGCTTTACATGTAAATTATAATTATATATCATAATTATAATTTTTAAATACATTTCCAATAAGGTTTACTGGTTTCAAAACTTCTTAATTTTACCTTAATAGTTTTAATGTCGAATTTTAATGGGTTGAAACGTTTAAATCAACCAGGCCTCAGACCATATTTTTTCAGGGGGTAAAAATATTTCCGCTTTGCAATAAAATCCAAATAAATGTAATATTTCTGAACATGTCCGAAAACTAAAACTGTTTTTGAAAGATGATAAGATAAGCTTTCAAATTTAATAAATCGAAATAAACATATCGTTTTTTAAGTATAAAATTTTGGCATGCGCTCATAAAAAAGTTTTAAAAATGACTCAACTTTTCTTATTTATAACTAAAATTACTGATACGTTTTTTTTCTGACTAAAATTACTTATAACGAAAAAAACACATAAATATTTTATTATCAACGTTTTTGTAACCCTGATTTTTGTCGTTCCGTGTAAAAATAATTAATAAAATATTCCCAAAGTTTAATTTTTTTGTCTTTTGAGCTTAACTTTAAGATTCACTTTTGCATTTTACTTCTTTTGTGGCTAACTTTTAGATTAACATATACAGCGTGATGTTTTCTCTTTCTAATACCGTTTATAGAACATTTCTCACTATGGTAGTAAGGGAGACACGACGATTTCTATGAGAACTGTAAGAGTTGTCCCGAAAGGCGAACAAATTAGCCTGAGAAGTCCTAGGTACCTAACAACATATATAACGGGCATGGTAACTCTCGATCAACCAACTGATTCACAATTGTTTTTCACCGTTTTAGCCATAATAAGACAGAAGAAATAATCGGGTCAAATACCTGCTAGTAACAAATAAGCATGGGAGCAATAAACGATATAGCCGATTTCATCGCTTGTGTAGAAATTCTATCATATTAATAATTATTGGTTGAATCGTACAGGGTGCATGCAGCCCTGCATGTATAAACCCATTAAATCGAAAGCCGGTAGAAGAAAACACCCCACACAGCCTGACAACACGACACAAAGCGCATATTTTATGAGCCGCCATTATTGACGACCGAGGTATCAAAATAGGCCTATTATTAAAGTTTCCGGCAAATTACATTTTGCATAAAGAAATAGCGGGAGTATGGTACAATTTATAGAAATATTTACTATTAATAAATTTAATAATAAACAACTTTATGGGACAATAAACACTGTGAGCACTGAATCTGCTGGAAAACATTTTCATATTTGCATGAGTCACTTAAAACAATGAGTGGGTTTATCATTAATGGGAATGAGCTATACAAAAAAATGATATTAACAAATTCAATTTTCTGTAACTGTAAATCATCGGATATTAGAGAATCGTTTAAATTAGTTGAGTAATTACCTATTTTTCTGAACCAATACCTACGTATAAAATAAATAAATGTAGCATTAAACTTTACGATGCTTTTTAGAAAATTGTTTTTTCGTGTTCCAATTAATTTACGTAGTCATTCATTTTATGAGGCTGTTAATTACAATGAATATTAGGAAAGCCAGATTTGGAAGATGTAAAGATATTTTTTCCGATTTAATCTGATTAATTCGTGACCGTTTTTTTACAGTTGGAAATGATACCTGAATAATTATAACGTAGCGCCTTGGAGGGAATTAGCGCATTGTAGAGCAAGGTTTATTTCAAATCAATAAAATTGTAAGTAAAATTGATCAATAAAATTCGGTTTTTAAATCTTGTTCTTATTACCAAGTTTTCTTACAGGAAACTTGGTAATAAGAACATTTATCGCCAAGTTGATTATTAGGAAGTCTTATAAATTAAAAACAATATTACATTATAGTAAAACAAATAGATACGAATCTTATTTCCACTTTAATTTATTTGACCGTAGGCGGTTTCAGCTTGTTAAAGCCATCTTCAGACTGGTACAAATTATTCTTTAACCTACGGTTTATTTACATAACATATGGGATATATTCAATTATATGGGTTTTGTTATCTACATTTGTTACAAAGTCGTCTTTGACTGTCGAATTTCTAATTTTTTAGTTTTTTTTTTAATTATTATTATTTTTTTTAATAAAGATATATAACTGTACAGTGGAGTTATATAAATTACATATCGTAAAGAAATTATTTAAAAATTGCAATCTCACCAAAGAAGAAGCTAGTTCTTGTGCTTGATGAGCGAGTTACACTAATAGAATAACATTATGCAATAGGTAAGTATATAATAGGATCAATTGAGACTTCTGGATCATCTATATGTGTAGGTGTACATACATAGGATACGGTTACATACTAAAATATTGTGCACTTAGGAGAAATTCGAAAAATCTAAATAAAGTAGAGATGAACATAGATTAATAATATATAGAAAGAAAGAGAAAAACAGGTAATTATTTAGTTAATTATTCCTGATGAAGTGTATCTTCAGTTTGAGTTTCAGTTTATTGATGTCTTTGGTTTTTTTTATTTCAATGGGAAGGTTGTTGGAAAACTTTATTCCTAAATAGATATAATTGTTTTGCATTAGTTTGGTATTAAATTTTGGTATTTTGATGTTGTCTTCATATCTTTTTGATTGGTGAGTTTCAAATTTTTTGATGATATTATCTTTGTAATTTTGGATAATTGCATTTTTCTTATTTTGGTTATTCCCAGTAAGCTTAATTACTTTGGTTTGAAGCTTACTTCAATAATGATCGGGAAATACCTTACAAGTAATATGAATTATTAATTACCTAATTTCAAATCGTTATTATAATAATGATGATATGGAATTTTTGATTGATGTATTGATTTTTGAAGGGACAAATGTTTTACATTGGAGTAGGATTTTTCTTTTTACTCGCATATATGTTTATATGCGAGTAAAAAGAAAAATCTATACATATATATATATATGTTTTTTATAATAAATAAATAAAAATTTATAAAATTAATACAAACACCAAAAACGAAGGTGAATCTTCGAACTCTTTTTTCACGCATAGCTTACAACGAATAGTTGTAAGAAGAAGGTACTAATTTCATATAATTTTTTTATCTGAATCGTGGCTGTATTACATGTTTCCTGATAGCTTCCCCAGTGCCCGAGTACCCCAGTATGTAACCACGTCCCGGCGCACCGTGTTATGGGGGAATATGAGATAAATAGGCCACCAGCGGGAGATATTAGGCCGGGGAGGCCGGATCAATCCGGGCCACTGGGTCAGTGGGGTTCCTCAAGTGGGTGCCCGGGACACGAGGGGTAGGGGAGGGTCTCACCCCTACGATGAGCACCCCTGCCAACTTCCGCTACACTTTTGACACGCAATAAATAACACCCTAAAAGAAAAAAAATAGTTACACATTTCTCCACCAAGAAGCCTAGCTTGCGATTTTCATATTGTTTCATATTTCAAATGTCATATTTCCATATTACGATTCATGTTTCTTTGAATGGCGTAATAAATCATGGAAATTCGAGTTATTAAATTCAGTCTGAATAAAATTGTGTCGCGAGATTTAATGATAATGTCGCAGTTTAAAATGTAAGTGTTTCAGTGTAACCGTATAAGTAATGGTGTTAAATGGGTTGTTATTTTTTTATTTAGGTTAAGGTGAAAATGCTACAGTCTGTTCAGCTTCTTTTGCAAAACAATGTGTAGAGAATAATAAATAGTTTGTTTGAATCTGCTGTGGCCTTTTACCTTATTAAAGTCAGATTGAAGGATATCGGAAGGAGTAGTTAGGTCAAGCAAGATTGGGTCATATTTGGTTCGGTCATGTCGGGTCAATAGGTCAGGATTGGAGAAAGGACAGGCTTTTAAAAATACTTTTTGCTTGAATAAATCAAACAAAAAAATCGAGTGCAGTTCACACGCGGTAGAAGTGAAACCTTCCCACAAAACCCCACACAATCTCAATCAATAGGAGCCTCGAAAAGTGAACTCATAATCAAAGCGGCCAACGCGCGAGTTTCAAATCACAACGGTGCTAAAGAAGTTTCACTTGAAAAACCCAATAGTATCTAGAAAAAGGAAGATTTGGTTGAAAAATCATGATTTTTTTGCACTTTTCCACAAAATCGATTTTTAAATTCAAGTTGCCCAGAAGGCTTTTAAATTATTCACCATAAACATAACATGAGTATACGTTCTAATTAACCATTATAAGTTTATTGTGCGCTCAGGTATACATTTATTTCCTTCATAACCGAGCGACCGATAAGATCGACAGGACCGGGAGCCCATAAACACAGTGGCGCGACTCCAGTGGTGGTTGCTCCCGACCACGCAGTGCTTCCGGGAAGCTATTAGCCGTCAGGCCTAGACTAATTGTCGCCCAGTGACTCTCGCCGGTTTGTTCTACCTATGTACTATTAGGAAGTTGCCAAAACTTATGACCTGATTACAAACACAAAGGATCGGGCCAATTAAGATTTTAATAGCCATGTTTTACCAAGAATTTCTGCAAATTCTGAGAAGCTTTTGGGTCCCGGTTACGTCCTATACGCCCGGTTACTTCGATCGCTGCTCTCTCACAATTAACGTGAAGTAGACTATATTATATTTTTTAATGCTCTCTACCGAAGACCTCAAATGTAAGAATCGAAATGATTCGTCTTTACGTTTTTTCCATTCTTCTGAATGGCGTGAAAAACTGGACACCCAACCAAACACAGAAGAAACATTTGAAATTTAGTTTTCTAGGCGCATCGCAAAAAACCCAGGTCTTTTAGAAGAAATCGATTTAGAAATTCTTTGTCGAATGAATGAAGAATTTTTGAAATAGTAGGTAATATAGCTACAAACATATGAAAACTTCAATGCGGAACCGAGGAACGATAAATAAAAGACAACCCATTTAATAAACCAGGAGGTGAATCAGAGAAAACGCCGAACATTATGGCTTTGTAAAATGCTTGATAGGTATAAGGGCATTCAGAAGTATAAAGATTATCCCGATGATAGAAGAAGAGGCATTTAAAACTATCTGTTTTTGGACGCGTTAATATAGAATTTATTTCGGATTAGCGCAGATAGTTACTGCGCCGCAGGTGGTGATTTTAGAAGTCGTTATGTCGGAGTGCAGATTAAGAGCCTGAGAGGGCTTTTTCAATATTTAATGTTTTTTTCGTATTTTTGTGTCATCTGTGTCGATAACAGCACCTCAAAAAAAAATTATTCTAAAATCATACTTTTTGAATCTTGGATATCCGGGAGTTTTAAAAAGCAGTTCGCGTAATATTTTAAAATTATTTGCAACAAAATAGGGAATTTCAGGGGAAATTTCCCCAAGTGAAAGGGAAAAAATCAAAATTCCGTCGATCACGAAAACGACCAACGTGTAATATTCCCTTTTTAATCCGTGTTCGGGAATGATCGCCATAACTTCGGGTTTTTACAAGCGGATACTGGGATCAAACTCATTTGAAGTAACAATGAACATTAACTTTGGGTGGAATTGATTTAAAAATTCGATGAGGGCGACGCAAGCGACCAAAATTTCAACTATTTTGGCAAATTTCGACAAAATCGTTTGCCTTGCTCCGCTCTTAAGCATCTTCAAACCAAGTTAATTACCTAATCAGAATGCACCCTGAAAGCACTCACCTTAAT
Organism: Limnephilus rhombicus; assembly: GCA_929108145.2. Taxonomy (NCBI): domain Eukaryota; kingdom Metazoa; phylum Arthropoda; class Insecta; order Trichoptera; family Limnephilidae; genus Limnephilus; species Limnephilus rhombicus. Next base: position 27,952,432 of record OV815272.1, read on the forward strand.
TAACATTTAAGTTAGTAGGGAGAATAAGCGCTGTGATAGAGTTTGCTTAGTAAATAATATCAAATGAATGCGATACATCCTGTCAGCAACTGAGAGAGTTTGCACTAAGTTTTAAATAAAGTTCATTTGAACATTTTAGTGTACGGGCAGTCGATACGCCAATTAATATTACCTACCGACCAATTAATTCGGTCCGGCTCACTGTACAGAAAATTCACGAAAGTGTGATTTGAAAGAATGTTGATATTACTAATTTAAATAAGAATTTTGGACTTCAAGAAAGAAAAAATTTCGACCTTTGACAATGTTTGAGCAATTTCAATAGAAGCAATATAAGTTTCCGCTTATTTCGGGTATACCTACGGACACGCTCACAACACCTTTCCATCGGTTAGTCTCAGTTCATTCAACATACTCTCAACTTACTATCTCCTTCCTCTTTCCGGTTGCCTCACCGTCTCAGACTTCGGATTCTCCACTCCTATCCCTTACCGGCTAGGTGAGGTTTCGCTAGACACAAGAAATTAGCACATAAATCTATTTTGTATGTTTCATCAAGCATTATCTGTGTTATGGATAATAAATAACCATCTCATAGCACATTGGAAAGGAAAAGAAAAATCTGGAAAACATTGGTTCTTGTAATTGGCTAATTAATAATAATAATACTTAGATGATTTACATAGCGCCGTTTTTGTGAAAAATCACCTCAAGGGCGCTGTACAAACTTCTAATACATTTCTAAAATCTAAAAAAACTACAGGCTAGACAAACAATTAAAAACAACTTATGGCTAAAAATTGCATACACCGGTTCATTGATCACCGATACGAAAATATATGTACAATATTTTGATCAATGAACGCGATGCTGCCTAAAATTTAATGAAAACAGGACCATACTTACCTGGGATGTTGCTTGAAATTAACACTGTATATTGTCCATTTAAAGAAATTTAGATAGAGTTCGCACGCAGAGGACATAATTGTGAACACATGTTATTTAATCCTGAAAAATATTTTAATATTAATATGTAATGTATTCTTTGATGAGTGTATTTTGGAAAGCAAAAGAAAAATTTAATGGTGGGTGGTGTAGTAGTACTATAAGAATTTAATCTTCCTAAATGTGATTCGTCAAGAGACAGATTGATGTGTAAGGACTCGAGTAATTTTAATTCAGTAAGAAAAGTGTGATTAAGACATATCATAGGCAATACAAGTATGATACTCTCAAATAGGTATATTTAAATTAAGGGTATGGGAGCCCAAAAAGGTAGGTTTTTAGTTTGGACCTAAACTCTGTTGGGCTTGTTATGCAACTTAATTCCGGAGGGAGTCTATTCCAAGCCTTAGGTCCAGATACTCCGAAAGCACGATCTCCAAACATAGTATTTGGCTTTCGTTTAGGTTCTATTAGTCTGCTTTTAGCAGATGAAGTTGCTGATCTAAGGGCTAATTACGCATAATTCGGAGATGTAAGGTGGGTGGTGTATTACGTTCATTTTTCTTATAATTAATAGTAGGTACCTACCTAATACACAAAATTCCAGGATGCTCAGAGCATAAAATATTTCCTACAAGTACTAAACAAAATCATCGATGAATAATAAATTATAATATATTGACCATGATTCAAAGGTTTAATTTAACATCCTACTGCATAGCGTGTCGAATACTCTACCACCCTTTTTCATTTATTTTTTTATCTGTAGACACGAACTCTAAAGTGAGTTACGTTTTTAAGTTTGCGCCATTTATGACTAATAGAGAGTTTGCATGTCATTTTTTTTGCGGTTGACGAAAGAATACACTTTTCGTATTGATTTCATGTGTGTAAGATTTTTTTTTACCAATGGTACATAGATGTTGAATAATTAGTTTAGAGTGTCACGTGAAAAATTGGAAAATTAGGTAGATTGTTATTTGGTGTGGGGATTGAAATGCGATTTATTTTCTATACTTTAAGATAATAGTACTAGTAGTTCTGTGAACAGTCACTGTAGACCTCACGTCCAAAAAAACTGTGTTTCTAATTTTCTCTTAATATTTGGCTGATTTATAAAGCACCATTTTCATGAAAAATCACCTCAAGAGCGCTTGTATAATAAATCAAAACCAAATTTCCTCTAAATGTATATTTTTTGTAAGTAGGCACTTAAATACATACCTACTTATTTATAAATCATATTGTGTTTAATGCACCGTTTTTTTTTTAAATTTCATATAAGAAAGTATTCAATTTGTTCAAAGAAATGTAGCTATCTCTAACAAAATTATTTTTTCAGACTTTCTTCAAGCAGGTTGTTGAAAAAATGCGAACAGAACGTCTAAATAAATACTACAATTTCGTATTTGAAAAAATAATCATTACTGAACCATTCAAACGGCCACCTTCTTAAAACTGAAACGGAATTAATGCGAACAAACTTACTGACCGACAAAATGCACAATGGTCGAAATAAAACAGGACTGAGCTGAGCTGTACGCAGTCAAATAATGAACATACTAATAATGTAAACAAAAAAATCACCTGGCGCATTGTCGTGTTTTTGACAAGTAAAAGGATATACCAAAGCTCCATAGCACATGTACTCGTATATGGAAATTGTATGATTAACTTTCAAATAAATGTTGACAATAGAACTAGAAATGCCAAATAGAAAAAAGAAAATATTTGCGGGACACGCCAACAAATTTTCTTAATTATGAACACAGCAGAGTGATACCTATATATTTTTCTTTCATGGCTCTTCGCCCCAAAGGAGTCTTCTAGCCAGTTTCAGTGTTTGTAAAGGGCCGTAATGTTACATGGGGGGAGGGAGGGTCTAAAATCTTCGAAAATTGCGTTACGTAATACTAAGTGTAATTTTGGGTTTTCGCATTTTCAGGCCAAAACGGAAACTACCTGTGCTTCGTATTTTGTACCTACCCGAAAAGATTTTTCTAAATCCACTTTGAAAAAAGAACTTAAATCAAGGGTTATTAGACCAATCGCAATCACCTCCCAATGAGCGTCAACAATTATTATTCTATGTATAAAAGCCACCTAGACTGTATGACTCCGCGGAGGCGAACCATCTGTTTATTTACGCGCGTTCTTCAGCATCGTTAAATAATTGCGCGTTTACACCGCGGAAACAGTACTACACGCTTTTGTTTACATAGTCTGAAGGGGTTCTTGTACTGCACGAGAAGGTATATTTCAGTATGTTTACGTTTAATGCAATTTCTAACCATAATACTTCTATTTCTGGCATAATCTATTGTTTAAGCTCATAGCTAATAATTCACACTCCCGCAACTAGACTGCGATGAGTCAAAGCGGTAGTATCCGAGTCCTACGCAGCTATTTAGAGTAAAAAATTGAAGTGTAAAGCAATGTAGGTGGGGGGAGTAGTCGAAGATCACTCAGAGATTAAATAAATAAATTGCACTTGAGAAAAATGTACATTATAATACTTGGTAAATATATTGCCACCAGACCAAAAAATCCCCTAAGGATATTCAGCAAAAAATCCACATCTCAGACATTATATTTCATTTAATTTTTTGGTATTTCAAATTACAGAAGAGAGAGTCGGGTATTTTTATAGGGCGTGTTTATCCTCCAATATATTGAATTATCTAGGGAAGGCTAAGTTGTTTTTAATTTTAACTTTATGCTTAGTAAACATAATATGTAAAAGTATTATAGGAATAAATATTAATTTTTTACAGACCAACCTCAATGTGTTATTTCTTTTGGAAAATTTCGGGAGTTGGATGAAAACGTTTGATCTACACCAACAGTTGTTATGTTATGCATATTATTATACCCTTATACCTAATATTGTATCCACATCCCAAAATTGTTATGCCCTGTGGGCTTGTCAATAATTATTTTAATTGCAGTAGATAAATCCTATTAGGCGTTTGTTCGTATGTTGAAATTTATAAAAATTGACGTAAAACAATTCTTAAGATTTTTCAAATACATTTTTAATAAATCTTCTTCTATCTTTTCGTGAAAAACGTTATTGGTTTTTCATGAGCAGGAGTTTGGTCGATCATCAGCCCCCAATGTGGTGCTATTTATTCAAAGAACCATTTGAACTGATACGACCTTCAATAATCAAAAATAAACAATATGAACATGTAGATTTAATTGCACACAGAGATCAGGTGGTCTTAATTAAAGATTTCGAAAATGAAAATAATCACCAATTTGATTTCTGTCGGAAGTTATTAAACACAATACTCTTAATTACACCAAAACACCGCTGACAAAGATCATGGTCAATTCTGTTGTTTTGATTAATAATGAAGTGTGAAATTTTGTAATGGAATACAGGAAATAAGAAACCTAAAATTGTAAGTACATTATTTAAATCACAAGAATAATTTGCTAATTATCATAAGTAGGTTATCTTATGTTAATATTTACTTGAAGGCAGAAGATTGATAACTGAATAAGACATGATAAGTATATAGGTTGGTACTAACAAAGTCCACATGAGTCGTCCTAGAGAACTTGACATATTTATAACACAAAATGATTAATACGTATAGTATAGGGGGTACTTACTTAGTAGAAATTCCTAGATGTGTATTTATTTCTTATTACGACAATTTCTGAGAAAAAATGCAAAATAACTTAAATATTTGCACCTGACCTCCATTATCGAGGATCAAGAGGTATTGGACTTATTGAAATTCTTGACATTTCATTTTATTCCGTGCGAAATTTTCAGAATGGAAAAATAAAATTATGAACCAAGCTGAGCTTAAACATGATGCGCGTGAAAAAGCGTTTTTTGCAGAATTTCTTCAAATATTGCTTACCTAGGTGTATTATAATAATGTCTACAGTCACTTTGAAAAAAATCACATTTTTTCCGATTTTAGTCACTTCTCAATTAAAAAGTTTTTTTTGTAACAAAAAACATACAAAATTTAGAATTATTATTTTTTTATATGAATACCTCACAAGAGTCCCAGCTGCTCCCGACTAGAGCCAGTTACACTGTGGCATTCCCAATTGGGATATTGGGGAGGGGAAGGAGATGGGGAAGAGGAAGGTGGGGAAATAACTGGCTATTCAGATCTGGTCACCAAATACGGCTAAAGCCATTTCAAGCAACGTTTCAATTCCGAATGGTGGTCTTGCACCAGGGCGATACTGAGAGCATCTTACACTCTGGAACGTGCCGCAAATATATTATATATATATATATATATATATATATATATATATATATATATATATATATATATATATATATATATATATATATATATATATATATATATATTATTTTAAAATTAATTAATTTTGTGAAATAACACAAATTAATCAAATATAAATTATTTGCCCACGCTGGGATTCGATCCCGCGACCTTCGGATTGCGAGTCAAGAGTCTTACCTCTCGAATATTAAAAAAAAAAATTATGAAAAAACTGTCCAAAATATTATTTTCAATGAAAAAAATTGGTCAATATAAAAGAAATAGTACCTACAGCTTCTCACAGCGTCTTGCCTTATTTTTTTTTTCAGTTTTGTGGATATTTTCAACGCTGTTCCGCACACCTAGCTCATGACAGAAATTATATTATGTTGCAATGCTTATTTTTACACATTCGTTATCCATAAAATATGCAAACGTTTATTTACACTAGTAATTCGTTTTACTTATAAGAATATTAAAATACGTAAAAAAACTGAGAAAATCAAAGATATTTACGCATACAATATAAATCAGAAAAGCTTTTACGAATCCATCCATCTTCTCGATATGAGTCGCTCTCGCTCATCTCGGCAATTTCGCTAAGAAAAATAATCAGCGTTGAGAGAAATTACCAAACATTGCCGTACCTACCTGAACCCAATATTATCCCGACCGATGAAAACTGGAAGCAAGCATACACCATGATATCACGTACCGTTCTATCACTCTGTTAGATTTAATATATTATATACTTGAAATATTTACGTGAATTTGATGACAAAATGGTTTTACCATTATCACATATAATAGAATGATCGCGATATTCTAACAGGTTCTAACTGAACTTTAGTAGCGTAAACTTAAAATAAAATACGCTTCTACATAAATATAATATTCGTTTTTAAGGGATTTTGAGTTGGGTACTTTCAAGCTAGATACTAGAATTTGAAACTACAATCTTTTGAACCTAAACACGCGATTTTTGAAAGAACCCCGCAAAATATTTATGTTTATATAAGTTCTTAATAAATATACCGCACTTTCTGAAAACATGTTTTCAACGGTTCCATGCCAACTTAGAATGAAATCAACTCAAAACCACCTCAGAAAGGTAATTAAAAACTACGAAAAAATAATTTTAAAATAGCCGGTAACCCTAACCCAACTTAACCTATTTAACCAATTTTTTAAATATTTTTTTATCATCACTCTTAATGAGGTTTCTGAGGTGGTTCTGAGTTGGCCGGTCACCGTTTTCAACGATCCTAAAATGAGTTTCTAATTTTGAGCGGTTTAATTAATTACAGAATTCGAAATATTAGATAAAGTTATAAATAATTATACATATAATGTCCTGTCTCGAATCCGAAACAGAGTGTTTTGTAAGCGGATTTGAAAAAACATTTTCAAAAAACGATTCTCCCCCAATTTACATATCTTGCCTCTCGACTCATTCCCTAAAGAAAGAATTTCGATATTTCATAATATTGTTTGTTAAATTTCACTCAAATTAGGATAAAATTAAGCTTATTTCAGACACAGCGAGCAACCCACAATACAGATCTGTCTGTTTTTTTCTCCAGTAGTTTTAATCCACTTTAATCATACGTTCCAACTAACGTACCTAATGGATTTAATTTTCCGAAGACAGCATAATTTTGAATTATATTAGAATGGGTTAATCTACCTTATTTATTGTTTATTAGAAGACAAAATAAAGGAAAAGTCATCAATCCATTTACACAATGTTCTTATCATTTGTTGAGTATTGCTTCCAAAAAGAAATAAATTTAATAATGTAATATAATTATATAGAAGAAAGGAATCATATCAACGAGAAGTGCAGAATCAAGGAAGGTAACAATAAAAAAAGTAAAAATGCCATTAAAGATTTGTTTGAATTTTATAGCTGAGTTGGAGAATGCATTACCTATGTGAAATTCGTTGATCATACCATTATAAAAATGATAAATGCGAGAGAGAGGGTTGAAAAATGCTATATTGCATGTTGAATGTTTCTAAACTAAATGTTTTCATTTCTCTTACAATGATATTTATTTTATAAATCAGTTGATACAATTATTCAACAGTATTAATAGGCTTGCGTCTGCGTGGTTGAATTTAAGAACCCGGCTTCGAGTGCATGTTTGCCGCAGCGCCATACAAGCCGCACCATACAGACATCTGTGTATGTGAAATTTCAAACAAAGCAACAAATTGTAATTCGGTTTCGAATTCAATAATTCGTCATAGGATGGCGCTACTTAGTAGGTCGCATGAGAACGTGCCCCAAGGTATAAATACCTACTACGATTTTGTAAATTTGAGTATCTTTACCGATATGGAAAGATTGACGGTAACACCTAGTAGTGAAAAATAGTACCTATCACGCGGTTATATATTAAATAAGATGTCTTTTCCTGTCCCGGTGATTAGTTATCACCTATCAGTGGATCACAGTGGATCCGAGGAACGGGTTATTTATGGAACCAGTTCCCATCGTATTTATAAAATGGTCACCAACCCTAACCGGGCGAAGCCGAACCAAAAGCCGCCCGCAGTATTGAATATTAACTTCGTATGTTCGCGTATTGTAGGTACAAATGATAACATCTAATCCTAATGATGTTATTAAAAGGTCTACATAACTCACTCAACACGTTACGCATTTTTCAGTAGGATAACAATGGTGTGTGTTATGTGGGATGGCCGGAGCTATTTCCGTCGAAGAGTCGGAGAGGCGTCATGGTCTCCAGGAGGCCTTGATTCACTTCTGTTTGTTTTTTCTTCCGTTTTTATTCGGTCTCCATAACGAGATACGTGTCGAAAGGCTTATTTTTAACCTTCAAATCGCGTCAGATAATTTTTCACACGGTGCCTTTTTCACACCCGAAGCGCGTAGAAATAAAAGTAGGTATTTATAACTTTTCAGAATATTGTAAATTCTTGTTAACCAATGAAGTTTTTAAAACGCAATCAAATTGCCTTTCCCGATTTTGAGCGAAATTTACAACGGTAATAAACATCCGAGGAATTAATGCACAGTACAATAAAATCGTATTTTATAATCGAGATATTATATACATTGAGGGAGATAATGATTAATGTTCTTCTTTATTTTATGTGTTATTTATATATACCTACGATACACATATTATTATGATGGCATACAAGACAAGCTTATAAAAATAATGATACACATGACTCCTAAATGCTTACGAGGCAACTGAAAAAAAAAATAGTTGGCAACTCAAGTCGCCATCCTAGAATTTTAAAATGGTGGTTGGCACACAGGTAACTTCTCAAAGACCGGTTGTCAATGGCGACGCAACCATTCACTCGCAACTCGTCGTGGTATTCTCCACCGCCGGCGTGTTTCAGTTGCCAGGTTGCCATGGGGCCGTTCAAGTATTACGTAACGCACTTGAGGGGGGGGTCTTGTGAAACGTTACTGTGCGTTACCAGGAAGGGGGGAGGGGGAGGGGGGGGGGTTCGAACAACGCGTTACGTAACATGATTTTCTTTGTTTAGATAAAAAAAACTAGGGAATTAAAATCTTTCTAGTTGGCAACCCCTTTCGTTCTCGAAATCTCTTGTTTTATTTATTACCGCAAACTCGATTAAAACAAGAAAAAAGGTATTTAAGCGACTTTCCAGTACTTTGCGCAACTTAATTGTGACTTTCAGGTAAAAATTGTCGCTTGGGCGTTACGTAACTTTTAGGGGGGGGGGGGGGGTACAGAAAAACGTTACGGCGCGTTACATGTAGGGGAGGGGGAGTCAAAAATCTTCAAAAATTGCGTTACGTAATACTTGAACGCTCCCCTTTCCGGTTTTCGAGTAATTTGCGATATGTCCGAGCACGAAAATATCGGTTTTGTTCTGGTGGGTGATACATTATTAATTATTATTGTTATGTTTTAAGGTTGAAAATTAATAAATTATATTTTTGTTAAATAAGCCCGTGAGGAAGGCTTTTTTAAGTTCCAAATCGGTTTTAGCTAGGTTTCGGTTACTCCATGAGCGAAGGGCCTAAATCTAAAAAAAGATTTTATTTTTGCCGACAAAATGCGAGCGCTTTTTTATTTTTGAGATATATTATGTAAAACGCTCAAGAAATATATATCTAAAAGAGTTTAGTTTCTTTTATTTTTTTCCTACTTGATAAGTGTTTTGTTCCTTGTGATAGTTTTCCAATAAAATGCAAAATGTGGGATAATTTATTACATAGCTTTATAAGACATCGATATTTTTGTTAAAGTAAATGTATGACTGCAATGAATTGGGTATTGAAAGAGTTGAAAATATGTAATTATTAACCTGGAGACAAGCAGTTATGTGGCAACTTTGCAGAAACCCTTTTTTTACCATACGTGTATCATCTATGTATAAAAAAAAATATAGTTTGAAAACATAATTTTCATTGTGATTCAATTTCCGATGATAATAATTGTGTGAAAAGCGATACAAAAATGGTTCAAAAAGTCGGGGGCGGCTACGAAAAATCTGGAGTGATTCTGCTGATTGAAATAACCGATCAAGGAACGCCAGGCAGTGTAATAATATGGGTGTAGGATAAGATAAAATCGTATGTTCGAGAAGATATAAATGGCTCTCCATCCTCTGCGCTGTATATAGAAACCTAAAAACTAATACTGAGAGTATCTTCTGGAATAATTAATTAATTAATTAATTGTGAAATATCACAAATTAATCAAATAAAATTTATCACACCGGGATTCGATCCCGCGACCTTCGGATTGCGAGTCAAGTGCTATACGTTCCAGAGTGGAAGATACTCTCAGTATTGCCCTGGTGCAAAACCACCATTCAGAATTAAAACTTGCTTGAAATGGTACCTGAAAATTTACCATTTATTTATTAGATTACTCTTCTTGGGTTTTGTTAGTTTAAAAACTCTGGCGCTCATTTAAATTCATTTAATCATGATTCCAATAACGTATTTTTCTCATACTTGCTTTATAATTTGACTGTTGCAATACCCTCTTCGAGGTTTGCAAACACCCTTGAGATCACATTAATTACATTAGAGCCTAATCATTCAATACATCTTTTGTCTTTTGAAAATTAACATCAATAAACCGTTTTATATTACGATTGCATCAGCCTTTTATTTGATCTTATTGAATGTCATATAATGCATGTTCTACCTTACAGAATTCACAAGCTAGCCACTCATTACAATATTATTCACATCTTAATTAGTAAAATGAGCCTTTGCATCGGGGCAACACAACACAACACGGCTTTAGCCGTGTTTGATGACCAGATCTGAATAGCCAGGTACTTCCCCATTTTCCTCCTCCCCATCTCCTTCTCCTCCACACTACCTTCAGCCCCACAACATATACCAATTGGGCATGCCATAGTCTCACTGGCTCCAGACGGGAGCAGCTTAGACTCTTGTGAGGTGAGACTAGACTGAAAAAAAACTGAGACTCTTGCATTCACTCTTGTTAGGTATAAAAAAAATACCCCTCGACAATGGAGACTATTGGCGCAAACTACACGAGCGGTTCTCCCGCCGCGGGAAACCGCAGCAGACACAATTTACTATGAGCGTTGTATGGCGCAAACTACACGAGCGGTTCTCAGGCGGGAGAAATTCGCCCGCCACATGCAGCGGGTCTCCCGCCGCGGGAAACCGCCAAGTTCAAACTACACGGGCGGTTTCCCGCGATTACATCATTTCGTGCGAGAGAATGTTGTTGATCGGTCGTGCGCGTAAAGGATCGGGCGGTTTCCCGCGGCGGTAGAACCGCTCGTGTAGCTTGGCGGAAAACCGCCACCCGTGTAGTTTGATATGTGTCGCCAGCTTTCTCGAGCGGTTTCCCGCGGCGGGAGAACCGCTCGTGTAGTTTAGGCCTAAGTTTTTACAGCGTGTTCTTACTATTATGATTTCTACTAATACGAGTACTACTTTGTATTATTTCTATTCCTCCTGTTTATTCTAGTGGTAATAACTTCATGAATAATAGAAAAAAAAATTCTGGGTTATTGTACCTTCAATTTGACAGATATTTTAAAAACAATAATTTTTTTTGAACATTCATCGCTTTAACCACTGTCGTCGAATTAATTATATTGTAATATACAGTAAAGGTGCCTACATATTATTCATAGTTGTACCGTCATTATTGCAGATTATTACCTAATGTCTTTTTGTCTGCTCTGAATGTAAAATTAGCTCTGATGTAATCTCGAGTCATTCGGAGTTATTGAGGTTAGGCGGAGGGACAATATCAATATTTTCTGTACTATGAGAGTTAGTAAAAGCAGTGGCTAAGCGACCTTTTCTCGGCTCCAGGCAGATCAATTCAGTGAAATTGTTAATTATTTTGTAATGAAAATCAAGGGGCCAAAAACAAAGGGCCAGTTGTCATACAGAATTTGAACAATTCCTCAAATTTCAAAGTTAATTTTCAAGTTCTGTAAAAGTTCTATTCAAGTTCTGTTAAAATTTCAGACAGTGAAACAAGCGGCCAATAATGATATACAAACATTAACAGAAGAATATCTTAAAGAAAAAAATACATTCAAATTTGACGGTTGTTCAAATTCTGCGAAATAACACGTCCTAACTAAGTGATCATTGTAGGATTTGATAAGTGATCATTATAGTGGAACAATAACAACAATAATCTTATACATAAAAATCTCATGTCACTGTGTTTGTGATCATACTCCTCCGAAACGGCTTGACCGCTTTTTATGAAATTTTTTATGTATGAGAATAGGTTTTAAAGTATATTTCATACCGCTAGGTGATTAGGGTGTCCCTACCCAGAAAAATTTCAATTTTTTTGTCATTTTTTGTTGTTGTATTTTTTGTTTATTTGGCATCAAAAAATACCTATAACCCAAAATTTTAACCTTCCTCCCCCCTCCCTCTCATTTTTTAATCGTGATTTTAGTATTTTTGTATGAACAAATTTAACCGTCATTCGTATTTCAAACAGAACGAAATTATTTATATTGTTGAATGACAGATGGCGCTACGTCCGCCTCATCGAATTTTCATCGACATTCACGAGAAGCGTCGCGTCATTTTGATATTTCATTCGGCATCATGTTCTCGCGTGGGCAAACCATCGAGCTTATTTGTGATGGCTAAAGACGGACTGACAAAAAATATCGTACACTCAATTGCTCTTCGAAATTAATATTGAATTTCTGAATTTCATTCTCCTACTTTAGTTGGTGTTTTTTTGCTTTTATCGGCGGTAATCGTCTACAGCCTCCATTCCTCTTTCTGTTATAGATCCCGTCCCCACATACTTACAACATATTCGTTATTTTTTATTTAACAACAAAAATATTCACTACAAATAGTTTATATGGCAGAACAACGTTTGTCGGGTCAGCTAGTATTTATATATTATTCTACTGTAGTGAACAGTAAATCAATGTTCGTTTTTTTAAAGATGGACAAACAAATTGAATTTAATTCTTCGGTGTACAATGTATGAAAAACGATACAACCTTGGAGGAAATTTGTGTTCTTCCTTGGATACAACCATCAAGTTAAGCCATAGTGAGTGAATTATACGTGTATTTTTAAATATAAATTTAAACGTCCTGGAATTTGTATGAGGTCGGGTCGGTAGTCGCTACGCCACTGGGTCTAAGATAGCCTGGTTATTTATTGGGCGACACGTAATTTACATATCACCAGTCAATCAACACTTTTTGCTTGACTTTTTTTTCGTAATGTCTACCATAGTGGCATTAAAGCAAGTTCTTTTGTCGTTCATGTCACTTAATAATATAAAACAAATAATACTTGTTATAAAAGTTGATTTCATTTTAAAGGGTTCAGTAGCCCAGTGGGTAGGACATCTTTGTGGCGCTTGTCGAAGGATCATATTCAAAATCATTTTCTCTTGATTAGGGACTTAATTCCATACCATTATTAAAACAGGTTTTATTTAACGAAAAGGTCTGCTTAATTAATCTCCAAAAAGGAATTAATGACAGAAAAGCTTTACAAACATCCATTAAAAAAATCTTAAATCTTACCTCTTCAAAATTTTCAGAAAATATGGCATCTTATAACAAAGTGCGCTCAGATGACTATAAAACAACAAACTGAAAATAGAAAAAGGAAGGTGAAATGAAATAATTACGAAGGAAACATGAAAAATTACCCATCATTGTACAACATCCGTGTTGTTTTAATACGTTAATGGGAACCTTAGCCATTGTTTGGAAAACTTACACGAGTGTGTTGAGTATGCAGTTTGCTTGTTCCTGTATATTATTATGTAATGTTTGTGAGTTCATTCTTCTAGCTGATTCCCCTTCCTCTCATCCACACACTCCTTACTCCTAACGGTTGCAGATTAATCTACGTGGGAAGACCATCTGCCTGCGATTGTTGTACCAGCGATGATAATTGCCTCACTGCGGAGGTAATGGCTTTCCTACCGTTACTATATTTATGATGATGACGCTGTCATTTGAATTCAATTGACTGATTCATACAGATTTGCCCAGTTTCACGATTACGCGGATTACACACACACGTTTTACTTATTTCATTAACTGTGGTAATATATTGATAGTTTTTCTTACTCATTCTAATTCTGATGCAGATGTGTAGTGGCTTAATTCTGGCCTCATTAAGTGCCTAAATGTTTCCTTATTGCAAACAAAATATTCTATTCCTGGTTCTAGAAAGCTTAATATAACCGATGTTTACACAATGATAGGAACACGATGCGATATATTAAAGGAAGCGATAGAAGAGATGTTTACACCAATAAAGTGTTCATTTTAGATGTTATAGTTTCAATTTCAACAGTTAATAGATATTGGCACCTGAAATTGGAAAAACGCCGATCGACATTAGATAACGGAGTAATGATCGGATCTAATGTTAATGCATATAATTTATTAGTTATTTTTTTTCCATGAACTCATCAAAAGTTCCTAAAAGTACCATGTTTTATTATCAGTGATAGTTCTTGAATACTTACAAGTTTTCGAAACAATATTTTTCAATTATGCATTGTCAAAATAATCCTGTTATTTTTCAGCTACTTTAAACCACGTAGGTTCAATTTGGCAAGCGGGTATTTATTGGATAACAAACACCTCTGTCATAGGTCACCCCAAGTGGTCCGCTACGTTTGGCGACTTAGCAGGGGTGCCGGGTTCATGGGGGTGAGAATTGTCTAGGTCTTGGCGGCGGATGCGTCTGCCCACTAGCTGCATGGAAGGCCGGATCGGGAGAGAATGGTTGAGAGTGAGAGTCCCTTTGATTTCTCCAGCCGTACTCTCTCAGAACGTCGCCTTGCACCGCAGTGGGAGGGACGGATTCATACGTCCGTCACTCCTGGAAACACTGACTACCAGATTCCTACTATTTTTCCTTCCCAGAACTTCCTCTCCTTCATTTCCTTAAAATATCCTCCACATAGTATCCCCAAAGATGCCATAGTCTCAGAGGAGAATTATTTTCCTTAGGACCTCATGTGTGGAGTTAATGTAAAAAAAATGTCGAACAACAACCTTCAGACATTCCGTGGTCTTCCAATGGCCATATTTTTATTCAAGTGAATGAAATATGAATACTATATAAAATTTTAGAGGAATATTGATTTAGACTCTAAATCAATATTCCTAACAGCCAAACTAACAATAGTCAGCCAAACTAACAATAGAGAATAGTTCCCATTTTTGAAAAAGGCGGCTTATAAAATTAAATCATTTTTCGGTTCGACATATTTATGCGAATCATTGTTTTCAAACATGAACTTCATAAAATCAAAATATAGATCTAGACTCACCGATGAGCATCTTTATGATTGTTTGCTAACAGGAATATCGACATACTATCCTAATTATGAGGCACTGGCCAATGATATGCAATGCCAAAGATCACATTGACATATTGATAGTATATTTTTTATAAAATTTTTTCTTTGTATTTGTGTTATTTGTTTACTATGTTTTACGAGGTTTACGTTTTGTAACTCTGTGAGTATGCAATTTGAATAATAATTTTATTATTTTGAAACATTTTTGTGTATTATTTATTAAATTATGAATATAAGAAAATATTATGGGAAAATGAGAAGTTATGGAAGAATGTTGTTTTTTTTTTTTTTTTAGACATCTGCCCTGATGATGAACACTGTAACGCTGTCCGAAACGTTAATACTATCAGTTATGGAAGAAGTTTGTCGGTTAAAAAGAGGTGGCGCCCGCCACCCTACCGATATTTTAGAATGTGCTCTAGAGTACAAAAACGTTGGGAACCCCTGATTTAGAGAATAGGTATCAATAGATTTACTAATATTTGCTTGCACGGTACTAGCACATCATTCTAATTTCTAATAAACATTTAAATATCTTAACTAAAGAAATTTCAAGAGTTTTACCGGTATTATATTTTAATCGTTTTATATACACTGTTTTAATTACTTTTTGGTAGCAAAAGAAGAGAATTTTCCCACGCGTCTCTAAACATTCCAAGTTGAACAGCGACTGCTCATAGTGCTCATTTTGGACAGTAGTTCAGGAGTACCCGTCGGATATAACCAATACTAAAGTAATTTCGTTCAACGTGGATCATTGTCCATTGTGACGCTCATTAAAAACAGAAAAAAAAAGTTGTTGTTTTATGACGCGAAACAATCACAACGATGTAAAAGACTGCATTGTAATTTTCCCATTGTTTGTGTCTAATTTTAGAAGCTGAGCCACTACCATTCTTGTAGAATATCGCACGGTCTTTTTGATTAGTTTTCCCCAATTAATTTAGTTCCGAGAGTAAAATAACTATAACCACTCTTGGTATGGTTAGAGATTTCATGGCCAAAAGTATTATCATGATTTATTTTTGGCTTATTATGCCGTGTTGGGCAATCTCCTTCTTTAGCTAACTTTCGAACAAGTATTACATCTGCCCTGATGATGGACATTGTATTGCCGCCCGCAACGTTGGCTAAAGAATGACGTAGAGAAATATTGCACAATAACCAACAGATAAATCACGATACAACTACTGTTGTTCATTGTAAAATACGGGCGACCGGTACTTAATGTGAAATATTGAAGAGTGTATAGATGACAGAATGTGACAAAAAAAATGATTTGATGATATCGTCAATTCTCAACAGTTGTTATTGAGAAATAATCAAAGAGTTATTGAGAAAAAATTACTATTGAGAAATATAAAGCAGGATGTAAATATTTAATATTCCAGGTACTTTATCCACATAAATAAAATAATTGCATTGAACCTGAAATTATAAAATGAAATGACATTTGAGACGACTGAAGCGTGGTCAATACCTTCTCTAGAAATAATTCAATTTATTTTGTGTGTATCGCAGCAACGACCACAGAGTAAAAGTAAATACCAAACAACATATTGTAAATACAAATATTTGGCTCTTCATTTCGACTTGCAATAATAATACGTGTATTGTTTCTGTTCTTCGATTGAACTTAAACTGAAAACAACAATCATGTTAAAGCAAACCAGCTGTGCAGCTTTAAAGGAACATTCGAGGATCCAGATCTATATGACTTAGGGAACGTACCCATACTACGTGACCAACTTTTTGCAATTTTTAACCCCCCCCCCCCGGTGACCAAAAACCTAAGCAACCCGCCGCTCATTTGTATGGAGCATGACATTTTGAAGACCCCCCCCCCTAAACGTGTCACGTAGTATGGGTACGTTCCCTTACTTATCTTTGCAGGCGGGTAAAGAAAGCATTGGCGAAAGAAAGAACTTTTTAATTCAATTTTTTTTATTGTAACAAATAATACAGAATGACGCCACCGTCGGTGTTTCCCCAGAAAGCTAAACGAATCGTTTTGATATTAGTGATATTTCTCAACATTTATTCCCAATTGCCGAAGGAATCTTTAGAACCCTCGAAACTATAGAAGAAGAGGGAAAGATAAGTGAAATAGAGTGGCCGATAATTATGGTCAGAAATATTTTGATTCTAGAACACACATAATGAATATAAGCAGACGATTTCTAACAGTATTAAATTCAATTAATAATTTTTGTTTTGGCCACTTGGTATCTACCTCTTGAGTGTCAACATGACATCTGCTTCACTCCGGTCTCGGCGCATTCGCTTCAAGTTTGTTTTTTGGGTCAACGACTGGTACTACGTAGACCTACCTAGGTAGTACCAGACGGCCAACAGATGTATTATTTTCACTGTCACTTTCTTTCCTACCTAACCTGACCAACGGAGCCTCGAGCGCGTATTTTTTGCCTTAAATCATCTCTCCTCAAGATGAAAGTGATGCTTGAATTGAATGGAAGTAATTATCAAATAATTCAAAGTGAAATTTTTGATACCTGACACTTTGTTTTATGTCTGGTCAAACTATTGTCAAGATACTTTGTGTTGATTTGACTTGAACACTTTGTAGCTAACAGCAGCTGATTCACTTATACAGACCCTCAAACACTCAAACAATGTAATGCCATGTCTTCATAAAAATGTCAATCAACAAAATAAAGTTGACTGGTCGTTTAATTCTTTTGATCTCTTGAAAATGTCCGTTGCTACCTCTGTACACGTTACGAACAGATTAAACACTTATTTTGACGGCTGAACAGCGACTAGCTTTAGTGGTTGTTATAAATATACCTAACAAACGGAGTGGTTAATTCTTAAAATAATAATAATATTATGAAGAATGTTTCAAACTGGACGTTAGAACAGTGAATTTATAGGTAAAGAAATGCTGCTCTACGAAAACAAACATTAAAGCTAAGAACAATAACTTGATTGCTCACCAAATATGTTTGTCTGCCGATACCAGAGTTATCCCGAATAATACATTTTCCCGGAGCTCTAGAGTGCTTCTGGAAGAATGATTCACGTCGTCATATATCTTCCCTGACTCCAGACGTAAGACGGTATGACACGTGACGCGCATTTTCGTCGTTCACTTGTTTATCTGAGACTGCGCCAAATATGAGAGAGAATTAAAAATAATACAAAGTTTAGCCTTCAAGATTAGGAGTATGCATCATATTAAAAATTTGACTCTGAAAGGCCAAGGAAAAGGAAAAACTGCATACAGGCATTTGATGTTTAGATTAAAACCATACACACAGAAAATCTTTTTTAAAACCTATGTGTTTTATGTTCTTTCAATATTCTGATCTGCATTTTCTTCTCCATAACTTTCTCAGATGTTTATAATATTGCGTAAATATTATTTTGATTTTGAGTTTTATGAGGTAGGTAAGTAGATTTATTAAAAATTAATGTCTCGCTTTAAAAAGTCCTATCGACTCTTAACTGGTAAACAGCTGGTAACCGCATCGATAAGATAAAATAATGTAATGGGTCAAGATTTCATTGACACCAATCCCACGGAATCAATCAAATTATGAGCGAAAATCGCAATCTTCAAATAAACACCAAAGAATCATCTTCTCACACCCGATAATAAAAATAATCTTTCAACATTTTAAACATTTTGAGGCAAGGGCTATATGCGAAAATAAATAATACGCTCTTGTAAACTAAAAACTGTGGCTTTAAAGATGGTTGGCCTGATTTTGTAAACAGAATAAATATATGAACGTTGATGTTTATTCTGTGCAAGGAACAATCAATCAAATCTCTTATATTTTGGCGTGTCAGGTTCGCTCAAAATAGATTATGGCCGTTTAAACATTCAAAGGTTTCCAAAATAAGCGCTTCTCGGAAAGCGATTGCTTGTTGCCCTGAGAGAGAAGAATAATGTTTGTTGCGACGAAGGAACAAACAGATATTAAAATTAACACAAAATGCAGCTGGAGTAAAAACTATAAGCTGCAAGGATGGCCAAAAACCATTGATAGCAAAAACGCAAGAAATCTGCTGACTATTTGCGGCAAATATGGGTACCGGTACATTGTACCTACAACACCACCCTTTGCTTCAATTAATAGTTATTGTGTAAAAGCTCTAAAATTGATAAATCTTAGGCTTAATCAGTTCGTACTTAAGAAATGGTTGTGTACATTCCCGAAATGATTATTTAAGGTTTGCTTTGAATACTTCAAAACGTTAGGTTAGGTCAACAATGTCAGATTGACTGCTACATTATTACTACTACATGTGTTGGTTGACAAATTTTATATTTTACCGCTAAATTATTTACGAGATTGTTATGTAACAGTCCTACACAATAGATCAGGTTCAGATTAGTTAGGTTAAACGGCCTATACTAAAAAAAGTTTTTATTACAGTTATAATATTGAGCGTGCGTACATATACATCCACAGCTCATATTGTGCAACTGAATTTGTGAGAGACATACTTTTTAATATGTTGTAAAAAGTAAGAACGAGTTGTAAAATTTAATCTTTCGAGTATTTTCACTTTAACGGATGTTATTTAAGTGCACATTCGTGATTCCCATTTTGTCTGAGAAAATACGAATATTATCGCAATTCGTAATTTTCACCTTTGTGAAAATCCTGCTTTTTGCAAGCAAACATTGCATTGTACCAAGTATCATCAACTGAAAAAATCTCTCGATCGGTGAACTGTGACGTAGGTATGAAAACTGAACAAATTTTTGTATATAGAATTTCTAGGGAAATGCAACTATTTTATCTTCGCAGCATCAATTCCACGATGATACTTTTTTATTTCATTTTTTACAACACAGTTATATGAGTGTGCGTACTGCGTTCTGCGCTATCGGAAAAGAGAGCAAACCATCTGTCCATTTGCTTTCTATCTTGAATCTTGATTATCTAAGTATATTGTTCTGACACACTTTTATCTGTCACTCGGTTTATGCGAAGGTCAGAAGGAGAAAATTTTTCTCCCCGAACACAATTATGATGCATCTTTCGTCACGGATTATTCCCAATTCGTTTCCAAGTGTCTACTGTGTGCAGCGAAATAAATTAACTTCTTGCAGACATGTTTAATTGGCCTAGTAAAATCCATGTAATGGATTTATCTAATGATAAAACGTAAATACTCCTGAATGGTAGGTAGATATTCTGGGTAAAATATCACCATTCAGAACTGTTACATTGCTTGAAATGACTTTAGCCATTTTTGTTAACTATCTGAATAGCCAGTAGTTTCCTTCTACCCTCCCATTATCCTCACAACTGGCTCCAGGCAATCATGTGCTGTGTTCACATAAAAAGTCACTTAAATAAATGCATCCGTAACATAACTTTGTGAAAGGAGATCTAGTTTGTTTTATATAATATATAAGTAATAAGTTTCTACTTTATTCTACGTGTTATTTAGATATTTTAATAAAACTCTGTCTTTATTGTTTAACAGTGATATTGTCAATTTTAACTTATGCAAACTAAATTTTTAACAATATGGTATCTAAATTTAGTTATTTTTTTATGCCATCTTTAACCATAGTAGAGTTCAATAAACCAATGATTTAATAATACTACTCGATACTATATACTAGATAGATACTCATCATAGCGTCATTTAAACTCTTTTCTCTTTTAACATTAATAAATACTAGCCGTTGAAAACCCGCACCGCAGGTTTTTAGTGCTAGGCCCTGCGAGCGGCTTTTGGTTCGGCTCCGTCCAATTATTTAGTGTTGGTGACCTTTTTATAAATCCAATAGGAATTGGTTCCAAAAATAGCCCGTTTCCGGAGTGTAGCTAGTCACCGGGACAAAGTAACCGAGACAGGCAATAACGTCATATGCAATAAATAGCCGCTTGATGCAACAGTATTACTGTAAATCTTTCCATATCCGGAGAGATACTACATATTCACAAATTCGTAGCAGTTATACCTAGAAGGGAGACGTCTCCATCCGACCTGCTGACGGAAGTAGCGACATCTTGTGAAAAATTCTTGAATTCAAGACCGAATAATAACGTTAGCTTTGTGTGAAATTTCAAGTATACAGATGTTTTTTGTGGCGCGGCGCGTGTGGCGTGGCGTCAGACATGCACCGAAGCTGGGTTCTGAAATTCAACCAAGCAGACGTTACCGTATTAATACTGTTCGCTAACTTCTCAGGCTTATTAAATTATACACCGACACATTTTCAATAAATTGCTATGGTTTACGAAAATACAATTAAAAACTTTAAACAAATGCTTAGATATAATGGTTATCCCTCTTGAACAGAAAAGAAAATTCACAATGGAAGTGGACTATTATGTAGGTACCTAATAGGCGTTTGTTTAAATACATTAAAGAGCACGCTGTTAGTCGTGGTCAAGCTGCCATAATAACGAAAGTAGATTGCAAATGAACGGAATAAATGAGAACGTATTGATTTTATACGGCATGCATTAACACTTTTCACCTGAATAATAAATAAAATAGTTTCACCGGCATAACACCCAATGTCATCAGTGAATTAATAATACGTAGGGACCGTTAAGGCGATCCAATAGTTCAGGAAAAAATCGAAATCGAAAAATAACGCTCTTTTATGGGAGGAGTTTAAAAATACTAAAGGTTGGAAAAGGTATTTGAGAATTTTTTTTACAGGTTGATTTCGTAAAGGCTTGTAAAAAACATTAACTCATTTTTTACGCGTTGTTTATTGTAATAAAACAGAATTTTAAAATTGATTTCGCGGAGCCTCACGTCCGTTTCCCGCTCCGTTCGGGGGGCTAACTGATAAAAAAACGGGCGTGACTAGTTACATAGCCCTTCGGTGGACGGCATAAAGTTCACTTTGAAAATCCAAATTCATCTACTGCCGGCCGTATTGTAAAATAATGCATATTTTATATAATTTTGTGAACTTGTGGCGTAAATATCAATTTTTTTTGCGATTATTATAAAAGAAAGTGAATTTGCTACATTAAACAATAAAACCATATCCGAAAAGGGGTTTATAAATAGGAGAGTTTGGACTTAAAAGTGTTTTTCAGAGACTTTATATTTTGTTTTTTTATAGGCTTATTAAAAAACTGGCCGATATTTTTAAGGGCCAAGATATGTTCTACACGTAGTATTTAATAGAAGCTTCTATAATACTTCTAAGCGATCCAATTTTCAAAACAAAAACATACGATTTTGTATGATTTTGCATTATTTAGTACCTATGGCTTCATCTTAATGAAAATAAATCATCGGAATCCTCTTTCAGGTCTTCTTACCTTTCTGTGCAGTTTAGGGTTTGTGTGTAGATTTTGCCGTATACATTGTTCAAATGAGTTTATTAATCTTTACTTACATTGTATTCGGAAGAAATTTTGTAGTTTTACTTTTTTTTAATGTGAATACCTCACAAGTATTCCAGATGCTCCCTTCTGGAACCAGTGAAACTATGACATCCCTTATTGGGGTATGTTATAAGGCTGAAGGTAGTGGGGAGGGTAAAGAGATGGGGAAGAGGTAGGTGGGGAAGTACCTGGTTATTCAGATCTGGTCACCAAACATGGCTAAAGCCATTTCAAGCATCGTTTAAATTCTGATTGATGATCTTACACCAGGGCGATACTGAGAGTATCTTTCACTCTGGGACGTGAATGGAACTCTAGTCATCGACATTCTGAAGGGCTTCTACAGCATCATCATCATTAATTCGGGAGAGGATGTCACGATCTAAAACCTCGTGCTACCCACGCATTACTGAATACTCCCTGACATCGGTTATCCCGCAATAAATCGAAGCAGATCCTCATATCAAACGATATGAGATGACATTTCATCAAGCAGCATCAACATTATCACCCTTATAATTTGGCGGCGTATTGGTTGAGAACACTCCCACTATCACCCTATAAACCGGAATCCTTTCCCGACTTGAAGCAAAACATGTCGATTTTTCATTCGTCGCTGCAAATATACTACTTATATAATATTATTTTGAATGAATTAATTGTGAGATAACACAAAACAATCAAATAACATTGATAAGTCAAGAGCGTTACCCCTCGACCACACCGGCCGTCAAAACTAACGTAGTCGTCATGACGACTTGTTCAACATACCACACGGTAGAACAGGTGTTCTTCCTCTAATCCAGTATAGCATTGCACGAGGAATGGTGATATTGTACGAAATTTATCTAGTTGATGTACCTATTCCATTACGCTTTAAATAATCTTAAACTTTTTGTGTACCTATGTTACCAAATGTTAAAAAGTATTGGATGATTACTGATGATGTGATGATTAATCAATCGTACAAAAATTTAAATAAAAAAAAAACATATGCTTAAGCTAATTCAAAATAACGTTTTGGTTAATAATTATAAAAATTAATAATAGAACATAAGGTGTCCCCGTGCATTCAACCGGACACATTGAATTTATTTTCTATAATTTCGTGCGTTCCAATATTGCATAATCAAACATCAAATAATTCTTCTTCTCCTTTTTGAGTCGGTTCCTCATTGCTGGGGATCCTGACACCAACTCATTTTTTTATGGTGGACAAGGCGAGCGTGACAACGAATTTCTCCAAATTTGAGTCCTCAGTTTGGAGAGCAACACCAACGGGTCCAAAGTATCTTAAAATACGCTGGGGCATGTAACTGAGCCTATTCCGGAATGGAAATATAATTAGTGTATATCTAAGAGTATGGTACAATTATAGTTCCATGGTGAATATCCATGGTAGTGGAATTCTGAACAATCTCCAGAACCTGTGTCACTTTTTTGTGCAATAGCAATATTTTTTGAAATTCAAACTTCAAAACATGATTTACGAGTAAGTGAGGAAAAGTTTCCCACAAGGCAATGTGACACACGTCGAGTTTCATTAGGTTCCCGATTTCTTTTAAGTACCTCTCAATAGTGGCTACTGATCTCTAAATTTCAAAAAAAAACTACTTCTCGCACTCAAAAATATTTAAGCTCTAGTCAGATTAACTAAAATTTCGTATTAAAAAATATGTGAGTTGAATGAAAACAATACATAAAATTGTTATACAAACTCGTATAACAATTTTATGATACTTTAAAAATAATCATCTCATAAATTGTAAATGCAAAATAAAACTAATGTGACTCCGTACTTATGATTTGCAATAGCCGGGACTTACTGAGTTATTTGGACAGTCGATCAAAAATTGTTTTTATCTACATATATGGCGCAAATGGCGATCACGATTGAGTCCATAGAACAAAATCGTATGTTAATTACTGTTATTATTAATATTTTTTTAATGACGGCTTGTATCGTGAAATATTGTGTAAATTATATTTTGCAAATGATTCAAAGAACGCTGATCAGGTTATGAATTTCTGAGAAGTGTTGTTATTAGCATACAATGACAAATGATGGCGGTTTCCCATTTCATTTTAAGAATTCAATTTACTGTAAGAATTGGGAGAATTAGTCATTCATGGGGATATTCAACCAAATGGGTAATTTATTCAATTTGAGATGTCTTTTCATTTTAATATAAATTATAAGATTTTGATGTACTCATCACGACACTCGATGACTTGGATGGTTTGCTAGAGTGGGAAAAGGTGTTTGGCGATGTCATGATTCACCTGAGAATGGTTTCGGCTTTCGACCCGGCTTCACCCGAGTTTTTGAACACAAAAATTATTTGGAAAATACGAATCTAATTTGAAAGTTCCGTATTCATGATAGAGGTGTTGCTGCAGTCTAAAAATAGTTGCGTTAATCTATAAATTCCTGACGAAAAATGCCAGAGCTCCATGTTAACATAGAGCTATATAATTATGTTCGAGAGTTTTGTTGTTTTAATCTTTACACAAAGAGATATTCAGACTAATCCACCAATTTGCTTTCAATACTTATATAGTTTACCTCCCCTAATGGAGATACCAAGCATGGAAATCTGCGTGATTTTAAAGTAAATTAGAGTTTAAAAGCCCATAGGTGGGGACATGACTCAAAGTGTTCACACTTACAGGACATTGTTTATATTACGTATGAGTACAGGACATTGCATGATTTGAATGACGGGTGGAATTCAAGCCTCGTTCAGTTCAGTTCACGGCATCCTTGGCTGGGGAAGAAAAACAGATGTCGCCCACATATGAGACGGACTGACGACCTTAAGAGAACTGCCAACTTCGGATTAGTGAAAGACGCAAAAGGCAAAAGAAAGACAAAACTAAATGCATTATTATACAAAGTAGAACCTCAGAAAACTGACGAAGAAGAATAAGAAGATATCAAATAGAAAACTTTTTAATTAATTGAAACATCCTTCCAATGTAAAGAGTATTAAGATGCACTCATACTTAAATTGTTAGAAACTATGTATTAGAAACCTGTCGATTAATACACAATATTTTTTCATGAATGCGCGATGAACTCAGCTACTGAACGATCGATTTCACTTCTAATTTGTTTTGACAATAATGTACTTATATATTATTAGAAATAAATATTTGTTTAATGGAATCGAATTATGTAATTCAGTGTTACAATTACGATCTGTTCTTTTCACCCACTCTGCATCTTCTCACTTGTAACTTCACTCCGTTCCTCTCGAAAGGGAATCGAGTGAAGTCATCGTCCTTCAGCAAGTTCAACGTACATCGCTTGAGTCATCTCGTCTCCCTCTCACCTGATGCATTCAGGTGTTGCTACACTAATAAACCTTTTATTCTACAAGCGAGATCAGCTCTTGGGCAGAGGTTTATGAGTGCATATTATCCCTTGTTACTTGAACAGGACTTGTATAGAGTTGTGTCGTTCATATTTCTTTAATCTCGCTTTGGCCTTTTAAGTTTATGTGGCGGTATGCAATCATCCCGCACAACAGAGCACATATTTAAAACAGAAGGCGTATCGGAATGCTTTTCGTAGCTATTTAATAATGTTGGTAGCCAAATCATAAGCAGCAAATACTGAATACTTTAATAAATCGGAATTATACAGCAAATACGGCTTACTTTACTAATCACGGCTTTGTCGACATGCTAATGTTTTTATAATGTTATACAGCAATAAATGTTTTCCCCGATTTCCCGGTTCCACCACTTACAAATATTTATGATAAAATTCACTACTGCAATTACGTAAAGATTTTTTTAATAAAAATAATATACCTCTTTCTGTTGGAGGACTAACCATATTATTAACGTACCACTAGTACGAACCACAACATCACTTTATAGTAATTAAGGCATTTTTATTGATCGAAGATTTAAGGGTATGAAATTATTCCATAAATTACCCCTAGATATACGATCGGAAGAAAACTGCGACAATTATAAATAAAAAAAATGAAATTAAAATTTTCTTGTACCACCATAAATTTTATTATTGTTTAGATTTATGTATTTGCTTATCATTTATAACTTACCTATAACTTTTACTCATACTTTTCTTATTATTTAGGTTAATGTTTGCATCATTTACAACTTACCTTTATTTTTATAACTTTTATCATAAAATTACTAATAGTTTTTGTAATAATATTTTTAATTTAAATAGATGTACAAAATGTATAGTTGTCCTCTCCTAAACACCAGCATTTACTTTATTAGGACAGTGATTGAAATATTATATTATGTTGTAAAATTGTAACTCTAAAATTGTTTCAAAAAATAAAATAAAAACACGCTAATAATCGTATTGTGCATACCCCTCTGAATCTAACCTACCCTAACCCAATAGCGTTTTTCCTCATTTTTTTCCGAATTTAGCCAATCCCCATGTACGCTCTATACCAGCATGCATGCACGTATGTCGATACAGCCACATAAAAACTAGTAGTTTTATTTCGATTGCATTTTGCATATTTTTTCAGTTCCATCTCTAAAGTTTATTATTCCTACAAAAAAGTCACGAGATGAAATCAAACTGACAGCGTGTCATTGATTTTGGAGTTAGGTTGTTACCCTGAATTACCCGCAACTGTGAAGATTGGAAGACTGTGCCACGATGCCCTAGGAATTGAGGAATGGCACTGGCCTCCCGGCTTTTAATTCTAATTTGTCGGATGCCATAAATCACTCCGTACTAAACACCCGTTTGACTTCACAGAGTTCAAGCCTTTGATTGGATTGGTTGATCAATTGACGACATTACTTCCGCCGACTTTTGCGATAAAGACATGTAAAAAAGAAATGAATTGCGTTAATTGTTTAAAATAACGTTAACGCATGTACTACGTAGTACCTATGTACCTACCGATGTATAAGATCAATACACATAACTTTTCAGTCGGGGGCATCGCGTCGCTACTGTAGATATTTTGCGCACCCATTCCTCTTCGTTCCTATAAAGCAACGATACTCAACCTGCGGCCCGCGGGCCGCATGCGGCCCGCCAAGCTTTTGTGTGCGGCCCTAACCACTTTACCATCAGGGACTTGATTTAAAAAAAATATCATTCTAAATTTCGAATATTCGATTCGATTCGATTTATAATCTTGAGATTCGTTTCGACTTTGAGGCACAGGCCACAGATAGTGACACCCGAAAAGGATTGTCATTATGGTCCACACGATCTGCTACAAGAGTAAGATACTTGTTTAGATATTCACGGCCAAAAGGTTTTTTTTTGTTATTTGTTTTTGGGGATTTATGCCGTGTTGCGCTACCTCCGTCTTTAGCCAACGTTTCGGACAGCGTTACAGTGTCCATCATCAGGGCAGATGTGTAAGAGTGTTGCCATTTACACACGCTAGATTTAATCCCAAAAAACAAATATTTGACACACAAGTACGCGCGCAAATCTATAATATAAATATGAATCTCTGAATGTGTTGCTAAGCGCAACACTTCCTAACGACTGCACCAAATTGGATAATTCTTTTTTTTGTGTTCGTTATTGTCAGGACAAGGTTTGTATAAAACCACTGATGAGCTCTGACGTTATGAAATTTGTATTAAAAAAATTGAATAGGTGGCACACGAGCTATTTGAAAACTGAATGTACCGGGACTGAATGTATGGAGTGCGGGAGGGTTGGAGTGAAACCAGGGAAAGGGTAGGGGAATCTGGGAGGGGGGAGGTGAACTTGGGAGGGGGAGTCGGAGGACGGGAAAGGGGGGGAGTGGAGTGGGGAGAGGGAAGGTGGAGGAGGCGGAGTGGGAACGCGAGAGGGGAAGGGGACGCGGGAGAGAAAGGGGAGGCGGAAGGGGAAAGAGACGAATGGTAAAGGACACGCAGTGAGAAACTATTTCCTTATTAAACGGCATAGCAACGCATGCCGTGTACCAGCTAGTAATTTATAAATAAAAGTGCCACTTCTAGAAACAACCGCATCAATTATAATACATAAAAACTAGTTAATGTCAATGGTTAGTCAGGTACCTACTAATTTTAAAAGCATTTCTTGCTATCGTATAAAGTACTATTTTCTTATAATATAAATATGCATAATTAGGTAATTTTTCACAAAAAAAGCGCTCTACAAATTATCCAAATATTATTATTATTAATGGCGGAGTGTCTTCAAAATTAAATAGAAAAAATGCTGGGGGGGGGGGGGGGGGGTTGATGATTTTTTTTCGTCATACCAGTATAGTGTTGCGGCCCGCGTAACTTTACAAATACATGTATGTGGCCCGAAGAGAAAAAAGGTTGAGTATCGTTGCTCTAATGCAACGATACTCAACCTGCGGCCCGCGGCCCGCCAAGCTTTTGTGTGCGGCCCTAACCACTTTACCATCAGGAACTTGATTTAAAAAAACTATCATTCTAAATTTCGAATATTCGATTCGATTTATAATCTTGAGATTCGTTTGGACTTTGACGCACAGGCCACAGATAGTGACACCCGAAAAGGATTGTCATTATGGTCCACACGATCTGGTACAAGAGTAAGATACTTGTTTAGATATTCACGGCCAAAAGGTTTTTTTTTTGTTTTTGGGGTGTTATGCCGTGTTGCGCTACCTCCGTCTTTAGCCAACGTTTCGGACAGCGTTACAGTGTCCATCATCAGGGCAGATGTGTAAGAGTGTTGCTATTTACACACGCTAGATTTAATCCCAAAAAACAAATATTTAATATAAATATGAATCTCTGAATGTGTTGCTAAGCGCATAACTTCCTAACGACTGCACCAAATTGGATAATTCTTTTTTTTGTGTTCGTTATTGTCAGGACAAGGTTTGTATAAAACCACTGGTGAGCTCTGACGTTATGAAATTTGTATAAAAAAAATTGAATAGGTGGCACACGAGCTATTTGAAAACTGAATGTACCGGGACTGAATGTATGGAGTGCGGGAGGGTTGGAGTGAAACCAGGGAAAGGGGAGGGGGGAGGTGAACTTGGGAGGGGAAGTCGCGGGACGGGGAAGGGGGGGAGAGGGAAGGTGGAGGAGGCGGAGTGGGAGCGCGAGAGGGGAAGGGGACGCGGGAGAGAAAGGGGAAAGAGACGAATGGTAAAGGACACGCAGTGAGAAACTATTTCCTTATTAAACGGCATAGCAACGCATGCCGTGTACCAGCTAGTAATTTATAAATAAAAGTGCCACTTCTAGAAACAACCGCATCAGTTATAATACATAAAAACTGGTTAATGTCAATGGTTAGTCAGGTACCTACTAATTTTAAAAGCATTTCTTGCAGTCGTATAAAGTACTATTTTCTTATAATATAAATACGCATAATTAGGTAATTTTTCACAAAAACAGCGCTCTACAAATTATCCAAATATTATTATTAATGGCGGAGTGTCTTCAAAATTAAATCGAAAAAATTTTGGGGGGGGGGGGTTGATGATTTTTTTTCGTCATACCAGTATAGTGTTGCGGCCCGCGTAACTTTACAAATATATGTATGTGGCCCGAAGAGAAAAAAGGTTGAGTATCGTTGCTATAAAGAAATGCGAGTGATCTTACCTTTTTTTTTTTACGTTAACTCCACGCAGGAGGCCCTGAGGAAAATAATTTGCCTCAGGGCCTATGTCATCTGGGATGCTGTGTGGAGGGTCTTTTTGAGGAGAGGAAGGAATGAACATTGGTTTTGAAGAGACCCATGTTGTAGGAAGGAGGAAACACAGAGGCCGGTAAATCATTCCACAGCCGAGCTGTTGAACACAAGAACGAGTCGAAGAAACGACCCGTTCTCATGTGGCAAATTTCAACCGTGTACAGATGTTGGGCACGCGTTTGGCGTGTTTCCCGACTATGAACCGGTGCCGAAGGGATCAATGATGCTAGTTCCTCGGAGCATCTTCCATTGTAATACCGGTAGAACAAGGATAGCATTCCCACCCGACGCCTGTGCTCTAAAGATTGCAATCCGTCTGTTAAGATGGGAGAATCTATCAAACGGACCGCCCGTTTCTGCACAGAGTCGAGGGTATTTTTCAGGTATTTTGTAGCTCCAGACCAGAGGTGGCTGCCAAATTCAACCGTGGGGCGCACTTGTGATTTGTACAGGGTTAGCAGTTGTGTACTATTAAAGTATCTGCGGGCCCTGTACAGTACGCCCAGTTTCTGTGAGGCTAACTTTACCTAACTTTCCAAATCTAAAAACTGTAAAGGGAGTAGTTTTATTTAATACTAGCTGGTCCCGGCATGCGTTGCTATGCCATTTAATAAAGAAATTGTTTCTCCCTGAGTGTCCTTTCCCATTCGTCCCGTTCCCCTTCCGCCTCCCCTTCTTCTCCTGCGTCCTCTTCTCCTCTCGCGTTCCCACTCCGTCACCTCCACCTTCCCTCTCCCCACTCCACTCCCCCCCCCCCTTCCCCCGTCCCGCAAACCCCCCCTCCCGAGTTCCCCTCCCCCCTCACACGTTCCCTCCGCTCCCGCGTTCCCCATCCACCTTCCCCGCCATCCATCTTCCCTTTCCCGCTCCCTCATCCCGCCAACCCTCCTCCCGCGTTCCATATTTTTAATCTCAGTACATTCAGTTTTTAAACAACCTTTTACAATTTTTATTCAAATTTTCATGTATATTAAATTTGGTACCTAACATAGGTACCTATTTAAAATATCAAGATTCTTGAATCGATTCAAACTATTAGGGGAGTACCTACTTTAAATAAATTTATCAACAAAGATTTTCAAAAATAGAATTGTTTTGTAAAATGTCATTCTCAAACACGCGAACTGTCAAACGTGCGATAGTCGTTAGGTTTTCTGAAATTATCCAATTTCCTGCGCAATTTTCTTAATTTTTCTCTCCGTAAGAACCATCCTCGTACTTCAAGGAATATTCTAAAAAAAAATTAGCGAAATCGGTTCAGCTACTCTCGAGATTTGCGCTTAGCAACATAATTAGCGATTCATTTTTATATATAAGATAATTGTGATCACGAGATGTTGCTTATTCTCAACTGAATGAAGGCGTCCCCAAACTCCTTAGACCTACTCCTAAACGCTTATTGTTGCTTCGTGTTTTTTCGAACTTTGACAATCTTTTTGTCCAATCTTTGGCCCTTCCATAACTTGAAAACCATTAAAAGGATTTTCACACAAAAACAAGTCTCTTAGAATTCCAGCATTTTCAATTTTAAATTAATCAATTAGGATAAATCAATTATTGAATTAAAAAAAGGAGATTACAATAAAAAAATAATTTTGCACAAGGTCATCACCCTTAAATCTGATCATTCTCAATTGCCAGGAGAGCAGTACACCTCAGAAGTGCCAGTACCCTTCAGCGAGGTATAACGTATAACGACAATCTGTTTAGAGATGGAAATTTGATTATTTCTCGGTTGGTTGCTGCTCGGCTGCGGTTTCAAGAAACTATGTATTTAATGTGCTGGGTCGATCACCTCGCCAGAGAATCCAGAGATATTGTGTTCTTTGTTCAGTGATCCCGGCAGACATAGCGGCCTCGCTTGTTCAATAAACTGCTGCTAAATGACGTTACGCTTAATTATTTCCCGGAAATTGTTAGATCATTCGATGCAAACATTTTCCTCAATCCTTTGCGCACCTATAAAATACTACCAGGATATTCTGACTAATTACAGGATAATGTTACGGTTCTGAAGAAATGAACGTGTCTCTGGGTATTTTAATATATTACAACATACGAAAAAAGAAACCATCCAATATTCAATTATTCATCTCTTTAGCTATATTTTGGAGACGCATGCGGTTTGTTTAACTATTTAATGACGTGAACATCATCTCTTAATCATATTGTTAACAACAAACCTACTCATTATGCGTTCTCTATTTCCATAGTGTTTACAATATGGAAATCGTTATCTCGACAGAATGATGTGTGAATGACGTATGCTTTGCGTGAATTCAAATGCTAGTCTTATTATAATAACATTAAATGTAGTAAGAGAGACCCAAGAGCCGTCAAGTCTCACGTCACGCTGATCGGTACAGACTCGTTACATCTCGGTGTTTATGTGTTTTTTGGAAATTCAAATCTGATGTCTTTGTAAAGAAAACGGTGGGATGAAGTCAGTTTGTATTTCGAATGATGATTGTTTCAGAATGTTACGATGAATGCTATGAAAATCTCTCATCGCAAGGAAAACACCATTCTAAGAGATATCGAACAGGTTTTGTTAAGTACGATATTTTCACACTTCTCTCTCTGGTTTCAATCCTGGGATTGGTTTGCAGCAATTTCATCTATTCGTTTCTTCCACTCTTCCCTGTCTTGTGCGGCTCTTTTGAATTCTGCATATGATAAGCAGCGCACGTCCACCAGCAGGTCCTCCAGGTACTCTCGGCGTGGGCGTCCCCTAGCGTTTGTCCCCTCGGTCATACCCTCCATTATGGCATGCAAGAGGCCTTCTTGTCTTATTGCATGGCCGATCCATCTTGCGCGCCTTTCGGACAAGGTCCTGAGCAGGTGCCTTCCTCCTTCGATTCTTTGGAGAACCTCCTCATTTGTGATGTGGTCTCTCCAGGAAATTCCTAGTAGTCTTCTATAGGACCACATCTCAAAAGCCTCTAGTCTCCGTTTATCTCTTTCGGATAAGCACCATGTTTCGCAGCCGTACATCAAGATACTCCATACATAGGTCTTGATGAGGAGTATTCTCAGTTTCAGGTCTATATTATTCGATTCTATTATTTTCGACATTTTATTGAATGCAAGCCTAGCCTGGTGTATACGGCTAACGACCTCGCTCTTAGACCGACCGTCCCATGTTATTTTGCTCCCGAGGTACACAAACTCCTTGGTGTTCTTTAGTGGAACTCCTGACATCTCTACTCTCGTCTGATGTTGCATTCGGCCTACAGTCAGCAGCTTTGTTTTGTCTTTATTTATCCTCATGTTGTAATTATTTTGAAGAATGCTTTGCATGGTTGTTAAGGCCTCTTGCAGTTCTTCTTCGCTTTCAGCAACCAAAGCAATATCGTCAGCAAACCTTATCATATCCACCTTTTGCCCGTGTATCTTTACACCTTTTCTGTGACTCATTCTCTCCCTCAAGTCATCAATCGCACTTTGTATATATGCGTTAAAAAGAACAGGTGACAGAGAGCATCCCTGTCTCACCCCTTGTCTTATACTGGCTTCTTTTGTATCATTGTCACATCTAATTATAGCGGCCTCATTCTTGTATAGCGCCTGGATTATTCGTCTATCTCTATATTTGATGTCAATTCTCTTCAGAATCTCGAAGAGTCTTTTCCATTCTACTTTGTCGAAAGCCTTCTCCAGGTCTATGAATGCGATGAATGTGTTTTGGTTTCTTTTTAATCTTTTTTCTAGTAGTAATCGTAGCGACAATATTGCTTCTCTGGTTCCTACACCTCTTCTAAAGCCAAACTGGTCTCCGGAAAGGATGTTCTCTACTTTTGGTTCGATTCTTTTTAGAATGATATTAGTCAATATTTTTGAGGCATGGGATATAAGGCTAAGAGTTCTGTGTTGTTCACATTTCGTCGTGCCCACCTTCTTTGGTAATGCGACAATTAGGCATTTCTCGAAATCCTCTGGTATCTTTCCAGTCTTATACATTGTCTGTATCATTTTAAACAGGGCATCTATAGTTCCTTTTCCTGCTGGCTTAATTAGTTCAGCCGGAACGTCATCGATTCCGGGTGCTTTCCCGTTTTTGAGATTTTTCAGTGCGAGGTCAAACTCTTCTCTAGTGATTGGATCTCCCAAATCATCTGCGTCTACCTCATTTTCTCTTTCTATCAATGTTTCGTTGTCATTATTTCCCTTTCCATTGTACAGCATTTCGAGATATCTTTTCCATCTCTCTCCTATTTGGTGATTTTCGAAAAGTATTTTGCCGTCTTCTCCTTTTATTGCATTACCCTTTCCAACTCTCATCCCAAAGAAGTCTTTCACCGCAGCGTGAGCTCTTTCTACATTTCCTCTCTTTAGGTCGTCATTTATCTCATCGCATTTATTCTGGTAGAATGTTTCTTTGGCTATTCTTGATTCTCTATTTATTTGGTTTCTCAGCACTTTGTATTTCTCTTGTGATTCAGCTCTTTTATCATTTTTGAGCTCTCTTCTATCCTTTATCATATTTAAGATTTCATCGGTTATCCATTCCTTCCGTGGTTGGGGTTTTTCCTTGCCTATAGTTTCCTCTGCCGTAGTTATAATCTTCGTCTTTATCACTTTCCAGATCGCATTCACGTTCTCCTCTTCCATTAGGTTGCACTCTTGCGTCTTTTCCCTAAAACTGTCGCTAATCTCTTTTATTTTTAATACTTTTGTATCCCATTTGAGATTTTTTCTCTTTTTTAATTTTTTCAGTTTTAGAAGGCTTTTGGCCATTACCATATTATGGTAATGGCCAAAATTTCACACTTAGTTGAGGGTAATTCAGGATAGCAATCTCACCTACTCCAAAATCAATGACACACTGTCAGTTTGATTTCATCTCCTTCCTGACTTTTCTATCGGAATAATAAACTTTTATAGCGGGGGAATTAAATGAAATCAATCCACGCTTTTCTTCTGTAAACACAATGAGTCTT
Source organism: Limnephilus rhombicus (assembly GCA_929108145.2). Classification (NCBI taxonomy): domain Eukaryota; kingdom Metazoa; phylum Arthropoda; class Insecta; order Trichoptera; family Limnephilidae; genus Limnephilus; species Limnephilus rhombicus. The sequence goes on from OV815272.1 coordinate 27,987,427, forward strand.
TATTGGGTGGTTACAATCAATTTACACAAGTAGACAGTTCAATAATCGTAAAAACAGTAGTAACTTAACAGTACACACTATAAAAGTAGTTTTATGGTTATTTTGACAATAATAACTTCAAAGGACACTAATTATCCCTTAATTACCCGTCACTTTATACAAAAGATTCACGAGTATCTGCGCAAGCGAACTCGGAAGGCAGACTTACGATCTTTACGATCTCATGAAGTTTAACGCGGGACACCCCGGCGCGCGGCGGGTCAAACTCAAAACCCTAAGGCAGGCTTTCCCAAACTCAGTTTCTCAGGAACTCAGGAACTCAGTTTGGGAAACCTGAACAGGGGTTCCGCGACGATTTGTCAAAAGAATTTCTTTTAATTAATATACACATATTCATATTTCAACACTACTGAAATTATTCACATGAAATTAGTTCTTAAGTTAGGCACTAGGACTAGACCCTTCCAGGTACAGAGACTAAGCTTTATGGAAGTTTAAAGAGCCGTTTATGCCGTTATTGCAGTAAATCTTCATTTTACAAACAACAAAATCGCTGAAATTTATAACTGTGCTGTGTAATAAATACTTTGATGAGAGTCAATAATAAGAACGTCTGTGCAATGTGGAAACAATAAGAACGGGATAACGGATCTGCATGTGTTTCACGAAATTTCAGTTCCCAAGGAACCCAACCATATTTTTTTCGAAATCGACTTTACCTGAAACGTAAAAATCAATCAGTCTTACTACATCCTCGTTAGCAATTAGTCGAAATATAAACGCGCAAGGTGTCGTAAATTTTGGTGAAAATTAAAAAAAAATACATTTTTGGATTTCATCAGTTCAATCCAATCATTTTGGTTTGTCTTTTTTATTTTGTCTTTTATATTTTTTTATGTGAATTCCTCTCAAGAGTCTAAACTGCTACCGTTTGGAGCAAGTGAGACTACGGCATCCTCAATTGGGGTAAGTTAAGAGGCTGACGGTAGTGGGTAGGGAAAGGAGATGGAGAAGATGAAGATTGGGAAGTACCTGGCTATTCAGATCTGGTCACCAAACACGCCTAAAGCCATTTCAAGTAACGTTTCAATTCTGAATGGTCTTGCGCCAGGGCGATACTGAGAATATCTTCCACTCTGGAACGTGCTTTCTGATTCTGACATTATTTGGAGTAGAAAATGTAAATAAAAATTTTGGTCTCCAGTGACATTTTTGATGTTTTTTTTTTCTACAAAAACTTAAAAAAATTGTAGTTGTTGAACAGTTGAAGGCGGGGTAAGGTGTTCGCCCGCTGAGTGACCAGTGATGACATGCGGAAGAATTTTTTTTTTTTTGATTTTGAAGAAAAAAATATTGAAAAAAAAAGTCTTCAAAAAAAGTCACCGGAGATCAAAATTTCATTTTAATTTTTTTCTCCAAATAATGTCAGAAATCACTGGATAAATAAAGTAAGTCAAGTACGTCCCTTAACACCCTGTATACTAAATATTATTTTTATGTGAATTAATTGTGAAATAACACAAATTAATCAAATAAAATTTATTTGCGCAGTCCGGGATTCGATCTCGCGACCTTCGGATAGTGAGTCAAGAGTCTTACCCCTAGACCACGCCAGTCATACACGAATGTTTGAATGAATTAAATTTAAACTATTTGAAGAGGTTTCCAAAGAATTTTAAGAATAGGTACGTACATAACTTGAAAACATCTCTTTTTCCAATTTTTTCGAAAACTGGTAAAACGATTCCTGGGTTTGGAATGCATTTTCTGTGCAGTCAGTAGGCCTTAGCGCAAGTGAGTATGAAAATCTAATTGATTTAATTAGTGACTCTTACTTGAAACAAAAATAAAAAGATCAGCCTTTCAATGTTTTCTGGGTGAGTTTGTCAGAAGAGCAGGTACCCCAATTTATCAAAACACGCTATTATTGTTTTACTTCCGTTTTTACAACCTATTTATGAGAAGTGGGATTTTCTAATTATGCTGCAACCAAGCCAAAGTGCAGGAACAGGCTCGACGCCACTTTAGATATTAGAATCCGGCTTACCAATATTTTGTCTGATATCAAGAAAATATGCAGTTCACGGACTAAAAGTCGTCATTAGGTACTTTATTTATTCCATTTTGTTTTGTTTACATTCCATTTTTTTAATACTAAATAAATAATATGTTTAATATATATATTTTTTAATTTTTACGTTTAGAAATTACACAACCTAAAAATAACCTAACTGTTCCGTTAAAATTTAAGGGTTTGCAAAGTGTTCCTTTGCAGAAAAAGTTTGGGAAACCCTGCCCTAAGGTTTTGCTTGTCTTTATATCGTCACTTCATTTGGATAGGGTTCTAACTGACATTTTTTTGAAAAATGACATTTGAATGCCAAAGCATTTCTTTTTCATATTTCTATAACCAAAATAATTTTCAGAACCATCTGTGTTGTATTTTCGTAGATATAAGTATGACAAAGTTCTAACTTCACGCTTTTTCAATAATAATTCATTTCACAAGGTTCTAACATCACTTACCCTCTCTATTTTGTTTGTATCTGACAGTTGATCTTAAATACGAGGCACATTATGGTCCGTCATTTCATTTGGATAGGGTTCTAACTACGTCTTACCATTTTCTAAGGTTTCTAAGTTTCCAAAGACGAATTTTCAAAATCTATGTAAGAATTTTAATTTATGTATTTTAGTTTTTTGTATTTTAATGGAAAATATTTTTATAGGGCTTGGCTCTAGCTAGGAATAGCATTAGGGTAATGTAATTAGAACCTTGTGCAATGAATTATTATGCTCTAGCTGGTTGCACAGGGTTCTATTTGTATGTTTAGGTATGTTCTAAAAGGGTAAGTTTACGTCCTCTTTAAATACTTTAATTTAAAACATGTTCAATTAAAATACTTTACACAAGGTTCAACATCAAAATCGGAAATTTGTAAACAGATTATGAGAAATTATCTTTGCAAACTTTGACACCTCATATCTCAGAACAAGGTGAAGCGAAGTTAGAACCCTATCCAAATAAAGTGACGATATACCTATTGGCCCGCTGCCCTAGCGGCAACGAGAGTAAGGGACAACCAATGCAAGACAGAGAAAGTATTCGAGCGTGAACACTTCTCAAATACGCTCAAAATAATTACATTTGTTACACTTTCATATTTTGAAACAATGAAACCAAGTTAAAATAATATAAAGTTGAACTCTTATTATTTCGTCATTGAAATTGGAAGATAAGCTGATTGTCGTGGATTTCCTAACAATCAGGCAAGTGAATTGAAATCAACGTCTCAATTCTAAAACTTTGCTTCAATCAGAATCTATCACAATTTCTTAGTTATTGATCACGAAATGGAAACGCTGAGATTTTCGTAATTGTCTTGAAAACTAAGCAATTTTCGAACTATCGATAAAAAATTGACATTTCAACCTTCAAGGTATATATTATACGAGTATGACCTTATCGAGTAACTAAAATTTTTTTCAACTAAACTAATGTGTAAATAAAATTATTATTATAAGTAAATGCACACAGTTTTATCATAACAAAAAACCAAAACAAGATTTGGTTAGATAGAATCAGGTTATATTATGTCTAACCAACGAATCAACGAATAATTTACTTAATGGTATTAAAGAGAAATTAGAACATAAATACAGCACTAGATTCACGCGTAACGACGGGTTAATAGTTCCGAAATTTAACAATAAGTACGGACAGAGAACGTTTGAATATATCACACCGAAGATATTTAATTTATTACCTGACACTTTAAAGCAATGTAATTCTATGAATAAGGTTAAATATATGGTGAAAAATTGGCTATCGGAAAAAAAGATTTATATTGATTTTGATATGTATGAAAAAATGTTGAATCTGTAGATATAAGATGTAAATTTTAAATTTTAAAAATGTATAAATATGTAACTAAAATATAAGCACCTGTTGACAAGCCGATTCAATTGGCTTAGCAGGACTTGTTTGTTGATTATATTATGTATTATCTATTATTTCAATAAAAAAAAAAAAAAAAAAAAAAGCGTACCTAATATCGTAAACGGTAATAGTTTTTAAGAGTGATATATCTATAAATAGACTTTTTATATAATATCGTGATAATATCATTTAATTTCCGCACTCCGAAGCTGAAAGACGAGCTGCTGAAATTGCTGAGACATGTTCGGACCAGACAGAAGTCGTAAATGGCAATTATTTTATGACCAACGCAAATTCAGAATCAAGTTATCCCATTTATGAGTTCATGGACTAGATTTACGATAATTAAAGCATTCTTCCGCAAACCGTCTCTTTCGATTTTATTTAACTAATATCAATTTAAAAAGTTTCTTGTAATTTGCCGAAAAATTATGAAAAAATAAAATGCTTTCAAGAAAGAAAAAGATGAAGCACACAATTCATTGGGCATTTGAGTTGATAGCAATTTTTTTCCCATTAAAAATAAGTGGTTGTCTATTTGTCTATGTTGGGTGACTTAGCAGTGGTGCCCGGGTTCATGGGATGAGGTTTGTCTAGGTCTTGGCGGTGGATACGTCTGCCGACCTGCAGCGTGGCGGGCCGGATCAAGAGAGACTGGTTGAGGGAGATCTTTTGACCTTTCCAGCCGGACTCCATCGCCTTGCACCGCAGTTGGAGGGATGGATTCATACGTCCTGTCACTCCTGACTCCTGGACACAGTGACCCCTAGATTCTTACCCACCCCTCATAGCTTTTTCCTTCCCAACTTTAACTACTAGAATTTCCTATCCTTCCCTTCCCTCAAAAGAACCTCCGTACAGCATCCCCTAAGATGACATAGGCCCTGAGGGAAATTATTTTCCCCAGGGTCTCCTGTGTGGAGCTAATGTAAAAAAATAAATAAATAGGAACAATAAATATAACTTCTGGACTTAGTTAAGATAAAAATGGATATTTTAAAGATTCACGGATAATGACGTAAAAGACAGGACGTTCCAAGCTTTTGTTGTGTTCACCTAGAAATTTCAGGTATCTAATAATAAATGGCTAAATTTCAATCTGTTCGGCTAAATTTATTTCAGAAATCTCGTAGGTCTGTGTGCAACACTGTTACAGCATTGAAGTACATTAATGTAGTTCAGTCTTTGTCACGATTGTGATTGCGATTTTTTTTCGATATGTAGGTTGTTATTGTTAGCAGTTGGCGACTTGTCCTTGTTATGCTTGATAAATATTAGTTTCGTTATTTAGTACTAACAATACTTCCCGTAAAGAAACACCTAGCATCATAATATTTGAATTGCGTTGAGTAATATTTTCAACGTGCGAAAACTGTGCAGTTACAAATTGGTAAATTTGCGAGATCAGTAGAATATTTCATATTAGACAATGCTCATAATATCCAAATATTCTTTTACTGCATTTTATAATTGTAGTTTAATAGTATTTGATTGTGGTGCTGTGCCTATCATTTTATCGTTAACGAAGTTTATACATATATAGTTTAAACAAGTTTATTGAAGATTTAAAACGAGAAGATAAGACAGAGCCCACGTTGTGATTTTTCACTAAAACGGCGCTGTACAATCATCCAAATATTATTATTACAAAGAATTGTATTACCGGAACTTTGACCAAATCATCAAGATACGAGTAACTCATTCGGTAATGTTAAAAGCTATCGAGAATTGATAATAGCACATTAGAAAACATTTTGTATCAATATTTTGAAATTAATTTATAAATTTCCTAAGTTAAAAATTATTAAGTTTTGCCTTATAATGTAAACGTGAAAAGTTATTCGCTTCAAATAGAGCAAGTCTTATTGAAGATCCTTTCAAACCTCGAAGATACTTGACAACCTGTCTTTTTACTTAACATTTTATTAAAAGTTTTTTAACGCTTTTTCTCAGTTTAACTAGTATTTACTACACATTTAATTTTAAAATTTATCTTAAAATCTGTATTAAAATTCAAAATTAAATTAGCTTAATTATATGATGAAATAATAACTTCACTTTACAAATTATATAACCATTCTACTATATATTTATAAGTCATGGGTTACGTTAACAGACGGTAAATAAAAACACATTGAAGAATAATATTTAAATATCCTTCGTAAGAAACAAGACAAAATATTATGATGATTTGAATGTATGACAAAAGAACAAAAATATTTGCTCTGCGCGAGAAACCTATACGCGTGTACAAATAAATAATATTTTTGAATGTAGCTATAACTTTGTGGTTATCCATTATAGAAAAATGAAACAATACAACTTTGTATAAACCACTTATATAATAATAATAATTTAATACTTTCTATGTTATTACTTATTTTATCGTAAACTTAACTCTGCATGTGGTATACCAAAGTATATATAATTGTCTACCTATATATAATAATCTACCTATTAAGAACCTATTACATAATTGTATACCATTACATTCAATGGGACTTGCGCACGAAAACATTTGCTAGATTTAAATGATCTATAAAATAATGTTACAATCTAGCCTTTGGTACATGTGTACGTGTTTATGACCTGTTCACACCAAGATGTTGTGCCATGACTGAAGTGAGGCGTGATTGTGATCTGCGTACCGATGTTGGAGTAAAACTAGCCAAGGTGCAATCTATCTATCTATATTTATTATGGAGAAGAGTGTCTGTGGCGGACACTAGGCGGGCTTGTGGATTTGATTAGTATACAAAATTATGACCTTCAAAGCTCGAGGAAGGTCGCTGTCTACATTAGATTTCAAAACGTGTAAAGCCCGTGCAACGCCGGGGACACCAGATAGTGTTTCTATAAATACTCATATAGCGAGTTATTTATTTTACTGATGCACTTAAATGATTTTGCTGATGATTTCAAAACAAAATGTTGTAAATACTATAAATAAATTAAAAAAAAAAATCTATAACTCTATTGATTACAAGAAATTTACCTACATTTATATTAATCGCTAAAAAATGTTTTACACCTCTGCCAAACGGTATGCTTCGAGTATGTTTGTAATCATGTTTTGTGTAATGTTATGACAGTAATTTTTGAAACAACTATAAATAGCCTGAGCCCAAATACAAATGGTTGAACTCCTTTGCTAACAATTTACTTATCGAATATTCCTACTTGTGCTGTGCCTACTTATGTCTTTAATGCTCTGTTTATTATTTTATATACTATAAACTTGTTATGATGCTACATACTTGTTATAATGCTCCTGTACAATTTACCTTACATGTAAAAGCCATCAAGGCGTAAACAAATCTATAAAATGTTGGTAGAATGCAAACAGATTGTGGTTTGCCATATTAATAAAAATATAACTACAAAATTTGTTTAATTTATTAACACAAGCATCATCAGGGTAGGTAGTCAGTTTAATTTGTACCCTGATGATGCTTGTGTTAAGCGAAACCGGTTGGTCTTCATAAATTAAACAAATTTCGTGGTTTTAAAGATAATTATTGTTTTATTTTATGAAAACTCTTATTTCACAAATCCTCATAAACTATCACTTTTATAGTAGAAAAGTACAAGAATTAACAAAATTAATCTTAAACATTCTGTTTGCATGAAGGGCTAGAGACAATCGTCATGAAATTTGCACACCTTTTCCATTTATAATAAGGTAAGCTCTGGCGTTATTTGCACCTCTTTTATTGCCTAGAATTTCTGAGGTAATAAATAGCTCGTCGCGTCACCGAAATTGTGAAATTTGAAGTTTTGAAAACCTCGTACAATGTACTTTAGCGTTAAAAATATTTGGCCAATCATAGTAGTACCTAATTTATCAATCGCTCATTTAATTGTGTTCATAATGCAATTATTATATTAGAGGGTTTTTGTTACACAGTCTCATAAGTGTGAATAAGTCTTTACAGTGACCACAGACACGAGGTTTGCTAACCGGTTTGGAGCATATAGGTCGAACTTGGTCGGGTGGAGAGAAAAGTTCTAGCACCGAGCGAAATCTGCGTTGGCCATTACTTCTTATACTTAACACAATAATAATTAATAGATACAATGACCATACCAGTTGCACCGGCTACCAGAATACTTAAATAAATAATCTTGTCAATGCAATATACTTTCCAACGTACCAACTCTGTTATAACTCTAATGCTGTGCTAGAAAGTCTGTTCTGCCGTGTGGTATCATGTACAAGTCGTGGTGATGAGACGTTACCTAATCACTACAACAAACAATCATTATCCCTTTTTCCTACAATCTTTACTTCTATGTTCCATGTGAAAAACCTATTTATTTTATTGTGCAGAAACAAACAGTACATAATTACATAGTAGAAAATAGTTCCAAAGTTATAGAATTTAACACAATAATTGGTACCAATGACATGTCGCTGTTATATATTTATGTTTTTATGTAATAAATTATACAATTTACCTAAATTAAGTTAGTAAATTATTGAAGGAGAGGGGTGAGGGTGAGTGTTTTTATGTGTGAGGGTGCGCGAGGGTGTGGATGTGTGTGTTATGTGTGCGAATTTTTTTGCTAGAAATGTTTTTCTTAAATAGAGGGAATCAAAAAATATATCGGTATTTGTGGTTTTTTGAATTGAGTTGAATCTTTGAAGGATGCGGGAAATGGGGGAGTTGGCTGCAGCGTTCGTATTATTACTGGTTGTGTAAAAAAGGTTGGTGTGGCGAGTTCTTTTAGACGGGATGTTAAAATTTATTTGGGACAGAAGTTCTATTTCGGGCAGTCTATTTCGTTATGTATTATTTTATGGAGAAATGTCATGTCAGCTACCGTTCGCCTGGATTTCAGGGACTGGAGAGTGCAGATATAATTATTGTTATATTTGTAACCGAGATACTTAATACATTTATTTTGTATGCGCTCTATATTATTGACGTATTGGGTGTATTTGGGATTCCCCACAGGCGAGGCAAATTTTATGTTTTCTTTGTCATCTAAACACACCTGTATGCACTAAAACAAAAAAGTAAATATATGTAAAAGCCCGTAAGGGCATTTTAATGATTAACAAAAGTAATAAAAATTAAATTAAAAATTAATTATGAAAATCAATTCAGAGGAGAGGTGTTCTTCTCACAAAAAAAACAACCCAGCATAAAGTTAAATTTATTTTTTTCATATTAGAAGAAATATGGGATAAGGATAAATGTTAGATTTTAGACAACATTGTTCAAATATGGATTTAATAGTGAGTATGATAGGGCCGGCGTAGTCCAGCGGTAAGGCTCTTGACTAGCACTCCGAAGGTCGCGGGATCGAATCCCGGCGTGGCAAATAAATTGTATTTGATTAATTTGTGTTATTTCACAATTTATTAATTTAAAATAATATATAGTATATTTGCGGCACGTTCCAGAGTGGAAAATACTCTCAGTATCAAGACCACCATTCAGAATTGAAACGTTGCTTTAAATGGCGTTAGCCGTGTTTGGTGACCAGATCTGAATAGCAAGGTACTTCCCCACCTCCCTCTTCCCCACCTCCCTCTTCCCCACCTCCCTCTTCCCCATCTCCTTCCCTTCCCCATTACCTTCAGCCTCACAACATACTCCAATTGGGGATGCCATAGTCCCACTGGCTCCAGACGGGAGCATTTGGGACTCTAGTGCGGTGTTCATGTAAAAAAAGGAAGTATATTTAATATTAAAATCCAGGTGTTGAAGACGCATGAACGTATACACAATGATGTAAAAATGACTCAACAGAAGGAATATTGAAAATAGTTAAAATATAGATAACTAACGATATAAATTTAATTAGAATTGAAACTATGAAAAACACCAAGGAAAGGGGCTACAAAAGTCTTACCAAGACCAAAGACTTTTGTGTTCCTAAAAACTCTCCGAAAGGGCGGAATCGTAAAGAACTAATCTCTGATCGGTAATCGGTATAGCTTCACGGAAGAATGCTGGATTTGTTGAATTACCTTACTCTCGATATCGACATTTTCCTCGTGAACAATATAAACTTTTAAATTCTGGTATAGTCGTTGTGTATTTGTTTTGTATATTTTAAATTCATATTCCTCACATTAAACTGCAGTCAATAGTGTTTTGTCCCATACTAGTTCATGTTTTTATCAAATTTTCAATCTTATTGAAAAATAATTGTATTTATTATAACAGAATATTTATTCAATTAAATTTTTCATAACATTACAGATATAGTATCCACGTCGTTATCTTTTGGCGATTTTTTAAAGTTAAATGGATATTTTCAAGCTTCCAAGCTCATGGTGAATATCGCACGCTGAAAATACCACTGATAAAATATATAATAGGTAGTATAGCAATAGATAGTATTAAATTATAGTTTGTAAAATAGATTTTTTATTATAATAATTTGGAAAAAAATCCACCTGAGGTGAATCCACCTATATATATATATATATCGTTTCGATGGACCTCTGCGACCGACATCCAGCGATTCCTCATTTCATCAAAGTTCAAAGTGTTCTCAATTTAATCTTCAATAGAGAGCACCTTGCATAATGACATTGTTTGAGGAAGATCATGAAGATAGAGAATATAATTTTGATCATCGGATAATTTTCGGTTGAACTTGGTGAAAGCGCGGTCACAAGAAGTTCAGGAACAGTGAAAGCTCAAATTATTTTCAGATTATCTGCATATTCTGTGGGTATTGTGTATGATTTCAAAAGGTGAAATATGTTATTACTAGTGATTGCAGGGATAAGTAATGTTTTTATTACCATTAAAACATTGATTGTTATAAGTGTGTTCAAAACTGTTCAGAAACCATAATGCATATTCTTAACCCCTGGGTAAATTTTTAATTTGAAAACAAATCTAACCCTTATATAAAAATTTCGTCATATTTAAGCTAGTTTGATTTCGCTATATTTTCTTTGCGAGAGTGTACAATTTTTTACGAGTTACATAATACTGAAGGAAATTAAGCAAGAAAAAATTATTTTTAAACCATCGACTGGTTTCGAAAAACGTAACCTTTTCTACATTAGAACAAATTTATAACTATCTGACCTTGGTCTTGACCAAATGAGGGTTCTTCCGAAACCGTTCAACTATTTGTATAGGTAAATTTGGTGACCGGACAACTCAGAATCATGCAATTTTAACACCTCTTTTGAAAAGCCATTAAAGGCGATGTTTTTTTTTTAAATTTTGTTAAATAGATTACGTTAGGTTAGGTTATGGGCAATAATTTTTTTCATAACTTTTAATGACTTTTCAAGAGGTGTTGAAGTTGCATGATTCTGAGTTGTCATTGAACCGTTAATAGTTAACATTTTTTTTTTTTTTAATATTCTAAAAATGGCAGACTACAAAGTAACTGATATGTATGTACCTACGGATATAGTTATGACGGACAAGAGCCTAGTATTTATAGTAGTCGCCAGAACCCAAATAACGATTTATCTTATTTATAAAAGACAAAGATCACAGAAAACTAATAATACATTATAATATTAAATAAATATATAGACTTAAACATTGTATTGAAAAGCTGTCCATTTTGGTTTGGAAAGTTGAGTGACTGAACATTCTTACAGATCTCGTGGGAAAAACTGGCCGCCACTTTCCATACTAAACATAGATAGAACAACATTGGATCAATGATCCATCACCGGATCGGTTGACATTGCTGCACACAGTTTGGTCGTGATAAGCGATTGTTTAATGTCATCTTTTGTTTAATCAATGAGACTTTTGCAATTATTAGCATAACCCAATTGATAAAGGTCATTAACGCTTTGTTTATTTGACCCGACTATACAACTGGTTTGTGAGCTATTTTTGGCGAGTCATTAATCCTGTTGTTTGCGCGTTACAAATATTTGACTGATATCAACAATCATATTTATTTATCTGATTATTTCACAATCAATGGGAAGCTATTATTATTTTGCTTTATTTTAGATATTGTCGTTGTGTGGTGCGCAGTATGAATAATGTCATTAGTTTAATGAATTAGCACCGAATTATGTGAATACTAAAGAAAATAAGCTAACGTCATAGAAAGCGTTAATAAAAATTACATTTTTCAATCTTCTTTACGACAGTACAGCCATAGCGATAAAACGGTAGAATTGGATTTGATAGATAACGTAAGAGAGAACATATTGAGCATTTATTTGTTTAGATACAGTTCCGTGCAATTTAATTTCTGCGTAAGAAAGTTAGACAGCGGAGATTTATTCTAAAATCAAAAACACGCTTTATATGGAATAATAGCGTGTTTAATTACATACTTGGCTATCGAGAGATTTGTTTAAGAGCAATTGTTTGAACAATGTTAAAAATGTTACAGCGCAATAAGGTCATTAAAGAACAGCTGTTCAATGTCTACCGCCAGTTTGTATCTAAAGAATAATGTGGTCTTTTCGTACGGACCATATGAATGTAGTCGCTAGTTATACGGTATACAAATTTCTATAAAGTGAATGCGGAATAAAAATCAACTGCTATACCAATTACAAAGGTGTAAACATTTTGATAGAGTCCATATAGGAACATTCATTGTGTCAAATCTCAATGTATTGCTCTGTCTTCGAGTTTATTTTGTACTTGTAATCTGTTATATGTATACAAATGTTATGATTGACGATTTTTTGTTTTCTATTCCGAATGGTGCCACGTATATATGAAGTGATCTCTATAACCGTCCCCAGGAAGTTTGGTCCTCTGCCAGATGATTTCGGCGAAGCATCCAGACTCTCCGCCGAGCTGTTGATGTCACGAGATACAACACAAACAGAATACACTTCCGACCAATCCTTTTGATTGTGTTCCAGGACCTGCTGCCAGGACTCTCTTAATAATTTATCTATTTGTTGGACGCGCAAACAATTCTGCTAGACAAGCTGTGGCTTATGGAGGAAATTGTTCTAAAAACCCCAAACATATTAAAAGATACGACGCGACGCGACTAAACTTACTATTAATATTAAAAAAAAAAAAAATGAAACAATACAACTTTGTATAAACCACTTAAAAAATGTGCAAATCCGACCAGTTTCGGAACAAACGTTCCTTCGTCAGGGAAAGCTTATACTAATTTGACAGTTTAGAACAATGTTTTATTATGGTAGGGGTGGAGCCGTTGTTAGTTAATAATACAAAGTTGTATTGTTTCATTTTTTTTATAATGGATAACCACAAAGTAATAGCTACATTCAAAAATATTAATATTAAATGAACAAATACACTTTGTAATATACCACTTTTTACTTTGATTTAACAAATGTCAACCGACCGGATTTCGTTTATCTCAAGCTTTGTCAGGACTTATTGTCACACCCCAAAGTATTTGCTTCCTTCGAAAAAAATAATATTAATAGTTGTCGGCTACACAAAAACTAAACGCAGAAAAATACATTTACTACCCTTATTCCCGTTCCTACTGATCACCTATTGAGCCGAAATTTTGGCTCAACACTCCTCAAATGCACAAATACGCTCTTTCCAACGCAACTCTTCGACCAACAAGCGAATCGCGCTTTACTAAACAAATGACTTAGCTGATCGGAGACTCAGATTGATCTACCGAAAAGAGGAACAACGCTTCTATCACATCTGCATACATAAACACACACTCCATCACAATCTACACATCTGCCCTGAAAATGGACACAGTAACGATTTCCGAAAAGTTAGCTAAAGGAGGAGGAAGCATAATAACCCAAAAATATAATCACAATAATACTTTTAGCCTTGAAAATTCCAATTCATCTGTAGTTTTTATTTTATTTATCCATTTCGTTATTTCAACTGAAAATAAGTCGCCTTTAATGTTCTGGTCATCAGATATAGGTCATTGGATAATAGGTTAAATCAACATTAAAGAATCTTAAGAAACTTTTTCCTTATGTATCTGGATTCTTTCCTTATTCTCGAACTAGATACGGAAGACGTAAAAGTGCAAGAGGTATTTCGCAAACCATCTGTTACGTGTTACTGTACCATGTACCACACCTGATGCTGGCCAGCAGATGTGCCTCTGTACACAACTGTCTTACTGTACAAACGGTAAAATATTTAACGAGGTCTTTGAACTGAGTCATTGCATTGTAATAGTAAGTACTACAAAGCTATACTTGAACAAAACTTGAACATGTATGTCAAAGCATCGTGTAACGTTGTACAAAAAATGAACAAATTATATATTTAACCCCTAATTTGGTTAAAACTGTTGAACGGTTTTGGAAGAACTCTCTTTAAATAGGAAATGAGTTGTATTAAGCATTTGATGGTGCTTGCACTCGTATTGATTGGAATGAAAATTAATTAAACGAACCAGACGGGTGGTTATGTATCTTCTGCGTTAGCTACTCGTAAATTGGCATTAAATCAGTCACGTGTAACGTATATCATCAAAACTTCAACTTATAAAACTGCGACTCACCGATTAACCTGCGTTAGGCTAACGCAAAAGATACAGAATAATCTACCTGGTATCAACACTGCACAATACCAGTAGTATAGGTATCTACCTGCACTGGTTCCTACTCGAAGTTCCTACTGGTTTTAATTTTTCTTTTGCATGTTCACAAACTGCTTAATTGCGGTTTAACGGGATTGTACTTCGAAGAATAAAAGTAAAGTTAGTAGATAACATTAGCCTTCTATTACCGCTTGAATTTTGGGTAGTGAAAAAATGCCAATAAGGTACTTACCATAGAGATATCAATGGTACTTACTTACTTTAAAAAATGCCTTTTACTTACCGTTTAAATTTTCTTAGAAGACTAAGAAAAAATAACTATATTAACTAACTATATTACAAGTAATTCAACACTCGGCACATTCCAACACTAAACTCAATTACAATTGCGACGTACACCAACACAACACAAGAAATCACAACAAACTTCATATACCAAAAATCAAATCAACAAAATATGGACTAAGATCCCTAGAATACATAGCTTACACAAAATATAATCAACTACCCAACGAGATCAAATGTGCAAGTCAATGTAAAAAGACCCAAACTAACATGCTCAAACTTCATTTTATGAATGACTATTTGAAATAATAATGTTGTGTATGTCCTATGATATGTCCACTTAATACATACAGCTATATGTTTCATGTAATGCGTATCATTCCCGCAATGAGTTTATTAACTCTTGGGAGTACAATGCTTTATATAATATACTATATTCTGTATTGTATTTTAATAAATAAATAAAAAAAAATAAATAAAAAGAAATAAACTAAATAAATAGTAACACTACAGAGAGCATATTTTTTAAATTTTAGTTTCCCCACATTTAGATTATTGCTCTACGATGTTATATTTGGCCAATGAAGGGAACTTGAACGAGCCAGAAATGATTAAGTTTTTATCTTCTTAGTTGTTGTTTTACCTTCTAATATACTAAAGAAAGGCAAAAAAGCAAAATTAAATGAGAGAAGAGCTAAATTGTATTCAAATAAAAAGGGGACATAAAATTATTATAAACCAAATGCCAAAATACTTCAACGATGAAATTGTTTTTATTAAAAATATGCGAAGTTGTGTCACAGAACTGCGGCGCATAGAAGATTAAAAATTTATGATGAAATGCCTGAAAGTGTGAAGAATGAATTAATGTATTTAAATAAGGTTGTTATACTTACTGTAAAACTATAACTTTATAAAATGATAAACCTTGCACATATTATATTTATACAAATGTAATACTAACTGAAAAAATAATAATAAAAAAAAAGAAAAATAAAAAAAAAAGTTATTTTGAATCTATTAATTTCGTGCGATGCATTTGAAATCCTTCATTCGATGGTTCAAAATAAACGAATTCACTTTTATGAAAGTGAAATATGTCAGCGATGAAAGTGAAACAGTTGTTTTGTATGCCTCGGGTGTGGGGCATCAAATTCTTTATCACGACTAACCGGTCGCAATACGGGCTCAATACTCAATACCTAGCTCGTAGCACTGTTGAACGTTTACCCATTGTGAGATAGCTCTTTTCTTTTAGATTCAATGAGATCACAATGAGAGTTGGATACCTACAACGATGTATATTTATGGTAGATAACTACATACGTAACTTTTCATTAAGATGTAAGCTGGTTGCGGGTTGCCCCTGTATCGAACTCAAATCGACTTCTTATCTGTAAACGTTCAGAGCAGTGCAAACAATGTTTACAGTCTTTTATGTCTAGATTTTCTAGGTAGCATTATATTTTCTGGTTGTGAAGTAATTTCCGTCATTAGTCATGACGCTAAAGAATTTGCTATATTATTTACTGCATTGCATACTTATTAATAAATCTATTTTTAAAAAGATGTCCAACTAAAAATGTTGATGTAATCATAAAATTTGTAAAATAGTTGTCCTTATTTTATTAATAGACTAGCTGACCCGGCGAACTCCGTACCCCATCAGAATCAATAACTGTTGTGTTAATTTATTGAGCTGAATGAAATTCAGTTTTTTTAATAAAGTTAAAAATTACACAATGAAGGATTATCGATCCGCAACTGTCCGTGCTTTGTTTTTGTCAGTATCAGAGACTGCCTTGTGTGCGGATTTATATTTTTGTCCCCGTCCCGTCCCGTCCCTGTCACACATCGTCACATTTATGAGACCCCCCCCCCCTAGTATGACATCTAAAAATAATCAAAACAGTAGTTCAATTTTTTTTTACATGTGTCGTCACAGAGCTGATGACCACCCCCATACCCCTAGTCACACTTCCCACTCCCTTCCCCCCTTAATGTATGACGTAATTTATGGATGGCCCCTTAGGGGAATTGCGTTTCATTTTCTTTATACGTGTGAGGGAAATTTATTATAATTATTGTATTTTTCCTTTGGAAAGGTGAAGACACACGTTAACCGTTTGTCTCATTTTCGAATGTTGACATTTTTTAGTGTGTAAGAAAGAGAGGCAGCATTATATGTTAAACAACAAAAGCGAAACAATCAGCGCATTGACATTTGACGTTTTCGAATTTTTGGAATGCACGCAAACTTCAACTAACACAACATTGCTACAGCTCTTTCAAAATATGAAAATTCGTTCCATACAAAATGTATGAGGAAATGAATTGTCTTCATAACTTTCTTTTTCGTGAATTTTTTCGATGTTTTAATAGTTATTCTGATATCCGAGGTGGAGACAAATCGGTCCAGAAAAATCGGTCCAGCCGTTCTCGAGTTATAAATACTGTAACTAACCCTACTTTATATATTAAGATTGATTCCAGAGACATTTTTGGATCTCAAATCCGGGGCGTAAGTTTTATCTTTACGTTTGTTCGATTTTCAAGACCCAATAGTTAGTAGGTACTATATTTAACTCGGAACCAAAATATTTAAAGTTTTTTGTAGGTGCTATGGAAAAAAAAACACAACAATTTTCTTCTTGGACGGTAAAAACTTTCGATGGCGATTATGAACTCTTTGATGGAGACGTTTACTGCTGGAGGAGAATAACTAATTGTTATTTAACTTATTTCATCTGTTCTTCTCCATTTTTAATATTATTCGGGATAAACTATCAATTCTTATTATTATTTTTTTAATTCTGAAAAAACCTTAAAGAAAATTTGTATTTAACCTTAGTATACCTACCCACTGTTTATATACCTACAACGGTCGGTCTTGACAAAGGAATTGCCCAGTGAGATATGCATTGACAAATCAATTATATTATATTTTATCATGATAAAAAAATTGGGAAATCTGAAAATAAATCATGTGGCCTCTTCTCTTCGTGGGTGACAGAGTAATAATTTGGTTGAAAATAACCCATTTTCAAAATTTTTTGTTTTTTATTAATGGATAAAAAATTTCCACATATTAAAATCTAGTAATAAATAAAAAAAAAAATAAAAAAATGAAACAATACAACTTTGTATAAACCACTTATATAATGTGCAAATCCGACCGGTTTCGGAACAAACGTTGCTTCGTCAGGGAAAGCTTATACTAATTTGACAGTTTAGAACAATGTTTTATTATGGTAGGGGGTGGAGCCGTTGTTAGTTAATAATGTAGATTGGGTGGGTAGGTATTAGTGTAGAGTGGGTGGGTAGGGGAACAAATCCATGATTGGGCTATATGACAATATTTTTTGTTTGTTGATAATAGATTCATTATTTTTAAGGGATTTTTTAATTTCCAAAGCTTCTAAGTTATCTAAACGTTTTCCTTTATGATTAATATGAAGAATATTTATCCCTTTGTTTTTTTTTATCTTTTTTTTATCTAGTAATAAATACTTAATGCTTTCTTTAATACAATAATTATATTTTTATTTCTTTGGTTTCAATTTAAATCAGTGTTCTTCCGCTTGTTTGGGCGCTTCTGTAAACACAGCAATCGGCTGTGATATTAAATCGAAATTAAATCGAAATTTTGGTAAAGCGTTCGCCAGGCTGTGATTAATTATGTGAAATTTACGATGGAACCTCAAAAAAGATATTATCTCCTCAAATACCCACTCGTCTGGAAAACGTAAACAAAGATAATCTTAACGATTCAACTCGGAAAATAAATTGTAGTAAACATCTCTACATGTTATTTGTTTATATGAAGTGCATAAGAATTTTGACTGCATTTGGTTGTGTGAGGAAAGAGCAAAGAGGGGGAAGAGAAAAATAATAGAGGAAGAGGAAGGTTAGATAGTTCCTGGCTATTCTGATATGGTAACTAAACCCATCATCCCATTGGGTCGGTAAGGGTAAGGAATCAACATAAACTGAAGAACCTGCGCAGAAAAGTTCCACCGTCGTAAACCGTTTTTGTGAATAAAACCTTTTCTGTGCAGGGTTTTCGATTTATGTCGATTTACTATTCTTACCGACGCAATAATATGTAGCTAAGTCATTCCAATCAACGCAACTCGCAACGTTTCGATTCTGAATAATCGTCTCTCACCAAGGCGATTTGGGGAATACGTACGAGTATCTTCCACCGTGAATCGAGATGCAAAAAATACTGTATTTGTTTAATTTCTTTAGTATGTCAAATAAATCAACGAAATTAGTTACCTTATCTTCTACGTATACACGGTATCCGGAAACTCGTAGTACAAGCGGGAAACTGGTTAATCCACAATACATGAAGACTCCAATTTTTGATTTTCAATCTGAGCAATTCAATTTGGTTGGCAACTAAAGGTTCAACGCAAGGACCCATTTAGAAAGACATTGAACAGCTGATATTAGCCCCTTAGTGACCGATTGTTTCATATTGTAGTTAAAAACTTTCAACTTCCGACTTGATTTACTTGAAAACGAACGCTCAAGTCAAACAAAGTTATATCACAAAATGTGATATAGATTCACCAGCTTGTACTAGAGTTTCCGGGTACCATATATAATATTACGGCTGTAGTGATTAGAGGCATATTTATATGAAAATACGTTATCACTCTCTTTCTTACGGGTTGTTTAAAAAAAATTGACGGATTCATCAAATATTTGAAGTTAATTTTTACGTTCTGTGTAAGTTCTATTCAAGTTATGATATTATATCATTATAGGCCAGTTGCTTCATAAAACTTGAATAATCACTTAACTTGAATAGAACTTACACAGAATGTGAAAATTAACTTCAAATATTTGATGAATCCGTCAAATTTTTTGAAACAACCCATCGTTAAAAAATTATTGGTTATGAAATAGTAATTTCACCGTTTATCTTAGGTCAGGCTGGCTATCTGTGTATGGTATACATGCATAATATGGCAAACGAATATAGTTTTTTATTCTAGTTTTGCTGTATTGTCGTAATGTCGAC
The DNA here is from genome assembly GCA_929108145.2 of Limnephilus rhombicus. Taxonomy (NCBI): domain Eukaryota; kingdom Metazoa; phylum Arthropoda; class Insecta; order Trichoptera; family Limnephilidae; genus Limnephilus; species Limnephilus rhombicus. Next base: position 28,007,163 of record OV815272.1, read on the forward strand.
GCGTGTCGACTTGACACACTTAAACTGTTTGCTCTAGGGCGGGTCCTCCAGCAGACAGGTGTGTTGCTTGAACACTATTCCTCTTGAGAACTTTCTTCGATCCCAAGAGAGATGAAAAACAGACTGGCAATTCATGCACAATAGTAGATATGATGGCACTTTTGGTTCTGATGTCCATGTGACAGATTTAACTTTTTATGCAAAACCTCCATTCTTACTACGGGGAGTTTTCCGTGAGTGCTTATTTATTCATTTCTTTAAATACTTTCACTTTATGGTTCCAAACAAATATACAAGATAAATCACGTCGCGTAGTAGAGTATAGTTGGAATGATAAAGGTCATGGATTGATAGTCGTCATTCATCATTGACCGTTGTATTCGAGTAATAAAGAAGAACACAAGAAATGCGATGTGGTGGAGTATCGTGATCCAAAAGTCTGACCAACCTTCGCTTAAATTTCATATTCAGAAATTCGGTCTCTCGGTACAAATTTAAAATAAAGTACCTACGAGTAACACAGTACGCAATTTTGATTGACAAAATGCCGAAAGGTATGTCAGCGGTAATATTAGTTTCCTTTCAAATCTACATGGAAGCATTACATTTCTATTTGAAGGTGTGTGTGCAATACTTAGTCAGCGATTGTGTTTATTGTTAAAACGTTTCATCGAGTCGTTATAATAATAACTGTAAAATTCACGGAAAACCATAGCTAGTTACCATTTATAATTTGCATTGTGCAACTGTTAAATTCACAGAAAACCATAGCTAGTCACCTTTTATAATTTGCATTGTATAATGTTAAATTCATAGAGAACCATAGTTTGTTACCTTTTATAATTTGTAATTTGCATTGAACAACTGTTAAATTCACAGAAAACCATAGCTAGTTACCTTTTATAATTTGCATTGTTCAAATATGCCAAAGAGTTGAAGATACTTTCAATATCAACCTGGTGAAAACTACCATCTAAAATCGAAACGTTACTTCAAATGCAAGTTTAGTGACCAGATCTAAATATCTAGGTAATTTCAATATTGCTCTCTCCTCTTCTCCTTTACTGTACCACTGCCTACAGGCTCACACTATTCCCCAAATAAGAATGTCGCAATTCCACTGGCTTCGCACATTTCGAACTCACGGTATCACTTAAATAAATTAAATAAAAGATAAAATGAAACAATGCAACTTTGTATAAACCACTTATAAAATGTGCAAATCCGACCGGTTTCGGAACAAACGTTCCTTCGTCAGGGAAAGCTTATACTAATTTGACAGTTTAGAACAATGTTTTATTATGGTAGGGGTGGAGCCGTTGTTAGTTAATAATGTAGATTGGGTGGGTAGGTATTAGTGTAGAGTGGGTGGGTAGGGGAACAAATCCATGATTGGGCTATATGACAATATTTTTTGTTTGTTGATAATAGATTCATTATTTTTAAGGGATTTTTTAATTTCCAAAGCTTCTAAGTTATCTAAACGTTTTCCTTTATGATTAATATGAAGAATATTTATCCCTGTGTTTTTTTCAAAACTATGGTTATTTTCAATGATATGGTTAGCGAACTCAGAAAAATTATTATTATTAAGACACCTTAAATGTTCTTTGATTCTGATTTCAAAATTACGAGTTGTTTTTCCAATATAAAATGAGGGACAATCATTGCATTTGAGTTTATATATATTATATATTTATATATTATTATTATTATTATTATTATTCTATATATTATATATTTATATATTATTATAGTGAATATATAAACTCAAATGCAATGATTGTCCCTCATTTTATATTGGAAAAACAACTCGTAATTTTGAAATCAGAATCAAAGAACATTTAAGGTGTCTTAATAATAATAATTTTTCTGAGTTCGCTAACCATATCATTGAAAATAACCATAGTTTTGAAAAAAAAACACAGGGATAAATATTCTTCATATTAATCATAAAGGAAAACGTTTAGATAACTTAGAAGCTTTGGAAATTAAAAAATCCCTTAAAAATAATGAATCTATTATCAACAAACAAAAAATATTGTCATATAGCCCAATCATGGATTTGTTCCCCTACCCACCCACTCTACACTAATACCTACCCACCCAATCTACATTATTAACTAACAACGGCTCCACCCCTACCATAATAAAACATTGTTCTAAACTGTCAAATTAGTATAAGCTTTCCCTGACGAAGGAACGTTTGTTCCGAAACCGGTCGGATTTGCACATTTTATAAGTGGTTTATACAAAGTTGCATTGTTTCATTTTATTATAATGGATAACCACAAAGTAATAGCTACATTCAAAAATATAAATAAAAGATGATTTGAAAAGCCTCTCTTCTAATACTGTCTGATGGTAAACTTATTTGATTTTGAAGTGATTAGGATATAGTAGATTATACGGAATACAAACAAAAATATGAAATTTCATTCCAGACCCTTTAAGCTTTCATTCATAACTGAAAGCTATTCTTAAAATATATTCTGCACTCCAAAATCACATAAAAAGTAATTGTACAATCAGCGTTTACAGAGACAGAAAATAACGCTAGCTATTCGCTCTTGATCTAAATAACTAGAAGGATGTTTCATTCTGTGATGATATCTTTTCATTCTGTTTCAAGTCCTTCATTCTTTAATATTACGTGGTTCACAACCCCACGGTAACTGAAGGTTGGTTACGAATTTATTAAATTTACGTTAAATGAGACGTGACATCACTCCATTAAAAGAAAGCGTCATGAAAACTGGATTTATTTGATAACTCAATCACGACAAAATAATTTCGAAATTAGTACTTGACTTTGCCGATAGCGAATTTCCTTTGCATCTATACATTATTGATTTCATGTTTATGTATTGAGTATATCCGTGCTTTAGCAAGGTTAATTTTCCTTCATCATTAAGTTGGTATTATCTGTTTTTGTTTGTTCGACTAATCGGCACTCGTTCGGTGACCTTTGCTAATTCGTCGAGTCATCAAAGTCCTAGGTTTTTCTTCGAAATATACGACTGTTTTTGCTCATATTGCAAATTTTGTTGCAAGTCTTAAAATTAGTCGGGTGCTAAATTTATTTATTTTTTATTTACGGAGAAATAGTCTTTTAACAATGTAACAATAACACGAATAAAAAAAGAGATGACAATGAAAGGAGAGTACATAGAAATGAAGATCATTGAAAATGCTTTGACAAGGCTTGTCGAAGACTCCACCCAATGCAATATTACTAATATTATAAAGGCGAAAGTTTGTATGGATGTATGTTTGTTACTCTTTTACGCAAAAACCACTGAATGGAGTTTAAAGAAACTTTACAATAATATAGCTCATACATCAGAATAACGTAGATATACGAACTCTGGCATTATGAAATTTGTATAAAAAATTGCAATAGGTGGCACCCGAGCTGTTTGAAAACTGAATGTACCGTGAATGAATGAATGGAATCCGGGAGGGGGGAGGGTAACCCGGGACGTGGGAGGGGAACTTGGGAGGGGGGAGGGGAACTCGGGAGGGGGATTCGCGGGAGGGGGGAAGGGGGGAGTGGGAGTGGGGAGAGGGAAGGTGGAGGAATCGGAGTCGGAACGCGAGAGGGGAAGGGGATGCGGGAGAAGAAGGGGAGGCGGAAGGGGAACAGGACGAATGGGAAAGGACACGCAGGCAGAAACAATTTATTTATTAAATGGCAAAGCATCGCGTGCCGGGAACCAGCTAGTACATAATAATAATATTATTATTACGTATTTGTTTTTTTTTAAATACGTACCTCTATTTTACCCTCTAGTAATTCCGAAAGAAGATCGTAAATTTTAATTTATTACACCTATGTTATTCAAAATACAAATGTTTGGGTACAATAAAATTACACTTTTATTATTTCTATTATATTTCTGTGGAGAAATTTTGTCACTTTGCCAGTGATTATTTCATTTTAAATTTGTCAAATCTTCTCGGGTGGAAAAAGCTTTTGTTTTATTTACTTCTTTCGTGAAATAAATTCACCACCTCAAGCGAGATATTACCCATTTGTCTGCGTAAATATTGAAGCTTGTCACGTGGCCTGCGCTTGTACACGGTACCATTCACTAAATACATTACCGGCTGCCTTCACGAATTGATATATTTTAGGATTAACCTACTTATCCCTCGGTAATCTTAGCAAGCCGGTTTGTCGTCGGCTTTAAAAACTAGCGAACAATGTAAGAATATTGTTTGATTAGTGAAGTGAAGTGTATTTATGGACTCAGACCGCAGTTCCGTGAAAAACAAACACTTCGTCGTGTCCGCCGTCCTCGTGTAATTAAACGTTTTCTTAAAGAATACAATGTGGTTTAGAAAACGTGGTTGTGGTTTGCACGAATGCCAAACTTTATTTGCAGCTGCAAGTCATAATGGCCGACTATTTTTGTGCAACTAGATTTATTATAACATTTTATTAAAGAATATCCAATCATCGTTATTTTGTTGATGACGTAATTAATTGAATCCTTTTAATGTTAATACTAGCAGATTGACGAATGTTGTGGAAAATGCCTGAATTCATTAACTGAAATGATCTGAATGCGATGCAGAAATATATGTGATGCAAGACACGGTGTTCCAGATACTAAAAACATTCATTTCGACACAAGATGTGTGAAGCTTTGGGATCGCACACTTTTGGAGAATGTTATAAGAATACAGCAAGGTTCGAAAAATCTGTAGTCCCGTCAAAGCCAATATTACTTTGAACCCATTTTTTTTACATTAGATCCACACAGGAGGCCCTGAAGAAAATAATTTCCCTCACGGACTATGTCTCTTAGGGGTTGCTGTGTGGAGGGTCTTTTTAAGGAAGGGAAGGATAGGAAGTTCTGGGAAGGAAAAAGGTATGAGGGGTGGATAGTAATCGGGTCACTGTGTCCAAGAGTGACGGACGTATGAATCCATCCCTCCAACTGCGGTACAAGGCTATGGCTCGAGAGATTCTGGCTGGAGCGGATAAAAGACTTCCCTCAACCCGTCTCTCTCGATCCTGCCCACTGAACATGAACCCGGGCACCCCAATTAAGTTACCAAATGTAGCGAACCACTTGGAGTGCCCTATGGCAGAGGTGTTGGTTGTCCAATAAATGGTTCCCGGGGCGGCCGTACCCATGCCCGTCTCCCAAATTATAATTATGTATTTAACCATACAAAAATGATTGAATATATTTTCTGAAAAAAAAAAACTTCTTCAATTTTCAATTAATTAATAAATTTGATTGTGAATTTCCGAAGGACAGTTTCATTGAAATAATAATATTTTTTATCTAACTTGGGATCTGTTTCAAAAATCCCCAGTCAACTTTGTCCCAAGGTTAGCAGTTCTTGATGGACTTGAAAGTTCTTATAATAAGGTATTTAAGTGCCGCTTATTTCAAAATTTATTCGTTAAATAACTTGAAAAAGTCTACGTGCTTTTATCCGAAGAATCTGCGAATCTGCTTAAAGTGCTTAAGTATCTATTTTATGAGAAAATACCTAAGACAAGTGTTGGAACTGAAAGACTCTTAAATAATCCCCAAGAAAAGTACCGGATGCCTTTCAGACCTTGAGATTCAAGACGATGAGACGTCCTCTATAAGATGACACATACATTTGACGTCACAGCATCCCTTCTCTCTTCTCTCTGGTAGTGTGGCTAAGGAGAGTGTGAACTGTGAACGTGCCATTTGGAGCATGAGAGCAGCAAAAACTGGATCAACAAATTAACTAGGACCTGTTTATGATACAGTTTAAACATATTACATTGAAAGTGTGACGCGAATGTACGCATCGTGTCTAGTATATCAAAAACAAGTATTTCAGATCAAAGTAATACGAAAATCGCACTGACGAATGCTGCAAAGAGTGAATGTATTACCCTTAACTTAATTCAACTGTATACCAGTTAACATTTGTAAGTTTCTCCTTTTGATGACTTACACGCTATTAACTTTCTTCGCGAACAAAATTATTGCCAGTAATAAATGTTTAAGAAAACAATGTCACAAAACAAACAACAAAAGCTTAATCGTCTACAAATCAAATTAAGTGTGTACATTCAAACGACAGCTGTGCAATACTGTGCATCGTCTTTGTCACAATTATATTCAAATAATTCGAAGTCGTTAAAATATCATCCAAAATACAAATTATTCGGAATTGTTTAAAATTTTTAATATTATTATAGCCATTTCCATGAAACATGATGCCATTATGAAAACTCCGACTCCTAAATTTATTAATTTTAATTATTTCAACGGGGAGAAATAGTGCAACGAAAACTAAGAACGTTTATAGACATTTTAAATGAACCAATTACTAACTGGACCCTGAAATATTCCGAATTTAATTTTGGGGAACAGGTATTATATTAAGACACAGCGTAGCAAAGTCCATTTTAACTCGATGGTTTTACATTTCGTCCATCTATAAATTTGGTTGAGCGTTTTGTGTCCAGTAAAGATTCTTTTGTCAAATGTGAAATCATCCTGTTTATTTCAACGTTCAGGAACATTTAAAAAATTGTCTCACAATTTTGAAAGAAAACATGAAATTTATGAATGTTGGCATGTACATAAAATATAAGTATTTTATATTGCTATAAATGCTAAAATTATTAGATACTTATTTGATGCCAGTTAATAATAAAATCATTTCGGTTTAGGTAAAACATGCAGCGATCATTTCTATCGCTTCATTAAAGTTTTATCGCAACGGAGTTAACAACAGTTTAACAATAAAATTTATATAGCCTTTCGCAAATAGAATGACAGCTGTAAAATAAAATAATTTTGCCGTTGAAAGATGCTCTCGCTAATAGCCCCATCTTCAACAATAAAAGAAAACTTAGTGCGTCTATTTTCCTGCGAAAGCTTCCCATTTCTTTTGAGTGCAACCCAATTTAATTTGACATAACTTCGGAATAGGCCTCGAGCCAAATTGTTTGTATAGCCTCTCATAGAAACACGCACGGAAGATAATAATTATTTGCCGTTTTGCGTACTTCAAGCGCCCTATTTTAGATTTCTCAGTTCCTGACATGTTTTAATGTTCCGCAGAACATTGTCAACAGATAACATTGCAATTATACAACACGCGTTGGGTACTTTTCGACCTAATTATAAATCTGGGAATGCAAATATAGCCATGCAGAACAAAACAAGGAACGTGTTGCGTTGCCAAGCGTTTAGATTTTAGATAATTTCCGACCTTGTATTTTACCTTATAATCACACTATCAAGAGAAATATTTACCAGTTCAATGACCAAAATTACATTTGAAAACACTTGTTTTCACATGTAAAAGCTTGTTTTTGCATGTGAAACTCTAAATGGTTGATATCTTAATCTTCTAAAGATAGATTTTAGATGTAAAAAAGGCAATTGAACTGATAGCAGATCTAAGAAAACATCACAAGATTTTTATTCTTCTTTATGTCATCAACGATTTAAATAATTCTTTTTGTAATATAACCAACGCAAAGCGATACCACCCACAACTACGAGTATAAGAGGTCTAGACCGAAATGAATAGACCAGGTGAATGAAATTATCCGTTTATTACATCAATTGTTGTGTTCTTATTCCTCCTATATCCTAAAAATTCGCTTAACTGATGAAAAATATTTTCTTATTTAATAGAGCGTGACGTAAGTGCTGCTCCATTAGTTTCATTAAAATAAACATTAGGTACGTGTTGAAGTAATAAACTTTGGTTAGTGGAAAGAATGTGTTTTGCTTAATTTAATTTGCCTATCAAAATCGTACTTGTTTATCTTCATATTGTTATTGCCTTGGCTTTGACTCCGTTGACCGTAGTACTTCCGAATTTACATTAGAATTTATCCTTCATTTATCATTCAGAGGGCTTTTAAAAATACCTAGATTATATAACTAAAGCATCGTATTACAAATAATAGACTGCAGCTCTTAAGAAAATTTCGCTAATTAATCCCATTGAATGGGCAAGCGTCATTCGATACATAAATCTATCTTTGTTTATTTTGAGTCAAACATCTCGCTTAACAAAAGAACGAATGCGCTAAACCCACCTATCAGTTGTATTTCCTTTTGAACTTGGCATTGAATTTTTTTACTTCATTGTTTAGCTTGATTTATTACTGTCTGATCTCGAATAATAATTAAGCGGTTGCTTTTTTTACGAGTACATTCTGATTAGTCCTTGGTCGTCTTACGGTAGCCGTTAGTTTTTCGTGGCTTAGTTTATACTCACATTAAAGCAACATAATAAGTTAGGTACTAAAAGAGATATTATTTCGGAAAAGAAACAAGTATTTTTTTTAGAAACCCAGTGTCTGCGCCGGATGTTTCATATAACCCGATCAATCTTAAAACCAATATCTTCTGCTTTATTCTCGTATAACCTTAACCTAATATCTTACATGAGAGGAAGCAGAAAGCCCTTCGAACAGCGGTAATACAAATAAATATTTTTGCTAAAGTTTACAACTGTCTCGGCTGATACCCTGCAGGAAATAACACAAATGTATAAACAATCTAAACTTCCAAGTTATAAATAACATTTTTTGACGTTCTCATATATTTCAGTGGGAATATTGCATCAATCAAGTGTGTTATGAAAAATCTCCCCTCTACAACAAAAACATCGTGTCTGTGCCAAAACATGGGGGCAGTTCCGGGAACCCCTGAGATCAGAAGTGGGGCAGTCCCGACTTTACAGAAGCCACCTTGCGACTGGCGACCTGTCAGGAAAATGCGAAGCTCGATTATTCAAGCGCAAAGTGTAAAACATTTTAGTGATAAAGCGAAGGCAACAATGTTCTTGAATACATTTTCTGGGTTTCACTGAACAGCTGTACTTTGTCATACTCGTCGTACTCTGCACAAAATCATAAATATCATTAAGAAATATAATAAATATTGGAAGACCTTTGCTTTGATATGATTAACATTTATTATCTAAGTATAAACTTGCATCACGATTGTTGTTTGAATAATTTGTTAATAATGACATTTTAAATAATTTCAAATCAGATAAGAGGCAATATAAATATAAGATTGTGTTTCACACTAAAATTATTATTGTAATATGTAATAAGTAATAAGATTCAAACCATATCGGTAAGTTTGCGCCACCTTTTATAAACCCAACTTTATTCGGCAACTTTTTACGGCGTACAAACATTTCCTAGTTACGAATAATTTGTTAGTATTTTAACAAATTATATTGTTCCGGTTATAATTATAATCTTAAATATTGCTTGCAAAATGATGGATGCGCTAGCAGAGGAACCTGCGTCCCGCGTCGCCTGTCTTGAAACTTGAAACCCGACGCTTTGAAGCACTAGGCTACTAAACGGACTTATATATATTATCTTGTTTGTTTCATGTTTTCGGGCAGTAACAAAAATATTATTTTTGAATAGTCCTTGGTCGTTTTACGGTAGCCGTTAGTTTTTCGTGGCTTAAACATGATTTCATTTTGCATGATTGCCTCAATGCATGAATATATGATCTACGATATCACGCAACAATTCATTGGAGAATCATCAATAAATTCAACAGTAGATAAGACAATTTTTCATTTCTACCAAAACGACATTTTACCGAAAGAGGAAAGTCAAATTAGGCACACACTCACACAAAACGCACAATGTATGAATGTGCAAAATGTTCGGCGTCGACTCGTCTGGGATGAAGCGAGAGCGAGGCCCCTGGGTTAAAATAAAATGATAAAGAACGAGCCACGGCGCACAATCAAAGAGCCCGCTGCGATGAAATATTTGGTACATTTCATGTTCCGATCTCTACTCAGTTCTGTGCTCCTGTCTCCTCTCAAGTTCTGTTGCTCGAATAAACGGGTAAAAATAATTATGTCTCTCGGCGAAGATATTATAGTTTTACAGTTTGCACGGTCTTGGTGAAGTTGATATTTTTCGTTTTGTAGATCGATGTGTAAATCGATTCAACTTTCTCGTATTTTTTTATAAAAAAATTTCTTCCTAAAATTTTTTGATGGCTGAAATGAAGGCTTCACTTATGGCAGTATTATAATTTCTTGCATTATATTAATCAGTCAAATCTATCAAAAGAAACTCGTTTATACCATGTGTTATGGTAAATAAAAAATGGTAAACAATATATTTTTTAGATTAACGGATGAGTAAATTCAAGTAACAAACTTTCTTGACTATCAAATGAAAATGATGTTAAGCGCTGAAAATAGTTGCGTTGGTCTCAAAAACAAAACAATGCAATTGTCGTGATACCTGATAACGTGATAACTTACAAATAAAGATTATTTAGTGGGTCCCTCGAACATATACCTAACATTTCAATTGAATGTTTAAGATCTGTTTTGGATGACGTACGAAAACAAACATACTTCTTAAATATGTTAGGTGATTAAAACACGGTTCAGAAAGAGGTAGGTAAATTTAAACCAGTATTTCAAAAGATTTATCTGTGTTATTGTTTATTTCCCTCCTTAAATATCTAAAAACTATCTCAAAATTGTGTTTTTGAGTTTGGTAACTTTGCCAGAATGAGGACGATAATATTTGAACATTATTAATAACATTATTTTCATCACCCAGACTCGAACCATGCATGATATGTAGCAACACTATTAAACATAATATTAAACAAACTAAACAACATTAAGTCCAAGGTGTTGTGCGAAACAAGATTGATTTCTTACCCCCGGCTTGACCGTCTTGACAAAACGGTAAAAAAACGTTATTTCGGATATCACGGAATTATTTTCAGATGTTACACGAATGTGGGCGAAGTCAAAGCTCAGACGAAACTATCAGACGACATTTTCAGGGAAAACCGATGCGTGCGCGCTGGAAGCTGGCAAGCTTCTCCGACCAGGGCTTGCAACTTTATCGGAAAATTACAGGTTATTACAGGGAAATCGATGTATCGTCGCTCACATTATAAACACCGCGTATCTCAAATAATATGATTTTTTATGTTTATTTTTTTAATTGTTTATTATTTTTTTTACATTAACTCCACACAGGAGGCCTTGAGGAAAATAATTTCCCTCAGGGCCTATGTCATCTGGGATGCTGTGTGGAGGGTCTTTTTGAGGAGAGTAAGGAATGAATAGGAAGGAGGAAACACAGAGGACGGCAAATCATTCCACAGCTGAGTTGTTGAACACAAGAACGAGTCGAAGAAGCGACCTGTTCTCATGTGACAAATGTCAATCGTGTACAAATGTTGGGTATGCGTTTGGCATTTTTGTGTGTGCACCGGTGCCAAAGGGATCAATGAAGCTAGTTCCTCGAAGCATCTTCTATTGTAATACCGGTTGAACAAGGATAGCATTCCCACCCGACGCCTATGCTCTAAGGATTGCAATCCGTCTGTTAAGATGGGAGAATCTATCAAATCGACCGCCTGTTTCTGTACAGTCGAGGTAATTTTTTAAGTATTTTGGAGCTCCAGACCAGAGGTGGCTGCCAAATTCAACCGTGGGGCGCACTTGTGATTTGTACAGGGTTAGCAGTTGTGTACTATTAAAGTATCTGCGGGTCCTGTACAGTACATTTTTTAAATTTGTTTTAAAACTACACATGCGCTATGCTTTGAATCGACAAACAAATGTTTTGACAAATCACCGCATCTTTTATACAAAGTTTTGTAACAAAATAATGGTACTTACCTATCATTAGCTGTAAATGTTTATAGAAAAGTTTTGTTTAGTAATAACAATTATAAAAAAATTTTAATGCTGCTATTTTTGTTTTATTATTTGAAGAAAGTTGAACAAAACATTATATATTTCTCGCATAAGAGCAACGCATGTCTCATTATTTCTCAGCCTTTTTGTGTGTTACAGCGCGAATGTCATTTAAAATACCTAACCTTATGTTTTAATGAAAAAAATACTTTTTGAAATTACTGATCCCTAAATATTAGTTGATCCTTTTTTCAAGATGTGCTATTTTTATTTAATAAACCAAACGGTTTTATGCTTCTCCTGAAAATCTGTGTAAAATGAGATACGCGGTGTTTTAATATGAGCGATGATATACAATACAATCATATATTCCATGTGAGGTGTAAAACAATCAAAAACCTAACCTAACCCGACTGATACGTAAAATTACATAACCTAATCTAACTAATTTTATTTCAGAGGATAAAAATGAGCCCTTAAAAAGTAACTTACTTGAGGTGTCTAAATATAATATTTAGTGCATATCATTTCTGCTGAAAGAAAGTTCGTACGTACGTACGTACAGTTGTCTGAATTCTTCGAAGATTAGGTATTATTTTATTTTTATTATTTATCTTTATTTAAATGCTAGTTGTAGATATTGTTTCTGTGTATATTTGTAAGTTCTTCAAACACATATCGTTTTACATTTTCAAAGACTTGATCATCCAGGATTGAAAAAAATGTTATCACTTGATGTCTTCATTGATACTTCAGCAATTGCCAAAATACGATTTATTTACCTATTAATTATTAATTATTTATTTAAACCTACCAAAACACCTACCGGTAAACAGAAATATTTATGGAATTTGGCCATTTTACCGGTAATTCCTGCCCTATCCCTAACGGAACTAAAGCGTCACTTCGTTATCAAATGTGCCAACAGTCCTTCTAGATTAAAGCTGAAAAGACGTATTGCATTGGAACCACGTTGAGCTCGGCTGTCAGTTGAAAACAGAACAATATTGAAATTATTCTGTCCCGCCGTACTTAAAATCTAAGAAAAATATGTTTTCCAGGTAACTTAAAATATTCACAATTAATGACAACCTTCGGAGTTTAGAAATTTAATGACGGCTTACTGAGAACTGATTTCATTGCTTCTGACACGCTTCAGTTTTAATTCCGCTGAGATATTTAATATACAAGTTACCTGTAAACCATATACTACTTACTAGTATTTTTAACTTGTTTTCTCAGCAACGAAAAACACGTTAAAAGTTAAAAAAAATATAAGTAGGTGTATTGCTTCCACAACGGTGAGCTTATTCAGTTACTTGCGTAACCTTTCAATAATCCCATTGCACTGAAATGTTTGAATTGTGTTGAATATTATAATAGAAAGGAGTATCTGGCAAACAAAATAATTGTGCAGCATTTTTTCGTAATATTTCGACAATTGTAAAAATTATTGTGCTTCTATTGTTTATTATAATTGTAGTCAGTTTAAAATACAACGTCATCATGATGTACCCAAAAAGAGTCACAACATTTGGATTTGTCCGATGGCATCTACATAAAATAGAGAAAAATGAAAATCTTCGAAGAAAATGTTGGAAAATATTAGGTAGCTACCTAAAGCACGATCAATAAAAAAATAGGCAACACTACGGAAACGAAAATTAAACCAGTGCGGGAATGCTTATGTAGATTATGAAGAAATCATTTATCAGCAAGTATAAAATGGATTTCTGTGCATGTCCATCCCACGATTCTGTTGGAGCTTGTTCTTGTCTCTTGTCACCCATTGCCAGTCTGCAGCAGCAAGAGATCCGCTCGACTCTATCTGGAACTGGAACCATGGGCGGCTGGGCGCTCTGTGGGCGGCTCGGCAATACCTGGTGGGCGGACTCTTCGAATGTGGCATTGAAAAAAATGTTATTAATTCAAAATACGAAAACTCTTGAAAATACGGAGAGCTATTAAACGAATGATTTTAACTGCTCGATATAATTTATATTACAGTTACATTTTATGCGTTTGTCCTTTACATGATTGTGTTGTAAAAAAATAGTAATAGAAATAACTCTCCTTCAAACGCAAAACTAATTTGCCCATGGCATGCAGGTCAAAATATTTTTGGATACACAATAACGAACTAACTAGTGGCAACAGGTGAATATACCTTGTTTCATTTGCCTGAAAGTAAAGTAAAATTTTATGTAAGACCTCCCCCAGAAGATTTCCCCCAACTTTGTACATTTTCGCTGCTCCAATAATAAAGCCATTCAAATCCATGGACAAATTATTGGAGAGTGTGTGAGCCATAGAATTTCTTTCTTAGCAGCATGCTTGGAAGCCGTGGTAATACGTCACGGACAAACTTGACCCACTGATTGGAGACTACATAATAACAAGCCTGCTCAACATGAAGGTAATTACTTGAACATTGAACATGCCATCAGTTGACTTGTCAGGCTTCCTTTATATACTTAACCTCGAGACGTATTACTGGTACCCTTACATGCACACGTGAAGGTTGCACAGTTTGATATTATGACTGCCTTAAATGCCTATATGCGTGGGAAGCTTTCATGCCACTTTTTAATCGAACTTTCTTCGTGTCGTTAAGAGTCGGATGATGCGTAATCCTGAGCTAATCTTTTACTGATTTAAAGTGTTATGACTGTGCAGGTGCTCTATGAATTCCATCGCATATTTTTACGCCAACATTTCATCAGTATTTTAAATAATCTAAACTTCGGGATTTAGGATTACCCACACTTATTTCAAGCTGTGATGGTCAAGGTGATTTATAATAGCTTCGATCATATTATTAGACATGACTATTTTCACTGGAATTAGTCAGACAACATGACTTTCCTTTCGACGTTAGGCATTTAGAACAGATCATATTATATTGCACAAAACACATGTTTTTAATATGATTCAGAAATGGCGTATGTTTTATATTAAACAGTGCGACTTGCGTCAATTGTTATTTTTTCTACTTTTTTCCCTGATGCATGAAATTCCCCGTTTATCGGTACCTAACTCCCTAATCCGTTTCGCCTACCTATCCAATCTAGAATCAAGTTCTTGAGAGAAACTTTTTCCCAGCTCCCATTCTACCACATTTTTTTACCTTCCTGTATCCACCTTTAGTATTCTCCTGTGTTCCCGATAATTACTTTCTTCTAGGAAGATTTTTTGTTTCGCTCAACCTATTCAAGAAATTCTCATTCTACACACACCCTCCAATTCGTTCCAAATAAATTTTTGTTCAAAGATTAATTTTTTTTTTTATAATAATGGCTGATTTAACATCACGTTTGGGCCCCACCTAGGGGTCGCGTGTTCGATACCTCGGCTGGCAAGTCCACCATCACGACACATGCAACATTTTCCGCCTACTGTGGTGGTAGTACGAGATTTTCAAAAATTGACCGGTTATACGTAACCCGGGAACGTTCGTTTTTATTTAAAAAAAAACCTGCCTTGGCACAAATTCTGCATCACCTACATGCATTAATTATTTTGGATTCTGGACAATGACCTGACTATTTTCAGGTCACTACCATTCCCGAGGCACTCCCTATTCCTTCCATATACTTTCGTACCATTATATACATTAATTAGTTTTATTTTGAAGCAACAACTCCGAGAGCCAATATCATGAAAAATTCGTCTATTCCCAATTTACAAAAAGAGTTCTAAAACGAATTAATAGGTATTATCCGATCGTTTCTTACTATTTGTTTATCGAATATATTTGTGTTTGTTATTACAGGTACCGGCACCTTTGGTCGGGTGTGTCTCTGCCGAGACAAGGCCGCAGACTGCTACTTGGCCATGAAGATCCTGGCGATGTCTGACGTCATAAGGCTGAAGCAGGTGGAGCATGTCAAGAACGAGAAGAACATCCTCGCGGAGATCAGGCACCCCTTCGTCGTCAACTTGTAAGTTTATTTAAAATGTGAATACCGAAGAATCCCAACTGCCTCAACCGTCAGGATCGCAATCTGATGAATGGTTTAGGAACGCATAAGGCACAAACAAACAAGCAAGCAAGCAAGTAAGCAAACATGCATTCAACATACATACCACGGCATCTCCAATTGTGAGGCTGAGATAGATGGGGGTTGGAAAGGAAGAAGATGGAAAAGTGCTTGACTTATCAGATATGATCCACCAAACACGACAAAATAAATTTAAAGCAACACGTTGTACCGTTTTGATTCTGAACGGTGGTCTTGTCTTGCATCAGGGCGATACTGAGAGTATCTTCCTGTTCTACCATCATGGGGTTAGCTGTCTGTGTAGAATTTCTACACCACCACAACTAGTTACACCACAACTATTGAGATTTCAATTATAAGTTTAATATCTTAAAAAAAAAATTAACAAAGATTTTTTAAATTTCGGGCGGGGTAGTAAACCTAGTAGTTTATGTTGCGCAATAGCTCGGGGCTTAGCACATAAACCATTCACGGCATGATAATTTAATTACAAACCGGTTTGATCTAATCTGCAACCGAGGATTAGTGGAGGAGGGACGAGATAGATTCTGTTCGCTTTTTGTTTTATCAAAAATTTACTAAAAACGAAAACCAGAAAGCACTAATAATTTCTAAATTAATATTCTAAAATTTACGCTCAGTAAAAGTTAATCTTAATTAAATAATGAATGGTGTGGTACTAACTACTTTTGTTAGAGAGCGAGAGAGAGAGTACCTATTGTAAATAATAACATTAATTAAACAAATAGAGATTAGCATCTTAATTTTTTCTTTGTTTAAAACTATGCCATTAGAAATTTAAATGCACGTAATATAGGTATGTATATATTATAATTAACAGCTAATACTTTTTTTGAATTCAACACCTCGCTCTTTTATAAACAATGGGCTTGGATTTAAAAGTAGATTAGTAGGTACCTACGAAGTTAGTTAATTACAAACTTAATTAGATACTTACCGACTTCTGGTGTATTTGCGAGACAATAAACAGTATCGGTTCAAAGAGCAATTAAATTTCTTGAGAACAATGCAATTCTACTAGCGTGTTAACTAGAACAATAGGAACACCCGCGGGTGAAGATTTTTTTGGATTGGTATTGGCTATTAGATAATTAAGATTTTAAAAGAGGTTTAATCTTAACTTCCTGATGACGTAATAATTACATCACGTGTCTCCATCTGTGTTCTGTGGGCCGAAGTTCTGAAATTACACGTTATAAATTTCCCCGCTAGAGCTCCGGGACAGAAAATCGGGATAATATGGCGGTCATATCCGAAAGAATTAAATGACAAACTGAATATTATTATGTCCTCGTGGGAGACGCTGGACATCATGGTCATTTTTTTATTACCGGTTGTTAATCTATCAAAAGATTCATTACATTAAAAGCGTCAACACAGACGTTGCGAAAATAGGTAAATAAATATGGTATAATTGGTTGGCGCTAAACTAAGCAACTGATTAGCACATACTTTGCATAGCAACTTGGCCAACATTTTCATGTAGGTTTTTGAAACGTGCAGCTTTATTCGTAGTATTTTGCCTCATTTTAGTACATTTTCACGAGCCTTATAAACAACCTTTTGTCAATAAAGTATAACGAAACATCCCTAAACCCGTAAACCCCCCACCATTCCCCCTTTGTTAACTTTCCACTCCAACACCTAAATGTGTATGTAAGATATTTAAATATTAAATAGAAATATTTCGACGACCCGTTTGGATTTATTGTCCTTTACGGCATTTCAATTTTCCGTCTTGTCTTTTTGACCAATTGAATTGCCATCAACAATTAAGAGGGTATTACCAGAGAAAACCAGAAATAAGTCATTTTTAAATCAGATTTTAGACGCATTGACCCTTTTCCACAAAAAAATTATAAATGAAGAAAGATTGTTCTTTTAACTAGCATTCGCATGTTTTAAATTTTGAGAAAAAATGTTTATCTTTCGTATAATAAGGTTATACCGTAGGTCGTTGGCAGAGTTGTTAAATTTTCAAAAAAGATTTTGTATTACACCACACCCATTTCAAATCATATGCAGTAAAATAAATAAATGCATTATCTAGATATCGCATGTTTTAGAATTTTAATTTTAGTTTAAATAAAATCATTAAAAAATATATACGTACATGTGTTTCTTGACGATAATTGGCCCGTTTGCGTATTTATTTGCTCACTTACAAACTAATATATTTCAGATTTTTTTAACGTCCTTATTTAACTTAGACATTATTGAAAAATGATAAATACTCATAATCAAAAAATAATTACAGAAAGTACATTATTTGAATAGTTTTATCATTACGCCTTTCAGCATTTTTGGATGTAGGTATAAATTAAAGCAAATTTGGAATGAAATAAAATCGATATTGAGTTATAATTTTAAAAAGCTGGTAGGGAGAATAATTAATCTTTCTCGTTGTAACCGCCCTGCACAATCGTAAGAACAACTTTTGACGAAATGTGGATTTTCGGCCGCTGGCTGGTTAAACGCTCATAAGTAGTGTGTTTTTGCAACGCGTGAAGTAATTACGTACATTCTTAGATCAAGTATCTCCTTGGTCGTTGGGTACATCCCGAAAAGAGAGAGATTTGAAAACTTATGTGCTACTAAGACTTTCCTTTATTTTAAAAAACACAATGAAAAAAATTCACACTTTGTTAAAATTTGCAAACAACCAAACTAAATCTCAATTTTCTTACAACTGAACTAAAACCTGATAAAATTATGCTCTAATAACGCTTCCTACTTAGGAGGATTCAGAAGAACGGATATTGGCTAAAGTGAGCGCCTAATTGAGATCAGCTAGGGTTTAAGAAGTGATCATTAGGTCATCACCTAAAGAGCCATTTTAGCATATTAAGGGCTATCAACCTCTCGTGAGTTTGCTTGTAATTGGCTTTAAGGTTTATTATCGTCTATAAATGAGTTAGTGAGTAGAAAATAGATTAGTGTTTGCACAAAAATGTTTAAGGCTCACATAACTTTCTGATTTAAGATCAATAGATATTATTATTTTTATTTATTAAAAAAATATATACAGGGTGTTAGGAGACGGTCTTGACTTACTTTAACCAGTGATTACTGACATTATTTTGGAAAATCACCAGACACTGGTGACATTTTGAATGTTTCTTTTTTCAACTATAAACGTAGAAAATCAGTAGGTATTGGACAGTTATAGGCAGGGTGAGGAGTTGGTCGGTTACTCGGCTGAGTGAACAGTGATTTAAAAAAAGGCCTAAGAAAATCACGGATTACAGAATTTTATTTACATTTTCTATTCTAATAATATTAGGAATCACTGGTTAAAGTTAGTCAAGTTCGTCCCACCCGGTGTACAAAATATATAAAATTGTATAAATATTTTTTACATAAAAAAATTACGCCTTTTTAACAAATGATAAATATACCGACAGTATATTATGTTTCTTGATGCAAATTAATATCTACCTTTCTAATTGAGAATAACTCTTGTTTGGGTAGTGTTTATTATTATCTAAGCATTTTTATACCAAACTAAGAAGTTCTTAGTTGTGCGACTATTGATTTACTAAAGGAAAATTCCGTTACACAAAACATACACTTTAATATTGCAAAATTAATTACAAAAACATTTAAAAGAAATTAAGATGACAGTGTCCAATCTTTATCAATTATATGTTCAGCAGCTAGGGACAAAAAAAATTGCAAATCAGTACCTTTTTTACATTATCTCCACATAGGAGGGCCTGAGGAAAAAAATCCCTTAGGGCCTATGTCATCTTTGGGAATGCTCTGTGAAGGGTCTTTTTAGGGAAAGGAAGGAGAGGAAGTACCGAAAAGGAAAAGGATATGACGGGTGGGTAGGAATTTGGGGGTAAATGCGTCTAGGAGTGACGGACGTATGAATCCACCCCTCCCACTGCGGTGCATGGCGATGGGTCGAGAGAGTCCGGCTGGAGAAATCTAGGTTAGGCCTCCACCAGTCTCTCCCAATCCGGCCCGCCACGCAGTAGGTGGGAAAACGCATTCGCCGCCAAGACGTAGACAAGCCTCACCCCATGAACCAGGGCACCCCTACTAAGTCACCAAATGTAGCGAACCTTGTCATTTGGGGTGACCTATGTCAGGGGTGTTGGTCATCCAATAAATGGTTACCGGGGCGGCGCTACCTATACCCGCCTCCCAAAACTATCTACTGGTAAATCTACATTACTCAAGTAATTTCAAACAAGGTTTCTCCTATCTTGCCTTTCACAAATCAGATATCAAATTAATAAGGCACAATAAATAATAGAGAACTCCAGTCCAATTTTTTTATTTTTTTTAATGAATAAAGACCTTCAAACTTAAATAACTGCATTTTTATTTTTATTTTTATAGTTAGTTTTAATAGTTAAAATAATTGTCAAAGTTTTAATTTTTAAAGACTCCCAGAAACGCACCGTATCTATGGTGGTCTAATTTTTTTACTTTTTAAGTTGTCATTTTGAATCAGTGATGTTATGTCGAGGGAAATTGTCCTAGATCTAGGGGAGAAAAATATTTTTTAGGGATAAGGGAAATCAGGACAAAATCTAGGGAAATTTCGAACTCTGGCAAAAATTTTATTACATATGACAGTATTACTGGTATTATTTATATATATACGTATATATATTTTTTGGAATTCCTATGAATCTTAATTATTTTTCATGTACTTACATGCCATGTTATTTTTAACACTGACAACTCAAAATGATATTAGGGAACGTACCCATACTACGTGACACGTTCGGGGGGGGGGTCTTCAAAATACCACGCTTGGTACAAATGAGCGGCGGGTTGCTTATGATTTTTATTTTGCAAAGTGTTTTTTTTTAATTTGGAATTTAGTTTCTAATTCAGTGGTGAGTGTATTCGTACTTTTAAATTATTACTTCACGTAGCAAAAAGTGTTTTATTTGGAAAATCACGGTATTATTAGTATATTTACCAAGTTCCGATATCTTTCCAATTAATTATCATATTAATTAACATATAACAGGATTAGTGTTACACAATCAGGTGGCTACGTAGGTAATTGCGTAAATGTGAAATTCTAGGGAAATTTCACTTCTAACTGTTGGCAACACTGTGAAGAACCCAAAATAATCATGGCGGATAATGACTTTTAGGTGTGAGGTGTGTTTTTTATTCAAGATTAACTGCTTTTAATATAGAAAAACATTGGTAAAATGTCCACATTTCACCGCTACTGTTATTGTATTTAATCAAAGTGCAATATAAAAACAAAAATCATTTCTTTCATTGCAAATACATGTGACATCGTGTTTTGTGTCAGGTGTTACTTTGTAGGTACATTGTTTTATGTATAATACATACAGAAACACTGGTATTTATAATACACTGATCATGACGAGTGTGTAACAACTTGTATAAAAAGCCCTGTACTAAAAACAATTTGAAAATACATAAAAACAAACATCAAAATATGACACGACTTTAACCTCAAATAGACAACATTTATTGCAGATTGTCCGCAAATATAGCCCTTTTCGTAAATTGTTGAGGGCCTAAATTATGTTTCAATAAACAAAATAACTATTATTTATCTAAATCTCTATAAACAGTATGAAAATAAACCAAAATCACGAAATGTTGAATTGCATAGGTACGTGTGCACTTCAAGTCATTTCAAATGTCAATACAATACAATACACAGGTGACAGGTTAACTGTGACGTCACGGTTAACCATTTCAGTAATGCCAACTTAACGCTGTGTTTTCCGAAGAGGTTTAAAAATGCACTTTTTAATAATTTATTAAAAACTCTGCATTTAATATTATGAAATAAAACTTATATATTCAGAATCAGCGTTTCTTGGTCTATATGAACATATTTTTTTAAAGCCATAATATTTTTCACTGGAGTTCCTTATTAGCAGCGGCGTAGAGACAACTTAACGAGCCCCCGAAAACCACAAACGTAACGATCTAATGTCAACACATAAAAATACGTTTTCTTTACATTCCATTGTAGGTATAGTTTTAATACTCAACTCTAACCACAAATACTCAACACAACATTTTACATACTCACAACATGAAGGGTGAAGATTTCTCACCTCTCGCCTCGGTAGCCCGGGGCACGTATTTACAATCCCTACCGCGTTTCAGTCGCTTTAAATTTTCAATATCAAAATTTAAATATTTAGAAATAAAATTATTAATTTCTAATACACACATTGAAAAGATTATTTTATCTAGATTTTAGAACAATTTTTGTTTTTGCAAAGTGATAAAAAATTATCAATATAGAGGTGTATTTACAATATATGGGAATAATATTAAAATTTAAATATTTAGAAATAAAATTATTAATTTCTAATATACACATCAGAAAGATTATTTTATCTAGATTTTAGAACAATTTTTGTTTTTGCAAATTTTGTGATAAAAAATAACCAATATAGACGTATATTTAAAATGTAAATTGTCGTTACCGCGACTGAATCGGTATAGGTTTTGTAAATACGCGCCCGGGGCCCCGTATCATTGATGATGATGACTGATACGGGCGGCGGGAGCTACGCTTGTAATATAATCGCTTCTTTTCATACCCAGATGAATCGCAAGGATCGAGGATCGGGTACCGGTCATTTAAAAATAATATCAAACCTTTTTACACCGTTTTTTTTTAACATTTATACGGTCCGATACGATATGCATTATCCAAGGTAAATCTTTCATGTTTAGTTAATTCACATTTTCTGTGTAAAATGACTGTACTTCAATGTCAATCAACTTTTTCATTTCTTAAATACAATTGTTTTTGCAAAAAATGCCTTGAATTTGATTAAAAAAAACTAGGAAATTGATATAGTTGATTGATATCGGTGCACCAGTGTGAAACCCACTGGATATTGCTGTATTTACATTTTGAATATCGATATTATTATTTTTGTCACTTAATCCAATTAGCGATGGAAACAGGTGACTTTAACGCCGGAGAGGGCAGCGCCTCACTTTGCATTCCGGATTGGCCTTCGGTCCATTGGATCTATTAGGAGTTCATCCCACTCGTACTCGGTGCTGGCACCTCTGACGGCACATATCCTCGGCAGGTCGGTCGCAGCGAGTGGAAGGTCTGATCTGATTGACCTTACTGGGATAAATAATAAGTACATGTTTTATTCAAGGAATTTTTTGATTGGAATCAATTTGAAATTGGGGCATTGCTACTTACCCATAATTTATAAGAATTGACGCTATTGTAGCATTGATTTTTTTGTAATGCGCCTGTAGGTACGTTTATCAAAATTGTGCAGGCATTTTCTGTTGAAAAAGATCGTAGATGTATGTCTTGAATGGTGGTAAAGTTATGAACACAGACATGCATTCAGGGTAAACAACGCTACATTTCGATAATAACAACTCATTGCAGTCAGGAAATCTGAAAATTCGTCCACCTCAAGAATGAAGTTTGAGCAAATCATAAACAACCAGTAAAATAGTATCTAATAGGTACAATAGGTACTATATTCGTGCATTGAATATTTCTGTCGTTGAATATTCGAGTCTGTCGCTGTAGTACCCATCACATTTTGCTACGTAATGCGTAATATACTCGTATATTGATTGTAACAATTTTTTTTCTTACTTTTACCTGTTTCGATGTACAAAAATCTCAAAAGACTTTAGTTACGGGCATAAAAATCCACTACAGTATATGGAGGTGCGCACACGAGATTTGGTTGGGAAACTTTTTTGAATTTGTATGAATTTGGAATAATATTCTATCTGGTTACGTTTTAAGATTTTCACGGCCAAAAGTATTTTCTTTATTTGTTTTTGGGGTGTTATGCCGGGTTGCGCTACCTCCTTCTTTAGCCAAAGTTTCGGACAGCGTTACAGTGTCCATCATCAGGGCAGATGTGCAACACGGCATAACACCCCAAAAACAAATAACAAAAAAGTATTCTAACTGTCTCGGCAACGAAAGTCTTTCGTCTGCGAGCGTCCTAAAATCCTAATAATTTACGAGTAGGTTAAATATAGTAAATACACCATCAGATAATTACAAAAAAAATATCGAGTGCAGTTCACACGCGGTAGAAGTGAAACTTCACCCACACAATCTCAACCAATAGGAGCTTTGAAAAGTGAGCTCATAATCAAAGCGGACAATGAGCGCGGCTTGACAAGTAGGTAAGGTTTAATTAAATCTCATTCTGTCGCAGGCTATAAATCATTTAGATGTAAGTGTTTGTCTCTTTTAAGTGTTGTTTCCGTTTCATTGGGTTTCAAATCACAACGGTGCTAAAGAAGTTTCACTTCAATAAAAGCTGTCAGTTTCTACTTATTTGTAAAATAAAAAAAATTAAAGGTTTTGGAACACCAATCTGCGTATTGGTTTCTTTTAGACGTTAACTATATGACCCGGCGAACTTCGTACCGCCTCAGAATCAATAACTCTTGTATTAACTTATTAGCTGAATTAAATTATTATTTTTTTATTAAGTTAAAAATTACACAATGAGGAAATTATCGATGTTTTGTTTTTGTCAGTATCAGAGATGGCGTTGTGCACATTTTTTGTGATTTTATTACTTTTCCATTTACTTACGGGAATGGCGTTTCATTTTCTTTAGACGTGTGAGGGAGATTTATTATAATTATTGAATTTTTCCCTTGGAGGGGTGCAGGCATACGTTCACTGTTTGTCTCATTTTCGACTGTTGACATTTAGTGTGTAAGAAAGAGGGACAGCATTATATGTTTAAGAACAAAAGCAATCAGCGCATTGACATTTGACGTTTTTGAATTTATGGAATTCACTCACTACTCAATATTATACTTATTACAATATTGCTGCAGCTCTTTCAAAATATGAGAATTCGTTCCATAAAATTTTCTTCATAATTTTTTTAAATAGTTTTTCTGCTATCCGGGGCGGAGACAAATCCAACAAATCAAAGATCATAAAAATCGATCCAGCCTTTCTTGAGTTATAAATGGTGTAACTAACCCGACTTTGATTTACATATTATATTATAAGATTGTTACTGTGGTAATTTTTCTAGTTTTCCTATTTATTTATTCATCTGACAAATACATTATTATACGGGTGATGTAGGTAGGTACTGTGCCTCTCTCGCTAGGAAATTCTGTTTTGAGAGCAGTTAATAAATTATTTGTATAAATCAGCAAAAACACAGCGCTCCTAGATATACTATTGTTCAGTGAATACAATAAACCGATCGATTCCTTTTATTGCTCTCGATACGCAAGTAATTGCACTTAATTGTTCATTGTCTATTCCTATAGTTCATTGTCTATCGCACGCGATAACTAGTCTCCTGCAATAAAATCGGTCAAGACCAAAAAGTCAATAACCTAGTGCAGTTCAATTCTCCATACACAACTCCGAGGATAAGCAAGTTATATCGCTACGATGCGCATCTCAGTAACAAGATAAATCAATATTTATTTATTTATAAGTACATGTTACATGATTAATACATTTAGGTACTTGAGAAGATACATTAGGTCACCATACTAGGCAGCTGCCTGTATCATGGTGACCAATGGAGATAGTTATTTTGAAATGAAGTCTAGTAAGTGTAGGTAAACATAATTAAGTAAAATTATTAAAAAAAATTTGAAAATTGGTAGAAATGTTTCCAATAACTCACAAATTGCCAAAGTTGCCTGGAAAATAAACGCAAATAAGTAAGGTAGCTGTTATGTATGTACATAAATACACATACATACAATACATACATGCACACATACATACATATATATATACTAATATCATTATCCGTGTTGCGCTATAGACAGTCAAAATACATCTACGCAAATAATATCATGTAACATTTACAATTTGGGAGGCGGGAATAGGTACCGCCGCCCCGGGAACCTTTATTGGATAACCAAAACCTCTGCCATAGGTCACCCCAAGTGGTTCGCTACGTTTGGTGACGGGTTCATGGGGTGAGGTTTGTCTAGGTCTTGAAGGCGGATGACCAGGACACACTTAACCCCAGATTCCTACCCACCCCTTAAATCCTTTTCCTTCCCAGAACTCTCCTCTCCTCCCCTTCCTTAAAAAAACCCTCCACACAGCATCCCCAAAGATGGCATAGGCCCTGAGGGAAATTATTTTCCTCAGGGCCTCCTGTGTGGAGCTTATGTAAAAAAAAAACTCGTAAATAGTTAAAAACCCGCTCCGAAGATTTTTGCTTATAAATCCGATAGGAACTCGTTCCAAAAATAGCCGGTTCCTCGGATTCACTGTGATCCAGTGGCAGCTAGTCACCGGGATAAAGTAACCGCGACAGGCAATGACGTCATATGTAATATATAGCCGCGTGATCAATCTTTCCATATCGGGAGAGGAGGGCACGTTCTCATGCGACCTGCTAACGGAAGTAGCGCCATCCTTTGACTAATTGTTGAATTGGAAACCGAATTACAACGGTAGCTTTGTTTGAATTTCCACGTACACAGATATTTATATGGTGCGGCGGGTACGGCGCCACGGCAGATGCATTCGAAGCTGCGTTCTTAAATTCAACCACGCAGACGCAAGCCTATTAATACTGTTCGATGTGTTGATTTTATTGGATTGTGATTTTTGTGTATTTTTTCTGTTGATCTGTTTACTTGAAAGTAGATTTCGTTGTGCAAGTTAGTAAAAACTGAAGCGCTCAAGATGTAAGGGCAAAAGCTTTATATAATGACGCGTATACACTTGTGAGCCGAAAAACGAATCATGGGAAAGGATCGAACCAACCGCACTATACGCGCCAATACAGGCAAAATATTCCACGGGAAAAAAAGGTCAGCGGCTGAGTGGGCATCGCGTTTGGGTCGAAATTGGGGCATTGATGCTTACCCATAATTAATAAGGTTGACGCTATTGTAAGGAATTGACGCTATTGTAGCATTGATTTTTTCTGTAATGCGCCTGTAGGTACGTCTATCAAAATTTTCAAGGCATTTTGTGTTGAAAGGGATCGTAGAAATGTCTTGAATGGTGGTAAAGTGATGAACACAGATTGATATGCATCCTGGGTAAACAACGTTACATTTCAATAATACCTAGTTACTTATTGCAACCAGGAAACCTGAAAAATCTTCCACCTTAAGAATGAAGTGTGTTCGATTCCTCGGCTGGCTAAGATCTCTATCACGACACAAGCAACATTTTGCGCTTAGTGTAGTGGTAGTAGGAGATTTTCAAACATTATTGGGTGATTCGTAACCCGGGAATGTTTGTCTTTCTTTAAAAAAAAAACAAATAATAAAAAAAAATAATTTCACTAAAGTTTTACGTTAATATTGTACGTTTTATAAACACTGTTTAAAATAATAATATCTAGTGTGTCAGTTTTCCACTTCTAAGTACTTTAAAAACTATTTACATAATTGTCGATAGCTTAGTATATTCCGTCCTTATAATCTACTAGCAGACGCTAACGAAACATAACACCATTACCCAACCTTTATAACCAACGCCATCTGTTAATTTGCATACATATAAAATCCACACCGCCCGCTTGCCAGCACACTCCCTTTATATATATATTATATATTTCAGCCAATTTACACAAAACCTTGCCAAATTTATACGTAAACCTTCCTTATGAATCGCTCTATCTTTTGGTGAAAAGCGCATGAAAATCCGCTACGTAGTTTAAAAGATCTAAGCGTGCAGACAGCGGGAGCGACTTTACTTTATACTATGTAAAGATGTAAAGGTTCAGCTGGATGTAAAAAAGAATAAACTATTGAATGGTTAGAAAATAACATCTGAAATAATTCAGCACGAGTCATTCAATGCAATTTACGAATATTTACTATCATCGTGAAATTACTCGTACGATCATAAATACGATTAAGAATGAGTTATTAATACTTTTTTAATTACATCGTGGGTGTATGTCGTCGTGCGCAATGCATAACCCGTCATTTTAAGTAAAACAATGCATTCATATAATACAAAATTGATTTTTAATTCGCGTTTTACAGGCGTAATTCATATAAACGCTTTTATTTCTTGAACATAGATTCGTCATTGAAACACTTGTAAGCGATCAAATTATGAAGAAAGTAGGTCGAAAATTTCGGAGAAAGAGATAAAGATGAGAATAAGAAAAAGAGACGGTGAAAAACACTGGTGAATCCCTAGAGCCTACAAAGGTCTTGTTGTAACTTCCCTGCCCAGGGAATTGTAAGGCCTTCGGAACATAAGTTCGGAACATTGACGACCTCCGTAGTCCAGTGGGTAAGACTCTTGACTCACAATCCGGAGGTCGCGGGTTCGAACCCGGCATGCGCAAATAAATTTTATTTGATTAATTTGTGTTACTTCACAATTAATTCATTTAAAATAATAAATAGTATATTTGCGGCATGTTCCAGAGTGGAAGATACTATTAGTATCGCCCTGGTGTAAGACCACCATTCAGAATTGAAACGTTGCTTGAAAATGGCTTTAGCCGTGTTTGGTGACCAGATCTGAATAGCCAGGTATTTCCCAACCTTCCTCTTCCCCACCTCCCTCCCCTCCCCACTACCTTCAGCCTCACAACATACCCCAATTGGGGATGCCATAGTCTCACTGGCTCCAGACGGGAGCAGTTGAGATTCTTGTGAGGTTTTCGCTGTAAAAAAAAAAAAAAGTTTTTACATTGAAATATACAAATTACCCCTATATAAAGGCAACATCCCCTGTATTGGCACATAATGGACAAAGTTCATTAATTTTATGCAAGAAGGTAGGGATAAACGATTAAAAAACCTTGAATTTGACGCAATATTGTGAATGTAAATCAAAATTAATATTAAGTAACTAGTCTTTTTTTAAATTTGTCTTTTCTTCTCCGTTAACTTTATCAGAACGACTTAAATTTTGCTTCCATAATTCCACTTATTTGGAGGCGACAC
This sequence comes from Limnephilus rhombicus, assembly GCA_929108145.2. NCBI lineage: Eukaryota > Metazoa > Arthropoda > Insecta > Trichoptera > Limnephilidae > Limnephilus > Limnephilus rhombicus. Next base: position 28,035,776 of record OV815272.1, read on the forward strand.
TTTTTATGAGACATAAAGGCCGTTGGTTTACAAGCATTAACCTAAAAACCTATTTCTTCCAAAAGATCATAATAACCCAAAAATTAAACCGAAGTGAGCTCATGTACAAGCGGCATGGCGCCTAATAGAGTTGGCTAAATGCCTAGAACTATGGATAAATTTCCATTTCTTCAAAACGTTAACGTAGTTCTGTTGGTAACGTTGGCTAGGGTTTAGTCCGACATTAATCAATACACGTAAAATATTTAATCAAATCATGTGAACCGTGATATCTCGACACAGCTTGTCAATTTGTCTCCTAACATACAAGGATACGGCTAGTAGGTACCTGCTACTTACTGTTGTACATTAATTTGGAAGGTTTCAATTTTTTTCTTTATTAGGTATCATTTAAACGGGCTAATTCGGCAATGGCGGGAATGGGTACCGCCGCCCCGGGAACCATTTATTGGATAACCTCTGATAATACCTCTGCCATTGGTCACCTCAAGTGGTTCGCTACATTTGGTGACCGAGTAGGGGTACCCGGGTTCACAGGGGTGAGGTTTGTTCGGGTCTTGGCAGCGGATGCGTCTGCTCATGCGTGGCGGGCCGGACAGAGAGAGACTGGTCGACGAAGGATTTTTGACCTCTCCAGCCGAACTCTCTCGACCCTTTGCCTTGCATCACAGTTGGAGGGGCGAATTCATACGTCCGTAATTCCTGGATACACTGACTCCTTAGATTCCTACCCACCCCACATACCTTTTCCTTCCCAGAACTTTATCTCCTTCATTTCCTAAAAGATACCCTCCACACGGCATCCCCAAAGATGACATAGGCTATGACGGAAATTATTTCCCTTGGAGTCTCCTGGGTAGAGCTAATGTAAAAAAAACTGCTTTTGTACAAATTGCATGTGAAAATGCGTTTTTAAATTCTCTTCTAATGTTTTCATAATAAAACGGTATTGTTATTTAAATAGAGATGTTAGTAACTACAATCTTTATTATTTTGTCGGTGGTTAAAGCGTGAGGTTGAATATTTACTCCTGGAAAACATGAAAAAGTAATATAAAATCGAAACACTTATTTTTGACCGGTGGAAATCTCTATGTTTTCCGCTAGACCGGGTACCTATTATCTATCTTCTTAAAAGTATAGAAATAAATTTAATATAAACATGGATGGTCCATACTACAAATCTTAGCAGGACACACTTAACTTTGCAATTGCTAATTACTAGGGTTTGTGGACACAACACTCTTTGTTTTGGCGAGATGACACAATATTATATTCGCAGTAAGCTGATTAGATCAATTTCTAAATTAATTACCCGAATAGTAAAATATTCAAATTCTGTCTCGGCTACGTCTTGTTTTCCTTGAGAGATCGATCTTAAAATATTATTAAATAAATTACATAAGCATTCCTGTTTCACTTTTCACTAAAAATCCTTTCACTTAAAACCGAAATGCTAAGACCCGAAGCGAGATCAGAAACATTGTTTGGTAAAAGTGATCTGTAAATATTTTGATGGTGAAAGATATCGCCAAGAAATAAACCAGAAGCAAAATATGTATTTGTATTTATATCAGCATCGTAGTAAAGAAATTTGAATTAAAAACATAAATTTTGGTATACAGATTTTTTTCAAAATTACATATTTGGTTTCGTATCTCGCTTAGCGGAAATCGTCTCAAGTGTGCTCCAGGGGTCGTGTCTTGGACCACACTTACTAATATTTGCACAAATGACATTTATGTACGCTTTCAAAATAGTTACTTCGTTTTATACGTTGATGACTTGGATTTTTTTGAACTTATACAATCCTTATCCGGGATCTTGATCGTTTGTGCGCTATGATAACTTTACAAATAAGACGTACGTTTTCCGATCTATTATTTCAACATAATCTGCTAAACAATAAAAAAGATAGTTTCAAATTGCTATCTTCTATTAAGACACTCCTCCGCCTCCATTAAGCAACATTTTCCGCTTACCGTGGTAGTAGTAGATTTTATAAATTATTGTCGGGTTATTCGTAACCTGGGAATGTTTGTCCTTGATTTAAAAAAAAAGTTTCAATGAGACGTATACAACGCACACTACGCTTCTTCATACAGTAGCCAACAACACTAATGCAACAAATAACTCGCCAATTACTCGCGCCATCACAACATATAACCCACCTGGAAAAATTACTAATCTTTCTTCCTATTAATATTTTTTGTTATACACGTCACTAACTACGTTGAGTAAAGATTAAGGAGTATTCTCATCCCAGACAAGGTTCCTAAGATATTGTATGGTCATAAGTACTTTCACTATGTTATGCCTACCTTACCACTTGTAGTATTTAGATTATTATATAATTAGATAACATTACATTATGTTATCACTGGGCCTTTGGAGGGGTCTACTGGTTTCACATCGTAGCTCATCATCATCTTCAAACTCCCTTCGTATCAATAAAATGGGAAATTGCTACCGTAAAAGAGTCGGTGTTTATTCATCCTCTTCACATTTCCAAAATCTATTGGTGCTTTTCATTCCCAACGACTGCCGCTTCATCTAAGGTGGCTGTTTCCAAATAATAGTCCAATAGCTCCTTCACTGAGTGTCCATCCATGTTGAGAAGTTGTAGCATCTTGCTGTAATACTAAGAAAAGTCAATTATCTCTACATCTCTATCTCTTCTCTATCTCTACATATTATAAATTAAAGTCCCCCGCGTCGTCTGCCTGTCTGTTCGTGATAAACTCGAAAACTACTGAACGGATTTTCATGCGGTTTTCACCAATGGATAGAGTGTTTAGTTAGTTAGTTACCCCAAGCATTTCATGCACATTATTATAATCTTTCACACCATCTCTAAGAATTATAAATTAAAGTCCTCCTCGGCATCTGTCTGTCTCTTTGCGATAAACTCAAAGACGGCGGTGGTTATAAAGGTTGGATAACCATCCAGTAGATGACGTTGTGTTTTATTAGCCACAGCAACGCGTGGCTGGGTCAGCTAGTGAACAATAAGAAGATTAAGCAGAAATATCTTTCAAAGGAAACATGTCAAAATTGTTGTTCCTATGTAATTTTAATAACTTGAACATGCGGTCAAGAAAGTATTAATAAGATTTTGTACTTCGCTGAAGATATTTAGTTTGATATTCTCACTTCCCCTCTAAATTATTAAACAAATAACTTTCGATTTCAGATCCCCAGTGAGTCACACCGTGCCTGTATTAATTGAAAGCAGACTTCTGAATAGTATTATATCGTCTGCACTTTATACAAATTGAAGATATTAAACAGATCAAAGATTGGGCAGACGATCTGGCGGGAGGATCGGCAAAAGTCATCTCATCTTGCATCATCCTCTCCAAACACCCGCTAAGACTTATAACAACGTGTTATCTCAAAGTTAATTAATGTTGCAGCACTAACATTGAATCAGGAATAAAATTGTCGTTATAAAATGTATTTATGACTTCCAAAAGTATTAAATCAGGTATAAGCACGATATAAAGTAGTCAGTTGACAGTTGACACCCTGTTTTCTTCACTCAAGTTTGAAAATAGTTTTTAAACGTGACTGTAATTGAATTATTTTATACTTATTCCGTTTTCCGAAGAAACACGTGTTTTCTCTTTAATTATCGCGTGGACGAAGTGCATGAAGTAAGGTTGCGACCACTTCATTTATGTATTCTTCTTTCGTGAATATTTTTAATGCAGATCGTACCTACGTCCCTAATAGTAAAAAATAGTGTCATGTGAACAATAAATCCAATTACTATTAAATCGTGCAGGAAGAACACAATACTTTTTAAATGTATTGGTCACCTAGAGATAGCGGATAGTGAAAGGGAAGGCAGGAAGATATACGACGCGCAAGACTTGCCACTTTATTTGGAAGAACAAAAGAGTATGCAATGCATGAATATTGATACAAGAACTGGGCACCAGGACAGAATTTTGCGGCGTTCCGTCCTACTTCCCTACAAGTAAAAAAATATATCACATGTACAGAGAAAAAGGTAATCTATACTTTCTGTGCCAAGTATTATAAAATTTATACCATGAATTGAGTGGGTACTTATTAAGTACACAGTATGGACTCTTTTATTAGATATAATACACTTTGTAAACAAAATGCACTTTGGCTCAAAACTTGAAAGCTCTTTGTTTAAACTTTAACCTTCTCTAAAAGGCTGAATCATCTTGTTGCAGGCGGTGGTGGACAAGGGACGAGACTTGTATATACATGCTGTTCGACTATGTCTGCGGAGGAGAGCTTTTCTCCTACTTGAGAAACGCCGGTCGATTCAGTAGCGCCACGGGTAAGATATTAAATAATATTACATTTTGAACTATTTTATTTAATTTAATTCTTTTACTGACTTTTCAATTTCCTACATCGATTTAAAATATACAAGCTTTGTTCTGCGCCAAAACGATATATTCATGCGAATGGCGTTTGTTACGTCACACCCGCCAACGTTTGTATGTGCGGTCTCGGGCTGCGGTGACAGATGTCTTAGCACCCACTACCCATATCATAGCCAACGTCACAGCCTTGCCAATTTGCGGTTTTATGTTAAAAAAAAGTGAAAATATCCTCCTATGATTTATTAGTTGATGTACCTACTGTGTTCGTAATCAACACAACATTTTTGGCAAGTGGGTTGTTTTCCACAAAAGAAAGTCATCTTTTTCATTAATCAAAATAAATGCATTTGACTTATTTGCCATTCTCAAATTGGTTGATTTGAAGATATCGCTACAAATCGGCAACAAATCAATTAAAATTTTCGTGTGTGGTCTTTCTTGAATAAATCATTTGATAGGTCTATGCTAAATCATACGTGGTTGATTAATGAGCACCGTAAATAATACTGAACTTAATTTTAGTACAGGATTTGGGAATCATTTCAACTTTTTAGAATAAATATTATAACATGTAGAAGTGTTTAGATTCTTTCAATGTTTCGTAATAAGTTCAATAATTTTTTTTTTGTGTAAAGAAAACAAACATTGCCAAGTTACGATAAGCCCGACAAAATTTTTAAATCTCATACTACCACTACAATAAGCCGAAAATGTTGCTAGTATCGTGATGGGGGCTTACTCAACCTAGGAATCGAACACGCGACGCCTGGGTGGGACCCAAACGCGATGCCAACTCAGCCATTGACCGGTCACTGGTAAATTAAGGAAGTTAAATGTTTTAGGATTGTATTTAATAATCAATTACGAAACCATTACGAAACCTATATAATATTTCTAGAACGCTTTTTTTATATATTACAATTGAGTAAGTGAGGGTATGCAAATTCACTTAACCCTTAATTACTCGCGTGGAGTGCCAAACACCCCAGACCGTGTTTGAAAGCCTATGCCTATAACTTTATCAAATTTGAATTTACCGTCTCTTAGTAGCTTGTGCATGATTGTGCTTGGAGAGCTTGTTTGGGGGTGTGTAATACCCCACGCGACTAAAGCGACTAAAAAGGATTCATGAAGTTGATGGCCATGATTCATCTTCTGTAGCTATTCAACCGCCGGCGCCGTGTACAAAAGATGTCACATGTGTCAAAGAATCAAATATAGAAAAACAAAGACTACGTGCTCCAAATGCCAATGATTGTTGTCTGTCAAAATTGTGATGTAAAAAACTGATTTTTTTAATGTAGTTATTACAAATACTATCATGACTTTGTTTGCTTTAAAAAGAGTTTAAACGCTGATCAATATGTAGGTTCAAAAATATATTAATGAAAGTCTAGTTTTGCATACACATGTTGTTTTATTTCTATAAACTAAAATAGGGTGTTTGACACACCATGCGACCACTTACATAACTTTTTAGGCGCGAGTAAGTAAGCCGACTGTACGTGACATGCTTTGACTCCAGCGACCAAATGTTGGTGTAAATTGTTTGAAAGTCCTTCAATGACCTTCAAACATTAATTGTTTGAAGGGCATTCAATGACCGTCAAACATTTTACACCAACATTTTTTGTAAGATTAGGGTGAAGTTCGCGCAGTCCACACAATTTGACAAGTGGTCTGGAATACGGACGTTCACGCGTACGCAATACTTGACGTTTTTTGGCGTTTATTGCATGTCGCAAGTTACTATTGAATTTGAGGAAAAAAAGACAGATATTTTAATAGATATTTATTTATCAGGAAATATTTCCAACTAATATCGATTACTATTGAATTTAGAGTGCGTGAATAATTACGTAGCATCAAAAATAGAATAAATTTAAATTGGTTAATTTCTCCCGTGTCTCTGGAACCGATTTATAAATTAATAGACTTTATTTACAAGTGAGTTTACGAAAGAAATAATCATCCATTACGACAGTGTGTTTATTTAAAATCCTTAATAATTATTAGATCCGCGCAGTTGATAACCAAAAAACTTGACGTTTGACGTTTATAGTTTACGTAAATGTTAAAATGCGTTCGATGTGGAAAAGATGCTACATCAGGCAGAAAACACAGATATTTATTTATCAGGAAAGATTTCCAAAATATCGATTATTGCACCAATAACATTATATAATAACGTCATTGTATTGCACGGCCTAAAGTTACTAGAATTTAGAGTGCGTAAACATTTACGTCAAAAACAGAATAATTATAAATATTTGATATTATATTGTAATTTTATTATCAAATATTTTGATTGTTATATTATATTTAGGTATAATAATATTTTAAACTCGTGATTATGCTCGCTCATAGAACGTAACCATAAAAGGCCATTCCGCTTTTCCCCAAACACGACCGCATCGCGTATCTTCTGACAAAAAATGAATTCTCCCCCCTACCGGTCGGCCTTCCCGCTTCACCCGGGATGGGATGTTTAAGCTTTGTTTTTGTTTTGTTTTCCGCCGAACACGGGAAGCTCAAACACTACAAAAATTGTCAAACATTTATGACCTTGAATGTTGTTGACCTTGATTGTCAAAGCAAAAGTCTGGCGTTTGCCCGCGCAATGGACCCGACTTACGCACCTTTCCTTAGTTAGGACAAAAGTTTCTGACAAATAATCTAATTAAAAATCCAGTTTTAAATACATTTTGAAGGACAAAATTCTTGAAATGTTTTGATGTATTTGGAAAGAAAAAGAAAGCGGGCAGAGCCCTTGTGGAAAAAACCCACCATACATTCAACTCATCATCGGCACTATAACGTAAATAGGATCACACCTTTTATTTTAGTGCTCACCTATTAGATTATATTATAAAATAGGCTGTGTCAGTCGAGCCGAGATAATTTATTTTCATCCAATAAAACACGTTTAAATTTTCTTTGATTTTCCGATTAGCTTCCAAGAAACGCCCACTGTAATTCGAAAAAATAAGACAAACTTTAAAATTATGTTTTCATATGAATATTATAATTCAAATTTAAATATTTTTTTATCTAAAAGAACTTAACGTAAAGCGGGCTAACGAAACGATAATATGGAACAAAAAGACTATTGTCGGAGGAATACTTAATTATTTGTCAACTTAATCTATAAATTTCATCACTAAAGTGATGCCAAGATATTAAAAAAGAAAAAAAACATTAATTTGAAAAATTGTGACTTTTCAGAGTAGACTCGTCGACTTACATCGTTTAACCAAACTATAATAAGACGTTATTATTTCTCCACGGAGGGAGACAGAGAGAATGTACATATGTATGTATAATTGTACATGCAAAACAAAACACTATAGTCTAATTTCATACCCTGATATGGTTTAATCATACTCTTCTGTTACGACACTCTTGGCAAGATCATTTCAAATGATTATTATTATCTTTTTCATTATATGTATTTACATCGGCCATGCATTTGGTGTTGTGTTTGGTCACACCACGTAATGCATTCAATATACGAGTATCCTCCATCTTTCCTTTCTATTTTCATGCTTCACTACCTCAGGGTTGGTATCAGAACTTCCCTGTGCACAGATAGCTTCACCTCATTTGAAAATTAATTACCAATCAGTTTCAGTATTATCCGTCCGTCCGCATAGTCCGAATCAAATACTGTAATCAGTATTCCATTAATATCATTGCCTGCATTCACCTATATTTCAATGTCCTTATCAACCATCCCATCTCTCGCAAACATATTTCCTGGGGAAGGTATCTACACACACCTACGAACATATCAATATAAGCCGAGTGTCGCTTCCGAGACTGCTTACAAATTCAGCTGAAACGAAACGAAATGGTGCTTGCTGGAATTATGTGATAAAATGTGTAGGAAATACAAGGTATGCAAGGAAAAGGGATAATCAATCACTAACCACTGTATCTCTGCGAAGGAGCACACGACACAACCACAAATATAGTTATATATTTCCACGGCGATACCTCGAGGTAATTATATTATCGACACAACAAAACGAATGAGTACAAAAACGATATTATGTAGGTACTTCCGAGACGGTCAAATTTCTCTATTTTACTTAAAAACGAGATTTAGTACCCGAAAAACGCCAACAACTTGCTTCCAAGATAGTTTCACATCTTCTGTTTTCAAAAGAAATGCACTCGAATGTTTTTGGCCATTGTTCCAAATTTCAAATACTTTTCCAGCAAGGTTTTATGCGGTTAGGGAGAAGTAGGAACTGAATAAATGACATCCCGGTATGCATATTCTCATTTCAAAACCAAACAAGGGAAGCGACAAGCTTTGCATGTGTTATGGGCATATTATACGGTTCAATTCTGCCTCGCAATTTGGTTGAAGCTACCAAATTGCACCGTGTAAACAATACATTGAATGCTTCAATGTCATTGCGCGTCATCTTTCAACCGTATCGAAAATATTCAACTTGTTTAATATTTTCAATGCGATTGGTTCTGTTGTTCATTCGTGCGCATGCGCGAATGCGGCGTTGCATGCGCGCGCAGCACTGTGCGCGCGTATTGAAGTGTCAAACTGTGACTGTTTATTTTGTAGTGAGTTGTCAACATATAAATTGATTTTTAAATGGAGGGAAGAGCATACGCCTCTGTTCTTAGAGCACTTTAAGAACTATCCAAGCCTGTGGAACATTAAATCAGAGGGAAATAATTCCCGCGCGAACGACCTGTTTCGAAGACATTCTAAACTCTATGATAGCAATGTGATTCAATGGTCCACTTCTGTCAAGTACGTGTAAACAGCACACCCTTTCAATTATACGCCGTTCAACCAAATCGCATCAATGTGGTTGAAGTGTGTAATATCGCCATTAGAGAGAATACCTACATTTTATTAATGTCGGAATCATAATAATATCATTAACCGACTAGAAGTTGTATTAGTAGATCGCAAAAATAAAATATTTGTTTTAACTTTGACCACAGTTATAAACGAACATAAATAATAACTTAATTGGCCGTCTGGAAAATTATAAAACAGGGCCCAACCCAAAAAGCTTTTACCGCTTCTGTTTCAATTTAAGAGAGGTCGATTATTTTTTTAAGATTTACGTCATGCGAGATATCTTTCTAATAGACGAGGCGTGCTGAATGGAGTTATGTATTAATTAATGTATGTTCTTTATCTCACCCATGTGGTTACTTCAGAAATAACACGAGTGGAACAAGTGAAGTTTTCTTTTAATTTATAGAGTGATTTATTGCAAGAAATAATTGCTAGGTCTAGGTCGGGGAGCGATATCACTATCAAACGTTGAATATCAACATAATATTATATATACCTAATATTAATATGCATTTCGGAACTATTGCCAAGTCATCAGTACATTACCCTTTATGGATTATGCCGTGAACCTTGGTAAAATATTGATAAATATTTACGAAGATTGATTAAAAATATTATTGATCCGAGTAAATCATATAATAATTATTATGAAATCATTGATGCAAGATCAGGAGCTCTAGCACAGAGAAATCGATAACTTTACAATATTGGATGGACAGGCATAACTTCCAATGATTTTATATTTATTTATTTGCAAAAACAGCATAAAACCTATACATTGCAAAAGCGGTAAGAAAAAATGCTAAATAAATACATTTATAGTTAAGCCGCCGCTACCCGAATTTCTACCGATTTCTTACATATCTCCCTTAAAAATTTGAATTTTTTAAGCTTTTAAAAAAATATATGTTATTTTTGAAGATAATATCTAGACGCGTTCCACGCCGAAAGTCAAATTATATGAAATTCCTTCGATAGAAAAAAATCGCAAAGTGTTCTCCGAAAATTATTATAAACACGTTTGTTTCAGTTATTTTACAAGTTTTATAGTTGTGAAAAAATTCATAATGTTTCTTTAAATGATACTTAAGATACCTTCCACAGATTTTTGCTCTATTTTAGACGAATCGTGTTTTATTAAACATTTTCGCATCGATTTTATTGTTTTAAATATTAGCGCGCTCCTCTAATATTCGTAATTACATATTTCTCCATCTTCTTCTTTTTGAGCGCGGATGCGGCGCCTTAAAGTACAAGTTAGTTAAAACATAAGTGCTATTTCACGCTTAAAATCGTTGTAAAAAATGTGGAAAACACTTCCTGCGAGGCAGTTAATTAACCTAGTGTATCTTCCCAGGGGCATCACACTTGTAAGTTGGTTCTGCACCTGACAAGAATCAAAAGCCTATGTTATATGCCTGTGGCAGCCATCTCTGGTCTGGAGCCCCAAAATACCTAAAAAAAACCCTATACTCTGTGCAGAAACGGGCGGTCCATTTGACAGATTGTCCTAACTTAACAAACAGATTGCATAGGAGTCAGGTGGGAATGCTATCCTTGTTCTACCGGTATTTCAATGGAAGATACTCCGAAGAACTAGTGTCATTGATCTCTTCGGCACCGGTGCATAGTCGGGAAATACGCCAAACGCGTGCCCAACATATGTACACGGTTGATATTTGTAACATGAGAACAGGTCGATTCTTCGACTCGGCTTCTGTGTTTCCTCTCTCCTACAACATGGGTCATTTCAAGACCCATGTTTACTCCTTCCTCTCCTCAAAAAGACCCTCCACACAGCATATTCAAAAATGACATAGGTCCTGAGAGAAATTATTTTCCTCCGGGCCTCCTGTGTGGAAATAATGTAAAAAAGTGTCCTGAGTACGAACCGATATTTACAGGAAATAAATAAGAAACAGATGTACGCTGGCAACACTGAAGGTATTTCTATGAATTGACACTCCTAATTAATAATTACGTACAAATTTTAATAAATTGGCAATGTTGAATTGTTTTAGTCTATCGATCGCATATATTATGACTTCTTTCAATTCTAAAAGCTTCGTTAGTTGAACTCCGTTCATTAATAAGCCAGTGGTTTTGCATAATGAACGACATTATCCAAGTAAATGCGGCTATTGCTAATTAACCGAAACTTATCCGATATTATGGAGGTCAGGCTAAAATTTATCAATCGTCGATCGGAATATCTCTTACCAATAGGCCACTTGCATCACATTTAAAAAAAATCCAGTTTAGGCAAATATTTCAAGACATACCGTGTATATATTTATATTTTTAATCGAATTTTTGAAACCCTGGCGTTTTTTGAAAATTTCAATACGAAAAATCAGACCATTTTTTATAAACCGGATAGACGGGACATAATTTTATAGGTGCGAAAAAACGATAATTACATAGCCGAAAATCATTTAAAAAAAAAACCTTTTCCACAAGAAAGGACACGGGAGAATAACGAGGCATACCAAAAATATTACATCTCATAAATATTTTTTTCCTTGATCCATCTTATTGATCATAAATCATTATAATGTTCAACGTCTATATTACTTAATCCAATGTAATATACTTGTACTTGTAAATTATAATGATAATAAATAAAATAGAATATTATAAAATTTGATTTTGTTAAAATCAGCACCACTACTATTATACTTCTGAAACACGTACAGATATTGTAAAATGTATGGGGTTCTCTTCATATCATCTGTCAAAAAGTCAAACCAAATGATAAGTTCGCAGAGAACAAACAATAAATTTAGTGAACGTTAAATGTCAAATTCAAAAATTCGCCTGAAATCAAAGTGTGTTCACATAAAAAAAACAATCAGTGTGGAATTTTACAAAATTAATAGGAACATTTTCGGAGACGGGACATTTTCATGTAGTGGCGTCACGGGCCCAAATAATGGATTTATTTATTTAAAAAAAAGTACATTTCTAAAATTTTTTACTAACATTTTCCTAAACTTAGTAAAAAAATCTATCCCCACGATTTTTTCCAAGTCATTATGAAATTCATGCAAGTGGCATGCGGACCGTGTTCGCAAATATTGATAACTGACCACAGATGAGGCATTTGGTCAATATCGTATAGATATAGAGTTTTATTGATCGTTCTTGCTAGACCTCTAAGGACGGTCGCCTGTATGAAATTATAAATTGCTCCCCACCCCCAAGAAAGCCATTTTAAATAGCTCAAATATTTTTTATAGTTCCCACATTATTCACTCGGCCACCGCGCACTAGTTTTTGCTGCCAAATTTATTATTTATTTGCTGTATTGAGAAAAGTCCATCCAATAACAGTCATCATTCATCGTGTTTTCTTTTCTCACCTACAACTTGCGTAGGTAGTTTAAGTTTTGTAATGCGATCTTTGCTATAGAAACACGGGGTAATATTTTATCATGGGACAGTAAAAATATTTTGAAACGCCACTAATCCAATGCAAAATGGTGCCAGTTTTTTAAACTTAGAACGCGAGACATAAAATGACCTGACTTAACAAAATTAATAACATTCCGAGTACCTACCAAATCGGACTCCAGATACTAATATCAACAGCCTGTATGTCAGACGAATATCTACAGCTCATATGTTGAACTAATATCTACGAACTTCAGAGTGTTGACTAATATCTACAGAGCTAAGCTCGGACGAATATCTATGACGGTCCCAGTGTTGACTAATATCTACAGAGCGTAGGTTGAACTAATATCTACAGAGCGTAGATTGGACAAATCAGCTAAATGTGTCCAATAGTCCGATATTAGGGATTTTTACATACATACTTACATAATTTAAGGTTTTTAAACTGCATACGCAATATTACGTTATTCCAATATGCTATACATAATTGCAAATCCAACCTCTGCCAGTGCTGTAGATATTCGTCAACACTTTAGTTCTCATAGATATTAGACAGCAGTTTGAGCTGTAGATATTCGTCAACACTTTAGTTCTCATAGATATTAGTTAACAGTTTGAGCTGTAGATATTCGTCAACACTAACTACAAATTTTAACAATATTAAGTGTATAAAACTGTTATATTTTGCATATGTTAGAAGTCAACTTGAATACAATTCTCCCGTCTGGAACCCATATTACAATATACATGTACAAGCTGTTGAAAGAATACAAAACAAATTCTTACGTTTTCTTAATTTTAAAATGGGTATTCCAGCAATTATGTTGAACTACAATACTATTTTAAATGACATGAATATGCTCAAATTGTCAGACAGAAGAACTTTCACTGACTTGGTATTTCTGTATAAAAGTCTATATGATTTAGTTGACAGTCCGGTATTGCTCGAATTGATAAGCTTCCGGATTCCACTACGTAATACTAGAAGTCAGGATTTATTTCAGTGCAGTAATTCTGGAACTAACTACCATAGGTATTCCTCTAAACCCAGAATACTAATGGAGGGAAACAATTATACCAAGTCAGTGGACATCTTCAATTTATCTTTAAACAAATATAAAATATTGTTACGAAGGCAGTTCAGTTATGTACAATAAATACTGTATATTTCTTACTATTCATATGTAAAAGCCCCGAAAAAGGGCGTAAAAAAAAAACACTTGGTTCTCATAGATATTAGTTCGATTTTTTCAGTTTTTGGAATTCCTGTAGATATTAGTAGACGCCTCCCCAAATCGTGCTGAGCTGTTCTTTGTTTATCCGTTGAAAACTAACCATTTCATTAACTTCCCAATCCAAAGTCTACATAGGCTTAGAAATAAATTCAGTTCCGTTGATATTTTCATTTTTTCCCTACCAAAATTTATATCAGTAATTTCTAAATTTTAATATAATTTTTCTAATATTGGTTATGTTGTTATTTTTTTTAATTCTGCTTCCTTTCTATTAGTATGAAGGAAGAGAAACAATAATATGAAATAATTGGTAATTTATTGTTTCTATTTCTATTATTACTATGTTACATTTTGGAAGTAAATGCTCCAAGGGCGTAAATAAATAAATAAATAATAACACAATACACCTAAATTGCATTATTATTATAGTAGATAAGTGAGTATAAATCAAAGGCTTCTTTTTTCGAACGCTACCTAGTAAAAATATAAAATTAAGTCCACCCTATACAATTTCGTTTTGGGAAATGGAAATGGGTACAGCCGCCTCGGGAATCATTTATTGGATAACCAATACCTCTGCCATAGGTCACCCCAAGTGGTTCGCTACGTTTGGAAGGCACATATTAGCAGAACGGCTACTATACCGGTTCAGTCGCTGTAAATACACCTTTGTATGGTTATTTTTTATCACTTTGCAACAACAAAAATTGTTCTAAAATCTAGATAACATAATCTTTCCAATGTGTATATTAGAAATTAAAAATTTTATTTCTAAATATTAAAATTTTGTTATTATTCCCATACACTAGAAATTAATTATTTTATTTCTAAATATTTAAATATTGATATTGAAAATGTAAATTGTCGGTAGCGCGACTGAAACGCGGTAGGGATTGTAAATACGCTGCCCGGCTCCACGTGGCGAGGTTTCCTACCCCAGATTCCTACTAACTCCTCAAACCTTTTTCCTTCCCAGAACTTTCTCTCCTTCCATCCTTTTATGTCTAAAAGACCCTCCACACAGCATCCCCAAAGATGACATAGAGCTAATTAAAAAAAAAACAATAATTAAATAAAATACCTTGGAGAAGGACCTGGCATACCGATCCAAATACGTACCGAATTTACAAATATGGCGGCGGTTTCCGTGGTTATTATACACTTTATACAGTTAATATGATAATTGTAATAAATATTGGTTCCATCTTGGCCGCCATTTTTGTATAAACGTTTTGACAGAATATTTTATTGGTATGTGCCAAGTCCTCTCGAGTATTTTATTTAGTCCTGGGCCCATACGTATTACTCTTACATCAAGTGAATATTTTGTGCATTACGGTTTCCCTGGATTTCTGGATAACCTCTGTTAAAAAAAGTTTCCGGAAACCGGGTCAAGTCTTCATAAAATATCTCTTTTTTCTTTCCAGCAACGTGTATAATGTAGGTATCTAAAGATAAGTATATTCTATTTCTAAAAAAGTGACTTCTATTCACTTGTATGTAGATATTTGAATATATTTTTGTTTCAAAACCGTTTTTACCAAGATTTGATTTTACCCTAAATCTGAATGTAATTAGCGCAGACCCATAAAAAATCACAGGATATTATAATAGAGAACTCCAGTCCAATTTTTTTATTTTTTTTAATGAATTAAGACCTTCAAACTTAAATAACTGCATTTTTATTTTTATAGTTAGTTTTAATAGTTAAAATAATTGTCAAAGTTTTAATTTTTAAAGACTCCCAGAAACGCACCGTATCTATGGTGGTCTTCACCCACCGTCCCCACCGTTAGTTTTTTACTTTTTAAGTTGTCATTTTGAATCAGTGATGTCATGTCGAGGGAAATTTCCCTAGATCTAGGGGAGTAAAATATTTTTTAGGGATAAGGGAAATCAGGACAAAATCTAGGGAAATTTCGAACTCTGGCAAAAATTTTGGTAATTATCGGTTCGGACTGGCCACGCTTATTACGAATAATTTTTAGAAAAAAACTTTAGATTCGCCTTAATTACTATAAAAGGAAACTTTTTGGCTTTGGGGCGGCGGAAAATAATGCATTTTAATTTTCAATTGCATAAAACCAAAATTCACTTCGCGAACCGACGCAGCGAAAATCCGCGGCCGTAGCTGTCACTTGCTGTCACTGTTATGGACTGTAGCTGACTTCGTGGGATACCTACATGAAATACCGCGAATCACAAACCATGTTACACAAACCTAGCGTAGCCGCTAAGCCACTTGAAAACTGGGATGTTTTTCTTGCCTTGACGCGAGTAGGCGTTATAAAGGGGCACTTTCTTTTGTATCACAAACCATGTTACACAAACAAGCCCGCTAGACAAATTTCATAATTACGCGCCTTATCCCACGAAGTCGGCTACAGTCGTATTAGCTCTTGTTAATTTATCAAGGATACCAACATCACAGTGACATGTACGGCCGCGGATTTTCGCTGTGTCAGTCGCGAAGCGAATTTTGGTTTTATGCAATTGAAAATTAAAATGCATTATTTTCCGCCGCCCCAAAGCCAAAAAGTTTCCTTTTATAGTAATTAAGGCGAATCTAAAGTTTTTTTCTAAAAATTATTCGTAATAAGCGTGGCCAGTCCGAACCGATATTTACCAAAATTTTATTACATATGACAGTATTACTGGTATTATTTATATATAAACGTATATATATTTTTTGGAATTCCTATGAATCTTAATTATTTTTCATGTACTTACATGCCATGTTATTTTTAACACTGACAACTCAAAATGATATTAGGGAACGTACCCATACTACGTGACACGTTCGGGGGGAGGGGGGGGGGGGGGGGGGGGTCTTCAAAATACCACGCTTGGTACAAATGAGCGGCGGGTTGCTTATGATTTTTATTTTGCAAAGTGTTTTTTTTTTAAATTTGGAATTCAGTTTCTAATTCACTGGTGAGTGTATTCGTACTTTTAAAATATTACTTCACGTAGCAAAAAGTGTTTTATTTGGAAAATCACGGTATTATTAGTATATTTACCAAGTTCCGATATCTTTCCAATTAATTATCATATTAATTAACATATAACAGGATTAGTGTTACACAATCAGGTGGCTACGTAGGTAATTGCGTAAATGTGAAATTCTAGGGAAATTTCACTTCTAACTGTTGGCAACACTGTGAAGAACCCAGAATAATCATGGCGGAATGCTTTGTAATGATTTTTAGGTGTGAGGTGTGTTTTTTATTCAAGATTAACTGCTTTAAATATAGAAAAACATTGGTAAAATGTCCACATTTCACCGCTACTGTTATTGTATTTAATCAAAGTGCAATATAAAAACAATAAATCATCTCTTTCATTGCAAATACATGTGACGTCGTGTTTTGTGTCAGGCGTTACTTTGTAGATGCATTGTTTTATGTATAATACATACAGAAACACTGGTATTTATAATACACTGATCATGACGAGTGTGTAACAACTTGTATAAAAAGCCCTACACTAAAAACAATTTAGGCCCTCAACAATAAATTGTTGAGGGCCTAAATTATGTTTCAATAAACACAATAACTATTATTTATCTAAATCTCTATAAACAGTATGGAAATAAACCAAAAACACGAAATGTTGAATTGCATAGGTACGTGTGCACTTCAAGTCATTTCAAATGTCAACACACTATCACCAGGTGACAGGTTAAGTGTGACGTCACAGTTAACCATTTCAATAATGCCAACTTAACGCTGTGTTTTGAAAGAGGTTTAAAAATGCACTTTTTAATATTTTTTTAAAAACTCTGCGTTTAATATTATGAAATAAAACTTATATATTCAGAATCAGCGTTTCTTGGTCTATATGAACATATTTTTTTAAAGCCATAATATTTTTCACTGGAGTTCCTTATTGTAGGATTTGGGAAGCTGGAAGTATTTATAAAACATGTATACCTCAGGGTTATCGCCTTTCAAAAACAAAAATTGTAAATTTTAGAGACGGTCAGAAATTTTACATTTCAAATGAACACTATTATCTAAACTTGAAAAATTAAGACATCTGTCCAAAATTTTAAGATACACGTAAACAAATAGGTACACGTAAAATATAGAACTTTTTCGCCATAGCTCAATTGGGAGAGTAGCTGACCGGCAATCAGAAGGGCACGGGTTCAAGTCCCGCTGGCGTCATGTACCTTTTCTCGGAAGATTTTTCAATGTGGATGAGTGTTTCAGGCTGATAATTATTGCTTATAATAATTGTTACCCTTTGTGCTATGCATAAAAATCTTGTCTTAAAACGTTAGTTTAACAATTAAAAAATAATAACTTTTTATTAATTAAAATGATATAATTTACGTACCTAGTTTATCGCTTTTATGAATTGTTCCTACAATATGTTCCAATTTTGAAAATCCAAGTTTTAGAGTTAATTGAACCGGAATTACAGATAGTCATAACGTCACAACCAAAATAAGACGCAAAATTATTATTTTGAAAATCGTAGCGAGTTTTGAAAAACTATATGAGTTTTCTACTTCCCAAAAACACTTTTGCATTTGTCTGTGTTTCAAAATAGCACTTTAAAGTACGTAAGACAATTTTTTGTCGTATCCAGAAGTTAGAATAGCACGTAGGCATACTTGCGTCAATGACGTGTTTACGTTTTCGCCGGCCCTACGTCTCGTAGTTTGATGGCTATGGAAGTTTGCCCGAAGCTCTGCTTACCGCCACGGAGACCACGGAGACACGGATCATGTTGATCTGCCACCTGCCGGTCCCCGTCAGACTTGGGGATTTATTTCTGTCCAGGTTATTAATTCTGAGGTGCAACCAAACGACCAAACGGTCTCCAGCCTCGCAATAGGCTAATCGTGTCTGTGTGCGCTCCGTGTGGATCTTTTGATTTATCATCTCTGAATCAAAGCTCTTTGATAGTTGATGCTGACATCTTTTTGAAACAGAGTAGATATATTTTATGATTACAAGAGCATCTCTGTTTGATTCCATTGGGGTTAGCAAATGTCAAAAAACTGACTAACAATTACCTAACATCACGTCGATTCTTCGCGAATGTGGATAGAAATGCTGGAATGTACTAAGACCAATTTTGAGGTATCTACTATATATGTCGAAATTGGTAAAACGTTGTCTATTATGCATGTACCGAGATTATTTTGTAATAAGATCTTTTTTACTAAAATCATTTTGTATGAAGATCATTTTGTCTAAAATCAATTTGTGGGTATCTATTATGTTGTACTTGGCACAAAATGGAAAATGATCAATTTTGAACTAAAATAAGTTTGTAGGCAAGTGTACTTGGTACAAATTTTTTTTAGTGGGTATTTTGTAGTAGGCAAGATCATGTTGTATTAATTTGTAGGTAATCAATTAGGTACCTACCAACTTAGTTATACTTGTACAAAATGATCTATTTTATATACTTATCAATTTATAGGTATCTACATACACACTTAGTCCTACTTATACAAAATTGCCTATTCTGTAGTAAGATCAATTTGTAGGTACCTACTACATAATTGCACATACTTGTACAAAATGTTCTATTTTGCACCCCTCGCTGCGGCTGTCCTGCCTGTAAAATATTATGAATTTGGTTCCTGCCTACTCGCAACTCGCATGTATCTAGGAGCGGTATATAAAGACTAGCGCACATATTATTATGTAGCATTATGTTACCTTCCAGTGGTGTCACATTATGGTGGATTCTTTAATTTTTACCTTGTCATCCACGATTTTAATACCCATTTTGCATCTGGCTTAAATGAGTTCTGCTGACCACTATACCAGGCTCGTGCAAGCATCATGGTAGTCGTATCTATCATTTAACAAATATTATTGTTCAGATACTAATTAAGTTCGTAGGTGCATCTATGAACTTAATGAATAGGTGAAAATAATAAATTATTATTGGTTAGGTATTTTGAATGTTAAAAATCCGCTGCATATTTTGCTAATCGACAAAAATGTTATATTCTCTTAACTATATGTAACTCCGTGGTCATATAATAAACTTCTTATACCTTCCTACCTGCATATTATCACAAAATGTTTATAGAGACACACAAGTGCTGTGAATATAGGCTGGAGGTCCCAATCCAAGGAAGCGCAAGATGTCTCTCCTTTCATCACGGATCACGGGTGAAGGAAGAACGTAGTCTCTGTTGCCGTTGTAGAGCTGGTCCGATTTGCAGGAGAGTTCGTTCCTTCCGTTTGACGTAGCCGTGACTGGTACAGTTCGTGGTCCAGGGTGAGGCGATGATCAGAAGAAAAAGAAGGCGAATGAATGCAGGGTCGAAGCGAGGTAGACCGGGAAAGCAAAGCAGAGAGGTGTAGACTAGGCGATGGCTGATGACGATTTGATGTGTGAGGGTTGGTGGCCCGTATTTATAAGGGATCGATTCATCGATAGCGGTTTTGGGAGTTTTACAAAAGGGATTACACATTTTTGTATTGGGAACCGAGCGCAAAGAGAAAATATGGAAACGTTTAACTCAATGACGCCCTATTAAAATGATGAAAAATATCACGTACGGATCAGTTGATAAAGGTTCGAATTAAAGATAAAGATTCCGCGATGATAGTAATGTTACAAATTAGTCTTAGTAATACTAGTCGAAATAATAGAATCATTAAAAATAAAAATAAGTCTTTTGTCATGGCAAAAAAATTGCGTTGTAAATTTTCTAAATCGAAAAATTCGTTTATAGAAACATTATGTTTATGCCGATCACCGTTTTGATTGGTTAGTATTTAGTTTTCAAGGATATTTATATCGTTAAGAGAAGACATGAAAGCAATGATCTCATTATAAACATATATTCATATGTTAGCCTGATTAGCGTTTACCTTAAAGAAGTAATATACTGGCACAACAGCGGACAGGCTGATTGATTGTCTGCTATGGCGGGAGTTGCCAAAACGTGGTTAATTACAAGTTCACCAAACCAGCGCTAATGCAACGAAGCGAGTGATTCATTGAAAAGCATATGCACGGATATTCCACACAATTTTAGGTCGAGATAATGATGCAATCGATGCAATATTCATTTGTTGAACTGGTGGAGGAATAACAGTGTGCTTATTTAATTGTCATTTAAGCGAGGGCTTATTTTCGATTGCCCCAGAGTGTCTAATAAATGACTGGGGATGCATTCAAACAGCGATATAAAGGTTATCAATAAAACACCTGGCTACCCACATGAAATGAAAAGTTTTCCCTCCGACATGACACCAGGAACCGCAAAGTCATGTAACCTGGAACCAACTATTGATTTGTTCCTGGGTAGGTATATCAGAGGAGAGGGATATATACTCGTGTACACTGTTGTTGCATAAAAGCTTTGGACTCATTCATTGTCTCTTCCACCTTCTGGACTCCTGGCCAAGTTAGGAGAATGGACTCGTTTTGTTTGTGAAGTCTGCAGCTCTTATAAATGTATTTCGAGTGTCGACGGACATCTTTCAAACAATGCCCTTCTTGTCGCCAAGTTGCTCTCCGCTCTTTTGTTGGTTTTGTACGCTCTCGTTCTCGTGAAATGATTTATATTTTTTAGACTAATGTATATACAGTGGCGTGCACAGAGTTTTTAATCAGAGTAGGCAGTGGGAAAAAGCAGCTAATTACTATATGTATATTTAAAAAACTTACCACGTCGCTGAGAATGAAAATATGCTATTTGTTAATTAGCATAACTTACCTATCAAAGTAACTGGTTTATGTATACGTATCACAAGCCAATTATTATTGGATATTTAAGATTTAATTATTTTTTAGACCACACAATTGCTTAAAGTAAAGCCAACATATTGTGATAATTATAGATTCGCTAGTAAAGTTGAATTAACTAATAGAGGTACCAACACATAATACTGATTGCTATGTTTGTTTTTCTTGAATGAGCTTTTTTGTGTCGAAAGAAGACAACATTTGAATCCAAGTTGATACCAGTAGTGTGACTCATAGTTAATATTTCGTGCCTTATTCTGCAAGTAGATTGCTTGAGCCTTCAACAATTTAATACATTTTAATTATATTTTATATTGCTGGATCGATACTATAGAAGGTACAGAGTATTGTATACTTGGGCTGCAATTTAAATGATAAATGGGATCCTTCGGTTGAAATCAAATTCCGCATTGAAAAAGCTCGTGCAACCTTTATCCGCATGAAAAAGATGTTCTGCAGTCATGATCTTAACCTTGGATTACGAATGCGAATGGTCAGATGCTACATGTTTTCGATATTATTTTATGAGATGGAAGCATGGACCCATACTGAAGAACTAATTAGGCGATTTGAGGCATTCGAGATGTGGATCTACAGAAGAACACTTAAAATAAGCTGGATGGACAGGGTTACGAATGAAGATGTTATGGTTCGGATACATAAAGAAAAATAAGTTATTAAAACTATAAAAATCCGAAAACTTCAGTACCTTGGACATATAAATGAGACATTCAGAGTAGTATGAGGTATGTCATAATGCAGGGAAAGATTGCCGAAAGACGCGGCCCTGGAAGAAGGAGAACCCCATGGCTGAAAAACCTGAGACAGTGGTTTGGCCAGTCTACGTAGAGCTGTTCCGGGTGCAGTAGACAAAGTCCGCACAGCCAACATGATAGCCAACGTCTGTTAAACGGACAGGGCACAAGAAGAGGAAGAAGAAGAATTATATTTTATACGCGTAAGGTAGGTGATTATATGAACGGCACGCCCCAGTGCATAGACATAAGAAACCTACATAATATACGACATATTATGTCTATCTATCGTGTGTTGGATTTCTACGTCTATGACTGCATAAAACAAGTGCTTTTCTATTTTTTTTATTTTTTTTTATAGTGAATACCGCACAAGAATCTCAACTGCTCCCGTCTGGAGCCAGTGAGACTATGGCATCCCCAATTGGGGTATGTTGTGAGGCTGAAGGGAGTGGGGAGGGGAAGGAGGTGGGGAAGAGGAAGGTTGGGAAGTACCTGGCTATTCAGATCTGGTCACCAAACACGGCTAAAGCCATTTTCAAGCAAAGTTTCAATTCTGAATGGTGGTCTTACACCAGGGCGATACTGATAGTATCTTCCACTCTGGAACGTGCCGCAAATATACTATATATTATTTTAAATGAATTAATTGTGAAATAACACAAATTAATCAAATAAAATTTATTTGCGCATGCCGGGTTCGAACCCGCGACCTCCAGATTGTGAGTCAAGAGTCTTACCCACTGGACTACGGAGGTCGTCAAAATTTCGTCGTTATTTCCACTATCGATTATTTTCAGAAGAGCCGCTCCTTCGTCAGAACGAAAGTTCGATTTTTCTGTTTATTTAGTACGTGATATTTTATTAAAATACAATACTGCTATGTTTTTTCAACGAATCTCTCCAGTTTTCACATGTGATATTTAGGTAAGTTCATTAGGTAATTTCTAAAATACGTTGACATTTACATCGATACTAAAAACAAGCTTTCATCATTTTAACATTATTGGTAATCGAAGTAAGCTTCAAGTTGGATTTTCTCGCCGCCCTTTGTGCACTTCTGCCATCTAGCTATACTGATATTGTGTAATGAACAACTTATCATGACTCATAACTTAATAAATTCAAATTTTTTTTTTTTTTTTTTACAGTGAATACCGCACAAGAATCTCAACTGCTCCCGTCTGGAGCCAGTGAGACTATGGCATTCCCAATTGGGGTATGTTGTGAGGCTGAAGGTAGTGGGGAGGGGAAGGAGGTGGGGAAGAGGAAGGGTGGGAAGTACCTGGCTATTCAGATCTGGTCACTAAACACGGCTAAAGCCATTTTCAAGCAACGTTTCAATTCTGAATGGTGGTCTTACACCAGGGCGATACTGATAGTATCTTCCACTCTGGAACGTGCCGCAAATATACTATATATTATTTTAAATGAATTAATTGTGAAATAACACAAATTAATCAAATAAAATTTATTTGCGCATGCCGGGTTCGAACCCGCGACCTCCGGATTGTGAGTCAAGAGTCTTACCCACTGGACTACGGAGGTCGTCATAGATCACCAAACAGCGAATCATCATCATTGCGTCTGCGTGGTTGAATTTCAGAACCCAGCTACGAGTGCATGTCGGACGCCACCCATACGCGCCGCGCCACAAATAACATTTGTGTACGTGGAATTTCACACAAAGCTACTGTTATAATTCGGTTTCGTATTCAAGAATTCGACACAATATGTCTCTACTTCCGTCAGCAGCTCGCATGTATACGTTTCTTCCTTAGGTATAAGTACTGTGGATATATAGAATTTAAGTATCTTTCCGGATATGGAGAGATTACATACGGCGGCATTGCCTGTCACGGTTACTTTAACTCCATGACTAGCTGTAACTAGGTGATCCAGTGACTAGCTGTCACTCAGTCACTGGATCACAGTTGACAGTGGATCCGAAGAACTGGCTATTTTTGGAACCAGTTCTTATCGGACTTAATTATAAAATGGTTACCTACACTCAAACTGCGCGAAGACGAAGTAAAACGATTTTTTTTTTACTGCTGAGCGGGTTTTTAACTGCTAGTATAAGATTAATTGTTTTCGCCGATATTATACTTATCTTTTGTAAAATTAATTAAGTAAGCAATAAGAACTAAACGATTCGAGCAAGTTTGCAAATTTCGAGCACGTCATGGACTCGTCATGCGCACAGAGAGGGTGTTTTATTAGTAGTTCGCTTGCGGTTGTTGGTGATTTACCACACCGCACTCTCCACCCGCAACTCCCTTCATTCCGGATAACAATTAATTGGGAACCTTTTTTTATTACCAGGTAACTTCTACGCAGCCGAGATAGTGTGTGCTTTGGACTACTTGCACGCCAAGTCAATAGTGTACCGGGATCTGAAGCCGGAGAACCTGCTGCTGGACCGAGACGGTCATCTGAAGATCACGGACTTCGGGTTCGCCAAGAAGCTGACTGACAGGACGTGGACACTGTGTGGGACCCCCGAGTACCTGGCCCCCGAGATCATTCAGTCCAAGGGACACAACAAGGCGGTCGACTGGTGGGCCCTTGGTAAATTGTTTTTATTTTTTTAATATTATTTAATTTAACAATGCTTTTTTAATAAGAACAAAAAAATCGGTATTTATAAATTTATTGTGTGAAACAACACTGGCGCAATTTGAAAAATAAAAAATATATACACGGTCTCGGGAAACTCATAGTACCTATAAGCGGGATCTGGAGTGAAATATACATCACATGTAGAACACATAGACTGATATCATACTCGTAATTGAAATTTTGAAAGCAGTATTTTCCATCGCTCCGAATGCAAAAAGTTGTCTTTTACAGTATTTAGGATGAATCAAAATGGTTTTTTTAAAACTATTCAAACTGTTTTTTTTTACTGTTTTCCTATCGTTCTGCATCGAAGGGTTATTTTTTTTGGAGTCCAGTCTGCTCTTCCTTTTCTTCTTAAAGTTATCCCCTGGAGACAAATTTGTTTCAAATTGTCGTAAAAATTCCAACTTCGAAAACGAAAGCCCAAATAACCAAAAAAATTATACCACAAATCGACTCCTAATTTTATGTAGACTCACCAATTTCCGCTTCTACAACGAGTTTCCTTTCCTTTCAAAATCTTCTATTAGGTAGATCGTTTTTTATTCTCATAAAAAAAGAAAAATTGTTTTCATAGCTACAGTGTTAAGAGAACTTTGTTCTCATCGCCAGATAGAGTAAACTTGACATCGTACTCCACGGCTCACGGCTGTAGGTGAAAAAATTATAAAGTTCAGTACCTATACATATTTCGGGTAGCGCCGTGTACAGAAACCAACTTTAAAGAGTGGTAGGTACATCTATAAGTTTTTGGTTGCGTCAGTCACGTAGTTTGTAAGTATCTCCACGTACGAAGGGCCTCAGTCACTTCGTCAAAATTTAAATGATTTTATCATTGTGGTTCGGATTATTTTTAAAATAATGGCTATTTGGCAGAGGTTTAAAATGTCGGGTGTGAAACCAGTGAGAGCCAATATAAATAATGTTCTAACAAAGTATTGTATCTAACTATTAAGCATGTGTTACACACAGCAATATAAGATAAAAGTTCATTTGGCTTGGCGTATTTCGGCATATCGCTCGCCCAATGGGAATACATGGCGAGCGATACGCTGAAATAGGCCAAGCCAAATGATCTTTTATCTATCATAGCATCATAAGTGCGTTTGCCACTTTATGAGAAAGGAACGAAGCGACTACAATCGCGGGAAACGCCGCTTATTCGTTCGCGTTCCCATAATTCGTGGCTTGGCTCTCGTTCATGTTTGTACGCCTATACGTAGCACAAGATGTAATGTTTGCGATTTGGAAATATTGTAGGGTAGAGTGGAGACGATTGAAACAGGTTATGATTGAAACATCTCAATTTACCCGAAAACTATAATACCTAAGATTGTGATACAACAATCGAAACTCCATCAAAGTAAATATTTAAGACATTTTTGTTTATCTTATAACTCATTTTACTCTCGCAGCTTGACGAAATGTTTTATTACATTCTCTCCTTTATCTATTTTAGAATTTTTATAATGAATTTGCGTGACGTTAATTTCTATTTAAAAGGCTTATTTTTGGCTTTGAAGCAAAAAATGCAGCGTGGGGATGTTTGAAACAACTTGTATGGGGATGATTGCAACGTTTCAATCATAAAGATGTTTCAATCGTCCACACTGAGAGAAAATTTAAAAGTTATAATAGAAAAAAGGTCTGAAAATCAAATCATCAAGTCTTCCCACTAGATGTAATTCTGTGATCTTGAAAGTGGATGATGAAGTCGATCTCATACGACCACATTCGACATTAAACGCCCTCACGTGAATTATTGATTTTTTACATTTATAACTAAAAAAAATCTACGTTAATAGTATACATTGTTTTATCAATTATGTAAGTACAAAAGTTAACAACAGAGAAAATAATATACACATGAACAGTAGGTAATATTTAAATATTAGAGATTTATGGTTTTAAGTTTAGGTTACACGTAACCAGCCTCACTGGGCTAGCCTGTTTTGAGGCAGTCATTTGGTTAGTTCTTTGTAATTACCTACGAACATACCCATACTTGTTTTAAAGGATATTCACTCAGTAGGTTGGTTGCTTTAATAATTTCGTATTTGAGTGAGTGCACCGGTAAAGGCCCTATCCTTTCTTATTTTTTTTTAAATAATTAACCTCATTGAATCATCTGTGATGGGTAGGTACCTACTCTTACAATTGCTTAAATTCTGTATTTCTGACACTATTTTGGTTAAATTTTTTCCAGGTGCACTGGAATCCGACGGCAAAAATATGAAAAAAAATCCTTCACATTGATAAAAAAAAGTGCTTCGTAGTCTCCCCACTCTTGTCTACTTTAGTTTTCTGTATGTTTACCGCATGTGAATTGCACATTCAGCTTTTTCTTTTCTATTAATAGATACTATTTAATTGTTTAATGGATGTTAATGCCCCTTAACCGAATATTTAAAGTTTTTTGTTCTAAAATATTGCGATATTTTGTATAATGATATCACATCGCAAACCACAAATTCAATTAATTTCTATTTTTTCGACTTCTTAAAGTTGCTGAATTTTACACAGAAAAAATGCTCTCAAGTCAGAGGTAAATTCAACATTGTTATGATTGAAACAGTGTGATGGTTGAAACAAGCACTTTTGTATGAAAGCGAAAAACTTATTTTTAATACCGTTCTATTCTGCTCCAGTAAAACTATGTTCAATATGCCAAATACTCATAGTTAGTATAACTAAGAGCACTTAAATACAAATAATAAAAAATGTATATAAAGTTTTTTCATTTCAAAGACATTTACGTTCATGATTTTTAAAATACTTGCGATAAGTTTAATCAGTTTGGGAGGCGGGAATGGGTACCGCCGCCCCGGGAACCTTTATTGGATAACCAACACCTCTGCCATAGGTCACCCCAAGTGGTTCGCTACGTTTGGTGATTTAGCAGGGGTGCCCGGGTCCATGGGGTGAGGTTTGTCAAGGTATTGAAGGTGGATGACCTGGACACATTGAACCCCAGATTCCTACCCACCCCTTAAACCCTTTTCCTTCCCAGAACTCTCCTCTCCTTCCTTTCCTAAAAAACCCTCCACACAGCATCCCCAAAGATGACATAGGCCCTGAGAGAAATCATTTTCCTCTGGGCCTCCTGTGTGGAGTTCATGTAAAAAAAAAATCAGTATTCATGATCTCATTGAGTACTGTTATAATAACGAAAATGTTTAACATTGATTAAAATTACTCCAATTATTCCAAAGATATTTAGAGTGTTTCAATTATCCCCACATACTGTTTCAATCGTCCACACTATGGGGATAATTGAAACAGATTTCCCCATCGTCTTTAAGTGGTTATTGTAGCTTACCTGAAAGAGTTGTAACCATCCAATAAATTTAATTTGATAACTAGATAGATCATAGAACATCTAGTATAAACATCGTATCCATAAATACGAAAGAAATATTACTACACATAGTTAAAGTAAAAGTGTTTCAACCATCCCCACTCTACCCTAATAGTTAGATACTTAAATAGCTGTACATAATTTAACTTTGTAATACGCGATTTGCCGAAGTTCGCCAAGCCAAATGATCTTTTATCTAAATAAATGAAGACAATATAAGCGAAACTCAATCGAAAATCTGGAAACAGAAAAATCAGAAAAACATATTGACACCTCTGGGACTCGAACCCAGGACCTCTTGCTTTATCTTTTATAGCTGTGTGTGACGGTGTGACACATGCTTAATTTGCGGCTTAGTAATACCTACCCGTTTATACGCACCATGACAGCTCAGACTTCGAATAAATCTCACACCTATCAAAAGCATGTTTTTTACTCCAAATTCACCTTTGGTACCTAGGTACGTACAAATCTAAATTTGGAATATATTAAAATATTCAAAGGAACGTCAGTGAAGATAACTTATATACTACCTAAAGTACCTAAGTAGGTCGGCACCTACCCAAGTTTGCTGACCCATTATACTATTATAATAATATTAGGTATATAAATTTAATTTATGTAGCTTATAATTTTTACACTTTACTTTGACATCCGTGTCACCTGCACCTATTTTCTTAGCCTATTATGACATCAACACGCCTATAGATTAAAAGA
The DNA here is from genome assembly GCA_929108145.2 of Limnephilus rhombicus. NCBI lineage: Eukaryota > Metazoa > Arthropoda > Insecta > Trichoptera > Limnephilidae > Limnephilus > Limnephilus rhombicus. Next base: position 28,064,792 of record OV815272.1, read on the forward strand.
TAACTTGATAAAACTGTCTCCCAGCTTTGCCAAGAGATAATTATAAAGATCTGTTTACAAATTAAATCAAAGCGTTATATGATCATAAAATAAAGTGGTTAAATCAGGATGATTATTTATAACTAATTAGAATAATTGAAGTTTTACCAATCACAAATTTTAGTGTGATGTGAAGATTTTACGTTCAAGCAGTCGACATACAAGAACTATTTTCACTGGTTAATAATAATACGTACTCATTTAGTTTTATTGTACCCATCGTAATGTTTTAATGTTTTCTTACCAATATTAATTTGATCCACTTTTAAAATACTTAGAAGATTTTATATGTACAAAAAGACTAAAGACATGAACGAATTATATCATAGAGTGATGTACTTTTTTGATTTAAGGAGTTTCTAGAAAGATATTGAGAAAAAAATTTGTAAAATCATCTTAAAATTTCAGAGCAAATTTAAAACTTCACTGACAACCAAATCATATTTTTATTAAAATCTTTTACTTTGTATTCATACACCACGACTATCAAATGCTATAATTTGTTTATCTCATTTTTTCCAGGAGTGCTTATCTATGAAATGCTGGTCGGCTATCCCCCGTTCTACGACAACAACCCCTTCGGTATCTACGAGAAGATATTGAGTGGGAAAGTGGAGTGGGCTAGGCACTTGGATCTCGTGGCTAAAGATCTTATCAAGAGGTTGCTCGTACCCGACAGAACCAAGAGGCTGGGCAACATGAAGGTGAATAAAATACCTATAACCTAATTAAATATTGTGGGAGAGCGAAGAGAAGAGTTCACCAAGGTGGTCTCAGCTCTCTGCTCCACTCCCCCTTGCTTCCTTGAAGGCTCCAAGAGGGAACAGTCCACAGAGGTCCCATCAGCTCTCCTCTCCACTCCCCCTTGCTTCCTTGAAGGCTCCAAGAGGGGAGAGTCCACAGAGGTCCCATCAGCTCTCCTCTCCACTCCCCCTTGCTTCCTTGAAGGCTCCAAGAGGGAACAGTCCACAGAGGTCCCATCAGCTCTCCTCTCCACTCCCCCTTGCTTCCTTGAAGGCTCCAAGAGGGAACAGTCCACAGAGGTCCCATCAGCTCTCCTCTCCACTCCCCCTTGCTTCCTTGAAGGCTCCAAGAGGGGAGAGTCCACAGAGGTCCCATCAGTCCTCCTCTCAATTAAGATTTTAAGATTTTCACTTACGATTTTCAGACACGTTTTAAGATTTTCACGGCAAAAGTATTTTGGTTATTTGTTTTTGGGGTGTTATGCCGTGTTGCGCTACCTCCTTCTTTAGCCAACGTTTTGGACACTGCAATGCTGTCCAAAACGTTGGCTAAAGAAGGAGGTTGCGCAACACGGCATAACACCTCAAAAACAAATAACCAAAATACTTTTGCCGTGAAAATCTTAAAACGTGTCTGAAAATCGTAAGTGAAAATCTTAAAACGTATCTCATTAATTTAGATGTTAATAATGCCTTGTCATAAGGTTGAAATGGTTTGTTTTGGTATATTTTCATGCAATTTTAGCGTATTACCTATGAGTGTGTATATTTGAATCATCGCCTTTATTTTCAGTGTGGCGCTGATGACGTGAAGAGGCACAGGTGGTTCAAGCACCTTGACTGGCAGGATGTCTTCCTCCGAAAATTGCAGGTTAGTTAGAATTCGAAAAGGATCAAAAAACTTTTCTTACACATATTTGTAATAACTAATAACAAATAACAGATGATACCAAAATAATCAACAAACATTGGCTTAGCGGATTCTTATGTGACGATTTAGCTTCGGTTTAACTACGCCGTGGTTATAAGTAAAGTTTATCCCTATTCCGACTCTACGCGCCGCGTAATATTTACTTTTGTTTTGGAAAATAAAACTTTACGTTACTGCCATCTATGGAAAGAAATGAAATAAAAAGTTTCAGAAAATTGCGCATAGATGGCAGTGTTTGAACGAAGGCCATCATCATCAAAAGAGCTAAAAAGTTTCAGTAAATTACCTATAGATGGCAGTAATCAAAAGAGGTTTCCTTGCTAAAAAGTTTAGCGAATTGTCCATAGATGGTATTAATCAAAAGAGGTGTCCTAGCTAAATAGTTTTAAAAATTGCACATAGATGGCAGTGTTCAAAATAAATATTCTGTTAAAAAGTTTCCACCGAAATCGTATAGATAGATGGCCGTCAAAAAATTAACCGTCTTGGCGTTTAATTTTAATTAAACGTTTTCTACAAATTTCCTAATATAATTCCTATATAATTAAAAGCATTTTTTTGTCCTCAGCCCCCGATTGTGCCCCAAGTGATGTACGAAGGAGACACCAGTAATTTCGATGAGTACCCCGAGACAGATTGGAAAGGAGCAAGATCTCTGGACAATGAAGAACTCCGGCTCTTTGAAGACTTTTGATGCCATTTAGTTACCCCTGCTTGTAAATTTCTAAGTCTGTCCACTGGAACCAGTGGAAACCACGGAGAAGCGGCTAACCGTTGTTTGGTTGATAAATAACAATTTGTTGAATGGAAATAATGTAAGCATTGTAATATTTGATTTTGAATTCGTCCAAGGCACCGTTACGACGAAATTCAGAAAAAATCAAATACAAATCGATATAGGTTTTAAGAAATTATGTACATGTTTCTTATTTTGTGTGATTTCATGATGTTACTTAATTAATTTGGTTGCACGATTTAGGGTTTTGTCAATTACTTTTAATAGGTGTGTGCTCTCCTCATATTTAATAATATATCATTTAAAATTTGAAGATGCTTTTACCTACAAAAATTAAAATTATTAAATAGATACATAGCTAAGTAAATGATTTTAGATATTGTTTATTGCCTCCCTATTGTTTATGGTGGACATTTTCAATTAAACCAATAATATTTTATTTTCGAGCAAATAATTAAACCCCTTAAATTGCGTCATCCTATTTTATAAGACTTTTGATTTAATGTATAATCGCTTTAATTTATTATTTAGAGGTGTAAGACATTTTTAACCATTTTTTTAATGAATAAAATAGGATTGAAGTTTACTAATATGTATAATATTATAGAAGTAGATCGTTTTCTTAGATGAGTTTAGTTTTGTAACTTTAGGAACTTGCCTATAATTGCTGATATTATATAAATTGATGTTGGTAATAATTACGATACAACATTGAGTTTTTTTACACAAACCTAAAATAGGAATAATTAAAGGTATTTGAACAGGTACAAAATACCAAACTCAAATTAATAAATAATTGAAAATTTTAAAAAAGTTGCTTTGACTTCAAACAGCCATTGTAGAAGTACGAATGTATTTAAATACCAAAGTTTGGCTTAGTTATTTTCATTGATTAAAACAAAAATCAACATGAACTACAAATTAAAGATTAATAGTTTTTTTTGGGCCGGTATTTATTATAATAACATTGTTACCCGCGTAATATGAATGATTTATACGTATAACCTATATTTTAATTGATTTCTCACATACTACCTAGCACCTCTATGAGAATATTGATTTAGTATTATTTAATATGTAATAATATGAACTTTTTTTTCACACTTTTCATTTATCGTATTCATGAAGAAATGACTAGTAACTCTTGTAATTTTTTTACTACTTTCAAACCAATTGAAAAGGGCCGTAGCAACCTTTTTTTTCTATTTTCATACTGATTATACTCACAGTGAAACTCTTGCAATTTTTTACCAATTTTATACAAATTGAAAAAGTATCTCCAGTGACATTTACACAAATTTCACACCAATTTGTATTGTAAATTTTCTATTATTTTCGTACAAATTGAAAAAAAAATCATATTAACTTTTTTTAGTGCTTTCATACCCACTGAAAATGATAATATACATACGTATGTAACTTTTTTAACAACTTTGCACCAAATTATTGTGTTTTGTGATTAGAAAGTCAAAGTTCTTTTATGTATTTACATAATACATAGTAGAATTTCTATAATAGATGGAAAACAATAAACAACCAGTTCTGGATAACTATGATTTTTTTGTATGTCTAATTATAGGTTGCCTAAGTAGAGTGTTTAGGTAGGAAACTAAAATGTGTGATGTTGCCATGTAAATAGCCGCAGGTTTAATAGAATAGGGGAGGGGAAGTCAGAAAGGGACAGGGACAGAGGTGCAGAAGGGAGAAGAAGAGGAACAGTTGTATCTGTGATAGTGCCTACGGGAGCCATGTATGTATTTGTGTTACGATGATCAACTGGGGAGAAAAGTATTCATAGGTCTAAATAAAAGTATTCTCATATTATTTAGAAACCTGTCACATTGTTTGGTCTGAATATAAATGAATATTTTTTATGCACTTGTATTATTTATAATATTTCCAAATTACTTACCAATGTCACCCATCTCCTTCGAAAACTAAACAAGTTTTAGTTTTAGGCAAGCCATGTATGAGATTAATTATAAGAAAAGAAAACAAAAAGTAAGAAAAAACCAGTCAGTAATGTGATGAAAATACCTACGCCCTTTTTCAACGCCAATTTATAATCAAGTGAAAATCACCCAACACCAAAAAGCCATATAATTTTTTTTCTCCAAATAAGCTCAGAAATCGCTGATTACTTGCCTGTAGCTGGTCTTTAAGGGAACGTACCCATACTACGTGACAAAATTTTTGCAATTTTTAACCCCCCCCCCCCCCCGGTGACCAAAAACCTAAGCAACCCGCCGCTCATTTGTACCAAGCGTAGTATTTTGAAGACCCCCCCCGAACAGGTCACGTAGTATGGGTACGTTCCCTAATTAGAAAAATGATTCTTCTACGAGCCATTTTCATGTACGACAGCTCGGCTGTGAAATGACCTATCGACGGCTTTTGTTTTTCCTCCCTGCAATCTGGGTCTCTTCAATAATAGACAAATCTCCCCGGAGTTGAATTAAAGCAATTTTAATTTAAGTTCAAAGCTTAGTTAAAAATTTAAACCTGGAAGTTTATCAAAACACTATCCCGATGGCACTTCCAGCAGGAAAACGTTATATGATGGGCAAGTACGTACTCCCAACTCCCAACCGATATACTTGTGATCAGGAGTACCTAAGGCAAGGAGGGTATACTCGAATATCCACAATCCTCTTCAATGTATACATGAACGAATTATCAAATCGCCTGGACACCAGAGCTGGCTGTCGTATCAATAATCTGTGTCTAAATCAGATGACATGATTTTCCTAGCTCCGTCGATCAAGGGGTTGAGAATACTATTAAAAATCTGCGAAGAATTCGCAAATGACCACAACATGATGTAAAACCCCAAGAAGACGGAACTAATCGCATTCCACCATGGAAAAAATCCCTAGAAGATGCTCCCCGTACAACTCAATGGGGAAAACATAAGCACGTCTACGAATGTAAAATACTTAGGTCACATAATCACTGAAGACCTCTCGGATGATGGTGATATTGAAAGACAGAGGAGTGTATTGTCCAATATGATTGCCCGAAGATTCTTCCAATGCAGTAACCATGTAAAAAACATTGTTCAATGCATTTTGCACTAGTCTGTACACGTGTGAAACATTGCGTGAACTTTTCATTTAAAAAATTGGAACTACCTTTCATCAGTCAAGCGATAGAGTAGTGCTCTTATTATTTTATTTTGTAAATTAATAATATTTTTTTTCAAAATACGTACAGTTTGTCAAATAAGAGTAGAAAATATACGAGGGCGCCACTGTTGATCAAATGGCAATACTAAACCCATAACTCATGGTGTTAAAGTAAAGCTGTGTAACCTACATTTTTATAAAAAATTAAAAAGGCATAATAGTGGAAAAAATATTTTTTCATTGCAGTATAGATACTCGCCGAACTCAAAACTAGAATTGCATACAGGTTTATTATTATTATAACTTTGAAATTTAGTGTTAACATAATGAAGAATAATAAAATATAAAGCACAGTTTAGAAATTGATCATATTTATTTAATACTAGATAAAGTACGTAGCGTTGCCTGGGCTTTAGATCATGTCTCTAATTTTAGATCTGAATATATTTAACTCATTCAGATCTAAAAGTAGTATAAATAAACTCACCATTAGCGATTCTTCCTTTCTATCTATTGTTAAATTCAAATTTATGTTAAATTAAATTAAATCAAATCGCTTTATAAATCACCTTTTAATCAAATTTATGTCATGAAGAAAAAATGTGTTTTTTTAAATGTGGTTTACTGTGTTCTATACATTCAGTGTCATTGCACTTCAAAAAAATATTTGACAGTTAAATTGGTGTTGCCAGTCTACAAATTTAGTAGTTCCAGTTTTTATATTTTCTACTCTTTTTTTTTTGACTATAAGTATTTGTTTTGTTCACATTTTTGACAAATACCTATGTTATTATTTTTCAAAGGTTTACTTTCAGGGTTCGAAAGATAAATTTCTGATCGTTTCTTCTCTGATTTGTTTGGTTTATTTAGTGTTTGAAGGCATGTATCCCGAGGCAAACCTAGCTTAACACGCTGAGTACATAAAAATCTACAAGCGCAAATATTGCAAGCAGCAACGTGAAAAATAGACAAAAAAAGAAAAGAGAAAGGGTTAGTGCCTCCGTACATGACGCAACTTACAAGCTACCCGATCCTCGTGTGCGTATCATACGCGCCGATGGTAAGTACCCCCGTACGATTTTGCTGGTGCCCGTACACGGCGCTGTCGGTTTCCAATCAGAATCACGATACCGACAGTGCTGATCGCACGCGACGCGTCGCATTATTTGTTTCTGATACTTATTCATTTGACGTTTGACAGAAATGGAGTCGGAACATGGAAGTAATGTTAGATTTGTTCTGGAAGTGGAAAAAATGCGTGTTTACCAGAATCACTTTACCAGCATATGTAAGAACGGATTTAGTGGAGAAGGCATGGATTGATGTTGGAAAAAAAGTCATTTGACATCGCTTGACATCGTGTTAACTCTACGGCTGCACGTGAAAAATGGTCAAGTTCAGTATATTTCGGGTAGCGCCGTGTACGGAGAACAGCATTAAAAAGTAGTATATCAGCAGGGTACTTGTGGTTGCGTCACAATCAGGTAGTTTGTAAGTATCTCCTTGAACGGGGGGCCTAAAAGATGCCAGGAAAAATCGTCTCTCTAACTTGTCAACAAAAAAATAATATTATATTCACCTTTATTATTACGAAAAGTGAGTACCTACTTATTTATAGCGGGGAGACGAAAAAATATGCGTTTTACATTTTAATTTCGTTAAAATTAATTCATTTACGCGGTATGCGAACTGTACTACGCCATATACATAGGTATTTATATTAAATTTCATAGACAATCAAGGCTGCCAATCATAGAAACATTATTATTACCATATGAAAAATAATAATTTATTCATGTTTTTATGAAGTGAATGCATTATTGATTAGTTTGAACTTGTATTTGTAACAGAAGAACATGTAAATAAAGGTATTAGAATAATAATTACACATACCCGTTAGACAAACCTCGCGCCTGCTCGTCACACAAACCTTTCAAAACCTTGGATGTATATCTAAATGTTGATCACACGCAGCTTCTGCAACTTGAACCTCAGTAGAACCCAGTAGATACCAGTAGTACCGGAAATGACAGGGAATAATTCGAATTAGGTACTTTGTTTTTATTTTGACAAGAATTTTTTTATAAGGTTGGCACTAGGTAAAATTTTATTGTCTATTAATTAAAAAAAAGAATTTAAAATAAAACAATAACTTTGTAAACACCATTTTTAGAATTTCATATTATCTGTTCATCGAACTTCGACGAGGAATATGATATGAATATGATCGGGAATAATTCGAATTAGTTTGTTTTCATTTTGAAATTCTAAATTATTTGATTGTCTAAGTTAAAAAAGGAATATTCCGTATTATCCATGAATCGAACATCAACAAGAAATATTCCGAATTATCCGTAAAGCGGACTTACACAACCTTAACTAAATTTTATTTGATTAAAGAGCGTTATTTCACAACTAATTAATTAAAAACAATGTATAGCAAATTTATCACGTATCGCACTGGCGTAAAACTGTCATTCAGGATTCAAACGTTGCCTAAAATGGCTTTGGCCGTGTTTGGTAACCAGATCTAAATAGCCAGATACCTCCTCATTTTCCTCTCCCCCATCTCCTTCCTCGCCCAATACACAACATATCCCAATTGAGGATGCCATAGTCTTACTGGCTCCAGACAAGAGCAGTTGGGACGATCCTATAATAATTAAAAAATTATATTGTGATTTTTAACGAGTGATAATAGTGATTTATAAATATTGTTAATATTTTGTATTCGGAAATCACTAATTACTAATCACTATAATCAGTAATCACAATGCGAACACACTTTTATTATCATTATACAGAATCAGATATGTCGTATCACTTTGTCCTTTACAAGATAAAAGTTCAACAAAGAATACCTGCAAAGTTTTACATCTACTACATAGTAGTACTACATTGTAGTAGCTAGCAGCTGTACAGAATTGACCTACCACCATTTTTTAAAATACTAATAGACATAAATAATATAATAAGCATTACACAACTCTCTGGTACCTACAACATTTTTTCCCAAAAATCGAGATGTCAAAAACGGTGACCGGCTAACTCAGAATGAAACCAACTCAGAACCACCTCAGAAAGGTCATTAAGAGTGACGATAAAAAAATGGTTAAATAGGTTAAGTTAGGTTGGGTTACCGGCTATTTTAAAATTATTTTTTCACAGCTTTTAATAACCTTCTTTTGGTCCTATGGCACGGAACCGACTGAAATTTTGGATTCTTACTATGAATCACGGTCTGTACACGAATCAATCTGAAAATCTGCCAAAAGAAGGATTTAAAAAAATCTGTCGGTCGTTTTAGCACTTGGGGTCGGTCATAATTTCGGCCTAATGCCACTAAACCGACGAAAATTTTGGATTCTTATTACAAATCCATGGTCTGTACACGAATCAATCAAAACATCTGAAAAATATATATGTATAAATTTTTTAAATCATCGTTTTAATACTTGGGGTCGGTCGTTTTAGCACTTGGGGTCGGTTATAACTTTGGCCCTACGGCACCGAACCTACTGAAATTTTGGATTCGTACTAAGAATCCTGGTCTGTAGAGGAATCAATAAAAAATCTTCCAAAAGAATAAGAAAGGGTCGGTCAAATCTTCGGCTCTAAGCCACTGAACCGACGAAAATTTTGGATTCCTACTACGAATCATGGTCTGTACACGAATCAATCAAAAAAATCTGAAAAAGAAAGTTTTTTTAAACAAATCGTCGTTGTAACACTTGGGGTCGGTCGTTGTAGCACTTGGGGTCGGTCGTTGTAGCACTTGGGGTCGGTCGTTGTAGCACTTGGGGTCGGTCGTTGTAGCACTTGGGGTCGGTCGTTGTAGCACTTGGGGTCGGTCGTTGTAGCACTTGGGGTCGGTCGTTGTAGCACTTGGGGTCGGTCGTTGTAGCACTTGGGGTCGGTCGTTGTAGCACTTGGGATCGGTCATAACTTTGGCCCTATGGCACCGAACCGACTGAAATTTGATCTGTACAGGAATCAATAAAAAAATCTTCCAAAAGAATATTTAAAAAAAAATCATCGTTTTACTGGCGCTTTGCAACAACACTTGTGGTCGGGCATAACATACATAGACATTTTGGATTCTTGCTAAGAATCATAGTCTGTAACCGAATCAATTAAAAATCTTCCAAGATAACAATTTAAAAATAAAAAATCGTTTTACGGTCGCTTTGTAACAACACTTGTGTTCGGTCATAACTTCAGAGCAGATTGAAATTTTGGATTCTTATTAATAATAATAATAGTTTATTCCAGAATGTATGCAGGGGAAGTGCAATGAAATACATTCCATGTTTTTAAATTACAAAAGAAAGACATATAATCAAATGAGGTACAAAATAATTAACATCAACACAAAAATTAAATAAAAACAAATAAGCACGAGAAATGAAATATAAAACTCTAACATCAATGCAAATAGCCGTTTACCGGGGGTATTTCATCACCTCCCGTCTCCAGGGGACCATCACGGGAGACTGCATCCAAGCAGTCATGGCGGTGATGATCGCATTCTTCGAATGACGCATTCTGCGCCATAAACTTTCCGTGCTGTGGCGGAGAAGTGCTCGGAATGTACGAGTATGTTCTCGTCCCTCCAGAAATATTTCCGTAACAACGGCAGTTAAGGCTAGGCGGAAAAGTTGGCGATAAGCGTTATTGTAAGCAACCTTTAACTTATGCAATGGCATGCAACCCAATGGGGTTGCAATGTAGTCAACCCACAGTTCTGATGTGTACGCAAGGTACAGAAAGCGTTGAACAGTATTCTTTTTACTTTGGGGCTGCAGGAGTAAAAACGTCTTAACAGCAAACCCGCTCTGCTGCTCTTCTCTGCAAAGGCAGAGAAGAGCAATGTCAGTTAGAGCGATCCATGTTCTCGATATCGTCTGTGATGACGATGACATGTCCCAGGTATTTAACGCTGTGATTAACATTCATTTTTCTTTCATCTAGCCATACTAAGGGTGTTTGGACGATTTCGTTTTTCTGTTTAAAAACCATAACTATTGACTTGGTGGTATTATACATAAGGTTATGGTTTTTTGCAAAGTCTTCACAAATTTGACGGTGCAAGAAGAACCATGTCATCTGCGTAATTAATGTTATTTACACACACTCCATTTAAATGGAAACATATTTTCGTGGCATTAAGTCTTTGAATAAACTCATCGGTGTATAGATTGAACAGAACCGGAGACATGCTTCCTCCTTGCCTTACTCCACTTTTCAAAAAGAATGGGTTGGAAAATTCCCCAGACCATTTCACAATATTTTCTTGTTGCGTGTGCCAAATTGAAAGAATAGCTATTACATCTTCATCTTCGTTTATTATGACATACACGGTCAAACGCTTTGCTTAAATCTATAAAGCAGGTATAGATTGGCGTTTTTCTTAGTTTATAATAACTGATGGTTTCTTTTAGGGAATATATTGCCATAGATTTTGACAGTGCAGGTTTCAATCCGAACTGGTTATCCTCTGTTTTTAGATGATCTATTACGACAGCAGATACATTTTTTTCAAATAATCTTGTCACTGTGGTTGAGAGTGAAATTGGTCGGTAGTTATTGATCACGGATGGATCGAGATTTGTTGATTTAATTATGAGAATAATCACCGTTTTCGACATTTCATTCAGGATGTGCCTGTAACGTACAATATTTGAAAATAGTTTTGCTAGGATACTATGAATCGCTGGTCCAGCATACTTAATGTGTTCAAGAGCTATTGAAGAGTCATGTCTTGTGGCTTTTCTTGTTGCCATTTCTCTGACAGCTCTTTCTACCATATGCGAAGTAATGCTGAGAGCTGTAGTAACCTTCGATTTTCAAACTAAATTTTTTATTCTGAGATCTTTCTGCTGCTTCTTTACCCGCCATAGAAAGGAAGTTACGAAACTCATTGGCGATATTTTCCTTACCCTTACTCCATTGACACAGAGAGAAGTTTTCATATTAGTTTTCAATTCCGAGGAGGTTTTTTGCCAAAATTTATGGAAATCTTTATTTATTAGTGATGTGGCGATACCATCCATTCGTTGCTGAATTTCTGACTGTTGATATTTTTTCAGGGCTACTTTGAAGATCGTTCGGTATTTATTCCTGTCTTCTGAAGCCATGAGAGAAAGGCGCTTCTTGATTCTGCGTATTTGGCTGCAACCATGTGATTCCATCCCGGAATGTTTCTATTTGTTCGATTCTTGTTATTAAGTGTGGTGGAGGCAGCTCTTCGCAGTACTTCTACAACATTTTTGCACTCACAAATTTAAATTTAAATGTTTGGTGAATAAGGTTTCGGTAAATTATTGTTCACCTGTACCAGCATGCATCAATCTATATATATCATCTTCACCACCTTCTTCCCCTTGTCCTATTCGGGTCGGGGAACCACTGCATCGACAAGGCTCCTCCATACGTCTTGTGCTGATTGGTCGGCCTCCGTCCATGGCAGTCCCATCCTCTCCTCACACAGTTTCAGGAGTTGCCTCTCCCAACTGTGTCTGGGGCGGCCCACTGGACATCTACCCTCTGGAATCGCACATAGTATCTTCCTTGGAATTTGGTCATCAGACATTTTTTAATACGTGCCCTAGTCGCTTCAGTTGCGATTTTTCTATGAAGAGTAGCAGTGGTTCAATGTTTAAATCTCGGATCGTCGAGTTTCTTTACCATTTTGTAATACCTGCCACTCCTCTCAAGTATCTCATTTCGGCAGCTTGGACTCTAGAGCGTGTTCGTTCATTTAGCATCCATATCTGGTGGCCGTAAGTGAGCGTCTGGCGGTACACCGTTTTAAACACTACCATATTTATCTTGATGCTGAGCTCGGCTTTCCTTATCACTGAGCTGTCTTTAATGGCCTATATCTTATAATTTGAAGCAAAAATAAATAAAGTAGCTCACATCCTTACTAGATATTTGACATACCTTTTGATTACAAAAATAATTTTTCAGTTTGGTTGGGTATTTTGATCTCAAATCCAAATCTAAGATTTGCACGAAACGGACAGAAACGGGCCGCGCATACGTTCCCCTTAAGAGTTGCTCGATCTCCGGACACATTTTATATCCCTAAGAGCAACACAAATTATCTTGAAAATGTATTTATAAGAAGAATAGATTATGCCCAAATATCGACGTATTTAACACGAACCTTGCTAAATTCACAGCATTCATAAAAAATAACACTCGATTGAATGCCACATGTTTAACTAATAATTTAATATTTCATTGATTGAATTTCTCTTTTTTTTTTTTTACATTAACTCCACACAGGAGGCCCTGAGGAAAATAATTTCCCTCAGGGCCTATGTCATCTGGGATGCTGTGTGGAGGGTCTTTTTGAGGAGAGGAAGGAATGAACATTGGTCTTGAAGAGACCCATGTTGTAGGAAGGAGGAAACACAGAGGCCCTCCTTAAATGTAAACCCTCGAAAAATTTCATTTAACACTTTTTGTAGATTTAAGTAAGAAGATGCATTTTATCAGAATTAGGTATTGTTGTGTATTTTTGTATTATAGTACTAAATTTCAATTTGTCGTTATTTTATTGGTCAATGACATACGTATTATTATCACTGTCATTTATGAATTTATACAGACTGCTTATAACGCTAATAAATAAAAAATAGAAACGCTGCCGGGAATTCGTTAGTATGATAGACATTAATTTTAGTCTGACGTAAAGTGCAATAAAACTAGCTAATGCTAGACGGTTACTAATACCGTCCTACTGTAGCGATAAGATTAATGACCATACATATAATCTACGATATCGCATTATCACAAAGCGATGTTTGGGTAAATGTTGATCGTAGGAATCGACACTTAAATTAGTATTTTTTTTATCTATTGCAGTTGTTACGTGTACTATAATTATGATAAAATAAAACAAAACAAACCTTCTCAGAGATAAAGGTAGAGATATTGTGTTCAAATCCGCGGAGCCAGCTATCACTACTTGATATATATTTGATATAAATGTAGGTATATTATCTGTAGGCGATATGAATATCGAATTACGGCAATTGATAAGACATTGGCGTCGCTTCACTGTCCACATCAGCGATAATTTTATTTAGTTGCAGACTACCTGTGGCCATCACTTTGTCTGTCTTCTCATCACAAGTTCAGGAGGGTAAATCCTTTATTTACCCGATTACCCGTTACCCCATAAAGGTAAGACACTTCTATTTAGTGATTTATTTTTTATCATTAATCTTAGTAAGTAGTTTTTAAAAAAATACATGTAGGTAATTCGTTCCAATTCATATAAACTAGTGGTCGCCCAATGGTTCGACCATAATTCATTTGAATTATATAGTGTGTGTAAGGTTTTTTTATGCATAATTTAAAAAAAATATTAGCATTCTGCACTCCTTCTCTAGTGTGTGAAATTTCATACTCCTCCATCCGTGCAATTTTCGTAAAAAGGGGTACAAAATTTTAGCTTCACGTATTAATATACCGATGTAAATGGAATATCCTTACCACGTGCAATGTTTGTTGATACACATCGACAGCGAATTATTGGTAAGCATAATCCACTGCACATGGTAATAGTGATATTTAAAATGTAGTAAGTAAGCAGAGTTAAAAAAATAAATGTAATTCGTTGCAATTTATATAAATGTAAATGCAATATCTTTAACATGTGCAATGTATTGTGATCTACATCGACAACGGATTATTCGTATGCGTAATCCACTGCACACGGTGATAGTGGTATTTAAAATATTTAAGTTTTATTTATATCAATTGAAAATGCTGAAAATTGGCTAACCAAATAATATACGACAGCAAAAATTATATAATTTATTTTTTCATGTTGTTATTCAGGGTTGAATTATACCCCTGGACAATGACGTGAATTTATTCTTGTTCGATGTGGATTTTTTATTTAAAAAAATGGTTTCGGGTTTACAAGCATCCGCAATACAAAAGAAAAATAAAAATATTTGAAAATCTCATACTATCGTCATTAAAAGCAGAATATATAGCTTGGCAATGATGGAGGACTTAGCAGCAGAGTAATCTGAGCACAGAGTCTGGGTGAAATTCCAGGCATTGAATGGTATTCCCAATATTGTTAAAATAAGTGGAAATATTCTGAAAAGGTTTTAATGATAAACTCACTGTACATATTTGTTTCTATGCCAACCTTCCCCCCTGACACCCTTCGATGTCGATATTAGACTTTTTCCGAACGCTTTAATTTTGATGCCTATTACTCGTAAAAGTTTGCCTTGGAATAGTAGACATAGACTTAAGAAAAAAATAACATTTTCTGCAATCAACATAAAATTATTTTAATTGATCAATAAATTTTTTAATACTAAACACAAGCTAAAATAGGTCAATTGATGTCGGCTTCATGAGAATGGGTCGTTTCTTCGACTCTTTTATGTAAGTCGGATTTTCCTCCTTCATATAATCCAAGCCCCTTCAATTGCATCGCAACTGCATTTTCTACAGTCTCATTCCACTGAGACTATTCTACTGTCCTTACTCTGTACATATACGGGTGCTCTTGAGAGGTGTCACATAAAAAAGGATATTTTAATATATATGGTGACGTTCCTTTCAGTAAGAAGTCTAATTTCAAAGATGCCCATCAGGGAGTTGACTCCAGAGTTGGCCCAGTTGGCCAAGGATGAGCTGGGAGAGGTTCCTTCCAGGATTCCTGCAGACCTTCAGGCGATCAAGGATTGGCTGGCAAAGCAGAGGCACATACACGCAAGAACAGGTAAGAATTTATCTTATCTTTTAATTAATGTATCAGTTTTTGGCTTCTAGTTATTATTAGTACATGTCATCATCACACCGAGAAGAATTATCATGTCGCCAAGGACGAAGGTCAATAGATCAATCAAACGAATAATTGGCTTTAAATACAATGACAAACAAATCAAATTACAGACAGTACATATAAAGATACATACGAGGCACGCATGTACAACTGTACATTGATGTGTAATAAAGCTGAAAATCCTCGTTATCTAAACTATTATTTTATTTAAACAGTTATTAGCTTGTCTTTCCGTGCTTCGAGTCAACCAACGGTTAAAGAGAAATTTAATGGTTGGAAATCGTTTTCTATGAATGTATTTTCTTAATATTTGAAAATACAACGTAGAAATTATTATTGAATTTTTCCTGATTCATGCACTGTTATTTTTTACTTGCGAAAATGCACAGTTATTTTTTATTATTTAAGCTGTCATGTTTCGTACTATTATATTACGTCAATTGTCTTATTTATTTATTTTATTTATTAGCGTTAAAAACAGTCTTTATAAATTCAAAAATGAAAGTGATAATAATATGTACGTCATTGACCAATAAAATAACGAAAAATTGAAATTTAGAACCATAATATAAAAATACACAACAATACCTATCCCTGATATAAACAATTCTGGTAAAGTGCATCTTCTTACTTAAATATTAGGTCCTTACGTATGAAATTGGCGTTTTGCCGTTCTGGCAACTTTGATCTCAAATATTTTTGGTTAGGAATTTCAAATTCAAATTTATACAGCTATTTAGTCGTGTATTTGTGTTTCGAAAATTATTTAATTCATTTGTTTTTTCCTTAATTGTTTTTTTTTCTTTGCGTCACTTAGTTTACAAAATGGAAAACTTGAAATATCGCGTAATTCACGAGTACGAGTTCCACCGTGGCACCAGTGCTGCAGAAACGGCTCGAAGGATTAATGATGTGTATGGCGACGGTGCCGCAAAAGAAAGCACAGTGCGTTTTTGGTTCCAACGTTTTCTTTCTGGAAATTTCGACCTGCAGAACAAGCCCCGTGGACGGCCGGAGACCAAAGTTGATAATGAAGAATTGAAGGCTATTGTGGAAGCGGATTCAGCGCAAACCACGTCCGAGTTAGCTGAAGGCTGCGGTGTTAGTGATAAAACTGTTTTAATCCACTTGAAGCAAATTGGGAAGGTGAAAAAGCTTGAAATGTGGTACACGAATTGAGTGAAGCAAATCAACAAACGCGTGATGACCGCTAGACCACACACTGCACAACAGACAGCTACCAAATTAGAGGAGCTTCAATTGGAATGTCTAAGACATCCACCGTACTCTCCGGACCTTGCCCCAACAGATTACCATTTTCGGATAACTTCTTGCAATGGAAAAAATGCAACTCCGATAGCTCAGTCCAAACCGCCTTCAAAGATTTTATTGATTCCCGTCCGAATGGTTTTTTTAGTAAAGGGATCGATGAACTACCTATGAGATGGCAAAAGTGCATAGATAGCAATGGTACATACTTTGGGTGAAATGCAGATCCCGCCAATGTGGGGGATTTTAATAAAAATGCACTTTCTAGATGAGAAAAGTGTGGAAAAGTTGAATAAAAAAGAAAATAAGGTGCGCTTGGCAAAATTGAGGGAGATACAGCCGTTTAAAGAATGAATAAAATGACACTTCGTGAACTTATACTACGCCATTTTGTTACTATTATGTTGGTATCTCAGACTTGCTATTCGAAGGTTGATACGATTGTAGCCAACTTCGTGTGATATATAATAAGGCGCGTAATTATGAAAAACAGAATTAATAATGGTCACAAACCATGTTACACAAACCTGGCGTAGCCGCGAAACTACTTGAAAACTGGGATGTTTTTCTTGCGTTGACGCGAGTAGGCGTTATAAAGGGGCACAAACCATGTTACATAAACCATGTTACACAAACCTAGCGTAGCCGCTAAACTATTTGAAAACTGGGATGTTTTTCTTGCGTTGACGCGAGTAGGCGTTATAAAGGGGCACAAACCATGTTACACAAACCATGTTTAGCGTAGTCTTAGGTTAGGTTACTTTAATTTGGAAGGTGATAAACAGTTTAAAAAATCGTTTAAAAAAGTCCGCTAGAAAAATTTCATAATTACGCGTTTCATCTATCACATGAAGTCGGCTACAATCGTATCAACCGGTTCTATAGTCGGCTATATCATCAATGATGTTGGCGCAAGCGATTCTGACCTTGTTTTCATACAAATTCTGTACATAGAAGGGTCAAAATCGCAGACAAACTTTTTTATTTCGAAATATTTTTTCGCGCATGCGCAAAAGCTGCGCGCAAATGAGCGTGTCCGGCCGAAATAGCAAGTCTGAGATACCAACATAATAGTAACAAAATGGCGTAGTTTAAGTTCACGAAGTGTCATTTTATTCATTCTTTAAACGGCTGTATCTCCCTCAATTTTGCCAAGCGCACCTTAATTTCTTTTTTATTCAACTTTTCCACACTTTTCTCATCTAGAAAGTGCATTTTTATTAAAATCCCCCACATTGGCGGGATCTGCATTCCTCCCCATACTTTGATTAAATAAATATATTATATTTAAAGAAATCGACTTTATGTTCCTCCCATACAAAACGCCAATTTCATATGTAAGGACCTAATATGTGAATATTTAATAATTAATAATTCTTATCTGAATCATTTATCTAACAAATCATCTCGTTCATCTGAATAAAACATTTTGATTATTAATAAATTATTCAATTTACTAAACTAACATAAAAATGGTATTTTTTTAAATTTACATTTTTGCTCAATATCAAATAACATCACTTTCTTACTTTGTACGTTAATTATTTATCTAATATAGTATTGGACAGGGGCGGATCCAGGATAATTTTCTGGGGGGGGGGGGGGGCACACAATGGGCGGACGGGCAAAAAAATACAATTACTGTTAGGATTTTTTTCTGGGGAGGGGGGGGGGGGGGCACTAGGGGCGGACGGGCAAAAAAATCAACAATTACTGTTAGAGATAAACTTGAAGTATCATACTTATTTACCAAGTTTTTTTCTACAAGTTCAAGTATGTATATGAAGGTTTATGAAAGTGTCAAAACAATAGAAAAATTAAATGTTTAATAAAGACAGTTTTCTGTACTGTGATGGAATCTCCAAAGTACACAAAAATACTAAATCCGCCCTTGGTAATGGATTTTAAAGAGTTGTGAAGAATATTTATTCGTCAATAGAGACTTTTCTATACATATTATCTACGAATATCTTCAAACGTAAAAAAAAAACTACGAACTATTTTATCCAAATATATAAAACAAAACGTCATTTAATGCCATTGGTGTATTACATATATTATCTCTTAATATTCCCCACATATTCGCTACTTCCTTTAACATAATCGGTACATATTATTACAGTTATTATTTTGGTTAAAGTTTTTTCTCACGTAGCTTCAGGGCTTCGGCGTTTATTAAGGATAATATTATTTGATGGTTCCACGCAATAAAGAATTCCAGTCCAATTTTTGTTTTTAATGAATAATGACCTTCTAACTTAAATAACTGCATTATTATTTTTATTTTTAGAGTTAGTTTTAATAGTTAAAATAATTGTCAAAGTTTTAATTTTTCAAGATTCCGAAAACCACCGTATGCATGGTGAATCGTGCGACGTCATCAATCACCAAAGTTTGTTTTGTTTTCAACAGGTGTTGTCATTTTGTATGACAGTTATATGGAGAAGCTGTGAAACTATTCAACATGTAAAAACATTATTTAGTGGAATTATTTATTTATTATATTATATTATATTCATTATATTATCATAATTTATTATTACGGGAGAGTGGTATAAAAATTGTTTGAAATCATTATTTTTTAGCTTTACGAATCGAAAAATCGAAAAACGATGCATCGGTAGGCAACTGGTAAGATACGGCGCCGGATCAGCTGTTCGACGTCCGCTATTTTGGAATTCGGAGGTCGTGACCGTGGAAGTAGCATTACGATTTTTTTGTACAGTTTAAAGTTTTTGAATATTTTAAATAATAGAGATACCTCTATTTTTGATATGAAAATATTTTTCATTGGAGTTCCTCATTGAAAAATAAGTCAGTACAAGCCAGTATAAAGCGAACAAATCTTACCTTTTAATGATAATTATATATATTTTTTTGAATACATTAGTTTATATTTTATAGTATCTATAATTTAATAATGTTGGCCTCACTGGGTGGCTTACCATGCTAAGGTCCGGTGACTAATGATGTTTGTGTTTTGATAATTTCAGATGACCAATGGCTTATTGCGTTTCTCAGGGGCTGCAAATACAGTCTGGAGAGGACGAAAGAGAAGTTGGACAATTTTTACACCATGAAGACAACCATACCTGAGTTGACGCAATCAGTTCATCCATCCAATGCCAAACTGCAAGAAATTATGAAATTGGGGTAAGCATAAAACAAAAGAAAATAAATTTGTTCTATTTTCTTATGGGCATTATGGTTTTTCGTCCAATTTTAACATAGGTCGTCCTTTCATGTTGATTCTGGATGAAAAAAGGACGTGTTCGAATTTAGTACATTATATTTAAAATATTAACAAAAAAGACGATAATATATGCTTATTACTGATTGTGAACGTGCATTAATTATTGTTCGATATTGTGATTTAGGTGTGTATTTTTTATGATCTGCCAACACCAACGGCGATAGCAAATCACAGATGCTTTTTTTTATGTGATCTGTGGTTATTTTACTTTAGTATTTTTTTAGAAAGACAAACATTCCAAAGGGTTACAAATATATGGTATTAAAATCTCCTATTACCGTAAGCGGAAAAAGTTTCTTGCGTCGTGAAGGAGGACTTAGCCAGCCGAGGAATTGAACACACAATACGAGTAACATTACAAAACAAGCAACATTTTCGGCTTTCTGTGGTTGTAGTAGGATATTTTCAAATATTGTCGTGTTATTCGTAACCCGGCAATGTTTGTTAAATAATTAAAATTCTATAATGGCAACTATCTGTATGTAATCGTATGTATAAACATAACAATAATGTAAATAAAAGGTTTTCCATACGGGTCGCGATATAGTTTCCACACTGGAATCGGTATTAAGAAAAACAACGTCTGAACGCCCATTACTGTAGACCCATGCTATGACGAGGCACATTCAGTCGTCCTTGCCCGTCACTTCAGCGGCTCTAGTACAATTTTTAGTTATAATATTTGTTATTTTGTTTTCAGTGTGAATTTAATCCTTCCCAAGCCGTGCTCGCCAAATGGCGCGCGTGTCATTATTGTCCGGCCAGGCGTCTACGATCCGAGCAGGATCAACGTCCTGGACACCATGAAGCTCAATAACATGTCCACCGAACTGCTCCTCCGCGAGGATGACCACATCGTCGTCGCCGGAATGAGGGTCATCATCGATCTGAAGAACGTATCAATGGGTCACTTCACCCAGATGACTCCATCCAATATCAAGAAGATGGTCATGTCTGGACAGGTAAACATAAATAAATCTAAATAAAAAGAAAACACTTTGTTTACGTCACTTTATTATTTCTTCCGTCTACCGGTTTCGGTACCTCCGTACCATCATCAGGACTGAATATAAAATACTGACAAATACAGGGAAATATACAAAATGTAAAAGAAAGAGATAGTAAATTAGAGCGGGACAGTGCGTCAGTTGTGGGAGGGAAGTGGGGGAGGAGCGATTGGGGGTAACGGGAAACATACTTATAATAGGGCTGAATGTTAAATTAAGTTGATTATTAATGATTTCAGCCTTTGTATTAACTGATTTTTTTATTTCTAAAGCTTCTAAGTTATTTAACCTTAAGCCTATCCCATTTTTGTGTAGGACTTTAATACCCGTATCCCGGTTAAAAGTATGGTCTTTATTAATTAGGTGTTCTGCGAATTCTGAAAACCCTGAACTGGTTAGGCACCTTATGTGCTCTTTTACTCTAGTTTCCACATTGCGTGACGTTTGTCCAATATAGAATGCTGGGCAATCGTTGCAACTAATTTTATAAACGCCCGAGTGGCTTAGTATGTCCTCATTGTCTTTAGCATTAATTATAAATTTTCCTAGGTTGTTATTCGTGTAAAAAGCTGGTTTAATTTCGGGTGGGAATTTAATTGTACACGAAGAGGATAGGTTATTAATATACAAAATTCTTCGCCATTCGCGGTTAAGGTTATTATTATTGAAAGATGTTGAACTAGAGTAAATGTATTTATTTATGGATATTGATCTTAATTTTTTTGCTAGGATTCTATCTATGAGTTGTGTTTCGTATCCATTATTGTGAGCTATTAGTTTTATCGTATTTAATTCATTAGTATAATTAACATTTGACAAAGGGGTAGTGACTAATCGATGGATCATTGAGTGGAACGCGGAATGTTTATGTGAGGTTGGGTGGTTGGATGTATTATGAATTACGGTGTCTGTGAAGGTAGGTTTTCTAAATATATTAAAGTGAATTTTATTTTCAATAATCGATAAAGTCAGATCAAGAAAGTTTAGTGTCGAATTTATACCTATTTCTAGTGTGAATTGGATCTGTTTATGTAAGGAGTTGAGGAGTAATAGGAAGGAATTCAGCTGACGTACTGTACCAGACCATTCCCACCCGAAATTAAACCAGCTTTTTACACGAATAACAACCTAGGAAAATTTTTAATTAATGCTAAAGACAATGGGGACATACTAAGCCACTCGGGCGTTTATAAAATTAGTTGAAACGATTGCCCAGCATTCTATATTGGACAAACGTCACGCAATGTGGAAACTAGAGTAAAAGAGCACATAAGGTGCCTAACCAGTTCAGGGTTTTCAGAATTCGCAGAACACCTAATTAATAAAGACCATACTTTTAACCGGGATACGGGTATTAAAGTCCTACACAAAAATGGGATAGGCTTAAGGTTAAATAACTTAGAAGCTTTAGAAATGAAAAAATCAGTTAATACAAAGGCTGAAATCATTAATAATCAACTTAATTTAACATTCAGCCCTATTATAAGTATGTTTCCCGTTATCCCAATCGCTCCTCCCCCCCTTCCCTCCCATAACTGACGCACTGTCCCGCTCTAATTTACTGTCTCTTTCTTTTACATTTTGTATACTTCCCTGTATTTGTCAGTATTTTATATTCAGTCCTGATGATGGTACGGAGGTACCGAAACCGGTAGACGGAAGAAATAATAAAGTGACGTAAACAAAGTGTTTTCTTTTTATTTATTTAAAATGTCAAGTCACAATGTGTTTGCTTCTTTTGAAAAATTAAAATAAATAAATCTCTCGCCAATCTCAACCTTAACGCACCTAACTAAAATCTCTTAAATTAGTCATATTTTAAGGACTGATAAGTACTAGATTGCACGATTGATAAACTATAGATTTAGGGTAGATTATATTCATACAACAACATACCTACATCGAGTGACAGCTGTGTTTTGCTCTGCTCCCGAAATCAATTGTTATTATCTTATTACAGTGAACTAACATTCAGTGCACTTGTCATAACTGATAAGAATTATTCCTTTTTACTTGGAAAGTGTTGCTTTCCCACTAGTGGATAATTAATTGACAGTTTTAGAAACTAAAACATTATCAAAATATCACAAGGGAACTAACTGTCAAATAAAGAGTGAAATAGGCAGTGTTTGACCTTACAACCAAATAACAATTTCAAAATGGCAACTTCAGAAAAAAATCTGAGAAGCAAAGGGCAAACGACCGGGACTAGTCTCACATCGGAGTCCCAGGGTATAAATATTGATCTCCTACTGGAAAAGATGGAGATGAAGATGGAAAAAAAACTTGAAGTGTTTAAGCAAGCAATAATAAAAAAAATTGATGATGAAAATCAAGAAAGCAGAAGCACGAGAGACTTTATCAGCCGGCAATATGATGACATCCATCTAAAGATGGAGACCATTATTAAACTGGTTTCGGAAGTAGAATCAATGCGAAAGGAATTAACAGAAAAAGATGGGATAATAAAAAGCCTTGAAGTTAGACTAGCAGAAGTGGAGCAGAGAACGCGTGAAGACACTCTTGAATTTGCTGGAATTTCAGAAAAAGAGGGAGAACAGCCAGCAGAAATAATTAAACGAGTGGTCACAGTGACAGGTGTCGACTTAAAAGGCGATGATATTCTCGATATCAAGAAAATTCCAGACCGACGACCAGGAGTCCCCCCAAAATTTCACGTTAAATTCACTAATCCCCAAAAAAGGCGACAGATTCTACTGAACAGGAAGCTACTCAACCCTACCACAACCCAAGGAAACGGATACCAGAAGATTTTTATTAGCGAAATCCTTGGTGCCTATTTCAAAGATCTTCTGTGGAGGACGAAGACTAAGGCGAAAGAAATGGGATATAAATATGTCTGGTACAAAGAATGTAAAGTGATGGTTAAAAAAAAATGAAAATGACAGAGTAATATATATCAAACACTCTGATGACCTTAAAAAAATTGATTAATTTTCCTATTTGAGAGTCTCACTTTTACCGGTCATTCACTGGGTCGATTCCCCTCAGTTCGGTGAGTCATGTTGTATACTATTATTTTCAAATTGCAACAATAATTCACCTCTACCACTTTCAATGAAAGGTTGTAATCCCCAGTGATGGCTATGGATTAGTGTTTCTCTTATTTAAGGGAATTAAACAATTTATTTTTTTTGTAATATAAATTTTAATATGGCTATTACCATTAATAATACATATGAAGAACTAGGTGATCAAGACAATTTGTTTATAACATCAGATGCAAAAATATGCAAATACGTAACAACCGA
Organism: Limnephilus rhombicus; assembly: GCA_929108145.2. NCBI lineage: Eukaryota > Metazoa > Arthropoda > Insecta > Trichoptera > Limnephilidae > Limnephilus > Limnephilus rhombicus. The sequence goes on from OV815272.1 coordinate 28,088,993, forward strand.
TTCAAAAAACACTATTATTATGCACCAAAATATTAGGTCAATTAATAAAAACTTTGATGAACTCCAGATACAGCTTAACCACCTTAATATAAAATTTGATGTTATTATTCTTACAGAATGTTGGTTGACAAATATTTACACACCAAAATTTATAACTCACTACTCTTCATTCAACTCATCAAAACATGATAGTCAGAACGATGGAGTAGTGGTATACACAAAAAACGACCTAAACTGTGTTGTAACGGAAGTAAACATTATTGACGCGAGCTGTATGCAAATAATGTATAATAATGATACGTGCATTCTAGCAATATATCGCTCTCCATCGATTCGTAATATAACACCATTTCTTAACAGTCTAAATAGCATACTCTCAAATCTTTCCTACACTAAAAACATAATAATTATGGGAGATTTAAATATCAACATACTTCCAAATAACCCACACCATCAATGCCACGACTATCTGAACATGTTAGAGTTCCATGGATTAATTAGTACCATCAATACACCAACAAGAATAGCTAATGAATCAACATCATGCATTGATCACGTTATGGTCAAAACTAATAAACAAAACAAAAGCATTGTTTACAAATCAACAATTACAGATCATTACACAACAATATTTACATTGCAATCCGACACCACAAAAAATAAAAGTAATCAGACAATTATGTACAATAATATTAATTTTGAGAATTTAAAAGATATAATTAAAAGTAAATCTTGGCAAGAGCTTTTCCAAATAAAAAACTCAGATGATGCATGGAGATATTTCGTTGACTATTTGAAAAATGAATTAATTAATAATACTACAATTCTGACAAAACACACTCCAAACAAAATTAAACCTTTAAAATCATGGATAAATTATTCAATCATCAACTGCATTCGTAGAAGAAACGCATTACACAAAAAAGTGAAAGAAAATCCTTACGACATTATATCACTAAACATCTATAAAAGATATAGAAATACATGCGGCGAAGTCATTAGAAAGGCGAAAGAAATCTACTACAGAGACAAAATCCAAGAAAGTAACAATGATCCCAAAAAAATATGGCAAACTCTAAGAGAAGCCACAAATACACAAAACACTAAAGACAAACAGGACATAAGTAAACTTTGTATTGACGGAAAAATTATTGACACCTCAAAAAACCCCAAGCTCGTTGCGGATTATATCAATAATTTTTTTACAAATATTGGTTCAAATCTTGCTTCTCGTCTACCAAATTGTGGGAATGCTCTACCTGCTGAAGCAGAACTCCAATTTCCCAAAGGAAGATTCAATTTTCAAACTGTGTCAAGGGAAGAGATTCTAAAAATAATTAATTCCCTAAAAAACACGTCTTCTGCCGGGGTTGATGGAATATCAACCAAGATTTTGAAAACGCTGGCTACGGAAATTACATTACCTTTAGAATACCTAATTAACCTTAGTATCAGTCAAGGACACTTCCCCTCAAACTTGAAACAAGGTATTGTTATTCCCATACATAAAACAGGTAACAAGACAGACATAAACAATTACAGACCAATAACTATACTGACCACACTATCCAAAGTATTTGAAAAAATTATCAATGCTCAGTTGGTAAAATTTCTGGTGTGCCATAAAGTACTCTCAGAAAATCAATACGGGTTTCAAGAAAACAAGAGTACTTCTGACGCTATTGCCGCCGTAACTGACTTCATTGTGAAAAACCTCGATAAAAGCAAAAAATGTATTTCAATATTTTTAGACCTCTCTAAAGCCTTTGATACAATATCACACAGTAAATTATTAAACAAACTTCAAATAATCGGTATTACAGGCAACGAACTTAACTTTTTTAAGAGCTACCTTGATGACCGTAAGCAACAAGTGAAAATAATGAACACACTTAGCAATCAGTGCTCAACTCACTATGGGATACCTCAAGGTAGCATATTAGGACCATCTTTGTTCCTTTTATATATCAACGACTTATGTAACTTTAACATTCAGGGAAAAATAGTTAGTTTTGCCGATGACACTGTTTTACTATTTGAAGCTGACACTTGGCAAGCTGTTTACAAAAAAGCTGAAACGGATATAAACATTATAAAAAAGTGGTTAGATACAAATACGCTCACATTGAACACTGAGAAAACTAAATATGTCACATCAAGCATAAATATAACAGGTCAACCTCATGATGACGCCTCTATTAGAATACACACATGTTTAAATTCCGATGAATCTTGTCAGTGTCCCTACATTGAGCGCACTACACAGATGAAGTATCTCGGCCTCACAATTGATCCATATCTCAAATGGAATATTCACACTCAAATAATTGCTAACAAAATAAGAAAAACCATGCACTTTTTCAGAACGATACGAAACTTTCTCGACTTAAAACACTTGAAAATGATTTATTTTGCAGTCTGTCAATCCATTATTGAGTATGGTATCATAGCATGGGGAGGCGGTACTGCATCAGCACTGGACCCAATCATAAAGGCACAGAAAACTATTATAAAATTAATTCTTAGACTACCTCTAATTACAGACTCCAACTTAATCTTCAATATTATGAATGTGTTTGACGTTCGGCAGATATATGCAAAAACAATCCTCACTCATCTATACACAAATATACACAAATACTATGAAAAAAGATTAAACACTCGCTGTACTCGAAACAATAACAAATATTTACTACAAATTCCCATAACTCATACTACTTTTGGTCAACGAAGCTTCAGATACCTTGCAACAAGACTTTACAACATTCTTCCAATTAGTATAAAAAAATGTGATTCACAAAAAAATTTCAAAAAAAACATAAAAATTTGGATAAAAAATAATGATAGAGCATTTACCGGTGCACTCACCCAAATTCGAAATTAATATTGAACCAATGCTGTTATTATTGTACCAATGTTATTGTTATTATTAATGCAACCATTCTATTGTGTGATTTTATTCTAATGTAAGTGTAGGTATGTTCACAGTATAATAAATTGACATAAAATTACTGCCTCAACACAGGCTAGCCTAGTGAGGCAGGTTATGAGAAACCTAAATTTATAATTATAAATCTCTGTTCTTTAATTACCTACTGTATATATGTATTTTGTTTTTTGATATTAACTTTCGTACGTATGCAACTCTTAAACTGTACTTTTACTGTACTTATGATGTACTTTTTGTTTTTGTAGTTATAAATCTTCATTTTTTTTTTGTTCAATAAAGATATTAAAAAAAAAAAAAAAAAAAAAAAAAAAGATTGATTGGACCAGAAGAAGAATACGAGCTCGTCAGCAAAAGTGTAAAGCAGTAGGTAGTCTGCTAAGCGAGAATTTGCCTGGTAAAGCTTGATATGTGTTTGTTTAGGTCGTAAGTTCTCAACGTGGGCGATAACGTCCCCTTAGGAGCGTTTCAGACCTTCATGGGGGCGGTAGAACACCAATAGAAAATTGGGGGGCGTTTCAGACTTTCAGGGGGGGGGGGGGGGGGGGGGGGGGGCGGTAGGAGACCAAGAGAAACCCATCCCACGCCATCCTATCTTGCCCCATCCCATCCCATTAGGGGCCATCTATCCACAAAAATATTTTCCCCATCCTATTACGCCCCGTCCGTTGTGGCAAATGTAACCCCATCGTGGTATCCCATTACTTCCCCTTCGCCGTGGTATCCCGTTACGCCCCCTCCGTTAAGGCAAATGTAACCCTGTCGGGTATCCCATTATGCCCCGTTATCGTGGTCAATTGCTGTTTCGGATTCACGAGTTAGGGGGCGCTAGAAAAAAAATATTCTCAAAGTGGGCGGTGGGCAAAAAGGTTGAGAATCTATGGTTTAGGTGAAAAAACCAAAAAGTCCCCACTTCTATAGGTTCTTACCACACTACACACCACTTTCACAATTTCAGAAAAAAATGTTGTCTTGTGTGTGCCAGTGAACGTGAAAATCTTTCCATTTTTTCGATTATATTTTCTCGAAAAACATGATTTTTAATAAATAAGAAAAATGAAAATCTTTGAGATTTTTTTAAACTATTTTTCCTGTCCTATCTGAGCACACACACTGGTAAGATTTTTTTCAAACCTAAAATGTTATGCATTTAAGAATCAAGTACAAACAGAGGAGTCGCGCACGCTATTTTAAAATTTAACAATAAAAGGAGAAATGTCAATTTTAAGTCCGGAAAAAAATGAAATGTTTTTTTGCAGTTGTTGAAATTGATGATGCACTGATTTTGAATAAAACGCCTTTCCTAACGAGGCATAGTAGGCTCCTCAGGGAACGTACCCATACTACGTGACCAACTTTTTACAATTTTTAACCCCCTCCCCACCGGTGGCCAAAAACCTAAGCAATCTGCCGCTCATTTGTACCAAGCGTGATATTTTGAACCCCCCCCCGAACAGGTCACGTAGTATGGGTACGTTCGCTTAGATTTGATAAAGATTTATGAATAATTAATGATCCTTTATATTTTTCTTCTTTTCAGGAAGCTTTGCCTATAAGACAGAAGGGCACACACCATATTAATACTCCTCCGGGAGTCGAGAGTATCTTTGCCATCATCAAATCCTTCATGAACGAGAAAAATAATTCAAGGGTAATTATAGCGCAATTGTTTCGAATTAATTTTAATCAGTAAAATAATAATTTATACATATATATCCTATTAACCAGCCAGCGGCCCAAAATCCACATTTCGTCGAAAGTTATTACGATCGTGCAGGGCGGTTACAACGAGAAAGATTAATTATTCTCCGTACCAGCTTTTAAAAATTATATCTCAATATAGATTTTTCATTCCAAATTTGCTTTAATTTATACCTACATCCAAAAATGCTGAAAGGCGTGATGATAAAACTATTATAATAATGGACTTTTTGTAATTATTTTTTGATTATAAGTATTTATCATTTTCAATAATGTCTAAGTTAAATAAGAATGATAAAAACATCTGAAATATATTAGTTTGTAAGTGCGCAAATAAATACACAAACGGACCAATTTTCGTCAAGAAACACATGTTCGTTTATATTTTTAAATGATTTTATTTAAACTAAAATTAAAATTCTAAAACATGCAATATCCAGATAATGTATTGATTTATTTTACTGCATCATTATATGATTTGAAATGGGTGTGGTATAATACAAAATATTTTTTGAAAATTTAACAAATCTGCCAACGACCTATGGTATTACCTTATTATGCTAAAAATAAACATTTTTTCTCAAAATTGAAAACCTGCGAATGTTTGCGAAAACAAGATTAACATCTGATTTAAAAATGACATATTTCTGGTTTTATCGGTAATACCCTCTTAATATTTTTTCATATTTTCCAGCTTTATGTTCACAATCAAGATATGGAGTCCCTTTACAAATTTGTTCCAAAGGATATTCTACCTGAGGAATACGGTGGTAATGGCGGAAAAACCCAGGACATAATTGGCAAGACTTTTATTTGATTTTTATAATTCTTACCTATTCATTTCCATATATCGCATAATATTCCCCAACATGTACGCCATGTTTTCACTGACTTGAACAGTACAATATGTATGTCATAGTTTCACTCACTGGTGCCTCGTAGTTAGGGCTGCCATCTTCTAAAATAAAAAAAGCCTGACTCTGCGCTGTATTAGGCCGGACATTTTGCCCTAAAAGCCGGACATGCGTACGTAATTTTGGACATAACTTTTATACATAATAATAAAAAACATCTGTAACAAGTTACAGTTCTTTAATAATCACACATTAACCAGTTTAATAACAACAATCATTAATCAGTCTTATTCTTGTCATCATTTGGCATTTATGTAGAATATGTCAATAACAAAATAATAAAATATTGAGTCTCATGTCTGTAGACATAACAAAATAAACTTATAAAACAAACAAACAAAACATAACTCTTTTTCTGGTTAAACAGTTGAGTAAAAATTTTCATTAAATAAATATAAAATGAAACTTATTTTTGTGGACAAAAATGAAAAAAATAAATTTAAATGATGAATACACTGGGCGTTTATTAAAGAGAAAACTCTTTGAACATTGGCGTTATGGCCTGGAATAGCAAAGTAATATTCCGCCAATTTCAGAAGTTTGGAAGAAAAAACCCGTACGAACCAAGAATAGCCATTGTTCCCCGCCCCCGCCTCGTCCTTAACACGTTGCGCCTTGCGTAGCTTGCGTTGCGTTCGTTCAGCAGGCGCTGCGTGCACCGCGTTACACTAACAAAAAGCCTAACAAAAGCCGTACAGGCCAGACATATAAATATTTAGCCGGACACGACCTAAAAAAACAAACATGTCCGGCTAAAGCCGGACAGATGGCAACCCTACTCGTAGTGCATTGTATTCTATGGATTCGTGTCTCTTGGTGCCTTGTACAATATGTACGCCATAGTTTCACTGACTTGTATCTCGTAGTGACTTGTACAATATGTACGCCAAAGTCTCACTGACTTGGGTCTCGTAGTGCCTTGTAGAATTTGTAAGCCATAGTCTCACTGACATGTATTTCGTAGAGCCTTGTATGATATGTACTCCACAGAATCACTAACTTGGGTCTCGTAGTGTCTTGTACAAGATGTACGCCATAGTGTCAGTGAATTATGTCTCGAAATGCCTTTAACTATTTAATTTTTTTTTTAATCCCTTATTTTTCCCAATTTTACATTTTATATATACATATTATGAACATCATTAGAGTAATAAGGTGCAGCCTGTGCGTGGGTAATATAATTAAATATATTTTGTTGTACCTAGGAAAAACAAAGCAGTGGGCACATTAAGATAAAACATGATTAAAATTTGTCTAAATAGTTTGTACAAAAAGTGTTTACAATAGTGTACAGTGTAATAATAAGTGTATAGTGTAATAATAAGTGTAAAGTTTGTGTAAAAAATAAAAGTGATATAAATTAAAAAAATAAAGTTTCAACATCTGCATTGTTAAGCCATATTTTTAACTCTTTTACGCATGGGGAAGTTTAGTTGCCACCTGAATAATTTTCGGTAAAATATTGAAAGTACGAGGTCCAATGAAAGCTGTGTGTTTGCATTGTTTTGGTATTTGTTTAGGGGGTATAAAATACATTATTATTTCTAATGTTGATTTTGTTTTAATTTTTTTCGAATTTATTTTTGTTTTCAAAGATATATTTCATAGTTTGCATTATAAATAGTTTATGAAGACTGAATAGTTTACATTCTTTGTATAATGCATATGTCGAAAAACTATACTATAATATAATTTTGAGTTATTTGTAAAGGTTTTATAAAAGCACTGTACAATGTACCACCTGTAGAGATCCTCGACCAAGAAACTCGGTTAATGTTGAAACGTTGTTTGAAGTGGCTTTAGCCGTGTTTGGTGAGCAGATCTTAATAGTCTGATACTTCCAAAGCTTCCTCTTCTCAGCACTTTTCTTTAAGCACTCCCTTCGGCCTCACTACACACTTCAAAGGGGGATGCCACTTACATTTACATTAACTCCACACAGGAGGCCCTGAGGAAAATAACTTCCCTCAGGGCCTATGTCATCTTTGGAGATGCTGTGTGGAGTGTCTTTTTGAGGAAAGGAAGGAGTGAACACGGGTCTTGAAGAGACCCATGTTGTAGGAGGGAGGAAACACAGAGGCCATCAAATCGTTCCACAGCCGAGCCGTTGAACTCAAGAACGAGTCATAGAAACGACCCGTTCTCATGTGACTAATGTCAACCGTGTACAAATGTTGGGCGTGTGTTTGGCGTGTTTCCCGACTATGCACCGGTGCCGAGGGGATCAATGACGCTAGTTTCTCAGAGCATCTTCCATTGTAATACCGGTAGAACAAGGACAGCATTCCCACCTGACGCCTGTGCTCTAAAAATTGCAGTCCGTCTGTTAAGATGGGAGACTCTATCAAACGGACCGCCCGTTTCTGTACAGAGTCAAGGTTTTTTTTTTAGGTATTTTGGAGCTCCAGACCAGAGGTGGCTGCCAAATTCAACCGTGGGGCGCACATGATTTTGTTAATGTCTTTTTATAATTATTTTGTTTTTACAGATGACTGGAAAAAGAAGATAGAAGACAACACCGACTGGCTCGTGGAAGGTGTTCAATTCAAAACCGATGAAAGTAAACGACCAGGAAAGCCCAGGACTGTGGAAACCATCTTCGGAGTTGAGGGGTCCTTCCGTCAGCTGAACGTCGACTAAATTAAAAATTAATATCAACAGTTTCATACTTAGATGATAAAATAGAGAGTTGGCCCATGAACGATTCTTATACGAAACCGCGTAAATATAGGTCGCGCCAACACCGTTCACCCATAATACTGCAAATAAAATGTGCTTTCTTCGGCAGCTCGATAATCATTGTAGTTTGATTGTAACTCAGCGACAGTCATACTACAATATGGCGTGGAAGCGTGCCGACCGAGATAATAACACCCCACACACGGACACTTCGGAGCGACCGTGCCACGCACCACTCAGGCCGCCGCGCAGAAAAGTATCACAATGAACTGCGCCGTAAACCATCATCTTGCTTTAGGTTTTTACTTATCTGCGCGGCGGCCTGAAGTGGCGCGTGGCACGGTGGCTCCGAAGTGTCCGTGTGGCGAGTGATAACATATTATCTCCCTTTGTTTCTTTTTATCTATGATTGCACCACTATAAATGTTCATTAAAAACGTATATAAATTAAATCAAATGATGTTTCTCAATTATTAACCACTTCTACTGACCGAAATCATTCATTGAATAAAATAATCAGAGTGGTTTATTTGACCATTTTTATATTATTTTATTACCTTTGTGCTATTATTTAATCATAATATAGATATTACGAACCATAAATAAACGATCAATGAAAAAAAAAACAAAACGCTCTTATTTATTATTCATGTAATATAAAAAATTATTTATTTTCTCTTATTCTCTTAGTAAGTTTTTTTTTGGCCAAAAATTAGCCGAAACTTCGGCTCAGATAACGCACGTACCGACAGTAAGCGGTACAAGGACCAATTTCATTGCCACAATTCACAAACAAATTAGGTGGTAAACTCGCCAATTCCTCGCTTACACGTGGTAGTTTAGCAAATATACAAATGATATCGACATTTTTAGTGTAACAATTTCTGTATTTAAAACAGATTTAAACAATTTTAGAAGTAAAACTTCTTTACGCACGCTTGACTTGGGGAGTAAGCTGGTGAATGCGTGACGAGAGCGTTACGAAAAGCGAGGCGAACGGTAGTTTAGAGGGAGATATAAGTTAGTAAAGATAGAAAGAGAGAGAGAGTTACGTTTCGTATATTACTGTAGGGGTAAGAGAGAGAGAGAGGTGCAAGCACACATTTTCTTTCTCTCTATCTCTCATAGCCAGTTAAGTTTCGTATATCTAAGACACAAATAGTAGGCCTGTTGTCTGTATCACACTGTGCTGTTTTCAATTTGGGAGGCGGGAATAAGTACCGCCGCGCCGCCCCGGGAACCTTTATCGGATAACCAACATCTCTGCCATAGGTCGCCCCAAGTGGCTCGCTACGTTTGGTGATTAAGCAGGGGTTCCCGGGTTCATGGGGTGAGGTTTGTCTAGGTCTTAGAGGTGGATGACCAGGACACACTGAACCCCGGATTCCTACCCACCCCTTAAACCATTTTCCTTCCCAAAACTCTCCTCTCCTTCCTCTCCTTAAAAACCCTCCACTCAGCATCCCCAAAGATGACTGTGTGAAGCTCATGTAAAAAAAGGAGCAAGAGAGAGCAGTGCGCGCGCACATTTTCGTTCTCTCTTCCTATCAAATAGATGTAGATGGAGCTAAAGAAGTTTTACTTCAGTCGTGTGGTCTAAAGCACACTCGTTTTTTTAATATTAACCAATTATTTGCGATAGTTTCTGTTCATAACAATAGAGAACTCCAGTCCAATTTTTAATTTTTTTTAATGAATAATGGCCTTCTGACTTAAATAACTGCATATTTTTTTTTTTTAGAGTTTGTTTTAATAGTTCAAATAATTTTCAAATTTTAATATTTTAAGATCCCCTGAAAAACACCACACGTAAAGTGACGTCATCACTCCTCAAAAATTTTCAACAGGTTTTCATTTTGTATGACAGTTATACGGAAGAAAGTATGGTACTATTCGATAAGTCAAAACATTATTTAGGTGGAATTATTTATTTATTGTATTATATTTATTATGTTATTATATTTTTCAATATTATTACGGGAGAGTGGTATAGAAATTGTTTGAAATTATTATTTTTTTAGCTTTTAAAATCAATACTATCTCAAACGGAGCATCACCTGCACACTGCAAAAATTGTAGGCAAATAAGATACAGGCGATACAGCGCCTACCAGCTGATCGACGAGGGCCATTTTGAATTCGAAGTTCGTAGAGAAGTGAGTCGTTCGCGAACAAGTCGGTTCAGTGACCCGGATCTTCATACGGATCCGTAAGATCCGGTTCCTAAGACAGATTTTCGAAGCTACGGACACACTTGCTGGCGGTTCGCGGATCTTTGCGAACGAGTGAGCGCGTAGCAATTGCTACTAGATAGCATGCTCTTTGGCTTCTAATGAGCAAATGAGCAAATGAGCAAGTGATCCGATTCACTGAACCGGATCTTTTCATTCTCGTTCAACTGAGCCGCTTTGCCCGTCTCTAGGTAGCATTTTGATGAAGCATATTATACAATTTTTTCGTACAGTTTAAAGTTTTTCAATATTTTAAATAATAGAGATAAACTATATCTACCTCTATTTTTGATACTGAATTATTTATGCTTAAATATTGTTTCAATAAACATAACAACTAAATCTCTACAAACAGTATGAAATTACCAATAACATGAAATATTGTTAATACTGATGGCTTGTGTCATACCTACATAATCAAAGTTTCAATACAATGACTGGTGACGCGTGACGTCAGCACTAACCATTCAGTAATACCAACTTTACAGTGTGTTATAACGAAAGGTTTAAAAATGCACTTTTTAATAATTTTTTAAGAACTCTACGTTTAATATTATGAAATAAAACTTATATATTCAGAATCAGCGTTCATTGGTCTGTATGTACATATTTTTTAAAGTCATAATATTTTTCACTGGAGTTCCTTATTATCATTTTATTTTCTTCAAATTTATGCACTAACCATAATCAATTAGTCCTATAATCCTACTGTAGTGCGAGAAATAATTTTTATTAACCTATTGTTTATTACTTAATTTTTCAAAGGAAGCAAACACATTGTGACTTGACATTTTAAATAAATAAAAATAAAATACTTTGTTTTAAGTCACTTTATTGTTATTTTTTTTCTTTTCCGTATACCGGTTTCGGTATACGGAAAAGAAAAAAAAATGGATACTATGGACCGTGCAAATAGGTCTAAAAATATTGAAGTTGAAATGTGTTCTATAACATTCATCAAACTACAAAGTATAATGTAAATATAAATGAAATTGAACCAGCTTACCGAATTTCTCAAAAAACAAATAGGGAACATAAACCCATCATCTTCAAATTCAAAACTAACATGGACCGCGACCAATTTCTTTCTGATGTCAAAACATACAAGCATAGCAAGCATCCAGTCCAGATGAAAAATTAAATACACAACAACTGGGAATTGCTGGCACTAGCTCGAAAGTCTACGTTTCCGAATACCTGACTTTTCGAGCCAAACATCTATGGTACCTGGCCCGTAAGGCAATAAATCTCAAATTTAAACAAGATTAAACAAGGTTAAACAAGTACAAATGTACGTGCGTAAGGACTTCGGAACGCCTGCAATACTCGTCAGTGAAACAAACAAAGATCGATTACTGTTGTCATTACCTGAAATGCCATCAACAAACTAAATATAATGAACATCTGTTTGTAAATATTAATATCTTTAACTATTATTTCTTTCTACATAATATTTACCCTCGTAACTTTGGAGCGTAATTCTTTTGATTTAATTCTTCATATTTTTGGTAAGCTTATGGATGTATGTCTCTCAAATATTACATTGAAGTTTTTGTCCCTATATTATATTTCATACGACCCCCAAACCTACATATGTGTTATATAATACCTTTTCAATTCTAAATGACAATTATAATTTCTGCATAAAACTTACCTATAGTTTAAACACAACAACATACATATTTTTATATTATCGTCTTTGCTCTAAAGTGTCAGAAAAAAAAGTTCAACTTTTATGCCTCATACTTCAAAATCTAATGATAATACTCGTAATATATCTTTTTTCCTAAATGATACTCCCATCATATACTTTATTAATCTGAGTCATTCTGCAACCAACACTACATATATATAATTTTTTACTTACTATGTTATTAAATTACTGTTACCATTACCGAACTACATATTAGCTCATACTTTAGTAATTAAAAAAATGGAAGACGTAACAAATGTATTAGACAACATCTCACAGATTACATTTGCCGAAACAAATAATGCTACAGAAGTCCGACAAATCTTAAATCAATCTAACTTTAAAATATTCTCCATGAATATCAGATGAATTAATAAAAATTTCAACGAACTCCTTATACTACTCAGAGACCTTGATTCAGATTTTGACTTACTTATTCTGACCGAATGCTGGATCAAAGATAACTTTAATCCAAAAACTATAAAAGACTATAACCAATACAACACACAGAATAATAAATCTCAAAATGATGGCGTAATCATATACATCAAAAATCACATACAACACTCTGTTAAAGAAATCTTAATCACAAATTCAAATTGTCTTAAACTCGAAATAGCGTAACGATATTATCTATATACCGATCACCGAGTGAGTCTAATATAACACCATTCTTAAACTCACTTAATCAATCCTTATCGTGTATGAGGGATTGTGAAAATGTACTTGTTATTGGTGACCTTAATATTAATATCATAAATACGATGCACCCACAAGCAAATGAGTAGATGAATTTGCTAACTCTACAAGATTTTATTCCAGCTATTACGGCCCCCACTCGGGTATCAGAATTATGCGCCAGTTGCATTGACCATGTCTTTGCTAAATGTAAATTGAATACCAAATCTCTCGTATACCAATACACGGTTACAGACCATTATGCTACTATCACCTCCCTTTCACATGTTATTAAAAAATTACATCTAAAATACCCACGAAGAAAATCTGCTATGACACGCTATTCAAACTGGTTTCCAAGGAAAACTGGTCAAATTTCTATAAATTCACCGATCCAAACATAGCGTGCGAATTTCTTATCGACACCATACATAACCATTTAAAAAGTTCCACATCCAACACTAACAACAAACAAAGTAGTCGCAAAATTAAACTTAAGCCTTGGATAACAAATGGCATTCTACACTGTATTTACAAGCGTAATAAACTTCACCAATTTTGTAAAAACAATCCCAATAATCACCAATCTCTCCTATTTTACAAACGATACAGAAATGCTTGTAAAAAAATAATCTGTAGAGTTAGAGATGAATACTATAGAAAACAGATCAAGGAAGCTGCCAATGACAATAAACAAATCTGGAATATTGTCAAAGAGATTTGCTATACCAACAAAACTACCGCACCTATAAATAAAATAACCATTGCAGACCAAACACTAGATACAACAAATCATCCAGAAAAAATCGCAAATCATTTCAATAAATTCTTCTCCACAGTCGGATCAGACTTAGCAAATAATATTTTAAATAAAAACGGAATGTCAGAATTTAACCTTGCAAATAATATATCGATCGATAATCTTAGCTATGATCCATTTAATCTCACTCCTACCACAGAACAAGAAATCACTGAAATTTTTTCATCACTCAAAAACACACATTCAACTGGAATCGACAATATATCCACTAAATTGATCAAACACCTCAAACCAATCATCACTAAGCCCCTTAAATATATCATAAATCTAAGCTTTCAAACTGGCCTCTTCCCAAATTCTTTAAAACACTCAACAATTATTCCTATCTACAAATCATCGGACAGATCATCAGTGAATAACTATAGACCAATATCCTTGCTGAGTCCGATATCAAAAATAATTGAAAAAACGGTAAAACGAAGGCTATACAAACTTCTTGAAGACAATGACATTTTGTCAGGAAATCAATATGGCTTCCGCAAAGGTCGTAGTGCCGCAGATGCAATTGCAACTTTTACAAAAGCAATCTCTGATAACCTTGATAAAGGCCACAAGCCCCTCGCTGTTTTCTTGGATCTAGCCAAAGCCTTTGATACTGTCTCTCACCGCATACTTTTGAAGAAACTCCTTCAGGTAGGAATAAAAGGTACTCCCTCAAATGGTTTGAGAACTATCTAACAAATAGGTCGCAATCGTCTCTTGTAAATTCTGCTAAAGAATACAGAAGTACAAGTTTACCAATCACGTACGGTGTGCCTCAAGGCAGTGTATTAGGCCCACTTCTCTTTCTAATATATATTAACACTTTATGTAACTTGGAAATTGATGGAACTATAATTTCTTTTGCCGATGATACGGTAATCATTTTATCTCGATAACGAAGGATTTAGGAATCATTTTTGACACACGTCTGACTTTTCGAACTCATATCGATTCGGTGTGCAACTCTGCAATGCGAATGCTGGGTTTTGTTATATGTAATTCGAAATCTTTTACGAATACGGCAGTCATAAAAATGCTTTATTTTACTCTGGTTCGCAGCATTCTTGAGAGTGGATCGATAATATGGGGACCCGAAGATACCCTTTACTCAAATGATGTAGAAAAGGTGCAAAAAAAGTTTATGCGATACCTCTACATGCGAGAGTTCGGATATTACCCTTTATTGTATCCCTCTGATTTTCTCGCTGGAATGCTGGGGATAGAACGTCTAGACGTCAGGAGAAATATTGCAATGGTGTTAGTGGCGCACAAGCTGCTAAATGGGCACACTTGCAATCCAGATATTCTGGAACGAATTTCTTTTTATGTCCCTGATAATTTCATCAGAGCTAGACAGCACAGATTATTTATTTTTCCAAGGGGCAGGACCAACCTACCAATGATCATGCCTTTGGGGAGAATAACTACTTTGTTAAATCACATTTCTTCTGTGATTGACATTTTCAATTTGAACCAAGGAGAATTTAAGACAGCAATCAGCATACTATTTACCAAATCTGGCTAATCAGATAGTATTGATGTACTTACCCATGCAAATAAATGTATATACTTACTTATTATAAACTGTAATTTATAAACTGTTATTTGTGAAATGTAAATGGATTATACTGTTTTTCACAATAAATCAATAAATAAATAAATAAATAAATAAATAAATAAATCATCTTTGAAGCTGAAAATTGGAATTCAACTATGGAAAAAGCAAATAAGGGCCTAAATAAAGTAAAACATTGGTTAGACAACAACCTTCTGACTCTTAATATTGACAAAACAAAATATTTACTTTTCTCCATACGTAAAGTCACTCCTCAAAACTGTCCTAATCTTATCATTCACTCATGCTCACAGAACCATATTACCCCTACGCCTCCCTACAATAATTGCTCATGTACCAACCTAAAAAAATCCGACCAAATTAAATATCTGGGGATTGTTATAGATGACCAACTGCGTTGGGAGGACCACGTTAATTTCACAACAAAAAGACTCCGCAAATTGTGCTATATATTTCTCTCTCTCAGATCAATCCTGAACCTTCAAACCATGAGATGCATATATTTTGCACTTTTCCAATCAATAGTGTAATAAATTAAAGTCTCTTACCCCCCCCCCCCCCTAATTAATAATAAAACTTTACAAGCTTTATGCTTTTCCTTCAAAGCACATTCGAATTAGGAAAATTTAGAACAAGCTCGGTGTGGACGCTCTCTCCTTGGTCGCGGCACCACTGTAATAAATCCGACCCTTGCACCTGTAATTAATTAATTTTCCTTTTCTTTTAAAACTTGATTTTATGGTTTCTATCTTTCTACATCGTTCGTAGGCTCTGCAACGAAAGCTCTGTACGTAGAGTTCGTCGCCTCGAATTCGTATTCGTAGCCTTGTAGTTTCGTCGCTCACTCTTCTCTCCTCTTCATTCCTTTGGCAGCGCCTCGACACCCCTTTACGTAATACGTTTTAGGTATACGTGGCGAGATGCTCTCAATTAATCAACTTGTAATTAACCCCTTAACGTTGTGTCATTTTTTGCTTTAAAGGTTTGATATGGTTAATACAATTTAATTAATAATTTGTTTGTGGTAAACCCTTGTTCTTTTAGGTATGGCGTGTTACAATTCACTAGGGTCCGATTTACAATGACTGACTCTAGCTAACTTGAAAATAACTAATGCTATCGTTCGTGCAACTTCCTCCCCTACTAACGTCCGTTCTATACTTGTTCGTTGATGACTACTTCTTCTGAATTAACCCGCGTCATCTTCCCTAGTACCTAGTACAAAAATATACTTTTATACATTTAATTGGGAAGATCCTACCTTTAGCGTGACGCAGCGTATCCTCTGCTGTTCTTGGGGTGCTAACACATAAAATAATTTGACATTTGTAATCTAGTTACGGATTTTCAATCAAAATTCAATCAAAACAGGCCCGGGATGCACAAATTCTACAGGCACCATTGTAAGTGAAGCTTGTTAGTTAGTTTTGAGTTTGAGTAGGTATTTTTGGGAGATTACTAGGGATTGACATGAAACAAAATATGTCTTGCTACAATTGGACTCCTCCATTTCCGCAACTGACTTGGTGAGGTTCAATTAAAACCGCCCGGTCAGTCTCCAATTCCAACACCTCCAGAGAATATTTTGATGGTCGCAAGCGACTGATGAAAAATCGACATGTTTTGCTTCCTGTCGGGAAAGGGTTTGATGTGTATTTCCGGTTCGTATGGTGATAGTGGGAGTGTTCTCAACCAATGCGCCGCCAAATTATAATGGTGATAATGCTAATGTTGCCTGATGAAATGTCAACTCATATCGCTTGATGTGAGGATCTGCTTCGATTTATGGTGTGGTAGTCAATGTCCGGAAGTATTCAGGATTGCGTGGGTGGCACGAGGTTTTAGATCGTGACATCCTCTAAGCCGAATTGATGATGATGATGATGATGATGATACTGTAGAAGTCTTTCAGCATGTCAATGACTAGAGTTCCGTTCACTCCTATAGCATCGAACATGAACATTAAACCGAAGTGGATTAGACAAGCGGCAATGTCAGGAGGTCGGTGGAGCCGCTCCCCCCTCTGATCTCGTGAAGTTTGAATTTAGTAAAGGTGGATTTTGATGTCATCGACCCTCGCCTCTGCAGTCACACAGCTCCTCAACAGTCCCGTTCTCCGTCCAGCATACCGCCTCGAACCAGTAGAAATGCTGCTTACGTTTTCCTAGGCACGTTATAAACATGCGTCAGCCTTCAGCCGCGGTGATCATCGGTATTTGATTTGAATGAAAATACCTCCCCTCGCATGACGGAAACAGGCGTGACGGGGACGGTCCCCCATTTAGCGTCACGGGCATCCGCCCTACGATAGGTGATATTCCAAGCTCATCTCAAATATCAGCTCGAAGAAGGAATGTCAAGCTCGGCTTCCAGGGTGCTGGGTCCAGGAATGAATGGCACCGGGTCGTGAATCCGACTTCCATCCCATCCATTTCCCCTGCTACGCTTTCGTCCAAAGCACATTCCCAACCTGATGCTGGATGATGCCCTAATTCTAATTTGGGGAAGATTATGAAAATTTATCCGGTTTCCGACAATGAGCCGCCGATCGATTGCTAAAACAACTCTGTATGTCCTGTTCTCTTCGTTCCGCTGACAAGGTAACCCCCCACGAGCGTAACCAAAGGGTAGTGAAGCCAACGCGAGTTTCGTCACTTCTTTTCCTTCATTACGGAGGTAGCCCGGCCAGATCGTTTTCTCCGTCCTGTATTTAATTGACCTCCCGCGACAGCGACTCTTATCAGCTGATACCTCCGGAGGGGGCTAAAGAGGGGGGTTGTGGGAGCACGTCCTTTGCCTTCCAGACGTCCCCCAATGCCTTTATGACGATACATGTGATAGCATATACGTCGACATCATGAGACGGCTCCTGCCTCGCCCTCAACTGCTTCAGGGCCGTCCAGAGACACAGGTTTCCAAGCCTCCATCACAAAGGATTCCAATTTAATTGTACAAAGCCTGTAACCATCGCTTGCTTCGCCCCCACATTTGGGAAATAGTGTAGCCCACCAGCAAATCGTTCACTTCGCCCCCGATCATAACTGCATAGGTGTAACCTACATACATGGAATAGGGAAGCTTAACTCAAAAATTACTCCAGCAATCACCAGCTTCAGCGCCGTAACTCGTTCGGTTAAATTTGAAGGAAGGAAATTTGCTAATTAATAATAGCAGAGCGCGTCGCGCGCGATGTCTGAATACCTACTGTTGGTCTCGTTCAATCGCA
The DNA here is from genome assembly GCA_929108145.2 of Limnephilus rhombicus. Classification (NCBI taxonomy): domain Eukaryota; kingdom Metazoa; phylum Arthropoda; class Insecta; order Trichoptera; family Limnephilidae; genus Limnephilus; species Limnephilus rhombicus. Next base: position 28,107,439 of record OV815272.1, read on the forward strand.
AATACTAAGGATTTAAGATATAATGTAAATTCTGTATAAAATATACCTAACGTAAAGTGCTATGCACACTTCCATGCGCGAGTTTAAACGAAGTCAAAAGCTAGCTTATGTAGGTCTTTACATAACAGTTTTCCTGAGATCTCTGAAATTTGAGGTAAACGGCGTGGGGTTTTATCTTTTTTGGGAATGGGAATTCTATTGTATACATTTGTTAGTAAACAGAAGCCTCATGCAATGCATCCTTTTTCCAAATCAATATACCTAGTACGTACAGACCTTGCCTAACAAATATCTGCAATTACTGAGTAAATTCTAAAATGTTTTGAGAATAGGTATTCCTAATGTAATGTAATTTATTATATCCATATAACCCCTAACCTAGTATTTCTGATGTAATGTCTCGCAACACAATCGTAAGATACATAACCTCTTGTCCGTTAAAGTTAACAAAACATCCCCAAAAGACCCTCTCCCCTTACAATCTTTGCACTTCGGCGACACCATTATGGTTATTGGTTTGAAAACTTCTTTAGCACCGTTGTGATTTGAAATTAGATGAAGCGAAACGTGCGACACTAAACACAGCTATAAGATTTATCCTGAGAGAGAATGAGATACTCTAATCGGTCTCCTCTTTATGAGGTGCTTCGTAGCCTCCCCACTCCTGTCTCCTTGGGTTTTCTGAAGGTTTCACTTCTACCGCGTGTAAACTACACCACTATAAATTCTTTGTTTCTAAAATGCTGACAGCTGTTTTTATTTTTGTTTTTATGAAAACTTCTTTAACACCGTTGTGATTTGAAACTAGATGAAACGAAACGTGCGACACTAAACACATCCATAAGATTTATCCTGAGAGAGAATGAGATACTATAATCGATCTCCCCTTTGTGAGGGTAGCCTCCCCACTCCTGTCTCCTTGGGTTTTCTGAAGGTTTCACTTCTACCGCGTGTAAACTACACCACTGTAAATTCTTTGTTTCTAAAATGCTGACAGCTGGTTTTTGTTGTTTTTATGAAACTTCTTTAACACCGTTGTGATTTGAAACTCGATGAAACGGAAACTAACGCCACTAAACACATCTATAGAACTTATCCTGAGAGAGAATGAGATACTGTAATCGGTCTCCTCTTTGTGAAGTGCTTCGTAACCCATCGACCTTCTCTTCGTGCGGTGCTTCGTAGAATAAAATGTGAAACAATTTTAACACTTGGTAACGATGTTATAATAAATAAACCTCACAATTAACGTATTCCTGATAATCTACATTAGTCCTAAATTCGTCACTCTTCCGAAGTTTAGTTTTCAGAAGGTTTCACCTCTACCGCATGCGGATTGCACTCTGATTCCGCACACCCCATCGACTAGACAGGGAACCCGCCTAAAGTGTCTAGTCACATAAAATTAAATGTTAGCTGTTGCCCGAAGTGTCAAAAGAAAGGCAGTGTAAATCTATGACTATGACCAAAACCCAAAACAATCGCTCACTATAAGGTATCTCAGCATGACCTTGGGTAGGCACACTCCCCGAAACCTAGAATTAAACTTGGCTTTTGTTTCTTTTTTTTCGCAAGGCCCGTACTAAATACGTAATGCAAATATGTAATTTTTCCAAACTTACCAAATCCTCCATGCTGCACAACACACTGAAAGCACTCTTGAAAACACAAGCTATTTCCACAAACCGTCATGCAACTACTTATTTCAAAACCAACTCTCATGCCTAGGTTCAAATAGAATCTCCGTCTCATGACCTTTCTCATTTATAAACTCAATTTTCTGAATAAATTCTGCCAAAAACGAATTATCTCCGGTTCACCCGCACCGAACTAACTACTGTTATTATTCCCTGAATAACTGCAAAATGGTCGTCCTCCTCCGCGAACTTTTCCTGACTCTCTAAAAATCCGTTCGTCCCCGAGGTCGAATCTACCCAGACTGTCTTTATTTAAAATTTGATTTCCTTTGAATTTTGTCAATAAGTGACTTATTTTCCGTTTACACGTCCGAACTACTGTTATTATTCCCTGTATAACCGTGACTCTGAAACACGCCCGTCTTCGAAACCGAAATTACCCTGACTCTCAAAATCCGTCTGTCCCCGAGACCGAAACTATCCTGACTCCTTTATTTAAAATTTGATTTCCTTTGAATTTTGTCAATAAGTGACTTATTTTCCGTTTACACGTCCGAACTACTGTTATTATTCCCTGTATAACCGCGACTCTGAAACACGCCCGTCTTCGAAACCGAAATTACCCTGACTCTCAAAATCCGTCTGTCCCCGAGACCGAAACTATCCTGACTGTCTTTATTTAAAATTTGATCTCACTTCTTTTCCTTCCCTGCCCGTCTGTGTCGTCCAAGTACCCTTTTTTTATTATCTTTTTCTCTAAAATCCTTCAAATATCGTTAACTCTCATGGCGGATATTTAACTTAATGACCGAACTTGTCAAATTTAATCACCATTTTCGAAGAATTCTGACGTTATTTCATGTTTTTTTAGTTTTTTGTTGCAGTGTCAGACCTTCAAAATAGTAATTAATTATCATGTACTTGAAGGCCAGAATGTATCCCAAAACGACACGGTCACACGTGGCTCCAAGCCCTTTTTTTGCATTCAGAATGGCCTTCGCCGGGGGTCTTCATAAATTCATCAACCCCGTAGTTATTTGGATTTCAGAAATTATTTTAGCGCTCTTACAAAATGGCTCCATACAAATTATCCACGTATTATTATTATTAAGGCGAGTTCATCACAGTCTCCCCTTTATGAAACAAAATATTTGTTGTAGGTGTAATCACGAACTACAGCCACATATTTTGTTACAGAACTCTAGCAGTAGTCAGCCCGTTTGGACTCGCCTCAAATCTTTTTAATTTTTTTTTTTTTTGTTTCCAAAATTATTATGACAAATATTTCCCAATCCGGCCCTGTCTTGTACACCGTCGTCCTTCCTTCTTATTGCTCTACTCCACCGACCTTGCGTAGTATTTTTTTGTTGTTGTCGAAACTACGGTCAATGTTCCTTGCGTCGCCCCCCCATACTTCCAGGAATTTGTCTCGGCCCCGCGGCCCAAATCACAACTGCGTCATAATTTCTTTTCACTGCCTCCTGTTGCAAATCTCACATCTCCCTGTATTTAATTTACAATGTGCAACTCGATTTGATTATCCGCGTTTTCTTGTTTTCTTTTAAATTATTCCGCAGACGGTGCCCGACCCTTGCAGAACATTGTAATTTAACCAATTTATCGCGTTTTCTTTTTTTTCTATAAATATTTTTACCACTCGTTCGTCTTACGGATGGAAAGGCACATCCCTATGTAAGACTACTCCTTCTTGCTAATTTATCCTTTCAAGATTATTTTATTGGAAACGCACCCGCCCGCGTCGTCCTGATGGCCTCCTACCTTTGTGACCGAATCCTCTCGTTTATATTCAGCAAAGTGCGTTAGCATCGTCTTGCCACCGTTCGGTTCCCAGGCCGCATCTGACAACTTTCTCCTGAGTTTATTTTGGCAGACCTCGCCCCAATAATTCGCCAAGAAGTCCCTCTCGAAATCTTCAATCGTCTTCCACCTGCTACAGTAGATTTTCGACCACCTTTTAGCCTCTCCCTTGAGACTCTCTCGGGCCACCATTAACTTGTCCGTCCGCCTCGATCTCCTTGTATACTCCCGCAGGTCCTCCAGGAAGGAAATCGGATGCTGATTCCCTCCTTTAAAAGCGGGCTTCTCCTGAGCTGGGAGCAACTCTACAATCTGGCGCCGATTCCCCGACCCCAGGAGCACTTCCGCCTCTCCCGCTTCCGGTCTTGCCTCTCGCACTTCTAGCTGTCTTTCAATGGACTGTATCTTCTCCACTAGCGGTCCTAACGCGTCTCGAATGATGCTAGTCACCTGCCCCAAGCTCACCTGCAACGACGTCTCTCCCACGGTCTCAACTGCGGCGGTGACCTCCTCTCTTGCCGAAGGCCGCCCACGTCCTTTCCCTCTAGACACTGATCCTTCCATGATTGATTATTATCACTTGAACTCACTAAAACTTTAATTCTCTTACTAACTTCTCACCACTAGCACTTTAAGTTCAAAGAGCAAATGTATTTTTTTTCTGTTCGTATCACTATTATTATCTCGTTTCTTTTAAATTATCCTGTTGAACTTATTTCGTTTAAACCTGTAAACATTGTTTAAATCACTGTTTTTTTTCAAACCATCATTCCCCTATTTTTTCGAACGGTCTACATGAATGCGTTTTTTTTTTTCATTTGTAAATAAACCATTAGGTTCCGCACAAGGACTCATAATGCACCGCAAAGCGACGTCACCAAATTATCCAATTATTATTATTACCCGACACCCGGTTTAATGACCTATCTTCTCAAGCTGAGTGTTTACTTAATGTTTCTTTTATGATCTCCCCTCAAAATGAAACTGACCTATTTCTGCTATTGTCCTCATCCCCCAAGCCGAACTGTCCCATAGCCCCATAGCAATTACACCCGCATTCCTACGTCAAAACAATGCCAGCCACCCGTCAGTATTATTGTCCGGTGAAACCTTTTTTTTTTCGCATTCTTATAGTTCTCGTCCGCTGTTATCTCTTATCTAATTTTAAGAGGCGACATGGTGAGGTTTCGCTTAACATCTTAACTCACACGATGTATGGTATTTTTCCTTCAAAGCCGAGCATTTAACATAAGGTCCCTTCCCAGACGGCGTGTCCTCCCTTAAACTAGTGCTTTCGGTTTTAAATAATGGATTGCAACCGGCAAGCGCCTCGAAGGTGCAGTGTATTTTTTTCATAACATCCTGTATAACATTCGAGTGTGACCGACCTTTCGTTTTGTGTGTTTGTTCTATTCACACATAGCGGTCAGTGTTTATCTTAATTTTTTGCTACGGTTGTCTTAAATTTTACAATTACTGGTGAACAGTATCACCCTAAATGTAGGTTTTAACTGATTAAGAAATGCCAACTGTCTGCAGTAATCATTTTATTCCCAAAGATTCATACGCTTAAGCAAGTAATTATTAGTGTTGTCCCTTTAACCTCGTGCATAATTTAAATAAAACATTTTGGATACGTTTATTCTGTAAGCCGGGTTACATGACGCTTGAATAGACCAACTACCTACTTCTTTTGTTTATTTATTTATTTCCAACTACGCCATATACTATCTTCCGTACCAAAACTTGAATATTTACAACCTATTTCGTATCGTTATTATTTTGACTAATCGTCCGGCCTAAACCCGAATTCTACAACCGTTCAAACTTTGAAAGTTGACTAACTTCAATATTCTCACCACGGTGAATTGATATTGAATGTACTTTATTGAAGGACTATCTCCCCTAATAATGTAACACCCTTTCTCCCTGTTTCTTATCGAAGGTTGGATACCATTAACTATTCTTGGTTAGTTTTGTTCTAATATTTATTGACATACGGCGCGTCTCCCCTGATAATATGATACCTTTATCCGGTGGCTTATTGAAGGTTGGATATCATCAGCCTACCCTTCCTATTTTTATCTGGTGAAGCTAATGTAGACGCTACTGAACTAACTATTCTTGATTAATTTTGTTCAATTTTTTTTTTCTTTGACCTGCGGCGCGTCTCCCCTAATAATATGATACCTTTATCCGGTGGCTTATTGAAGGTTGGATATCATCAGCCTACCCTTCCTATTTTTATCTGGTGAAGCTAATGTAGACGCTACTGAACTAACTATTCTTGAATAATTTTGTTCAATTTTTTTTTTTCTTTGACCTGCGGCGCGTCTCCCCTAATAATATGATACCTTTATCCGGTGGCTTATTGAAGGTTGAATATCATCAGCCTACCCTTCCTATTTTTATCTGGTTAAGCTAATGTAAACATTATTATTTCAAATTCCTCTGCTAACCATCTATTATTGTCCTAGTAATTACTTTGTATTTTCTTTATTGTTGTTTTCAGTCATTTTCGATGACAACCGAACCGTCATACCTACTGTATTCTTTTTTTTCTATTCTTGTGAATGTCATTGTATAAAACCCCAGCAAAATGCAACACTTTTTAAAACCATACCTCCTGGTCACTTAGCAATACTGTAATAAATTAAAGTCTCTTACCCCCCCCCCCTAATTAATAATAAAACTTTACAAGCTTTATGCTTTTCCTTCAAAGCACATTCGAATTAGGAAAATTTAGAACAAGCTCGGTGTGGACGCTCTCTCCTTGGTCGCGGCACCACTGTAATAAATCCGACCCTTGCACCTGTAATTAATTAATTTTCCTTTTCTTTTAAAACTTGATTTTATGGTTTCTATCTTTCTACATCGTTCGTAGGCTCTGCAACGAAAGCTCTGTACGTAGAGTTCGTCGCCTCGAATTCGTATTCGTAGCCTTGTAGTTTCGTCGCTCACTCTTCTCTCCTCTTCATTCCTTTGGCAGCGCCTCGACACCCCTTTACGTAATACGTTTTAGGTATACGTGGCGAGATGCTCTCAATTAATCAACTTGTAATTAACCCCTTAACGTTGTGTCATTTTTTGCTTTAAAGGTTTGATATGGTTAATACAATTTAATTAATAATTTGTTTGTGGTAAACCCTTGTTCTTTTAGGTATGGCGTGTTACAATTCACTAGGGTCCGATTTACAATGACTGACTCTAGCTAACTTGAAAATAACTAATGCTATCGTTCGTGCAACTTCCTCCCCTACTAACGTCCGTTCTATACTTGTTCGTTGATGACTACTTCTTCTGAATTAACCCGCGTCATCTTCCCTAGTACCTAGTACAAAAATATACTTTTATACATTTAATTGGGAAGATCCTACCTTTAGCGTGACGCAGCGTATCCTCTGCTGTTCTTGGGGTGCTAACACATAAAATAATTTGACATTTGTAATCTAGTTACGGATTTTCAATCAAAATTCAATCAAAACAGGCCCGGGATGCACAAATTCTACAGGCACCATTGTAAGTGAAGCTTGTTAGTTAGTTTTGAGTTTGAGTAGGTATTTTTGGGAGATTACTAGGGATTGACATGAAACAAAATATGTCTTGCTACAATTGGACTCCTCCATTTCCGCAACTGACTTGGTGAGGTTCAATTAAAACCGCCCGGTCAGTCTCCAATTCCAACACCTCCAGAGAATATTTTGATGGTCGCAAGCGACTGATGAAAAATCGACATGTTTTGCTTCCTGTCGGGAAAGGGTTTGATGTGTATTTCCGGTTCGTATGGTGATAGTGGGAGTGTTCTCAACCAATGCGCCGCCAAATTATAATGGTGATAATGCTAATGTTGCCTGATGAAATGTCAACTCATATCGCTTGATGTGAGGATCTGCTTCGATTTATGGTGTGGTAGTCAATGTCCGGAAGTATTCAGGATTGCGTGGGTGGCACGAGGTTTTAGATCGTGACATCCTCTAAGCCGAATTGATGATGATGATGATGATGATGATACTGTAGAAGTCTTTCAGCATGTCAATGACTAGAGTTCCGTTCACTCCTATAGCATCGAACATGAACATTAAACCGAAGTGGATTAGACAAGCGGCAATGTCAGGAGGTCGGTGGAGCCGCTCCCCCCTCTGATCTCGTGAAGTTTGAATTTAGTAAAGGTGGATTTTGATGTCATCGACCCTCGCCTCTGCAGTCACACAGCTCCTCAACAGTCCCGTTCTCCGTCCAGCATACCGCCTCGAACCAGTAGAAATGCTGCTTACGTTTTCCTAGGCACGTTATAAACATGCGTCAGCCTTCAGCCGCGGTGATCATCGGTATTTGATTTGAATGAAAATACCTCCCCTCGCATGACGGAAACAGGCGTGACGGGGACGGTCCCCCATTTAGCGTCACGGGCATCCGCCCTACGATAGGTGATATTCCAAGCTCATCTCAAATATCAGCTCGAAGAAGGAATGTCAAGCTCGGCTTCCAGGGTGCTGGGTCCAGGAATGAATGGCACCGGGTCGTGAATCCGACTTCCATCCCATCCATTTCCCCTGCTACGCTTTCGTCCAAAGCACATTCCCAACCTGATGCTGGATGATGCCCTAATTCTAATTTTGGGGAAGATTATGAAAATGATTATGGGTTTTCTGAAGGTTTCACTTCTACCGCGTGTAAACTACACCACTATAAATTCTTTGTTTCTAAAATGCTGACAGCTGTTTTTATTTTTGTTTTTATGAAAACTTCTTTAACACCGTTGTGATTTGAAACTAGATGAAACGAAACGTGCGACACTAAACACATCCATAAGATTTATCCTGAGAGAGAATGAGATACTATAATCGATCTCCCCTTTGTGAGGGTAGCCTCCCCACTCCTGTCTCCTTGGGTTTTCTGAAGGTTTCACTTCTACCGCGTGTAAACTACACCACTGTAAATTCTTTGTTTCTAAAATGCTGACAGCTGGTTTTTGTTGTTTTTATGAAACTTCTTTAACACCGTTGTGATTTGAAACTCGATGAAACGGAAACTAACGCCACTAAACACATCTATAGAACTTATCCTGAGAGAGAATGAGATACTGTAATCGGTCTCCTCTTTGTGAAGTGCTTCGTAACCCATCGACCTTCTCTTCGTGCGGTGCTTCGTAGAATAAAATGTGAAACAATTTTAACACTTGGTAACGATGTTATAATAAATAAACCTCACAATTAACGTATTCCTGATAATCTACATTAGTCCTAAATTCGTCACTCTTCCGAAGTTTAGTTTTCAGAAGGTTTCACCTCTACCGCATGCGGATTGCACTCTGATTCCGCACACCCCATCGACTAGACAGGGAACCCGCCTAAAGTGTCTAGTCACATAAAATTAAATGTTAGCTGTTGCCCGAAGTGTCAAAAGAAAGGCAGTGTAAATCTATGACTATGACCAAAACCCAAAACAATCGCTCACTATAAGGTATCTCAGCATGACCTTGGGTAGGCACACTCCCCGAAACCTAGAATTAAACTTGGCTTTTGTTTCTTTTTTTTCGCAAGGCCCGTACTAAATACGTAATGCAAATATGTAATTTTTCCAAACTTACCAAATCCTCCATGCTGCACAACACACTGAAAGCACTCTTGAAAACACAAGCTATTTCCACAAACCGTCATGCAACTACTTATTTCAAAACCAACTCTCATGCCTAGGTTCAAATAGAATCTCCGTCTCATGACCTTTCTCATTTATAAACTCAATTTTCTGAATAAATTCTGCCAAAAACGAATTATCTCCGGTTCACCCGCACCGAACTAACTACTGTTATTATTCCCTGAATAACTGCAAAATGGTCGTCCTCCTCCGCGAACTTTTCCTGACTCTCTAAAAATCCGTTCGTCCCCGAGGTCGAATCTACCCAGACTGTCTTTATTTAAAATTTGATTTCCTTTGAATTTTGTCAATAAGTGACTTATTTTCCGTTTACACGTCCGAACTACTGTTATTATTCCCTGTATAACCGTGACTCTGAAACACGCCCGTCTTCGAAACCGAAATTACCCTGACTCTCAAAATCCGTCTGTCCCCGAGACCGAAACTATCCTGACTCCTTTATTTAAAATTTGATTTCCTTTGAATTTTGTCAATAAGTGACTTATTTTCCGTTTACACGTCCGAACTACTGTTATTATTCCCTGTATAACCGCGACTCTGAAACACGCCCGTCTTCGAAACCGAAATTACCCTGACTCTCAAAATCCGTCTGTCCCCGAGACCGAAACTATCCTGACTGTCTTTATTTAAAATTTGATCTCACTTCTTTTCCTTCCCTGCCCGTCTGTGTCGTCCAAGTACCCTTTTTTTATTATCTTTTTCTCTAAAATCCTTCAAATATCGTTAACTCTCATGGCGGATATTTAACTTAATGACCGAACTTGTCAAATTTAATCACCATTTTCGAAGAATTCTGACGTTATTTCATGTTTTTTTAGTTTTTTGTTGCAGTGTCAGACCTTCAAAATAGTAATTAATTATCATGTACTTGAAGGCCAGAATGTATCCCAAAACGACACGGTCACACGTGGCTCCAAGCCCTTTTTTTGCATTCAGAATGGCCTTCGCCGGGGGTCTTCATAAATTCATCAACCCCGTAGTTATTTGGATTTCAGAAATTATTTTAGCGCTCTTACAAAATGGCTCCATACAAATTATCCACGTATTATTATTATTAAGGCGAGTTCATCACAATAGCCACATACGGCATCGTGGGATGGGGAGGCTATGCAGCTTCAATTATATATCCCATGATATTAATTCAAAAGCTGCTACTAAGGATTATATTAAAATGTCACCCATCAGAGCCACTTTTAAAAAAATTCGTAATCCTAGACATTAGACAATTATATGTTACGACAATTCTCATACACATAAGGAAAAATGATTTAACACTCAAAACTCAACAAAATATTTACACCCGATCACACCAAAAATGCGAAATTCCTGCAACAAAAACATCTATCGCCCAAAGACAGTTCTCTTACATCGCGCCTAAAATGTTCAACTTACTGAGTATAGATATTAAGACATCGAAAACTGATGATATTTATGCCATTAATATACAGAACTGGTTATTTACTCAGGGAAGGAAATATTATAAAGAATGCCATACATCTTAAAAAATGTTCTTATTTTTTCATATTTCTCGAGTAAAAAATCTTATCTCTAAATTAATTTTCAACCAAAACTTTATATTACGCTGATGCTTTTTTTATTATTTTTTGACATTGTTTGTCCATTTCATATGCTGCCTAGGAATGCTTGCTTTTGTTTTTTGGGGTCTAAGACTGTCATTGTTCATCTGTATAGATGATTTACATATTTATTCTTATTTTTATTTCTATTATCCTTAAAATATTATATTTATTACTTTTATTTTTATTTGTTATTTTATTTTATTTTTAATTATACAAGATTCACCTAGTTTAACTCCTTTCCTGTATGTGATCATGTACCTAATACTAGTATGAATATTTTCGTTAATATGTATGCATATGTTTGTACTTTCATCTACATATATATGGATGATTATTAATATTATATACTTAAATATAACATCTTATGAATCTCGACTACCATTATACGGGCATTTGCCTAGCATGGTAGTCGAAATACCATGTAAAACAATAAACAAACTGTAATAAACAAAATGAATAAAGAAAAAAAAGAAAAAAAAAACAATAATTACAGTAGTTGGGCAGGCTGCGGAAAATTCAAGAGCGAATAAAATCTTCGAAACAAGGAGTTTAAAACTGCCAATAAGTTTTAATTGTCATTTACATCTTTTATAAATTTAGCTGTCAGTCCCTACAAAATAAATACATAACTATAAAAGAAAACGGCCATGAATGCGGTCCCGTATAATTGATCTCACGGTACAAAAATTTGACCTGGCCAAAATTGAGATGGCGGGCAATCAGTAACAGTTTATCATTACTATCTCTCTGATACGTGGGAGGGCATAGAAAATACAATATAATAATCATCTACATAAGTATCTAAGGTCGTTAATGAAGGTGGAGAGGGGGTCACTTTGGACTCGCAATCATATAATTCAATCAGACATCACACCTGTGTCAGATAGTCGACAATTTCTTTTAATATTAGTATTTAAAATACGTTTTCATTGTTTCATCCGACACGGGAAAAGGTAAGACTAATTGTTAAGTGTATTTTAAAATGTTTATTTCACAAGTGAAAATCTAGTATAAAAGTACTCGATCGACAAATTTTGTATATTTTTTAAACGATAAGAGCGCGAGTTAATTATATAGCTGTACAAAGACAAGCTAACACGTTTACAACGGCTTTCAAGTAGTGCAGATAATAAATAATCATTACATAGTATAAAATGAAGTCGCTTAAAATGTATGTGCGCGTTAATCTTTTAAACCACGCAACGGATTTTCATGCGGTTTTCACCAATACATAGAGTGATTGAAGAGGAATGTTTATATGTATAATACATGTAAATTATATTAGAGAAAAGCTGAGAAATTCAAAGAAAACATATTTTTGTGCGATTTAAAACGGCTGGCGGGCCGTACCATAGTCACTTTTGAAATTCGTTCTACGGAAGAAATTGGAAAATAGATGTCTTAGAGTAAGTAGGTATTTGATTTTCCATTGTCAAATATCCAGTGTTGCATTGCAAGCATTGTATAATTAGTGGCGAGTTAATTAGTTTATATGTTTAATACATGCTTATTATAGTAGAGAAAAGCCGATAAATTCAAATATTCAATTCAGGCAGCGGGCAGCGGGCAGCTGGCAAGCGGGTGGTGTGGATTTTATAAAGATTGGGTAATGGCGTTGTGTTTCGTTAGCCACAGCAACGTGTGGCCGGGTCTGCTAGTTTACTATAAAATTATAATTTTGTGTGCATTTTATAACAATTTTATAAAAAAATACCTTTAATAATAAGTTGGTATAGATGTCAAACGAATTTATTTTCACTGTCGAATTTTTGTACTTACACGCTGGTGTATACGTACAGAAGTTTTTCCTTGATGAATTTTAATGAAAATATGTTTTCTCTTGTTATTTGGTGGTACTCGTACATTCTCTACGCATACCATTTATGGGAAACTTAGTTAAATTTTGTGTAAGTATGATCACCGTAATTTCCCTAGACCGACTGCATATTGCATGTAAGTATGCCGGGGGGCCAACTTTCGGGTAATCAACTGTCATGGAATAATTATTCTGATAAAAACAAGACAAAACATTTCCCCTCAATACATTTAATCGCATTTATGTCTGTATGTTAATGCAATTAATTGAAATATTATATTTTTTAGATTATCTTAAGCGTTTTAAGTTATCTTAAATGTATCTGATTGTATTTTCTTTATATATAAATATTTATGTTGATAAATATCTTATTACGGTTTATTTCTAGCAACTATAAAATAAAATTATAAAATTTCTAGTAATTATAAAATAAAATATTTCTTCCTTTTCATAAATAATTCATTATCAATAATTTATTCTCTTTCATCGAGGCTTAAAGCACAGACACTGCCCCTCCATTTTTCTCGAAAGTTAGTAATTAATAATAATTTTTAATTCTTCCTTTGTTAATATAATTAAAAAAAATGTAGAATTAATGAAAAGAAATCCTGTCTAGCGAGAGTAAAGGAGAATCTGTTTTTAATTGTTAAAATATTGCCTCCCTAAATCACACCATCCGCATGACAAACACCTTTACGTTTTCAGTACATTCAAAATAAATACTCTGAGGAAGGGTTGTTTCAAAAAATTTTAACAATTCAACAATTTTTTTGAAGCAACTCTGATTCTAACTTTGAAAATAAGTTTGCTTCCAGCATCTGTAGTATTTTAACAGTTTATTCCACAAATCTGAACCTTTTCACAACGCCATGGACTTTGGTACCTGTAAAATTTTATAATCAAATATCATGTATTTTTATTCCAAATGAATGTACGAACATATTAGTTTATTAATGTTTTTAATTATTGTTTTATGGTTTTGCAAGTTGCCTCACAAAAAATGCGACCCATCAGAATATGATTATTGATTATCTTATTATTAATACGAGTATTACGACGGGTCGAGTTATCTAAAAATAAACATGTATATAATATTATACTTGTGAATATTACACGACTCAATGGAGGTACCATATTATAGTCCTATAATAAATATCCTTATCAAGTATCTTCTAGAAGATAAACATAGGTTAATTCTGTAATGAACCTGGATATTGATTTTACTTCAAAAATAGATAATTTTGAGATAAATTAATCCAACCTGCCCAACGAGTAAGTTTTGTTGATAACAATGATTAGTATCGAATGGACAACTGTCGATTTGGGGAGTAGTTGTATTGAATTTTCATTCCTACGCAAGTTATCATATCTTCGCTTACGAATAATCTTTCAGTAAGTTTTACCACTTTCTAACCTAACAACCTAACCTTAATATGCAAACCTTTAATTGGCAGTCTCTGCACATATCCTTTGTAATGTTTTGGTTTATTTTTTATTTTATGTATACTTATACCAAACTTGTTCTCAAAAAATCACAATTCGCCATATCTAAAATCCCATTGATCTAAATAAAATTCTCATTTTGGGTACAAAAAATTTTATTGCAAAAACTCACGTAGGAAATTTTTACTCGATTAATTAATTTTTGCTTAATTTTTTCTGAAATTTTTATTTTTACTCACGTTATTATTTATTTATTTATCTATAAAGAGCATATTTACAATGGGTTTTTCAATGCCTGTCTCACTAGAATCTACCTATGTCGAGACAGGCGTAGAGGTATATAAATGAATTTCGTAGTTAAAGGAATATTTAAGGTAAAATAATATTAATTTTAATAGAATTAAAACAGAAAGGTGATTGGAAGAGTGGGTAAATTAAATTAGGTGGAGTTATCTTATAAATGTTGGAAGAGATGAAGCAAAGTAGTAAATTCTGTCTAATCTATTAAAATTGCCAGGATTCTATTATTTTCATTTATTTTATATGGGTTAAGTCGTGTGTGAATGGTTATTTTTGCCTATGTGTGATTTATTTTACATCATTAATCAGCGACAGCGACAGCGATTAAGGACCAGACACAGATAAGTTCTTGTAACCCGACAATGTTGAAGTAATATTTAAAATAGGTATGATTATTGGTTGTATCTGATAATATAACACGATGATGTACGATAAACAACATCGCTACAAATGCAATATTACGTGGACCATGCCAAAGGTTAATGATGTAATTGAACATCATTACATTATAATATCGACTCGGGCTGAAATTGTTTCCGATTTTAAATGGAAAACGTGAACTTCACGGGTTTTGTTACGACTATACCAGAAAATTGATGGAAATGTACCAAAAAATACCAAAAACATATACCAAAAAAATGCTTATACCTACAACATGAGAATTTTATTGACGTTGATTTACTTATTCTTTTTAAGATCCAGGGATAAAAATACAAAATGGGCCTCAGGGAATTAAGTCCAGAGTTAGCCAAGATCGCAAGAGACGAACTTGGTGAGGATCCATCCAGGACACAGGCGGACCTTCAGGCCATCAAGGACTGGCTATCTAAGCAAAGATATATTAATGCAAGAACCGGTGCGTTATTTTTTTACACCTCTTTATTACTTTTGTTCACGAATATTGTTATATATTAATAATATCTTGTTCATAAAGACAGAGAATTAGGCTTCTGGAATTTTCCTTCATTGACTAACTAACTAAATAAATAACCATCACGCCGTTTCCCCTCAGGGGTAGGCAGATAGGACGGACCGCCAAACAACTCGGTCTTGGCAGACAATCTTCATTGACATTAACATAATCTTCGTATTTTTGGTATTGCGATGCTCATAATGTTTTGTTGAATGATTCCAGATGACCAATGGCTCATTGCGTTTCTCCGAGGCTGCAAGTTCAGTTTGGAAAGAACGAAAGAGAAATTGGACAACTATTACACCATGAAGACCATGCTACCTGAAATAACCAAGGCTGTTGATCCGAAGGATGCCAGAATGCAAGCTATGTTGAACTTGGGGTAATATTTTTTTTTGCAGAATGCTGTTATTTTGTTAGTTTTAGTGTTGCTTGCTAACACAAAATATAATTCCCCCATATGGAACCCTTTCTACAAAAGCCACGTAAACTCCATTGAAAAAATCCAACGCAAATTTCTCAGATCAATTAATTTCAAATTAGGAATTCCCGCGGATGACATAAACTATGATTCTCTATTACAAAAAATGCGACTCTTATCGTTAAAAGATAGAAGAATACTCAATGATCTTATTTTTTTATTTAAAATAAACAATAACTGGTTTGACTCCCCTGAATTGGTCTCGTTAATAAATTATAATGACTCAAAACACCTTATTATTGCAACAACACTCTCAGTAATGGAGAACAAAATTCAATAATACATCGTTTATAAACTTTAGGTAATGAATTTGCTCATATCGATCATGCCGAAAGTCTGTCATCATACAAAAGATGCATTAGACAAAATTTATCTGCTAGTACTGCCACGTAATCATAATAAATATAATCATGTAACCATAATATTATGTCCTACCAGTATGCACTCTTATCCCTATGGATTAGAAACATCATAGGTACATACTTTTCATATCGCTTTGTATACTCCGTAATACCTTCCTTTTATTTATTATATATATTTTTTTAATTTTTGGTTATCTTCGATATTTGGCTCCTAAGAGCATTTCTTACTGTTTACGTGTCATACTTTTTTATATTTATAACTTTTGTACTTTATATTATTTACAAAGGTAACTTTTAGTCTATATTATTTCCTGCCTTTCAACTTTTTATCTTAACTTTTTACTTTTACATTATACTTTATATTTTATAGTTTAGGTACACTTTAACTTTATACTTTCATTTTATACATCATAATTCTATTTAGTACTCATTACCTTAACTCCTTTTTTTACCTTTTGTTTTTATATTTAACTTTACATTTATATGTCACTTTCTTATGTTATTGTATTATAATATATATAAATATAATTATGTCAATGGCACATGTTGTGCCGTATGTTTTGATATAAATAAATATTAGTAGATGTTGCTGCTATCTTCATCGGTACGTATTTGAAAGAATCAATAATTTACAACCAGCACAGATGCTACAAAAATAAATTAGAAATTTATTTTGCTCGACTTAGTAAAAAAAAACAAAGAAACTTAATGTCCAATTTGGCAATGACTCATAGCCAAAATTATACATTATGTGGAAACACCTCTAATGTTGAAGGCGTTGCAGTTACTAAAGATATTGGAGGTGTTAAATAAATTGAAGACACAGGTGAAAAGACATTTTTGAAAATTTAGATTCTATAAAATTTCCAGAGTCAGCATAATTCTGCCGAAGCCGTGCTCGCCGTCTGGCCCAAGAGTGGTGATTATCCGCCCTGGCTGCTACGACACAAACAAATACACCATTCTGGACAGCATGCTCCTCAACAACATGATCTCGGATATGCTGCTGATTGACGACGACCACACCACCGTGGCTGGCACTCGGTTCGTTGTTGATCTGAAGGGGGTCACAATGGGGCATTTTACCCAGATGACTCCGGCCACTATTAAAAAGATGGTTATGTCTGGACAGGTAATCTTTTCATTTAAACGGGTATATCACAAATAACCATAAATAACCAAATGAGTGACTAAACGTATCATCAATATCTTTTTGCATAAATTCCCAAATTCCGGAAAAAGTTGACATGAAAACAAATGATAATATGATTAGGTTTAAATTAAAAAAAATACCCCCGAACCGTTGTGTGGTAAAATCACTGGCAGGGGAATTTGGATAGCGCAAATATTGCGTTATTGTTGTTTATTGATCACAAAGAATAACCTTAATTGTCAATCAAGTTCACTTAAATCAAGATAAATTGAACAAAGAAGAGAATATGATGTAATTACTCATTGACATGTCATCAGTGGCGGATACAAAAAAAACTCAAGCGGGGGGGGCGCTAAAGATATAAGAAAACTAAAAAGTAGACAACACTGGGGAGAAATCGAAGCACCGCACAAAGAGGAGACCGACTATACTATTTCATTCTCTCGCAGGCTAAAACATATAGTTGCATGTGTTTGTCAAATCACAACGGTGTTAAAGAAGTCTTCACTTCAATAAATAAATAAAAGATTGGCGAACCTCACATTTAAAACTTGGCTGGCCACAGGGAGCAGTAGGGCTGCATTACACGATAAAGGGAATCAAATACTTGAGTCCGGGTATGTTAAGGGTACCTTTATATGAAACGACGTATGAATGTAAATTAAGCAAAAGTTTCAATTTAGGAGGCGAGTGTGGGTACCGCCGCCACGTGAATTATTTAATGGATAAACAACACCTCTCAAGTCATCCTTAGTGGATCGCTAAGTTTGGTGACTTAGCAGGGGTGCCTGAGTTCGTAGGATGTGGTTTTTCAAGGTAGCGGCGGATGCGTTTGTTCATGTTCAAGCGAAGCTAGCAGTTCACAATGGAGTGCTGGTACCAACCCTAATGTATGGCAGTGAAGCATGAAACTGGTAGAGGAAGGAATAAATGCTATAGAATTGAGATCCCTGCGGCGTAAATGTAATGTAATGTGTGGTAAAGCCATGCATGATAGTGTGAGAAAAATATAAAAAGAATGCAAGGCTGATGCAAGCGGTATAAGTAAGATTAAGAAAGGGACGCTTAGATGGTTTAGACATGTAGAGCGAATGATTGAAGAAAGATTTTCTTATCTACAGGGGTGGCAAGGGAGGGGGGGGGGGGGGGGGGGAGCGCGCCCCCCATATGTATCCGCTACTGCATGTCATTTAATAGCATCTGAAGGTTATCTTTAATAAAACCTATCGCAAATTTTTCGTCTCACGAGATTGCAGAAAATATTGATAGAGGGGCGAGTGCACACTTTTGAGAAAAAAAACTATGACAAGCCTATGGTTTAGTTACAAATATATATGTTTTTAATCGTTGGGGACTGGGGAATAATAAAATTGCTATGCCCTTAGTATCTTTTTCGATGTTTATAGTTATTTTGAGTTCTGTTTGTTTTCCCAATGAATCTTTCAATTGCAATGAGAAAAATGAATTGCACTATTTTAGCATACCAACTAGCACCTACTAAAAACAATATGAACAGACATAATAACAAAATTTACAAGAAAAATTAACAAGAAAATTTTCGGAATATTTAAATATTCTCAATTATTATTTGTACAATATTATGTACTTCCTATTATGTTATTTGCTACAAAAAGGGTAACAAAGTACGTAATCCCAACTAATATTATAAATGCGAAAATGCGTTTGTTTGTTTATCCTTCTTTCACATCGCAAAGGAGCGAAAACAAAGGACCGTGATTTTTTGTCTAGAGATAAGATATTAATTGTTTTTGTGTTTAATTCATAGAACTCCATTTTAATTTTCAGAAATTTAATTAAAATTAAATTTGATAATGTTATTATCGAGTTCTGCAAGTATTTTAGAATGTATTTTAGTTACAGCTGTTTCGACTTGTAAGGTCATTTTCAAACTGTAGTAAAGCCACTTACGGACGACTTATTTATAATATTTTGAATGTCAATTTTTAAAGGTGTCTAAATTGATTTATTATCAGTTAATCCAATTTGCAGAGACACTAATTGAGAGAGTGATTATGTGGGATTCGGAATCTTTCCCTTGCACTAAGTGAAAGGGTTTTCTTAATTGATTTAGAATGACGTTATTGCTATGACTCATTTAAGTGCTTTATATTGTTTAAGTTTGATAAACAAAGTAGTGGGGAATAAATAATTAAATTTATTTATTTTTTAAATTTAATTTAAAAGCTACAAATTAATAAATAAAATATACGTACATTCTGAAAAAAAAAATTACATTATTATAAAATCTAATATGTTGATTTACAGGAATCCTTACCGATACGGCAAAAAGGAGTTCACCACATCAACACTCCGCCAGGCGTCGAAACAATTTTTAATCTCTTTAAATCTTTCATGAATGAGAAATCCAGGCAGAGGGTATGTTCATCTGTTTTTATAGTATTTATACAGCAATTTAGTCAAGTAAATAACGTAGTTTTCTGATTGATTTTGGTTTTCAGTTATTCATTCACAACGAGGATATGGAAGCTCTTCACGAGTTTATTCCGAAAGACATTTTGCCAGCAGAATACGGAGGAAATGGAGGCACTGTTCAAGAACTTATTGGTAATTAGATTGAAATCAACCTTTTAGAAGAAATAAACAAAACTGGCAATTTTATTGCTCTATTTTTTTTTTACATTAGCCCCACACAGGAGGCCCCGAGGAGAATAATTTTTTCGGGGCCTATGTAATCTTAGGGGATGCTGTGTGGAGGGTCTTTTTAAGGAAGGAAAGGATAAGAAGTTCTGGGGAGGAAAAATGTATGAGGGGTGGGTAGGAATCGGGGGGTCAGTGTGTCCAGGAGTTATAGACGTATGAATCCATCGCTCTAACTGCGGTGCAAGGCAATGGGTTGAGAGATTCAGTCTCTCTCGGTCAAGCCCGCCACGCAGTAGGTGGGCAGACGTATCCGCCGCCAAGACCTGGACAAACCTCACTCCATGAATCCGGGCACACCAGCTAAGTCACCAAACGTAGCCAACCACTTGGGGTGACCATAGCACAGGTGTTGGTTATCCAATAAATGGTTTCCAGGGCGGCGGTATCCATACCCGCCTCCGAAGTTAAGCTCTATGTCTTGTTATTTAACAGTCTGGTATGATTGCTTTATTCTCTTTTAATTTTCCGCAATTGTTATCTACGTCCAAAAGTAATTCCTGTAAAAAATATGTACGAGTATAATGTAATTTATTGTTCTCTAATGCTAGTAGCGATATATCAACGTTTTTTTAAACTTCGGAATGTACGAATAGATTTCCGACAGAATTTTCGTTGGCAATCCGATGGACGAGACCATTGGATGTTACACGTTGCGATTGCTGTTCTGTTCTTGCTCTGTATCTCACTTGTTTGTATGTCCATAGAACATACCAAAGCGAAGCTGGCAAGCCGCAGCGACTGGTTCCGGGAAAATGGCGAGTTCAAGACTGACGAGAGCAAGAGACCCGGGAAACCCAAGACCGCTGAGACCCTGTTCGGTATTGAGGGATCCTTCCGACAACTCAGTGTGGATTAAGACTCAAATAAATTATTAAAATTAATAAAATACTTAGTTTTTACCACTTTTATTGTTTACAAAAACCAACATGTTTCGTGAGCAACGCTCATTTCTTCAGGGTTTTTATTGATACTAATTATAAATAATAGACATAGACAATGGTGTCATTTGAAAGAGAATAGACATAGACAATGGTATCAATGGAAATATGAGAGTGCGTAGAGGAGAGAGGGGCAACGAGGGACAATTTACAAAGGGAACAGGTTTAATATTGGGTCATTTAAGAATAATTTTTGATTATTAATAACTAGCAGACCCGGCCACACGTTGCTGTGGCTAACGAAGCACAAAGCCAGTACTTAGGTAATATCCATTTATTATATCCTTTTTAAAATCCACATCACCCGTTTGCCAGTTGCCCGCTGCCTGAATTGAATATTTGAATTTCTTGGTTTTTCTCTACTATAAAAAGCGTGTATTATACATACAAACCTTCCTCTTGAATCATTCTATCTATTGGTGAAAACCGCATGAAAATCCGTTGTGTAGTTTAAAAGATCTATGCGCACGTACATTTTGAGCGACTTCATTTTATACTATGTAATGAAATGATATTCAAATTCGCATTAACACTCTTTCGGATTTCTAAAATTTCTAGTTTATCCAACTGAATGCCATTGACTTTACAATGTATTAATTCTAATTCACTATTGAAGTTAAAGGTGTGACTGGTTTCCACCAAATGGTTGGCAAACTCCGATAAACTGTTATTGTTTAAAGATTTCATATGTTCTTTAATCCTTATTTCGAAGTTTCGCGAAGTTCTACCTATATAAAAGAAACCACAATCATTACACTTCAATAAATAGATTCCAGATTTTTTAATTTTTGAATCTCTATCTTTATTATTTAATGTAATTTTTAAGCTTGTTATTTGCATAAAATACAGGAAGAATTTCATTTGGTACATTATTTGTTAAGGAATTAGAAATTTTATTATAAAAATACATAATTTTCCTCCATTTTTTCTCTTCCTGATCCTTTTGTATATGATTTAAGGAATTTATTCTTATGTTTTTTTATTAAGAACTAGCTGACCCGGCCACGCGTTGCTGTGGCTAATAAAACATAACGTCATTTACTGGATGGTTATCCAATCTTTATAACCACCGCCGTCTTTGAGTTTATCGCGAAGAGACAGAGAGATGCCGCGGAGAACTTTAATTTATAATACGTAGAGATGATGTGAAAGATTATAATAATGTGCAAGAAATGCTTGGGGTAACTAACGTATTTAAGTTAATAAAGATTAATACTGTAAGGGTATTTTCTTTATTATTTTAATTTTTAGTTACAAAATATAAAAAGGGGGGAGGGGGAGGAGGAATATAGGAATAAGATTAAGAGGCAAAGGACGGGAATATATATAAAGGGATTGAACTTTCTAGTTTGAGTCGTGTTGCTTGGTGAGTTTTCGTTTTATATCACGTAAAGTTGAGTTAAAAATGTCAATGTGGTAATAATTTAAGTTAAATGAGTGTGTAGATCTGTAGATAAATGAGTTCTGTTTGAAGTTGGTCTTGCAAAGAGGGAGATTAAAGGTAAGCGACTGCCTGATGTTGCGATTTGGAACATGGAATGATAGGCGTTGAAGAAGATCAGGACAATCGATAAGTTATGTGTAATTTTAAATAACATTACCGAATCTGCTATATTTCTTCGACAAGTTAACGTTTGTATTTTGAAGAACTTTGCAGAGTCTTCATTACTAACATGGGATCGAAAAGAGCGGAAATTGAGGTATCTTAAAAATCTATTTTGAACGCTTTCAATTCTATTTTTGTGCACTGCATAGCCTGGGTTCCACACCTGAGATGCGTATTCAAGGATACTACGAACATATGAGAAATACAGTGTTTTAAAAGAAGTAAGGTCTTTAAATTGTATACAGGAGCGGATTATGAAACCAAGCATAGAAGATGCGTTAGTGACTATATGGTCGATATGTTTATTGAAATTCAGTTTACTATCAAGTATAACCCCAAGGTCCTTACTTTCGAATTTGATAGACAACGGTACATGATTAATGGAGTATTCATGGATTAATACGTTTTTATTTCTAGTAAAGCGCACAATGAAGCACTTAGAAATATTTATTTCCAGACAATGGGCATTACAATACGTGCTCAAACGTAGCAAATCATCTTGCAGCTTCTGACAGTCCTCGATTGAGTTTATAGGTGAAAATATTTTCATATCATCTGCATACTGGATAGTTTGGGAGTTTAGAAAACAGTTACCAACATCATTGATATAGATGTTAAATAATAATGGTCCCAACAGGCTGCCTTGAGGAACTTCTGATGTAAGAGCAACAGAATCTGATTTAAATCCAGCAACCACTACTATTTGGCTACGGTTGGCGATATACGAAGAGAGCCAACTATAAAGATGGCCGTGAATACCAATCTCTAAGAGCTTGTTTAACAAGATTGAGTGATCGACCCTGTCAAACGCCTTACTAAAGTCAGATAGTGTCCACTTGTATTCGGTTATCCAAATTATCCTGGAGGTACTCTGTGAAAGTTAAAAGATTTGTGCTTGTTGATTTGCCAGTAATGAAACCGTGCTGGTTCATATTCAGGCTAGGTAGCAAATAGTTGATCATAGATTATTTTTTCAAAAATTTTGTTGAATATGCAAAGTTTGGAGATTGGCCTGTAGTTTTTGACATCAGTTTTTTTACCATTCTTGAAGATGGGAGACACAAACGCGGATTTCCATATAACTGAGACAGTGCATTCGGTAAGAGAACGATTGAAAATCAAAGGGAGGGGTAAGGCTAGGTTGTTTGCACATCGTTTAATAAGGATTGAAGGTATTTCGTCAGGACCAGCACCTTTGCAAGTATCAATTACCTTAAGGTATTTTAAGACGATTTCTCACGTCACCTCAATATTGCTTATGTTGGATGTATGGTTTCCGACGTCAGTTGGATTACGGGCAGGTGGATTGGAGGGTTTACTGAAAACCGAACTGAAATATTCTGAGAAATAATTTGCAATGGCTGTTCCATTATCGGCTCTCAGCTCTCCAAGATACATACATTTTGGAACACCTTGGGATTTATTAGAGGATTTGACGAGGCTCCAGAAGTTTTTCGGGTTTGAGGATATATTATTTTCGATTTTACTTAAATAACGAGATTTGTTTTCCCGACATAAATCTTTGTGCCGTTTAAGAAGGAGAGAAAATGCGTCATAATCAGCCTGATTTTTGTATTTTTTATATTTGCTAAAATATTTTGATTTTTCCTTCATTACCTTAATAAGGGCAGCATTGTACCAAGGAGGATATTTCAAATTCCGCGAAAATTTATGAGGAATATGAAGGTTTATGAGGGATTTCAAATATGTATATGTAGAGATGTAGAGAATAGAGATAGAGATGTTTTCAATTAAATTGGTGCTATATCCATTATTGATTGCAATTTGTTTAATAATATTGAGTTCTATTGAAAAATTATTGGGAGATAGGGGTACATTAACTAATCATAGAATGGAAAGCTGACATTTTTTGGGAAATTGGATGATTTGAGGTGTTGTGGATTACAATGTCTGTGTATGTATCTTTACGAAAAATGTTAAATTCAAATTTATTATTAATTATTGAAATATTTAAATACAAAAAGTTTATACTCGAATTTTGCCCAATCTCTACAGTAAATTTTCTGGAACGCCGCAACCTAATACCTCTGCGGTGCACTTATCCAAAATTTATTAAAATCAAAAATCAGTGTGTCACTAGATGTTGCTTTCTTTTCTTTCGGCTGTTTATTTTAAAGTGGTTTGAAGATTGGATATTGATATTTAAAAAATAAAAAAGTTTTTTTTTTGGATTTGGTAGGTTACGAACCTCCGTTAGCTGAATGTCTCTCTGGGTGCTGAGAGTCGGGCGTTTCATACCGCAGCGCTATAGGAGGCCCGTGCTTAGTGGTGAATTTACCGCATTATATTAGAACCGAAGACCGTCAAATAATAAATTTTTGTGACGCATATTCCCGTTTCATCCAAATTTCAAATCGCTAACGGGGCTAAAGAAGTTTTACTTCGACAATATTCTGAAGTTAAATATATATTATATTTACCATGAAGCTAAATAAGTGTTTTTAATCTATATGAAAAAGTCTGAAAAAGCTGGACCTATTTTTATAATCTCTGATTAATTTGATTTGTCTCCGCCTCGAATTGCAGAATAGGTAACCGGAAAACTTCACAAAAAAAATATTAAGAAAATTCTTTTCCTAATACATTTTGTATGGAACGAATTCTCATCTTTTGAAAGAGCTGTAGGAATATTGAGATACGTATGATACTGAGTAGTGAGCGAATTCCAAAAATTCAATAACGTCAAATGTCAAACGTCAATGCGCTGATTGTTTTGCTTTTATTTTAAACATATAATGCTCTGCTTTTTTTCTTACACACTAAATGTCAACAGTCAAAAATGAAAAAAAAAACGGTGAACGTATGTCTGCACCCCTCCAAAGGAAAAATACAATAATTATAATAAATATCTCTCAAACGTATAAAAAAAATGAAACGCAATTCCCGAAAGTAAGTGAAAAAGTAAGAAAATAACAAAAATTATAAATCCGTACACAATGCAATAATGACAAAAACAAAACACGAGCAGTTGCGCATCGATAATTGCTTCATTGTGTAATTTTGAACTTAATAAAAAACTAAATTTAATTCAGCCAATATAAGTTAACACAACAGTTGTTGATTCTGAGTTGATACGAAGTTCGCCGGGTCAGCCAGTAAAGAATAAAGAAAACAGTCGGACACCAATTAATAGTAGTCGATAATTTCCGTAAATACTAATATTAAATACGTAAATATAGTTTCATTTGACACCAGAATAGGTAAGTCATGTTTTTATTAGGTAAGTCATGTCGAGATTAAGCAGCAATTCAGTCGTGAATATGTACATTTTGGCCCAGTCAATATTAGTTTATTTGTAGGCAGCTCCCGCAGGCCCTATGGTAATGTAATATACTAAAGGCGAATGAAAGAAAACATATGGCAAACAAATTCTGAGAAGAAATAAAAGCGAGATACAACTAGGCACCCGGAATAAATTATTAGATAAGAAAAGGAAGTTCTGAGATGGAAAAAGGAAAGACAAGTAGGTAGGAACATGGGTTCAGTGTCGAAGATGAATCCATCCTACCTACGTAGACGCATCCGTCATGAAGGCCTAGACAAACCTCACCACTCACCATAAACCCGTGCACCCCTGCTAAGTCACCTAACGTAGCGAACCGTCATTGATGTATATAACAGAGAAAAGGGGCCCTAGACACTCTCGAAAATTACTTTATAGTGGAGTGCTAACAGCCTCATTAATTGTTTGTTGGAATATATAGGATATATAACCTTGTATCCATTAAAAAAGCTTTTAAAAAACTATCCTTTTCTTTTGTTGGTTGACATGTCATAATATTGCGACTTGTCGACATTATGGTATATTTATCGATGATGGCATCCTTTCTATATTTAGCGCTGAACTATTTAGTTGATTTATAAGATATTAATTAAATTAACATACTTTTAAAAGCAAGAGTGGAAAAAGGTCACTTTAATTTTTTCGCACTGTTTTTAAATTTATGTATTTATTTATTGGATTGCCCACGGGATACATCACATTATAATTATTACATTAATTTAAGTTTTAAATATGGTCATAGCGTTGATTCTAATTATAGGTGAGCACCATTCCTCTCAACGTTCTTAGTGTGATATAAGTAATACGTAATAATACGAGGAGGTTTGTGTGTAATTGTGAACGTTTACATTTTATATACAATTTCATGATATGCGAAAAAGTACTCTAAATACAAAGAAGTAGAGCAAGCAAGTCCACAAAGTCCGAAAAGCTGTTCCTACCCAAAGAAAACGAACGTGAAATTTCTGATCAAAATGCATTATTTCCATAAATTTGGTAAGGAACTTGTACTCTCATTGATTCATTCCGCAGCAATAGAGAAAGATGATAATGAAATCAATGCACATATCATACCCTAGAACAAAAACCGCATATAGCCTACCTTTAGTCACAGAGCAAAGCATTGGTAAACAGTTAATAATATTGTGGTAATGGTAGTATTTACAACATAAATATGTACCCAGAGAAGACTTAGTTGGAAAGCAACAGATAGTAATAATAGGTTTGTAATAAAATTGATAAACGTTAATTGCAGCGACACACTATTTTCTACATAATGAAAACGGTAACCGGACAATTCAAACAATGTGCAACTTCATCACTCTCTTTTAATAACTTTTGAAATGCCATTTTGTTGAATAGTCAAGAAACCAATAAAAACATAGTGATAATTCATAACATATTTGATTATTATCTCTACCTACCATTGACACACAGATTTGGTGACCCCGACATAATTGGTTACCCCGGCATATTGCTGACCCCGTTATTTGAAAAAGGCTAATTGGTTACAACGGATCGGCACGAATCTCAGTACACCAAAAATATGAGTGTGCTTTAGACCACACAACTAAAGTAAAACTTCTTTAGCTCCATCTATATGATAGGAAGTGAGAAAGAAAATGTGCGGGCGCACTGCTCTCTCTTGCTCCAACAGTGTGATACAGACAATAGGCCTGCACTGTGTCTTAGATATACGAAATGCATCTGGCTATTAGAGAAAGAGAGAAAGAAAATGTGTGCTCGCACCTCTCTTTCTTGCCCCTACAGTAATATACGAAACGTAACTCTCTCTCTTTCTATCTTCACTAACTTATATCTCCTTCTCAACTCTCGTCACGCATTCACCAGCTTACTCTCCAAGTCAAGAGTGCGTAAAGAAGTTTTACTTCAAAAACAACTACACCTCACCACCCCGGCCACAAGCGTCGAGTGCGATGTCCACTATAGTTATGCAGGAGGGTACCCAATTGGTTGAGCAATGCTCCCGCCGCGCCGGGCTCAGCCTGTGTTGTGATCAGTGTTAGTGATTATTTAGCCTATTGCCGCCGTGCAGAAAACTTAGCGCCCGGACTATTACGATCCTTTCCTTCCATCGCAGCCCTCATCCGTGGTGCTAGAGGAGGAGTCGAAATACGGTACTTTTGGTACAGACGAGGAGAGTCTGGAAACTTCGGGTCTTCCGCAGCTTCTGAAACGCGCCGCGCCGGGTAGTTAGTCCAGCGAATACAGCCAGTCTAGTCTAGTACGAGTACTCACCCTCAACCATAGACATCAGAATTCAATAGACCAGAAGATACAGACGAGGGGGTAAAACCAAACTATGCAGGGGGAAGAGGGGAAAGATGACTGTGATTCGTTATACAATCAATCTGACAGTAAATAGGCATCTCGCATTACAATATCACCATTTAGTTCTTAAAAGCAAAATCTGCTTTGAATGAATAGACCTTTTTACATGTGTTAATTCTCGCCCCAAAAAGACTCGCCCCAATACACATAGCAATATTTTGTTGCCGTGTTTAGTTAAAACACTATTACAAATGTTTCATAATTTACTTACCCCTGTAACCAGCGACGAGCACACTGGAGAACCGCCCACATTCGCTATGTGCACATTGATATGTAGATATATTGAATAGAATACGCTACCGTTTTGGCGTTGTATTTCGTTAAATGTATGGATGTTACCTTCTAGCTGTTCACGGCAAGAATGATGACGTCACACATTTTAGATTCAAGCGAGGCTCTATCCCCTCCCCATGGAGCGAGCCGGTTCCAAGGTGGGGCTCCAGCCGGCGCCATGTGGAGGGGGAAATAATACGTTTTTATTACTTAGGGCAGGTCCATATATTCATATGTCCGTGCCCTCAACTAACTACCACTACTTTTTCTCTAAAAAAAAATCTATGGTCCGCCGTAATTGAACTCACAGTACAAAATAATGAAGAACGTTTGACCTGGTGAAATTGAGATAGCAGGCAATCAATCATAATCGATCTTGATAATGAAGGAGGGAATCGAACGACATTATCATTTAAGATAGGTCGTAAATTAAGGTAGAGAGGGGATCACTTTGAATTTGCAATCTTATAATTCAGTCATACACCAAACGCGCGTGGCGTAGTGGACAATTCATGTAAATATTTATCATTAAATACGTAATTACGTTTTCATCTGACACCAGAATAGGTAAGTCATATTTTTATTTCACAATCACAAGTTTTATCTAATTATGGTGTACAGTTGACGTGGAAAGAAGTACTTTATAATCGATCTATAACTGATAGCGGAATGAAGTCGCTCCTACCGAATTTTTCATTATTTTGCTATCTTTTGGCTGACGGGGCTGCACCAGGCGTTTTAGATTAGCTTCGACTTAACGACTCTTTCGAGGCAGTCTAACAACGTACGCCTCGTAAATTAAAAACTTAAATTTACAAACCGAATATTACTTTTTTTTTTAACAAAATGCGTGGCAAATATCCTGTACGGCTATTTGGTAATTTAATTATTTGTGTTTTAAATTATAAAATATGGGCCATATCAATCAAACCAAATTTTCATAATTTTAGAGGCATCTTTGGCAATTATTTGTGAGTTAATGACTATTAAAAAAATAATTTTACTCTGTTTACTGGATGGACATAGTGAAATATAAAATATAAATTAATTAAATGACCGATTTAGTTGGGTTTGGTTTCGGTTTCGGGTTCGGCTAAAAAATTATTTTCGATATCAATTTCGAAACTAAAACTTTTTTAGATATGTTAAAAATCGATTGTTTACTGTTATTAGGCTTATACTTATTCTGACAGCTAACACGTGTTAAATTAAATAATAAAAAAAACCGATAATTGAAGTGAAAAAATAATATTTTTTTAATATTAAAAACAAATAAAAAAAACTTCTTGGAACTTCTCGTTCGGCTGACTTCGGGTGAGTTCGTGGCTCGTATGTCACAGCCATCATCCGCAAAATACTCAATTAATAACGTCCTTCCTTTAAGTGTTGATTATTGACAAATGATTATTCCAAGAAGTAGTTAAAATGTTTCTCAATTTTTTTTTACAGCAGTAATATATATATATATCTTACATACTTCAATAACTGTTTTTTTATTTCATTTAACACGAATAAAAATAATTTAGTGATTGAACGCAATAAGAATACTTACTCAATTAATGAGGTCCTATCTTTATAATGTAAGTGTCGATTATTGAAAAAATTTTGTTCTAAGAAGTAGTAAACATGTTTTGTTATTTTTTATAAATTTTGTTTGTTTTATAGAAGTAATAAATTGCATAAAAATATTTTTTTCAGATATTTCAATTATTGTTTTATTTTATTATTTATTTAATTTAACGTATTAACTGAATAAGTGTAAAAAAAGCCAAATAACAGTAATCAATCGATTTTTACTAAAAAAGATTCGGTTTCGGTGGAAAGTCCTGTTTCGGTCGGACACTGGTTGGAACACAAATTCATCGAATATAAATAATTAAAATTTGCACCTAAAAAAACCTTTTTTTAAACGTATAGTATTACAATGATTATTTTTTTAATACTTTCAAATAACTCATCTTTATCGTTATCTCCAAAATCACGCTAAATTGAAAATTCTTTAATGGCCCATAGATCATAATTTAAAAAAAATTAGTACTGGATATTTGCCATATCTTTTGATAAAAAAATAATTATTCGGGTTGTTTGGGTATTTTGGCCTCAAATCCAAATTTAAGTTTTCTACGAAAAAGGCCGCGCAGTCATTCTTCCTAAGACGGTGCATAGTATAAAATTCGGAATCAGGCCACTAATAATGACACGCCAACAAAAAAGATCGCCAAAAAGCGTGTTTTATTTTATTTTGCGAAGTTTGCGCACAAATATTAAAATGTTGTACGATCATTTTCTAAAGCCTTTAATTTTTCACAATATACAACAAAACCATAACCCAAAAGAGATTCGTAAGTAAGAAATTTTAAACTTTAAAGTAGTTTTTATATGGGTGATACTTTTTTTCTGGGCTTATAAAAAGGCTTACAAAAAAATATTCGATTATTTCAAAGGACAAGATGTCTGCTACTCGCAGTATTTAATTAAAGCATATCACATATTTATAAATGATCAAAATTTCAAATCAAAAACATATGATTTTGCATTAGCTTCGTTCGAACGGCGCGAGGCTGCGCTTTATCGAGATAGCGATATCTCTCCGTTTATAAATCGATAAACACAAAGATATTACTAAATCCTAGAACAATAAAACATTGCATATAATCATCTTGAACGGTTAATGTACAGACTTATTTATATATAATAATTGTTAATATACAGAGTGTTAAGGGACGTACTTGACTTACTTTATAGCCAGTGTCTCCTTTTTTTTTCTCTTCAAAACCAAACAAAAAAAACTTCCACATATCATCACGGGTCACTCAGCCGAGTAACCGCCCAACCCTTCAACCCGGCCCTAACTGACCAATACATATTGATTTTGTATATTTTAAATTGAAAAAAATGTCACCGGAGACCGAAATTTCAATAACATTTTTTTACCTAAAAAAGTTATTGACCTGAAACCTAACTAATATAAATTTTTTTTATGTATGTAATCAGTTTGTAAATGTTCTTAATAAAATAAAAATAAAATAGTTTTTAATTTCTTCGGAATTATCGGTTTTTCCTGGCAATTTACTTTTACATTTTTACATAATCACAAAAACTAAGGAAATCACCATAGGTACTTACTTGATTCGACCAAAATAATACATATAGTGACTATCATGTAATCGAATATTTTGCCACAGTTCCACCTTTTGGTTTCAGATTATATAATGACCAGACAATAGTGACACTTCATTGCTCCTTTGAAGAGTCAAAATGATAAAAAAAACTAGGTTAATTAGGTTGTGTTAGATTAGGTTATGGACTACGCATCGATTTGTCATGGAACCAGCTTAACAATAAATTAAAAAGGTAGGGTTTCCTGTACTGAGGCGGCCTGTAGTTTTCATATTTTTGTGTTTAGTTTCTGGTTGCCGTTGCATTGTCTTCACAATGTTTGCGAGTTAATTATCACGCTATTCTGTAAGGCAGGTTATTTCTTGAATATTAAATATATTAATATCTAAAATAAAATGAAACAATGCAACTTTGTATAAACTACTTATAAAATGTGCAAATCCGACCGGTTTCGGAACAAACGTTCCTTCGTCAGGGAAAGCTTATACTAATTTGACAGTTTAGAACAATGTTTTATTATGTTAGGGGTTGAGCCGTTGTTAGTTAATAATGTAGATTGGGTGGGTAGGTATTAGTGTAGAGTGGGTGGGTAGGGGAACAAATCCATGATTGGGCTATATGACAATATTTTTTGTTTGTTGATAATAGATTCATTATTTTAAAGGGATTTTTTAATTTCCAAAGCTTCTAAGTTATCTAAACGTTTTCCTTTATGATTAATATGAGGAATATTTATCCCTGTGTTTTTTTTCAAAACTATGGTTATTTTCAATGATATGGTTAGCGAACTCAGAAAAATTATTATTATTAAGACACCTTAAATGTTCTTTGATTCTGATTTCAAAATTACGAGTTGTTTTTCCAATATAAAATGAGGGACAATCATTGCTTTTGAGTTTATATATTCCGAAATTAGTCAATTTATGGTCTTTATCTTTAGTATTTCTCAAAAAATTACCGATATTATTTCTTGTATAAAACGCTGGTTTAATATTAGAAGGGAAATTTTTGCAACATTGAACTGAAAAATTATTAATATACAAAATTTTACGCCATTCTTTATCAATAATATTATTAGAATTGTATAGATATTTATTTTTTGAAATTTTGCTAAGTTTTTTATTTAGGATGTTATCAATTAATTTTGGTTCATATCCGTTATTTATAGCAATTTGTTTTATTATAGAAAGTTCAGAAAGGAAATTATTATTAGACATTGGGACATTTACTAAGCGGTGTATCATGGAATGGAAGGTGGAGTGTTTTTGTGAGACAGGGTGGTTGGAGGTCTTATGAATTACTATGTCAGTGTATGTTGGCTTGCGATATATACTAAAATCGATTTTATTATTTATAATAGATAAAGTTAAATCCAAAAAGTTTAATTTTTCATTGCCTATTTCTATCGTAAATTTTATTTGATTATGAAAGGAATTTAAAAGGTTAAGAAAGTTGTTGAGTTGACGTTCGGATCCTGTCCAAATGACAAAGATATCATCCACATATCTCTTCCATAGTAAAACATTGTTTAAAAGGGTTGATTTTGAATTAAAAACAGTTGTTTCCAAATCATTCATAAATATATCAGCAATAAGAGGGCTGGTGGGGGCTCCCATTGGAAGGCCTTCTTTTTGTTGGTATATGACATTATTGTATTGAAAATAATTTTGATTTAAAACTAAGTTAAATAAACGAGTTAGGTCACTGGACAGATCTGTAGGTAATTTAGAATCTTTCAATAATTTGGAAATAATTGCTTTACTTTCAGTAATAGGCACATTAGGAAATAGATTAATGACATCAAAAGACACAAGTTTGGCATTAATGGGAAGTACAAAATTTTTCAATAAGTCAATCAGTTCAAAAGAGTTCTTAATTACATATTTTGGTGTAAACACATTACTTTTATGAAATAAATCAGTTATTAATGACGATAGTTTAAAACTTGGCGAATTACATGATGAAACTACAGGTCTGATGGGTGTTTTTATTTTATGGATTTTAAGAAACCCATATAATTTAGGTGATTTAGGATTTTTTGATAATATGTTATCATCTTTAAATATGTCAGATTTACAAGATTTTAAAGCATTTGATACACTCTCGTTAAATTTATATGTTGGATCTTTTGGTAAAATAACAAAATTATCACTATATATAAAGTCCATCACTTTGTTGTGATAATCAGATTTGTCCATAATGATTACAGTATTTCCCTTGTCTGCCTTTGTTAATATCATATCTTCATCTTCAAGTTTCTTCTTTAAGTTTTTAAGGTGAAAGATTTCCGGATTCATGTTTATGGAAAGTTTATTTATTTCTTTTTTAATAGTCTCCACACTCTTGTATTGAAATGTTTTAGGACAGTATGAGAGGGCTGTTTCAATGTCTACAGCAACACTTTCAATTGCACCTTCAATATTAACTTTGCTATAAGGAAGGTTATAATTTAAACCTTTAGATAATAAAGCCATTTCTTTGTCGAGGAACTGACATGAAGATAGATTTTTAACTCTGTCATAAAATTTATAATTTGTCGTTGGTGAATTATCAGAACAGTTTATTTTAATATTATACAGATTCTGCAACTTTTTATTCAAAATTTCACGTTTATTGTACGCATTTATTGAGGCATACATCCGCACTTTGTCATCCAGCAAATCCCACTCTATTGGGTGGAGCTTACTCACCAAATCCAGATGAAGAGACATTAATTTTAGTTTAATTTGATTTCTAAATATAAAAGCACTTTTAAGATCTTCTTTAAGCCACGACACCTTTGCTTTCATGGAGGAGGAATTAAATAAGACTGGAGAAACAGTACTTATTTTGAAATGTGCACTGATGTAGTTTGGAATAACTTTAATTTTTAAACACTGTTGGTAAAAATATATATTCAAACACACAATTCTATATTTAACTGTCAAATTTTTATACATTTTAGCTTTTGTGGCTGTACTTGCCAATTTTATATTTTTGAATGTAGCTATTACTTTGTGGTTATCCATTATAATAAAATGAAACAATGCAACTTTGTATAAACCACTTATAAAATGTGCAAATCCGACCGGTTTCGGAACAAACGTTCCTTCGTCAGGGAAAGCTTATACTAATTTGACAGTTTAGAACAATGTTTTATTATGGTAGGGGTTGAGCCGTTGTTAGTTAATAATGTAGATTGGGTGGGTAGGTATTAGTGTAGAGTGGGTGGGTAGGGGAACAAATAATAAAAAAAAAAAAAAAAAAAAAAAAAAAACAAAAGCAAAAACAAAAAAAAAAACTCACAAAAACACTCCACCTTCCATTCCATGATACACCGCTTAGTAAATGTCCCAATGTCTAATAATAATTTCCTTTCTGAACTTTCTATAATAAAACAAATTGCTATAAATAACGGATATGAACCAAAATTAATAGATAACATCCTAAATAAAAAACTTAGCAAAATTTAAAAAAATAAATATCTTTACAATTCTAATAATATTATTGATAAAGAATGGCGTAAAATTTTGTATATTAATAATTTTTCAGTTCAATGTTGCAAAAATTTCCCTTCTAATATTAAACCAGCGTTTTATACAAGAAATAATATCGGTAATTTTTTGAGAAATACTAAAGATAAATACCATAAATTGACTAATTCTGGAATATATAAACTCAAATGCAATGATTGTCCCTCATTTTATATTGGAAAAACAACTCGTAATTTTGAAATCAGAATCAAAGAACATTTAAGGTGTCTTAATAATAATAATTTTTCTGAGTTCGCTAACCATATCATTAAAAATAACCATAGTTTTGAAAAAAAACACAGGGATAAATATTCTTCATATTAATCATAAAGGAAAACGTTTAGATAACTTAGAAGCTTTGGAAATTAAAAAATCCCTTAAAAATAATGAATCTATTATCAACAAACAAAAAATATTGTCATATAGCCCAATCATGGATTTGTTCCCCTACCCACCCACTCTACACTAATACCTACCCACCCAATCTACATTATTAACTAACAACGGCTCAACCCCTACCATAATAAAACATTGTTCTAAACTGTCAAATTAGTATAAGCTTTCCCTGACGAAGGAACGTTTGTTCCGAAGCCGGTCGGATTTGCACATTTTATAAGTGGTTTATACAAAGTTGCATTGTTTCATTTTATTATAATGGATAACCACAAAGTAATAGCTACATTCAAAAATATATTAATATCTGTTATTTTTTGTTAATTTCATGGAATTTTTTATATTATTTCGTAGCAAGCAATTATTTCTCTGCCCAAAAGAAGTGTTCGAACTGAAAATAACAAGTATATTTGGGCTCATTGCCTTGATTGAGTATTTACGTTAGGCGGTGGAGTATCAGATATGTTTTTGGTTTACCAGTTGTTTGTTTAATGTTCTAGGAGTAAAATTGCACAATGGGCATAAGGGAATTAAGTCCAGAGCTAGCCAAGGTAGCCAAGGATGAACTGGGAGAAGAACCTGCGAGGATACCAGCAGACTTGCTGGCCATCAAGGTCTGGCTTGAGAAACAAACATACATTATTGCAAGAACAGGTGAGTATTTTTCCGATATTTTACTTTTTCTTGCAAATATTTTCAATGTAATAAGCAGAAAGTTGAAAATGTTATAATACTCATTGTCATATATATATTTGAAAAATGCTTCTGAGAATGTTTTTGTCAAACCCAAAAAAATCACAATTATATTATGTCCGTTTTTGTTATTGCAATGTTAAAAATATTTACTAACAATGGTTTCAGATGACCAGTGGCTCATTGCCTTTCTCCGAGGTTGCAAGTTTAGTTTGGAAAGAACGAAGGAGAAGTTGGACAACTATTACTCCATGAAAAGTTTTTTCCCTGAAATAAACCTGGCATTTAACCCAATGGATGCCAAAATGCAAGCCTTGTTGAACGCGGGGTAAGAATGTTAATATTTGTGATGAATACTTTTAGTTTTATTAGGTGCTGATGCATAAAGATTAGTGGTATTGCTATCTTTGGGTGACAGTGGATGAGCTAGATAATTTTATAAATTATCTATTTCCAGTTCTATAACACTATTATTGACTCAATCCAAAGAAAAAACCACTATCTAGGAAATGCTTAGCTATTGTGGGTTTGCACGGATGACCGATGTTGCATGATTGTAAATGTTCAGAGACCAGATTTATATGATAATATGACGAAGATAACACTAAGATGTTGATTATTTCCAGGGTCAGCTTGATTCTGCCAAAGCCGTGCTCACCATCAGGTCCAAGAGTGCTCTTATTGCGCCCTGGTTGTATCGACAACAAGGAGTACACCATCCTGGACTGCATGCTCCTTAATAACATGATTATTGACATGTTGCTGCTGGATGACGACCATACCACCGTGGCTGGTACTCACATGATTGTTGATATGAAGGGTTCTTCTTTATCGTTTTTCTCGTATTTTACACAAATGAGTCCGGCCACCATGAAAAAGTTGTTTACATCATCACAGGTAACATCAGCTAATTTATAATCGCATTTAAGTTTTAGTTATCCTAATACCGGTAATTATGCAAATGCACAAATATATATACATATAAGGTATGATCAAATTCTCCAGAAATTCCTTTCCCCTTCGCTCGCCTTCCTCCCACAGAAAACACACAAACCCCTAGTTGTCCATCAAATTCCACAATTGCGCCTAATAAAAGGTTATAACTTATAACAAAACGTGCACTTATTCAGAGAGTATGCTTTATATGTATTACAATGCAACCAATTCAGAAGATCTTGCAGCAATACCACGTGCACTAGTGTACCAAGCGAACATAGACCCAGCATGCAGATATAAGCGATATTTGCTGTCGCTATGGGTAGCAAGAAACATCAAGCGGGATTCCGTTGGGTATTTGTATGAGCTTTCGCGGCTAGCGCGAATCTAGAACCCCGTTAATTCCGCCTTCACGTCTGGGCATGCGGTAGTGTTGCAACAGAACTCTGCTTCCGCTTTTGCAGAAGTTCCGCAAGTTTTTTAACTTCCATTTCCGTTTTTGGTTCCGCAAACATTATGACAGAACTAAAAAACGGAAAATAATTTGCGATTGAAGATATCGAAGTGCAGTCTTCTACTTCAAAATCATCATCATCATTACATTACAAATATTGGAATCAATTTTAAGTGTAAATGAAGACCAGGAGGATAACTCTTCTACAACTGATGATGGTGACAATTTATTTTTAGAGATACAGTCACACCTTCGGGAGTACAATAAAGAGAAGAGACTACCTCTCCATGAGGATCCCCTTATGTGGTGGAAAGTAAATGCGCACAAATACCCCATCTGTTGCCAATTGTTCGCCAATACTTATCAGCTCCCACCAGCAGTGTAGGTAGTGAGCAATTATTTAGTGGAGCTGGTTTAATATATGAAGAACACCGAAACGACTAAAAAGGTGTAAAAGCAGCCAAATTACTTTTTATAAAATATAATTTACCTCTGTTCAATTTCGAGTACTAAAAGTACAAAATACAAATTTAATTAAATAAATCTTAAAAAATTAAATTGTGCTTCTTCTTCATAGTTTTAACACTTCCGGTTCCGCTTCCGCTAAGATTTATTTTTGACTTCTGTTTCCGTTTCTGCTTCGGTTAAGACACTTCCGTTGCATTACTAGCAAGCGGTGTCTTTTCGCTTGTTTTCGAAACACGCGCGGTGGCAAGTGCTCCGCGCCGCTATTTAGTTGAGTTATTGTATAACTAACTACGAAGGTAGAATTCAACAACGTTTCGCTACCCATAGCAGAAACGAAATCCGCCTAGATTTGAACAGGGAGAACATCGCTTAGCCACTCGATATCACCTATAATGTGAATACGCCTTTACTCGGCCAAAAATATTATACAATAAACTAATATTTTATGGCAATTTTCATTTAAATTGTATCAAGAATCTCTAAAATTCTTTACAAAATTTTGTTAAGAAGGTTGGAAGTCGTAATTCGTTTTTCATTTAAAATTTAATACGATTTTCTTCAAGACCCGCTTCCGCGAATAACTATCCCCCAAACTCTTCGTACATAATATAAAATTATCTGATTGCATTAAAATGCAATTCAGTTTTATGTTTTCAGGATGCTGTACCGGTAAGACAGAAGGGGGGTCACCATATTAATACTCCGCCAGGTGTCGAGACCTTGTTTAATATATTCAAATCCTTCATGAATGAGAAACTCCAAAAAAGGGTAAGTTAACCTTCTCTTCCCGATTTTAGCGTATTAAAAAAATGTAAAAAACATCATTTTCTCATTGAGGTGTGTTTTCAGTTGTTTGTTCACAATCAGGACATGGAAGCTCTTTACAAATATGTTCCTAAGGACATTATGCCAGCAGAATACGGAGGAAATGGAGGCACACTTTCAGAAATCACTGGTAAACAGCCCATTATATTTAGTATTACTAGTTCGTATTGCTATCGGAAAAATAAATAAATAGGACAACTTTTTTAAAATTCATTTACAGCAGGGGTGCTCATACTCGAACTGCTGGCGATCTACCTCAATATTATTAGACTCCAATCGTCGCAATATTTTTTTTATTGCGACCTCATTTAATGCCGATTTTTATATCACAATGCCGATTTTTATATCACATGTGACTTCCAATAAAAATCATGTTCATAAATTCTACTCTAATTTATAACTGCTCTCGGAAATCAGGAATAGTACCCAGGGCAGGATATAAAAATGGTTTTTCTTTGATTCTGGCAGTACATAAATAGTCTGCAACTAGAATTTTATAAATGGACTTCAAATAAGAAAATGTTTTTCTTTCGAAATGTATCAGCAGATGAATCTACAGCTGGAATTTTACATTCTGAACACAAAACTGGTTTACATTAAATCTGTATGCGGTGAATTAAAACTCAACTCAGAATATGAAAATGGTTTTCCTTTGATTCAGTACATAAATAGTCCGCAACTAGAATTTTATAACAGCACTTTGAATTAGAGAAGGTTTTCCTTCGAAATGTGTCAGCAGATGAATCCACAACTCATATTTTACATTGCGAACACAAAACTAGTTTAAATTAAATCTTTGCGGCAATTTTTTTTTTTATTCTGGCAGCACATGCGTAGTCAGCAACAAAAATTGTATTACTGCACTTCGAATAAGATAATGTTTTCGTTCGAGATGTTTCAGCAGATAAATCCACAAATGTATTTTACATTTTAAACACAAAACTGGTTTAAATTAAATCTGTGTTCGGCAAATTAAAACTACACTCAGAACATGAAAATGGCTTCTCTTTGATTCTGGCAGCATATAAATCTGCAACTTGAATTTTATGACTGCACTTCGAATAAAAGAATGTTTGCCTTCGAAATATTACAACAGAAATTTACATTAACTGGATTAAACTAAATCTGTGTGCGGCGAATTAAAACTACACTCAGATGAAAATGATTTTTCTTTATTCTGGCAGCACGTGTAGAGTCTGCAACTAGAATTTTATACGTCGAATAAGAGAATGTTTTCCTTCGAAATATGGATGAATCCAGAGCTGAAAATTTTACATTCTGATCACATAACTGGTTTTGAATTAAGAGTGAATCTATTCACCGCCCTCATTTTGAATTATTTGTTAATAAACTTTGTATCGCCTTCAAGTTACAACTCGGACTGACTGACTCATAAATAAACCAAACCACACTAGAAACTAGATCGATATCTTCGAGGGGCAATTTTCAACAATATTTCACCATGAATATGCAATAATATTACTATTTTTTTATGGGGACTTGTGACGTCATACACCACAAACGAGGATAGAGTATACAACAAACAAAATGCGCGACCATTGACAATACAAGTTACAAATAAATTTTAAACAAAAAGGCGTGAAAAATGGGCGGTCTCATTAATTTAGGATCAACTAAAACAAAAATTGTGAATACATCTATTTACATCGGCAATTTTTTCTCGAGATCGACTCAAAAAGCACTCGCGATCGACCGGTCGATCGCGATCGACCGTTTGAGCATCCCTGCTTTACAGTGTGCAAAGAAATTAACCTGGCCGTCTGGTATTTTATTTGGTTGATTGCTTTACTTCAGTTTTATTATTCATTACTGTATACGGTCAAAATATTTCAATTCATGGGTACATGTACAATAGATTTATTTTAAATCTTCTTGTTATGACCGCTAACTGGCAGGTTTTGAAGTGTTTCCAAAAAACGCTGTATTAAAAAAAAAATTGAAAAAAACTCTTGCTAGGAATTTTAAGGAAATTTTAATAAAATATTGTTGCGAATAAAAACAAACAATATTGTCGCCTGATCATTATTTAGTGCCCCTCGAACTACCCGTGTTATAGGTAATTCTAAAAATTAGACCCGATTAGAATCCGTTTGAGTAAAAATATTGTCCTGCCTTGGATGTTACAGAAATTATTATTAAGTACATGAATATTTTGAATATCTATAAATTATGACGATATTGTCATTTCAAACTTTCGTATATAAGAGGTTAGGTATGTAGCTTTGGCAGTTTTTGAAAGAACTTTACTTGAAAATTCTTTGTCATATAAATTGGATGCAACCTTTGTTGCAATTTGTACAAACACTCATTTCCTTTTATGTCAACAGAACAAACGAAGGCGAGAATGGAAAGACACAGAGAATTTTTCCTAGAAAATATCAATTTCAAGACGGACGAGAGCAAGAGACCCGGGAAGCCAAGGACTTTAGAGACCTCGGACAGTATTGAGGGATCCTTCCGGCAGCTTAATGTGGATTAAAGATTTAAAAATTCATTATAGCAGTGAAAAATAATTACACCAATTTATATTTCTTCCATTTTCTTTTTGTTTTTATTTAATTTATTTATTGTGCATTTGACATAGAAAATTATAAGTTACAGAAAGTAGAAATAAACAAATCCATGTATACATAATTTACGAAGCGAAATAATGTATACATGGATTTACGATCTATGCACAATGATGTTTAATAACAATTATTATAAGCAATAATTATCAACCTGAAACACTCATCCACATTGAAAAATCTTCGAGAAAAGATACATGACTCCAACGGGACTTGAACCCGTGCCCTTCTTTTTTTAAATTTTTTTTTTATTTAAAAAAATACATACGTATACAGATTCATAGTAAAACATTTGGTTCTTAAAGCTAATAACAATATGTAAATTTCTTTTTAATGAAACTACCCAATTCAAAAGAGAAAACATTTCTCGTGCTTGAATTTTGGAGTGCCATTGTAAAATGCATAGTTACACAGAGTATGTTATTACAGGTACTTATATTATTAAAATATATATTCATGAAGACAAGTGGACATAATAACTGACAGTATTGTCAGAGTAGGTACATATAATAAAGTTGTAACAATTTGGTGCCTGCAAATAATGCGTATGTACTTGCTTTCAATTTGATATGGTGATGAAATATTTTTAGAGATTATGTTCTAGTTTTTTTTGGTGTTGTTATTATTGTGATGATGAATTTAAAACTTATAATTAGTATCGGGTTGGTCTATTAGTGTTTTTATTTGGGATTTAAAAACTTTATAATTTTTTTCAGACTTGATTTTATATGGGAGAGCATTGAAAATTTTATACCTTGATAAGCATAATGGTGTTGGGCAGCACTCGTTTTAAATTTTGGAATTTCTAAATTGCCCTGTGATCGTGGTCGGTTGTTTATGTTTGTGAATGTTGTTGTTGATGGATTGAAATGATCTATATGAGTTTGCAATAATGAGTTCTTTTTGAAAATTTTATTAAGACTGAGAACCCTAAAAGAGTCAAATAGCTGTGTTGTTGGAAATACAGATGGTTTTCGTAAGATGACTTTCAAAATCAACCTCTGTACCCTAATCTCAGATTATAACCATAGATTTTCGATTGAGTTTCACTTATATTGTCTTCGTTTATTTAAATATTACAGTTTGAGGTTTTACTCATAAAGTTAAAATGAAAAAAAAAAAAATGAAAAAAAAAAAAATGAAAAAAAAAAAACCAACTTTATTTTTGCGAGAGAGACACTGTTAGTGTTAAATCCCTCACTAGATGGCGTCGAGACAGATTATGTCTAATAAGCAGTAATTGTTGAATGAAACACTAGTATATATTGAATCATTTGGCGGGTAAAAGATAAGCCGCCATAGCTCAATTGGGAGAGCAGCTGACCGGCAATCAGAAGGGCACGGGTTCAAGTCCCGTTGGCATCATGTATCTTTTCTCGGAAGATTTTTCAATGTGGATGAGTGTTTCAGGCTGATAATTATTGCTTATAATAATTGTTACCCTTTGTGCTATGCATAAAAATCTTGTCTTAAACGTTAGTTTAACAATTAAAAATAATAATTGATGTTTAATAACATGACAAGTAGGTACGTCGAGGATAAGTTTTAATAAAGGCGTGACTGCATTATAGCCCGGTCAACTTTAGTTGCTAACTAGGCAGTGCCTGTTCTAAGAAACGATTCCATTGCATGAAAGTTGATCCCGCGACTGCTGCCCCAACGGAATACTTATATGCAATATGCAGTCGGTTTAGGGAAAATACGGTATGCCTACTTACACAAAATAAAACAAAATGTCCCCGAAGGGTTGTGCAAAGAGGATGTACCGCCGAATAACAAAAGTACAAAACATATTTTTATTAATATGCATCCAGGATAAAACTACTTGAGTGTGTGTACCAGCGTAATAGTACAAAAACATTTAAAAAAAAAATCGACACCATAAATAAATTCCTTGATATCTGTACCAACTTATTATCAAAGGTATTTTTGAAGTCAATTTTATGTTTGAGATTGGTATGCATTGCATAAAAAAGGCTATAATATTATTTTTTATTTATTTTAGGAAAATCAACAGCTTACAATTGGATTAATTATTATACGTAT
Organism: Limnephilus rhombicus; assembly: GCA_929108145.2. NCBI lineage: Eukaryota > Metazoa > Arthropoda > Insecta > Trichoptera > Limnephilidae > Limnephilus > Limnephilus rhombicus. The sequence goes on from OV815272.1 coordinate 28,150,790, forward strand.
AATTTACCTAATTGAGAAACCAATTACAGATTTCCTCATTATCATCATTACAGAATAAGTCAACCAATTATTCATCCTTATGAACTTAACAACTCTACCCTTACCTCTGTCGCAGAAATTAGTGACTTGGGCATAATTTTCGACTCTAAATTAAACTTCATATCCCATATAAACTCAATCTATAATAAAGGTATCAAAATGCTTGGCTTCGTTCTTAGAAATTCCAGAGGTTTCAAGAATATTTCAACTTTAAAAATTTTGTATACATCCTTAGTACGTAGTCAAGTCGAATATAACTCCTCGATCTGGTCCCCCCATTTTAAAATACATTCAGATTCAATCGAAAAAATTCAACACAAATTCTTAAGACACATTAATTTTAACCTCGGTATTCCCATTGAAAACATAAATTATAATTACTTGATGAAAGAATTAAATTTACTAAGACTGTCAGATCGAAGAATTATATCCGACTTAATATTAATGTTCAAAATTGTAAATGGTAGAATAGACAGTCCTGATCTAACTAAGCTCATTGAATTTCATATTCCCACGAGAACTACTCGTTCTAAAATCCTTTTTAAATGTAACAATAATCGGACTGAGTATACGAAACACTCACTTTTACCTAGGTTGCATGAAGTTACTAATAGATATGCTGATGTGATAGATCTATTTAACTGCACGGAACATAGGTACAAGACGGCTATGCTATCATATTTTTTTAATGACTATTAATTTTATTTGTATTATAGATTTTGGCATGTAAATGTATCTCTGGTGTCACTTCACAATGTATCGTCACAATTAACTGTTATACATACACTGTTTTACCATTACTAATATTTTGAATATGAATTTGTGACATGTAATTAATGTTTATGGCATACTTATGCCGTTTGTATTAAATAAATAAATAAATAAATAAATTACATAGTATAAAATGAAGTCCCTCAAAATATATGTGCGCGTTAATCTTTTAAACTACACAACGGATTTTTATACGGTTGTCACCAATAGATAGAGTGATTGAAGAGGAATGTTTATATGTATAATACATGTAAATTATATTAGATAAAAGCCGAGAAATTCAAAGAAAACATATTTTTGTGCGATTTAAAACGGCTGGCGGGCCGTACAGTCACTTTTGAAATTCGTTCTACGGAAGAAATTGGAAAATAGATGTCCTAAAGTAAGTAGGTATTTGATTTTCCCTTTTAGTATAAAATGAAGTGGCTCAAAATGTATGTGCGCATAGATCTTTTAAATTACGAAACAGATTTTCATGCGGTTTTCACCAATAGATAGAGTGATTCAAGGGGAAGGTTTTTATGTATAATACATGCTTATTATAGTAGAGAAAAGCCGAGAAATTCAAATATTCAATTCAGGCATCGGGCAGCGGGAAGCTGGCAAGCGGGTGGTGTGGATTTTATAAGGGTTGGGTAATGGCGTTGTGTTTCGTTAGCCACAGCAACGTGTGGCCGGGTCTGCTAGCACTATTATATAGTGTCTAGAAATTAAACAGTAATCTTACAACAACTAAATAATATTACATTATTATAACATTCGAGGGGACAACTATCGGGAGATCAACTGTCGGGTCATCTGAAGAAACTAATCATGACTTTAGTAGAAGTTTAAAAAATATATTATGTACATTTTTTTAAAGGTAATTATTATCCTAAAGGCGAATTGAAGAAAAAATCCACAGAAAAGAAATACTCCTATAGGCGAAGATACAACAAGGCGCTCGTAATAAATTATTATTAGATCACTTTTTAAATATTTCCGAATCTGTCCAATCTAATCTAACAATCATTTTGCTATTTTTGGACTGAAACATGACAATTCATGCAGATTCGGTTATGTAATAATCAAATAATCATTTTGCTATTTTTGGACCGAAGGATGACAATTCACGTAGTTTGGACTGAAGGAAGACAATTCAAGCAGTTTCGGTTATGTAATAATCAAATAATCATTTTGCTATTTTTGGACCGAAGGATGACAATTCACGTAGTTTGGACTGAAGGAAGACAATTCACGCAGTTTCGGTTATGTAATAATAAATAATCATTTTGCTATTTTTGGACCGAAGGATGACAATTCACTTAGTTTGGACTGAAGGAAGACAATTCACGCAGTTTCGGTTATGTAATAAATAATCATATTGCTATTTTTGGACCGAAGGATGACAATTCACGTAGTTTGGACTGAAGGAAGACAATGCACACAGTTTCAGTTGTGTAATATAATCAAATAATCATTTTGCTATTTTTGGACTGAAGGATGACAATTCACGTAGTTTGGACTGAAGGAACACAATGCACACAGTTTCAGTTGTGTAATACAATCAAATAATCATTTTGCTATTTTTCGAGTGAAGGATGACAATCCACACAGTTTCAGTTGTGTAATAAAAACAAATAATCATTTTGTTTTTTTTGGACTGAAGGAAGACAATTCACACAGTTTCAGTTGTGTAATATAATCAAATAAACGTTTTGATATTTTTGGACCGAAGGATGACAATTCACATAGTTTCAGTTGTGTAATCAAATAATCATTTTGCTATTTTTGGACTGAAGGAAGACAATTCACATAGTTTCAGTTGTGTAATATAATCAAATAATCATTTTGATATTTTTGGACCGAAGGATGACAATTCACATAGTTTCAGTTGTGTAATCAAATAATCATCTTGCTATTTTTGGACTGGAGGAAGACAATTCACACAGTTTCAGTTGTGTAATATAATCAAATAATCATTTTGATATTTTTGGACCGAAGGATGACAATTCACATAGTTTCAGTTGTGTAATCAAATAATCATTTTGGACTGAAGGAAGACAAATTTTACTATTTTTGGACCGAAGGATGACATTTGACATAGTTTCAGTTATGTAATATAATCAAATAATTATTTTGCTATTTTTGATGACAATTCACACAGCTTCAGTTGTGAAGGGATCATAATAAAATATTTTTGTCCGAGGTATGACAAAACTTTTTGATTATGTTGCTGTATTGTTTCTGAACAGAAAGGTTATGTCTACCCTTACTTCTGGTCCGATTTTTGTGTTCGGCTGTTTCAATTTTATTTTTAATTTTTATGATTATGCAATATTATCTTTTTTATATAACACTATCGCACATAAAGTACGTTATTCCTTGAAGGGTGCGTCGCTCGAATGTCTGAAAGGTTTCTTCATAATAACACGTAAATATATTAACGGCCTTCGATAATGGGTTAAATATAATTCTTCCTGTACCTCTCACTCCATTCAACTGCAGGTTAAGATTGAGTTACATAGATAATAATACATATATTTTTAAGTCTTGTGTTTTTTAAATTTCCCATTATTATCAACTAAATCTTGATATATACAAAAGAATGTTTATTTACTATAAGTAATAATTATTAGCTTGAAACATTAGTTTATAAATAAAAAAAAATATATAATAATGAATGTTTCTTTGTTTGTTCCTAAACGATTCATCCGATTACGATGATACTTTGGTTATTTGTTGTGCGCATGCCCGCGAAAGCTTCTATATATAATGGTGAGCTCTAGCTTTATGAAATAATATCCTATACCATTCATCCGATTTCGATGAAACTTTGGTGAGTTTGTCATGAAAATTTGTGAATTTCATATAGTTTAGCTGTAGGAAGCAAAGATATTGAAATATAAGATGTGCTATCTGCTGTTTTTACTATGTGGGTCTGCCCTTCCGGGTGTCGCCGATATTGTTTACCAATTAACAAATAAACTAAAAGAATAAATAATTAACGAATAAACCAAACGAACGTTAAACTAAATGAACGAATTCTTTCCTTATTCAAAATATATTGTTAGCCAATATTAATGCACATTTTCAAAAAATCAACGAAATGAACAAATTCTTTTTGTATGAAAACTACGCTAATTAGCGCGTAGTCCGGCGACAGTTGCGCGGACACCATAGCATATCTCTTCTGTATTTGAATATAAAGATATTAAGTTGGAAGGGAAGGAAAGAGGGGGAGAGAAATCCGGGTAGGTGGGTTCGCGGGAGGGGCGGTGTTGGAAGGGGGAAGGTGGGGAAGGTAGAAGGGAAACGCGGGAGAGGTGGACTCGGGTTGGGGGATCGCTGGATGGTAGGGGGACATAGACAACCCAACCGTTTCTTGTTCCATATGCTTCACACTCTCAATCAATATTGGTTTCGTTTGAGTGAAAAAGTTAAAAAAAGTTTATTTTAAAATTTTAATTAAAGGTAAAGGTTTGTTTAATATTGTTCATGTATTCTAGGGGCGGTTGAAAGTAATCGGCCTAGGCAAGAAATGGGGTCACCAGTGTCAAATAAATGTTGTTTTTCGTTAAACCTAACATATAAAGACTACTAACTGTAAAAATTTCAACCGGCTGTGTCATTTGCATTGGTTTGATAGTCATTTGAAAGGAAAAAATGTAGAAAATCAAATATCGCGCAGTGATTAGATACTTGTTTTTGAAAAAGAAAAGGAACGATCAGATCAAAATCAAATTCTACGATGTATATTATGGGATTCTACACCTTCGATATCAACAATTAAATATTTAACAGCTGAAATTATATGCGTTTGTACGAGCACTTTTGATGATGATCATCCAGGCAATTCAAAAGAGGTCACCACACCAGAAAGGTCGATAAAATCCATGGAATAATAATGGATGGTAGTAAGCGTAAGGTAGTAAGGCTTTGGACATCTCAACCAAATGGATGCTCAAAGTTTTGCGTGAATGTTTGGGAATGAAGAAGTTCTCTGGCAGAAGGGTGCCGCATTTGCTCTCAGTCTATAACAAAAACGATCGTCTGACGAATTCGAAGGAGCATTTGGCGATGTTCCAACGCGATGAAGAGGAATTTTTGAGCCATGAATGAAAAAAAATTGATGACTTTTTTGTAATCGTGAATGAAACATGATTTTGTCACAATACACCGGAAGCCAATGTGCATTGCTCCTGGCAAAACGAAGCCGAAGAAGGCCAAGATAGATCCATCGGCCAATAAGGTCATGGCCACGGTTTTTTGGGATGCGAACGTTATCCACCTGGAAAAGGGCAAAAGATCACGGGTTTATATTATGCAAAATTCTTGGACCGACTGAACGTCGAAAAAAAAACGCTCTTCCACGAGGACAAAATTCCATGTTTTGTGCTATTGGTTCCTTATCCACCATATTCTCCAGATTTGATCCCTTGCGACTTTTATTTATTTCCAAACTTTAAGTAAATGTCTCAGTGATAAGAGATTTGAACCGAATGAGGAGGCCATCGCTAAAAAGGAGGCCCATTTTGACGGTTTCAAGAATTAGCATTATTTGGAGGGCACTGTATAGGGCTAAAAAGAGGCTATACTGAGAAATAAATTAAGTTTATTTTTTAGTTTTGTAAAACCTCAAACTGTAATATTTAATTAAATGAAGACAATATTAGCGAAACAATCGAAATTATGGAGACAGAAAAATCAGATAAAGATATTGGCACCTCTGGGACTCAACCCAGGAGACAAGACTCGAGACTTGAACCCCAATTTAGGTCCTGGGTTCGAGTCCCAGAGATGCCAATATCTTTTTCTGATTTTTCTGGCTCCAGATTTTCGATTGAGTTTCTCTAATATTGTCTTCATTTAATTAAATAAAAAAAGTTTGCCAGAAAAAAATGTGTTTTCTTACTTAGGCCAATTACTTTTCAACCGCCACTCGTATGATTGCCAAAAAATATTTTTCAATAGGTTAATAGATGAGTGAAGGTCGATTTTAGTTGAGATTTGTGCAACTACTTTGTCACTAATAAAAAAGTCTATGGTCCGGTGTAATTGAACTCAAAGTACAAAATAATGAAAAATGTTTGACCTGGTGAAATTGAAAGAGCAGGCAATCAATCATAATGGATCTTGATAATGCAGGAGGGAATCGAACGGACATTATCATTCAAGATAGGACCAATCTTATAATTCAGTCACTCACCAAACGTGCATGGCGTAGTTGTTAATTCCTGTAAATATTTAATATTAAATACGCATTTTTAGTTTCATTTGATACCAGACTAGGTAAGTCATGTTTTTATTTGACATTCACAAGTTTTATCTAATTATGGTGCAAAGTGGGCGTGGAAAGAACTGCGTAAATCAGTACTTTATAATTATTTTTATTTATTTATTTTTATATTTTTTTTACAATAATAATGTTACATTATCAGTTTTATGGTACATTATCAGTTTTTATGGTTACCCAATCAGTAGAGAAATATTCTCGGGTCTAATTGGGGAGCTAGTCTATGTACTTATATTTAGAACTGCTTATAGATAATATGTTACAAAAATGAAAATAAAATACTGTAAGATATTACAAAAAATTGTAAAATTAGAAAAATACATATTATTATAGAAATATAATATCAGCAAAATATTGGAAACAGATTGTATCTGAAAATCATCGATACAAATAAGCTAATCTGTTGCTTATCTGTATAAATACAACGCGAGTTTTTCTTTAAATTTAAGATAGTTTTTCTCACTTTTTATTGCATTGGGTAATTCGTTATATAGCTTTGGGCCTACGTATTCATAATGGTGTTGTGCAGCTGTCGTGTTGCATCTAGGTACATATAAGTTCCCAGATGTTCTAGGTCTTATACTTCGTGTTGAAGACACTTCAGATTCTTTAAAAACTGTTAAAATAGCGCTTTTTTAAAATAGTTTTGAAACCGGTAGGACCTTAAATTTTTCAAAAAGTTCGTTGGTTGGGAAAATTCTTGGTTTTTTAATAATAACTTTGATGATCATTTTTTGTGTCGTTACTATCGGATAAAGATTAATAATCCACCTGTAACCGATAGCGGATTGAAATCGCTCCTATCTTTTGGCTTTAGAAAAGTTAAATTTGGATTTGAGGCCAAAATATCCAAGCAAACCCAATAATATTTTTTTAACAAACTATTTGGCAAATACAAGTACGGATATTTGGTATTAATTATTTGTGTTTTAAATTATAAAACATAAGCCATATCAATCAAACCAATCTTTCATAATTTTAGAGGCAACTTTGGCGATGATTGCCAATTATTTGTGAGCTAATGATGACTATTAAAAAAAATGTTTTTACTCTATTTACTGTGTGAACATAATGAAATAAAACATATAAATTACTAAATATAGCATATATTTTCAGGCTTAAAAGAAGCATTTTTAAGCGTGAATTTATATGAAAAATAACCGATTTACGTTGGAACACCAATTTGTCGAATATAAATATTTAAAATTTTGGTTTAAAAAAAAAAAATTGTTTGGTTGGGTATTTTGGCCTGATATCTAAATTTAAATTTTATACGAAAAAGACTGCGCAGTCATTCTTATTAAGACTTCGACATGACACTCCCAACAAAAAACGTGTTTTATTTTATATTGCAAAGTTCGTTCGAAATAGTTCTTCGTGGAAAAAACTGCGTTGGTCAGTACTTTATAATATGTAAGTATAAATCTATGGTGACTGCACAACTCAACAGAGTGTCACTTCATTACTCATTTGAAAATAGAAATAGGTTACGTCAGGTTATATTATCAACTATTTTTAAAAAATCTCTTTAAATGAATATTCAAAAGGGCGTTGAAATGCCACTTTGTTTAGTTGTCATGGAACAAACAAAATAATATTATTATAATTGGTAAGGTTTCCTGTTCTGAGGCGGCCTATTATTAGTTTCTAGTTGTCTTTGCATTGTCTTCATAATGTTTGTAAGTTGATAATCATTTTGTTCTATGATGCAGGTTTTTATTTGAGCATCAAATATGTTAATTTCTGTTTTTTGTTTTGTTTAATTTTGTAGTAAAGCAATTAATTCTCCTCAAAAGATGTATTTAAACTGTGAATAACAAGTATATTTCGACTTATTGCCCTGGCTAAGTATTTACGTTGGTCAGTGGAGTACGCAGATGGCTTAATATTGTTTTGTTTTATGTTCTAGGAGTAAAATTACATAATGGTCATAAGGGAATTAAGTCCAGAGCTAGCCAAGGTAGCCAAGGATGAACTTGGAGAAGAACCAGAGAGGATACCAGCAGACCTGCTGGCCATCAAGGAATGGCTGGCTAAACAAACATACATTATTGCAAGAACAGGTGCTTTACTTCACACTATTTTACGATTCCTTCCACCAATTTTCAATATAATAAGTAAAAAGTTGAAATTATTATAATTCTCATGATCATAATGGAAAAGGGCTTCTAAGTATGTTTGTGTCCATAAATTTATGTCTTATTGTCTACGGCTATTTTAACAGCGCTTTTATTAAGAATTACTTAAATTGAATAAAACCTTTTCATCTTATTAGTATTTACCTAAATATTTAAAAAAAATCGGCAAGAACACGCTTCTTTCACCCCTTTATTTTCCTCATATCATTTTAGCATCCAGATTTGATATGGCGCTCGGCCTTACCAACAAATTAATTACATATTACGTTCGTTTTTTTGGTATCACATTATTAAAAATATTTACGTTAAATGGTTTCAGACGACCAATGGCTCATTGCCTTTCTCCGTGGTTGCAAGTTTAGTTTGGAAAGAACGAAGGAGAAGTTGGACAACTATTACTCTATGAAGAGTTTTTTCCCTGAAATAAACCTGGCATTTAACCCAATGGATGCCAAAATGCAAGCCTTATTGAACGCGGGGTAATAATGTTTTTATTTATAATGAATACTTTTAGTTTCGTTAGGTGCTGTTGCAAAATCTATGAGAATAGTTATGTTGCTGTCTTTGTGCGGTGTCTATTTGAGATTAAAATTTGCTAACTACCTTATAATTATATTAATTACAACTTAGGCAGGTACTCCTTCTTTACTCAGGATGGGTTGTTTTACAGAATTTGACTAATTAATCAAAGTTAATTTTCAAGATAGAATTTAAAGTTCCGTTATTATATAATTATTGGCCAGTTGTTTCACATGAATGAAATAATAACAGAACTTGAATTTCACAAAACTTGAAAATCAACTGTGCATATTTAAAATTATCAACAGCAACTGCTTTACAACTCATCCAGTTCAACATCCCTTCCCGCAGAATCCGAAATAATGAATTGCTATTCCTCAATCAACATTCTACTAATTACGGATATCATTCTCCTTTATCCAGTATATAGAGACTTATTAACGCAAGTCAAAAAAGCATTAAATTTTTTGGTGTAAGCCTAAATGACTTTCGGCAGTCGATACGCAATGTGTTATTTTTTAAAGCCTTTTGAATGCATCTTCAAGCTTTGATTTGAAGTTAAATTATATATTTACTTTTATATTTGTTATATTTGTACTATTATATATTGTCAATGCTTTTCATTTATGTGTACTCTCCTATCACTGTCATCTCTGTATCTTATTCGTGTTAATGGTTTATTGTAAATAATGGACTATTAGTCCGTACATAAAAATGTATGTGTATAATAAAAAAGACCATTTGGATGACAGTGGATGACCTGGATAAGCTTTTAACCTAGCCATTCCCAGTACTATAGCACTATTATTGACTCAATCCAAAGAAACAGCCACCACCTAGGAAATATTCAACTATTGTTGATTTGCCCGGATGACTGATTTTGCATGATTGTAAATGTTCAGATACCATTTATGATATTGTGGTTCTTCCTGTATGACGAAGGTAGATATGAAGATGTTGATCATTTCCAGAGTCTGCTTGATTCTACCAAAGCCGTGCTCACCATCAGGTCCAAGGGCGCTCTTATTCCGCCCAGGTTGTATCGACAACAATAAGTTCACCATAATGGACTGCATGCTCCTCAGCAACATGATGACGGATATGCTACTGATTGATGATGACCATACCGCTGTGGCTGGTACTCACATGGTCGTTGATATGAAGGGTTCCTCTTTATCATTTTTCTCGTATTTCACCCAGATGAGTCCGGCCACTATGAAAAAGATGTTTACATCAGGACAGGTAACATCAGCTTTTTTATTACCATGACACACGACACCACTATTAAATTTTATGGTATTTTTTGACACTTCCATTTGGCATTTAATCTTTAAAGCTTAAAAAAAAGGCATTTAAGCTTTAAAAAAATAATTTGTAATTATTCATACTTTTTAATTTTTTTTATATGAATACCGCACAAGAGTCCCAACTGCTCCCGTCTGGGGCCAGTGAGACTATGGCATCCACGATTGGGGTGTGTTGTGAGGCTGAAGGTAGTGGAGAGGGGAAGGAGATAGGGAAGAAAAAGGTGGGGAAGTACCTGGTTATTCAGATCTGGTCCCCAAAGTCCCTAAAGTCATTTCAAGCAACGTTTCAATTCTGAATGGTGGTCTTACACCAGGGCTATACTGAGAGTATCTTCCACTCTGGAAAGTGCCGCAAATATACTATATATTATTTTAAATGCATAAATTGTGAAATAACACAAATTGATCATTGGAGGCGATCCCACCACTTTCCCAACGGCGTTAAAAGAAAACATATGGTTTCCCCCGTCACCGCAAAAGTCAAGACTCTAATTTTTTTTTGAACGAAACAATATTTATTTGAACGATTCTAGACCCTCCAATATCCGTGCATACGGGGTTAGTAAGCAGTATGCAAGTATTTATATTAAAATTATACAAAAGGTAAATAGAAGTAGCAGCCCGTGGAATAATTTTTCTGAAATAGGTAACAAAAAAAGAGATAATAGTGTTAGTAAAAGAAAAAGAAAAATAACGGCTATAACCAGTCGAAGAAACCTTCTGAAAATAAAATAAATAATGAAGAAAAAAACAGTTATATGATTATGTTAAAATGTAAGTAATTACTATATTAGCAGAAAGAAAATAGAATATATAAAAAGAAAAGAAAAGCCAGAGAAAGTATTCCATAGACCCCCGGGCAGTCCCAATGAGAATGCGTATAGCTATCGGCCCAACCGCAGACGATGCTCGAAGTCCGCGCCCTTTAGCCGGCTCCCCGATTTTGCCTCGAAGAAATGTACTGAGAATGGGAAGTTTTTGAAGACCTTGAGGAAAAGATGAGCATCGGGTTACGGAGGGGGGACGAAAGGGCATCGAGACCGCGTGGTTACGCCTCAGGCCTACGCATGTCGTTGGGGTAGGTGCGGGCGGATTGCAGGAAGACCGCTCCGGTGTGTGTTCACCTGGCAATGTGCATGGACAGGGTCTATCCCACCCCCTTTTTATGGGGGAATGACGATACGTAATATGTACAGTTCAGTTGCGCCACCAAAGAATGGAAACCAAAACTAATAAAGAAAAATAGAAAATAATAAGAGCATTTATACGTGTGAAACATAATTACAGAATCAGTTCAGAAGTGATAATGTATCAAGCGATGGTGTCATAACTACCATCGCTCACCAAGATAGAACATGACCTTTCGAGGTAAAAACATAAATCCTTGTTAACAGAGACCACTGAAAATAACAGTCAAACGTAATCAGTAATTAACAGGTCACATAAGTTATATTATAGATAATTCAAAGCATATACAGTAAATAAAGAGTAATAGAGGAGGACCGAAGGAGACGGGAGCAATACGTGTAGCACCTGAAATAAAGATGAATTTAGTCTAGGTCGGCGATTCTAAGTACAGACCGTCTCTCTACCTAGGACTTGACAAACTTTTTCAAGCATTCGAAATTCTCTTTGTTCGACACAAGGTCAGCATTCCACTGGTCTTGTTATTCCGCGCAAACCATCCAACAGTTTCTCTCGTGCTTCCTTCACCAACTCGCAGTGCCACAGAATGTGCCTGGCTTCCTGGTTAGTATCACCACATGCGCAGTTTGGGTGAGGAGAGAGGGTCAAGCTATGAAGCCGACCCCTGAATTCCCCATGCCCAGAAAGCATCTGCGTCACGTAGTGATCTAGTTTAATGTATGCCCCCTTCCATTCTGAATTTAACTGAAGGGACGAAGGAGAAAGTCCATCTGCCCGTCGTAGACCTATCACATCGTCCTTGCCATACACTTAGCGTACTCTCGCGTATATCTTTGAGCAAGCCAGGGAGGGCCACTACCCCTTCCGGTGTCAGCTCGACTCCCAGGTGGACAGCAGCCCTGCCTCTAATAAGTTCCTTTTTGGTCAATATTTCCCTAATTTCAAGGTCAATCAGCAGAAGACCGGTCAGATTCGGTAATGCATCTGAGGTCACAGTCCTATAAACGCCCAAGAGCGCCACAACAGAGGAGTCCGCTGACCCCGTTTAAGAGCCGAGTTTATCAAGACATTATCCAAGCAATGCTCCCACACAGAGGTAGCATATGAGATTTGCGACACATATACCCCTCTGTACAGCATGCGAATCGCCGGAGAGCGCAATCCCCACTGGGCTGTTGAGAGTCTTCTCAGTTTCTGAAACAGGGCCTGGGCCCTGTTGGAGACGTTCTTGACGTGGGCTAGGAACGAAGAAGATCTGTCCAAAATTACGCCTAAATACCTGGTGTTTTCTGCAAATCAGATGGATGAGCCTCCCATTCTAATGAAGGGGTTACTGCCTCGGCTGAGCATGCCCTTCATGAGGAGGAATACTTCTCTTTCCCCATTCAAGGATCACTTGTAAACTTTCTACAGCCTTAGATTCCACTTCCCTTCTACTGTACCCAGAGACCAAATACAATTTGTCATATACGTAGTCGACCGATATACAACCTCCAGGCAAGGGTAACCTGGAGGAGTCGTCTAACAGGATTTTCCACAGATCATCCTGCGGACATCCCATGTCGACTGTTCGGGTGATGAAAACGTCCCCGTGCTCTATCATAACTGTCGTACCACTTAGATCAGCGGTCGTCACACTTTTCTGGTCAAGGGCCACATAGGACAATGTGAGGTATCACCGCTATTTAGCAAGTTAAAAAAAGCCAGATCCGGCTGCCTGATGGATCTGCCCTGATGATGGACACTACAACGCTGTCCGAAACGTTGGCTAAATAAGGAGCAGTGTAACAAACCAAAACGGATAATATAATTTGTACATGAAAAAAACATATATTAAAAAGAAAACGGCAGATATTTGTGCGGGCCGCACACCTATCCGCCGCGGGCCGCAGTTTGACGACCACGGACTTAGATAGTCGCTAATAATCTCGCGGGCAATTCCTGCTTTTCAACTTGGTAAGTATCATCGGCCACCACGCGTGATCAAATGAATCCAAGAAGATGCCTACGACGTACCTCTTTGGGCATACCCTCACCCATTCAAATGTTTTTTTTTTTTTTTTACATTCACTCCAGACAGGAGGCCCTGAGGAAAATAATTTCCCTCAGGGCCTATGTCATCTGGGATGCTGTGTGGAGGGTCTTTTTGAGGAGAGGAAGGAATGAACATTGGTCTTGAAGAGACCCATGTTGTAGGAAGGAGGAAACACAGAGGCCGTCAAATCATTCCACAGCCGAGCCGTTGAACACAAGAACGAGTCGAAGAAACGACCCGTTCTCATGTGACAAATGTCAACCATGTACAAATGTTGGGCACGCGTTTGCCGTGTTTCCCGACTATGCACCGGTGCCGAAGGGATCAATGATGCTAGTTCCTCGGAGCATCTTCCATTGTAATACCGGTAGAACAAGGATAGCATTCCCACCCGACGCCTGTGCTCTAAAGATTGCAATCCGTCTGTTAAGATGGGAGAATCTATCAAACGGACCGCCCGTTTCTGCACAGAGTCGAGGGTATTTTTCAGGTATTTTGGAGCTCCAGACCAGAGATGGCTGCCAAATTCAACCGTGGGGCGTACTTGTGATTTGTACAAGGTTAGCAGTTGTGTACTATTAAAGTATCTGCGGGCCCTGTACAGTACGCCCAGTTTTTGGGAGGCTAACTTTACTCTGGCTTCGATGGAGCCCCCATACCTGAGCTGGTCACTTAGGGTTACACTAAGCATATCAATGGAGGGCCTGTTCGTAAGATTGCTAGACTAAAGAGACTAGATTTTCATTTCGATCCCTTGTTTAATGTTTAATGGCGTGCCCCGTGGATTTGCCGGGGACAAAGCAGAATTGAAGATCGCTGGGCGGCGTTAGGGTGAAGTGTAGACGGTGCTTGATGATGTTTTCCAATATTTTGTCTAGAATTGGCAATATTTTTATAGGCATATAAGCTCCTATGTCCGTCTTCGACTTACCGTTACCCTTTGGTATAATCCGGAGCACGCCCTTCTTCCATTCCGTAGGGAATTTTCCCCTACGCAAGCACGTCTCCAACACCTGGTAGAACTCCTCTTTGGCATGGATCCAGATATTATTCGCAATTATTCCATTCAATCTATCACATCCCGGTGCCTTTTTCGGACCCAAACCCTTAATTATTATTTCCACTTCGATTCGACTTAACGGTGGCATGCCGTCCCCCTGGGCGGGCTTACTTGGTGGTAGCCGCGACAGATTTCTAATCTGTTTATGGTGAACACTTTCCCCTAATACTCAGTCTAACGGAACTAACTTGCCCAGAAGTGTCTCAAGAATGGAGGTAACATCGACACTCTCAACGTTCCCGAGCACCACGCTCGACAAGTAACTTTCAGATCCTTCAAATAAAATTTATTTGCCACGCCGGGATTCGATCCCGCGACCTTCGGATTGCGAGTCAAGAGCCATACCGCTGGACTAACCAACTACACAAAAGACTACTTACACAAAAGTAATACAGTTTTCCTAAAAGCGTGGTCAGGTTTTTCAGTACTTACTTTCACCTTCGCTCGCATTGCTCCCATTGAAAACACTCACCCCACCACTTGTCTCATCAAATCCCATAATTGTGCCCTATAAGACTAAACGTGTATTTACTGAGAGAACTTAATTTATAAATATGTTGATAGAACCTGTTTGGAAGGACTTGCAGCAGTACCCTGTGCACCAGTGCACCAGCGAACAAACGTCCAGACAGCAACTCTAACAAGCCAAAAATATTCATGTTAAAATAATTTTATGGAAATTTAAAAAAATCTTGTAAATTATTTACGAAAATTTGGCTTTAGCAAATACCGCTCTATCTCCCCGTACATAACAGTAAGAAGCACACTGTAATTCAGCGTTTTGTTTCAGGATGCCGTACCGGTTAGACAGAAGGGAGGTCACCATATTAATACTCCACCAGGTTTGGAAACCTTCTTTAACATCTTCAAAACTTTCATGAGTGAGAAACTGCAAAAAAGGGTAAGATAACCTTCTTTTCGCGAGGTCGGCATATTAATCAAATGAAATAGTGTCATTTTCTGATTGAGGTTTGTTTTCAGATGTTTGTTCACAATCAGGATATGGAAGCTCTTTACAAACACGTTCCGAAGGAAATTATGCCAGCAGAATATGGAGGAAACGGAGGCACGCTTTCTGAAATTACCGGTAAACATCTTATTATAATTCTATTTTATAAGTTCATATTGCTACATCAAAAATACATTTTTTAGATATAAATAAATAAGAAAACTACTTTGATTTTAATGAAAATAAAAATAACTTCGTATACCTCATTATTTAATCAATGTAATCGACATGATTCAAAACAAATAATTTATACTTACACGCGTATACCGACGAAGAAACCATTGGTTTTGAAAGATTTCGATCATATTGATTGTGGAGTATACGAGGTTATTTATTTTCATTTTCAAGTCTAAAGTCATGGTGTTTGAAAGGGAGAGTACGAAAACAGTATGCAACATAGTTGTGAATGATGAATATTTGGAGCAGGTGGATGAGTTTGTGTATCTGGGTAGTATGTTTACGAGAGATGGGAAGGCTGAAAGACATATTGAAAGAAGGGTGAATGCCGGTAACTCCATTAATGGTGGACTGAATGCCGTTGGCGCTAATAAAAAAACTGTCAAAAAAAGCGAAGCTAGCAGTCCGCAATGGAGTCCTGGTACCTACCCTGATGTATGGCAGTGAGGCATGGAACTGGCAGAGGAAGGATGAAAGTAAACTTAATGCTGTTGAAATGAGATCCCTGAGACGTATATGTGGTAAAACAATGTATGATCGTGTGAGAAATGTGGATATCCGCAAAGAATGTAAGGCTGATGTAAGCATAATGAGTAAGATTAAGAAAGGGACCCTCAGATGGTTTGGGCATGTAGAGCGAATGAACGAAGGAAGTAGTGTAAGAAGAATATACGACGCGAATGTGAATGGTAGAAGAAGTCGGGGACGCCCGAGGAAGACATGGCACGATCAAGTGAATCAGATACTTGAGTCGGGTCATGTCAAAAGTCAGAATAATAGAAGAGAATGTATGAGACGATGTATGAATGTGAGTGAGGCAAAAAGTGTGTGCCAAGACCGAGTTGTTTGGCGGTCCGTCCTCTCTGCCTACCCCTGCGGGGAAACGGCGTGATGGTTAGTTAGTTATTTTCATTAAATTAAAATGATGCCACATATTAAATATGCGATTATTAGAGAAGGAAAACAAATATTTTTATTCATTTAATGTGTATAGGTGGTCTGGTATTTTGCTAGATTGCTTAGTTATATTTTTACTATTTATTACTACGTGTACACTGTGTACAGTCAAGAATATTTCATTTCACATGTATTTATATACCTACAAACAACAGTTTAAATTCTTTCTTGTTTCAACCGTCTGTCAGGTTTTGAAGAGATTCAGAAAACAATACATGAAAACATTTTTCAAAAAAAAAACTATTGCTAGACATTTTATTTAATTTTAATGAAGTATTATTGCTAATGAAAACAAACAATTGTAACATTAAATAACTTGATGTGCAGGAAAATGTCAAATAATAGTCTGTAATCTATCACGGTTTATTGATGATTTCAACACAATTTTACAACTCGCGGTTCTGTTTTTCCTCTCCCTCCATAAACCGGAACTCCTCCTCCTCTTCTATTCTGCTAGGCTGCTAATTCCGTACCATTGCTGGTCACATATATATAAATGGGTGTTACACAATATTGGATTTGAATTATGAATGTCGCCTGCTCATTATTTAGTACCCCCCGGACCATTTATGTTACAGGTAATTCTAAAATTTGGACCCGATGTGAGCCTAATTTACAACATTACTAATTAGTTAAAAAAATCATGTTATCCGGGTTATTTTGAAAATATTACAAAGTACATGTATATTCTGAATGTCTCTAAACCATGCCGATACCCTAGTTTCAAGCTTTCGTATGTCTACAAGACGTTATGTAGCTATGGCACGTGTTGGAAGAATTTTGGTTGGAAACCCGTTGTTACAAAAATTGGATGCCAGCTGTTGTTGCAATTTGTCGAAACACTCATTTCCTTTTATGCCGACAGAACAAACAAAGGCGAGGATGGAGAGACACAGAGACTTTTTCCTTGAAAATATTCATTTCAAGACGGACGAGAGCAAGAGACCCGGGAAACCCAGGACCTTTGAGACCTCGGACAGTATTGAGGGATCTTTCCGTCAGCTTAATGTGGATTAACTTAATCCATCATTTAAGAAAAACAATACTATTACTATCTAAATAAAGCCAAATATTGCATTCTTCTGTTTGTTGATATAGGTTGCATCCTTTATGTGGACCTGAACTATTTTATTGTTTGACATCATTTTTCAAATATAATCATATTTTGATTCACATTTGAATGGTAACACAATTTACATACTTCATCTCAACGAAACGGAAACAAAGCACACATTTTTAAAAGTTGAAGACGAAATATTTAATTTTAGGTTTAAATGAAACTTTATTATAATGCCCACTAATAAATTCATTGTTAATTATACCTGTTTAACTTATATGTATCACTGTAACATCGTTTTCATGAAAGATGATAACTTTATAGTTGTTATAATTTCTTGAATAATTTACATTCGTTTCTTATATTAACCCAATACGGGCTGCGCCTTTGTGGGTTACCATTTCATACAAACTATTATTTTACGTGTGTGTAAAAATAACTCGTATGGCGTGTATTCGTGTGAAAACTTGGGAAAAAGAATAATAAAATAAATTATTAAATATTATTTTTTAATTGATAAACTAATGCTTAAGACAAGATTTTTATGCATAGCACAAAGGGTAACAATTATTATAAGTAATAATTATTAGCCTGAAACACTCATCTACATTGAACAGTTCTACGGTTGTTTGCAGGTGGAAAAATGTAATAAGTAGTAATTGTTGAATGAATAACTAGTATATGTTGAATTCTTTGGCGGCAGGAGATAAGCCGACGTAGCTCAGTGGACAGAGCATTTGACCGGAAATCAGAAGGAAGCGGGTTCGAGTCCCGTCGGCGGCATGTATCTTTTCTCGGGAGATTTTTTCAATGTAGTGTTTCAGGCTAATAATTATTACTTATAATAATTCAAATAATTAAATACTAAGTTCAAATTAAATCCCGTAAAGTGATGCCGAAAACGCACACCTTTTAAATAATACTGCGAAAATAAATCTAGTTTTTATTTCAGTTGATCCTTAAAATAAAATAAAAAAATAAAAAATAAAACTGTTGAACTAATATACCTGCCACGTAAAATACAACGTCGTAAAAAAGTGACAGATCCCACAATCGGGTCCTTGGAAAGAAATGTCCATCAAATTAATGTACCTTTGTAACTTTTTAACGGTAAAAAAAATCTTACGTAGAACTGGGTAAGTGGCACATAAAATATATGGTGGAACTCCAGTGACATCCGTGAATGTGGATCGGAAACAGAAATAATCCAAGTGAAAGGCTGACGAAGTGAAGAGAACCTGCTTTCTACCATCATGAAATTAACACTTCCACTGGCCATTAGACAATAATAATAATAATAATAATAATTTTTTGTACATTTAAGCTTACAAATTTCTAATTGATAGTTTTATGTAGCTCCTACAATACATCTTGAACTTTCTAATTGGTGTGGACTTTAAAGTTTCTGGTAGTGTGTTATATAACTTCTTTCCCTTGTACAGTAGACTGTTCTGCGTATTCGCTTTGTCCTTTTTTTGTAGCCTAATTTCCTTGCACGTCCTTGTGTTATATCTGTGAATGTCTTTATTGTATACAATTTTATTTGAGAAGTATTTTGGTAGCGTGTTGTTCAATATTTTGTGGATAAATACCATCGTGTTCAAGGTCAGCATCTGTTTCACGGTCAACCAATTTAGTTCCTTTAACATTTCAATTATTTTTGAAAATCTGTTTCGTCGAAGAATTATTCTCACTGCCCTGTTTTGGAGAATTTGTAACTTATTTTGTTCCCTTTCGTTACATAGGAAAAGTATACTTGAGCAGTAGTTGAAATGTGGAGCAATAATTGAATTGTATATGGTGATTGCAGTTTTTCTAGAAATTTTTGGCCGAATTCTTCCAAAAAAAGATATCTTTTTGCCAATTTTCTTTTGGGTGTATTCAGCATGTCTATTGAAGTTTAGTTTGGAATCTAATATAACTCCTAAGTATTTCATTTCAGTAACATTTTCAATAATTTCACTATCAATTTTAATTTTGCTTTCACTGGATGTCTTCTTGTATCCAATCACCATACATTTTGTTTTTTTTTTTGTATTTAATTTAAACACAACATAAGTTATTATTATTATTTATTTACATTAGCTCCACACAGGAGGCCTTTAGAAAAATAACTTCCCTCACGGCCTATGATATCTTGGGGGATGCTGTCTGGAGAGTTATTTTTAAGGAAGGGAAATATAGAAAGTTCTGGGAAACAAAAAGGTATGAGGGGTGGGTAGGAATCTGGGGATCAGTGGGTCCGGGATTGAAGGACGAACGAATTATTCCTCAAAGTCAAGAGAGTTGGGCTGGAAAGGTCAAAAAGCCTCCCTCAACCAGTCTCTCGATATAATCCACCCCACGCAGCGTGTGGGCAGACGCATCTGCTGCCAAGACTTGGACAAACCTCACCCCATGAAACCGGGCACCCCTGCTAAAGTCATCAAACGTAGTGAACCACATGGGGTAACCTATGGCAGAGATGTTGGTTATCCAATAAATGGTTCCGGTACCCATACCCGCCTTCCAATTTGAAATATAAATCAGACACCAAGCCTTGGAGCATCAGTCAAGACAGACCAAACATAAACAATTTTATTAAAACCTATTTATAAGCATTTATTCCCAACTAGCTGGTTCCCGGCATGCGTTGCAAGGTCATATTCTAAGAAATACATTGTTTCTCGATGAATCACGTTTCCCATGCGTCCCCGTTGCTCTCCCGCGTCCCCCTTCTAGCTAGTTTTATAAATTATATCCTACGTATTATTCTGATGTATGAGCTATATTATTGTAAAGTTTCATAAATATCCATGCAGTAGTTTTTGCGTGAAAGAGTAACAAACACACATACTGTAAAGTTTTATACAAACTTTCACGTTTATAATATTAGTAAGATTGTACGATGCTGATTGTCTTTTGTCTCATATTTAAATGAATCCAGTTTTATTTTCGTGGTAAACTTGTTGTGAAGCAATTTTAAGTATTTTTATTCCTTCAAGTACTTTCGTAAGCTGCGGCTTTTAAAGAAAAAATGACAATGTTGGTGACAATTTCTTGATTCTTTTTGTCTATGCGAAGCGCGGGGAGCGTTTTCCGGTTCCTGTTACTTTTTGATTTTGAAGCGAGGAGAGCGGCCCGCTTTTAAATCGACTGGTCACATATTGCTAGTGAAGAATGTGCTAATTGTTCGGGAAGTTTTGGAATCGAGTATACGCGGGCGACAATAGATTTCTATTTAGTTAAACAATGGTTTTCACATTGAAACCATCAAATTACGCGAGTGAGTTCGTGTAGTTCGAACGCGGGTGAAATTGATCGGTGCCATCCCGACGTGATATAAAGCGTTATGCACATAATTTTCATTTTCCGCGGCCAGCGAGCCCGGTGGAGAACTCCATTTCATGGTTACTCGCCGTTTTCCGAGAGAGAGTGTCGCTACCATTTGGGCAGGATTGAGAATGTAGCGTTGAGAAAGCAGAAGGACCGGCAATCCGCAGAGGGTCATGGGATTCTACCCAAAATAGTTGATCGGTTCCCGAGCCGAGTTCTAAGGTGGAGAGAGTCTGGGCTTCCCTTTCGTCAGGATCCATCATCAGGCTTCACCGTGAGAGGCCACAGGGGCCTACTCCTCTCAGCCGCAATCCGGGTGTTGGCGGTTAGTATAGGTTAGCTGGATTCGTTGGTCCCGGGTGAGTCTTTGTAATTATTATGATTCTGTCACAGGTCCTTTATGTTCAATATACTGGGTTTTAATGGTTTAAACATACTACCCTGATCCTTTCCAGGAGTGTCATAATAAGATATGCCCACGCCGTGAAGGGAGAGTCTCGTGCCTGCTGCAGATCGACATTCCACGACATACCTAGTCGTGGATTGGCGTCCTAGATTCCATCGGAATCAAAGTTGATTTGTGGTTTGCGGGAGCGAGATGAAATTGACTTGCAAAACTTATAATTATAGTCTCTCACGCATACTGTGTTTATTTAGTAAATAGCACCTCACCCATTCTACTTATTTAACATCCTACATAACAAATGACTCCCAACGTAGTAATATTCTTCTTAACAAATGGCGCTCCAAACGTTCGTTTTGACTCATTTTTATGACATTATTTTTATTTATTTATTTATTTTTTTATTTATTATTACATTTATTACATACAAGATAATAACAATATAAAAGGAAGCTTTGACTGTCCAACTAGGAAGGTTTCCCGTTTTAGGACAGTCAAATTGGCAGGTTGCATGTACATAATTTCACATTAATGGATTCAATAATAATAAACAATAATGGTACATATTGGGGGAGTTACTTAGATATTAGGTACAATATCAGATAAAAGTTGTGTTATTCTAGGTGTACATCAGTAATAAACAATAAAATCCAGGTAGGTACATGTAAAATATAAAATAAAATAAAAATATAACATATAAATGTAAGAAAGAAAAATAAAAAAAAAGTATTTTTTTAGGAAAATACTAATTAGCAGTAATAAACAATAAAATCCAGATAGATACATGTAAAATATAAAATAAAAATATAATATATAAATGTAAGAAAGAAAAATAAAAAAATATTTTTTAGGAAAATAAAAAATACAAAATCGAAGAAATCAACTCATACTACGTTTTTTAATAATTTTTCGGAATCTGTCCTACCTAATTCTAATAACCATTTTGTAATTTTAGTACCGAAGGATGATAAATCACACAGTTTAAATTGAGAGGGGATTTTGTTGTATATTTTTGGTCCCAGGTATGAGAAAACTTTTTGATAAGCCGCAGTATTGCTTGTAGGAATGGAAAGGTCGTTTCTGCTCTTACTTCTGGTTTGATGATTATGATCGACTGTTATCGTTTTGCTTATATTTTTGTGGACGCACATTGTTATTTTTTTTATGTAACACTGTCGAACATCAAGCACATTAAACTCCTTGAAGAGAGCGTCGCTCGAGTATCTGAAGGGTTTTTTCATAATGACGCGTAGAATGGATTTCTGTGCCTTCAGTAGCGGGTATAATATTGTTAATCCTGTTCCACCCCATCCAATGCAACCGTAGGTTATGACGGAGTTACAGAGCCCGTAGTATATTTTTTTAATGTCTTGAGTTTTTATAATTTCCCGCAATGCTATAAATATATAAATAAGCTTGCGCACTTTATTAGCTGTGTTTTCAATTTGTTGTTTCCATTTAAGGTGGTTATCCACTATTATACCTAAATATTTAATAGATTTAACACATTCAAGGGTTTCGCATTTACAAGTATGGTTATTATTTCCAAGGCTACACTTAATATTGTGTATTGTGAGGTGATGAGGTGTTTTGGGTTGCCCTGCAAGGGTAGCGCTAAATGTGAGATATTTTGTTTTTTGTATGTTTAGTGTAAGCAAATTACTGTCCAGCCACTGTTTTACTCTGTTTATACCTGTGTTCGCAAGGTGGTGTGTTTCTTTCCAATCATCTCCTTCAAACAAAATAACTGTATCGTCAGCGAACGTGATAATTTTGCCACCAATGTGTTGGTTACAAAGTTCGTTTATGTATATAATAAAGAGAAGGGGCCCAAGTGTACTTCCTTGTGGTACCCCAAAAGTGTATTTTAGTGAAGTGCTAATAGCCTCGTTAATTCTGGTTTGTTGAAATCTATTAGATATATAACTTTCTATCCATTGAAAAGCTTTTCCCTTTATTCCTATATTTCTAAGTCTCTGTAAAAGAATTTTATGAGATATTGTGTCAAATGCCTTGGCCAGGTCCAGGAAAAGGGCAATAGTTTTCTTGCCACGGTTCATATTCCCTGCAATAGTTTCCGTGAGACATGCGATGGCATCATCCGTTCCCTTACCCGACCGAAAGCCGTATTGGTTTGGACTTAGAATGTTATGTTCCTCCACATATTCGTTTAACCTAGTTTTGAAAAGCTTTTCAATGACTTTGGATATCGCGCTTAAAAGTGATATTGGCCTGTAGTTTTCTACAAGAGATTTAGGTCCACATTTGTGAATTGGGACAATTATTGATTTTTTAAAGTGATCAGGAAATATTCCTGATGCAAAACTTAAGTTGTAAATATATGATAGCGGAGCAGAAATCTGATTTTTAATTTTTTTTAGTATTTGTGTATTTAGACTATCTGGACCCTTTGCATGTGTAGTATTAAGGCTGTTGATTATTTTTAAGACCTCTTCTACAGTAGTTGGTTTAATATCAAATGAAAAGGATTGTTCCTTTGTTTCAATTGTCAATGCTAAAGAGTCTTCCGTTTTCTGGGTTTCTAATAAAATGTTTTTTGCTAGATTTGACCCAACAGATGCAAAATATTGATTAGTATGACATGCAATTGATTGATTGTCAGTTATAATCAAATTTCCGGTGTTTAATTCAGTTACAGATGTACTGGTATTTCTTTTACTTTTAGTTATGTCTCTGACAACATTCCACATGTTTTTGCTGGAATTATCCTTATCAAGTAAGAATTTATAATAACGCTCTTTGCATTTGCGAATAACGGTTTTGCAAATATTACGGTATCGGTAATAGTTTTGCTGTTTAGTATCGTTCAATGGGTCTCGTTTAGCTATTTTATGAAGGTGATTTCTTTTGTGTATAGATTTAACAATGCCGTTGGTAATCCATGGGGTGAGATGTATTTTACTATATGGAATGCGTTTAGTTATTGTGTGTTTTGTTATGAATGTATTGATTTCATTAATAAAATAGTTTAGAGCATTGTTAACTTCAGTCTCTTTATAAACATATTCCCAATTTTTATTATTAAGATCATTTAATAAAGCCTCATAATCGATAATTTGTTTGTGATTAGTTTTATGTTTTTTGGGTATTGAGTTTGGGATACTGATTGCAGTGGTGTAATGATCAGTGATTGTATTATGTATTACAAATGCATTTGAATTTGTTATATTTCTGGTATATATATGATCCAAACACGAGCTTGAGCTACCTTGTACCCTAGTTGGAGAATTAATAATGGAAATAAAATTACTTTCAGCCATAGCACATAAGTAGTCGTCGGACTGCCTATGCAATACTTCTATAGTATTTATATTCATGTCCCCGATCAGTACATATTGTGCGTAATCCTTAGTTTTTTTTAACTCACCAATAAGATTTTCCAGGAAATCTTGGATGTCATTGAACGACGGTGATCGGTAGATAGCTAGGATACCTAAATTCTCATTAATGTTGATTTTTAAACAATTACACTGATTTATGTTTATTTCTTGTACTAAGGAATTTAATGTATTGTCGATATATACTACTACTCCGCTATTTTGGTTAATATGCAATGTTGTATGGTATTCGTTATAGCCTGAAATTTGTTTGGCTATGTATGAATCATTTAACCTGCATTCAGTGAGAATTAGTACATGGAACTTTACCACAGATTTTATTTCTTCCAAAAATATAAGAAAATCATCCAAGTTTCCCATCGTTCTAATATTTTGATGAACAATATTAATCCTATTTGATTCCCAATTAAATTGCATAATTTTGTTAATGTTTTCAAAAATTATTTCAGTATTTGGCACTATGATACTATCGATTTCATGTTGAAGATCGTTTATTACCATTAGAATTCAAAAATTAATTGATGTTTTCTGGGTAAAGTTTTAAAACAGTATTTTATTATCATATCAATACTTGTAGTACGAAATATGTAGCGACAAAACTGTAAACAAAATGATGTAGTTAGGAAAAATAAATAATATCTGAGTAAGAAATAATATCTGAAATAAAATCCAGGAAATAAATAACGTATGTAGTTAGTGTGTGGCATTTTCTCTTTCAAAAGACAGTAGAAAGTAGTATAAGTATGAAAAATAAGTAATATCTGGGTTATATAAAATATGTTGATTAGAGTTCTCTTTTGCCGAATTATTAGTACTATTACTAATAAATCAATTAATAATCTTGTAATAAGTGTAGTTACCATTCTAGAGAGAATAAAGATTAAAATTAATGTTAAAGTTAAAATTAGAATTAAAATTAGAATTAAAATTAAAATTAGAATTAAAATTATTCCAGTACAAATAGGAGTTATGCAAAATCCTAGGTGTTCATATAATATAGTGCTGTTATGTAATAGAGTATGAAATGGCGATATAAAGCGGTAGTGAGTAGTTTTATCACGATAATTAGAATAAAGAGCAGGTAGTCAGAGCTTCGGTATAGCTTGTTCTGAATCTATTAATATAGGTCGAGAAGAGTCATCTTTTTTCATGTAGATTAGACCTGCTTTCGTCCAGATGTACCTAAATTTAGATTCAGTCGCACGTTGGCGAGCTAGATACCAAAGCCGTTTGCCTTTAGACGTGAGGAGTTCTGAGACGTAGATGGGTGTAATGGGGCCAGACAATCCGATTGTTCCCGTGTTTAGTTTGTCCCCAATCTTTTCGCAAGATCTGTTATATTTTTTTATAGCATTAAGGAGCTCCTCTTTTAACGCTATTGAATTAAAATTAATTACCACTGACCTAGGTTTAACTGTTGGAGGAATATTTTTATTTCTTTGTGATACTCTATATATATTATAAATATCATTTGTATTTAGTTGGCAGTCTACCGTTTTACTGGTGTTGAATATAATGTCTTTTAAGGTTTGTGATGTTTCCTCTTTGAATTCTGGAAGCCCTCGAAGTTCTAAACAAGTATTGTTAAATCGCCTGTTCCTGTTTTCTTGGTCAATCTCGATCGCTATTATTCTTTTTTCTAGGTCTTCATTTCGTTCTGTCAAGAGACAAATTTTTTTTTCATTTTCATTATTTTTTCCGCTTACTTTTTCTAAATCCTCAAGTCTTGAATTTAAGGCTGAGTTTACTTGTTCATGTAGTTTTTCCAAATTATTTATTCGATATTTTAAGTCTTCTTGCTGTTGAGATATGCTTTGAATGGTTTTTAATATTTCATTATTTTGGAGCAGGATTGCATCGTATTTTTTTCCAACAGATTCAATAACTAAGTCTTTAAAATTAGCAATTTCAGTTAAAAATAGCTCGATTGTCAGATTACTGGAGCCATCTGT
Source organism: Limnephilus rhombicus (assembly GCA_929108145.2). Taxonomy (NCBI): domain Eukaryota; kingdom Metazoa; phylum Arthropoda; class Insecta; order Trichoptera; family Limnephilidae; genus Limnephilus; species Limnephilus rhombicus. Next base: position 28,177,309 of record OV815272.1, read on the forward strand.
GATTGTTGGTGGTAAGTTCACACTGGCGTATGATGAGGCGGCAATTGTAGATTTAGGTGTTGATGATGGTTGTTTATTTGGTTTCTCGGTAGATGTCAGTTCTAGATTTTTTTCAGACGTATTTTTTTTTGAGTTTTTTTGTGTTTTTGTGCAAAATTTGCAGCGCCACTGTAAAATCTTAGTTCCTCGTCGTGAGGTCTCTGCGATATCGGCACAAATGAAGTGGTAGTTTTCGTCGCAGATACAACATGAGATGAAGTCTGACGGGGTGTCAATGTTTTTTTTACAGATGGAGCACAGTGTATTCATTTTAAAGGTAGTTGATTTCAAAATTTCACACAAAAAGAAAAAACGACACAATGCTTGTTTCTTGAATGAGAGATGGCAGAGCCTTTGTGACGCTAAAAACGCCTTTGGGATAGGTTTTTTGTGTTTATATAATGATCGAGTCACTTTTGCACTGAGTTGTCTTTTGTGGTATAAACACCAGAATAATGTCGAGTATTCCGCCTTAGCGAGATACTTTGTGGGATAAAAAATTCACTGTCCCAACGCGCACTCTCCTGATTAGACGAGTTAACCACTTTTTTAGTTTGATTTTCTAGTATTATGATTGTTAAAACTTGATAAATTGAAGCAGCTGTCAAAATACGTCAACACTGTAACCCAACGACCTCTGTCATCGACCTGTCAACGACATCAATCTGTCAACGACCTCATTCCTGGATTGTTTCTTTTGTCGCCCATGATATATGCTTTGTAATATAAGTATGCTTTGTATAACATTCATCTGTTCAGCCGAAGTTTATAATTGAAATTTGCTAGCTTGTTCATGAAAAAATACGTTTTTGTGGTCATAACCTCAATTAACATAACCTATAATGATTTATCATTATTATTATATCTGATAAATGAAATTGCATAGTGGTCATAGACAATGGTACAATGTGCATTGTAGAGCTCTATAAATTTTTTTTTCGAAGCCAATCAATGATGGTTGTTTTCAGAATGCCACGGATTGTCTATGACAAATTCTGGTCTATATTTTACCTATGACTTCTACTGATGTCAAAACACTGTTGTGTTGACACTTTAGAATATTTGATAGCTGAAGACAAATCAATGTATTATGCGTTTAAATAGGAATAGAAGGTATTTATTGAGGATTATTCAAAGGTTTATAATGATTTATTGGAAATTTAGTGACAAAGCGGGTGATTTATTTTTGTTACAAGATATGGGTCGCATTATTGTCTGAATCCCTGTCAAACTGACGTCTTACTATAGGAAATATAATCTTGTTGTGTCTACGCTAATGTCAAACTGACGTTTTAAAATACTATAGATTAGTAGGTCATATTAAAAATAGTTTACATACATATGCATATAAAATTTCTTATTTTATTTTAAAAATACAGATGTATCAAATAAAATTTTATATTTCAATTTTAAAAGAAAAACAGGATTGTTAAATAAAATATTTAATATTTTAATTTCTTTCATCAGGGTTGTCTAATAAAATTTCATATTTTAATTTTAAATGAAAACAGGGTTATCAAATAAAATATTTTATGTTTTAATTTTAAATACAGGGTCGGCACAAACCAATATTTTCTTACATCAGGGTTAAAAAAATAAATAGAAAATATTTTGATACTTGTTATGTACTCTTTATTTATAAGATTTTAGACACCTTATAATGTGGGACGATATGGTTCCACATATCCTTCCACATTTTAAGCCAATGTAGGAACTAGTTTCATATATATTTATATAGATTTTAAATGAATACTGTTATTATTGTCATGAGGGATTTATAACATTGCTATTATGTTCTACGTGGTTGAAAAACGGTTTGCAGTGAAAGCCATAAAAATTGTTCTGTAATTACTGATACGCCTTCTACACAGTTGAACGTATATTATATGACTGCACTAAAATATAGCTGCACATCTCATTAACAAATCACACCTTCTAAAAGAGTTGGTTGTTTTTTTTTAAATTGGCATCATCCGATGCGTTGGTTGTACACTATTAAAATTACTTAATATTAAATTCCAATGTATAATTGTTGTTGGTTAAGTATTATTCACCCAAGGACCAGTTACCAGAACATTTTTCTATCTCCTAAGGAGTAAATTCAGTGTAAAGTGAGGGTTGGTTTTACACCCTAAAAGTGTTGCCTGTTATGGCATTTTGAACCCTACTTAAGGGACAGTGTTGCCTAAGTGCTTGTTGTGTTATTTTATTAGGGAGGTATAAAGGAATTGTTATTTAGTTGAAATAATGTTTATGTTTTTATTTATAGGTAAAATAATCTGCTTCATTGTAGATGTAACTTCAACGGCAGTTCTTGACAATAAGTCATTTTTTTTCAATACCCAGCATTGTCAATGCTGTGGGTCTTGATGAACACCATTCGTGTTACAAAATTATGATTGAATATTAGATTGTACTGTATAATTTAAGGATTACTAGATTTAAGATTCTATGTTTAAGTGCGATTACTCACATATTTAATAAGTTTTCAGTTTACAGAATGGTTGATTCGCAGGCCCAGCCAACCTGCCTTAGGGTACGAACAAAAACAAAGCGGGTTTCGGTTTTCAGATTAACGGCGTTCAGTGCCCTGTTCCACCGGCGGCAGTTGAAGCCGAGATGTGGACAAACAGAACGCGGATAAAACTTGCGCTACCTGCACGGTAGCTTGATAGCAGCTGTCAGTTTTTACGAAATGTCGAGTTCGCAGATGACGATTATTTACTCTTGGAGAAGCCTTTTTTGAAATTAAGGAATAAAACAATGTTATTTGGTAATTGGTATCTTTAAATATGAAAAAAACCTCAGGAGAACATGATAATATGTTAAGTACGTGCCTGAAAGGAATTCACTTGTGACATTTGAGGTTATTTCAAAATTTTATCTTGTTGATTTCATTACATCACTTGTCAACAACATTTCTGGTGCTATGGAATGTATTTATTTTATCCCAGATTGGCGATTGATTGAAAACAGCAGCAATTAACAGGTCGCCCATTTTGATATCAGATTCTGACCGGCGTCACTAGCGAGCAGGAATTAAGAATTCATTCCGGTTAAGTTTATCGGCGCCGCCTCGCGCGGATACATATCTGAAACTGCCTTCACTATGTTCGGTCTGATACGTTGACATACAAACATTCTTGTCAGCACGCCTGCGCCAGACGGCCGCCCATGCGCTGACTAATCCGAAAACCGAAACCGGCTTTGTTTTTGTTCGTACACTTACGCAGGATGGGTGCGATTGGGGTTGCGCAGGCGCGGCCGGCGCCTTAGTGCACTCGTGCAACGAACCGCCAACAAAGTTGAAAAACAATTTACAGCTCATCGTAATCTTACCTAATGTTTTTAATTATAAAATTAAACAAAATATTTTTAAAAAAATCTTAAAAATTGCAATTAAAAACATACTTAATGTGAGAATATTGTAGATAAATACGGCAAAAACAATCCACCCGCGCGGTTAACACTGGCTAGGAACGAGAAACCGAGATACGTACCAATCTGCGCGTTAGACCTAAGCGCCCTGTTTGGCTAATATTATTTTATATGCAGCCCATACGAATCATCTCCGGACCGTGGTTTTGACAAAACGTATGAAGAAAAATACCCCGACAGTCCGCCGCACGGACAGCGGAGATATCCGAACGAAGAATCCAAGAATTCCGAACGTAGGGCTCGAGCGATGTAGGGTTTGAAGAAGTATTAAGTAAAATCATAATATTTCTCTTGTAAAATGCAACCTCGGGTTAACGGGTCACGGGTCAGTTATGCGTGCGATATTATCTTGTGATAGAGTGCTGGGGATTTACATACTTGGCATTGACTTTATTATTTGCTTTTTTTTTGCAGAAAGTAACCTTTTATTTGTGTGCGGTTTTTTTTATTTCTTTATTGCTAACTTCATATCGACGCTCATTGGGTCAGTAAACACTCGTCACCGTTTGCTTCCTACGCTGCAAATTATAATTGTTTGTGCTTGTGTTAATTATTGTGATATTAATTAATATCCGAAGGTCTTTCAAAATAAATACCTTCTCTTTTTTGCCACTAATCCTCTAATACTAATAGATATAATATCAAAAGAAATGAACCATAGTGTAAAATAGCAAATAAAGAAAGTTTTTTAATGCAGTGTCCCGGCTTGCAAAGTCGTATCTTTCAAGCATAAACTTTAATATAAATGTGTTTATCGGATAACGATAATTAAATTTGTCAGGTGAGTGTATCTGTCTCTGTTTGTAAATAAATTGGGTGATTGAAGTCTTCGCCCGGCAAAAGGATCGAAGAATTGATATTTTCTATAAATAAGTAAGATAGTATATTTATATAAATTACATACATTAAGTTATTGATGAAATCGGTGAACCACCAAAAATTTAAGGCACCGGCCGCGCCTGGTTGCGATGCACTCATTCATTTTTAGAGTGGTTGCATAAGATTGTTTTTTGTTTTATCTCTGGTAATTGTGTTAAATATTTTTTCGAATCTGTTGATTATATTTTTACTACTTTGTTAATGTTTGTTTTTAGATACTCCTCGGGATCAGTCTACCCAGTTTAGGTTTGTTAAGGTGTTTATCGATATTGTTTGAGGGCAAACATTTTTTGCGGGAAGGGGAGTATTGTTATGAAGCAATTTTAAATATTTTTATTCCTTCAAGTACTTCCGTAAGCTGAGGCTTTTAAAGAAAAAATGATAATGTTGGCGACACTTTCTTGTCTTTCAGACTTTCTCTTCTTTTTGTCTATCTGAAGCTGCATCCAGTTTGTTTCTGTTTGTTTTTTGTGTAAGCGTAAGCCGAAAAACCAGTTTCACACCGGTAAGTAGTCACGAACGGTAACAAAATTGTGATAGCCTTTTCGACGGCTTCTGGATATTTGTTTTTAATTCCAATCCAAAACTCATCCAGATTAGTTTTTTTCTGAATTAAACTTTTGTTGTAAGGAAGAAGAACATTTGATATCTAAAGTCTCGTACTCTGTTGCTGTGAAAGTCGACGGTTTCCTGTGAACTAGGAATGGATTCTGTACCCAGTCAATGTCCTGCAGGTTTTTTTCAGGAAAATACTCTTCCAGAGATTTGTTGAGGGCCATCAAATATTCGTAAATGCATTTTTCAATATCTGAGGTTATTTGCAACTCATTTTTTTCCAGAAACTCGTTTAAAAGAGAAAAAACATTGTTACTGTTTCTGTTCAACACATTCTATCCAGAAGACAAGTGTCTTTCTAAGAGAAGAGATTTTGTCGTTTACTGTAAAAGTGTTTCTTCCTTGCAATGACTTGCAAATTACATTCAGTTTATCAAATATGTCTGCCAAATACGCCAGTTTCATTAGCCATTGCTCGTAGTGCAATAGGTGAACAAGACCACTCAAAGATGAAGAAAGCGATTCTTTGGAAAAAATATTACTAGTTCGTTGCGTAATTCAAACAATCTTGATAATACTTTTCCTTTGGAAAGCCATCTTACTTCCATATGAAGAAGAAATGATTGATGCTGACTTCCTATATCTTCACACACTTTTTTTTTTAAAGTTTCAATTGGAGCGGACGCGATTTAACGTAATTCACAAATTGTACGGCTTGATCGAGAACTTTCTTTACCTCTTGTGGTATTTTTTTACGACAAGGGCATGTCGATGTAAAACGCAGTGACTGCTGCTACATTTAGGTGCAACATTCTTAATTCTTGTTACGGTACTTTTTATTTTGCCAGTCAAAGTGACAGTTCCATCGCTACTTACATCGACACATTTGTTCTAATGAATGTTATGTACATTCACGTAATTATCAATGGCTTTGAAAATTTCTTCTCCAGTGGTGTTGGTTTCCAAAGGAGCACAAATAAACAAATCTTCTTCAATAGATCCTCCGAAGGGGTATCTTACGAAAAACAAGCAGTATTGATAGTCCAGCGACATATGTACTTTCGTCGAGTTGCATTGCAAACATTTAACTACTTTTAAATCTACAAATCAATTCACCTTCAATGTGGTCAGATATTTTATGGATTCGATCAGATATTACGTTATTGGAACTCTGAACTGCTGCAACTTTCTTCGCTGCGTCTTCGCCAAGTACACACTTGACAATTTCTGTCATACAGGGTTTTATTAAAGTCTCTGCAATCATGTGTGGTTTGCCAGCATGAGCAATCCTGTAACTTAGTAGGCATTCTTCTGCTTCTGTGGCATTCTCGTTATCAGTTTTATCTTAATGTGTATAATTATTTCTAGTTAAATGAGTGAAAATGTAATTTTCTTTTAACTGGAATAAAAAAAATAAAAAATATTTATGTAAAGAAGCTACACTGGTTTTATGTGCATCTTTGTATCTTTTGAAGAAGTCTAAGCTTTTGTCTTTTAATTGCGGGTGGTTGGTATTAAGATGTCGTTTTAGCTTCGCAGGTGCCAGAGAGCTATTACATATGATTTTGTTGCAGATAAAGCATTGACCATCCGGATTCTCAAGCATTCCTACAGAAATAAATCCGAAGGACAAGTAGGATTCGTCATATTTTCTCTTTTTTGAAGTAGTGTTGTCCGAGATTGCCCAGCCCTTTTGGTCGTTGGTGTATTTTATCTATCCTGCTCAGGACAATATCCTTTAGTATTTATGATATCCTAGAATGAAATAAAAAAGAAAAAAAAACATGTGACGGCAAGCTGCAGTTTAGTGTTGGCTAAAAAGAACAGTCCCACCTCAAATCCTCCTTTGGCACAGTCTGGAATTTGACCCCTTTTTAGGACTGATTCGTTTATATCAAAATTAGATGGAATTTGCTGTTTAAAAGGCTAGAGTAGAACACCCATGCGTCAATAATGCATATTTTGGACATTATACATTTTTGAAAAATCGTCCAAATTTTTGGGCAAAAAAATTTAAAAAATTGCTACGTCTTCATTTTGAGACAAAAAAATATTTGACTCCTCGCTATATAAGATAAAATAAATGTCTTCCTTTTCGAAAAAAATCTACTCCTGCAAATAATACAACTGAAGTAATTAATTATTTTGTTTTTTATTCTTTTTTCTCCAAGACCTTTAGGTATTAGCGGATAATTTTGTGAAAATAATATCAATACTTACTTCATAATAATCTTGCGGGGTATTGGAGTTATACTACATTTAAGTAATTTGTCAGGGTTGTCCCGTGTTTTTTTTGCCCAATTTTTCAAATTCCAGACTCTGCTTGGGTGTCCTAAAAAGCGACTAAGGGAACATTTCAGAACATTGAATTATTATGTTAGTGCGATCTCCCGTGCGACCTTCCAAGCGTAGAGATTTTGGCAAGACCCAAGGTAGGTTGTTCACCAATCAAAATATGTTAATGAACTGGGCCTAAATGATTACTACTGCTAGGTAGGCATAATTTTCTTACGGATAAATCAACAGCTTCTTCTGAAATACTTTCATTATTTGCTGACGATGAGCATGATGAAGCACTTATGCCAGTTTGTAAGCGCCCTGTTTTGAGACAGTTATCCATTTTTTAATAAAGGCTGAAATAAAAAATAACATGAATATGAATAAATCGTTTTTATTTGTTTTGGCACTATGTGCAATTGGTAACAAATTAAAAAAATACTTACCTAAAACGGATATCGTACAAGATTTAAGAACAGCAATAACGGTATCACTGGAATGTCACCTTTGTAAGTTTAATGCCTCCGTTCAGAGAGATACTTACAAGATACTCGATCCTCGTGCGCGTATCATACGCGCCGATCGTAAGTACCCCCCGTACGATTTTGCTGGTGCCCGTTTACGCGCTACGCGGTGGCTGTCGGTTTCCAATCAGTATCACGATACCGACAGTGCTGATCGCACGCGACGCGTCGCATCATTTGTTTCTGATAATTATTCGTTTAACGTTTGACAGAATGGCGTCGAAACATGAAAGTAATGTTAGATTTGTTCTGGAAGCGGAAAAATGCATGTTTATATAACAATACTTTACCAGAATACGTAAGAAAGGAATTAGTGGAGAAGGCATGGATTGATGTTGGAAAAAAGTCATATGCCATCGCTTGACAGCGTGTTAACTCCACGGCTGCACGTGAAAAATGATCAAATTCAGTATATTTCGGATAGCGCCGTGTACGGAGACCAGCATTTAAAAGTAGTACATCAGCAGGGTACTTGTGGTTTCGTCACAATTACGTAGATTGTAAGTATCTCCATGAACGGAGGGCCTAACATGAATTAAAAAAGAACGAGAACACGTACGTTTTCTTATGTCACAGTCATAGACTCGACTGAGCGGCGCGGCGCGGCGCCGGCGGGCGATACGAGTCGCGGGTGGCGGCGGAGGAAGCGAAGGCGGTCAAGCGCGCTCGATCGAGCTCCCGTGCGCATTGTTTTGTTTGTTATATACATACGTTAAATCCTGACGGAACGCGCAACCCTTGTGATGCTTCTATGGAACCCCAGGGTTCCGCGGAAAACCTTTCGGGAAACGCTGCTTTAGACCACACGACTGAAGTAAAACTTCTGCTCCATCTATCTACAATAATCTCTCTCTCTCTGGTTTCAATCGTGGAATTGGTTTGCAGAAATTTCATCTATACGTTTCTTCCACTCTGCACTGTGTCGTGGATATACGAAACGTAACTGGCTATGAGAGAAAGAGAGAAAGAAAATGTGTGCACGCACCTCTCTCTCTTGCCCCTACAGTAATATACGAAACGTAACTCTCTCTCTTTCTATCCTCACTAACTTATATTTCCCTCTCAAGTACCGTTCACCTCGCTTTTCGTAACGCTATCGTCACGCACACGCATTCGCCAGCTTACTCCCCAAGTCAAGTGTGCGTAAAGAAGTTTTATTTCAAAAATTTCACAAAAGAGCAGTGATACCACAAACACCGTGACACGAGATTTATATACCTATGTATAGATTTGTCGGTTTTGTATATCGCTTAATCTTATCAATCTCCGTTTTATCTGTTCTTAAATCAAGTATAGATATATATTTTTTGATAAGGTGTGTTTATAATTTATATAACTACGTGAGGATGATGTCATCGCGTTCAGTGCGGTTTATCAGACGTCGACGGCGGTTTTATAAACGCTGTTATAGCTGAAGCTAGTGAAAAGGTATGTAAGATTTCAAATAAATTAATTTGTTTTTTTATTGTTTGTTAAATTATTAGTTAACAATAAAAATAAATTAACTTAATACAATGTGTACCACTTTGTATTAAGCATTTTTCATAATGCTTTCCGAACCACCTTTCCTTCTTCAGGGTTCTTCCAGGGAAAAACCAAGATATAAGTAAATAATCTAAGTATGTATATAAAAATGAATCCCTGTTTGCCTTGGTCACGCCATAACTTCAAAACGACTTTACCTATTTCAATCAACTTTTAAAAAACGTTTTCTAATACTTTGTAGAAGGTTCTTACTAGAAAGAAAAAAATTGCACAGAATCCTACTAATATTATAAAGGTGAAAGTTTGTATGGATGTATGTTTGTTACTCTTTCACGCAAAAACTACTGAATAGATTTTAAAAATTCTTTCACTAATAGAAAGCTACATTAATTGCGAGATCTATAGGCTATATATATTGGTAAGCTCTGGCGTTATGAATAATCTCTGGCGTTATGAAATTATTTATCATACGTTTTCTGTCGCTAACAAAATCGATTTATTGCAAACGCCAATTGTCGCCATGGAAACGAAGTTTTTTTTTTAAATTTGGTTACTATGGACATCCCTTTGATGTTAAAATTCAGATATGTATAAAATACTAATTCCTACTTTACAGAAGGGATTTTAATGAAATTTTACAATAATATGAACATTTAGGCTGTAGCTCAGAGCTCTGGCATTACGAAATTTGTATGAAAAAATTGCAATAGGTGGCACGATTAGTAAGATATCCATAATTCTTTAATCGATTCAAATTATTAGGGAAGTAGGTAATTCAAATAAATTCGCTTAAATATTTTCTAAAATAGAATTTTTATTTAAGAATCTTTGTTTTGCAAAATGTCATTCTCAAATTTTGACATAATGTCACACAACAATTATTGTTTGAATTGGATAGACAGGTATCGCATTTTTTAAGTATAAAACTGCCGTACTGGATTTTTTGGTAGAATATAAAAAGAAGAATAACAATTCGTACTTAATCTCTCTCTCTGGTTTCAATCCTGGGATTGGTTTGCAGCAATGTCATCTATTCGTTTCTTCCACTCTTCCCTGTCTTGTGCGGCTCTTTTGAAGTCTGCATATGATGAGCAGCGCACGTCCACCAGCAGGTCCTCCAGGTACTCTCGGCGTGGGCGTCCCCTAGCGTTTGTCCCCTCGATCGTTTGCACCCTCCATTATGGCATGCAAGAGGCCTTCTTGTCTTATTACATGGCCAATCCATTTTGCGCGCTTTCGGACAAGGTCCTGAGCAGGTGCCTTCCTCCTTCGATTCTTTGGAGAACCTCTTCATTTGTAATGCGGTCTCTCCAGGAAATTCCTAATAGTCTTCTATAGGACCACATCTCAAAAGCCTCTAGTCTCCGTTTATCTCTTTCGGATAGGCACCATGTTTCGCAGCCGTACATCAAGATACAACATACATAGGTCTTGATGAGGTACTTAATAACTATCTATAAAAATGAATCACCAAAATGTATGTATGCGCATAAACCCGAACGACTGAACCAAATTGGATAACACTTTTTGTTGTTCGTTTTTTTTTTGTATAAAACTACCGTTGAGTTCTGGCATTATGAATTTTGTATAAGAAATTATAACAGGTGGCATGCGAGCAGTTTGAAAACTGAATGTATCGGGAATGAATGTGTGGAATGCGAGAGGTGAGTGGGGAGAGTGGGGAGGGGGGAAGGGGAGGGGGGAGGAGGGTGGGGGGGAAGGGGGTTAGGTGAGGGAGAGGGGGGAGGGAAGGAAGGGGAAAGGAGAAGGATGGAGGAGGTTGTGGGGAGGGGTAGGGGGGTGGGGGGAAGGAGTTTGATGGGGGGGAGTGGAGGGGGGGGAGGGGTGGGGGATTGATGGGGGGAGTGGAGTGGGGAGAGGGAAGGTGAAGGAGGCTGAGTGGAAATCCCCTAATGCCATGCGAGCGAAGCCGCGGGAAAAAGCTAGTATTGAATAATTTCAGAAAACTTAACGACTACTTTAAGAGCGTTTAACCAGCCAGCGGACGAAAATCCACATTTCGTCGAAAGTTGTTCTTCCGATCGTGCAGGACGGTTACAATGAGAAAGATTAATTATTCTCCGTACCAGTTTTTTAAAATTATAACTCAATATCGAATTTATTTCAATCCAAATTAGCTTTAATTTATACCTTCATCCAAAAATGCTGAAAGGCGTGATGATAAAACTATTAAAATAGTGTACTTTTTGTAGTTATTTTTTGCTTATAAGTATTTATCATTTTTCAATAATGTCTAAATTTAATAAGAATGTTAAAAAAATCTGAAATATATTAGTTTGTAAGTGCGCAAAAAAATACACAAATGGACCAATTTTCGTCAAGAAACACATGTACGTACATATTTTTTAATGATTTTATTGAAACTAAAATTAAAATTCTAATACATAACTTTGCTAGATAATGTATTGATTTATTTTACAGCATGATTACATTATTTGAAATGGGTGTGGTATAATACAAAAACTTTTTTGAAAATTTAACAAATCTGCCAACGACCTATGGAATAACCTTATTATACTAAAAATTTAAAAAAATTCTAAAAATTTATTACATAAGAATGCTAGATAAAAGAACAATCTTTCGAAATCCATTTATAATTTTTTGTGGAAAAGAGTCAATACGTCTAAAAACTTTTTTGAAAATGACGTATTTCAGGCTTTCTCTGGTAATGCCCTCTTAACTTCGCACGTTTGACACTTCGCGCGTTCGATGTAATTGAATTTAGCAGGCAGCTGTTTTTTTGCATTAAGAATTGTCTTTGGATTTTTAAAACTATATATATATTTAAATAGGTACCTATGTTAGGTACCAAATTTGATGGATTGTTCTTATAATATACAAAAATGAATATTTGTAATATACGAAAAATGAAAATTTAAATAAAAAATTGTAATAGGTGGCATGCGAACTGTTTGAAAACTGAATGTACTGGGACTGAATATATGGAACGCGGAAGGGGGGTTTGCGGGACGTCGGAGCGGGAGAGGGGAGAGAGAAGAGGGTGGGCGGGAAGCTGGAAGGGGAATGCGGGAAGGTAGGGGATGCGGGAGGGGAACGGGGACACATAGGAAAGGACATGCAGGGAGAAACAATTTATTTCTTTGAATATGGATATGCAACGCATGCCGGGAACCAGCTATTTAACTATAAAAATATGATGAAATAATGGCGTAAATTTAAAATATAAATTACCTGGATGCTTAGGAACACAAATTTGTGGTATATAATATAAAATTGCTACACTATATTTGTACAGCAGTCAAGGCAAGATATATTTTTAATAATTATAAAAAACTCAAGTAAAAATCCAAGGTTGCCTTAAAAAATTCAGCAAAATTGAATTCTTTAATTACCTTTATGTCATCATTTAAAACAAAAATTAATAAAATAACCCATATCCGTCTCGATTTTTAATATAACATTCCTGTAAAAAAAATTATATTTATTTTGGTTTGTTGGGTATTTTCAAAATTAAGTTTTGCGTGAAAAAGGCCACAAAGCCGTTCAATTATGAAGATTATTAAGATTTATGTGTCAGAAATTGTTATTACAAAAGCTATGAGAATCCACGTGATAATGATATACACTTTTAACTCAGACTTAAACAATATTAATTTATCACAATCATGTTTATCTGCATGCATCCAATTACGAGAATATAAAAATGCACTCATCGGTTGGAACTTGGAACTGCTTTAAACGCTCAGATTTTCACGAATTTTTCGAAGAAATCACTCAATCTAATTGACGCATTACTCTTTTGGTTAACGCCTATCAACGAAGTAACGATTTATTTTTACCGACCGCTCGATAACACGCCCTGAATTAGATAAATATGTACAAGTACATAGAAATTGATAAAGAAAAGATTTAGACACATTTTAATATTTATTATCCATTTTGAGTAAATTAGATAAATTTTAGATCGCATTATCGTTTCAGTAAATTAAGCCAACATGAGTACACTCAGAGAACTTACCCCGGAGCTGGCCAAGGTAGCGAAGGATGAACTGGGAGAGGTGCCAGCCAGGATACCAGCAGACCTCCTGGCCATCAAGGAATGGTTGGCCAAGCAAAGACATATTAATGCAAGAACAGGTGCCTTCATTTATTATTCCTTACTTTCCTAATTTTTGTCAGGCCTGTATTTCGTGACGATTAGACCTAGAACGAAAATAAATATATTAAAAAACATTTCTTCTTCCTTTGGTGCCCCTTATCACCAATGATTGTGGCTGGCCACAACCCGAAATAAATCGTATCATTCTCTCATCACAGAAGGGTCTTCTATAAATCTTCCCCTGAATTATTAGTTTTGGAAGATTTTTTTGACTCTCCTCGTGATATAACACAACCAACAATATAACAAGTTGGTGTTTTCATTTTTATATCGAATCATTTACTCTATGTTCAGTCATACTTTCCAATGTATATTGATATACGCATTAATATTGTTTACGATCTCAAAAAATAACAGGACGTTTCATATTACTGGGCAACCCACTCTGATGACCGTTTTTACCAATCCTACTGATCAACTGTTGAACCGAAATTTTGGCTTAACACTCCCTAATTTCACAAATTCGCTCTTCCCGGTCCAACTCTCCGACCAAAAGGCTAATCGAGCGTTACTAAAAAAATCACTTAGCTGATCGGAGACTCAGAATGATCGAAAATTGATCAGATTGACTCAGATTGATCGAAAAGTTGAGAACAACGGCGGTGAGTAACCAACTCATAGATTGAGTTGAAATGTTGGTTTTCATGTTGAGGTATAATCAAATTTACTTCTGAAATGCGTGCGATTTTTGTGTTCCCTTGGAATTTTTTCTGAATTTTAAACCTGCCGTATTAAAACAAGAAAGGAGGCGAACGAAGAAGATTTTTCACGGTAGTCAACTTTTAGGAGAATTCTAAAAAACTAAAATTATTGTGGGTTGATTGTCGGAAAGGACGAATAAACATATATATTTATCTCGAAAGATGGCAATTGAGAACGGTTGCTAAACAAAGTTAAATATTGTTGTAGGTATAACTCGAAGTTCTAATTATTTTTCCTCTGTTTGATGTTCTCAGATGACCAATGGCTGATTGCTTTCCTCCGAGGTTGTAAGTATAGCTTGGAAAGGACAAAGGAAAAGTTGGACAACTATCACACCATGAAGACAATGGTCCCAGAATTTTCAAAAGCAGTTGACCCGATGGACCCAAAAGTTCAACAAATGATTAAGTTGGGGTATGTATTGCCTGCCTTAAATTGAAAATACTCGTAAATATTCACTATGACGAATACCTATACAAAGGAGCATTTGCCGGGTCTCTTTGGATATTATTAATAATTTGTTGAATACATAAAAAAAAAACTTTATTGAGAATGCTTTGGAGAATAGGTGTCACAGATGTATATTTTGATTTGGCTCTTAAATATTCAATAATATTATTGTTTAATTTTAAGTCGCGAATAACCTGTCAATATTTGAAAATCTACTACGACAACAGTAAACGGAAAATGTTGCTTGTATCGTAATGGAGGACTTAGCCGGAATCGAATACGCGACGCCTAATATTTGGGTCCCACCCAGGGCGTGGCCTCAAATGCGATGCTAACTAAGCCACTGACCGATATATATTTTTATTTTATATTAGTCTCTTATATACGCGTCAGATTTTATGTCTGGGTTAAATCGTTCCCACAGGAAAAACTTAACCCTTTCACACACTTTTCCACAAATGATCATCTAGTCAATCCACGTTATGCAATTGCACTATAGTAAAATAAATACAAAATAATTCAAGAACAACATGTCAAAGAGACCAAATGGGAAAATAATTCAACAACTCCAGACATTTTCATATCAGAGGGTTCGGCTCGGTGGAACTCCTAATTGGACCGATGAATCCCACTAATCTCTCAATATAAATATTTAAAAAATCTTTTGTAATCCCACGTGTATTTAAAATGACTGATTTTTGGTATTTTGACTACCTTAATCATTTTCTCTAAATTTGATTCAAAATTAGAAAATAATTTTATATCATCCATAAATAATAGATGTGAAACTAAACTACTCTCTCTTGAATTACCTTTAATTTTTATTCCAAACTTGCTTTTAATTAACATTTTAGATAGAGGATTCAATGCTAAGCAAAACCAAAGAGGACTCAATGAGTCCCCTTGAAAAATCACTCTTTTTATTGATATGCCCAGTATTATTATTTTCTTACGTTTTAAATTAAGTAGTAAATCAGTATTCCAAAAGGACATAATATTTTTCAAAAAGCTAATTATAATGGGGTTAACTTTATATATTTTTAATATTTTGATTAGCCACGAGTGCGGGACACTATCAAAAATATTATTATTTAATTTATGAAAATAGTATACTCGTATTCATAGACAGGTTCTGCTGTAATTATTATTACGCGTGATACCTGTTTCGCTTTCTGAAACCATTTTAAAACTGTTTGATAATGCCTTCAGAAGAATCAGATGGCGAAGGAAAAGTTTAATTTTCCCCAAGATCAAGAACCAAGTTGACAAATGTGTGAGTAATTCTTTAAATTCCAAGATAAGTTTAGCTCTCACTAAGATCAACTATAAACTTGACGAATGTGTGGATAACTCATCAACAAGAATTCTTTAATTTTCAGGATAAGTTTGATTCTCCCCAAGACTGCTGGTCCAACTGGCCCAAGGGTCATCATCCTTCGCATCGGAATGTACGATCCCAGCCAGATCAGCATATTGGACAGCATGAGCCTAAGCCACATGATCTCCGCCATGCTCATGCTGACTGATGACAACACCGTCATTGCCGGACAGAGGTACATCGTCGACTTGCGGAACATCACCATGGCTCACTTGGCGCAGATCACCCCGGCCACTGCCAAGAAGATGGTCATGACTCTGCAGGTAAACAAATTAAAGGAGACAGGGCGAACATGTATGGGACCTGCCTCCCTACCCCCCTCACTACTATTGATCAAATTAATTGATTTACCATCACTTTCAATAGTTGATACACCCTCACAATTGTCACTTTCAATACGTATCACTGAACGAACGGATATTTGTGACAAGCCGTAATTTTAACTAAAGTTGTACTTAAAAATATCAATCCATTAAAGATATTTTTCTTCCATTGGGGTTAGCCCAATTTTTTCCCAGACTCGTTCGTTTCGACTTTTTTACAGTGAACCCCAAAAATAAATAACTAAAATACTTTAGGCCGTGAAAATCTAAAATCATTTCTAATTATTATGCGAGTTCATATCAACCTTGCGTAAATTTATCTTCTGGCTTATCAAAATATGCAAGTAATTATTTTATGTAGAAATATCATTGCACATAATCTTTGCTTAAATTCAATTGGAAACAGACATTCAATTATTGATAGATGAAATTGTTATTGTTAAAAGATGTTTTATAGAGTATTTTTTTTCGATTTACAATACTTTATTTAAGAGTGATAGTGATGATGTAAATTCGTTTTAACAATTCTAAAGTTCATGTTTTCATGCCGATCAGGTTTAACTTGTACCTACTTCGAATTAATGTTGTAAAAAAACGTATCTAGTACTGCGAACAAGGTCTCTATAAGTTAGTTGCGGCATTGAAATAAAGGAAATTGATTTCATTCAATAAAAAACATCAATATCGCGAATAGAAAATTCAGAGTCCATACTGAAACATAATTTTTTGTTGTCTGTACAGCAGCTTGTTGTCGTTGTTGAGAAAAACAAAGCCTTAAACGCCTGGAGTCTCAAAAGTTGCGTGTGATCTGTAGCTATTCGAAAACGTAAAAATAAATGAAATTGGTATGTTCCATAACTGCAGTAAAAAGAACGCTTTTTTTTTTTTTTTTAAACACATGTGATGTGTTTGTTAAAAATATAAAAGGGGAACAAAACACTTTTTCTGGATAAAATCAGTATTCTTGTAGACTTAAGCTTGTATTCATAAATTTGATATTTTTTAATTTTTGCTACACGCAGTTTTTAATAACAAAGAAAAGTTAAAAGGTTAAAAAAAATTAATTCCCATAATTTAAAAATATTAGGTTTTTTTTCTGATTTTAAATTCATTTTAGCGGATCAATAATCATTTAATTTTTTTTTTTAATTTCACATTCTCTTTATAAGACGCAACTTTTGAAACATCAGGCGTTTTTGAATTCAAAAGTTGAAATAATTGACACACCCTACTGTACGGTTCACGACGAGTTCATCGAAAACGAATTCATCGAAAATCAATTAATTGAAAATCAATTCATCGAAAGCAAATTCATCGAAAACGAGTTCATCGAAAACCAATTCATCGAAAATAAATTCATGGAAAACCAATTCATCGAATGATCAATTCATCGAATCGAAGAAAAAATATATTTTGTTGATATTTGAGAGAAATGCCGAGCGGACCGAGAAGTTAAAAAAGCATTGGTCAACCTAAACTAACCTAACCTAACCTAACCTAACCTAACCTAACCTAACCTAACCTAACCTAACCTAACCTAACCTAACCTAACCTAACCTAACCTAACCTAACCTAACCTAAACTAAACTAAACTAACCTAACCTAACCTAACCTAACTTAACCTATTTAACCAATTTTAAAATATTTTTTTATCATCACTCTTAATGACCTTTCTGAGTTGTTTATGAGTTGGTTTCATTATGGGTTGTCTGGTCACCGTTCCTTAGATATCCCTTTTTTGCAGTATCAGACAATCGAAAATCGAATAACCTATAAATTTAACATTGTCACTGCGAAACTGACAGTTGCTAAACACATTTAAATCAGTTAAACATACCTTTTTGGGTATTTAATATTGACAGCTCAAATATCTAAAAAAAAAATGTTTTTCGACGAATTGGCGATTCGATGAATTGATCATTCGATGAATTGATTTTCGATGAATTGATTTTCGATGAACTCGTTTTCGATGAATTTGCTTTCGATGAATTGATTTTCGATGAACTCGTCGGTTACCCTACTGTACAGTGTAAAGACAAGGGAACTGTGTTGGTTTATGGGTTAAGGCTCCGCAGAAAGCGTTCAAGAAGTAGAAGAGGTGGTTTAAAAGGGAGATATGTAAATACGAATGTCAGAATGAGCGCGCTAATATTAAAAACGATAATAACGACTTGTTTAAAATAGAGCTAAAATTTATCGACAAATGCTTATGGTGCATGACATGTTTAATTACAGAAAAAAATGTGTTTTAAATCATTTTCGGAGCATATTTTGCGATTTTTTTCTATGAAGGGAGTTTAATATAATTACCGTTTCTGTTGTACAAATGTATTGGGTATTATTTGTGTTTTCGTTGTGGTGTTCAAGAGAATGTTATAAACTTGACGATAGGGGCTTCAGGAAGAAATTTATTAATGCGGGTTTTGAAAAGGCCCTTAATAACACGAGGGAGAAAAAAACAGATGCCTGTGGCTCGCTCCACAAACGAGCCGACTTACATAGGAAACATAAACGAAACGAAGTAAAGACCCGTTCTCATGAAGCCAATGAGCGGGTGTACCGCTCTCGTCCGTCGAGTTGAGTTGGCGCACGTGCACGGTCGCACCGGGGATCAATGCTGCTATCTCCTTAGAGCAGGCTCCATGTAAGTACCCGTAGAACACAATCAGCGTGCAAACATTGCGTTTGTGCATTTGAGATGGCAATCGGCCTGTTAAAAACGGATTGTCAAACGAACCGCTTTTCTTTGTACAGAATTAAGTAGGTTTATCAAGGATTTTATATCTCCAGCCCAGAGGTGGCTCCCTTGTTCAATTGTTGGGTGTAACTGAGAATTGCACAGGATTTAGCACCTGGTCAGATTTACTCGGGCTTATGTGGAGCTCCGATTCTTGAGTCGGTGTGTTATACTTGCTCAAAGTATTTCAAAGGAGTCTTTATTTATATTATTTATTTATTACACACCTTAACGGGCTTTTACATTACAGTTAAGAAGTTATCACAGTTATTTTAAATACTTCAAAATTAAAACAATTAGAAAAGATAATACAATGAGAAGAGACAACACATAATACAATGTAACAATAAAATAAAATACATGGGTAAAAATGATAAGAAGTTTCACAATTAACATAAAAAAAACTGCAGAAATTATTTAAGTCTATTTGTGTCTTATAAAAGAATTGGAATAAAAAAAAATTATACTGATTTATTTTTAAGGTGAAATATATCTCCCAGATCAGAATATTTATTTCCGAGACTGTGAAGTTTGAATCGGGGAATTTGGTAAGAGATTGTTCTTGTGTTGTTAAAGTAAAACGGTAGTACCTAAATGCCGGCAAGATCTTTTGGAAATATGGGTGTTGATTAATTGAAGCAATTCAGGACAGTCAATTTTGTAATGCAATATTTTATGTAGTGTATTAAATTTGTGTTTATTCTTCTTTCTGAAAGTTTTAATAGGGGGCATTTTATCGAGTAGGTAATTATAATCAATGTTTTGTACAGGAATATGAAACTTATATTTTATATACGTCAACTTATATTGAGTCTTTTCAATGTTGTCGGAATGAATATTGTAAAAGGCGACCAAAACGTAGAGTTATACTCTAGTTGGTATCATATATGGTTTCATACAACATGATAAATGTGCCAAAATTATTGAAGTCTTTTGCAGCTCTCAAAACAAATCCAAGAGTCTAGAGCCTTATTGGAAATATTATTATATGACACACGAAGGTTAGTTTGCTATCGAACGTTATACCTAGATCAATAATTTCACTAACGCAATTTAAATTTTTATCATTTAGTGTACACGTATTGAAAAAATATTGGTTATTTATTCTGTAAAAATGAATAATCTGACAATTTTGTTATTTGTTTTTGGGGTGTTATGCCGTGTTGCGCTACCTCCTAAGGTTATTTATTCTGTAAAAATGAATAATCTGACAATTTTGTTATTTGTTTTTGGGCATAAAACGGCAACACGGCAGAAAACAAATAACAAAAATACTTTTGGCCATGAAAATCTAAAAACGTATCAAACTGACATTTCTTTATATTCAATGCGAGTTTGTTGATAGAGCACCATTTAAAAAGATGACTCGAATTAGTTTGTAATATAATGCAATCATTAATGTTATTAATCTCTTTATGAAGTTTCATATCATTAGCAAAAAGTAACAAGTTTACGTAGTAAACGTATCAAAAATATAATTTATAAAAATATAATAAACAAAATGGGCCCCAAATGGGAGGCTCGCGGCACTCCACTTGTTGCTATAAATTTGTAAGAATATGCGCTATTTACTTTAACATTGAGACTTCTTTTGGACAAATTACTAACAAACCAATTTAATAAACTACCATAAACTCCAAGTGTCGCCAATTTTTTTATTCATATTTTGTGACACACCTTGTCAAAGGCCTTACTATACTGAGTTTACCTGGCTCCTGTTTGCTAAAGATTTAGATATGAAGTTTTCGTATATTAGTAAATTAGTTAGTGTATATTTATTTAAACAAAAGCCACGTTCGTTGAATTATAATTTTTTAAATATTTGTAGATATTTTATAGAGTACATTTTTTCATAAAGCTAGTGTATCGATGATAACGTCTTTTTTCTCCCTTTTTTAATTACCCTTTTTTATTGGGGAGGGTGCCCTATTATGATCATCCGGAGACAAATACATATAAGCCACCTCTGGTCTGGAGCTCCAAAATACCTGAAAAATACCCTTGACTCCGTGCAGAAACGGGCGGTCCGTTTGATAGATTCTCCCATCTTAACAGACGGATTGCAATCTTTAGAGCACAGGCGTCGGGTGGGAATGCTATCCTTGTTCTACCGGTATTACAATGGAAGATGCTCCGAGGAACTAGCATCATTGATCCCTTCGGCACCGGTGCATAGTCGGGAAACACGCCAAACGCGTGCCCAACATTTGTACACAGTTGACATTTGTCACATGAGAACGGGTCGTTTCTTCGACTCGTTCTTGTGTTCAACAGCTCGGCTGTGGAATGATTTGCCGGCCTCTGTGTTTCCTCCTTCCTACAACATGGGTCTCTTCAAGACCAATGTTCATTCCTTCCTCTCCTCAAAAAGACCCTCCACACAGCATACCAGATGACATAGGCCCTGAGGGAAATTATTTTCCTCAGGGCCTCCTGTGTGGAGTTAATGTAAAAAAAAAATATATATATATATAAGAAAATACCTATTATATTTGCTGACATGCATTGTCTTCAATTTTTACAGGAAAGTCAACCCATCAGAGAAAAGGGAACTCATCTAATTAATCCCCCAATGGGGGTTGAAACCATCTTCAATCTCTTCAAATCGTTGATGAACGAAAAAGGAAAGAGCAGAGTTAGTAAAAACACAAATTTTTATTTATATTATCTGTTTGTAACAAGGTTTTAATTAAAAAAAAATAAAAGGATTCTATGATAAAACAGAACATTGACAAAAAATTATGACTGTTGTAGAAACATTGAACAAAAGTGAAGAAAAAAAAACACTATAAATCGAACTAACCCAAGAACTCAACCAATATTTTTTCAATTTTAATATATATTTAAAAAAAAAAAAAAATAATGTTATTATCAAGTTCTGCAAGTATTTTTGTTTTTATTTTTCTTATAGTTGTTTCGGCTTACAAGGCCATTTTCAAACTGTCGCAGTTTGTAACTGTAACAGAAATAAAAACAAAAATACTAAAAACAATTAATAACCTAACATAACTTAATCTCTTCTATTTTGTCACTGTTCTATTCTATCCGGTTACCTAATAATACACGAGAAATTATTCATGATAAAATCATTATGTTTTAGAAAAATACACAGGATTAGGGTCTTTCTCCCAGCCCTTACTGTCAATAATATGTTCAATGACATTATTTCTTCTAAATGGCCCAACTCTTCTCTTTGATTTACTGATGGCTCCAAATCTCCGGACTCTCCTAACTGTGGTATAGGTATTAACGTTTACCACTATAATTCTAATGAAAGAATATTTTATTCAATTTCAAACAAATTTTCAATATTTTCTGCCGAGTGCATTGCAATAATTGAATCTCTCAAATATATAATAAAAAATAATTTTGAACATTCTCTTGTTCTCTCTGACTCTCTCAGTTCCCCCCAAAAACTTAAATCCAGTCCTCTTCTTCATCCTGATGATCACTTTTTATGTCTTATTCGAGTACTGATAACCTCCATTCAAAGCTCTGGAAAATCTGTCACTCTGATTTGGATTCCTGGACATGTTGGCATAGTGGGTAGCGATATTGCTGATTCCTTGGCAAAACAAGGAGCGTCTAACCCTACCATTACCCTCGTAAACAATATTTCCCTATCTGATATTTTTTCCATCATCAAAGATAGATCCCGCAATGTTTGGACAGAGTATTGGAACATTGCTAGTCAATCCAAGGGTGCCCGCTACGCCTCAATACAAAGGACTATCCCATCAAAACCGTGGTTTCAAAAATTCCCCCATTTTTCCAAAAAAGAAATTTCCTTACTTATTCGAATGAGAATCGGACATTGTTCCATTCCTTCTCACCTTTTTAGAATTCATGTGCTTGACTCCCCAGATTGTACATTCTGTGGTCTAGATGTGGGAACTTTAGATCACATATTTTTTGGTTGTCCCTCTATAAATAAATATCCTCTCTTCTATCAAGCGTTATCCAAAATTTCCTCCCCTCCATTCAACATCTCATCTCTTCTAAGTCTGAACTCTACTCCAATCTTCCATTTAATTCTGAAATTTGCACATTTAAATAAAATTAATATATAAATTCACCTTTCCTTTCTCTGTAATTATAAATGATGGCCTAGAACACCCTTGAAGGGTGAAAGCCAGAAATAATTGAAAAAAAAGGTCTTGAGTACAAATCTTATTGTAGTGAACAATTTTTTTCTATGTTGAAAACTTAAATACGTTGCAGTATTTAGGTACTACTTTCTCTTCTAACTCCCGCTTAGTGAGAATGATAATATCTTCTTCAATCACAGAAAAATTATTTTGTGGCACCATTATAATAAACTAGCGAGTTCCCGGCGTTGCTAGGCCGCTTAATAAAGAAATTGTTTCTCCCTGCTTGTACTGTCCCGCATCCCCTTCCCCTCACGCGTTCCCATTCCGCCTTCCCTCTCCCCACTCTTCCCTCCCGTTTCCCCGCCCCGCGAACACCCCTCTCGCGTTCTCCTCACCCTCCCGAGTTTCCCTCCCCCATCCCGCATTCCATACATTCAGTTCCGGTACATTCAGATTTCAAACAGCTTTTGTGCCACCTATTGAAATTTTTTATACAAATTTCATTACGCCAGAGCTCACCGCTTCTTTTATACAAACCTTGTCCTGACAATAACGAACACAAAAAAAAAGAATTATCCAATTTGGTGCAGTCGTTCGGAAGTTATGCGCGTACAAACATTTCGGCGATTCATTTTTATGTATATAGATTTATTTTTATTTATTTCCATATTTATAAATGAATCCATGTTTCCCTTGGTCACGCCATAACTTCAGAACGATTTTACCTATTTCATTCATCTTTTTTAAAAGTTTTCTAATACTTTGTGGAAGGTTCTTACGGAAAGAAAAATTAAGAAAGTTGTTCAGAAAATTGGATAATTTCAGAAAATTTAACGACTATTTTAACGCGGGAGGGAAGTTGGCGGAACACACGGGAAAGGACAAGCAGGGAGAAACAATTTATTTCTTTGAAAAGGATTTGGTAAGGATTCAATTTGACAATAATTGGTCTAGATATTTTCCTTTATTAATATATTTGGCTTTATTATCATTTCCAGGTCTTTATGCACAACGAGAATATGAAGGCTTTACACAAATTCGTTCCGAAGGAAATTTTACCAACGGAATACGGAGGAGACGGCGGATCCGTTCAGGAAATAATCGGTAAACCAATTATGCAATTATTGCAATTTAACATCCTAAAATCACTAATCATAAAAACCCAAAGATTAAAAAAAAGATAAATTTACAAATTGCTGCCAGACTTCATAGTCATAAAACATATTACATACAGTAGAGAATCGATAATCCGTACCCAGGCTAATCCTAATATCGCTGTAATCCGAATTG
This sequence comes from Limnephilus rhombicus, assembly GCA_929108145.2. NCBI lineage: Eukaryota > Metazoa > Arthropoda > Insecta > Trichoptera > Limnephilidae > Limnephilus > Limnephilus rhombicus. The sequence continues at coordinate 28,201,618 of OV815272.1, forward strand.
CCAAACGACCCCTCCCTCCTCAAGAGATTCCGACACTATCAATAGTGGCTTGTACCAAACACGTAGTTTTTGTTTGTGGAACGTAGTTTTTGTTTATGGCAAGCATTTTGACACTCTACAGAGGAAGCTTGTGGCTTGTCTCAAGCAACAATTATTATAAGCAATAATTATCAGCCTGAAACACTCATCCACATTGAAAAATCTTCCGAGAAAAAATACATGACGCCAACGGGACTTGAACCCGTGCCCTTCTGATTGCCGGTCAGCTGCTCTCCCAATTGAGCTATGGCGGCTTATCAATATATACTAGTGTTTCATTCAACAATTACTGCTTATTATATTTTTTCCACCTGAAAACAACCAACTTTATTTTTGCGAGAGAGACACTGTTAGTGTTAAATCCGTCGCTAGGTGGCGTCGAGACAAATTATGTCTTCATTTATTGTGGAAATACTTAAACTTGTCAAATATTAATTATTATTTTTAATTGTTAAACTAACGTTTAAGAAAAGATTTTTATGCATAGCACAAAGGGTAACAATTATTATAAGCAATAATTATCAGCCTGAAACACTCACCACATTGAAAAATCTTCCGAGAAAAAATACATGACGATATAACCTATATGTTTATTTTAACCAAATTAAAGTAACAACAGAGACATTATAAAAGCACAGAAACTGACAAAAATGTCGCAAATAATAGAAATTATATTCATTTATGATAATAATATAACAGTGAATCTATCATAAATAGAAATCATGTTTAAAAACGTTAAATAACGGCGCATGATATTTTACACGTCACGAAAGTAAAAAATGGCCGCTAATGATGGCGCGCATGCGCAGATCAAGCAAAAACAATGCAACTAACCTAATAATGTGATCATCTTATTAGAAACCATGTAAAAACGCAGTGCACCGCGCAAGTAACAAATATGCAGGTTAACCATCGTTAAGGCGTTTTGTTATTAGTAAGGCTGTTAGTGTTTTAGGTGATGAACGTGGTTCCTACGCCAAAATGAAAACCTAAAGCTTTAACCACCCTACAAAATGTTGGATAGTTTGAAAGGTAGAGTGTCTGCAACTTCACTTTCGTTATGTAAAATTTACACATAAGAAGTTCATTAAAAATAATTTCCTAAGCAAACAGCTGTTTCGTTAAATTTTTCTATCGAAGACTACAGTGCGAACCAAAGATATTCAAAAGAGATATGCTATGGTGTTCGCGCAACTGTCGCCGGACTACGCGCTAATTAGCGTAGTTTTCATACAAAAAGAATTTGTTCATTTCGTTGATTTTTTGAAAATGTGCATTAATATTGGTTAACAATATATTTTGAATAAGGAAAGAATTCGTTCATTTAGTTTAACGTTCGTTTGGTTTATTCGTTAATTATTTGTTCTTTTAGTTTATTTGTTAATTGGTAAACAATATCGGCGACACCCGGAAGCGCAGACCCACATAGTAAAAACAGCAGATAGCACGTCTATTATATTTCAATATCTTTGGTGCGAACCCATCGCGAGTCCGGATTAGTTGTTTTTAAATATTTCGGATTATCAAGGATCTACGGTTGAAAGCTTTGCCCATAGATTAAGAAAGATGACCCATCAAAAATAATGAAAAAATACGACAAATTTTTATCAAAATGTGTTTTTTTTTTTTTGGAACTCATATGCTCATTTATTCAGTTAGCTCTAACAATCGGCAGAAGACAATAATGAAATAGCGATGCAAGTAGGTATTCAGTGTACAACACAAAGCTTAAAACTACACAGCCTTGATCATGAAGTGCCACGGCACTGTTTTTTAAATTTAAATTGGTTTAAAAAAAGTTTTTTGTTAATTCCAATTGATAATACCATTGTGTTACCGTCATTCATTAGCAAACTTAAAACTAAGTTAATGAATTAATGATACGGATGTGTCGAAACCGGTAGCAGAAAAAAAATTAACATATGTCAAAACAAAATGTCTAGAAATTTTTGCATAGTTTATGCCCAAGAAATAAAAAAAAGTTATTTTCTAGAACAGCAAAAACTTTCTTCCTGAAATTTTTTTAATATATGATCATGATCATTAAACTGGTTTTAATCTCACAACATAATTTCCATCATGAGCTATGGAGCTTATAAATATACATTAATTGTGAACAATATTACAATTGACATACCTATTGTTCAATTGTTCAGGAAATCTTACTCGACGAGTTGTTGTTGCATTTATCAATAAGAGTATTTCATGGTTTTTGTTTTTGCAACAGATTACTGGAAGCCGAAAATGGAAAGCCATAGGGAGTGGTTCATAGAGAATGGTGCACACAAAACCGATGAGAGCAAGAGACCCGGAAAACCTAAGACGGTCGAGGCTTTGTTTGGTATTGAGGGATCTTTCCGAAAACTCAACGTTGATTAATATAATACTCATTAAAATTGTTTTGTCTAACTTTTCCTTCATTAAACTGATGCGGTACGTCCATGATCATAAGTGGTTTAAAATTTATAATACTCTAATAATTTTGAAAGGGTTTTTCACCATCATCTTGATAGCTTAAACGGAATATGGGGAGATGTTTAGTGCGATCCCGCACATTGCGTAAGTACAAACAGGTTAAAATGAAAGTAAATAAATAGTGTGAAACCTTCGACCATGTTTGTGGAAGAATGATCTAACAACGTTAATAATCTGTGGATTCGAGATTAATAGGGCCAGTAATTTTCTCCAGTGTTCTTCAATCTATGTTTTGGATTCTAATGGGATTCCAAAATGAAAACATTTTCGGAGTTGTTTATCCTGCCCTTTTATCCTACCACTCGGGTTCTTGTGAGGGCTGCAAAACTAAGAACTTGTCCCTCCATAGTATACTGGAAGCATAACAGTATTTGGGATAGCCGAACATCGTGCGGCAGGCGTTATTATGCTGCTCTCTTGAACTTAAAGTTGCCCCTCTTCTTAAAGTTGGCCCAAAATTAGAATGCGTAAAAGGATGTACAGAACGTAAGGAATAACATCCTTTTTACAAGTAGGCTGCAAAGCCGAAATATTCTATTGGGCATATTCGGCTTTATGCTGAGCGCTCCTCTTTGCCGGTCAATGTTAGTCGTCCATCAGCTCATTGTTGATGATGTGCCCTAAATACTTTGTTTCTTCTGCTACTTTCAGAAACACACCGTTCAAAAAAATTGGTGGAAAGCTTTTCAGATCCTGCCCTTATCTGATTAACAACAGTGTTGTTATTTTGGGTTATACAGCACGTTTCTCTCGACATGAATATACTTTTATCACGTTTCACTCGATACAAATCTCATACAGGCATTTGCTTCTCTGTATGAGGAAAGAGTTGCATGTGTTGGGGTGAACGGCTATTTCACGGTGTGGTTTGACATCACGAAAGGTGTTAAGCAAGGCTGCGTAATGTTACCATGGTTATTCAATTTATACATGGATAATTTACGCAAGAATTGAAAGAGATATGATTGGGCACGAAATTGAGTAATCTGAAAGTGTGTAGCCTATCGTTTGCTGCTGATGCGGTGCTGATTTCTAACAGAATGGAAGATCTACAGTCTCTGGTGTCTAGGATGAACGGAGAATGTATAAAAAATGAGTTAATGGTGAATATAAATAAGTCTAAAGTCATGATATTTGAAAGAGAGAGTACGAAAGCAATGGACAATATAGTTGTGAATGATGAATACTTGGAGCAGGTGGATGACTGTGTGTATTTGGGAAGTGTGTTTACGAAATATGGGAATTGAGACAGACATATTGAAAGACAGCGGGTAACTCCATTTCAAGACGGACGAGAGCAAGAGACCCGGGAAGCCTACTACCTTTGAGGGATCTTTCCGACAGCATGTGGATTAAAGCTTAATTTAAGTAAAAAAATTCCATCTAAAGAATATCAAATATTTCATTCTCCTCTTTGTTGATACATGTTGTGTCCTTTATGTAGCCCTGAACTATTTTATTATTAAACATAATTTTAAAAATATTATCGTAATAATTATTTTCATTTGTGCTTTTTGTAGTCATACAAAAAATGATTTCACTTGCGGATTCATCTGCTGACGTATTTCGAGAGAAACTATTTTCATGTTCCGAGTAAGACTATAAAATTCTAGTTCCAGATAAAATGCAGAAAAATTCGGAGGGAAACCATTTACTTGTTCCGCGTTAACAATAATTTAATTTTGTGGACTTACGCAGAATCACCGTTAAGTTTAAATCTTAAACCAGCCTTGTGTTCTAGTTCCGAAACCATTCTCATACTTCAAAAGACTCGTTCAATAAATAAAGCTTTCCATGAGCTGAGTTGGTAACACTCAAATGAATATCGAGTCAAAGTTCGTTCGGCGGCTCCATCTCATAAGGCTGGTTGAGTGGAGGTGAAATCGCAATTGATGTCTGAAGACCAGCAGACGCCCCTGCAAAGAGCCGCCCGACCCCTGCCCTAGACGTTCTACATTATGGTCAATATATTGCACAATAATGCACATTGCACAATAATATTGACTTTCTGTAGGTTATATTGAATGATTGCACAATATATTGAGTCAATCAAAAAAAGTTGGCGGCCCCTAGACGATTCATTATATTGCGCAATTTTACGAATTGTGCAATATTATTGACCGTTTAGGATTAATATTTAAATTTGCGCAATGATTGAACAAAAGTTTGAGCGAGTTTAATTTTTATTGCACCATATTTTTCTATTGCATTGTGTAATGTCAGTTTTGCGCAATATTTGTTAGTCTGCGTTTCGTCTTGACGAGGAGTACCTACACACGCGCGAGCAAAAATGCAGAAAAGGGAATAACAAAATTAAGGAAAGAGAGTTTATCGTCGAATGTATCTAATTGTACAGAGAATTGCCGTCTCTGTGGAATGTCAAGAATAAGAACATCATGATCGTGATAAAAAAATGCTGCTTTGATCTGAAATGAAAAATCTTGATCTGACATGTTGCACGCACGGTGCATACGGGATCAACACTGCGCAGTTCGTTTATTGTGCAATATAATTGATCGTTTGGATTCTAAGCGCCTTTCAGTATTATTGTTCAATAAAAATATATTGTACAATGTTATTGTAGCTTCTAGGGGCCGCCTTTTAGATATTTATTGTGCAATATGAACTTACCTGATAAATATTCAATTGTCCGTCGTGATATTGCACAATAATGGTTCATTTCTGTCTCCGCAGTCAAGCAATGAACATCATAGTGATATAAACTCTATGATATTCCCAACTTTCTGATTATCATACATTCTCGTTACTTAGAACTCGCCAAAAGACGCTTGAGAAAGAATGTTACACAAACTATATAAATAATGCTGAGTTAAACATAAAGAATGATGTGAAATTTTTTTGGACCTTCGTCAAATCAAAACAAAACTCCTCTGATATACCTCATAACATATTCCATGGAAACATTTCTTCAATTGATGGGCAACAAACTTGCAATCTTTTCAACGATTATTTTCAATCTGTGTTTGTCCCCTCTCAAACTAAAAACATTTCCACATATAGCAAAGACGTAATCAATGATAATAATATAAGTTCAATACACCTGAATTCGATTAATATCGAGAAATCTTTAGTATTAAAATACTTGAAAAATGTCAACACAAAAAAAAGTGCTGGTTGTGATAAAATACATCCAATTTTTATTTTTAATTGTGCTGAACAACTTGTCACCCCCGTGACATTACTGTTCACACTTTCTATCAAAGAAGGCGTATTTCCCACCATTTGGAAAAGAGCTCTTGTGACACCTGTTTTCAAAAAGGGGGACAAACACAATATTGAGAATTATAGGCCTATATCGAAACTATGCATTTTAAGTAAAATTATGGAAAAAATCGTTTACGACCAACTCTTTAATTTATGTAAAAACACCATTATCAATCCTCAACAGCACGGTTTCTTTCAAGGCAGATCTGTCGAGTCGAACTTGGGTCAGTTCACCGATTTTGTTCTGAATACTATGGATAAAAAGAAACAAGTTGACTCTATCTATACTGATTTTTCTAAAGCTTTCGACAAAGTGAGTCATGATATACTCCTAAGCAAACTTGAAAAAATTGGTATAAGTGGAAATCTTCTCAGATGGTTCTCATCTTACATTAAAAATAGAAGTCAAGCTGTTGCACTCAAAGGTTACATGTCACAGGAAATAACCGTCCCTTCGGGTGTACCTCAAGGTTCCCATTTAGGACCCCTGCTCTTTACTTTGTACATAAATGACATCAAACATGTCATCTGTAACTCTGATTTTATTCTTTACGCTGACGATATGAAAATATACAAATGTATAAGCTCAGAAGATGATTGCAATAAATTACAAGAAGATATTAATAAAATTAATGAATATTGCATAGAAAATCAACTATTTCTCAATGTAAAGAAATGTAATGCGATAACGTTTTCACGTAAAAATCACCCAATCGTCCATACTTACCATCTGAACAACGTTCCGCTTGAAAGAGTGGATAAAATTAGAGATCTTGGAGTATTACTTGACTCCAAATTACTATTCAAAGATCACATTGAATACATCTTAGAAAAAGCCTACAAACAAATGGGTTTTATCCTACGCATCACAAAACCGTTCAACAAACCTTTTACACTTGAACTACTATATATGGCGTATGTAAGATCTCATCTTGAATTTGCATCTGTCATTTGGAATCCACAATACCAAACTTACATTAAGCGTATTGAAAATATTCAAACAAAATTTTTGAAACACCTTTCGTATCGTTTCGAAAATCACCAGTGTAAACCTATTGCTCTTTACAAACGGAGAAACATTTCTGACGTACTGTTTCTATACAAGATTGTGAACTGCCTTATTGACTCACCAGATCTATTAGAAAGGATTGCATTTCGTTGCCCTGAACGCAATACCAGGTCGAATACCCTATTTTTTATACAGCATTTCAAATCGAAATATGCACAAAATTCTCTGCTCAGGCGTATCTGCAAATCTTACAACGCCCTAAGAGATATCGATATTTTCCACTGCTCTCTTAAAACGTTTAAAACTAAATTAACCTTACAATGTACTTAAACCAAAACGATTATTTCTTTGTTATTTCTTCATTGTTTATTTTTTCTTTTGACTCACTTTTTACTAATACTATATTATAATATTATTACTATCTACTTGCTTCCTAATCAGTAACCATTTCCTTTCTTTTTTTTTAAAAATCATAAATGGAACTTCACTGGTTTATACTATATTCAATATAAAATGAATGTATTTACAACTGTATGTTTCCTAAATAAACTTAAAAAAAAAAAAAAAAAAAAAATAAAGGTTTATGATTGAGTTGGCTACGAATGATAAAATAAGTAAGAAGAAGAGAGAAAATTTATTTTGGAGAATGTTGAATTATAACAGAGTTACCAGCTTTGTGGAATGTTCAAGCAGTGATTATAGTAATAAAATAAAGCCTAACAAATTTTCATGAGTGTATTTATTTTTTTTTTTTTTTTACATGAGCTCCACACAGGAGGCCCTGAGGAAAATAATTTCCCTCAGGGCCTATATCATCTTTGAGAATGCTGTGTGGAGGGTTTTTTTTAAGTAAAGGAAGGAGAGGAGAGTTCTGGGAAGGAAAAGGGTTTAAGGGGTGGGTAGGAATCTGGGGTTCAGTATGTTCTGGTCATCCGCCTCCAAGACCTAGAGAAACCTCACCCGATGAACCCGTTTTATGAACCATTCTTTCATCCATCTGCATTTTTTCTCCTTCTTTTTCAAAGCCATGACTAAAACAATGGCCACTGGCCACACGTGCTTCACTTTTCAATATGTTGACTGTAGAAGTTTCAGTTGTAAACTAAATTATTGGACAATAATATTGCAACGCATGTGTCCGCCAGGAAGGTAGAAGGTGAAATAATATTTTCGCCCTGATGCCGGCGGGACCCCCCTAATATTTGATATTTGGCTAGGAAAAAAGTTGGAAAGTTTTAGCTCAATTGGATAATGTTAACTCGTGCCTCATCGAGATTAAATAAAAAAAAACGAAATATCGCCGTTTTTTCCTCATAAAATGAAAACTATTTGTCCTGGAAATTTGATCAAGTTTTCTTCAAGTTTTATTTTAATCACTTTTTTGTTAAAATGTTTATATTTGAAGATATATATTATTTTCCAAGACCGGACATGATCCGAATCCTCAAAGTCGCCTTTAAGTTGTCTATCCTTTAAAAGGTAGGATTTGTTACAAAAGAGCTATTGCCAAGGACCCCTTCTTCAAAGAATCCCTACCTGGAGTGTCATAAACCACACCCTTTCTTTTGTGTTCCTTGTCTGGGGTTCCTGGGGTTTTCCGACTCTTTTGAAAGTGCGAGGGAGAGGTCAGAGGGCTTTAGTTAACGTTTGCTTTTCAAACAGTGAACAAGTGAACATTCTGAACGTTATTGAACAACGTTCTTCTAGGGAGTTTTTTCTTGTGAGGATTGTGGGACTATGTCTTCTACAGCATTAACGGTTCGGATTCAAGGCAGAAAGAAATGGTGTATTTAATTGGTCACATGTCTCATCAAATCACTGGCAGTAAATTACTATCTGATTGTCAAGTTTTACGCAGCTTATTTTATAATATACGGCAAGTGAAATTGAACACCAGAGAAGCTGCAAGACTTACAACACAGGAAGTTGTAATTTTTTGGGAGAAAGCAAAGATACCATCCAGACACTTTAAATATTGTGTTGTAAAGCTTGAAAAACTGTACGAAGAGTGGAGAACGCTAACAGATCTAGAAGCACAGCTCAAAATAAAAAAAAGTAGAAGCTTTCAAGTCAGCCCTTGATGACCTTTTTGATATAGCTCAGGATGCATTAAAAAACACTGTTGAAGAATAAAAGCAGTTTTTGTTACTCCAGTTTTTGATTTTTAAAAAGTTTCAGACTGTACGGTCGAAGCTAGACAGGACAAAATACAAAACTGCTATTGAAGATAAAAATATTAGACATAAAATAGGGAATTCAGATGAAATATCAATTTTTTCTTATAGAACAATTAAAAAATCAACAGCCAAGGGATGATTACACAGAATTAATTCAACTTTCGTTAATTGTGTTAGGACGTACTCCCCCAAAAGACACTTTTTTCAAAGTACCTGGTACCATTCATCACGCTAGATCAGTGGTTCCAAACCTTTTTTACCACAACGGAGGGGGTGGAACGGGGTAGGATGGGGTGGAGAACGGAATACCTTCATGGCCACTGACCACAAGGTAAAATAATGATAAACTGAATGCTGTCCCGATTTTTTTTATTCAGACTTCTCGACCAGGGACCGCCCGCGCACTGGCTCGCTTATTGACCGGCGGCCCATCGCGGACCATCTTCTAACCTCTTGCGGACCACTGGTTGGGAAATCCTGCGCTAGATGGATGGCAAAGGCCATTTATTGTATCAAAAAATGTCTTTTCAGGGATCAATTTACATTAACAAATTTAGAAAAAAAGCTATCACTGACATTTGTTTATTTTTGATAAACCTTTAACCCACTTTGGCCCCAACAAAGACCTACAATTTTTAAAATCTCTTATAAAATATAGAGAAATCTATAAAGAACTTGCAGACAAGGCACTGTCTAAAATGATAAATCATCTGTGGTACCTCAATTCTGAGCAAGTCGAATTTTCTTTCTTCGATGAAAATTTATAAAAAAGTGTCAAAACAAGCATGGCTGTAAAAAGTCTACAATTAATTCCAATTGAAGAAAAAACATGTGATGGTAGGGATGTGGAAGCAAAATTCAGTCTCCATCAAGTGGATAATTTATTGGACAAAGATATTGATTTTTTTCTCTCATCAAACTCTTAATTTTTCAAAAGATTTGAAATTGATAGAGAATTTTTAAATACGGATCCTGATATATGGTGTGAAAATGCACGTCATTTAAAATAAAAAAAAATAGTGAAAGGTTTCAAGGTTGTCAATGACACAGCTGAAAGAGGGGTAAAATTAATCCAATACTTCAATTCCTGTTCGACAAAAGACGAAGAACAAAACAGTTTCCGTTACAAGTTGTACCGGAATGTCGAAAAAATTTTCCTCACTCTTCAAAAGCCACTTTATCTAAGTCATTACCACCTTAATCTGGTAATTAATTGTAAATGCAAATAATAATAATAATAATTTCTTTCTTTTATAATGCTTTCTTTTTTATATTTTAAATAATAATATTTTTAACAATTTTCTTTTTGTTTTTTTATACCTTTTTGCTTTTCTTTTCTCCTAAATCCATCATTTTCAATTTGGATTGTGCTGTATTTACTTTGAAAACTGTTTTTACTACACACTTTTTTATGTACCAATTGACAAAATAAATAAAGCAAAATCTGGACAGCTATGTAATTAAATATTGCAATATTGTTAGGTATTTTATAAAAAATAACATTTTTATAGAAAGTTAAAAGGTCAATCTTGATGAGGCACGGGTTAACCTTATCCAATTGAGCTGAAACTTCACCATTCTTATTTCTTAGCCAATTTGCAACTTTTAGGGTGGTCCCCCCAAAAAATTCCAACATTGATTCGACCTTCGGGATGTGATTCTACATTTTTTTTTTTTTTACATGAGCTCCACACAGGAGGCCCTGAGGAAAATAATTTCCTTCAGGGCCTATGTCATCTTTGAGGATGCTGTGTGAGGGTTTTTTTTAAGGAAAAGGGAAGGAGAGGAGAGTTCTGGGAAGGAAAAGGGTTTAAGGGGTGGGTAGGAATCTAATACTGAAGTATGTCCCGGTCATCCGCCTCCAAGACCTAGACAAACCTCACCCCATGAACCCGGGCACCACTGCTAAATCACCAAACGTAGCGAACCACTTGGGGTGACTTATGGCAGAGGTGTTGGTTATCCAATAAAGGTTCCCGGGGCGGCGGTACCCATTCCCGCCTCCCAAATTGAATGACGAATTGACATGACGATGACGGTAAGAGTAAAAAAGATTAAGAACTTTTTCCGAAATTCCAACAGTTTTTTCCCATACAAAAAGACGTACCTACTAAAAATCCTTAGTGTGAGGTACAATCTTACTTGCTGAGAGCCTGCCGGGCGCCCGACTCGATTGTGATTGGCCCGTATTGTAACAGCGGAAAATTTTAACTCAAAACTACCCCTAAAAGTTGGAATTTCGAAAAAGTTATTTATCATTTTTACTTGTAGGTAGTATCATGTAGAATCACCTCCCAAAGTTAATGCACTTTACCCCCGGATAGTGCATTATATTGAATATAATACTGAACTTCTAGGGGCCGCTTTAAATTAAAGTAAAGCAACCACGCAAGATACCGGAAAGCATATTTTTTATTTCGTACAATAATTTATATTTTAATACATTATCGGCGACCGGGTTTCCCCTTAACACAGGAGTTCCTAGTGAGACAGGGGCAGCACATCCCAATGTAATTTAATTATTAAAGACGATTAGTATAGTAGTTTTTAGAGCTGGAAGTAGAAGTTTGCGAAGAAAAGAAGAATATTCCTACTTTAATAAATTTCTGATTAAATGATCTGTCAATTTATTATTAATTTATTTGTCAGTTTTCCTGTTGTACATTATGCTGTCTATGTCGCTTAATCTTATCAATATCCATAGCCTTTTATCTGTTCTTCACTCAGCTACAGATATAATTTTTTTTTTTTTGATAAGGTGTGTCTATGATTTATAAACACGGGTACCTAATATCATTATGTTTAGTATGTTTAATCAGACGTTCACGGTGGTTTTATAAAACGACGCTGTTGTAACTGAAACTGGTGAAAAGGTAAAAAAACAAATAAATTATTTAAAAAATGAAAATAAATTCACTTAGAACAATGTGTATCACTTTATTTTAAGCATTTTTCATACCGCTTTCGGAACCATAGCTCCTTCTTCAGAGTAAAAAACAATACATATTAAATATACTCTACTGCCGGAAAATTACAAAAAAAGAGTAAATTTCTATTATTTTTGATGATAAAGTATTAGCTGAACAATATACAAGTATATTTATTCTTACAATTTTTTAGAAAAGAATGTGTCCTTTTTGGGGTACCACGTTCTAAGGTCACTTCGTACATGGTTACGTGTTTGAATTATAATTAAGTACCTAGATTAAAACATTACGAGAGGAAAATTATAAAGCAATATTTTTCTAGAAAACACAATCCAGGCAATAATCGTCGTTTGGTCGCCAAATTATATCTATACTTCTCCTTCCCATATCCCTTATCCTTAATGCTTCTTTTAAAGTCGATTATTTTTTCAATGGTTTTTATTGCAAGAAGGCGTATATTAACCCGTCTGCTTGTTTAGGAATAAATACATCCCAAAACATGTAAATGTGTTATACTTTCATAAGACCAAAAACGTCCCGAGCGACCTTTCATTTTAAAAGCTATATATCTCTTCCTCTCATGCAAACATTTGAATTTTTTTTAACCAGAAAGAGAACGAAATAATGCTTCTTATTGTTTTTGAAATATGAAAGCTATCTTGCATAAATATTTTACAATTTCGATCCAAAGTGACGGTTTCAGAATTTACGATCGACTCCCAGGCTTCCGGATCGCGAGGTGCGAATATATTGAACCAAGCAGACGGGAATAAATTTATAAAGAAATATTGCATGTTTCGTGTTATTGCATATTAGTTGTTCAGTTGTAAGTCGGTGGAATATATTTTGTAAAGTGTATCTTGTGAGACGGCCTGAGTTTTCTTGTAAAAGTTCGTTTGTAAAATTATCGTGGTTTTTGAACGTACAAATTAGAATATCTTTGGTATATTATTGTTTCATTGCATTAAATTCAGGGCTTAAAATGTAGTGTGTAGGAGTTCTGATGGGGACTCGTATAATTTTCAATAGTATCTATAAACTATTTTTAGCTGTTTATCAGTGATTAAATTTACAATGTTAAGAGGTATCTGGTTTAGTTTATGAGAAAATATATGTTTGATTTGTGCTGCGGAAAATTAGTAGGTATCTTCATTTTATTTCTACGTTAATACCGCACTTTTTTTTTTTTTTTTATTTTTATTTTTTTTTTTTTTTTTTTATTTAATTGAATATAATAACATGTGATACAATATAAAATATGGGTAGTCCCACAAAGCTGTGACAGATCAGCTTGTCTGTAGGTTCTACCATTCAATATTATTACATAACACAGATTAGCCTAGGTTACAATATTAATACTTAATATAAGATTTAAGATAGATAAATATGTTGTTCATTTATTAACCACTTTTTTGTGAGTTTATGGCAGGGTTCCTCATTATTTTTTAAATTAATGTTTTGATTAAACATGTTGTAAATCAAGGGTATCATATATTCGAGCGTTCTGCTACCATACTTATTTGATATTCGTGGTATTTTTAGGCCTTTGTTTTCAGTAAATCTTGTTGTGTGATTATGCATCAATAAATTTTTATACGTGCTTTCTCCCGAATTATCCATAATTATAATGTACCAGAGAAGCCCTTTAATTGGAAGTAGGCCCTCAGACCCATACAATAATTTTAGGTTGTTTCTTTGATTGTAAATGCTAGGTTTAACAATTTTTTTAATTATAGCAGTTTGTAAATTTTGAATGAATTTAATATTAATTTTGCTCGAGTGTCCCCAAGTTCGAATTCCATATCTAAGTATGGATTCGACCATAGAATGATATATAAGTTTGAGAGTGCATCGAGGCAACACAAATTTTAATTTATAAAAATTACTCGCCAAACATCGGAGCTGGTTACAAATTTTAATCACTTGTTTATCCCATTTAAAGTTATTATCTACGATTATGCCAAGGTAAGTATATTCATTTGTAAAATCAATTCTTTCACAGTAGCAAATGTTATCAATTTTTTTATGTATACATTCAAAATTGTGTGCAATTATTTTAGGTAAATTCCACATTTTCAGGCTCGGTGATCTTATATACATACATTTAGTTTTTTTGACATTAATAATTAGTCCTACATCATGAGACCATTTGAGTAGCTCGTTAAAGTCTCTTTGCAATTCATTAATTGCTATTTCCGGGTTTTCATTTGATACAACTAGTGCAGTATCATCTGCAAAAATGAATCTACGGGCTATTTTAAACAGTTTAGACAAGGCAATGACATATATAATGTATAATTTAGGGCCTAAAATTGACCCTTGCGGTACTCCTGTTTTTATAAATCTAAAATTACTCATTTCATTCAAAATCTTAACGTACATTTTTCTATTTGTTAAATAGTTTTTGAAAAATGATAGCAGTTTACCACGGATTCCTATGATTTCAAGTACCTTGATTAATTGTGTGTGGCTGAGTGTATCGAAAGCTTTTGAGAAATCAATGAATAATACCAGTACATGTTTTCTAGAGTTAAGCTGTGAATTTATATAATTAGAAAATTTTTCGAGAAGTTTATCACAGCTTTTTTTTTTTTGGAAGCCATACTGACACTCATCAATAATGCCCAATTTATTTAAATATTTATCCAAATTTATAGATATATATTTTTCTAAGATTTTTTCTAATGCCGGTAACAATGAAATAGGCCTATAATTATTTATTACGGTGTGATCTCCATTTTTATAAATGGGCCTTATGATGCTGCATTTTAGTTCAGCTGGAATGATGCTTGTGTCAATAATTCTGTTTATTAGGTGGGTAATCATAGGACTAAGTAATTTTACGTGTTTTTTTAGATCATACATGCGAATTAAATCCACGCCCGGTGTCTTGGAGTTTTTCATTCGTCCGATAATGCATTCAGTTTGTTTCGCATTAGCTCTTGGTAGGTACATTGAATGTTGCAAATGTTCTTGATTCCACTCGGACGCTCGAACGTTGCATTCGTGTAATAACTGATTTACGCCCTCGTCAAAGAAATTTGCAAAGTTTTCTACCGTCACATCCGCCGCTTGAGAATTTAAGAAATATTTAGATATGATTTCGTCACAATCGGATTTATTTTTCCTTCCCAATATTTGATTTACTTCATTCCATGTTTTTTTAATGTCTTTAAAGCAATGATTAAATTTATTATTATAATATATTTTTTTTGTGTTTAATATTTTTTTATTCAGTATATTTCTGTATTTCTTGTATTCGATTTCATATAATTTATTGTTAGGGGTGTTTTTCCATTTTCTCCATAGTGTGTCTCGTAGTTGTATATTTTCAATGAGGTTATAATTTATCCAATCTTTTTGGTTATTACGTTGTTTATTTGTATTTGATTTAGTTATGGTACTTTTTTCATAAATATATTTAAATTTAGATTTAATTTCTTCATATATTAAGTTAGGTTCCGTTATGTTTAGTATTTCATTCCAATTTGTGATTTCAATCAGTAGATCCACTTTTTTTTCCGATATCACTGTATATTTCGTACGGTGCGATTTATTGGAGGTACCTATCTCATAAGTAGAGAAACGAATCGTGGTCGCAATAAGGTAATGGTCCGCTATGATAGTTTCGCATACGCATGAGCTGATTTCATTTGTCTCTCTCTCTCTTACATAGATATGATCTAAACATGTAGCCGTTACGTAGTTAGTCAGTATGGCTTCCCGGGTAACATCATTAATACATTTTAAAAATCCAAAATTAGCCATCATGTTTTCGTATTGCATTACAATTGATTCCTGATAATTAAGTAAATTTATGTTCGTATCCCCGAGAACTATGAGAGATTCTTTAATATCGATATTTCCCAATATAGCTTCAAACTCTTCGAGAAATAGTTTTTTATTTGAATTGGGTGGTCTGTATATTGCTAGTGTATGTATACGTTTATGTTTATTAACAGAAATAGTTCCGTAAACACATTCAAAATTTTTTGGAATTATGTTAATTTGTTCAAATGTAAGGTGATCTTTTACGTATATAATAATCCCGCCTCCCGATCTGTTTTTTCGACAAAAGTAATGAGAACTAAAACCCGATATTGTGTATAGATTTACATCATTTTGATTTATCGACGTTTCGCAAATCGTAATTATGTCAATATTACTTAGAGAGCTAGAGATAACGAGAAGAAAAGTTTCCCAATATTTAGATAAAGATCGAATATTCAAGTTGATTGCAGTTAAATTATTATTTCCTGATACATGTTTTTTGATAATCCAGTTATCAAAACTTCGCGTGCGTTCATAATCGATTTCAGATATGTCAAATTCTCCGTTTAAATCGCCATAAAATTGAAAAAATATTTTAAAATGCAGCAGTAATTTATAAACATGTATAAGGATTTAATTAAACATAAAATATATGTAGATATTATTATAGTAGTGAGCCTTTCCAGTACGCATTGTTCAAGGTTTATTTCAAAGCTAGGTAAATTTAATAATTGGCACATGTTAAAGGTGACTATAATATTATCTACATATATGAGTAAATAAGTATATAGGAGCATCAGTATAAATTTCAGTATGCTGTTGTTAACACTTTGGTAATAGGACAATACATTTAAAAATATGTTTAGCGGTAATTTTTGCATGGATATGAAATGTTTGTACTTGAAAAGTAAAATATGAATATTGTTATTTTTAAGAGAAGGTGATAAGAAGTAGTAATATAAAATTTCAGTTATTAACATTATTATAATTTATATGTATATATATATTTTTAAATACTTACTAACATACCTAGTCATATTCTATACGACTTTGGGCAATATGCATCATTTTTTTGAAGTAGGTACAGTTTGAATTATTTGCTTTATGGTTAGTATTTAGGTTCATCTTGAGGTTTTTGTTTTGAAGGATACAATTGCTGCACTTTTCTTCTTCGTTTTTATTTGGGCATTCCTTCCATTCATGGTCTTTTGCGCAATGTAAGCACGTTGCACTTTTTTCTTTGTTGAAGCATTTGATTGCCGTATGTCCAAACTTAAGGCAATGGAAACACTGCGTTATCGGAATTGCATCTACTACACGTACTCTGTTGAATCCTATATTGATTTTTTCCCTTTCGATGAGGTGCGTCCTTAATTGTCCGCTTGTTTCCAGTATGTAGTTGGTAAGTCCATTTAGGTTTTTTGGTTTGAACATCTTGATTAATTTTATCGTATTTTTTGGGTCATTTTCCATGATATCATTTATACCCTCATTTTGTGTTTTTAAGGCCTCAATTAATTCTTCTTCAGATAAATCTGCTTGTAAGTTTCTAACGAAAATTTTTGGTTTTTTCTTTTTTAATTCCTCCGCGATCATTTGTTTTTTGAGTGTTTTGTTTATTTCTTCGGTCAATTTCTCAGCGTGAGTTTTTGTAGGACAGGATATTATTAATTTATTTTGTGCGGCTTTACGGACTCCATTTACAGCGATTCCCAAATTAGAAATTTTAATTTTTTTGACTATTTGATCTTTTATAGCGTCTGCAGTCATGTTATCATTTTCACTTTTTATAATTAGTGAATATTTAGATTCCGGAGTTTCTTTTAATTGGCTTGCGTAAGTTTTTCCTCCCATAATGCTCGAATTTTCAATTTTTTTCTCAAGCTTTTCAATCAGTTTGGATTGTAGAGAAGATATCTTATTTGTCAATTCTGTTTTTTCTTTCGTCCATTTTTCTTCAAGAATTTTAATATTTGCTTCCAGGTTTGTTTTAGCTTTTGCGTCTTGTTTAGTTGATATGCTAGCTATTTCATTCTTTATAATCTCAATAATGGACAGCACGTCCATAATGAGTTAAGCTAGATACCGCTTGCGCGGTCCTTCTACTGTGCTCTCACTCCCGCCAAATACTTTAAAGGACGTAACAACTTTCAGTAATAAAATTTCTTACTACAATACGTCCACTCACTACCGCTGACGGCGGTTAATGAGTTAATGAGAGTCCCAACTGCTCCCGCCTTTAGAAATACCATTGTATCCCTAATTGGGGTATGTAGTGAGGCTGAGAGTATTGGGCAGGAGAGGGAGATGGGGAAGAGAAAGGTGGGCAAGCACCTGGCTATACAGATCTGGTCACCAAACACGGCTAAAGCCATTTCAAGCAACGTTTCAATTCTGAATGGTGGTCTTCACCAGGGCGATACTGAGAGTATGGTTGACTCTGGAATGTGCTGCAAATCTGCTATACGAGTATATTATTCTGATATATATTATATGATTAATGTTGAAATAATGGAAATAAATGAAATCAAATTTATTTTGAACTAGCTGACCCGGCCACGCGTTGCTGTGGCTAATAAAACACAACGTCATCTACTGGATGGTTATCCAACCTTTATAACCACCGCCGTCTTTGAGTTTATCGCGAAAAGACAGACAGATGCCGGGGAGGACTTTTATTTATAATACGTAGAGATGGAGTGAAATATTATAATAATGTGCATGAAATGCTTGAGGTAACTAACGTATTTAAATTAATAAGGATTAATACTGTATCCGCCCAAATAACTTTTCAATTACCGCAATGTACGTGACCATTTTTTTAGAAGATAGAATGGGTATAGTAAGCTATCCGTAAACTTTTTGTAGATCTATAAAAGAGGAATATCCAACCATGCATTGTTTTGTTATATCCCAGATTGGGCAGCGTTTTCGATGAAAACTACCAGGCGGCTCGATTTTTTCCGACACTTCTAACAATTATCGTGATGTTTCAACCAATTTACACAAATCCTTGACAAATTACATACCTAAACCTTTCTCACGAAAGAATCTATCTATTGGTGAAAACTGCATGAAAATCCGTTCAGTAGTTTTCGAGTTTGTCGCGAACAGACAGACAGACGACGCGGGGGACTTTAATTTATAATATGTAGAGATTTGAACCGGCAATAAATTCATTGTATTTAAATGACAAAATAGTAAAAAGTTGTCCAAGGAAGTGAGTCTAGAGATTCGCGATAGAGTGCTGACACCAAGCCTGATATCGAATATATTATTTGGGGGGCAGTAGGTACCGCCGCCCCGGGAAAAAAATCATTGGATAACCAATACCTCTGCCATGTGGTTCGCTACGTTTGGTGCTCGGGTTCATGGGGTGAGGTTTTTTCGGGTCTTGGTGGCGGATGCGTCTGCCCACCAGCTGCGTGGTGGGCCAAATCGAGAGAGGCCGTATGAGGGAGACCTTTTGATCTCTCCAGCCTCTCGACCCTAACACCTTGCACTGCAGTGGGAGGGATGGATTCGTACGTCCATCACTACTGGACACACTGACATCAAGATTAATAGAACTTCCTTTCGTTCCTTCCTTTAAAATAACCCTCCGCACAGCATCCCCAAAGTTGACAAAGTGTCTGAGGGAAATTATTTTCCTCGGGGTCCCCTGTGTGGAGTTAATCTAAAAAATATGACAGTAAGGCGCGGAACTAGTAGAGGAAAGACAAAGTTTAATGAAAGTAGGAGAAAAGAGACCCCCTCAACGTACATGTGTAGTAAAAATATGTACTCCCCGATGGCAAACGTTGATAAAATATAAGCACCCGCGCCATCTCAAATGCTCTCTAAAAAAAACCTCTAGCAGACGCTAGTAGCAAAGAGCGATAGCTCCACACTTCCCAAAAGTCTCGACGAAGAAACTTTCTACAAAGCTGTCCGAATGTGTTTTAAAAGTTTTGAGAAGTTGGTAAAGGTTTACGCTAGGTTACAAAACGCCTGTTCTAATCGCTAATCGAGTTGCCCAAAACCTATATATCTATAGCTATAGCAAAGCCTAAGATGTCTTCTACTTGCCGTGTTTAATTAAAGCATCTATGATAATTCTAAGCGTTCAAATTGTTAAACCAAAAACACATAATTATGCATTACTTCGCATTGCATCGCCAGATTTTAAATTGTTTTGAAAATGTAATTATATCGTTTGTTTATTTCTAAAAAGTGGGAAGGCAGTGAGTAAACGAGGTGGTGTAATTTTTCGTTATGTTTTCGATGTTTTCTTATCGTATATCAAACACCTTGTAACACTGGCCTTGTCGTGAACTTCAGTTTATGATTTAATTATCAATTATCACGTAGCCCATATCTGAAAATGCAAAAATGGATTTATTTTATCAATTGTGAATTATATTTTAATAATTAGATAGGTATATATTATAATAATACATAAATCCTATGATAATCATTTTATCGCTAATTGAGTTTTAGGATATTGAAACCTACCACACACACGTTATTAAGGGGAACGGCTGCGAGGCCCGTTTCATACAAATCTTAATTTGGGATTTGAGGCCAAAATATGCAACCAAACTGAAAAATTATTATACATATATTTTTTTAAATTTTTTAACGGATTTTTATATCGACACCTTAGCTCAATCGATAGAGCACTTGCCATGTAAGCAAAGGGTCCTGGCTTCGTGTCCCAGAGGTGCCAATATCTTTTTCTGATTTTTCTGTCTCTACATTTTAGATTGAGTTTCGCTAATATTGTAAACTAAATGAAGTTAAATATTATAATTTGAAATTTTTCTCATAAAGTAAAAAATTGAAAATAAAAAAATTATTAGGTTTTATTAAGTTATACGTGGCAGCATTTTTTTATTATAGAAGCTAATAGATGGCCCGAAAAAATATGGCTTTTTGCATACAAATTATCAAAAGAATTAAAGTTATTTGTTTTTATTCACAAAAAAAAATATTTTTGCATGAAATGTAAGAAGAGAGATGACTTAAACCCTTTTTGCTAAAATAGAATGAGAATCCACATAATATTTTACTTTATTTTTCACATTTCTAGAACGCACATATAAATAATATTAATTTATCAGCAAAAAAGTAAAGCTTACAAAGCTACCTAATTACCATCTAATTATTTTAATCTGCTTTCATTGAATTATATAACAACGCACTCATAGGTTGGAGCTCCTTTAAACGTAGAGTTTTCATGAATTTTTCGAAGAAATCACGCAAATTAATCGACGCATTACTCTTTTCGTTAACGCCCTTCAACAAAATGAGATTTATTTTAACCCACCGCTCGATAACACGTCCTGAAAACTATTTACGTAATATTGATAAAGAAAAGATTCAGACACATTTTAATATTTATCATCCATTATTAGATAATTTTGTGATTGCATTATCGTTTCAGTAAATTAAGCCAACATGAGTACACTGAGAGAACTTACTCCGGAGCTGGCCAAGGTAGCGAAGGATGAACTGGGAGAGGTACCAGCCAGGATACCAGCAGACCTTCTGGCCATAAAGGAATGGTTGGCTAAGCAAAGACATATTAATGCAAGAACAGGTACCTTCAATTATTTTTCATCACTTTCCTCAGACCTGCATTTCAAAAACGCATTCGCGATCAGACCTAGAACGAAAATAAATATATTACCCGTAGAAATCATTTCTCCTTTCTTTGATGTCCCTTATCACCAATGCTTATGATGCAGACCTCAACCCGAAGTAAATCGTATCATTCGCATACTGGTTCTATAGTCATAATCAGAGGGTCTTCTAACAATCTCCCCATGAATTATTAATTTTGGAAGATTTTTTTTCACTCTTCTCATGTAACGTTTTGGTGTTGTCATTTTTATATCGAATCGTTTACCCTATCAGTAGATACTATTTGTTCAGTCATACTTTCGAATATATCTTGATGTACGAGTACATCTGACGATTCTATCTTGATGTATGTACTCTATTGATATTGTTTACGAGCTCAAAAGAACAAACAATAACATGACTTTTCATCTCACTGGGCAACCAACTCTGACGGCCGTTGTTCCCAATCCCACTGATCCAACACAATTCTCTAACCAATAGGCGTATCAAGTGTTACTAAACAAATCACTTTTTTCACAAATCAAAAGTTGGGAACACCGGTCGTAAGTAACCTCGTAGATTGAGTTGAAGTGTTGGCATAACCATTGGAGCGACAGCGCAATTTAAAACTTTTTCCCCGCTTTTTGCTCTAGATTTTTTGATTATCATTTTGAAAATTTTCCGCCCACATTAAAAAAATATATTTCGACATATATGAAAAAGCAACAGAGCTTAAAAAACATTGCTGAGAATTTTGTTATAGAAAAATTCTGCACTAAAAATACAAATGCAAGCCAGTGGATGGAAGTGTTTGAAAAAGAATGTTTGCGGTTTGATGTGACCATGGATGGAAAAAAAATAGAAATACTCAGATTGTTCATGGATAAATCTTGTATAGACTGGTACAGTTCCATGATTATAAAACTAACAATGAACTCAGAGTGGTCAACATGGAAAAACAAATTCTGTGAATCATTTGCAAATAAAGGATGGAACCCTGTCACATACGCACTATCATTAAGATACAAAGATGGTTCTCTGTTGGATTATGCTATGAGAAAAGAAAAACTTCTATTGGATGTGAGAAGATCAATTGACACCGGTACTTTGATAGATCTTGTTGCTTCCGGACTACCAGAATTCATACTTAACAAGATCGATAGAGAAGGATTACAAGATACTGTAGATTTGTTTAATGAAGTAAACAAGTATGAACATATGGTCAACAAAAAAAGATTTATGAATAAGAAAACATTTGGAAATGCAGAACATAATATAAATGGGGGTAAAAATCCATGTAAAATTTGTGAAAAATTGAATAAGGGCATTCGTTACCACCCTGAAGCTTCATGCTGGTTCAAAATAAAAGAGGATGAAAAATTTAAGAGAAATGCCATTAAACATGTAAACAATTCAGTGATAGAAACTGAATTAAATGAAAATGATCAAAAAAACTAATAGTAACACCATTAATATAAGTCAAACTATTACTAAATGATAAATTAAAAATATACGGAATTTATGATTCAGGTTCAAATGTTTCTCTAATTAATTCTAAATTATTGAAACTAAAAGGAAAAGGAAACAATTTGAATGAAGCAAATTTAGTAACGATTAATGGTGTTAAAAAGACGAGTAGTTTGACAACGTTAAACATAAAAAATTTTGAATTGGAGAAAAAAGTTGATGTGTACATTATTGATGAACACAATTTCAAGTATGATTTTTTGATTGGATTAGACATGATAAAAGACTTCAAACTTATCCAAAGTGAAGACTTACAAATATCACAGAAACTCTGCCTAAATAATACAAATAAAAAAGAAAAATATTCTACAGGTATGAAAACGAATACTGAATTTAATCATATAGAAAACCACAGAATTAATTTTAACGAACATGTTAAAGAAGAAGATTTTAAAATAACAATGAATCATTTAAATAATGATCAAAAAACAGAAATAAATGAACTAATAGACAAATACACATCAGTGTTCGCGAAAAGTAAATATGATGTTGGCACTGTCAATGGATATGAAGCGAAGATAGACTTATTAGTGGATAAATATTGTAGTAAGAGGCCTTACAGATGCAGTGTTTTTTTTTAAATTTTTTTTTTACTTGAGCTCCACACAGGAGGCGCTGAGGAAAATAATTTTCCTCAGGGCCTATGTCATCTTTGGGGATGCTGTGTGGAGGGTTTTTTTAGGAAAAGGAAGGAGAGGAGAGTTCTGGGAAGGAAAAGGGTTTAAGGGGTGGGTAGAAATAGTGTAGAAGATAAAAAGGAAATAGAAGAGCAAATAGCAAAATTATTAGACAATAAACTGATAGAAGAGTCGTACAGTCCATTTGCTGCACCGGTTACTCTAGCATTTAAAAAAGAAGAAAACAAAAGATCCAGATTATGCATAGACTTCAGAGACTTAAATAAAATAGTAATACCTCAAGCTCAACCATTTCCATTGATTGAAGACCTAATGACAAAGACCAGAAATTGCAAATTTTTTTCAACGCTGGATATAAACTCAGCCTTTTGGTCTATTTCATTGCGGATTGAAGACAAAAAAAAACAGGATTTGTAACACAGGAGGGACATTATCAATGGACCTGCCTGCCTTTTGGATTGAAGACTTCTCCGGCAATTTTTCAGAGGATATTAAGCAATATATTGAGAAAATATAAACTAAACGAATTTGCTGTCAATTACATAGATGACATTCTTATTTTTTCAAAAACTTTTGCTGAACACATTGATCATCTGACAAAGCTGCTGAATGCAATCAAAACAGAAGGTTTTAGATTAAAATTTACAAAATGCACATTTGCATCAGATATGGTAAAATATCTGGGTCATATAATTCAGAATAATTCAGTCAAGCCAGGAAAGGATAATTTGATTTCAATAAAGAATTTTCCTATTCCAAAAACACAAAAGAATGTGCGACAATTTCTAGAAAAAATCAACTTTTATCATGAGTACATTCCGAAGAGTGCAATAATACTAGATCCTTTGCATAATTTATTAAGGAAAAATCAAAAGTTTATTTGGACTGATAAATGCCAAAATGCTTTTGAAACGATGAAAAACCTAATATGCTCACAACCGATCTTGGAAATTTTTGATCAAGATTTACCAATTAATATATATACAGATGCTTCTCTAGAGGGTGTTGGAGCTATTTTAAAACAGACACAATCTGATGGAAAAGAAAAACCTGTTGCTTACTTTTCGAAAAAATTAAACAGCGCACAGAAAAAGAAAAAAGCAATTTACTTAGAATGCTTAGCTATAAAAGAGGCAGTGAGATACTGGCAATACTGGTTGATAGGTAAACCATTTACAGTTTATTCAGATCACAAACCGCTGGAAAATATGAATATCAAATCTAGAACCGATGAAGAGCTGGGTGACTTAACATATTACTTATCCCAATATGATTTTCAAATTAAATATTCTCCAGGAAAGTACAATATTGAAGCTGATTGTCTAAGCAGAAACCCAGTCTTAGAACCAGATGAGAACCAAGATGAGCAATTAAAAGTTGTCAACTTAATAAAATTAGAAGATATCTTAAAAGATCAGGTCAAAAATGGGAAGATACAGTGCAGAAAAGATAAATTGATATCGAAGAATAATGTTTATTACAAGAAAGTAAAAAAAAAAAGAAAAAAGAATTCTATCAGAAAAATTCAGCATAGATTTTATCAAAAATGTTCACACAGACCTAGGTCACATAGGAATTAATCAAATGCAAAAAATGATAAGCTCATGGTACACATCAGAAAACATGACAAACAATATAAAGAGAACTTGCGAAAGTTGTGCAGTATGTTTAAAGAACAAATCAAGAGGTCAAAATAAATATGGATTGATGTCCTACTTGGGTCCCGCAACAAAGCCTTTTGAAATATGTTCTATTGATACGATAGGTGGTTTTGGGGGTTCACGGTCAACAAAGAGATACTTGCACCTGCTATCAGATCATTTCACGAGGTTTGCATATATTTTGGCGTCAAAAACTCAAAATATCAACGATTTCATCAAACTTTTAAACTCCACAGAAACTAATGACATTGGCATGATACTATCAGACCAATATCCGGGTCTTAATTCTAGAGAATTCAAAAATTTTTTGGATGAAAAAAATATTCCAATCATTTTTACTGCAGTAAACTCGCCTTTCTCAAATGTATTAAATGAAAGATTAAATCAAACGCTAGTCAATAAAATTAGATGCAAAATCAACGAAAATGACTTAAAAGTGGCTTGGACAACTATAGCCCGTAATTGTGTAAAAAACTATAATGAAACGGAGCACACTGTCACTGGTTATGCCCCTCAGTACCTACTTAACGGCACAGATGTTACGATTTTGCCAAATGAGTTAAAACTTAAGAAGACTGACATCGATTTGATTCAAGACAGAAAAAAAGCTCTGGACAATACTATAAAGTCACATAATTACAACAAGATGATTTACGATAAAACCAGGAGACATATTAACTTCAAAGTTGGTGATACTGTTTTTGTGGAGAATGGAAACAAACTTAACAGGAAGAAGCTCGACGAATTGAGAATCGGACCCTACAAAATCATAGAAAAATTATCAAACTCAATTTACAAGATAAATACTGGTCGAAAAAAATTAGAATCAAATTTTTTCCACATCTCGAAATTAATTCCAGCACCTGCATTGATGAACCATGAAGAGGATATCGATGAATGAAAATTTTTGCAATAATTTTCTTTCCCGCGGGGGGGGGGGGGAGATGTAAAGGAAATATATTCCCTTTAAATTTGAATCCCATAATGTCAATTAGAATGCAATCATCGATTGTCATTTGTTTTGTTATTCTATTATTTGATTGTTAGAAAAAAACCATTCAAAGTGATATTAATAAACATAAATATCGTTTCTTAGTTAAAAAAAAACTTTGCAACACAAGTGTTTTATTTAGAAATTAATAAAAAGGAATTAAACCTATCAACTTATTATATATATATATATATATATATATATATATATATATATATATATATATATATATATATATATATATATACATAACACCGTCTATTTGGCGACCAGCATGGGCAAATATGCATCTAAAGTGGCGACCACCGACATTTGGCGACCGATATACGGTCGCCACTTTATTTTTCGAAATTTTTACACAGTTCATAGTAGTAGTCGTCACAAGCATTTTGGCAAAAATTGTCCTAGTAGCCAAATTGGGCGTGAAGTGGATGATTTCGAATATTAAAGTTCCGCCATCTGTCGCTACGCAGCTAGGCGCTAGGTGATATACACGGCCATGTATACTACCATTCATCCTACCGACATTTAGGCGACCGGTGTGACATAACATGCCGCCTTTCATTCCTAGCATTTACCCGCCACCGAGGCGTTGGCAAATGTGTTGGGAAACAACGTTGCCGGTTAATTCCAACTCCCGTACAAGAGTTGAGGTGCACGTGGCGGTGGCGTGTTTTGCGACGTTGCCGCCGCGCTTATTTAGCCTCGGTTGCCTCGAATGTTTTGCCTTTTAAAATTTTATCGTGATCAATCGTATTATCGTATACCGAGCATTAACGTACATGTGATTTGGAGTGTAGGTATTTGGCGACCGACCATTTTAGTGTCTTAATTACAATACATTATTGATTACGGTTGACTCAATGAAACGGAACAAAATAATTGCAAGAATAACAGAAATGCAATATCAAGATGATTCTTTGGAGTCATACCTACCTATGACATAGAATTCGGATAATCTGAGGTACTTGCCTTCAATTAATAATTCTTCTTTTCGGTCATTTATACGGTCAAATTTACTTCTTTAAAATTCCCGATTCTTATTTTACAGGAGTTCACTTACTCTGACGGTGATGGTGGGATACGACCCAAATCCCATGTGTGAAACAAAAGGCGAGCTCACCAATTAATTTTAATCGAAAAAATAAAAATATTGCATGGATGATTCATCTAATCAAAACGACCCACGAACATTGTTTCCACAAAACTTCAACGTGTTGACCAAATCGAAGAAGAAAATTGATATAGAAATAACGAAAAATAAATTCAGTGCGCAGATCACATGCCGTAGAAATGAAACCTTCAGAAAACTAAAGTAGGCAAGAGTGGGTAGGCTACGAAGCGCCACACAAAGAGGAGACCGATTATTCTATCTTAGGGGCATACATTAATTGAGCTCAAAATGGGGGGTGGGGGTCCAGTAAAATGTCACCAAATCTTGAACAGTTTTTCAGCATATTGTCGCGATCATATTTACCACAACGGGGGGGGGGGGGGGCGTAACGGGATAGCATTGGGCGGGACGGGATAGGGTGGGACCCCAGATACACAACTGATGTCTCGTGAGGGGAGAGGGGGGGGGGGGGCACCAAATCTCACCAAAGGGGGGGGGGGGGGTTAAATTGGAAAATTAACTGCTCACGTTATTAATGTATGCCCCCTTATTCTCTCGCAGTCTAAATCCTATAGATGTATGTGTTTGCCTCTTTTTAGTGTCGCTAATTTTCGTTTCATCGAGTGTCAAATCACAACGGTGTTAAAGATGTTTTTACTTCAAAATAGTACTGCCAGATTTTTGTTTTTATTCCGAAAAGGACTTAGGACAGGTGGTTTTAAAAATTTGTAGGAGTCATCAAAAATTAAAAATTTTAAGCTAATTTTCACGTTCTGTGTAAGTTCTATTCAAGTTCTGTTGTTATAACAATGAACTTGAATACAACTTTCACAGATTGTGAAAATTAACTTCAAATATTTGAAGAATCTGTCATTTTTTTTAACAACCCGTTAATTATAATTTTAATTGTTCGAGGCGTGTTTTCAGAAACATTGTATTCGAGGAAACAACATCGAAAACAATGCGACTAAATTTTATATAAATGTTTTTGTTTTTTACTTTAGTTTCACACAGGAGGCCCTGAAGAAAATAATTACCTCAGGGCCTATGTCATCTTTGTGGACGCTGCGTATAGGAAAGGAAGGGGAGGAAGCTATGGGAAGGAAAAGGATTTTAGGGGTGGGTAAGAATCTAGGGTTCAGTTTGTCAAGGAGTGACGGACGTATGAATCCATCCCTCCCACTGCGGTGCAAGGCAATGTTCCGAGAGAGTGCGGCTGGAGAAGTTAAAGGGACTTCCTTAACCACTCTCACCCGATCCGACCTGTCATGCTGCTGGTTGGCAGACGCATTCGCCACCAAGACCCGAACAAACCACACCCCATGAATCATTAGATGACTAAGTCGTAGGTGAAAATATTGAAATGAACCAGAACCCACCACATCAAATGCATCACAACCATTTAAAAGTTTCTTAAATACTTATCAGACAGTCGCGAGTAAACATTCTACAGTAAAAAATTTCAGAGTGTGCAATTCACACGCGGTAGAAGTGAAACCTCCAGAAAAACTAAAGTAGACAAGAGCGGGAAGGCTACGAAGAAGTGCACAAAGAGGAGACCGATTATACTATCTCATTCTCTTGCAGGCTAAATTCTATAGGTGTATGTGTTTGACTCCTTTTATTGTCGCTATTTTTCGTTTCATCGAGTTTCAAATCCAAAACGGTGCTAAAGAAGTTTTCACTTCAAAATACAAATGTGCAGTTCACATGCAGTAGAAGTGAAACCTCAGAACTCTAGACAAGGGTGGGGAGACGACAACGAAGCACCGCGCGAAGAGGAGACTGAATAGCTACGAAGCACCGTACAAAGAAGAGACCGATTAGTCTATCGCATTCTCTTGCAGGCTTAATCCTATGGATGTATGTCTTTATCTCTTTTTAATGTTGCTATTTTTCGTTTTATCGAATTTCAAATCACAACGGTGCTAAAGAAGTTTACACGTACTCGAGTTTAATCTATGTACCTACATCATCTCTAAATATTTAAATTTTTAAAATTAGTATGATATACATAATAAAAAAATGCTCGTACATCTATGGAATTTAGCCAACGAGAGAGTAAGAGTATAATCGGTCTCCTCTTTGTGCGGTGCTTCGTAGCCACTCCTCCCACTGTATTCTAATTTATTTTCTGAAGGTTTCACTTTTAATTGCGTACTCGGATTTTTTAAAATTGTTTCGGATACCTATTTAGCTACCTTTTATTATATTTTTTTAATTCTTTTTAAACGTTTTATATCTTTTCATGTACATAAGAAGATGAACATTCATTATAAGTGATAATTAAATCCTTTTTTTACTTTGGTAGAAAGCAGTCACTTTGTGGTTTGACAAAGATATTAATTGAAATAAAACAATCACTTAGTTTGTAACCACGATTCATCCATTAACCTTTTTTATACCGACCGGTTTCGCTTAACCTGCGCATCAGCGTTATTTCATTATATCTACTTTATCGCATTGAAACCAAGCTCACGCACACTAACGAAATTCAAAACAATAAGCGCACACAAACTTAGCTGTTGCCGGCCGAATTCCCTATCAAGATTCCCTTCACCTCACCCACACAGCTGTTATCCCGCGCCGATCGGCTTGCTTGCCCCCCGTGCGACTAGCCCCACCGCTTCCCTTACCCCGCGGACTCCTGTTCATACAAAAGTCACGTGGAATCTGCGTGCAATCGAAATCAATTTAAAAAAATAGGTTGTCGTTGAAAATTTAGTTGGATCTTTGCAGAAATTATTTTAACATAGCTATCCTATCAATTTGACTTAAAAAAATTGGACGGAGGATTTTTCCGGAGCGATATTTTTGACTGATATCAAAAAAGCATGTACCAAAAGAAAAAAAATGTTGGATCTTTTGATTAAATAAAGCTAACACCAATATAAAGACACTTCGTGATCAAAAATTGGAGGGAGGAATTTTCCCGGCAAGAATAGAAATAAAAAAACAAATCTCTTTTTAAAAACACACTTTCCCAACAATAATATTGTTGAATTTCTATTTAATCAGGTGGATATTAATTACCTAATACTAACAAGATGTGAAGAGTTTTCGAAAGAAATACTTTTCTAGCGGGAGTTATAATTTTTTTTTCAGTTTTTGCTAAAAATAACTAGGTAACTTCCCGTTAAATATTTTGTTGGATCTTTTGTCATTCGTCATCCCTAAATGATACTCCACGTGACTGCAAAGGTTTCATCGACGGAGGAATTTTTGCGTACCTCAAACTCTTTATTGATTTGCCTACTACCTACCCAAGCAATAGGCCACTTGCATGGATTTCATAACGACTTTGAAAAAATCGTGTGGATAGATATTTTTACCAAGATTACGAAAATGTTAGTAAAAATTTTTAGAAATGTACAGTTTTTTTAAATTTATTTTTTAAATAAATAAATCCATTATTTAGGCCCGTGACGTCACTACATGAAAATATCCCATCGCCGAAAATGTTAATTATTATTTTTAATTTATAAACTAACGTTTAGACAAGATTTTTATGCATAGCACAAAGGGTAACGGCGTTGGCGGCAAGTATCTTTTCTCGGAAGATTTTTCAATGTTGATGAGTGTTTCAGGCTGATAATTATTGCTTATAATAATTGCCGAAAATGTTCCTATTAATTTTATAAAATTCCACACTGATTTATTTTTTTTATATGGCAGCACTTTGATTTCAGGCGAATTTTTGAATTTGACATTTAACGTTCAGTAGAATTATTGTTTGTTCTCTGCGAACTTATCATTTGGTTTCTTTTTGACATATGTTATGAAGAGAACCCCGTTCATTTTACGATGTCTGCACGTGTTTAGAGGTATAATGGTAGTGGTGCTGATCTTAACAAAATCAAATTTTATAATATTCTTCTTATTATTATAATTTACAAGTACAAGTATATTTCATTGGATTTAGTAATATAGACGTTGAACATTATAATGATTTATGATCAATAAGATGGATCAAGGAAAAAAAATATTTATGAGATATAATATTTTTGGAATGCCTCGCTATTCTCCTGTGCCCTTTCTTGTGGAACATGATCTTTTTTTTAAATGATTTTCTGCTATGTAATTATCGTTTTTTCGCACCCATAAAATTATGTCCCGTCTTTCCGGTTTATAAAAAATGGTCTGATTTTTCGGATTGAAATTTTCAAAAAATCGCCAGGGTTTCAAAAATACGATTTAAAAAAAATGCCGAATGTCTTAGAATATTTACCTAAACCGGATTTTTTTTTTAAATGCGATGCAAGTGGTCTATCCGCAAAATAATTATTTGTTCTTTGTAGCATTTTGATCTCGCCTGACTTATAGGACAGTGCAATTAGTGCAAAAAAGGGGGTCGCGATCGGAATTATTTCGGTAGCCCCAATTTTTTTATATGTTTTATACACTCATCTCCTGATGAAAAATCTGAGTTTTCGACCTTCGGTCACTTGAGCTTTCGCCGCCGTTTTGAAAAAACCTGCCGAAATCGCGCCAAAATCTAGTTTTTCTCAAATATTTCGTTCTCAATGAAAATTTTGGCTAAGGTAACTTCACAAGTTTTGTAGAACATAAAATTATCTACAATTTTTATTTAAAAAAATATCTTCTACCTCTAATAAGTATTGAGATACACAGCCGTAAAAATGTGTATAAGTTTATAAAAACAAGTAAATTGCACGACTTGGTTTGGTTTTCTGTACGTACCTCTTTTTCAGTACAGTTTTGTAGAGAATAAAATTTCTAAAACGATTTTTATGTTTTTTGTATTGTTTTTACTGATTTAAAGTATGAATAAACAAATATCGGTAGGTGAAAACATAAAAATTTATCACGATATTACCACGTCTTTAATATAGAAATAACGAAAAATAAATACAGTGCGTAGTTCACATGCCGTAGAAATGAAACCTTCAAAAAACTAAAGTAGGCAAGAGTGGGTTGGCTACGAAGCACCGCACAAAGAGAAGCCCGATTATTATCTCATTCTCTCGCAGTCCTGTAGATGTATGCTTTTGCCTCTTTTTAGTGTCGCTATTTTTAGTTTCATCGAGTTTCAAATCACAACGGTACTAGGCGATTTGCAGGTGCTAGAAGTTTACACTTCAAAGTACAAGTGTGCAGTTCACACGCGGTAGAAGTGAAACCTCAGAAAACTAAAGTAGACAAGAGCGAAGAAGCTACGAAGCACCGCACGAAGGGGAGATCGAATAGCTACGAATCACCGCACAATGAGGAGACCGATTAGTCTATCTAATCTCTTATACTTATCACTCAGAAGTGATAAGTAAATAAGTACTTTTTTTCATTTTTTTATTTTTTCATTCATAGTGTAATAATAAATTTTGTTAATTATTTTAAGTTTTAGATACTTACTTACTAGCGACTTGAAATTCAAATGAAACAGAAATGCGTCACGAAAATTTATTATTATTTTAATATAATAGTTAATTAGTTCTAATATAATAGGTACGGTAAATCCTCGCTCTCACTCAAGGCTCCCATAGTCCAGCGGCGTAAAGCGCCTCACGAATTTAGTGGCCAGACAATTCAGACCGCGTGGGTTCGAGTCTTATAAAATAAAATAAAAAACGTTTTAATTTTTGCAAAATTAATATTCAATCTTCAAACCACACAAAATGAAAATGAACCACACCAAGAAGAAACCATAATTATTAATATGATGACCCAATGTATAGCAAAAGTTGCACCAGAATTCGACGTCAAAAATATATATAAAATCATCCTTCACTAACTAACTAACCATAACACCGTTTCTCCGCAGGGGTAGGCAGAGAGGACGGGCCGCCAAACAACTCGGTCTTGGCACACACTCCTTGCCTCGTTCACATTCATACATCGTCTCACACATCCTCTTCTATTATTTTGACTCTTGATGCAGCCCGAATCAAGTATCTGATTCACTTGGTCTTGCCATTTTTTATATTAGCTCCACTCAGAAGGCCATGAGAAAAATAATTTCCCTCAGGCCCTATGTCATCTTAGGGGATGCAGTGAGGAGGGTCTTTCAACATCATTTTACAACTCATCGTATTTCTACGTAATGTGTTTATTTATTAAATTGATAAAATTGAGCACAATCTTTAAATTAAATTATAATTAATTATCAATCTAACAATTAACAATGTATTACGGCCAAATAAACGCATTGTTCCCACCCGCCAGTTACGGCGGGTACCCGCTAGGAGCGAGGAACCGAGGTAGGTACAATGCCAAACCGCGCGCCAGAGCTAAGCGCCCCGTAATTTGAATGATGCTCGTAGTAAAAAATCCCAAAACGTCAGAAACATGCATGTCACTAAAAATCGGCTGATCGCGTGCCGCATGGCCGACCCGAAGAGCTTCGGCATTCTTCGGAAATATTCCGAAGCTTTGGTTCCAGCGGTAGTAAGGTTTGAACAAGATAATATTAAGTAATAACATTTCTCTTCTAAAATGTAACCATTAGTCAAAGGGTCAGCTATGCGTCTCGTGTGACATTATCTTGTTCGAGCCCTTGGGATGTACCTTTTTGACATTATTATTTGTTTGTCACCCATTGATCGAAGTTGTCACGACAGTAAATGGCGATATTGGCGATCCACGCCGCAGAGTGTTTCTTGTGTGTTAATTATTATTATTGGATTATTGCGTTATTATTATTATCTTTGGAAGGTTGAGTATTTTTAAATGGATATCACACCCACCCTTTCCACTAATCTTCCAATAGATGAAATATCAATAGTAATGGAGTGTAAAATGCTTCTAAAAATATTGATACCAGAATAATTCTATAATAATTGGATAATTACTAGAGCGCCGTTTTAGTTATGTTGCGTTGTACAATTTATTATGAGTTCCTAGGCTATATGTATTTTTATTATTTGAATTTACAAACAGATACATAAAACATACCTACTTACCTGGCAGGTCAATTGACTATATTAAACTCTAGACATCAGCATGTTTTTACATCGCACGATATTTTTACTATTACAGTTACATGATATTTTTAGATACTTAGCAAGTAATGTAAAATTATGCATGATGTCTAGATTTTTTTTTAAATATAATATCAACCTTTCGTTTTTTATGAATGGCTTGGTGAACCACCTATAACTTGAGGCACCGGCCGCGCCTGGTAGGAATCAGAGGTTTAGTATATCCAGGAGTGACGGACGTATGAGTCCATCCCTCCAATAGCTGTGCAAAGCGATGGGTCGAGAGAGTCCTGCTGAAAAGGTCGAAAGGCCTCCCTCAACCAGTCTCTCTCCGCCATGCAGTAGGTGGGCAGGCGCATCCGCTGCCAAGACCTCACCCAATGAGTTCGGGCACCCCTGCTAAGTACCAAACGTAGTGAACCACTTGGGGGTGACCTATGGCAGAGGTGTTGGTTATCCAATAAATGGTTCCCGGGGCGGCGGTACTCATACCCGCCTCCCAAATTGAAATGCCACACGTCTTCTCGTTCATTCGCTCTACAATCCATCCGAGCGTTCCTTTCGTAATTTTACTCATTACGTTTACATTGGCCTTGCATTCTTCGCGGATCTCAACGTTTCTCCCAAGATCGTACATGGTTTTACCATACTCACGCCTCAGGAATCGCAATTCTACAGCATTCAGCCTACTTTCCTTCCTTTGCTTCCTTCCTCTTCCTTCCTCTACCAGTTCCATGCCTCACAGCCATACATGGGGGTCGGTTCCAGCACTCTATTATGGATAGCTGGCTTCGCTTCTTTGGACAGTTTTTTTGTTGGCGCCACTAGCGTTCTATCCTCCGTTAATGGAGTTACCTACATTTAACCTTGTTTCACATATCTCTATCAGCCTTCCCATCTACCGTAAACACACTTACCAAATATACTTCACAATACATACTTCAAAAACTTATCCACCTGCTCCAAGTATTCATCATTCACAACTAAGTTTCACATTGTTTTTGTATCAAACACCACGATTTTAGACTTACTTACATTCATCATTAACTCATTCTTCATACATATTAAATTATCTGTCTAGGTACATTTAAATTAAATATCTAAGCATAGTTTTCTATGTTTTCATATTGTTTAATCGAAAAAAATCCCAAGCATTTGGGGCATGGCAAATAATCATTAAATGAGGAATGGTATTTTCTTGTAATGGGTTTTTTGTATTCCTGATAATTTTGTACATAATCTCCCGTTTTATGCAATTTAGCAGAAGACCTTTTCTTTCCTTGCCATTCATTATTGTCAGGATATTTTGAATTTCACATTCTATCTCGTGGTTTCTGAAAATATGCCTCGAGTCCTTTTCGAAATAAAAACAAAAATCCGGCATTCGACCTTTTTTGAAGTGAAAACTTTTGTAGCACCGTTGTGATTTGAAACTCGATGAAACTAAAAATAGCGACACTAAAAAGAGGCTAAAACATACATCTATAGGACTACAAGAGAATAAGATAATAATCGGGCTTCTCTTTGTGCGGTGCTTCGTAGCCTATCCACTCTTGTCTACTTTCGTTTTCTGAAGGTTTCATTTCTACGGCGTGTGAACTGCGCCCTGTATTTTTTTTTGTTATTTCTTTATCAATTTTCTTCTTGGATTTGGTCAATACGTTAAAGTTTTGTGGAAACGACGAACGAAGGTCGTTTTCAGAATGGGGGTGAGGTTTGTCTAGGTCTTGGAGGCGGATGACCGGGACACACTGAACCCCAGATTCCTACCCACCCTTTAAACCCCTTTCCTTAAAATAATTTTCCTCTCCTTCCTTTCCTTCAAAAGCTCTCCGCACAACATACCCTAAGATGAATAATTTCCCTCAGGATCTTCTGTGTGGAGCTCATGTAAAAAAAAAAGAAAAAAAAAGTACGAGATTTTAAATTAGTGACTGATTATTTGTAACCCAATAATGATTGTCTTTCTTAAAAAAAAATTGTGCCTTTATTGCACTTGTCAATTGCTACCTATCGCAATAAGGAGCCAATTTTATGCATCCCAAATAATTATTGGTAACTAAAATAACCTAGTTCCTGTTCACTCTATATATTTTTTTTTCATTAGCTCCACACTGCAGGCCCTGAGGAAAACAATTTCCCTCAAGGCCTATGTCATCTTTGGGGATGTTGTGTGGAGGGTATTTTTGGGGAAAGGAAGGAGAGGAAGTTTTGGGAAAGAAAAAAGTATGAATGGTAGTTAGGAATCTGGGGGTCAATGTGTCCAGGAGTGACAGACATATGAATCCATCCCTCCCACTGTGATATAAGGCGTGGATCGAGAGTCCGGTTGGTGAGATGAAAAGGTCTCCCTCAACCAGTCTCTCCTGATCCGGCCCGCCATGTAGTAGGTGGGCAAATGCATAGGTTGCCAAGACCTAGACACAGCTCACCCCGTGAACCCGGGCACCCCCGCTAAGACACCAAACATATCTAACCACTTGGTGTGACCTATGGCAGGGCTGTTAGTTATTTTGTAAATGGTTCCCGGGGCGGCGGTACCCACACCTGCCTCCCAAATTTTTAATTTGATTGTTGTTTTTCCTCCCAAATATAAAATGATATAATAACAGTCTAC
Organism: Limnephilus rhombicus; assembly: GCA_929108145.2. Lineage (NCBI taxonomy): Eukaryota > Metazoa > Arthropoda > Insecta > Trichoptera > Limnephilidae > Limnephilus > Limnephilus rhombicus. The sequence goes on from OV815272.1 coordinate 28,238,328, forward strand.
CGTTTTGACTTCTTGGGATTCTGTTTTGGTTTCCTTCAAAATAATATTTATGTAACCAATCATTATGTACCTACGATAGATAGACCGTTGGCAAATCGAGAACGAATTAAAAGGATTCTGAAAGCATCGTAATTTAAACGTACTGCATACAGGAATATACGGAGGTCGTCAAATGTTCGTAATGAACGGACGCCCTAAATATGGAATGAAGTGTGATATACGTACGATATACGCGGTTGCCAAAACGGCGGCAATATGAAAGGACGCCCAAAAGACTCTAAAGTATACGTACCTATCAAAAATTTGAATACCCTCAAAACACAATTTCTGGATAATTCTTTTACTATCACTCTTTTGTCAACCTAAAAACATGTGAACATTCACCGCAATTTTATTTAAAAACCTACCGTAAGCAGTGGTAGCCAAAAGGATGCGAAGTGAAAGGACGCCAAATCTGTAGCGGGATGTATATATATATATATATATATATATATATATTAAGTTTTGTTATCATGAAAGATGCCTGTAAAAAACAAAGAACAGTGACACCTATTGATCATTAGCAGAAGTAAGTAGGCTATTCAGTTTTCACATAAGTGGAGAGTAGACCGCGGGAACATTTGAAATATTTCTATTTATATTTGCCAAAATATTGCAGCAAAGCAATCTGTGGTTTTGGAAATTTTGCCATATTGTTGCAAAAGTGCCCAAGTGGATAAAGTATATTCATGTTGAGGTAATTTAATCTAAGTAATCACATTAAATCTGAAATAAACCTTCTCACGTGCGTGTGACTTTTATGTTACCTGGGAAATTTTACTGAACTTTAAACCAGCCAAAATGAGAAAGGAGACGAACGAAGAAGATTTTTCACGGTAGTTAACTCATATGAGAATTCTAATAAGATTGGATTATTGATTATTGTGGGTTGAATGTGGGAAAGGAGGAATCAACATAAAAATTTATCTCGAAAGATGGTAATTCAGAACGAGTTGCTAAACAAAGTTTAATATTGGTAGAGATACAACTCCGAGATCTAATTATTTTTCTCTGTTTCATGTTCCCAGATGACCAATGGCTGATTGCTTTCCTCCGAGGTTGTAAGTATAGCTTGGAAAGGACAAAGGAAAAGTTGGACAACTATCACACCATGAAGACAATGGTCCCAGAATTTTCAAAAGCAGTTGACCCGATGGACCCAAAAGTTCAAGAAATGATTAAGTTGGGGTACGTTTTGTCTGCCTTAAATTAAAAATACTCATATATATTTGCAAACACACTTTGACGAATTTCTATACAAAGGAGTATTCATTAGGCATTACAAAAGTCTTAGAGATTATGTGTCACAGATATATACACACATATATTTTTATTTGTCTTTTATTTATTCAATAATATTATTATTTAAATTAAAAAAATAGTGTAGGTATTTATAAACAAGTTCTGCTATGTAAATATTATTATGCGTGACAGCTGTTTCGCCTTTTGAAGGAATTTTCAAAATGTTTGATAACGTCTTCAGAAGACGAAGAAAAAGTTTAATTCTCCTGAAGATCAAGTACAAATGTTTGACTAACTCATCAAGACGAATTCTTTATTTTTCAGGATAAGTTTAATTCTCACTAAGATCAATTTTATTAACTTGACGAATGCGTGGATAACTTATCAACAAGAATTATTTTATTTCCAGGATAAGTTTGATTCTCCCCAAGACTGCTGGTCCAACTGGCCCCAGGGTCATCATCATTCGCTCCGGAGTGTACGACCCCAGCCAGATCAGCATTCTGGACAGCATGGGTCTGAACAACATGATCTCCGCCATGCTCATGCTGACTGACGACAACACCGTCATTGCCGGACAGAGGTACATCATCGACATGCGGAAAGTCACCATGGCTCATTTCGCGCAGATGACCCCGGCCACTGTCAAGAAGATGGTCATGACTGGGCAGGTAAATAAATTAAAGGAGAAAGGGTGAACATGTATGGGACCTGCCTCCCCACCCCCTCACTACTATTGATCGTAATATATCTATACTATTGATCGACACACCATCACTTTCAATAGTTGATATTCCATCACTTTCAATAGCTGATATACCATCACTTTCAAAAGTTGATAAATCATTACTTTCAATAGTTGATATACTATCACTTTCAATAGTTGATATACCATCACTTTCAATAATTGATATACCATCACTTTCAATAGTTGATGTACCATCACGTTCAATAGTTGATATACTATCACTTTCAATAGTTGATATACCATCACTTTCAATAGTTGATATACCATAACTTTCAAAAGTTTATATACTATTACTTTTAACAGTTGATATACCATCTCTTTCACCGGTTGATATACAATCACAAGTTATCACTTTCAATACCGTATCACTCCGATTGGACGGAAATTTGAGATAAGCCGTAATAGTAAATAATGTCATGCTAAAAATACCAATCCATTTGTGTAGATATTACTTCTACTGAGGGATGAGCCAGTGCCAGCCACCGGGTGCCACCCGACGGGGGAGTGACACTACACCCGACCGTTAAAAAATTATGGTTAAAAATTAAGGATATTGTCGCAAAAATATTGAATACGGTGTTATTTATATTTTCGCAGCTCTATGACTCCTCGTGGAATGTCCGGAGAATGTTGTGCCTGACGGTCTTTTTATTTATTGACGAAAATAGCCTACTTCTGAAATTCTCTAGCCACCCCCCCCCCTCCCCGCAGGATAGACCAATTTTCTACATAATTGGTGAAATCGAAATCGGGGAGGGGGGGGGGGGGGTGACACCACGTTATCCACCCCGGGTGCCACCCATGCTAGCTACGCCACTCTACTAGGTACACAAATTATGTCATATTTGTTGAATATAAATGAATAGTGATCATTTATTACTTAATGTATATTCATTAATAATAATATTGGGCAAATCTCACCTTACCTCTATCGGCATCGGATTCTAAGTATATCAAACAGAAGGAAGTTGCATCATATGTGTCAAATATACAATTTGATGAATTCGAAGGCTCCTGACTATCTGTTTGATAGACTGCAGTGGTCTCGTGACTCTCTTGCATTCAGTACACGCCAAAAAATCATTTACTTGTTCTCCTCAGACATAAAACTGCTGTATTTGAGTTGTATTTTGTATTTATTCGATACAGCTATTCATCGACAAAAATTTGAAATGAAATACCACCGTCTGCGTCTGTTCGAATGTCGACATCGTTGCAGTGCTTCAAGAAACTGACTAGTTTTTGACTGCACAGTCATCCTGAATGTACAGTTGAGCACTAACCCATTTGTCAATAGAATCAATATTAAATAAACAAGATGTGTACATTTCTAAAAAAACTATTGACATCATTATTACTATAATTGTGGAAGCTTTAACTTTCCGATCTGACCAATCGTCCACCCATCAATAAATATTGGATCTGTAGAAATATTGTCTATCAATTATTATGCGAGTTCATATCAAAATCTTATCACCAATCTTGCGATAATACATTTGTTTCCTGGTTTATCAAAATATGCAAGTAATTATTTTTATCTAAAAATATCATATTACGGAAGGTATATAATATTTGCCTAAATATAATTGGAAACAGACATTCAATTATTGTTAAAAGATGTAATAATTGTTTTACACAAGATTTTTTTGTCAATTTACCAGCACGGACCGATGGTAAATTTAATTGATAACTCCAAGAATAAAACTATATGTTGTTTCATCTAAGCATACAAATAGTTTATTTCGAACGCGCAAATTTTAAGAATTGAGCGAAAATTTTGAAAGTATTTAATACGACTCGTTTAAAATAGAGCAAAAATCTCTCGACAAATGCTTATATTGCATTCAGAGATTTATTGTGAAATTTTTCATGCCCATAATATGTAAAATAACAGAACACAATGTGTTTTAAATAATTTTCGGAGCATACTTTGCGATTTTTTTCTATCGAGGGATTTTAATATAATTACCCTTTCGGCTGTACAGTGTACATATGCATAGAAATTATCTTACAAAAACTTATGTTTCTTTAGAAACTTAAAAACTCAGTTTTTAAGAGAAAATAAATCGGTGGAAATTCGGACTGCGGGGGCTTAAGGTAGGAGCCGAAGGAAGGGATTTATTAATGAGGGTTTTGAAGAGGCTCGGATTATATGAAGGAGAAAAAACATATGTCTGCAGCTCGTTCTGTATACGAGCTGACTTGCACAGTCGAAAAACGAGTCGAAGTAACGACCCGTTCTCTTGAAGCCATCAATTTTAAACGGGTGTTCTACTGTTGTCCGTTGAGTTGAGCCGAAGCATGTGCACCGGTGCACCGGGAATCAAAGCTGCTTACTCTTTAGAGCATGCTCCATTAAAATACCTGTAGAACAGACTCAACATGCGTACATTGCGTTTGTGCCGTGTATTTGATATAGCAATCGGCCTGTTAACAACGGATTGTCAATCAGACGAACCGCCCTCCTTTGTACAGAATCAAGTAGGTTTAGTAGTATTTTGGGACTCCATCCCAGAGGTGGCTCCCGTATTCAATTTTTGGGCGAAAATATGATGATTTGTAATACATCATTTGAAGAATCTGCCATCCCTGTATAAGATGCCCAGTTTATTGGAAGCCAGATTTACTCGGGCTTCTGTGGAGCTTCGATTCTTGAGCCCGTGTGACATACTTCCTCCAAGCATTTCAACGGAGTCTTTATTTGGAAGGAAGCCCTTTTATAATCATCGGGGGACAAATACGTATAAGAATATACCTATTATATTTGCTGACATTCATTGTCTTGAAATTTTTCAGGAAAGTCTACCCATCAGAGAAAAAGGAACCCATCTGATTAATACCCCAACGGGTGTTGAAACCCTCTTCAATCTCTTCAAATCGTTTATGAACGAAAAAGGAAAGAGCAGAGTTAGTAAACACACAAATTTTTTATTTTTATTATCTGTTTGTTAGAAGGTAAATAAAAAATTTAAATATTCCATGACAAGAAATAGTGACTTGTAGAAACAATGAAGGAAAGTTAAGAAAAAAAAACAAACCCCGATTAAACCTATCTGACCTTAACAACTTAACCTATTCTATTTTATCACTTTTCTGTTCTATCCTAATAACTGTTCAAAACACCCAGGATTAAGGCCTTGAGTACAAATGGTGTTGGAGTGAACAATTTTTTTCTATGTTGAAAACTTAAATATGTGCAATATTATTTCTCTTCTTACTCCCGCTATGTGAGAATGATGATAATATTATTATCTTCTTCAAACAGAGCAAACTTATTTTCAGGCAACATTATAATTAAAAAAATTAATAAACGTTTAGTTTTAACCACTCGTTCGTTTACAAAAGTGGTTAAAACTAAATGTTTGTTTAATTGTGATATGTTAAAAAAAAACCAGCGTCAATAAATTACCAGTAGATAATTATGCACTTTTTCTTGCTTTGGTAGTAATTGGGCAAGATATTTTCTCCTATTTTTCCTCTATTCTGACATTAATTGGTCAAGATATTTTCCTAATTAATGATATAAATAATATTTGGTTTTATTATAATTTTCAGGTCTTTATGCACAATGAAGATATGGAGGCTCTACACAAGTTCGTTCCGAAGGAAATTTTACCAACGGAATACGGAGGAGACGGCGGATCTGTTCAGGAAATAATCGGTAAGATTCCCTGTAAATCAATTAATCATTACAATTTAACTTCCTAAAATCAAAAATCATAAATACTTAGATTATGGTTAGAATAAAATCCTCCCTGATGAAAAAAATTATGCAACAAGTGGAGTTTCACAAGGTTTACACCTTGGCCCAAACATAAGTTTAATTTGCCATTTTTGTCAAACTTCGCTGTCATAAAACATATTACAGTAGATCCATAATCCGTACCCAGGCTAATCCGAATATTGCTGTAATCCGAACTGCCAAACGACCTCTCCATCCTCATACCGAGACCGCTAACGCTATAAGCAGTTTTCTGTAGTTACTTAAGAGTCCTTGCGCCATTTCCAAGCTATTCTACGCTGCAAATGCGTCATATAGTGCAAAATGTCCCATTTTGGATAATTTGAAAGATGCAGTGTCTGCAACTCACTTTCATTAAGTGAAATTTGTACACAAGAAGTTCATTAAATATAATTTCCTAAGCAAACAACGTTTAATTTTTCTAACCAACTGACAATAGTGTGAACACTTCGCGAGTTCGGACAGGTTTGGTTTTTCGTTAGTATAACTTTCAAGGGGACTCGCAACAATAACATTTGGGTGCCATCAGTTCTTTTGTTTTGCTCTTTCAAAAAATATTCTTAAACCAATCTTTTTATTGTGTTTTGGCTGTAAAAAGTTTAGTGTGTTGGAATCTTCTCCCCCCTGATCTTCCAGGAGTCACTTCTTGCTGCTCATTTTCAGATATTTATATAATTTTTTTTACTTCTGTCACTTTTTATATTAGCTGTAATTTTTTGAACAATGGAGGAGTTTGACAAGGTAAAACCATCCATCCTCTTGAATTTGGTAAATTTCTTTCAAATAACAAGAACCTTTCGATTAAACCTGGAGGTGTTAAAGCCGAGGGTCGCTTCCGAATCTCTGTTGAATTCCTGTCAGGTTCAGCCGCCAACAACTTTATCAAAAATATATTTATTTCATCAAATTCTAAATTCAAGGCGTACATCCCAACTTTCAATGTCACTCGAATGGGCCTGGTCAGGGGTATCTCGACCGATCTGTCCATTCCAGAAATCCTGTCCTCACTTTCAACCCCCCAACATATCGGCAATCCCATAAAAGCCAGGAGGCTAAATTATAAGGACACCTCTGAGGGTATCGTTTCCTGAAAGCCCTCCCAATCTGTCGTCATCACATTCGAAGGACAATCTCTTCCCTCCCATATTTATTTATTTTTCAACTCCTTACCAGTTGAAATGTACACTTATCCCACCACTCAATGTTACAACTGCTGCCGTTTTGGTCATACCAAAGCTGCATGCAGATCCCCTCCCAGATGTTTCAAATGTGGAGAAAACCACTCGGCTGACCAATGTTCTTCTCTCTCTTCACCTAAATGTTTTAACTGCTTAGGCGCTCATTCCGCCATTAACTCTTCTTGCCCCGAACAATCTCGCCAAAAAAATATAAAAATTTCTATGGCCTCTGAGAACTTGTCTTTTCTGCAGGCTTCTAAATTATTCCCGCCTGTCAAAAAATCATTTTCTGAGGTCTTATCCAGTAACTCTTCATCCAACCCTCTCGCCTCCTCCTCAACATCTTCCCGTTCAACAAAATTCACATACAAAAACCCTATCTCTAAACAGGCTCGGGGATACGATCAGCAACAACACAACTCACTTCTCTTAAATCCCAATGGTTCTCCTCTTTCACACGCCACAAATGGGTGCGCAAACAATTATAATTCATCCTCAACAAACTATCAAAAGCTTTCTGAACAACTCTCCCAAGATAATTCTTCATTTATTCAAACTCTTATTATGCTTCTAATTGACCTAATTTCTTCTCAAACTAATCTACCGTCCAACGCTGCTTCTATTATTTCCACATTAAAATCATTTATTCAAAATGGCTCTTCAAGATGTCAGAATTCTTCAGTGGAATAGCCGCAGTGCTATTTCTAACAAATCAAACCTTCTTAACCTATTAAATTCAAACCTTGTTTCTGTGGCTGCTGTCTCGGAGACATGGTTTACTCCATCCACCCACTTTAATGTGGGAGGGTACTCCTGTCTCCGCGATGATCGCCCGGAAGGTACGGGCGGTGGTGCTGCCCTTTTTATTAAAAAATCCCTTCCGTTTTTCCCAATAAATAATATCAAACCCCCCAATGCTGACTTTCAAATGGTTGCAGCTAAAATAAAGGACACTTCCTTTGTTTCTATCTATCTTCCCCCAACATCGCACTTCAATAAACAAGCGTGGTTGCAAATTGTCCGTCAACTAAGCCCTCCTTTCTTTTTATTGGGTGATTTTAATGCCCATTCCCCCGTCTGGGGTTCTGCTTTCTGTGATCGAGACGGTCGAAGTGTGATGGATTTCCTAGATGAATCCAACCTTTTTCTTTTGAATGACGGATCTCCTACTAGAATCTCTCGCCCCAACACAAACCCCAGTGCAGTGGATCTCTCCATATGCTCTATTAATCTGGGACCTCTCTCCTCGTGGGTGGTGTCCCCCGACCCTTGCTCCAGTGATCATTTCCCGATCACCATCACTTATCAAACTTCTTTCCATTCAGACAAGTCCCATATTTCGACAAAGATCAAAACAAAACACACCAAATGGGACGAATTTAACTCACATATGGATAAGTTTATACAAAATTTATACTATACCGATACATTATCTGTCAAAGATGACTACGATAACTTCAAATCAATGCTCGTAACTGCAATCAATAAATCAAATCCTCCCCCTAAAACCAAATCTCTCAAAAAACTCCCTCCAACTCCCTGGTGGGATGAGGAATGTTCCAAAGTAGTGAGAATTCGGAAAGCTAAATCTCTTTCCTATCGTCACAATATGACTATGGAGAACTATCTCATATACAAAAATGCCGAAGCCAATGCCAAAAGGGTATTGAGGTCAAAAAAAAAATCCGGGTGGTACAACTTCTGCAGTTCAGTATCTCCGAACACTCCAATTTCGGAAGTTTGGTCTATGATTCGAAGATTTCGATCCTCCTTCAGTCCAACATCTCCTCGAGCTTCTCATTCTAAATGGATAGACGAGTTCTTGGACAAAATTGCCCCCCCTTCTGTACCTAACTTAGATGAAATAACTCCAATCCACAACACTCCTATGTCTGATCATTGGCTAGACTCTCCATTCACTTTAATTGAATTAAAAAATTGTTTATCAACAGTCAAGGACTCATCTCCAGGCAGAGATGGTATACCTTATAGCATTATCAAAAATAGTAATGATAATGTTCTAAATCACTTTTTGAGCATCTTAAATAAAATCTTCCAGACTGGCATAATACCTGATGACTGGAGTTCTCAAATAATCATCCCAATTCTAAAATTAAACAAATCACCCAATTCTGGATCCAACTATAGGCCAATTGCTCTTTCATCCACCCTTAGTAAAATTTATGAAAAATTAATTAAAAACCGGTTAGAATTTTTTGTCGAGAGTAATCATCTTCTCTCTCCATCCCAATTTGGATTTAGGAAAAAGAAATCTACACAAGATAACCTTGCCATCATCAGCACTGATATTAATTTATCCATTTCTAACAAAGAAGTATGTCTTGCAGTCTTTATAGACATAGAAGGCGCCTTTGACAATGTTTCCATCCCAATTCTTAAAAAAAAACTTTTAGGCCTTGGCTTACCCCTCATGTTTGTCCAATCTATTATTAATCTTTTTCTCGATAGGAAAATTTTCATTGAGCTACCAGATGTTACTCCTCAGAGTAGGTCAATTTGGAAGGGTTTACCCCAAGGCGATGTATTATCCCCCTTACTGTATAATATATACACACACGATATGCATGTCACCATTCCCCCTCAAGTAAAAGTTTATACATAGCTTTCTTCTTATCATCCAAAATCATTCCATCCGCCGTCAAATATCTTAATGAAGCCATGGATGCCCTTTGCACATGGCTTACTTTAAATGGTCTTGAACTTTCAGTACAAAAGAGTCAGTGTGTTACCTTCTCAAATCGTCATAATAACCCCCCTGTTCAAATTTTATTTAAAAACTCTCCAATCCCCAATGCTTCCGAAGTAAAATTTTTGGGAGTAACATTTGATAGGAAACTTAAATGGTCTTCCCACATTAATAATATAGTTACTAAATGTGAAAAAAATTTAAATATTATCAGATCATTGACTGGCGTTTGGTGGGGTGCTCATCCTATCTGCATTAAGTTGCTCTACAATGCACTTATTCGAAGTCATCTCGACTATGCCTGCCCACTTTTTAGTACTGCATCCAAAAATGCACTCAGTAAATTAGACAAAATTCAATCTAAGTCATTGCGAATAATAACTGGCGCGATGCAATCGTCGCCCATCAATTCCCTTCAAGTAGAATGTTCTGATCCTCCTCTTTATTTAAGGCGTCAATTATTTGCTGACAAATTTGTTCTTAAATGTTTAAATTCTAAAAGTCATCAGATTATTCCCAGAGTCTCGTTGTTCAACGACTCAACACATTCATCTACAATCAGAGCTCGAACTAAACCTCTCCCTGCCATCTGTAAAAATTTTCGCTCTCTCTCAGAGCTTCAAATTATCAAAAATGATCTTCTTCCTTTGTACAAATTAAAATATAGTCACGTCACCCTATCCCCAACGATATTAGAAGGGATCGGCATCCTTAAAAGTCATTCCAATCTCCCAGCCCGTACTGTCAATAATATGTTCAATGACATTATTTCTTCTAAATGGCCCAACTCTTCTCTTTTATTTACTGATGGCTCCAAATCTCCGGACTCTCCTAACTGTGGTATTGGTATTAACGTTTACCACAATAATTCTAATGAAAGAATATTTTATTCAATTTCAAACCAATTTTCAATATTTTCTGCCGAGTGCATTGCGATTATTGAATCTCTCAAATATATAATAAAAAATAATTTTGAACATTCTCTTGTCCTCTCTGACTCTCTCAGTTCCCTCCAAAAACTTAAAACAAGTCCTCTTCTTCATCCTGATGATCACTTTGTATGTCTTATTCGAGTATTGATAACCTCCATTCAAAGCTCTGGAAAAACTGTCACTCTGATTTGGATTCCTGGACATGTTGGCATAGTGGGTAACGATATTGCTAATTCCTTGGCAAAACAAGGAGCGTCTAACCCTACCGTTACCCTCGTAAACCATATTCCCCTGTCTGATATTTTTTCCATCATCAAAGATAGATCCCGCAATGTTTGGACAGAGTATTGGAACATTGCTAGTCAATCCAAGGGTGCGCACTACGCCTCAATACAAAGGACTATCCCATCAAAACCGTGGTTTCAAAAATTCTCCCATTTTTCCAAAAAAGAAATTTCCTTACTTATTCGTATGAGAATCGGACATTGTTCCGTTCCTTCTCACCTTTATAAAATTCATGTGCTTGACTCCCCAGATTGTACGTTCTGTGGTCTAGATGTGGGAACTTTAGATCACATATTTTTTGATTGTCCCTCTCTAAATAAATATCCTCTCTTCTATCAAGCGTTATCAAAAATTGCCTCTCCTCCATTCAACATCTCATCTCTTCTAAGTCTGAACTCTACTCCAATCTTCCATAAAATTCTGAAATTTGCACATTTAAATAAAATTAATATATAAATTCACCTTTCCTTTCTCTGTAATTATAAATGATGGCCTAGAACACCCTTGAAGGGTGAAAGCCAGAAATAATTGAAAAAAAAAAAAAACTTTCAAGGGGCTGTTACCAATCAAAGGGCGGATTATTAAGTGGTATTATAATTTAATATGGTGGAAAGCTTTGCCTATAGATTAAGAAAAATGAACCACCAAAGAAAATGACAAAATAAGATTTTTTTTTTCAAAATGTGTTTTTTTCTTGGAACTAGTACGCTCATTTATTCAGTTGGTCAACACAATCGGCAGAAGATGATAATGAAATAGGCATTCAAATAGTTATTCAATGTACAGCATAAAGGAACTTGAAAACTACGAGTAGAAAGCCTTATGGTCATAGAGCAAAACACGCCACTGTTTTTTTTAAATGTAAATTAGTTTAAAAATACGTTTTTTTACTTACTTTAACGTGTTGGTTACGTTAGGAAAAGATTGACAATACTTTTTATAGATGGTATCATGAGCTATTGAGCTTTTAAATATACACCGATTGTGAACAATATTACAATTGGAAACACCTGTTGTTCAATTGTTCAGAAAAACTTACTCGACGATTTAACTATTGTCGTTTACACGGTAAACCACAGTTATCAATATTAATATTTCATGGTTTTTGTTTTTGCAACAGATCACTGGAAGGCGAAAATGGAAAGCCATAGGGACTGGTTCATAGAGAATGGTGCACACAAAACCGACGAGAGCAAGAGACCCGGAAAACCGAAGACGGTCGAGACTCTGTTTGGAATTGAGGGATCTTTCCGAAAACTCAACGTTGATTAATATAATACTAATTATAATTGTTTTTACTTTACCTTAATTAAACTGATGAAGTACGTCCATGATCATTAGTGTTTTAAAATTTACATTATTCTTGTCGTTTTAAAAGGGTTTTTGACCACCATCTTGATAGCTTACCCGGACTATGGGGAGTTTATAAGTAAACATAGATGAAAATATAAGCAAAAAATAAATGGTATGCAACGAATGATCTAATAACGTTACTGATCTGTGGCATTATTCGAGTTTCATGGGGTCAGTAATTTTCTCCAGTATTCTTCTGGAATCTGGTGGGATTCCATAATGAAAACATTTTCGGAGTTGTTTTAATCCTGCCACCCGGGTGTGATGGCTTCCACGATGACTGCAAAATCGGGAACTCGTCCCTCCATACACATGTTGGAAGCTTTACAGTATCTGGGATAGCCGAACACCGTGCGGTAGACATTGTTATACCGCTAGCGAAGCCTTTCCATGCCATTATTCTTAAAGTTGCCCCGTAATGAATATGTATAAAAGGATGTACAGAACGTAAGGAATGACATCCTTTTTACAAGTAGGCTGCCAAGCCGAAATCTTCTACTGTGGATATTCGATGTTATGCTGAGCTCTCGTCTTTGCCGGTAGCTCACCGTTCAGGAAAACTGGTAGAATTATGTTCGGACCCTGCCTGTATCTGATGAGTGTTGTTATTTTGGGTTATAAGGCACGTTTGTTTCTAGTGAAAATTTTTCACATATTTAAAAAATGATTCATAGCCGCCTTATCGTTGGCGTCATCAAAACTATGTCATCTGCGTAACGCACTTTATTAGCACACTGTCCTCCGATATGACAGCCTACCCAAGGTTTGTTTAACCTGTAAGTGAGTTCATCCATGCATACATAAATAGTATTGGATACATCCTGCCTGCCTGACACCACTTTTTAAAGTAAAATGGTTCAGACAGTCCATCTTTTCACTTAACAACGCTTTCTTGCTGCCGGTGCCTATACGTCTCGAGAATCCGTACAAACTTTGAAGGAATCTTCCTTTTCTTAAGTTCAGCATCTAGGAAAGGGTGAGAAACTCTGTCAAAGGCTTTACTGAGGTGCAAAACACGGGATAAATTTATGAATCTTTTCTTTTTGAAGTATTTCAACCCTCTTTTCAGTTACAGAATATCGCTGTGTTAGTGATCATTCCTTTTTAAATCCCATCTCATTATAACCAGTTGTTAGGTGGGGTTCGAACCTTCGAACTGATAACGCATTTAAATATTCTAGCAGTAATCGTGGCAATAGATATTGGAAGGTAATTTTCTAGCACAATTCTAACAAATTAGACTTTTTATTATTTAATTTAAGTCATGTCTCTAGGCAAATATCATTTTTTTTAACATGACGGTGATTAATGTCGCTAATAGACGCACCATAGCTCCTCTAGCGTGTTTGACGTGCTCAATACTCAATCCATCATGTCCAGCCAACGTAGTCTATGGCCGCTCTTGTTCCTTGTAATCAATGTAATAGCCGCTGTTTAAGTAGAATAGTAACTAGGAACTTGGACTTTATAAATAAATACATTGTAAATCGAATATATACGTTATCATATGTATACGCTCTCAATATGATGGTAAAATACCTTTTTCCTACCCTTTCTTTAGTATTATCTGCAGAAATGCTGTTTACAATTCTATCGTCTCTATTATAAAAAATGATACAAAAACACATGTCATATAATGACGTATAACCAAATGCTATATTTTGTATAATTCACTGAAACAGGAAAAAAATCATTATAAAAAACTGCATACTTACAATATTGTATACATGTACCATGACCATAAATTACAGTTATCAAAAACAGTTAAGAATTATATTTTTTGGTGGTTTTACTGTGCAAATGGTTTCATAATAATTTCAAGTACTTACCTACAAATTTTATATTACAAACGTTGCAGATTAGTGTTCATCGCAGTTTTCCTCAATTTGGTTTGGAAATCGGAAAAATGTTTTCAGCTGCTTTTAACAGATGTCGTTTTCGCTACGTTGCGATAAAATTAATGACATTACGAAATTGGGAATTCTTGTCACTAAACTTCGTAAAGGCTTAAAATTTTTAAAATGTGGAAACTTTATATTCAAATTAACATCAATAAATAAACTATTGGATTTACTTAAAATGCCTTACAAATCAAATAAGTAAAATCATAACTTCTAACACAGTATTTGGTGGCACGATTATAAAAACAATATTCACCCAGTTTTAACCACTTACAATTTTTAAATACAACCAATATGTTTCGTCAGCAATGCTAACCTCAAAAGGGTTTACTTAAAATAAAATAACAAACATCGACTCAAATATGTAGTGGAAAAGAAATGAGGGGGAGGGAAATTGAATGTGGAAAAAAATAGCAATAATCAGAAAACTTTTTGAATGATCCTCTGTTAAATTTGTTCCAATTGTTAATTCCCCCCCTTCCTTTCTTCCATCACAGTCCTTTTCCCACTACATCTGTATATATTTGTAATTTATAAGTAAACCTTGACGAGATGACCATTCCTCACGAAACATTTTTTTTTTATTTATTTATTTTTTTTTTTTATTTAAAAAAAATACATATGTATACAGATTCATAGTAAAACATTTGATTCTTAAAACTAATAACAATATGTAAATTTCTTTTTAATGAAACTACCCAATTCAAAAGAGAAAACATTTCTCGTGCTTGAATTTTGGAGTGCCACTGTAAAATACATAGTTACACAGAGTATGTTATTACAAGTACTTATATTAATAAAATATATATTCATGAAGACAAGTGGACATAATAACTGACAGTATTGTCAGAGTAGGTACATATAATAAAGTTGTAACAATTTGGTGCCTGCAAATAATGCGTATGTACTTTACTTTCAATTTGATATGGTGATGAAATATTTTTAGAGATTATGTTCTACTTTTTTTGTTGTTATATTATTGTGATGATGAATTTAAAACTTATAATTAGTGTCGGGTTGGTCTATTAGTGTTTTTATTTGGGATTTAAAAACTTTATAATTTTTTTCAGACTTGATTTTATATGGGAGAGCATTGAAAAATTTTATACCTTGATAAGCATAATGGTGTTGGGAAGCACTCGTTTTAAATTTTGGAATTTCTAAATTGCCCCGTGATCGTGGTCGGTTGTTTATGTTTGTGAATGTTGTTGTTGATGGATTGAAATGATCTTTATGAGTTTGCAATAATGAGTTCTTTTTGAAAATTTTATTAAGACTGAGAACCCTAAAAGAGTCAAATAGCTGTGTTGTTGGAAATACAGATGGTTTTCGTAAGATGACTTTCAAAATCAACCTCTGTACCCTAAAGAGCAAGAGTCCCAACTGCTTCCGTCTGGAGCAAGTGAAACTATGGCTTCCCCAATAGGGGTATATTGTGGGGCTGAAGATAAGTAGGGAAAGGAAGGAGATGGAGAAGAGGAAGGTGTCATTAAATGCCAATGCCAGGAAATGAATTGAATGCCAGGGAATGCCAGGGATTTGAACCCGCGACCGTATGATTGCAAGTGAGGGCCTTACCTCTCGGAGGCCGTATCCTGATAATAAAAATGCGTAAAACTGAGTAACCGTTATTGTAATATAATGTGCGTGCATATAATTTAATGTTAATTATTTAGGTACCTATTTATTGAATGAATAGGTACTGATTTATTGAATGCTTGTCTCCAAACTCAAAACGTGGGAGCTACTCTTACAAATTATATTTTTTCGATGAGTTACACAACCTCATTTACTTGCCACTAAACTCACGTTTAGGGGGTATTTCACCATCCTCTCGAAAACTATCCATTATAATAAATAAATAATTATTCGCCATATGTGCCCAGCTAACTTAATCGATCTGTAGCCACTATTCGTGTGTTCGAATACCGAACAGTAAATAAATAGCAAACTCGGACTTTATAAATAAATAAGTCGTTGACTTTAGCCGTATTTGGTGACCAGATCTGAATAGCCAGGTACGCCTCCATCTTCCTCTTCCCCATCTCCTACCCCAATTGGGTATGCCATAGTCTAACTGGCTTCAGATGGGAGCAGTTGGTGACTCTTGAAAAAAAAAGAAAATAATACGTTATCATATGGATAGTAGATACTTATTGAGAGGATGGTGAAATAGCCCATTACGTGGGTACTTTATCATTATACTTTTGAGTCGATTAAAACATGTATGTTTATTTATTTTGAAAATATTACATATTACATTTTATAATGATCTTTGGCTGTCCAACTAGGCAATTTTTATTTATTTTGAAAATATTACACCTAATATTTTATAATGATCTTTGGCTGTCCAACTAGGTAATTTTTATTTATTTTGAAAATATTACATATTTTATTTTATAATGATCTTTGGCTGTCCATTGTCCAACTAGGTAATTTTTATTTTTTTTAAAATATTACATATTATATTTTATAATGATCTTTGGCTGTCCAACTAGGCAGTTTGCCCGTTTTAAAATTAACAGTTTTTTTTAAATGTAATTAATGTGTTGACTATTATATTGCCTTTAATATATAACACTTGATAAATAATATATTAAGGTTTCGATGGTAGATTCAAGAAGTTGCTTTTGAGTGTAAATTATATATTTAACAATAAAATAAATGTACAGAAGAGAAATAAAAATAAATTCCTAAAAAAAAATTATAAACATGTGTGCTTTTCAACCATTCCATAAAATTTTAGTTTTGATTTTGATGAATTAATGAACTAGAGAATCAAAAAATGGATACAAAAAGAACGTAGAGAAAAGAAAAATTTAAGCAGTTTTTGAACTAACATCGTATAAAAATAATATTAAGGCAATACTTATATAATGTATTTAGATATATCATTCTTATACATAATAAACATAAAAAAAATGATTGCCTTTTTGGATATTCTAAAAACAATAACTTTTTTTTAAAA
The DNA here is from genome assembly GCA_929108145.2 of Limnephilus rhombicus. Taxonomy (NCBI): domain Eukaryota; kingdom Metazoa; phylum Arthropoda; class Insecta; order Trichoptera; family Limnephilidae; genus Limnephilus; species Limnephilus rhombicus. The sequence goes on from OV815272.1 coordinate 28,255,423, forward strand.
TAAATAAAATAACAATTGAAGAATATCTTCTAATGATGAGTATCTACTACGGTGCTACCTATCTGCTTTTCAAATTACCTACAGTTAAAAAAAGTTAAAATAATTGTCTTTCAATATTTCAAACATTTTTTAAAAATCTACGGTGACAATTTTTCGGATGCAGTTATCAATTTGATTTGTAAATTATTGTTACTGTTTCTTTCAGCGTTTTTACAGCTTTCTTAGTAGCAAACATAATAGGGCAATTACATTGAAATAGGTATGTCATTTCTTATTACAGGCCAAATCTTCTCGATTTCGCAGTCTTAATTATTTATATTGAGTGTTCAAAGAAAAAATAATATTATATAAATATTTCTTAGACGAGCTACTGATGAATGCTAACCTTCAACCTACGAGAAGCCCACAAGGAAATTTTTTCCCCTTAATATTATGTAGAGGAATCGGTACATTCGGCGACACCTGTACGAGCAGTTGGAAACTATTACAGAAATCTGCATAAAGACTGGAGCGAGGGAAGCCCCATATCATAGTTATCTCGAGAACAAAGAAAGTTTAAATTCTACCAATAAGGGATTGAGTAAGGCGATTAAAAATAATCTGAACCAATCAGAGAAATTAGAGGCGTGTAGGGTTTTAGTGGACTTTGATCAGATTCAGCGGCCTTGAATTAATTCTCACAGGAACGAAGGGTGAACGAACGGTATAATAAACAAACCTGGAGACAAAGCATTGGACGTTTATTGACCCCGGGTCGTGTTTATATAAGGCGCGATCGAGAACTGGAAATTTTGGGCGCCTAAGATTTCAAATGGAAACAAAAAAAAACTTAAACGGGAATGTTGAAAATAAATAAATGAAAAATCATCAATAAGGGCACGGAAAACGTAACATGAATGGTCCCAGGGGACGATTTAATTAAAACTGACCTGGAGTGATCACAAAAAAACGTGTAGAATCTTGGAAAATTTCACAAACTGAAGGTAATAGCCTGGAAAAGGGGGAAAAACCTATTGATATGGAGATGGAACGGTTGAACGAAGTTATTAGAACCTAATATCTCAAAAGAAAACTAATTGGAACTACTTAAATTTACTTTAATAGGCACCGGTATAAAGATTACTCTGACCTGACAACACCATTCACAATAAACAGGAGATTGAGAATATTGCATATCTAAGGCCACGGTACATTTTTGGTCACTCTACAATTAAATCAAATCACAAGAAAAGATGCTTAACGTAGCCTGACACTCGAAAATACGTGTGAATCGTCAAAGGAATCGCTAATCGTTGGACAAGAGGAAAAGATTGGCTATCACTTTGTTGACATGATGTTATATAAATAATTTTATAGAACACGATTTCAAGTGATTAAGGGCATCATTAATACGAAACGATCTAAACAAATTATTATTTACCTTAGGAAAAAACAATGACTTTTTATGGTGTGGGCATTAACAATGACTTACGAGCAAGTACATAAAATTTTGAATATAAATACATGTCAATGAGAAAATTTATGTGATTTTTATGAGAGGGAGATACTAAACAAGTTTGGGTCTAAGAAATGAGATAGGAGATTATCAGAGATTTAACAAAAGGTCATACACGGAGTATCCAAATTTAGGAGAGTTTTCTGTGGAAGTCTGGGTGATCAGAAGTCATTTTCCTACAAAGAGAGAGCTCTAAGAAGTCTTTAAAAAAGCCATGTTTTAGAAAGGAAGGGGAGTCCGTTGCCAGTTGGGATACAGTCGGGGGTCCAAGAACAAATTTAAAAGTGCGCGAAAAAGACTCTTCTAGTTAAGTTGAAAAATTCTACAAGTGTTTGCAAAGTAGTTGTAAATTCAGTGTTTTATTTTCCTTTTAAAATTGAGGAATAAAATTTTCAAAGACGACCAACAGAGAGTCCGGAAAAGTGCCTAAAATAATACTTTGTGAAAGTTTGGGTGTATTATAATGAAAGTTTTTAAAGCCAGTAAATTAGAATTGAATAATATTCGGGTTTCTTTTACAAAATATAGTTATTGGTTTTCTAATATTTAACAAAAAAAATACAGTGTCTTAAAATAAATACAGTTTACCGGATAAGGAAAACATAACACGCGATTTTAAAATTAACTATAGGTGATATAATAATTAAAACTTTAATTTTAGTTTAAATTACACAACATTGGTGAAATAAATAACGACGACGAATTGTTCGAGTCACGTTTAAACGACGTGGTTCAATAATAAGGTGGTTTAAAATTCATTGTGAATTAAATAACGAAATTGTAATAAACAGTAGTGATAATAATTCGAACACTTAGAAAGCGTGTGCATCTACGGTTATTAATTCTAAAGTGATATTAAAATATTCAGGATAAATAGGAATCTACCTAATTCCGGATTTTAAAATTAAAACATCTGAATTGCAATTTGATAAATCATTTTTCGAATCGAATGAAATAAAAACAATAGTTAATACGAGGTTGAAAGACTAAGTGAAATACCGAAGTGAATCTTATAATAGACAGATATTTGAAAAGTTTAGGGTAGGGTCAATCCTCAAAGGGTCGGTAGGAACCCATTTAGCTAGGAAACGGAAAAGGGAAGCCTCGATCACAATGTCGAAGTTATAAGATCCCGACTGGAAAAATTGTAATCGATCGAGGCTGGTAAGATTAAATCAATTATTAAGTATTTTCAGAGACAAGAAAGAAAGGGACGGGCGTGCATCACCAATAAATCAATCGGACCTTTGAAGTTTTGTCACTAACACACTGTCACTAATTAAAAAAATATGTTATTTTTACACGCAGGATAACAATTCACACCAGCTCGAAAGCAAATCAAACAGGAAATACCTACTTAAAAATTAGGTCATACAAGTACTTGTTTTAGTTAGTTAGGTGTATTGTTTATTTGAGCGCATATAAGGATTGGCGACATAAGATATCAGTTTGATTCGTAACAGAAATACCTATATTTCTCAAAACTAGGTTAAGCAAATTATACCTTAGTTGAAACTAGGTCATCCAGATACCTATTAGGTTAGCAAAGTACCTACTTAAACGATCAATGTTTGGGCAAAAACTAGGTCAAATAAATAGAAAATGGGTTAGTTAAACAATGAATCGTGGTTCAAAAGGACAATGACCCTAGAAATAAATAATCTCCAAAGTAGGTCAGTATACCGAAGGTCGTCTATGTGAAGTGTAAACAAATAAACCATAAAAAATGATGTATCTATTCATTATCGTTCATTCTATTAATTGGCACAATGTAATTAGGTATTACACGATGTGATAGAAATGTGCCTCTCAATCAATTTTAGGTAATTACATTGGAATACTTGTATAGTAATAATAATAATAATAATTTATTCCAGAATGTATGCAGGGGAAGTGCAATGCAATACATTCCATATTTTAAAATTACAAAATAAAGACAATAATAAGATGAGGGAAAAATAATTAACATTAACACATAAATTAAATAAAAAACAAATAAGCATGAGAAATGAAATATGTAACACTAAAATCAATGCAAATAGCAAATTGATAGGTATAACAAATACCTATCGCTTCCCTTTCACCAGCATGATCAGGGTGTGTTTATATGACCGTCGATTGTGTATCTAAAATTTCGATTGGAGTTCAATGTCATCCATTGACACAGTCACCTAGATTCCATCAACGAATAAACAAAACAAAGCATAAATGTCAAGGGGCAGGTTTATCAATTATAGCTTATGACGGAGTCTTCAGTCAATATGTGAAAGCAAAATCGACGTTAAAATCACTCAATTCTAAACAACTTGATTATACTAGAGCGATCGCCAATAGGTAGCATTGATTCAGCGTGCAAAATTTCGCAAAGTAAAATACTGCGACTAGCTTCAAACTCAAAGAAAGCTTATCACAATCATTCAGGAGGTCATTGATTCCAATTATAACGTACAAAGATACAACATGAATTATTTTAATTCTCCCTTACAGGGAATAGGTATCCAAAAATCCATAATTATCCACTATCCTAGATGCCTGACACACGAGGAGCTAGTGAACTCATTTAAAAAACACTGGTGTTCAAGTACTCATACAGTCCTAAATCCTGAATTTGCTCACGCATATAAACTTTAAGGCTGCTGTTTGCAATTATGTGCTGATCGGAAGGGTAGTGAGAACTTTGTCCGAGAGGAAAAATTTAAATCCTGTGACGGTATTGTCGAGATGGGGGCATACGGGAAGAGGTAGGGACGTATGCGGATAATACGCAGGCGCGGCATTTAAAACTACAGGTTATTTGCATACCGCTCTTGTCGAACCTGAAAGCAAACATAAGACTCATAAGGTGAGTTTTATGTCAGCTAGTCAGAGGTGGGGGAGCGTATTGCTAATGGCTAGTCACGGGGGAGTATGGATTTGCCTAAAACAGCTGCGTGCCACATTCGACGGATAGAGACATGATAAGGGAAGACATGAAATACCCCTTCTAGACTCAGTAGAGTTAAATTCAATCCGGAGGAGACGGAAGTCGGAGTAAGACAGAAAAACGGCATAAAGACTTGGTATTCTCCCATCTGGCATGAAGGACCCCTATCGTAACAAGAGATGCTCGTTGAAAAGAGTAAAACTCGGGCCTAAGGATAAGTCTAGCAAGCGTACTTGGGAAAAACCGGTTTGTAATTGTTGTTCATCGGTCTTCACTTAGATAGCGGAGGAACCGACTTTTCAGCAATTTTCCCCCTCCCCATATCCATCCATTCCTATTATTCAAACAATTTCGCGAATACTAACCATGAATACAAAACATTATGTTAGGGGAAGTTGCAGACAAGGACTTCAATTGAGAAAACCGGACCCTCGAGTACGAACATCCTACACCGGTAAGGTAAAGTTTTCTTTCTTGAAATGTTTAATTTATTAACTGTTGTTTTATGTCATCGATAGCAGCGGTGATAGGAAGAATTAAATAAACAAACTAAATTCCTACGGAAATCAAATAGACACGAAGTTTAAGGCGGGGCTAGTTTATCAAACTCGGTTAAATATACTAAAATAATAATAACTAAATAGATCGGAAAATTCTCACACTTTCTGTAAAAGAATCTAGGGGTTACCACACGTAATACATTATCTTCTCTACACATGTGTGCATACTAAGTATGCAAACACATGTAAATTCTAAATCAAAAAAGTACACAACGAAGAATATAGAAATAATGTGAATAAAAAATCTTAAATCTTGATTACTGTGAGAAAATCGCAGGGATTTGAGAAGATAGGGTAGGTTTAGCTAGATTATAAAGTATAGTGGTTTGAAAATCACGAGCGTGAGGTAGAAACAATCCGGAAAGAGGGTTAAGTCAGGCCATCATACCTAGTGGTATGATCAGTAGGACATAAGGGTAGAATTATGAACGTAGCTACGAGATTTGAACTACGAGGTAGAAGCTTAGAAAAATAAATCAATTAGGTAGGGTTCATCACAATTGGTGTCAAAAGCCAGGAGTGTCGGACCATTACACTACCAAAAATATTGTTGCTAGCCACCTGTCGCATATTGTTGCATCGGTCGTTTTGTGACCAATGCTTTAAAATACCATATTTCACGTCATCAATTTGATTTGTAAATTATTGTTAGAACTGTTTCTTTCAGCGTTTTTACAGCTTTCTTAGTGGCAAACATAATAAGGCAATTACATTGAAATAGGTATGTCATTTCTTATTACAGGCCAAATCTTCTCGATTTCGCAGTCTTAATTATTTATATTGGGTGTTCAAAGAAAAAATAATATTATATAAATATTTCTTAGACGACCTACCTGTCGCATATTGTTGCATCGGTCGTTTTGTGACCGATGCTTTAAAATACTATATTTTACGTCAGTTTGGCAGGAGATTTCTATTCTTTCGACTGACGTCAATAAACATTACTTGTTAAAAACCCATTACGTAGTAAATAAATTAATACACCGTACATTAGGGTTATCTTGTAATTGTTCTGGGATTCCCATGTAATATTTCTTTTTTTATAAATGAAGTATTTTTACAATAAAATAGATGGATGTTTGTTTGTCAATAACTTTATGTAAATGCCGGTTATATTTATGAACATAATTTTTATTTATTATAGAGAAACGGGTGGCAGAGAAAAATGAGGATTTGAGATAAGGTGGAAATAGTATTTTGATAGGACTGCCTTCACTTTTATGTTAACCCTGTATGATTAATCACGTGTCAATATGACTAACACTACTATTAAACCTGATAAAAAAGATGTTATTTTGTTTACCACGTTTTTAAATGTGTGGGTGTTATTTTATAAAACAACTTTATACAAAAAATTTAAAAAAAATTGTAGTTTAAAGAATTTATTAAAAAAAAAACTTTTCTCTGTCAAAATTAGCGCTGGCATAAATCTTAAGAACTTTCGAAAATATGTTGTTTTAATATGTAGCTATACAAGGGAACATATAAAATATTAACCTTTGTTTAATAATTGACACATTTATGAACCTTGTATTACCATACCTCTACAGACTGTACGAATAAGGTTTTCTAATAGAAAATTACGTTTACTAATAGAAAATAGCGGCATCTACCCCAGCAAGCCAAGTATTGGCGACAGAGCTAGCAAGTACTGCGGAGATGCTAGAGAGATGCAGTATGAAATGCACGCAGTGTTAGTCGAAACGAGTAAGATTAGCTTCACAGGGTTAAATGGAAGTTTTCAGAAAAAATCTCTAACTTGCACTGTATATGAACGCATATAGAATGTTTGTTTACTGGGTGGGAAATTTCGTGGTATTTGGACTTCACTGCCAGCGGCCGTTAAAACACTTCACTCTTTTGGTGCGTTAATTTCGGAAGACGTTTCATTCCATAATATTATGAAAGCAGATTCTGTAGAAAGTAGGCTTTCGGTAGCAGGGTCCTTCTAATTACCTAATATATGTGCCGTTTATTCATAATCTCAATCATCGTGATAAGTTACTACTAGCATCAACCATTTATAAAAGCGACCCCATGTTAGGGAACGATCGATCATCTTTATGAACCCCCGAGCGCGATAAGATACTTAAGATGTAACATTTTTAATCTAACAACCTCCCCGTGCCAACCAAACATGTCACCAAAAGGGAAGAAGAAGACAGGTACCTATTGATTTTCTCATCATTTGAGAGAAGAGTGTTCCTCCAGAAAAGCAGATGAGTATGGAAAAGACTGAGTATGAATTTATTGTCATTCATATGTCAATGAATTTATTTATCAAGGTATAATATATACTACTATAATTACGAGTATCCGAGTATGTACAATATATGAGTGTGTACAAAAATCATGTATAAGATATGGATTGGACAAAGATCATTTCAATGTGTCACTTGTAATTTTATTTATCTCTTGATTAGTACCTACCTATATAAACGTCGTGAACTCACTACGTACATTGAATACGTTGCAATATCGATTACTACTACTTCAATATATTTTTCTAATATTTGGGTTTTTCACAACCTATCAAACTCGATTGTTTGTACAAAACTATTAAACAGGTACAAGGTAACCTATGACAGATAATAATAGTTGATAGTGAGGCCCGATTGCTTCGCCGCAGTCTATAAAAAAATTGCCTACATTTTATAATTCTTAAGTAAAAAATTGTTATCCAATTCCCAAAAGACTTTTTGTTAGTAAATTCTACGTTTGGGAAATATGATTACTCACCAGAAAACTAACTATGACGTACATAACTGCCAAATATTTTGGTAGCTGCTTATTTATTTTAACTAACGAAATTTTTGAATATTTCATATTTCATATTTCAATATTTCATATATTTTAGAAAAAAAATGACTGCCTAAATATACACAAAAAACGTCTTTCCCAACGTCTGGAAACAAGCACTCATTACACCAATCCACAAAAGCGGGGACAAAACTAACATTACCAACTACAGGCCCATCTCCAAACTCCCAATTGTCAGCAAAATCATGGAAAACATAGTTCTTGATCAACTTTTTCCGGCGGTACAAACAATCATATCTAAAAATCAACACGGCTTTTTCAGAAAACGGTCGGTCGAGACAAACCTTCTGGAATACACAGATTTTATTTTAAATTCTATGGGTGGTAAAAATCAAGTAGACTCTATCTATACGGATTTTTCAAAAGCCTTTGATAAAATTAACATTGACCTGCTTCTGAAGAAACTGTTAAAAATCGGGATTAATGGTGACCTTCTCAGATGGATCAAATCATATGTAACAAACAGAAGTCAAGCAGTTAGAGCTAAGGGTTTCTCCTCGCGTTTTTACAGTATACCTTCAGGAATCCCGCAAGGATCACATCTCGGACCTCTCTTGTTTATTTTATATATCAATGATATAGGTAAATGCTTTAAAAATTCCAAATTCCAAATTTTTGCTGATGACACTAAGATTTACAAAAAAATCACTAATATTAATGACAGCCTAGAATTGCAAGATGATATCAATAGGCTTGGAATATATTGTGCTAACAACCAACTGTTCCTTAATCTGGAAAAATGTAACACAATATCATTCACCAAAAGCATAAACCCCCTAATATTCCCGTACAAAATCAATGACGTAGAGATAAAAAGATGTTGTGAAGTGAGGGACTTAGGAATAATAATGGACTCCGGAATGTCTTTCCGAACACATATAAATTCCATCTGTGACAGGGCGTACAAACTTCTAGGATTCATCATAAGAGTGACCAAACCATTTAGGTCTCCACACGTAATCAAAATACTGTACGTCTCTTTTGTTCGCTCAATATTAGAATTCGGATCAGTCATATGGAATCCCCAATACAAAGTAAATATTGAAAGGTTAGAAAGAATTCAAAAAAAGATATTGAAACACCTAGACTTTAAATCCTTTCGAACTTCAGAAAACCTAAAAGACTCATTAACATTCCATAATTTATCAACTTTAGAAGATAGAAGAAATATATCCGACCAAAAATTTTTATTCAAAATCATTAACAACGTTGTTGACAACAACTATCTTCTAGAACACATTAATTTCCACTGTCCAATAAGAAACACAAGGTCAAACCAACTATTCCACATCCCACACTCAAAAACAAATTACACACAACATTCGTTTCTCCGAAGGACGTGCACAAAATACAATGATATCTTTTACGACGCTGATATTTTCCATTTGTCCTCAGGCCAATTTATTAAATCCATAATAGAAAAAATTAAAACAAATTGTTAATTACGAACTCTCCACCCCTGCTGCATGTTATTTTTTTCATTCTCATTATGTTGGTTTTCCTTCTTTTTATTATAATAATAATATTTGGATGATTTATATATCCCATATGCTTTAATTTGTGTGTGTTTTTCTTTCTTTCATTTCTGTTGTATATATATATATTTTTCTTTTTTTTCTACCACTTTATGTTTTCTTTAATGTTTTAATCCATGTTTATATATTATAAATTGTAGCGGAAACTTCGCTGGTTAATGTAATCATGTAATATGTTACTTTCTTATAAAATATGTATAACTGTTTGTTTCCTAAATAAACTAAAATAAATAAAAATAAATACACAAATATACTCAAAATTTCTATTTATTTAAAATACAGCTTACTTGACAAAGAAAATAATATTTATTGATTGATCTACACTTTTACGATTTGTGGGTTTTCCCTTTAGGGAAATATTATACAAAGGTTTGTCAAACGCCATCAATTATAAAATTTTGAAAAAGTTTCTCTACAAGAAAATTGGCTTTCTTTAGGCATAGGCTACACGTTCAATATTTATCACGATCCATATTGATGGACAAATAGTAAACGCGTATAGACAATAAATATTGAACATGTAGGTTTCGCCTTGGTTCCGTTATAACACGCTTTCTTTGACTGACTGGTGTTGAAAGCTTTAGAGTTCTGAAATCAGTAAATAAACGTCATGGAAGCCAATGGCTTCGATTAAATAAAGTTGCAATATATGTTAAAAACTTTGCATTTGGCATACGTAAAAGTAGTACCTACTTATCTTGCATTACTTTTGGGTATTATGCTCTGTTGCGCTACCCCCTTCCTTATCAAACGTTTTGGCCAGCATTACAGTGTCCATCATCAGAGCAGATGTGTAACGAGTACCTACTTATCTACCGATAATAAAAATATTCCACTAACATTTACCTCTAACCATTTTTTGAACACGCTTATTTTCTAAGAAAATATGAAAAAAATCTCGATGAAATTTAAGTTTTTCTACCTTCTCTTAGCTACCATCAGGGGAATCTGCCCCTTGCAGATTTCAGCCAAATCTTGTGATGTGGGATTGGGAAGATAAATATTGGAGTTTTCTTTTATTCTAGCACAAGGCTTTAGGTTTGGGGGGGCGACCTCGGCTCTCCTTCACCTTGCCTCCGGCTACTTTACGCTGAATTCCTTAGGGTCGTCGGGTATTTCCACCCAATCTCCCATTTACTTTTCTTTGAGGCATCACCGAGGAACCGGCTAAGGGGCGCGGAAGTTTAGTGTGGTTCACGGCTAGACCGAACGTCATGCGCATTCTTGGTGGGACAGAGAATCGATTGGAGTGGACTCCCAACCGTTTGCCATTCCCTTATTACTTATCTACTGTATCTTCCTCCCAAACAGGTGCTTGTAGGATACGCTGGATACAATCACCCAGCGCTTGCCACCTCGTGGACTTTCACCAACCTGTCCCATTGTCTTGTCTATATTTTGTGTATTTCCCGCTAAGCACTTGCAAACTGCTTATTAACAACGTATGCAGGGACATTGGACGTCGTAGATTCGTTATCAAATTTTACCAAAAAAATTAGAGTCCTTGCAAGAGCCTTGAAGGGGTAACCATCTGTTACCTATACCTGGGCGGGTAAGTGGTGGGTCGTCCAATATTCTAGCACAAGTCAGATTATTTTCGTTAATACATTTCTGAAGAACCTTCTGTATTAGTCACCTCGTTTGCCAAGGGTATTATGAAGGTGCGCTTTCGTATTCTATGCTTCTTCATCTTTGTTTCTGAAGTTGCCGAAGAATTGAGAAAAGAGCAGATCAGACAAGCGATAAAGCAGGTAGGTACCAAAATAATTTTATCACTGACTAATTCTTCGAAATGGTTTCACTGAATTAGGTCCAGTGGACATACTCGTACTTTTTTTAAGCGGTGTTACGTTTTTGTTCGTTAAGTGTGAATAATACGTGCCTTGTATTTTTATAATATCATTGGATAGATCACTTGCAATTTCTTAAGAAATTGGTTCAGCCATTTACCCAACCTAATCTTGGCTTGTTTAATCGCTATCACATACATTTTATTTATTAGTTGTTCCTATCATCCCAACAATAATATTACACTGTTGCCAGATCTTGAGCGTTTGCGACAGTTGTCTCATTATACGAAACTAGTACAGATTAGTTGAGATAAATAATGTGACTTCTGTATAATAAACAATTTTAAATTGAATATTACTCTTTCTTGCACGCAGTTTGTAATGGGTACCGCCGCCTCGGGAACCATAGCCAACACTCGTGTCTTAGATTACCCCGAGTGGTTCGCTACGTTATGTGATTTAGCAGGGGTGCCCGTGTTTATGGGGCGATGTTTTTCAAGCTCTTGGCATAAAGTTTCTCACCTACTGCGTGGCGGGCCAGATCGGGAGAGACTTGTTGAGGAAGACCTTTTGACATCTCCTCGTCCCATCGCCTCGCACGGCGGTGGGAGGGATGGGTTCAAACGTCCATCACTCCTGGACATACTGAACCCCAGATTCCTATCCACCCTTCAAACCCTTTTCAATCACAGAACTTCTTCTCATTACTTTCCCTAAAAAGACCCCCCACACAGCATCCCGAAAGATGACATAGGCCATGAGGGAAAGTTTTTTCCTTAGGGCCCCCCGTGTGGAGCTAATGCAAACAAATAAATATCACTGGAGAAGAAGATAATAATAATAATCGAAACGAAAATATGAAATTTGTTAGAAGGTGGCAATAGCGAAATTGGTTAACGCGCACGTCCCGGTTTGGTGAGAGGTCTGGGTTCGAGTCCCGGTTGCAACCATTGTCTTTTTTGTGTCTTTCATATTTTCGTCTAGATTATTATTATTATCTTCTTCTTCAATTATATATTAAAATGGTGGGAATAACATTCAAAAGTTATAGAAAGAGAGTTTTTCGTATAAAAATTTAAAAAATAAATCTCGTGATTTTGCTGGTGGCATATAAAAATCAAGGAGTATGTAGGAACCTAAATGCAGTTGATAATATCAATTAAAATCACGATCGATAAACGTATTTCCGATGAGTCAACATATATATGAAAATAATATTGCAAGCAAAATTAACACCGTACTCATCAGATTTCAATGTTTATCATTTCATACCTGTCTGTTGGGTTGAGTCATCGCGTCATCAGGCCTAACAGAGCGGGAGCGGGCGTGCTGAAGGAGCAGAATGGAATAGGATTGCAATTTAAATGAGACCAAATTTCTCACTCGTGTTGCATTCTGCGAACAAAGTAAGACGATATTATGTTCTGTTGAGAAGTCTGGGAAAGAATTCAGGAAGATGAAAACAAAACTGCAGTCAGCAGTCAGTCTTTGTCATGAATAATATATTAATATTTTTCTGAGGTTTCTGTGAAAATTCACATTAATTGAACTAACGACTACCCTTAAGACGGCTTGTTTAAAAAAAATTGGTCAATTAATCAAATAATTGATGTTAATTTTCACATTCTGAGTAAGTTATGTTCAAGTTCTGTTATTATATCATTATAGGCCAGTCAAATCTGAAATAATCACAGAACTTGAATGGGACTTTCACAGAACCTGCAAATTAACTTAAAATATTTGATGAATTTTTCAAAAAAATTTGAAACAACCCATCCTTAGAGACTTAAGAGTGTCATGGAAGACTACGCTTCCAATCCTGTTTTCTCCATGCGAATACCGCCCAAGAGTCCCAACTGCTTCCAGCTGTTTGAAGCCAGTGGGATTACGGCAACCCAAATCGGGATTTGTTCTAAGGAAGGTTATGGTTGATAAGTTTGGTGTAACTTTAAGTGACCAGCTCAGATATGGGTGCTCTTATTAAAAGACTTATAAAAAAACTGACCGATATTTTTAAGGGTCAAGACATGTTCTACACGCAGTATTTAATAGAAGCTTCTATAATACTTCTAAGCAATCAAATTTTCAAAACAAAAACATACGATTTTGTATGATTTTGATTGATTTTGCATTATTAAGTATGGCTTCATCTTAAAACAGATAAAAATTTGAAATGAAAAAGTGCCTGCATATTTATTGTGTAAAGGTATTTGATATCTGCGTATGCACAAAGGTTCCTCAAGTTTGTGATAAGTGGGTACCTACAAAAACCTTTTTGTTTTGGGGGAGAAAAGTGTTTTTTTTTTCATGGATTATCGTTAAGTAGCATACGTAGGTAATAATAGGTATGTTTTACAAACATCCTTCATTTTTTTATATACAAATTTATTTGAGTAAATTAATTTATTTGAATAAGTTAATTTGGATCATTAAAAAGCTCCATGGATCGGTACATTATAAGTGATGCTGGCGTGCTTGATTGTTTCTTTGTAGGTAATCATATGCATTTTACATGTCTCGCCTCGTGTCCGCATATTCCGTAATTATAGTTTTATCTTCTTTCTAATTTCTTGGAAATCATGCAGTTGTGGTTTTAATTTCATGTACCAATAGTTTGTTTAACTGGCCTGTTAATTACTTGCCCCACCCTATATCTCTGTACCTCTTTCTTTTGTTGCTCTCTCTCTCTCTCTCGTATATTTATCTTTTATTCTAGTATACGGTACCTTCACAGTGAACCTGAGAGATTCGAGTGTATATTTAAATATATTTATATTTTATTCTAATATACGGTACCTTCGCCGATTTATTTGTGTGATACTAATGTGTATTTCCGTAACTTTTCTATAGTAGCATATAATTCTGAGTTATTCCACATCGGAAACAAGTAAAGTGGTTGGGAGTTGAATATCAACACTTGCAGGAATTGATAAGGGGTGAAAAAACACCGAAACAAATCATAATGTCAAGGATGACTAAATATCGCGCTTCGATGCAACGAAGACTCAGATACCGTTGTGGAACCAAATACACAATAGTGGCCTTTAAACTTGGTTGGGAGCGGATAGCACCAGTAAGAGTATAGTAGATTAGGAAATGAAAATACATTAAAGACACACCGATCGATCCACGGTAGAAATTTCTCTTTTTGTTGGAAAGTAGGCTCAGCTACCCGAAGAACCACGCTGAGGAACCAAGATCTATCCCGCAATATCTAATGACAACCCAGGTGAACTTCAATTATAAAGAGACTACAAAACTGTCAAAACAATAACTTGAAATAGGAGATAGCGCAATGGGCCCCAGGCCTGTGAGGGCTTAGTGCTATGCAGATGGTCTCCGTGTAAAAAAATATTGCTCTCTGATAAAGCGCTGGTCTCAATGTCACCATGTACTTAGCATTCCATGTTACAATAAAGTGGTTTTGTAAGGTTGTTAACATTGCATTTGAAGAGTTTTAGCTGTTAACTAATAACCGGTGGATATTTGATGTGGTTGGTACTCTTATTTCAACTGTTAATATCCTGTTAGATCAGTTGTTAGCTTACGGTGCATGATATTTATATTATCTGCAGTAATGTGTAAACGGTACACCTACCCAGCAATTACTGTTTAAAAAAGAGTTTAATCTATAAATTTAATCATCCGTCGATTTAAAAACGAACATTTTACGCGAAAACGAGAAGAAACCTGACACGAAAAGTGTTTAGTGATATTTTAGCTGTGTTTTAGAAATCCCTCAAATAAGTACTCATTTTCTTAATCTCACACAATGCATAATCCTGATGAAGGTGCAGGATGAAACGAAAACAGTTGGTTCATGTATACGCAATGAAGTGGTGGTGTTCAAATAAAAAATAAAAATGACCGAATGGGATAGGGACACCTTAGCTCAGTTGGTAGAGTCGCGGCCTGGAAAGCCGAAGGTCCTGGGTTCGAGTCCCCGTGGTGCCAATACCTTTTTCTGATTTTCCTGTTTCTAGATTTTCGATAGAGTTTCCCCAATTATGTCTTCAATTAATTAAATATTACCAGCCTTACTAAAAAACCCAGTGAAAATTTTATTCAATTGACAAACGGCCGCGGATGTGAAAACATTACTAATTAAAAAATTGTTCATGGAAAAAAATACACTTGGTTTACACGGCCTGAGAGGGTAGTTTATCTCTGTTTTAGTAATGATGTGTGAACGAAATTTGGAATGTTTTCCAAAGTATTTTGAATGTTCTATGTATTTCTTATTTTTGAAGGTGTCGAAAAAACAAATACCATTTATGAAAACTAGATAAAATTACCTTTTAGATTTGTGTAATTGAAATACACTTTAGTTTTTAAAAACTGCCATATATTAAGATTCAAACGCGAAAAAAAAAACTTTTTTTTTTTTTCCAAAACATATTTGATGAAAGTGTACAGAAATTTATAAAAAAACAAAATTTAAAAAATACAGACCTTTTATATAAGGAATTTGGAACGAAACTGTCACCGTACTTTTTCATCGTGCATACAATAAAAAAATAATAAAAAATTACAAAGTTTTTTTATTTCAAAAAAACTAACCTAAAAAAATAATACCGACTTTTATAACAGATTTCTTGCAACTCTAAAGACGTTAATATCATTGATACGTTTAGGAACACATGTATTAGATATTAATATTTTTAAAAAACACCACTTTTATGAAATTTTTATGAAATAAAATCCTTTAAATGTAAATTTGAATTTTCATGTTTTACATAAAATATTTGACATTTCAATTTTCAAAGTATGATTATTGTTATTATAACTTGACTAAACCTTATTAAATACCACAAAAACACGGTAAATATATCAATTATGCTAATGTAATAGTGAATTAGTCATATTAATAGATATTACGATAACATTTGTGTAATATTACACGAACACCGGCGGAGTGAGTTTTTTTTGGCGGTTTCAACGCGAATGACGAATGCGCAGGCGCCGCGCGCCGCCACCTAGCGGTTCTGTAGGAAAACAAACAATTAAATTATGTCTCTCTCTGGTTTCAATCCTGGGATTGGTTTGCAGCAATTTCATCTATTCGTTTCTTCCACTCTTCCCTGTCTTGTGCGGCTCTTTTGAATTCTGCATATGATAAGCAGCGCACGTCCACCAGCAGGTCCTCCAGGTACTCTCGGCGTGGGCGTCCCCTAGCGTTTGTCCCCTCGGTCATACCCTCCATTATGGCATGCAAGAGGCCTTCTTGTCTTATTGCATGGCCGATCCATCTTGCGCGCCTTTCGGACAAGGTCCTGAGCAGGTGCCTTCCTCCTTCGATTCTTTGGAGAACCTCCTCATTTGTGATGTGGTCTCTCCAGGAAATTCCTAGTAGTCTTCTATAGGACCACATCTCAAAAGCCTCTAGTCTCCGTTTATCTCTTTCGGATAAGCACCATGTTTCGCAGCCGTACATCAAGATACTCCATACATAGGTCTTGATGAGGAGTATTCTCAGTTTCAGGTCTATATTATTCGATTCTATTATTTTCGACATTTTATTGAATGCAAGCCTAGCCTGGTGTATACGGCTGTCGACCTCGCTCTTAGACCGACCGTCCCATGTTATTTTGCTCCCGAGGTACACAAACTCCTTGGTGTTCTTTAGTGGAACTCCTGACATCTCTACTCTCATCTGATGTTGCATTCGGCCTACAGTCAGCAGCTTTGTTTTGTCTTTATTTATCCTCATGTTGTAATTATTTTGAAGAATGCTTTGCATGGTTGTTAAGGCCTCTTGCAGTTCTTCTTCGCTTTCAGCAACCAAAGCAATATCGTCAGCAAACCTTATCATATCCACCTTTTGCCCGTGTATCTTTACACCTTTTCTGTGACTCATTCTCTCCCTCAAGTCATCAATCGCACTTTGTATATATGCGTTAAAAAGAACAGGTGACAGAGAGCATCCCTGTCTCACCCCTTGTCTTATACTGGCTTCTTTTGTATCATTGTCACATCTAATTATAGCGGCCTCATTCTTGTATAGCGCCTGGATTATTCGTCTATCTCTATATTTGATGTCAATTCTCTTCAGAATCTCGAAGAGTCTTTTCCATTCTACTTTGTCGAAAGCCTTCTCCAGGTCTATGAATGCGATGAATGTGTTTTGGTTTCTTTTTAATCTTTTTTCTAGTAGTAATCGTAGCGACAATATTGCTTCTCTGGTTCCTACACCTCTTCTAAAGCCAAAAATTATGTACACTATGGAATATTCCACTGTTGCCAGATTTAAAATACATTTTAAGAAAAAAATCTTATTAGTAATGTTATCGTGTTTTAGTGTACGTTTGTTTTATTCAGGTTGCTGCAGCAACACAGGTTATCGGCCGTGCTGTGGTTTTTTTTTTAGTAAGGCTGTACATGTTTAAGGTTTTACTCATTAAGTGAAAAATAAAAATAAATATTCATCCTAGACTTGCAGAAAAGTCAACAGATGTATAAAAAAATAAAAATGGATAAAAATGTATCCAGACTATCTATATATAAATTGTTCGGGTTTGAATCTTGTAATCATTCATAAAAGATGGCAGCCAATAAAATATGCGTTAAGAAAATGAAGATAATTTTGGTATTTCTTAGTCAAAGTATGATACAGTTAAAAATGACCGAGTCGGATAGGGACACCTTAGCTCAGGTCATGGCCCGGAAAGCCGAAGGTCCTGGGTTCGAATCTCAGAGGTGCCAATATGTTTTGCTGAATTTTCTGTTTTCAGATTTTCGATTGAGTTTCGCTAATATTGTCTTCATTTAATTAAATATTACAATTTGAGGTTTTACTCAGTTAAAAATAAACATAAAAATGAAATATTTTCATTCTTTATCAGGGCTGTACGGAAGCTATATTTTATATATGTATGTATCTGTATAATCCTGATGAAGTGCAGGCTGATACGAAAACGGTTGGTTCATGTATACTCAATGAGGCGGTGGTGTTCAAACAAAAAATATCTTTATTCAAATTTTAATAATGTCTTAACACAAAGTTATTGTTTCTTTAGTAAGTTTAATATATATATTTTTTGTTCAACTTTTCTGTTATGGGATTTTTTTAATGTGCAGCAATGCTCTGTTTTACTAACCATAAATGATTTAATTACCTCAACAATAACGTTATTAGCAGCGGTAAAGTAGCAGAGGTCACCCTCAAAATTGCTGGGCCGATGACCTAACGAGATCTGCCGTATTCACGATCATAAAAATGAAATCAAGAAGATTAAAATTGCACAGACTAGGAGATGCTTTGTAAACTTATATAAAAAACAAACAATGTTTGAATTTACTAAATAGATTTTATTATTCGTGTGTTATATTAAAAAAACATGATACATAAATAAAAAAGTAATAAATCTCACGTTTGTCATGATTCGGTTAAAAGTTTTTTTTGCATGAGCTCCACACAGGAGGCCCCGAGGAAAATATTACCCCTCAGGACCTGTGTCATCTTTGGGGATGCTGTGAGGAGGGTCTTTTAATTGAAGGAGTACTTTTTTTTACATTAACTCCACACAGGAGGTCCTGAGGAAAATAACTTCCCTCAGGGCCTATGTCATCTTTGAAGATGCTGTGTGGAGGGTCTTTTTGAGGAAAGGAAGGAGTGAACACGGGTCTTGAAGAGACCTATGTTGTAGGAGGGAGGAAACACAGAGGCCGGCAAATCATTCGACAGCCGAGCCGTTGAACTCAAGAACGAGTCATAGAAACGACCCGTTCTCATGTGACTAATGTCAACCGTGTACAAATGTTAGGCGCGTGTTTGGCGTGTTTCCCGACTATGCACCGGTGCCGAGGGGATCAATGCCGCTAGTTCCTCGGAGCATCTTCCATTGTAATACCGGTAGAACAAGGACAGCATTCCCACCTGACGCCTGTGCTCTAAAGATTGCAGTCCGTCTGTTAAGATGGGAGAATCTATCAAACGGACCACCCGTTTCTGCACAGAGTCAAGGGTTTTTTAGGTATTTTGGAGCTCCAGACCAGAGGTGGCTGCCAAATTCAACCGTGGGGCGCACTTGCGATTTGTACAGGGTTAGCAGTTGTGTACTATTAAAGTATTTGCGGGCCCTGTACAGTACGCCCAGTTTCTGAGAGGCTAGTTTAACTCTGGTTTCGATGGAGCCCCCGTACCTGAGCTGGTCACTTAGAGTTACACCTAGCATATCGATGGAGGTCCTGTTCGGAAGATTGCTTCCGTTGATGTAGACTAGATTTTCATTTCAATCCCTTTTAGATGTTATCAAACATGATTGGGTCTTTGAAACATTAAATTCGACGTGGTTATTCTTACCCCAAGAGAAAACACTCTCGAGGTAACCGTCCATTCTTTGTTTCAAAACCCTCCGAGCTTTTGCAGTTTGTGTGCCCTTTGGGGGCTTGTCAAACAAAAAGCTATCATGGACTGTACTGTCATCCGCGTAACAATGAATCGGTGCACATGACAAGAGGTCATTGATGTGCAACAGAAACAAAGTATGAGAACGACCTCCGTAGTCCAGTGGGTAAGACTCTTGACTCACAATCCGGAGGTCGCGGGTTCGAACCCGGCATGCGCAAATAAATTTTATTTGATTAATTTGTGTTATTTCACAATTAATTCATTTAAAATAATATATAGTATATTTGCGGCATGTTCCAGAGTGGAAGATACTATTAGTATCGCCCTGGTGTAAGACCACCATTCGGAATTGAAACGTTGCTTGAAAATGGCTTTAGCCGTGTTTGGTGACCAGATCTGAATAGCCAGGTACTTCCCAACCTTCCTCTTCCCCACCTCCTTCCCCTCCCCGCTACCTTCAGCCTCACAACATACCCCATTGGGGATGCCATAGTCTCACTGGCTCCAGACGGGAGCAGTTGAGACACTGTAAAAAAAAAAAAATTGACAGAACCGATCCCTGTGAGACGCCAGCATTTATCGAATGCGAGGAAGAGGTGAAACCGTCAGCAACCGCCTGAATCGACCACTCCCTCAAAAAGTCGGTAATCCACGTACACGAGGATGCGGGAAGTCCGTAAGACGACAGTTTTTTGATAAGGCCTCGGTGCCAAACCCGGTCAAAGGCCTTGGAAATATCCAGTGCAACCGTTTGGGTCTCACCGAAACGTTCCAGGCACCGCCCCCAAACATGCGTCACATACGCGAGAAGATCACCGCACGAGCGGTTCCGCCGTAATCCGTATTGACGGTCGTTAATAATTTTGTTCTTTTCGAGGTATGTGAGCCGTTTGTCGTTGATCACACGTTCCATCACCTTAGACAGAACTGATGTGATCACTATGAGGCGGTAGTTGGCTGGGTTGGAGCGGTCACCCTTCTTTGGAATAGGGTGAATGATCGCTTTTTTCCAACCAGAGGGCACATAGCCAGACTTCAGGGACATTTTGAAAAGCTTCGTCAAAACAGGAGCTATTTCTGCAGCGCACCTCTGTAATACCAGGGCAGGTATTCCATCAGGCCTACTAGCTTTATTAATATCAAGCCCTCGTAAGACTTGGAGTACATCCCGATGCCGGATCCTCAGCTTTTTCATATGAAAACTGCAATGAGGAACCGACGGCGACCGACTTCTTTTGGCGCTAATAATACTTAAAAATAGAGCACAATATATAAAATGTGTAAAATATAATTTTCATGTATAAAATCCTCGAACTGCTTCGACTCGCAGCAATAACGTTATTTATGTTACGTATTTTTACATGTACCTACAGAGTTTGATTGTTATTTTATTGTTATTTTTATTAATAATGTTATAACTGACAACCCTGGCAAACCCTGATCAAGTATTTTTAAATATAAATACATAAACTTCAAAATACCAAAATTTAATACCAAACTAATGCAAATAAAGTTTTTCAACAACCTTCCGATTGAAATAAAAAAAACCAAAGACATCAATAAACTGAAACTCAAACTGAAGCTACACTTCATCTGGAATAATTAACTTAATAATTACCTGTTTTTCTCTTTCTTTCTATGTATTATCAATCTATATTCATCTCTATTTTATTTAGATTTTTCGAATTTCACTTAAGTGTATAATATTTTAGTATGTAACCGTATCCCATGTATGTACACCTACACTTATAGATAATCCAGAAGTTTCAATTGTTCCTATTATATACTTACCTATTGCATAATGCTATTCTATTTCTGTTATAATTAGTGTAACTCGCTCATCAAGCACAAGAACTCGTTTCTTCTTTGGTGAGATTGCAATTTTAAATAATTTGTGTACCGATATGTAATTTATATAAAACCACTGTACTATATATCTATATTAAATAAAAAAAAATAAAAAAATATGTTAGTTGTAAATCTCTAACTTTAAGTCACAGTTGTAAAAACGTATATCATTAAGTCACTAGTTTTAGGTCAGTAGTTATATGTCTTAGTCATAAGTGTCATAAGTCACTAGCTATAAGTCTTAGGTAAGTCACTAGTTATTATTCTAAATCATAATCGTAAGCTAGTTACATTAATTGTTTTATATATTTATTTGCACAGCACCCTTGAGGTGATTTTTAACGAAAACGGCGCTATATAAATTAGCCAAATATTATTATTATTAAGGAGATCTGGAAAGGAAAAAGTTTGAGAAATATTTAAGAATCTGGGGATCAATATGTCCAGGAGTGAATCGGGCTGCAGAGGTAAAAAGGTCTCTGCCGACCAGTCTTTCCCAATCCGGCCTGCCACGCAGGACATGGGCAAACGCGTGTACCGCCAAGACCTAGACAAATCTCACCCCATGAACCCGGACACCGGCTAATTCACCAATTGGAGCGAATCGCTTGGGGCGACCTATGGAAGGGGTGTTGGTTATCCAATAAATGGTTCCCGGAGCAACGGTACCTGTATACACCGCCTCTCAAATTATAAAAAGTTATAACAGTATCGACTTCTCTCCGTTCCGTGCTCTGGTAATGTCTTAATTATATGGTGTGCCTACATATGGGCACTGTCACATCATTATATTTATTTTTGCAGGTAAAAACCACGTCCATTAGGCAGACAGTTAGGTGCTACCGGTTTAACGGGAGAAACTTTCTTGACGTTTCTCTACCACTTTTTGTAATGTCGTAACACTCTAATAATAAATTGGTGTAGTGATATTTTTGAAAGCTTGTGATATTTTGTTATGAAAGTACTTACCTTGTGTAGGAATACGTTGCGGTCACTCAGAATTTGTATACCACAAGAGGTGAGTATGAAGTTTATCGAAGCCAAAGATTAAAAACATTTTGTGAAGCATTAAAAAACTGCCTTATCGTGGATTTTTACTAATTTATACATTACTTATCTCGTTTTTACTCTCCATTTAATTATTATGTGGTAATAATTTTTAGCAAAATGAATCATTATCTAATAATCAATTTTTTTTTTCTAATTTTGCAAATTCACTTTGTGGCACCATTTTATTAATGAAATAATTATAAACACTTTGTTTTTACCACGATAATCTTTATTTAAAAAATCAACATGTTTCGAGAACGATGATCTCTTCTTCAGGACATTATATGTACTAAAACTAAATGATCAAGTATAGAAAGACAGGCGTGGGTAGAAATGCAAGTAGTGGGGGAGGAGAGAGGTGAAAAGGGGAGGTGCTAGAAGATCAAAGACAAAAAATTACAATGGAAATAATATGTTTAAGATAGCGTTATTCACAAAATTAATTTGATTATTAATAATATTTAAATTTCTATTGACATTTTTCCTAATTTCTAATATTTCTGAAAGATATAAGTGAAAACCACTAACGTTAGTGTGTAAAATTTTAAAACCAGTATTTATATCAAATGGTTAAATTCAATTAGATGGTTAGCAAATTCCGAATAATTATTGCTATTTAGACACTCAAATGTTCCTTAATCCTCGTTTCAAAGTTTCTGCAAGTTTTACCTATAAAAAAATGGTTACAGTCATTACAATTCAATTGGTAAACTCCGGATTTTTTCTATCTTAAACATATCTCCATTGTAATTTTTTGTCTTTGTTCTTCTAAGCACCCCCCTTTTCACCTCTCCCCCCTGTTGATCTTCTAAGCACCTCCCGAATCATATTTACCCCAACGGAGGGGGCATAATGGGATAGAATGGGGCAGGATGGGATGGGGTGGAATGGATTTTTCTGAGCCCCCGCCCACGTCATTAGACTTTTTCAGCGAACAAAATTTGGGATAAAGTTGACGTGAGATTTTTATTGACCTCCCCCGGTTTAAATGAGATTTTACTGGACCCCTCCCCCCATTTTTAGCTCACATAATTAATGTATGCCCCCTTACACCGTTTGGAAGTTTTAGTTATTACGGACAAACAACGAGTTTTCTGCTTCATATGACGACTGCTTTGCAAACGGGCAAAGAATCTGCAGAATCTTTTGATTTTATGAAGAATTTTAATGTTGAATTCAAGGTATTTTTATATTGTGTCCTTAACCCTCTCGTGCTCAGGTTATTCGACGACATCTTCAATACGAGACGCTTCTATGTCAGAGTCTTCGTGTTTAGTGGTACCTAGGTACCTACATAAAACATGCAACACATGCTACATACGATCTCATAGTACACTTCCGGCACAGACGAGCTCAATAACCAACTTCTGCAATCAAGTCACGGAATATTATGTGCATAAATTAAAGAAATATTTTTTTATGAACAAAACTCTGAGATAAAAATTGGGATACCTATTTTAAAATTTTGTTGACTGTTTTCCTCATTTTACTTGCAAAAAGTGACACGAGAGATAAAACAGTTTCATGTAGTAGTTTTCACATGCATAACCTTTAATAAGTCCCCAGTTTGCTTTTGATCTAATTGCTGACATAGGAGTATATGGATAATTCAACCGTTTTTTTTGGCTTTCTTTTGTCTCATCTTTTTAAATTTTAATTGAAACTGTAGTTAATATGTTATTTTGGAAGAATGTGACGGATTGTGCAAAATTATGCAAGTTTAAATAAATATTGGTGATACATCAGATAAATAATAAAATATTGAAAAAATCTCCAGAGAAAAGATACATGCCGCCGACGGGACTTGAACCCGCGTCATTCTGATATCCGGTCAACTGCTCTTTAACCACTGAGCTACGTCGCGCGTCTACTAGTGTTTCATTCAACTATGACTGAGTGTTTCAGGCTAATAATTATTACTTATAATACTTGTTACCCTTTGTGCTATGCATAAAAATCTGGTCTTAAACATTAGTTTATCAATTAAAAAAATAATAAACAATATTACCAGTTACAATAAAGTACATTTTTTTAAACCCGCCATGCATTAGCTTGCACAAGGTGATTATTAACTGACGAGATGAGAGTTGAGCCTCTCAGATTCTGCAAAATCTTGACAGTTGTGGGTATTGCCTGTAGACATAGGTAGTTTTAGCATAATGTGAATTTATAAATGCGATCAAAACTGTGGAACATACACGTATTCTTCTTCTTCTTGTGCCCTGCCCAACAGACGTTGGCTATCATGTTGGCTATGCGGACATTGTTTACTGCGGCCCGTAATAGCTCTACAGTAGACTGGCCAAACTACTGTCTCAGGTTTTTCAGCCATGAGGTTCTCCTTCTTCCAGGGCCCCGTCTTCCGGCAATCTTTTCCTGCATTATGAGATGCAAGATCTCGTAATCTCGGGATGTGTCATCACATGTCCAAGATATTAAAGTTTTTGGATTTTTATAGTTTTAATAACTTATTTTTCTTTATTCGTCCGAACCATAAATTTTTTAATTAAATGAAGACAATATAAGCGAAACTCAATCGAAAATCTGGAAACAGAAAAATCAGAAAAATATATTGACACCTTTGGGACTTGAACCCAGGACCTCTTGCTTTCCGGGCAAACGCGCTAACCACTGCGCCACGGTGCCGATATCAAATTCAGAGACACTCGGGTTCTCACAGTACTATACAATGCTTTGGTTAGGAGTAGGCTTGAGAGTGGGTCGGTGATTTGGAGTCCACACCAAGTAAAGTATTCCCTCATGTTGGAGAGAGTTCAGAAGAAATTTCTGCGATTTCTTTACCTGAGGAAATATGGCTACTATCCGTGGCTCTACCCTGCCCACTTTCTCTTGGGCATGCTCGGTGTGAACCTTCTACGGGTCAGAAGGGATGTGCTCATTGTAACACATTTCTTCAGACTGATTCGTGGAAGGTTCGAAAACTCGGCTATCATGGAGAGCATTAGTTTCTATGTTCCCGATGGTTATCTCCGTCATCGACAGCATTGACTGTTTTATCTCCCGGCTTGCAGAACTAACTTGCCAATGGTTATGCCAATCGGGAGAGCTGTTGAACAGAATTAATTCGGATATCGACATATTTAGCGTCAGTGAAGCTGCCTTTAAAAGGCAAGCTCAATTAATGCTTATATAGTTTTTTTTTCTTTTATGGCTACCATTTATATATTTAATTTAATGTTTAAGGTAATACTGTTAATTTTTTTTTTTAAAAACGCATTAAAATTTTAAATTTTGTAATGTTTTTAAAGAATAAATAAATTGAATTAAATTGAATTGAAATTCGGTCATTTTTAACTGTATCATACTTCGACTAAGAACCACCCACATTATCTTCATTTTCTTAACGCATATATTATTGGCAACTATCTTTATGTATGATTGCAGGATTCAAACCCGAACTAAATGCCCTCTAGATAGTGTCTGCATAAATCTTTATCCATTTTATTTTCATATGCGACATCTATTGACTTTTCTGCAAGTCTAGGATGAATATTTTATTTTTATTTTAACTTTATGAGTAAAACCTCAAATTGTAACATTTAATTAAATGAAGCCAATATAAGCGAAACTCAATCGAAAATCTGGAAACAGAAAAATCAGAAAAAGATATTGACACCTCTAGGACTTGAACCCAGGACCTCTTGCTTTCCGGGCAAACGCGCTAACCACTGCGCCACGGTGCCGATATCAAATTCGGTCATTTTTAACTCTATCATACTTCGACTAAGAACCACCCACATTATCATCATTTTCTTAACGCATATATTATTGGCAACTATCTTTATGTATGATTGCAGGATTCAAACCCGAACTAAATGCCCTCTAGATAGTGTCTGGATAAATCTTTATCCATTTTTTTTTCATTTGCGACATCTATTGACTTTTCTGCAAGTCTAGGATGAATATTTTATTTTTATTTTAACTTTATGAGTAAAACCTCAAATTGTAACATTTAATTAAATGAAGACAATATAAGCGAAACTCAAAAAAGATATTGACTCAATCGAAAATCTGGAAACAGAAAAATCAGAAAAAGATATTGACACCTCTGGGACATGAACCCAGTCCCAGAGGTGTCAATATCTTTTTTGAGTTTCGCTTATATTGTCTTCATTTAATTAAATGTTACAATTTGAGGTTTTACTCATAAAGTTAAAAAAAAAAAAAAATAAAAAACATTAAATTTTTATTCGTAACCCAGTCCATCCAGCTTATTTTAAGTATTCTTCTGTAGATCCACATCTGGATGATGAATGCCTCAAGTATATACTTATATACGTATAGGCCTGTGGAACATGTTTAAAAGAATAAATTATGACACTGTGAATATGGTGGAACCACCGTTAGACACTTTTTGTCCATTTATTATGGTGAATTTGATCATTTCTTATCGTACAAATCATTTAATAATAATAATAAAAAGCCTTTTTTTTCTGGACTTCTGTTAGGTATGTATTAGACATGATCTTATTTGTTATAGTATATCCCGAAGCTCAGTTTGCCTCTTGGCATAGGCCTCCTCTAACATTTTCCATTGGGACCTGTCACGCGCTACTCTTCTCCATTGATGTCCAGCAGTGAGTTTTAGGTCATCTTCCCATCTCATGTGTTGACGTCCTCTACTTCTCTTGCCATCTCTGGGATACCAGTCAGTGACATTTTTGCACCATTTCTCTTGTGGATCGCGTGGAATAGTATGTAGTCAATGCGTTCCTCAATCTGTTCTCCTAGTCTTCTCATCTCACTAATGCCCAGGATATCCCATTTTATTTCTTCGAGAGCTTTTTCTAGCTCATGTAGGCTTTCTTCGGTTCTAAGGGTTCTCGTATTTAAAGTTTCAATATTGAGTATTTTGTTTCTTCTTGTTGTTAGAGGGTGGTGGTCTATAACTCCCGCGGGGACCAGCCGAATTGGGAGACTTTTTGTTAATTGGTTTTGATTGTTAATTTTTGTTGGTATTAATATTGTTTGTTTCCGATTTTCCGAGTCAATTATTAGTTTTTTGCAGCATTTAGTTGGGAGTCAGAATTTGCCCGGTTGACATAGTTCAGTATGTTAGGTCTGGTGATCTCTTTCGTGCTAGTTTTGGGCAGAGGTTGTGGAGGATTGCTTAATATTTTGTTTGTATTTACTTTCTTTTGTGCTGTTGACTTGGGAGAATCCGAATCATTTAGATATTACTTTATTGTTTTGGCGCGGTTCATCCATTTTTCCAGCACTCACACAATTGACGTCAATGTTGAGGTTTTGACCTGGCCCTTTTAGCAGGATCGGGAATGGCCCTTTCCTCTACCCTCTGTAATCTCTCCTGCCAAACATTTTTTTTAGGCTGTCTAATTTTCTCGCAAGAAATTGGAGGAGAATTGGAGGACCATTCTCGGGGGATATCGTTATCGTCTTTAATCTATAGTTTTACAGTTCTTGAACTATGGATCCGAATTACACAAGATAAAATAATATTGATGAATACGTACGTATTGAAGGGATCGGCTTCTTCAAAGGGACTGATTTCAACACACTGCACTTGGACTTATTGATTACGACGAATATCAGGTATTCCCGAAAATAATTAAAATTCAGTAAAGGTGCCGTGTAAAGAACTTGAAACAGGCAAGTTGAGTGTACAACGGATACGTTATTTGAATTCTGACAGCGATTACCTTCTTAAAAGTTATAAGTCATTCCGTTCACGTGCTATAAATACATAAATACCTACTTGAATTTATCGAGGGACACAATGTTTGTCACAAGTGCGAATATTGTGATGCGTCATGGTAATGCGTACAGGTATTTTATCGATGTGTACCGAATAATCATTCGGACATGATGTAACTATGTGGTTTTGAAATTGTTTGCAGAGAAATAGTCACAGTTTTAATCCCTTTACTAAATAAATAACTAACTCACCATCACACCGATTCTCCGCAGAGGCAGGCAGGGAGGAAGAACCGCCACACATTTCTGTCTTGTTCCACACTTCTTGCTTCATTACTTATTACTTCGTCTTAGAATGGCCGGCGTGGTCCAGGAGTAAGGCTCGCAATCCAAAGGTTGCGGGATCGAATCCCAGCGAAAGCAAATAAATTTTAAATGATTAATTTGTGTTATTTCACTATTAATTCATTTAAAAATTATATATACTATGTTTGCGGCACGTTACAGAGTGGAAGATACTCTCAGTACCGCCCTGGTGTAATACCACCATTCAGAATTGTGGCGTTGCTCGAAATGGTTTTAGCCGTATTTGGTGACCAGATCTAAATAGACAGGTACTTCCCCACCTTCCTTGTCTCCACCTCCTTCCCCTCCCATTACCTTCAGCCTCACAACATACCCCGATTGGGGGCAGCTGAGACTCTTATAAGGTAAATAAAATAAAATAAACAGACTTAAGGGGGTATTCTGGTGTAGATTTTTTTCATATTTCGTAAATATTCAAAAATATCTCCTTAAATGGATTTTTCGAAATTCGAATTATTTTAAAAGTTATAGAAATTTTAGTGTCGCGGTTTACGTAAATAGAACAAAATTTTTAACGTCGCGTTTTTCTCGAAACTACTTTTTTTGAGACGGTTGTCATGATATCTCAAGTTCCATTTACTTGAAATTTGAAGTGAGCCTTTTCTATATATTACTCTATCGCACTAATTAAAACTATAATAAAATTTCAATTTTAACTATTTTTAAAAAAATCTGAAAAGTAAAAAAAAACTGGTAAAAAATGTCTTTATTTCAGACAATCGCTATTTTCAGAATTATTTTTTACTTTTCCATAGTTGGGACGATTGCAGCATTAGTTTGGATTAAGAATTATTTTTTTAAATAATTTTTTTATTTCAGATTACTAGGAGGTTTGCAATAGTGACTACCAGGGCGCGCCATTTTTTTGAGCCCCCCCACTTCATCAACCTCTATTTTTTATGTATTCTTCAAACGTTTAATAAATATATTTGGTAAAATAATGGCTATTTAAAAAAATATTAAGTTTATTTTTCATTGTACCTGAAAAAATACCTACAATTCAGAGGCAGTACTGGAAAAACCCCTTAAGTATCGATTCACTTGATCTTGCCATGTCTTTCTCGGGTAATCTATTTTCCTTTTGGTGTCATATCTTCTCTTTAAACGCTTTCTCTGTTCATCCGCTCTACATTTACAAAACATTTCACTTGTACCCCTTTACGAGGCGTTTTCGGTTTCCTAAAACTATGATTGTTATTTGACCTTTCAAACATAGCCTCCTAACGTTAAATACCAAACACTACGATATTTACAAAGTGGAATCCAGTTATCTTTGCGTAAATGCTTTCCTTATGAGTCAAGCGTTTTATCTTCAAATTTTTTATTAATTATTACTATCATGCGTGTGTCACGTAACTTTAAATAGATTTATAAATAAGATTAAATAACACGAAAATTACTCTACACAAACTTGGTTTCTCGAGGTTTAAGTTCGATGTTGATTGATAACAATAATATCATAAATTATAATTCTTTGTTGCATATTCGAGTTCATAAACAGAGTAGGTGTCGTAAATGATGTTAAACAATAAACATGTTGAATGTCAGTCTGTCAGAAATATAAAACTGTTATTAAAATTAATTTATAAACACGATTGATCAATCCGAGTAATCAAGAAAAATGTTATGAGAGTAGAACAAGTTCAAGTGAAATTTGCGAAATTGGGAGAGAGAGGTGATCGATATATTATTTATAAGAATGGAAAACCTGTTCTCTTAAAATTTTACCAACTAGTTTTTCTACTCGGCTTTGACCGTGTTGCAGAATCTCAGGGCCCTCTTTTCCAACGCTGGTAAGAGTAAGATTGCCAATGTAAAATTTCACCGATACGGGTTTTTTTAATCACTTTACGATGAAGCCATACTAAATAATGCAAAATCATATGTTTTTGTTTTGAAAATTGGATCGCTTAGAAGTATTATAGAAGCTACTTAGAATTAGCTATGCGTAATTAATCTTTACCCAATCAATTGTATTGGGATGCCAATTATGCTTATTTTTTAAATATAAAATACATACTTCTATTAAATAGGTACTGCGTGTAGAACATATCTTGGCCCTTAAAAATATAGGTCAGTTTTTTATAAGTCTTTTAATAAGCCTATAAAAAAATTAAATATAAGGTCTGTAAAAAACATTTTAAAGTCCAAACTCTCCTGTTTATAAACCCCTTTTCGGATATGGTTTTATTGTTTAATGTACCAAATTCAGTTTCTTTTATAATGATGGCAAAAAAAATGATATTTACGCCCGAAGTTCACAAAATAAAATATGCATTTTCGCGTTGTTATTTTACAGTACGGCCGGCAATCGACGAATTTGGATTTTCAAAGTGAACTCTATGCCGTCCACCAAAGGGCTACATAACTAGCCACGCCCGTTTTTTTATCAGTTCGCCCCCGAACGGAGCGGGAAACGGACGCTAGGGTCCGCGTCGCTTTGTTCCGTGAAATCAATTTTAAAATTCTGTTTTATTACAATAAACAATGCGTAAAAAATGAGTTAATGTTTTTTACAGGCCTTTACGAAATTAACCTGTAAAAAAATTCTCAAATACCTTTCCCTTAAGCTTTTTCACAAGTATTTTTAAACTCCTCCCATAAAAGGGCGTGAATTCCGATTTTGATTTTTTCCTGAACTATTGGATCGCCTTAATCATCCGTTTTACGTTAATTTTAACGTTTGCTTTTACTTCCCGAAAACCGGTAGTTACTCAGCTACTCCGCCATTTTGACACATTTGACAGTTCTGTTGGAGGTAAGGCACAACATTGCGCTATTTAACATTGATTCATGATTATAATTATAGAAGATGAATAAGGGGCGATGAATTCTTGATTCAATATGTCTTGCAGGGAAAACCAAAAATGTTTTGACCCCGTGTTAATAATATGTTTATTTGAGAGGATCCCGAATTTTGCTGCAGTATGTCGAAAGTTCTCATAAATTTGTGGCACATCAAGTTTAAGGGAATATTACAACTACTTTTTGGTAAAATACATTCTTTCCGTGTAATGTCATGCGTGTTATAATAGGATTAATTTATTTTTAAAAACCCTCACAAATATTTTTATAGGAATAAAGCGGGATATTTTGACAGTTGTGGTTTTCAAATTTAATTTTAGGTGTGGCCGTATCAAAAAACTGACCAAACTAATTAACCATTAATTTAGCAACATTACACTTAAAATAGTGATTGATACTATTTAACATCCTTGTTACTTTAACTAACAGGATAAAATTTAAACTTAGCCTTCTGTTGAAGCAGACGGCCCTATTGTCGTATTTCACTGAAAAACTTTAAACAACAGAATTAAAGGATGCTTGCAATATTGCAAACAAGGGAGACTGACAAAGCTAGCAGAAAATATCTGCGTTGACCTAGAAATTACAGACAGACAAAGCTGTCCAAATGTCATGAGGTCAGTGCTAATCATTTAGAGAGAATTTGTGGAAAATGAAATAAAAACATAACAAATTGGTATCACGCACTAACGCTTTGTAAGAGATAAGAACAAGGTTAACAATTTCGCTTACGTAAATATTGAAGAGTTTAGATAAAAAAAACACACAACATGAAACAGCCGATACTTTGAACATACATCATATGCATCGATGTTTCAACATAATAATATACAGAATACTTATCAACAAAAAATAACAAATTTTCAGCCCAAACTACTGAATAGAACAATCCAATAGCTGTGGACTATGAGCCTCCATGGTCGAGGGGTGAGGCTCTTGACTAGCAACCCGATGGTCGCCGGTTCAATTCCCGGCGTCAGCAAGTAAATTTTATTGGAATGAACTGTGTTAGTTCCCAATTTAATCATTTATAATATAAGGTATATTTTCGACACGTTCTAAAGTGGAACACATTCTCAGTATTGCCCTTGTGTAATACGACTATTCAGAATTGAACCGTTGCTTGAGCCGTGTTTGGTGACCAGATCTGAACTGCCAGGTATTTCCCATCCTTCATCTTTTCGTCCCCACTGCCTTCAGCTTTATAACATACCTCAATCGGGAAGGCCGTAGTCTCACAGAAAGTGTAAAAAATAAGCCAAATAACAGTAAACAATCGATTTTTAACACATCTAAAAAAATTTCGGTTTCCCTTTCGGTTTCAGCCGAAACTGAGACAGACACCGAAGATTCGGTTTCGGTGGAAAGTCCTGTTTCGGTCGGACACTAATAAATTTCTTTTAATTCGGGCACACAGACACCCCCACGACACACTTCTGTCATTTTATCTTTTCAGCGGCATACCCACAACGAATCGGTCTAGCGTTGTCTATTGTGTTGTTTGTTGCGCTGATTTGTCAACACCGGTTTGTTGTGTCCGCCATTGTGCGGGTTCTGACGTCACAATCACCTGTGCTTATAAAAAACTACGTAGTTCTGAAGTATATCGGCACAGAATTTAATGCAGTGTCTCGTGATGAATGTTAATGAGTTTGTTAGACACGCGAGGCTGCGGTGACAAGGCCATGGGACCGTCTGACGAAATAGGCTCTACTCAGCTTGCTGCACTACTTGGTATACAGCTGCCATTGATCGATAAAGCGGAAAATTAGGTTAACAAGAAACACGTAATAGTTAACATAATATTACAGATTACGTTAAGACTCCCCGTTAAACTAAAGTTAACCGCAAGAACGCCATAATTTTCTATGTAATTGTAAACTATAAATGCAACCATTATAATTTTACATTTATGTAGAACATTTGCAATGCATTGTCGATACTCCTTGTATCTCCTCGATAAAGGCCACCATTCGGAACCAAAACGTTGCTTATAACTTATAATGGTTTATTTATTTATTTATTTATTCAACGCCCAGGGGGGCTTTTACATGGTTGGTAGTACAATAAATTCATGACAGATGATTTTACAACAGATAAAGAAGTAATAAAAATAAAATTAGATAAAAAATGCACACAAGTCACAAAAATACAAAAAATAAATAAATATAGGTACTGCGATTTGATAAGTTTACAAAATATGTTTAGGAATAGTATTGGAATAAGTTTTTTACAAGTTCCACAAAATTCGCCAAGTTGATGTTAAATATGTCTACATCACCTAAGTACTGATTCCCCATAGTGTGAAATCGTTGTATGGGAGAGTGGGCAATGTAGTTTCGCTTGTGAATGCTGCAGTAGAAAAGTGTATTTTGTCGCGTGGTTACTGTCGGTATTCGTAAGTTTATGAGTTGTAGGAGTTCGCAACAGTCGAATTTAGAGTTAAGTATTTTGAACAAAAATGTTAAGTCGTTTATTTTACGTCGGTTTTCTAGTGTATGTATTTTTAGAATATTTAGTAATAGATCATATTTTAAGTCTTCTAGTGGGATACTTAATTTAAAATTTATCTGCGTTTAGTGATAATACCTGAAAAGACACGTAGGTACCAGTGGCGGTCCGTGAGTTTTAGTCAGCTAGAGCACTAAGATTGAGAAATACGACGTTATTGACGCTGAAAACGATTTTTTTTTTTTCAAAATTTCAACTTTTTGCATGAAGATCTTCAGGATTCTTTCAGTTAAGGGATGCGCCGCATCCACTTACAAAAATAGGTCTTCATACAAAAAATAAGTAATTTTGATAAAAAAAATCATTTTCAGCTACAACAATATCAGTAATGTCGAGTTTTTCAATCTTAGCCATCTATTTTCGTTATTTGTTTTTGGGGTGTTATACCATGTTGCGCTACCCCCTTCTTTAGTGAACGTTTCGGACAGCGTTGCAGTGTCCGTCATCAGGGCAGATCTCTTTCCCTCCTCTTTCCCAACTGTTTTTCCTCCCTCCTTTAAATTCAAGTCTTACGCAAATTCGTTGGGAATCGCATAAAAACCGTCATAACAGTGAACATTATTAAATACGAAAGTTATTTTTTTATTAAAATTTTTTAAATACATTGTCATCTGCAATAAAAAAAGGTACGGTTTTGGAAATATGATATTTACATAATAATATAATATATTCGTTAATTGCACGCGTAAACATGAAACACAACCATCTATGTGTAATAGATATATGTATAATAAATTTAAGTTAAATGCAGATAATAATGAATGCCAAGCAATATCGAAATTGTGAGCGAGTTATTTTTCAATCGATAAATTGTTGAATTTCTTACGTTCGAAAGGAAATAATAGCTTCGTAATTATTGTAAACGTGAGAATTATGTCGTGAGTATTCATTATTATTTATTTTTAGTTGCACTTGTGTTGAGACACACGTGTGCGTGAGAATGAACATGCTGGTTTTGCAATGCCGTCAGTGTCAGGTCTAGTTGTGTGTCGTTGTTTGAGCTCGAGACAGTGGTGGTGGCAGCGGATTCAGCTGATGCAGTTAGTTCTAGTGCGGCCGCGGACGATAGCGATGCGCGATGGCGCGGCACTCGCTTGATAAGATAGAATAGGCTATCATTACCGTATCACCGCATTCGCGCTCACGGGAGACACCGGCTATCTGTCCCACACAGATACGATATTGTAGGTAATCGCCCAAACGAGCGCGACTATTTTTACATCAATCGCGGAGTTATTTTCGATATGCATTGCGACAACATGTAGTGATACTCAACGGCGATAGTTTAACACCAGTGAGAATGAGCTAACAATTTGAGTGACAGTGTCAAGTGTAAATATTAAAAACATGTTTTACGCGGATTCTCCCGCTGCGGAGAATTCTGAGTTGATGAAGATCGTTATAAGAAAACGGGAGTTGGAAAGATTGCAAAGTTTGGAGACAAGCTCACATAACAGAGAACGGTCAGATGACACCATGGCGAGAGGAGGGCAGCTGTACAAGATCTTAAAGAAGTCCGAAGAAGAGAAAGTGGCCCCGCCTGAAGATGAAATCAAAAACCCGCTGACTCCTGAAATTCCTGAATCGTTAGGATACCCTCCAGCGACAGGATCCTTCCTTTTCCCAATCCAGGCGCAGCCGAGTCGGGACTCGACCAGTTCCGTTAATTCCCGACTCTCTCGCCATTCTCCCGGTAGGATGAATGCCAGTTTCTCGTCTTATTCTGGCGACTCTGTGACTTCATCCGAGGGCAGTTCTTCCTACTCAAAGGATACAGTCCAGAATCAACTGAAATACAAACCCAAGAAACCACCCCCGGTTCCGCCACGACCCTCACTTTCCTCCACTGTTAGTAATGAATCGACTTTATGGAAACCCGCCACGGTTCCTGGTCAGCTACGGTTTGTTGAGGGGAAAACGACTTCTGATACTTCGGACGTGTCAAGTGATGAGGATGAAGCGATGTATTATTCAATTGATGCATCGGACGATAATAATAATCAAGGTGATAAATTAAGCGAATCACTGGAAAAAGTTACTTTTTCCGATTCACTCCCACACAACAGCAGAACTGACTTTAATAGCACCAGTACCGTGGAAGAAAATATTTATGAATGCATTAACTATTCCAGTGTTTCTTCCTCAGTGCCAGACAGTGATAAATGTGACTCTTCGACAATGGCATCGGATGAATACGGTTCAGATATTTACGAGGAAATTGACAGGTTTCCTGTAGTGGTTGCTGCTGTCAATCGCCAATTTTCAGTTCCCCAAGCCGAGACCAAAGCGGATAAGTACCAAAGGTAAGTGTGACGTCAATCTGAAATAATATTGTGTTATCACCTGACGTCTAGAAATATACGATTGTGGTCCGTATTGAATAGGTATTGAAAGGTTATGTCAATACAGATCGACTGGTATTGGCAAGTAAAATGTTCTTGGAAATTGGAACCTTACGTTGATTATTATCCCAAGTCGTTACTTGGGATAATCAACGTAACATAATATCATAATATAATATTGTCTAACAAATCTTTATTTGTTAGATAAAATTATGTTATGATGTAAGTGTAACAAAATTATTATATTAAATAGTCTATTTATCACTTTATGAAACCACTGACCGCATGACCTACAGACACTTGACATTTTAAAAATGGCAACACGCTTTCACCCCATTTATAATTTTGTATACACGATAAGATTGCATAAATATTCCAATACGCAATATACACACAATAGAATCATTACTGAAAAATGCACTTCACAATTATCACGTTTTGAGAAATACCTTTGAAACTTTCACATTCTTCAAAACATAATAATATCTACCAAGGGGTTTCAAACTACGACTCACTACGACTTCTCTGTTTGTTTGTTACTCATTTCGCGAGCCACATTTTGTTGAAGGTGTTCCAGTGCTGTACAGGTACGTAGTTTGTAGGTACCTGAGCCGTTTGGAGATTAGATAAAATATGGCAAGTGATATGTACTGATTGCATTCCAATTGGGAAAAATTCCATGCAAAATATGAAGTGGGTATAGAGAACTCCAGTCCAATTTTTAAAATTTTTTTTAATGACCTTCTGACTTAAATAACTGCATATTTTTTTTTAGAGTTTAATAGTTTTAATAGTTAAAATAATTTTCAAAGTTTTAATCTTTCAAGATCCCCCGAAAAACACCGCACGTGTAATGAATCGTGTGACGTCATCACTCCTGAAAAGTTTTTCAACAGGTGTTCATTTTGTATGATAGTTATACGGAAGAAGGTATGGTACTATTCGATAAGTAAAAACATTATTTAGGTGGAATTATTTATTTATTATATTATATTTATTATGTTATTATATTTTTCAATATTATTACGGGAAAGTGGTATAGAAATTGTTTGAAATTATTATTTTTTTTGCTTTTAAAATCAATACTATCTCAAACGAAGCATCACTCGCACACTGCAAAAATTGAAGGCAAATAAGATAAAGCGCTGACCAGCTGATCGGTGACGGCCATTTTGAATTCGAAGCTCGTAGAGAAGTGAGTCGTTCGTGAACGAGTCGGCACAGTGACCCGGATCTTCATACGGATCCGTAAGATCCGGTTCCGTAAGACCGATCTTCAAAGCTACGGACACAGTGAGCGGGTAGCAATAGAGAACTCCAGTCCAATTTTTTAATTTTTTTTTAACTTAAATAACTGCATTTTTATTTTTATTTATATAATTAGTTTTAATAGTTAAATAATTGTCAAAGTTTTAATTTTTCAAGACCCCCCGAAAACAACCGTATCTATGGTGGATTGTGTGACTCATCACCCACCGATAGTTTTATTTACTTTCAAGTTGTCATTTTGAATTAGTGATGTAATGTCTAGGGAAATTTCCCTAGATCTAAGGGAGAAAAATATTTTTTAGGGAAAAGGGAAATCAGGACAAAATCTAGGGAGTTTAATATTATGAAATAAAACATATATGTATATTCAGAATCAGGGTTCATTGGTCTGTATGAACATATTTTTTTAAAGCCATAATATTTTTCACTGGAGTTCCTTATTGCTCAATCTCAGATGTCAATAAATACCAATAATTTTCTTATTTTTTGTTTGTTCTTTCATATTATATTAAATTAAAATGTATATAAATTCTAATCGATACGTACATACCCAAATAAGACGTAATCTTGTTCGTAGCGTAGGTAGGTACTAAGCAAAGTATTTTGTTGTTGACGGAGAAAGCAATCACTTTATGGCTTGACATCATAGGTATATGTATTTAAGAAAAGTTACCATGTTTTTAACCATTACTATTTGACGTAGGTATGTAATGTATATATTCTAAGAAAGTGGCTAAGAACAAAGTAATTTTTTATTAATCTTTTTATAAATCCAGAAAAAGTATTAGGCCAATAAAAACTGCTTTAAAGATAAAAATATCCTACTTAGCAAAGGTTATGGTCTATATTGTATAACGTGGAAAGTGAAGAGCGTTTAACCAGCCTGCGGCCGAAAATCCACATTTCGTCGAAAGTTGTTCTTACGATCGTGCAGTGCGGTTACAATGAGAAAGATATTCTCGGTACCAGCTTTTTAAAATTATAATACAATATCTATTTGATTTCATTCCAAATTTGCTTTAATTTATACCTACATCCAAAAATTCTGAAAGGCGTGTTGATAAAACTATTAAAATAATGTAATATTGTAATTATTTTTTGATTATAAGTATTTGTCATTTTTCAATAATGTCTAAGTTAAATAAAAATGTCAAAAAAATTTGAAATATATTAGTTTGTAAGTGCGCAAATAAATACACAAACGGACCAATTTTAGTCTAGAAACACACGTACGTACATAATTTTAATGATTTTATTTAAACTAAAATTAAAATTCTAAAACATGCGTTACCCAGATAATGTATGATTTGAAATGGGTGTGGTAAAATCCAAAATCTTTTTTGAAAATTTAACAAATCTGCCAACAACCTGTGGTATAACCTTATTATACTAAAAATAAACATTTTTTTTCTCAAAATTTAAAACATGCGAATGCTAGATAAAAGAACAATCTTTAAAAATCCATTTTTAATTTTTTGTGGAAAAGAGACAAAACGTCTAAAATCTGATTTAAAAATGACATATTTCTGGTTTTATCTGGTAATACCAAAGGTTAATACCCTCTTAAATTCTTTGGAAGATGATCGTAAATAATTTAAATTTTAATTTTAAATAAAACTATTGGCGGTTTTTTTTCTTGAATAAATCAAAACGAGCGGTTGGTGTTAAATAGGAATTTATCCCCATGTACATATGGAGTGTTATTGTTAGCGTCTTTATCCTGAATTTTACACGACTTGGTGCATCACCTCAAATAACCATAGACATAGAAAATTATCCGTTTATTCGTTACTTTAGCCACCTAAAAAATTTAGTATGTTAAACTGTACCCAACGGTTTCGATAAGATTTTCGAAAATTTTACTTGGTATAAAGATATTTTTGTCTAAAGATTGCACTAATTGTTTTTATCGTGGCGTCTTCAGATAAAATTACGTTGCGCAAGAATTTAATTTCGGTTTAACTTTATTTTTATATTTTGCCAATGAATAATTGATCAGTCGACGGGACAAAATAAGGTGTATGAAATCAAGTATGACTGTAAAATATACGTATAAATATATTTTACAAGAGTCCCAAGTCCCAATTTCTCTCAACCGTCTAGAGCCGATGAGATTAGGTCATCCCCAATTGAAGTATGTTGTGAGGCTGAATGTAGTGGAAAAGGAGGGAGACGGGAATAAGGAGGTGAGGAAGCTAAAGCCATTCCAGCAAAGTTTCGATTCTGAATGGTGGTCTGTCACCAGCGCGATTCTGAGAGTATCTTCCACTCTGGGACGGGCCGCAAATATAACCGCATACCCATGGTGTCCGTGCAACTGTCGCCGGACTACGCGCTAATTAGCGAAGTTTTCATACAAAAAGAATTTGTTCATTTCGTTGATTT
The DNA here is from genome assembly GCA_929108145.2 of Limnephilus rhombicus. Lineage (NCBI taxonomy): Eukaryota > Metazoa > Arthropoda > Insecta > Trichoptera > Limnephilidae > Limnephilus > Limnephilus rhombicus. Next base: position 28,295,148 of record OV815272.1, read on the forward strand.
TTTGAAAATGTGCATTAATATTGGTTAACAACATATTTTGAATAAGGAAAGAATTCGTTCATTTAGTTTAACGTTCGTTTGGTTTATTCGTTAATTATTTGTTCTTTTAGTTTATTTGTTAATTGGTAAACAATATCGGCGACACCCGGAAGCGCAGACCCACATAGTAAAAACAGCAGATAGCACATCTACTTATATTTCAATATCTTTGCGTATACCTATTTTTTAAGTGAATTAATTGTGAAACATCACAAATTAATCAAATAAAATCTATTTGTGCACGCCGGTATATGAATCCGCGACCTCCGGATTCGTAGTCAAGGTTTTTAATACGTGTGATAATATTTTTTTAAATAATCGAACGTTATTAATAGCCTGGCATCAGCATGGTTGAATTTAAGAATCCGGCTTCCAACGCATGTCTGCCGCCGCGCCTTACCCGTCGCACCATATAAACATCCGTGTACGTGGATTTTCAGACAAAGCTACCGTTGTAATTCTTTTTTATTTTATTTTTTTATTTTTATTTTTTTATTTTTAAATAAAACATACAACGAAGTTGCATTCCCATAAGTTATCAAAACTCATTAAGGAATCGCCAATTGGTGCATTTGAAAAGATAAACCCAACCCAACCCAATTCGGTTTCTAATTCGAGAATTCGTCACAAGATTACGCCACTTTCGTCGGCAAGACGCAAAGGGACGTGCCCTTCCTAGGCAAAAGTTTTATGAATATGTGAATCTCCCGGATTTCGAAAGATTGACGGTAATACTCAGTTGTATCGTGCGGCTGTATATTACATCGCCCGTCCCGGTTATTTTTCGCGGTGACTAGCCATCACTGGTTGACACGTTGACAGTGGACACGAGGAACGGGCTAATTTTATAACCAGTTATTATTGGATTTACAAAATTATCACCAACACTAACTGGGCGAAGCCGAACCAAAAGCCGACCGCAGGACCTAGCAGTAAAAACCTGCGGAGCGGTTTTTATCCGCGTGTTGTTAAGCAACCGGGGATTTTTTTATTTGGTAATAATGTGTCCCAACGTCCCTAAGGAAGTGGGCTACGAGTATGTTAGCACAGGGATTAGGAAGTTTTAAAAAAGGAATTCCAATAAGGGAAGATTCTGGTGAAGCGGAGCTGAAACTTCACAAATCATAACAGATATTTCAAGCATCGTTGGATTTCTATAATGTTGTAGCGATAGTATCTGTTGCTTTCACCGATTAAGCTAATTTAAATTTTCACTCAGACGTACAATTTAAGTGTCACCAATGTTAATGGGCGTAATTTTCGTTCAGCGATAAACCTATAGATTTAAGTCGTCTACTTTCACAGAATAACCTCCGCTAAGTATTGAACTGTCAGATAAAACTGTAAGGGGGAATAATCAGACACAACCGGAAATATGTCATTTTTAAATCAAATCTAGATGTACCATTTCCACAAAAAAAATTTAAATTGATTTCGAAAAAATTTATCTAGTAAAATTATGTTTTCAATTTTGAAAAAACATGTTTGTTTTTATTATAATAAGGTTACACCGTTAGTCGTTTGCAGATTTGTTAATTTTTAAAACAAAGTGTTGCGCCTATTATACAGATAACATTTCTAAAGCTACTTTTCAGAATTTTGTTTTGTGATGAATATCAGTTTAGTCTATTTATTTTCTGTCTTAGAATCTAATAGGTATAATGTATTATTCCCGATGTTTTTAACACAATTATTTTGCTTAGATATTATTAAAAAAATATTAATACTTGTGATCAAAAAATAATTACCAAAGGGAGATAATTTTAATTATTTCATCATCACGCATTTGACTACTTTTAATGCTAATTTGAACGTAGGTATGTTTGTAAGCCAATTATGAATTAAATAAAATCGACATTGAGTTATTAGTTAAAAATGCTGGTAAGGAGAATAATCAATCTTTCTCATCGGAACCGCCCTGTAAAGTTGCAAGGGTCGATCGCAAGACAATCTTTTGACGAACTTTGAATTCTCGGACCCTGGGTAATGGACCTTAACAATATTTATATGTAATTTTTATTAGAAAAACTCTCTTTTTATAACTTTTGAACATTATTCCCACCAATGTAAAAACATCATTGAGAAAGAGGATAACACTAATAATCTAAATGAAAATATGAAAGAGAACAGGGAAAAATAAAAAGATAACGGTCGCAACTCGGACCGTTATCTTTTTATTTTTCTGTGTCTAGTTCTCTTTCATACTTACAGTGTTTTCTCTTGGGGTAAAAATAATCTCGTTGAATTTAATATTTCAAAGACCCCATCTTGTCTGATTACGTCTAAAAGGGATCGAAATGAATATCTAGTATCCTTCAACGGAAGCAATCTTCCGAACAGGTCCTCCATTGATATGCTTGGTGTAACCCTAAGTGACCAACTCAGGTATGGGGGCTCCATCGAAGCCAGAGTAAAGTTAGCCTCCCAAAAACTGGGCGTACTGTACAGGGCCCGCAGATACTTTAATAATACACAACTGCTAACCCTGTACAAATCACAAGTGCGCCCCACGGTTGAATTTGGCAGCCACCTCTCGTCTGGAGCTCCAAAATACATGAAAAATACCCTCGACTCTGTGCAGACACGGGCGGTCCGTTTAATAGATTCTCCCATCTTAACAGACGGATTGCAATCTTTAGAGCACAGGCGTCGGGTGGGAATGCTATCCTTGTTCTACCAGTATTACAATGGAAGATGCTCCGAGGAACTAGCATCATCGATCCCTTCAGCACCGGTGCATAGTCGGGAAACACGCCAAACGCGTGCCCTAACATTTGTACACGGTTGACATTTGTCACATGAGAACGGGTCGTTTCTTTGACTCGTTCTTGTGTTCAACAGCTCGGCTGTGGAATGATTTGCCGGCCTCTGTGTTTCCTCCTTCCTATAACTCTGGGTCTCTTCAAGACCAATGTTCATTCCTTCCTCTCCTCAAAAAGACCCTCCACATAGCATTCCAGATGACATAGGCCCTGAGGGAAATTACTTTCCTCAGGGCCTCCTGTGTGGAGTTAATGTAAAAAAAAAATACTTTCGTTTAGATTATTAGTATAATTAGTTCAATACAAAAATTAATACTCATACAAGTATTGATTTTAGGTTCCATTTTTAAATTTCACATTATTTTGAAGCTTTTATACCATTGCGCAACGCTTAGTCTATTTTTTTCTTCTTCAACTTAAAATTGTGTATTTCTGAGCTCAGAACTAGCATAGCTCAGATTTTCTAGGTGAAAGTAACCGTAATGTAGGTATATTTTATTCCGGCTTACTGGTAGGTTATTCTGATCGTTTGTGTTAGCCTAACGTACGTTAATCGGTGTTAAATGAGTCGCATGTGACGTACATAACAAAAGTTCTGATGATGTACGTTACACGTGGTTGATTAAAAGCCGATTTAAAACTGCAAAATCAGGCGATAGACCAAATATTAGTTAAAAATGGTATCAAGCGTGACGAACGGATGTTTATAAAACCGGCCCTTAGCTAACGCAGAAGATACAGAATAACCCTTATAATGGGAAGAATATTGTGTTTGATAGGCCTCTCTGATTCTCCAATGTGCTAGATATGTGAACAAATTGAAGATGTCGAACATACATTATCGAAGTGCATTAAATAATATGAACGACAAAGAGTAACAATACTAATTAATGACCTCGAACTCATCAGAAGTTCAGAATTTAATAGCCTCAGCCAAGTTTCATGCCATTCGAGAATAATGAAATTTATTAGATCATGTAAACTGGAAAATATTTGAAAGTGAATTTTCATATAAAATGAATATAAAAGGACTAAGTACCTTTTAAAGTACATTAGAGATTATAATGATAATATAATAATATTCAAATTTACAAACAATTGAGGCAAAAATGACAACATTGTGTGAGTCAGAAGCCTCGATAATATACCTACATGATATTAAAAAAAAAAAACAGAATAACCCCTCTGGTTACAATTGAACTAGATTTTGAATCATTCCAAATAAATTTTTTATTTCGTGGTAGGTATCTATTTTGGTATTCGTCCCTGTATGATAGATTATAATCTGTTATCTGGTTTCATTATCACGTTAATATGGCGGATAACGATTCCAGGTAGGTAAATAATAATAATTGCTCGCAATAGAATTTATTTATTAACTTTCAGATATAACGTTAGTTTTTTTTTTTAAGTAAAACTTTTTACGCACGCTTGATTGGGGAGTAAGCTGGCGAAAGCGTGACGCGTGACGAGAGCGTTACGAAAAGCGAGGCGAACGGTAGTTGATAGGGAGATATAAGTTAGTGAAGATAGAAAGAGAGAGAGTTACGCTGCGTACATTACTGTAGGGGCAAGAGAGAGAGGTGCGAGCACACATTTTCTTTCTCTCTTTCTCTCATAGCCAGTTACGTTTCGCATACATTAGACACAGTGCAGGCTTATTGTCTTTATCACACTGTAGGAGCAAAAGAGAGCAGTGCGCGCGCACATTTTCTTTCTCTCTTCCTATCTTAAAGATGGAGCAGAAGTTTTACTTTAGTTGTGTAGTCTAAAGCACACTCGTTTTTTTTTTACATGAGCTCCCACACAGGAGGCCATGAGGAAAATTTCCCTCAGGGCCTATGTCATCTTTGGGGATACTGTATGGAGGGTTTTTTTAAGGAAAGGAAGGAGAAGAGAGTTCTAGGAATGAAAAGGGCTTAAAGGGTGGGTAGGAAACTGGGGTTCAGTGTGTCCTGGTCATCTGCCTCCAAGACCTAGACAAACCTCACCCCATGAACCCGGGCACCCCTGCTAAATCACCAAACATAGCGAAACTCTTGGGGTAACCCATGGCAGAGGTGCTGGTTATCCAATAAAGGTTCCCGGGGCGGCGGTACCAATTCCCGCGTCCCGAATTGAGTTTATTCGAGGTTTGTTGTTCCCTGGTTAAATTTACTACTGTTTACATCTCTTATAAGAAAAATTGTTTTAAATTTGTAGAGTATCAGATTTAAGAGTACTTTAATGGAATAGATTGTCATCTTTATCAATCTTTTTTAGGGGGTCGATATACCCAATGAAGATTCTTAAAATTTATACCAGACGAGAAAATAAATTTACAAAAGGCAGATGTTATCTTTAAGGATGCTGAGTGGAGGGACTTTTTAGCGAAAATAATGAGAGGAATTTGTGGGAGGGAAAAGCGTGTGAGGGTAGGTAGGAATGGGGGGGTCAATGTGTCCAGGAGTGACGTGCGTATGAATCAATCCCTCCCATTGCGGTCCAAGGCGATGAATCGAGGGAGTCCGGCTGGAGAGGTCTAGGTTAGGTCTCCCTCAACCAATCTCTCCCGATCCGGCCTACCACAGCAAACGAATTTTCCAACGAGACCCATAAAAACCTTGTCTCATGAAGATATTGTGAAACTAAAATAAATCAATGTAATAAAAAACAATTACTTCGATAGATTCTCTTTTAGCCGTCTGGACAGAATACCCAAGGGCGGATTTAGGGGGAGGGGGGGGGGGGGGGGGATGCTCGTATTTTTTTCGTCAGACGGTATTTTTGTGTACTGTGGAGATTCCTTCACAGTACATACTTAGAAGCTAAAACTGCCTTTTTTAAACCTTTAATTTTTCGATTGTTTTGACACTTTCATAAACCTTCGTAAACATACTTGAACTTGTAGAAATAAACTTGAAGTATGATTTTTGCCCGTCCGCCCCTTGTGCCCACCCAGAAAAAAATCCTAACAGTAATTTTAGATTTTTTGTGCATCCGCCTCTTGTGTCCCCCCCCCTACCCTCCCCAGAAAAAAATCCTAACAGTAATTGTTGATTTTTTTGCCCGTCCAGAAAAAATACTGGATCCGCCCTTGCCCTTTTCGTTAGCGATCGGGAACGAAAACAAGTTGCTGGCATAAAGTCTTTATCGATATGTTTGTGTTCGTGGTAGGGGATCTTAACATATTGTCCCATAGGTGCCTGGCACGTGTACAAATGCGCATTATACAGACAATTTCATATTACCGATATTCGAGCCTTTTATCTAGAGCAGTGGTTCCCAACCTTTTTCTGAAATTTATTAGCCACCTATGCCTGCTGCCTAAGCCACTGCTTGTGGTCAGTGGCGTAGGCTAGCATGGGTGGCACAACGGGAGGGGCCTAATAGGATAGGGTAGGACGGGTTCTAGCAGAATATTTACCACAACGGAGGGGTTAGAACGGGGTAGGATGGGGTGGGGCGAAACAGAATACCATAATGGCCATTGACCACAAGGTACAATAATGATAAAATGAATACTGTCCCGATTCTAACCAGGGACCGCCCGCGTGCTGGGTCGTTTATTGACCGGCGGCATCTTCTAGCCTCTTGCGGATCACTGGTTGGGGATCCCTGATCTGGAGATATCCGAAAGCATTCCAAATAATTTATTAGCCACTCGGACCCATAAGCTTGTTTTCACGGCAATATAACATTACCAGACATATGTATGACGTCTGAGGCGCACCTGACTTAATAAAATGAAAACTGAACAAATAATAAGCGTCAACATCCTGCGTGTAATCAAAATTCGATTTATTTTAGTTAAAATGTTTCATGTAACCAACAAAAAATAAAATAAAATTCAAATGACGGCCTTGAATTTAGTGAAGCGCTTGTGATTGTACAACTTTAATACAAAAAAAAACAATTATACCCAATGTATTATATTAATAATAAATAATATTAAGTTTTTTTTTAAATTTAGTGCCAATGACACAAAAAGTAACCCGGTACCAATAAAGGTGGGGATGTAATAATATTCATATATACTTAATATCCAACGTAAGGCTTCGGGAAGCCCGGCTTGTTTTTGACTGACATTGATTATCTATAATTACCTCGTCATACAATCGAAGCCATGTAAAATATTTGTAAATTATTTGGCTGTGATTTAAAAATAGCCAAGTCAATCATTATGGTTTGTTCTTTCAAATGTCATCCTTTTGTATTGAAAGATGAGTGTAAAATGATGAGTATAAAATGTGAGTTTTGTCATTTGATCTTATTTTGTAATAATAATATTACCTACCGTATCGCTGTAGCGGTTCGTGCTCAGTATTTCACGAGATTCATAATACTTTGAAATTCTAAAAAAATGTAGACCAATCTTAGGTCGTAAAGCAAATAGTAAAAAATATGGTTAACAACGCCAACGGTTAAGGAGTGAAGGTTTTGTTTGGATCGCACCTGTTCCCAAATAATATTTTTATGTACCATATTTTTATATCTAAGGATCTTCGCGTAGGAGCTATTGCGTATATTTTTCTATCCCTTCTGTTTATCTACAATGTACAAACTTATTCCTTTTTCTATTTCTGTATCATGACTTTTTTCTATTTCTGTATCGTGCACTTAGTCACGTACTATTTATTAATCGCAGTCAATGTATGTCATCTGTAAATTTTATATTATTATTTCCATGCCACCTACAATTTAAAAACTTTCTCTTTTACTGTAATACATTATTTTCACGTAAATTTACCTTTTTTCCCTTTCTCAACCAGAGTCATTTTAAAATGACGTGAAATTTGAAATTTTTTTACTAAGTAACTACTGAACCCATTATTTGCGGTTTTTTAAAAATGATTTAGTGAACCCTTCCTAGCAACATTGATTTTTTTCATTGCGTTGGCTGCATTGCGTACCCACTTCATATCATAAACAAGAATCGTTGATCACACCTTTTGAAAAGCTATGATCCGAGGGAATTGCAGTATTAAAAAGGAAAAGGTATTTATGTTTTTTCATATATTTTTCCATTTTTATTTACAGTGAAACGTACATTCTTTCATATTATAATGAAAATATAACAAAAACATTGATATAATATTTGTTTATAGCATCGTAAAGTATCATGGCATTTCAAAACGACACTGGTCGTTTGAGGTTATACTATTTGACTATTTTGTATGACTATTTTATCTGATAACATATATATTTATTATGTGTTATATATGTTTTGATGAGAAAAATACTTTCAAGTGATAAGTAGACATGATATTTTCTTTGATGTATTTTTTTTATATTGTTTATAGAAAATGGTCCATTTTCATAGTAATATAACCTCTCAGAACCACTGTCGTTTTAAAATGACGTTGAATATTTCCTAAACTATCAGTTAAAAAAAAAACTAATATTTCTAATATATTAATATTCTAGGAATTATTTTGGATGAGAAAAGGTTAAACCTACCATCTATATTGTGTTAATTTCTTCAATTTATTTTTTTAATATGAAAACTGGTTACGCCCATACACATACCTACTCATACACATACCTACATAGCACGCATACATACTGTCACTGCTTGGGATTGGTATTAATTATTGTTGCAAGTTCCTTTTCTACCCATCCCTATTGCCTACCCGCCAATCTTACCCAGTCTGTAATAAAACTCCCGCCGCGAGACAACCACTGTGCTCTGCTCCCGGTTAACGCCATTAAAATAACTCCGCTGTGTACTATAAAAATAAAGAAATTCACGCCTATTGTTTTTGTGCCTGTTGGATGGAGAGAGAAATCAGATGAGGGCATTGCCAGCTTATAAATTCTTGCATCCTTTTGGTGAGTCCTTCCTTTCTATGCCAAATGTATTTTTATCATTTCAGGCAGTGATAGTAACACAAAATCAAGGTCCTTCGCCAGTCATTTTTATACAAACACATAAATCCACTCTCACAACATAAAATACCATTCAATAACCGTGTTTTAGTATCATAAACTAATCACATAAAAACCCACCTGGATGCAGAACATTAGCTTAAATAAACAGGGAAAATAATTAAATGAATATTAAAACGAACTAGCAAATATTACATTTATATAATTATGTATACATACTTCGACTACCATAATACGGGCATGTGCCTAGTGTGGTAGTAAAAACTGTATACCTAAGATATTTTTTACGAATAAAGAATAATAACAAAAAAACAAAAAAAGATACAGAGATACACAAAAACAGACATACATTCATACTAATCTCTCTCATATACTCTCTCTTATCTTGTACTCTGGTCGAGGAATGCTTCTTCAGACATCCTGTCTCCCACTACTTCAGCGGCCTCGGTCCATTCAAGGCCCAGCCTTTCCTTGCACAGCCTATGAAGTTGCTTCTCCTAACTTTACCTGGGGTTGCTCAAAGGACGTCTGCGTATACCCCCTGGAAAGGCGCTCTGAATTTGGGATCCTCCAGTATAATAATAAATAATAATAATAATAAATAAATTTGGACAACTTATATAGCGCTGTTTTTGCGAAAAATCGCCTCAAGAGCGCTGTGTAAGCAAGTATACTACAAGTCATCTCGATTACGACATCCCCTCAAATTGCAAACTTACATTCAGGTTATATAATACAGAAAGGTAATATTTCATACGTACCCATTGGTTTCTTTCGAGGAAATTGAATGCCTACTCAATCTGGTTAATAGAGGTAGGTATTCAGTGGCGGTCCGTAAGTTTTCAGTGAGCTAGAGTGCTAAGATTGAAAAATACGACGTTATTGATGTTGTTATAGCTGAAAACTAATATTATTTTTTTTGTCATTGAAGAAGAAGAAAACAATAATAATCTAAACGAAAATATGAAAGAGAACAAGACACAGAAAACAGAAAAAAGACAATGATCGCAACTGCGACTCGAACACAGACCTCTCGTCTAACCGGGACGTGCGCATTAATCAAATTCGTTATTGCCACCTTCTGTCAAGTCGTCATAATAGTCAATCTCATATTTCAAATTTTAGAAGCAAATAGAAGAATTTGTTGAAATGAGATCCCTGAGACGTATGTGTGGTAAAACAATGTATGATCGTGTGAGAAATGTGGATATCCGCAAAGAATGTAAGGCTGATGTAAGCATAATGAGTAAGATTAAGAAAGGGACCCTCAGATGGTTTGGGCATGTAGAGCGAATGAACGAAGAAAGTCGGGGACGCCCGAGGAAGACATGGCACGATAAAGTGAATCAGATACTTGAGTCGGGTCATGTCAAAAGTCAGAATAATAGAAGAGAATGTATGAGACGATGTATGAATGTGAGTGAGGCAAAGAGTGTGTGCCGTCCTCTCTGCCTACCCCTGCGGGGAAACGGCGTGATGGTTAGTTAGTTAGTTATTTAGAAGAATTTTTAATAGCGAAGTTGGTTATCGCACACGTCCCGGTTAGACTGAGTTCGAGTCCCAGTTGCGACCATTGTCTTTTTTATGTTTTCTGTGTCTTGTTTTCTTTCATATTTTCGTTTAGATTATTATTGTTATCTTCTTCTTCAATGATATATTACGTTGATGGGAATAACCTTCAAAAGTTACAGAAGAGAGTTTTTCTCATAAAATTTTTTTTTCAGCTACAATAACATCAATAACTTCGTATCTTTCAATCTTAGCACTCTAGCTCACTGAAAACTCACGGACCGCCAGTAGGTATGTTTATTTTATGACAGTTGAAAAAGAGTCAAGGTTATCTAACTGGAAACTATTCGCTGAATGAATTCTGTTTGCACCAACTTCATGAAAAAAAATCATTTATTAGCATTCATCATTTCAACACCATCTCTTCTTTCCCTTTTCCTATTTGGATTGGCGACCAATCGCTTCGACAAGGCGCCTCCAGTCGTCGTTATCCTGGCCTATTTCAGCGTCCTCCTTCCATTGTAATCCCAGCTTCTCCTCGCACAGCCTCTCCAATTTAGTTGTTTTCTTCTCCAACTTTATACAGGGCTGCCGGACGTAGTTCCCCCTGCTATCGACGCCAGTATTTAATGCTGTCTTCATTTGAAAGCAATCATCTGTAATTTCCATTCACATTTAACTGCCAAATAATCGTATTATTTCATAAACCCAACAGCGCATGGATCAAGCCGTAACAAAGCGTAGAGGCAACTTAAGCAACTTCCAAGATTCTTCGGTGCCTCACGATTCTAACTGAAGGGAGGTTGCACTCATTTTCCGCCAAACTTCGTTACCGATTAGTCAGTTTTTGGGGCAGGACACGGAAGTCATCCATTGTCATTGTCATGGCTGCATCCGAGTGGCTCAGTTCTCCACTCAATGAGCGATGGAATTAGATGATGTGGCGACCTCCCTGTAGGATTGTCCTTTAAGTTTACGTATTTGTATTTACCTACCTGTTATATTTTTTCATTTTAATTTTTTTTTTCAAATGCGATAATTGTATACATCTCATGTAATATGGCAGACTGCGATTGCACCGGCCACCCATTCTAGAATAAAATCTTATTAATAAATATTTCATGAACGTTTTGAAAGTCACATTCAAACAACCAAAATTAACAACACGCTGTGTTTCGGAGCCTCTCGTTTAGAAAATTGAGGATATTGAATAATATATTTATATTATGTTGTTAATTGACCTTCAATATTTGTGGGGAATTCGTTGCTTCGTCTGTAACCAGAAACGTGTCGTTTGTGTCAAATAAATAGATTCTTATTTTAATATTTCAGGTTATTTGGTGTTTTATTGATTAAAGAATGTTGCTTAATAAAATATATTCATGTCTGTGGGGATTTCTAGCAAAATAATGAAAAACTGCAAGTACAGATTAAACGCTTTTAATTATTACCGTGATGATTCACGATTACGGTACCGTGACGTCAAAAAAAGGCAATAAACATAAGTTCCTTATCGTTATAATGCTACAGCTCTTTCCTACACATTAAATAATGGTGAGACACACACTATTATACGTGTGTCTGTTTCCTCCAAAGTACTACTTTTTCCTTTGAAGGAAACAGATATATCTTATTACGGCCCACCTACCGTCACGGCTAGTAGTTTTTGTAGACGTCACGGTGAGGTGTGTGAGAGAGATGCAAGAAAATGATTATTTTTTTTAGACTTAAGTACATTATGTATCTCATCCTTTGAAAGAGCTGAATCATTATTAGGATAAAGAACGGAAGTTTTATGCTTTATGCCGTCACGATACCGCTATCGTGGATGGTGACGGGAATGAAAACACTGTTTTTCTACCGGGAAATTTTCAAATTTCGAAGCCTTATATGATGGCATTTAAAAAGTCAGGTGATAATTAATAATGAAGAGCTGGCCCGTCTATCGTGAATTCTTTGAAAACTTCCCAATTTTTTTACATGCCAAACATTAATTTTTTTTTTTTTTTTTTTTTTTTTTTTTTTTTTTATTATAGCGACTATATAGAAAAATTTTACATACAAAATGAAATGTGAAATTAAGTACAAAATATTGTATTTCTTAGTCCTCCTCACTAGGTAATTAAAACCAATGTTTCGTTTTACCAATATATAATACACCCATATCTAATACATTTATGCAATATACCTACATATTTATGGAGATATGAATATACCTACAATAAATTTATTTATTATTATTATTATCATGTAATGAGCAGGCAGCATTCTGCTGATGCGCTCATATCTAATTTCACAATAGTTTGACAGTAAATGAGTAGTTTTAATTTTTTAACTAAGTTAGTCCTTTCTTCTCTCCAAATAGGAACACAATAGAGCTTTGAATTGGTTTATATTAGTTGCATCGATGACATGTTATGGGAGTTTGTTTCAAGCATCCACCACTCTATTTGCAAGGAAGTGTTTTCTGGGATTAGATGCAAAAGGCATTTTGGTAATTTTTTTTGAGTGTCCACGGAGAATTATATTTTATCAGTAGTGAAGATTCCTTGGATGCCAGGGCAGCTGTAGTATCCAGATAAAATTTTGAAAGTCTCGATCAAGTTCCCCCTTTCCCTTCTTTCTTTTAAGGTTGGTAATCTTAGTTCCTTGAGTCTGTCTTCATATCGCCGATCTTTCAAAACTCTTGGTATTTTAGTGAAACGTCTCTGTACTCCCTCTATCAGATTTATATCCTTTGCAAAGTAAGGACTTCATATTTGGAAAGCATATTCCAAGAGAGGTCGCTTCCGGTGTTAGGTCAAGGAATGTTTTCCTGATTAAATGTGTTAGTGAGTTTGCTCTTTTCACAATTCCAGCGATGTGCGGTTCCCATTTTAAATCTTGTGATATGGTAACTCTAAGTCATGCTGTAATGTTACTGCTTTTAGTGGCGTTACATTAAGTTTGTATGCAAGTGTAGGGTTAGTTTTTCCAACATGTAGGACAGTGCATTTTTCGACATTAAGTTTTAGAAGCCAATCGTTTGTCCATTGATATATTTCATTTAAATCGTTTTGCAGTTGGTTGTGGTGTGTGTGTGGGTTGGCATAGAATTTTGTATCATCTGCGAAGCAGCTGTAGTCTGATTTTAATGTATTGTGCAGGTCCGTGATGTACCAAATAAACAGAACTGGACCGAGAACTGTTCCTTGAGGGACACCGGTCACGTTTCGCTCAGATGACAGTTGGTTGCCAAGTCGAACTTGTAACTTTCTATCAGTGAGGAAGGATTTGATCCATTCGAGAAGTCGTCCTCTATGCCTAGGAATTTAAGTTTAGCAAATTTTAGCCAATCATTGTAGAAACATACATTTTATTTATGAAGGTTGTCTTCTTTCCAGTATTAGAACAAAGTTTTTTTTCACTAAATATACATAAAAAAACACATCGTAAGTCGGGTAAGATAAGTTCATTATTTGTATATAATTTGATACTGATTTTCTAAAGTTATAAACTTATAATTACAATTTCTTTAAAGAAATGTTTATTATTGGTATTAAAATAGGTCGGATTCCGTAAACTTTTAAAGACAATATCTTGAAAGAAAAGTTTATTGTTAACTTAAAAGTAGGTACCAATTCTGTCAACTTATAGACAATATCTTTATTATTTGTATGTAAGTAGTTACTGGTCCTGTAAATTTATACATTTACAATGACAATAACTTGAAAGAGAAGCATCCGTTAATTCAGGTCTCCAGCGACAAAATGTTTTTGTTCGATGTTTTGAAAACATCAAACAGCGCAACATTTTGTCTCCAGCGACAAAATGTTTTCAAAACATGAACAAAAACCAAAAATGGCCACGACAAAATGTTTTTGTTCGATGTTTTGATAACATCGAACAGCGCAATACATTGTCTCCAGCGACTAAATGTTTTCAAAACATCGAACAAAAACATTTCGAGGCCATTTTTGGTTTGAATCGGCCACGGAAAACAAAAATGTTATGGCTATGCCCCAATGTATCTCGTTTGCTCAAACATTTGGTTCAATGTTTGTGATAATATTATTGCTGGAGACCCAGCTTTAGCTAGACTACTAAAAATAAGAAATGGAATGATATTTTGAAGTGGGTGAAGTAATATTTCAACAAGACCATAATAATATCTTCACCGATAGAGATATTTTATACACTTGCTGAAATGTTATCTTTTTTTTGTAGAAATGTTTGCGTAGATTCCAGTAAACGTTTGCTTATCTTATCTATAGTAGGAATCCATAGATAATTAATTCAGATTGACTTATAAATACGAATGCAATCACGCAGATATGCGTTGAACGTCACACATTTAAAAATAAAAACCTTAAATGGATAAAAGATTTAAATATTTATTTATGATTTATTTGAATCTTCATGCCCTTGTCACAAACACGCATAGTGTGCATGTTGGTGACAAACGAATGAAGATTGAAGGTTGAAATGAAAAATTGCAAGGGCGCTACGAAAGGTACGAAATAGTAATTCTAACGCTATACCTACAACCTACATCTATCAAAATTCTATTAAAATCGTAGGGATTGTACAGATCGATGAAAACATAACGATGTTTTACGTAGTTTGCCAATCGTGCGAAGTTTTGCTCATTTCATAGGTACGTAATATCGTGACTAGTGTCCGATAGCAAGGTGTCGGTTTAGCTGGAATGGGCTTTTGTATTCGGGTCCTTTGCGGGAAGTGGTTCCTACTCCTACTCTTTTTAAAATCGACTACTCCAAGAGAACCCGGTCGCGGAACTCGGTCTCGGTCCCAAACCCGAAACTCGGAGTCGGACCGAGAACCCGAATGCTTCCACCGGCCGGTGTACCCGTGTTCGTGCTCCGCTCCACTGGCGAGAAAGCCGCTCGCGAGTTGAGAGCAGTAATCGCGCGTTCGAGTTCTTTTGCGCGCTCTGGCACCGAGGTACGGTTCCGTTTGAACTCGTGCATATCGGTCCGAGCCGTTTGCGAGTCTAGATCAGTAATCGCGCGTTCAAGATCTTTTGCGCGCTCTGGCACCGAGGTACGGCTCCGTTTGAACTCGTGCATATCGGTCCGAGCCGTTTGCGAGTCTAGAGCAGTAATCGCGCGTTCAAGATCTTTTGCGCGCTCTGGCACCGAGGTACGGCTCCGTTTGAACTCGTGCATATCGGTCCGAGCTAAGAGTATGGATATTGGTCCGAGCGATTCGCGAGTCGGGAGTGGCTCCCGGGACCTGCTCCAAGGACTCAAGTACTTTTAAAAGGAAGCATGTCTCGGAGGCCTCCGACAAAATGCAGAACTTACCCATCTCTAGTGTCCAACCGAAACAGGACTTTCCACCGAAACCGAAACCGGGACCGAATCTTCGGTGTCTGTCTCAGTTTAGGCCGAAACCGAAACCGAAACTTTTTTAGACAGTTAACACGTGTTAAATTAAATAAATAAAAAAACACAATAATTAAATTATGTGAAAAAAAATTATATTAAGTACTTTTAAAAACAAACAAAATAATAAAAAAAATAACAAAACGTGTTTATTACTTCTTGGAACAAAAATTTGTTAATAAATCAACATTAACATTATAAAGGAAAGACCTCATAAATTGAGTATTTAGTTTTTATTGCGTTTACAATCACAAAATTCTTTTTATTTAATTTTTTTATTTATTTATATATATGTTTATATATATATTTTTTATTTATTTTATTTATTTTTTTATTTTTATTTTTTTTTTTTTTTACATTAACTCCACACAGGAGGCCCTGAGGAAAATAATTTCCCTCAGGGCCTATGTCATCTGGGATGCTGTGTGGAGGGTCTTTTTGAGGAGAGGAAGGAATGAACATTGGTCTTGAAGAGACCCATGTTGTAGGAAGGAGGAAACACAGAAGCCGGCAAATCATTCCACAGCCGAGCTGTTGAACACAAGAACGAGTCGAAGAAACGACCCGTTCTCATGTGACAAATGTCAACCGTGTACAAATGTTGGGCACCCATTTGGCGTGTTTCCCGACTATCCACCGGTGCCGAAGGGATCAATGATGCTAGTTCCTCGGAGCATCTTCCATTGTAATACCGGTAGAACAAGGATAGCATTCCCACCCGACGCCTGTGCTCTAAAGATTGCAATCCGTCTGTTAACATGGGAGAATCTATCAAACGGACCGCCCGTTTCTGCACAGAGTCGAGGGTATTTTTCAGGTATTTTGGAGCTCCAGACCAGAGATGGCTGCCAAATTCAACCGTGTGTACTATTAAAGTGTCTGCGGGCCCTGTACAGTACGCCCAGTTTTTGAGAGGCTAGTTTAACTCTGGTTTCGATGGAGCCCCCGTACCTGAGCTGGTCACTTAGAGTTACACCAAGCATATCGATGGAGTTTCTGTTCGGAAGATTGCTTCCGTTGAAAGATACTAGATTTTCATTTCGATCCCTTTTAGACGTAATCAGACAAGATTGGGTCTTTGAAACATTAAATTCAACGAGATTATTTTTACCCCAAGAGAAAACACTCTCGAGGTAACCGTCCATTTTTTGCTTCAAAGCCCTACGAGCTGTTGGAGTTTGTGAGCCCTTTGGGGGCTTGTCAAACAAAAAGCTATCATGAACTGTACTGTCATCCGCATAACAGTGAATTGGTGCACATGACGAAAGGTCGTTGATGTGCAACAAAAACAAAGTCGGAGACAGAACCGATCCCTGCGGGACGCCAGCATTTATCGAGTGTGAGGAAGAGGTGAAACCATCGACTACCGTCTAAATCGACCTCTCCCTCAAGAAGTCAGCAATCCACGTACACAAGGATGCGGGAAGTCCGTAAGAATGCAGTTTGTTGATAAGTCCTCGGTGCCAAACCTGGTCAAAGGCCTTGGGAGATGTCCAGTGCAACCGTTTGGGTCTCACCGAAACGTTCCAGTTTTATACGTGTTAAATGAAATAAAAAAACAATAATTGAAGGATGTAAAAAAAATATTTATTTTTTTGATATTACTGCTATAAAACAAATCAAAATTAACAAGCATGTAGCGTAAAAGTCAACACTTAAAGGAAGGAACTCATTAATTGAGTATTTTTCTGATGATGTTGGGTGACATACGAGCCACGAACTTACCCGAAGTCAGCCGAACGAGAAGTTCCAAGAAGAGTTAACATGTTAAATCGATTTTTAACATGTCTAAAAAAGTTTCGATTTCGGTTTCAAAATTTTTCGGAAACTAGATTTTTTTGCCGAAACTCGCCGAAACCGAAACCGAACCTTCGGTCGGTCACTAATCTAGAAATACACACGGTTATCTTCTTCCATACAAATTGTATATAGAAGAGCTCGTAATATAGGCAGCGGATAGTTATGATCTTTAATCATACGAGTACCTATACGAATAGGGGACTTGGAGAAGCAGATCAGTTGGATTCTGCTGTTACCCAATAATACATCTCCGAACTTGACTACCAACATTCAGACATCCAAATCCGCCAGCCACCAATGATTGGACATCCGATCGCACGATGGAAAAGAGATGTCGAATAATAATAATTCTAATAACATAAAATAATAATTTGTTTATAATCACGATTTTTTATACTAACCGATTTCGCTTAACTTAAGTATCAACAGGGTATAAATTAAACCGATAAAAAAAAATATATACATATATATTAAGCCGTATTCATAAAACTAAAGGATATCCTTGTAAGTATAAGGTAGAAGTATAAGGTTTTGAGTTGAAGAAAAAGGTAGGAGTATAAGCATTTCTTTTTTTATGTATTCATAATGATTACCTTATACTTGCAAGAATATCATCCAAGAATAAGTAAAAGGTTGTTGGCATGTTGGCTTGTGACTGTGCCGCGGAAGGTTCCAGCCTCGAAATTATTGAAGGATATTCGAATTCTCGCTCAGCACCGAACGAGTACAGTCGCGTTATTTTGTAAGAAGTAAAACAATAAATATAGTTACTTACATTATTAATAACTCGCCCACGCGATTCCATTCATAATATGGAAACCGAAGAAATTTTTAAAAATATTAAAGACTTAGTTAATAAGATAACTTCAGTGAAAGACTCAAAAATAAAATTATAAAATTAACACTGGAACAAAATATTGTATCACTGAAAGAAAAAATTCAACACGAACTATAATTAGTCTACAAAAGAAGATCATAGAATAACAAGAAATTAATATTAAAAATAATCATCACTACACACAGAAACTCGAAGAAATTAATCAAAATAACAAAAAATCATACGCAAGTGCACTAAGTAACAATAAAAACTTCGCAGAAACTTCATATAATGCAGAACAGAAATACGTCATTTTAATTACCTCAAAAAACACCTTGAAGGCCGAGGACATAAAAATAAAAATTCAAAAAAATGTTAATTTAACAAAAATAAAAGTTGGAGTAAATGGAGTAAAAAAGATCGGAGAACAAAAATTAGTGATTTCTTGCCAAAAAAAAGAAGATGCCGAAAAATTAACCGAAGAGATAAATAAACTAAATCGAAAAGAAGTATCGGCTCAAGAAATAAAAAAAAGGAAACCGTGCTTAATGTTGAAAAGGCTGCAATGCCAATTGACTGAAGAAGAAATTATAGACGGGATTGTACAACAAAATGAAGGATTAACCCTAGAAGACAAAAAAGACATTAAGCTCATCAAGGAATTAAAAAATAAGTACAATGAAGGAAAAGAAAACGACCCCACTAACTACATTATTGAAACAAATGGAAAGTTAAGGAAAAAACTAAGAGATAAAAAAAATAAACATCAAATTCCAAAGAGTAGAAGACTGCAGCCCGCTCAGACAATGTTACCATTGCCTCAAGTTCGGCCACACAGCCCAAAGATGTCTCGCCAGGACGCAGCCTCAAAATTGCCCTCATTGCACTAAGGAACACGTATTATCCAAATGTGAAAACAAAGAACAAACTCCAATCTGCAACAACTGCTGTGTCCAAAACAAAAGGTTTGATATGAACTATTCCACCGATCATAGAGTCGATAGCATAAAATGCCTTTACCGGCAAAAAATGCTTCAAATAGAGAACTCCAGTCCAATATTTTTATTTTTTTTAATGAATAAAGACCTTCAAACTTAAGTAACTGCATTTTTATTTTTATTTTTATAGTTAGTTTTAATAGTTAAAATAATTGTCAAAGTTTTAATTTTTAAAGACTCCCAGAAACGCACCGTATCTATGGTGGTCTTCACGCACCGATAGTTTTTTTTACTTTTTAAGTTGTCATTTTGAATCAGTGATGTTATGTCGAGGGAAATTTCCCTAGATCTAGGGGAAAAAAATATTTTTTAGGGATAAGGGAAATTAGGACAAAATCTGGGGAAATTTCGAACTCTGGCAAATTTTTTATTACATATGACAATATTACTGGTATTATTTATATATATACATATATATAAATATATATTTTTTGGAATTCCCATGAATCTTAATTATTGTTGTACTTACCATGCAATGTTATTTTTAACACTGACAACTCAAAATGATATTATATGTATCTAAAAATATAAATGGGACCTCTGAAAAACAAATTAATTTATATTTTAAGTTCTATTTTTTCGGTGATTGCGGTTGATTTTTATTTTGCAAAGTGTTTTTTTTTAATTTGGAATTCAGTTTCTAATTCAGTGGTGAGTGTATTCGTACTTTTTAATTATTACTTCACGTAGCAAAAAGTGTTTTATTTGGAAAAGCACAGTATTATTAAGTATATTTACCAAGTTCCGATATCTTTCCAAATTAATTAATCATATTAATTAACATATAACAGGATTAGTGTTACACAATAAGGTGGCTACTTAGGTAATTGCGTAAATGTGAAATTATGTGAAATTATAGGGAAATTTCACTTCGAAATCTAGGGAAATAATTTTTTTGGGCAGAGCATCCCTGATTTTGAATTGAAGAAAATGGCGGAATAAAATGAATATAGGTGACTCAATGACTTTAGTGTGAGAAAAGGCGTTTTTTATTTAAGATTAACTGCTTTTAATATAGAAAAACATTGGTAAAATGTCCACATTTCACCGCTACTGTTATTGTATTTTAACAAACTGCAATATAAAAATAATAAATCATCTTTTTCATTGCAAATACAAGTGACATCGTTCTTCAATTTTGTGTTCAGGCGTGATTTTATACATTGTTTTATGTATAACACATACAGAAACACTGATATTTATAATACACTGATCATGACGATTGTGTAGTAACTTGTATAAAAAGCCCTATACTAAAAACAATTTGAAAATACAATGTCAAATATGACACGACTTTAACCTCAAATAGGCAAAATTTATTGCAGATTGTACGCAAATATAGCCCTTTTCGTAAATTGTTGAGGGCCTAAATTATGTTTCAATAAACACAATAATGCCAACTTGACGCTGTATTTTGAGGAGAGGTTTAAAAATGCACTTTTTAATAATTTTTTAAAAACTCTGCGTTTAATATTATGAAATAAAACTTATATATTCAGAATCAGCATTTATTGGTCTATATGAACATATTTTTTTAAAGCCATAATATTTTTCACTGGAGTTCCTTAGCTAAAGAGCGCATTGACTACTATTGTAAATTTTCATTTCCTCAAACTCTTATCTATAAATTAACAATGAATGATTCTTTATGTAACATAGCATTAGGTAAAAAAATATGTATTGAAGAAAACTTACATCACTCTATAAGAGATTTCTATTTTATTTGCACTGAAAAAGGATTTACTCAATTTCATAAAAAGATTAAAAGCGTAAAAGTTGTTTTTTTTGAAAAATTAATAATATCTTTAAAAGAAATAATTTTTTTCCCGGGCTTGATTGGGTTTACAAAGACCTACTCTACTGGCGAAACTAATTACTCCATTCCAGGGTACCATGTAACAATAATAAGAATAAACAAAAACTCTGATATTGGAATACCTATTTCCAACCAGTATAATGTTCCCAATATTAATGATTATGATGTTTATATTTTAATATTTATAGTTTATATTTTAAATACAAAATTTAAACACGTAAATAAATTATATATTTATATGTTGTTATTTCAGCCATCATATCTATGTATACATAGTGTATATTTAAAATTCTTTGCCTCTACCATTTGTCATTACAAATTACATAAATGTATCCATAAAATAACTAACCTAAAACTGCAAAATGAATGATTTTTTATGTAACGCTTTGGATAAAAAAATTTATATAGAAGAAAATTTGTGTCACTCCATAAAAGATTTCAATTTAATTTGTCCTGATAAAGGATTTAGCCTATTTCATGTAAATATTAGAAGCATAGAAAGGAACATGGATGAATTAATAATATCATTAAAAGAATTAAATTATTTCCCGGGCTGCATAGTTTTAACAGAAACGCACTCAGCCGGTGAAATGAATTTCACTATCCCGGGGTACTCTTACTACACAACAACAACAAAGTTAAACAAAAACTCTGGTATTGGAATATTTGTATCTAACCAATACAATGTACTTAATATTAAAG
This sequence comes from Limnephilus rhombicus, assembly GCA_929108145.2. Lineage (NCBI taxonomy): Eukaryota > Metazoa > Arthropoda > Insecta > Trichoptera > Limnephilidae > Limnephilus > Limnephilus rhombicus. The sequence continues at coordinate 28,316,846 of OV815272.1, forward strand.
AGATTCACAGTATTAGTAATGTTAACATATTAAATATTGAATTTAAAGACATAAATATACATTATAACATTATTGCTATTTATCGAACGCATAGGTCGATAGTGTCACACTTTATTGATGAATTAAAAAATATTTTATTAAATTTTATAAATAAAAACAATGTTTTTGTTGGAGATATGAATTTAAATATTGCAAGCGACTATTCTAGTAAGGATAAAGATAGCTATCTCAACATGTTAGCAGAACTCAATTATTTATCGTGCATAAATTCGTACACTAGAGACGTTCGAGGTCAACGACCTTCATGCTTAGATCATATTTTTACAAATATACCGGATATCCAAAATATAACAGCAGCTGTCATTCACACAACTATCACTGATCATTATTCTTGTATTTTTAACCACAAAACCAGCAATCCAATATTGCCTTCATTTAAACAAACAAAATCTTCCAAAAAAGTACTTAATATAGATACATTAAAAAACAAATTTCAATCAGAAAATTGGATCGAATTATTACAATGTAATGATGTCAATATCTGCTGTAAAATATTTGAAGAAAAAATATCTAAATACATAAATGACTCGTCAAAAAATATAATTCCCAAACACAAACTGTCTAACTTCAAACCTATAAAACCATGGATTACTCATGGATTAATAGTATCTGTACGACGTAAGCAAGCTCTTTATAAATTAACAACTCAACAACCTAATAATAAAAACTTACTTAATCACTTTAAAGCATATAAAAATAAACTTTCATATATCATAAAACATACTAAAGAAAGTTACTATAAACGGAAGTTGGATCTAGCTGAAAATGATAGTAAAAGAGTATGGACGGTTGTAAACGAAATAATTGACAAGAAAAAAAAACAATAATAACGAAATCAATGCTATTAATCATGATAACTCAAAAACATGCTGTAAAGAAAACCCCTCAAAAGCTGCAAATATATTTAACACTTTCTTTGCAAATGTTGGGAAAAATCTCGCCAATCTCATTCACATTGATCCAAATATAAATATAATCTCCAGACTGTAATATAAATGCTAAAAATAAAATGACAACATTTGAAGTCACCACAGAGGACGAAATAGTTTCTATCATAACCGATATGAAAGGAGGATCTGCTCCGGGCTTTGATGCAGTCACGGTTGATATTTTAAAAACCATAAAAAATCAAATTTCTAAGCCATTAATGCATATAATAAATACAAGTTTCCAAAGCGGAGTATTTTCATCAATTTACAAACAAACTACTATTACCCCAATATTTAAGTCAGGTAATCCAGAAGAAGTAAACAATTACCGTCCCATATCAGTAATCTCAAATATAGCAAAAATTTTTGAAAAACTAGTTAAAAAAAGAATGAGCCAATTTATAAAATGCAATGATATAATCAATGAAAACGATTTTGGTTTTATCGAAGCACACAAGATGAAATTGCAAAATTAAGTAGCCTTGTACATAGTTCATTAGATAAATCATTTAAATGCCTGGGAATTTTTATAGATCTCAAAAAAGCATTTGACAGTATATCACATGACAAACTTATAAGTAAATTAAGAAACATTGGATTAAATGGTTCAGCTCTAGAATGGATAAAAAGCTACCTTTTTAAACGTCCCCAAGTTGTAAAAATTAATGGTGTGCTTAGTTCACCAAAAATGAGTCATTTTGGCATACCTCAAGGTACAGTCCTGGGACCGTTACTGTTTATTATCTATGTTAATGACATATTCATACAAAAACTAAACGGAAAAATAATATCTTATGCTGACGATACTGTCATAATAATTGAAGGTACGGATTGGAATACTGTTAATAACCTAGCTAACATTGATATTAACATATTGAAAAATTGGTTCGATAAAAATCTACTCTCTCTAAACACTGAAAAAACAAAATTTATCCCATTCTCTATCAATAAATTCAAATTAGAACCAAATTTAAACATCATAATACACCAAAGTAAATGTAATAAAATTAACTGCAATCAAGATTGTGCTATACTTAGTCCAACTCGCAAAATCAAATATCTTGGTGTATGTATAGATCAACATTTTAAATGGAAAACACATATTTGTGAACTCGTCAAAAGGATTAGGAAATGTATTTATATATTTATTAGACTTAGAAATATTCTTAGCTTAGAAAACCTAAAAAGAGTGTACTATGCAACTGTTCAATCTATATTGTAATATTGTATTATTGGCTGGGGAGGAACATATGACAATATTTTAAATCCCCTCAAAATTGTTCAAAGGTTGATAATTAAGGTAATCTTGAAAAAACCGTCTAAATTTCCTACTGAAATTCTTTTATCAATATTCAATGTGCCTATAATAGACAAAATCTACAAAAAATATTCAATACTTCAAATTTGCAAAGAAATACAGTTAAATACTCGTAACTTCCAATTCAATACATCAGCAAGATACCAGAAAACTATTAAAATTCCTAAATTTAATACTAAGCACATTCAAAATTCCTATCTTTATCTCGGCATAATCTATTATAACAACCTCCTATTAAAATTAAAAACCATCGAAAATATGCAGGAATTTAAGCCCAAATTAAAAAATTACCTGAAACTGCTATAAAAGTCCCAAATATGTTTACTTTGTATCTTAAAGTCTGCTATTTTATAAATCATTTATTCCTTCTTTTTTCTTTCATTTCTTAGTTTATAAATCTCTGAGTCTACTATTGTATAAATCTTGCGTTCTTTCTTACGTATCCTTTAATTACTTATTACAATAATTTTTGTTACTAACTTACATGATTCTTCCATTTATAATGATTTTTTAATTTATATTATGATTTTTGTAAACTCTTCAGGATTTTTATTTTTAAATTTATACAAGGTTTTTCAACCTACTTATTATTTACAATAGCCGTTATTACTAACTTACACGATCATTAATTTACTAATTGAGCTAGAACTCCCTCACCAAACACAAGAGCATTGTCTCTTTATGGTGAGGTAAGGCAATTTTTTTATTTTTTTGTTAACCTTATGTACCTATGTAACTGTTGTAACTTCATATGTATTTTTAATAAACATTGCCAATAAAAAAAAATATATATCCTTTTTATTTAGAGTAAAAGGAAACGTTTATGAATAACCAAATACTTTTTTGTGAAGGATATGCTCATTCTCTATAAGTGTAAGGTTTTACTCGGAATATTATGACTGCGAGCTGAAGGATTTCCTTTATATTCTGCAAGTATAAGCATAACCTTTTTTTATGAATACGGCCCATTGTGTGATCTTACATACACATAGAGAAAAAGACAAAGCATAAGATAAAGGAACAGGTAATAGAGAGAAAGAGACAGATGTGTACACAATGGTTAGCATATTATGCCTACAGGGATAGACGTCACTTAAACACAAAAAAAAATCGTTGTTATAAACAAGGTAATTGTTTTATTTCATTAAATATGTCAAACCACAAAGTGACTGCTTTCTAGCAAAAAAATATATTTTTGGTAGAAAGCAGTCACAGTTTATTTTTGCTATCATCGTTATAATATTATTAGATAATATTTTTTATGTTTGAGTGGACACTTGTCCTACGCATGCAACCCAAATTCTGATCAGAGTCTCGTTAATCGTTTTCCTTCTTAGAAGACGCACATGTACTATTCAGCTTAGTCACGTTTCAATGGATGTCTCATGATACTCAATAGACTTTACGTTAGGTATAGATCACTTTGAAATGTCTCACTAAATCTATTTTTTGTTAATCACTAACTTTATCAAAAAACCTCCCAAACGTTAAATCAACTAACACGTCATAAACGTAAGATTTAGAAACACACTGGTCCCACGCGTTAGAAGGCGTGACGACCATCCCCCTTCACCTTTCTTATGTCCCATGCCGACACGGAAAGCGCAGGTCGGGTTGCGCAAGGATCGTAGGATTGCACTAAAACTTCTATTTTCATAGCAGATCTATGGATTATAAGTTGTCCAGATTAGTTCAGTATGTTCTACCTAAATTAAGACTTGCGCAATTAGCGCATAGTTTGGTGGGTCATGTAAATAAATTGATTTACCTATACTTAAATACTAGATTTATGCATTTTTAACTGCCTTAGAACACATGTAAAATTAAACTGATTGGTTCTATCTCTTGGTGCAGATATTTTAAATACTTTATTTTTTACGTTTTCACTGATCTTAGGTATTGCTTAATTATTATATAGTATATGATTTTATCCTTTTGTTTTTGTTTTCATCGAAGGAATTGGTAAATTCATTATAACTTGTGATACCTCATGTATATGAAACTATTCATTTTCTTGTTCATTATATTCATTTGTTCATGCTAAATCCATTTGTACTTTTTTATTATATAAGGATTTTTACATGTATGTACTATTTCCGTAATATAAATAATTTATTTAATTGATATTTAGCATCAAAATTATACATATATATATATATATATATATATATATATATATATATATATATATATATATATACAAATGTACCAATGTTGTCATTATGTACCTGCTGACAAACTACGCAAGTAGTTTAGCGGATGTAAATAAATAAAAAAATGTAGTATCTCAATTTGGGAGGCGGGAATGGGTACCGCCGCCCCGGGAACCTTTATTGGATAACCAACACCTCAGCCATAGGTCACCCCAAGTGGTTCGCTACGTTTGGTGGTTGAGGTTTGTCTAGGTCTTGGAGGCGGATGTCCGGGACACACTGAACCCCAGATTCCTACCAACCCCTCAAATCCCCTTTCCTTCTCAGAACTCTCCTGTCCTTCCTTTCCTTAAAACCCCTCCACACAGCGTCCCCAAAGATGTCGTAGGCTCTGAGGGAAATTATTTTCCTCAGGGTCACCTGTGTGGAGCGCATGTAAAAAATAAAATTAAAATATACACTTCCACAAAATATCGTAGTATCTATGAATTATTTATTTTATATTTGAAAAAGCATTAACTTTGTGGTTCGCCATACTTTACAAAAAAAACACATAAATTTGTTACAGACCATTTTAATTTTATTTTATTCACCCTCTAACAGTTTCGGAAGAACCGTTCCTTCAGTATATAAAAAAGTTTTTTTTTAATACTTTCCTGATGAAGGAAGGGTTTTTCTGAAACCAGTAGAGTGTGAATAAAATAAAATTAAAGTGGTCTGTAACAAATTTATGTGTTTTTTTTGTAAATAATTTTTTTTTGTGTAATTAATGAAACTTAATTGATTTATCTTATTATATTGATTTTTGTAATGTTCTTTAATTTAGTGGCTCACTAGCCCACAATAATAAGGATTACAACGTAACTTCGATGTCTTCAGTTTATTGGTAATTATAATGAATTCAAGTAGTATTGTATTTATGTCAATAGTAGCGACTGTTTACTAAGGCTTCTAGAATGGATCTGAGAGTGGCGGGGCCCGTCAGCTGTTCTCTTGTACTGAGAGCCCGCTCGTCAATCTTCGGAAACCCGAACGTTTCCGAGCGGCGTGATATCCGAACACACCTACATTTACATACACTACAATTTTACATTGTAATTATTTTATAAATTGCTGTTTATTTCACGGAGAATCTTCTCCATCGCGTGGAAACCCTCCCATTCCTGCTGGTCCACTTGAGCTTCCTTTAAGTGCCTAATTAGTCCAGTCGTTAGGCAGTTTGTTGAAACAAGTTCTCAGGTAGATCTGATTTTTCTATTTATGTGTTTTATGGGTTTTCCCATTTGTGTGATTTGCTGATTACGAATCCGGTTTTGCCAACAATAAAATGGAATTTGAGTTAGGTATATCAACTTCGGGAAAAATATTTTGTTTTAAAAAAAGTCGCATAAAATTTACTATAATTTATATGACCGTAAATTTTTTCACCGAGCACACCGTTTAGGCGCAATAGTTGGATTGCGTTTGTCTTTTGCTCCGAAAATGAACGCGAGGCCAGCCACGAATTATGTGAATTGAACAAAGCAACCACAAGCAGCGTTTTGCGTTGTTAATAAACCCTTTCTTCCAAAAAGTACTTTGTGCAATAAAGTTAAAATAAAGTTACATAAGAAAATCAACTTTATCAAGCATATAGAAATAATAACCAATAAAGCTTTGAAAATGTTGGGATTTATTTTAAGGGTATCTAGTGATTTTAATAATGTCAATACTGTAAAAACTTTATATATGTCACTAGTAAGGGGTCATATAGAATACAATTCCACGGTCTGGTCTCCAAATTATGAGGTTCATTCACATGCGATTGAAAGAATCCAAAATAAATTTTTAAAATATGTACATTTTAATGGGCATTCCTAGTGAATGCCTAAATTACGATAACCTACTTCGTTCATTAAATTTAATAAAATTATCTGATCGTAGAATCATTTCCGATTTAACCTGTTTGTATAAAATGATTAATTCAATGTTTGACACCCCTGATTTATTATATGTAATCTCTTTTCATACTCCAGGCAGGTCAGTCACAAGACAGTACCTACCATATTATTGTAGCAATTCTAAGTTAACATGCTAATACTACACTCCTATGCGCGGATTCAACAGCTTGGTAACAAATACTCCGATGTTGTTGATATATTTAATACATCAATTTTAATATATAAGCATACCTTATTGAAGTTTTTTCGTCAAGTAGGGGAATGTGTTGATGAAACTGTTTGAATTGACTAGCATATTGGTGGTGTTTTGTCGGCTGAAGGAGAGGAGCTATTTTTGTATTTTTTTGTATTTATTTTTATTTTTATATTTTGTGCCTGCATACTGTGTGGATCAAATTCAATAGTATTTTGCTTTATATTTGTTTTTGTGCAAATGTTGTGAACAGTTATTTCCTGCACTATTTACTAGTATAATTTCGTAAATATTGTTAAGTGTATATATGTATGTAAAAGCCTAAATGGGCATAAATAAATAAATAAAGTGCCCTGACTAAAATGTTTGATGTTGATGGAGATGTAGGGTTTTGATTTTGGGCGATTACGGGTACCGCCATGCCGCCCGTGAAAAGAACCACTTTGGGGGCATACATTAATTACGTGAGCAGTTTTTTTTACAATCTAGCCCCTTCCCCCCCTTGGTGAAATAAATTTGGGCCACTTCATATATTTTTTTCAAGTAACGTGAGATTTTAATGGACCCCCCCCTTTGAACTCACGTAATTAATGTATGCCCCCTTTCACAATAAAAAATATCGACAAACAACTAAAAGTATTTAACCCGGCGCAATGACGTGAAATTAATTACGCGGTTAATGACGCCGGTAACCGTGACCCGAATTTTATCGATGCGTTGTACCAAAACTGAAAGGGTTATCTTGATTTTGAAAATTATTTATTTTTTATGGGTTCTTTGCTCATAAAAAAAAATAAATAATACCATTACATTTTATAAATCGACTTTTTATTACCTTAGTAAGAAACACATGCAAAATCAACTATGAAAAAATAGCTATAGAATTTCATTTCAACTATAGGAAATATGTACCCGTTTTAACTTGACGCACGTGTATCTCCTTCCGCAAGCAGCGTCGCACTGAGCACGCCGGCGGTGCGGGTAGAAGGGGGTTGTATCTCCAGCTACTGAAGCGCTCGAGTCGAACGGTTGACGGGAAAAAATAATATGGCCGTTTTAAATCGCCTCGGGTCATTATGACCCAGCGTCATCGACGCCGGGTTAAATAAATGAAACAATGTTACTTTGTTTGAACCACTTGTATATTTGAGTAAAGCCGACCGTTCCTTCTTCAGGGCAAACGTATACTGAGAAGTTGTTTGTTTTTTGAAGTTTTTTGTTTTATTGCCCTGAAGAAGGAATGGTCATTCCGAAACCGGTCGGCTTTACTCAAATATACAAGTGGTTTAAACAAAGTAACATTGTTTCATTTATCTAAAATGGATAACCACAAAGTTATAGCTACATTAAGAAAGTATTTAAATTTAGTTGTTTTTTTATTACGACGTTAATAGTTTACTTCAACTAATTTAAATAATTAGATAAGTAGTATCCATCATTAGTAACCCAGCAAGAAAAATATCATGAAATAAAAGATCATGGTAATTCAATACCATACTAAAAATAATAACAAAACAACCTATAATCATCAATTAGATCACACCTAGTACTACACACATTGATCGATATATTCACTTAATCTTTGCTGCTTGGGGTTGATGGTCTAATATCAAATTATATCTTCTGGAGGATCATGGGTGTCTTCCTCGACATCCAAAGAAAACGAGGCCTCAAGCAAATCATCAATTAGTTCAATATCATCATTGCCAACAACTGGGATCTTAATATTATTGCATTTGTCCCAACAATTAAGGCACAACTTTGAATAAAATAGTCCGGCCTTCCTATTTGCATTTCCCTGGAAATTTTACGGAAATAATTTTAGCATTAATAATTTTTTTCAGAAGATTTTTTCAATGCAAATACCAATATTTTTTTGTTGGCAAAACTGGGATTCGAAATTACATAAACGAGGAAAAAATAAGAGCAACTCCAGAATTTGTTTTCTAATACCCCCTTTCAGCAACTATGACTGGATCCAAAGCGGTGTGTTTACCTTATCTGGTTTAAAATATCTGAATATCGGAAAATGCCGGCCACCTGTAACCATTAATTGTCTTAATATATAAAAATGAATCTTTCTTTGTTTGTCCCTTACCTAAACCATTCATCCGATTACGACGAAATTTTGGGGATTTGTCGTGCTCATGCCCGCAAAGGTTTCTATGTATAATTGTGAGCTCTGAGGTTATGAAATTATTTCCGTTCCCTTTTTTTTTTAGCGGAGACGGTTTACATATATATAGTTCCCGTGAGTACTTAGGCCATAGACCCATTGTGCTATCTCTAATTTTACCTAATTCCTTTGAAAGTAACCCAGTCCCTTTTATAAAGTTCACCAGGATTGTTATTGGAAATGAAGCTAATCTTCCGGTTCGACAATGTGTCTTCCCAGGTCTCATTTCCCCTCTTCACTCCTCCTTGGTTCTCTGAAGGCCCCACGACGGAAGAGGGCTTCATCTCTCCTCTCCACTCCTTAGTTCCCCGAAGGCCCTACGACAGAGAGTCCACCTCCCCTTGATTCCCTAAAGACCCCACAAGGGAAGAGGACTTCATCTCTCCTCATCACTCCTCCTTGGTTCCCTAAAAGCCCCACAGAGGAAGAGTTCACAGAGATGACCTCACTTCTCCTCTTCACTCCTACGTGGTTCCCCGTGGGAAGAGGACATCATCTCTCCACTTCACTCCTCCTTGGTTCCACAAAGGCCCCGCGCCGGAAGAGTGTCCTTCCCCTTGGTTCCTTGAAGGCCCCACAAGGGAAGAGTTCACGGAGGTGGCCTCAGCTCGCCTCTCCACGGTTTCTCCTCTTGGTTCCTTATACTGACCTCAGATAGGAAATCCACAGCACTACCATAAGGCCCCTAATTTTCGAATGGTCCAAAATTTTTTTTTGTCCCACGAGTTACCAGGGAAATAGAAGGTCCACTCCAGCAGACCCCGATTGCTGGAGTAAGGTCTAAATACTCCGAGATGCGACCTTGTTTCTCAGAGGCGCCGTTCGTGACACTGTTGAGGACATTCCGCCTGAGCACGGTAGCTCACACCTTGGCTTGGGATGGCTATTGCAAGTTTGTGTTTCCACTCCCTGAGCAATGGGTTCGCCACACTCCTTACCGAAATTATTTACCTTTATGAAATTATTTCCGTTATATTCCATTATACATATATCATTCATCTGATTGTGATGAAACTTTGGTTGAAAAACAACGTTGTGGGCACGCCCGCGAAGGTTTCTCTACATGAGTGGGAGGGGAATTCGGGAGGGGGGAAGGCGGAGAAGGTTGAAGGAGAACGTGGGAGGGGAATGGGGGAGGGGCGGGAGGGGAATGCAGGAGGGACGGTTTGCAGGAAGTGTGGACGCGGGAGGTCGGGAAGCAGGGGAATGTGGAAGGGAAACGCGGAAGGGGAAGGGGACGGCTTGCATCTGCGTAGTGACGCATCTAGTCATTTAAATTTTAACTTTAAAAATAAAGTCATTTTGCGCTTAATAATTAAAATATTTACATTCATTTACAGACAAAACAGGCTCTAACTTACAAAACATTTGTTTGTTTATTTTATTATGCTCGTGCCATTTTTATTTTATCTTACAACCCATAGAAAATCAACTTTTATGGGTTCTCTGAGGTTTTGAGGAGTAAGTAGGGATTCATACAAATTAATAAATGCATTATTGTTATGTAGAAACTTTTAAACTACTGTCCGACCACCATGCTCGTGCGAATATTAATAACTTATAATTTAAATAAAATATTTAGTCATACTTTCAAATGATTTGTGGTGAGGCGTTTTATTTAAAGACAGAAAATATTATGTAATCAGTATCTCATCCTTCGGTCGGTGCCAATAATAAATTGTTTATAGACCTATTCGTATTCTACCTTTTAGCGATAGCTTTTTGTTTGACAAGCCCCCAAAGGGCTCACAAACTCCAACAGCTCGTAAGGCTTTGAAGCAAAGAATGGACGGTTACCTCGAGAGTGTTTTCTCTTGGGGTAAAAATAATCTCGTTGAATTTAATGTTTCAAAGACCCAATCTTGTCTGATTACGTCTAAAAGGGATCGCAATGAAAATCTAGTCTCTTTCAACGGAAGCAATCTTCCGAACAGGCCCTCCATTGATATGCTTGGTGTAACCCTAAGTGACCAGCTCAGGTATGGGGGCTCCATCGAAGCCAGAGTAAAGTTAGCCTCCCAAAAACTGGGCGTACTGTACAGGGCCCGCAGATACTTTAATAGTACACAACTGCTAACCCTGTACAAATCGCAAGTGCGCCCCACGGTTGAATTTGGCAGCCACCTCTGGTCTGGAGCTCCAAAATACTTGAAAAATACCCTCGACTCTGTGCAGAAACGGGCGGTCCGTTTGATAGATTCTCCCATCTTAACAGACGGATTGCAATCTTTAGAGCACAGGCGTCGGGTGGGAATGCTATCCTTGTTCTACCGGTATTACAATGGAAGATGCTCCGAGGAACTAGCATCATTGATCCCTTCGGCACCGGTGCATAGTCGGGAAACACGCCAAACGCGTGCCCAACATTTGTACACAGTTGACATTTGTCACATGAGAACGGGTCGTTTCTTCGACTCGTTCTTGTGTTCAACAGCTCGGCTGTGGAATGATTTGCCGGCCTCTGTGTTTCCTCCTTCCTACAACATGGGTCTCTTCAAGACCAATGTTCATTCCTTCCTCTCCTCAAAAAGACCCTCCACACAGCATCCCAGATGACATAGGCCCTGAGGGAAATTATTTTCCTCAGGGCCTCCTGTGTGGAGTTAATGTAAAAAAAAAAAAGCCATTTTGGTTTGTCATTTACTTTTGCATATTTAGCTATTTATTTTCGTTTAAATGAAAAAAATCACTTTGTACAGTCCTAGGCCGATTATAAAATCAGGCAGATCATGACGCGCCTAGCCACATCAATTAATTAAAGATATCGTAAAAAATAAGAATGATACATTAAATTATTTTAGATTAGGTAATTATTGCATCGAAATATATTTTTTTTATATAAATCAACACAAAATAATCAAAGAGTAACCAAGGGGATAGGAGATCGGGGGGGAGGGGGAGGGGTGATAAGGGGAGTGGGGAGAGGGAAGGTGAAGGAGGCAGAGTAGGAACCCCTCTAATACCATGCGAACGAAGCCGCGGGCAAAAGCTAGTATATACGACAGCCGGGGTCTAGCGGTAAGGATCTTGATAATAATCTCTATAATAATAATAATAATAATAATAACGTAGTATTTATATAGCGCAGTTTTGTGATGTTTCACTTCAAGTGCGCTTAATTATAATAAACTTAAAATTAACCTACAGTGTTCCTTACGAGTCCTAAAAAAAACCATTAAATAATGTGAAATAACGAATATACAAAAATATACAAAGCAATTCCTAAAGAATAATATTAACAACAATAGTGAGTGCTGTTTTGGCACAGGACAATATATAATGATAAACCATCACGGTGCCATTCAACAAGAATCATTTAAACTAAATTATATAGAACAGGAGGCAGTTAACATTTAGAAATAATACAAATTCAGAGTGCACATAAAACTATAGTAAGGAGGTAATCGAAAACAAACAATTACCAGAAACTTGAGGAACATGGCTTATTAAAGTATATTGAAAAGGAGTTAAAATTCATGAAAGGTATGATTTTTTAAATAAGTTTGTTTTTAAAGCTCTTTTGAATTCAGCCAAGTTCTGGATATTAGTAAGAGCTGAGGGAAGTTTGTTCCAAATGAGCGGGCCAGCTACACGAAAAGATCGATCATAGTAAACGGCTCGATTTGACCTAGAAAGTTCGATTAAACGATTAGTAACATCTCGATCTGCTGACCTTAGAGTAAGCTGCCTATCGCTTAAGTTTTGTCGGACACATAGTTCCGATATATAGGCTGGCGCCATTCCTTGCAATGCTTTGAAGGTCATTAAGCAGATCTTGAACTCTATTCTTTCAGGGCATCGAAGCCAATGAAGATCCTTTAGAAGCGGGGTTATACGGCAATACTTAGATTCACCAAAAATCATTCTCGCCGCAGCATTAAAAACGGACTGGATTCTATTGAATTGTTTTTTAGGCAAGCCAGCATACGCACTATTACAATAGTCCATACGTGAGACAACGAACGAATTTATGAGTGACTTTGCTCCATCAGAGGGAAGGCAACGCCTGATTGATTTTATCTGCCTTAGATGGAAAAAGCCTGAACTTACAGATTTTGAAATTTGTGATTCTAGAGAAAGACTATTGTCTATAGTGAAACCTAGAAACTTTATTTCTGTAGAAGGAATTATATCTGTGCCCTGAATATGGATTGGATTAGAGTCGATGAGGGCTTGCCTTCCAGGAGAAGCTATCCAAATAAATTCCGTCTTGGTCGGATTAAGTTTGAGTTTATTAATCTCTAATCGAATTCCGGCGTGGGCAAATTATATATAGTATATTTGCGGCATGTTCCGGAGTGGAAGATAATCTCAGTATCACCGTGGAGTAAGACCACCATTCAGAATTGAAATGTTGCTTGAAATGGCCTTGGCCGTGTTTGGTGACCAGATCTGAATAGTCAGGTACTTCCCCACCTCCCTCTTCCCCATCTCCTTCCCTTCCCCATTATCTTCATCCTCAAAATATACCCCAATTGGGGATGCCATAGTCTCACTGGCTCCAGACGGGAGCAGCTGAGACTCTTGTGAGGTATTATTATAAAAAAGTAAAAAAAAACGTCAGTCTTTACCTAAAGGGCGTGCTTGAGGAAAAAATAAGTGCTGGAAGTTTCGCCATATTTTAGAGAAGTCTTCCATATATATAAAAAATTGCAACCGTTACGAATTTATGGACCCCAGATTTGTCAAAAAAATCATCCTTGTTCTTGTTATTTAATATGCATTTCTTTTTTAAAATTTGTTATTAGTATAAAAACTGATAAAATTTTATTGGGCGTATTTTTGATTAATAGTTTTGTGTTTTTTTTAAATACTATTTTTCTTCAACTCTTTACATTGTTAACTATGTATGGATAAACTTAAGATCAAATAAACTTTGCTAATATTTTTTTAATAAAATTTCTGTTAATTTTGTACTACAGCCGTTATTCATTGCAATTCGTTCAATGATCATTAATTCTAAATTATTCAAAGTCTTTCTGGTTTCCGGCATGCGTTGCAATGCCATATCCAAAGAAATAAATTGTTTCTCCCTGCATGTCCTTTCCCGTGCGTCCCCATTCACCTCCCGCGTCCCCTTCCGCGCTTTCCCTCCCCTTTACCCCTTTCCCCCGCTCCCGCTTCCCCATTCCGCCAACCCCCCTCCCGCGTTGCATATATTTGGTCCCAGTACATTCAGTTTTCAAACAGCTCGCGTGCCACCTATTACAATTTTTTTAAGTCAAATTTTAATTTTTAATTTTCAATTTATAATTTTCATTTATAATTTTCATTTGTGCATTATAAGAACAATCAATCAAGTTTAGTACCTAACATAGGTACCTATGAGTATTTAAAATATCTCTAATTCTTCATTCAATTAAAATTATTATGTAAGTACTTCAAATTAATTAATTAATTTAATGAGTTTTGAAAATTTTATTTTGATTTAACAATCATTGTTTTGCAAAATTTCATTCTCAAATATTTGAGAGTTTTGCAAGAATTTTTGTCATGATTAAAAAACTTTTCAGATGTTATGTCATGTTGTTGTAATAATCTAGAAACCTTTGCGGGGCTTTAAAGAAGATGTTTTGAAAATTTCAAACATTTCCTATGCTTAATATAGCAATACATAGACATCTCACTAATCCCTAAAAATATTTGATTTTTCATATATAAATACAGATAAGGGACCATCAAGTAATCTACTGAGAATGGTATGAAAAGCAATCAAGTCAATTTTTGAGAAAATGGGTGATTCCATGTCTTATTTAAAATGTAAGCTGTATGTGTTTCTTTGCCAAAAATTAAATTAAAAAAAATATATTTTAAAAGTTTTGGAAAATGTAAATTATTTTTGTCAAATGAATATAACTTTTGTCAATACGGGATAATACATTTTTCTGGCTTTTTTTTTTGAGGATTTATATATTACTTTTATTTAAATGGGCTAATTTCATCCGGTCTGCCACCAACTGCGTGGCAGGCCGGATCGGGAGAGACTTGTTGAGGGAGACCTTTTGATTTATCCAGCCGGAATCTCTCGAGCCATCCCCTTGCACCCTACCCACCACTCCCTTTTTCCTTCCCACTATCTCTCTCTCTTTTCTTTCCCTAAAAAGACACTGTATACAGAATCCCCAAAAATGACATAGGCCCTGAGGGAAAATCATTTTTCTCGGGGCCTCCTGTGTGGAGATACCGTAAAAAAACTTATACCTGCAAAGACCGCCGCTGTGACGGGTTAGGCCATTAGGCTGAGTTTGTTTACAACCTTCGTCATTCAAGTTTACAACATACTCATTCCACTTTGCACATGAAAGTACTAATACGCCTGTCTCTTTTTTTCGGTATCGCATATCATTTGAGTCGTTCAATTTCTATATCCGCTATATCAACTTTCACTGATTCAAAAACTGTCACATCTCTAGCATATATAAAAAATTGGATTTTATTTTTTTATATAATGAATTGGAGTAATATATATTCGAAAAGTGTTAATTTTTCAATGTATGTCTAGAAATATTTAAGTAATTTTGATAAATAAAATGGAAATAGCGGATTTTGATACTCACTTCGTGATTAATATGGAACTCAACTGACCTAAGGGGCGTGTTTCTACACCCGCCGTCTTGGCAAAATAACTGCTCGTGATTGGTTGAATTCCGATATAGCGGGTTTTGATAGTAACTTCTTGAATGACATAGCGGGTTTTGTTTCTAACTCGCAGTTTTAACATGGTTTTTGGTTGTGATAAAGGAGGTTTTGTAACTCAATTTTAGATTAGTCTTATTCCTCGCAAAAATGTGAACAAGATGTCATACTCAGATCATTTTGTCAAAAAATCGGATATAGCGGGTATTGAAATTATAGGACTCATTTGAACTCAATGTTTACATTATTTGATCATTGTCAAAGATCACAAAAAAACATTCAACGCCACAACTTTATTTTATAGCTTGTTGGAGAACTAAGGGCAGAGCATACAAATATCAGAGCTGTTCCAGCTGTGTCCTGAAGAACCGAGAGAAAAGGGACCGGAAAATTCTGAAAGACGACTGTGCTAAATTAATTTTTTTTTTAAGAAAAACCAAATAACACGTATTTGTACTAGAGTAATTACTTAATTCATTGAATTAAAGTAAATAATTTCAATAATTATTGTAATATTTATTTTATACTTGGAAAAGAAATCGGTCAGAGCCTGTCCTCTTTGGGGATGTGTGTGGAGGTTGTTTTTAGGGAAATGAAGAGGATGAAGTTCTTGGAAGGAAAAGGATATTAGATTTGGGCAGAAAAAATGATAAATATGTCCAGGTGTAACGGAAGTATGAAAACATCCCTCCTACTGCGGTGCAAGGCGACGGATCGACAGGTCTTAGTTAGGTCTCCCTCAACCAGTCTCTCCCGATCCGGCCCGCATTATTCTGAGCCAAGGCTTAATTATCATGTAATTTAATGAAACGTATCAAAAAAAAATTTGAACTTACAATCGAAACATATAGGTAAGCTCACCTATCCATAGATTCACCAGTTTCCCACCTGTGCTACGAGTTTCCGGATACCGTGTACATGAAAATAATTATCATCTCATTGGATGCAACATATCCACTAAGATGGTGTGCTAATTACAAAAACGCATAAGTAAGCTTGTGATTATAATTATCGCAAAATATATGTATTGTATAGTAAGTGTTGATAAGTCGGTTTGTAATCACAATCAATTTTTTGTGTAAAATTATTGCGAACTTGTTATTGTCCCAGAAACACAATATTTTTTAAATTTTAATCTCCGTCTTCAATAATAATCTTTAATTAACTGGCAAATTTGTCATTTGTGTTATCCAATAAATGTTAGACAAATTTTATTCATCACGGACGTTGGCAGTTCCTAAAAAAACTTAGAAACCCATTCATAAGAAGTATTTACTGTGTGACTTTTTAAAATTTTTTACATTAGCTCCACACAGGAGGTCCCGAGGAAAATAATTTCCATCAGTGCCTGTGTCATCTAAGGGGATGCTGTGTGGAGGGTCTTTTTAAGGAAGGGAAGGATAGGAAGTTCTGGGAAGGAAACAGGTATGATGGTTGGGTAGGAATCTGGGGGTCAGTGTATCCAGGAGTGACGGACGTATCAATCCATCCCTCCAACTGTGGTGCAAGGCGATGGGTCGCGAGTCCGGCTGGAAAGGTCAAAAGGCCATCCTCAACCAGTCAGGTGGGCAGACGCATCCGCCGCTAAGACTGGACAAACCTCACCTCATGAACCCGGGCACCCCTACTAAGTCACCAAACGTAGCGAACTATTTGGGGTGACCTATGGCAGAGGTGTTGGTTATTCAATAAATGATTCCCGGGCGGCGGTACCCATATCCGCCTCCCAAATTAAATGGCGATTACAATATAAATACATACATTTGTTTTAAACTACTTTATTGTTAACCCTATTGTTTTTACCCAGCGGACAGAATGAAGGTAGATTTTAGAAGTTTTTAACGTATTTAGTTACTATTGTACATCCAACGTAAAAAGTTAATGCTGTAAAAGCGCGTCCACTATTTCAAATATAATTTTCATTACGTAATATATTGCTTTGTCTTTGTGATAATATTTACTAAATTTTGCCCGTTTTATTGGGGTTAGAACTAACGTATGTGTTCATATTTAACATATATAATATTTTTTTATTATGCGTTATAAATGTTTTATTTTACCAATTTTTTCTTCAGTTATTTAATTCGTTATTAATTTTGTTCTATTAATTTTGTTAATTAATTTTGTTTTATTTAGTATCTACGCATCTTTTCGTACAAAGTCTCGTTTTTGTGAAATATCTATATATATATATATATATATATATATATATATATATATATATATATATATAAAATGGTTTGTATGAATGTCCGCTATGCATTGGTAAACCATTCATCCGATTGCGATGAAACTTTGGGGATTTGATGTGCGCATGCCCGCGATGGTTTCTGTTTACAATAGTGAGCTCTTGCATCATGAAAGAATGCATTGTTAAACCATTAATCCGATTGCGATTAATATTTGGGGATTTGTGGGGAGGAGTGGGGAGGGGGAGCGGGAGGGTTGAATGGGGATGGTGGAGGTTTGAGGGGGTGGGGAAAGGGGAGGGGGCGGAGGAGGGAGGGAGGGGGGGGGGAGGGGGTGATTTTTCACAAAAACGGCGCTATGCAAATTATCCAATTATTATTATTACTATCTTCAAATACTTACTTTTTGAGATCACGAGGATAGCAGTATTCGAATGCTTAAAATAAATCAAATATTATTCACACGTGTCTCTGTATTACATAATAAATACGCTATAAAATAACACCGGCAGGCATAACGGTCCGGTACATAATTATGATATATCCTACTAATGAGCCAGAAAAATCGACATTTTGTTTAATTCACTACAAGTTTTTGTGCATTATAATTGATTTGGTGGAGTTTATGGCTTATCTGAGTATTGTACCAGATAGAGAGTAAACTTTTACATATAACTGCATACTCAACTCAAATTTAGATTTTTCGGAGATGTCTGACTAAGATGGCCGGCGTGGTCTAGCGGTAAGGTCTTTGACTCGCAACCCGAACGTCGCGGGATCGAATCCCGGAGTGAGCAAATAAATTTTATTTGATTATTTTTTTGTTATTTCACGATTAAGTCATTTAAAATAAATATAGCAGATTTGCGGCACGTTCCAGAGTGGAAGATACTCATGGTGGGTTTCTTCATTTACCGAGAATGCTAAATGCAATGCTAATTGTAAAAGTAAACGGTCAAATGCATAGAAATTTTTAAATTTCGATCGTTTATTTTTACAATTAGCATTACATTTAGCAGTCTCGGTAAATGAAGAAACCCACCCTTAGTGTCACCCTGGTTAGACCACCACCTGGTTAGACCACCATTCAGAATTGTAACGTTGCTTGAAATGGCGTTAATCATGTCGTTGACCAGATCTGAATAGCCAGGTACTTCCCTACCTTCCACATCTCCTCCCTTCCCCACTACATTCAGCCTCAGAACGTACCCCAATTGGGGATGCCATAGACTCACTGGCTCCAGACGGGAGCAGCAGGGACTTTTGTGAGGTATTCATACGAAAAAAAAACTATTCTGGACAATCAATATATCCCAAAAATATTCATTAAAGAAATTATTATTTAATCATTGAACAAAATATTAGCGACTCTCGAACGAAAATTTGAATTAGAAAAATCAGAAAAAAGATTCTGTCGCATCTAGGAATTGAACTCAGGACCTTAGCCTTGCCGGGGCTCTGCTCTAACCACTGAGCTAATTCAACCCTATCCCATTTGGTCATATTTAACTGCACCAGACTAACAACCACACATCATATTATCTTCATTTTCTTAAAGCATATTTTATTCTCCTTTTTCTTGTGCCTTGTCCGTTCAACGGACGTTGGCTGTCATGTTGGCTATGCGGACTTTGGTTACTGCGGCCCGGAACAGCTCTGTGGTAGACTGACCAAACCACTGTCTCAGGTTTTTCAGCCATGAGGTTCTCCTTCTACCAGGGCCCCGTCTTCCGGCAATCTTTCCCTGCATTATGAGATGCAGGATCTCATACTTCTCTAGATGTCTCATCACATGTCCAAGATATTGATGTTTTCTGATTTTTATAGTTTTAATTCCTTCCTTTTCTTTATTAATTTTATTAATTTTATTTTATTTATTAGCGTTATAAACAGTCTGTACAAAATTCATAAATGACAGTGATAATAATATGTATGTCATAGACCAATAAAATAACGACAAATTGAAATTTAGAACCATATTACAAAAATCCACAATACCTATACCCGATATAAACAATTCTGAATTAAGTGCATCTTCTTACTTAAATCTACAAAAAGTAATTAACTGAAATTTTGCAAGGGTTTATATTTAAATTTTGATGGATATCAATAATATATTTCAGGAAGATTTCGGAACAGGCTCAGCCTAGTGAGGTGGTGTTTACCAAAAACCAAAAACAAAAAATATGTATTACAATTCAAACTGTAAAAAAAAAAAAAAAAACAAAAAATGTGTTTGTTCTTATCTTGGTTAATAAATTATTTAAATTTTTTTGATTTTATTTGAATTCGAACTACTGTAGGAGAGAAAATGTGGTGATACTAAAAATAGAAAAGAGAATTACAGAAATCGATGAAATATTAAGTTATTAGTTAAACATGTGGCATTCAATAGTGTAATTTTTTTATGCATGCTGTGAATTTATCAAGGTTTGTATTAAACACATCGATATTTGGGCATAATCTGTTAAATATTGTTGACGTTCCAAAAGATGCTACGATTTTTCGTTAATTTTAGGTTACAGTACTTGAAAGCAAAATGTTGCGATGCACTGGAAGCGTCGATATTTGAAGTGTTGACAGACGAGGATCACATTGGTCTTGTTATTGGTATTGTTATTATGTAGACATCTTTGTGCCCAGATGGAGACATAATATCAATAGTGGGTAATAAAAAAGTCACGAGAACTTGGAGGGCGCCGCCTAATTGCGTATTTATTTACTGGTGGGGAGCTGTTTGTCTAGAAATCTGAACAAACTCATCTAGTGAATGCAAATGCCCTCGACTCATACAAATTTATTTATATATGTTATTTTAATTTATCTAATTGTTTATTTTCAGTCGGTTTTTATTTTTTCCATTCAGTTTAAAATCGGTACGTAGAAAAAGTTAGTCCTTTTCGTATACAGATTCATTAATTCACAAATGATTGAATAGTGATACGAACATACGAAACAAAACGAGCCAAGAAGAAGCAAGAAGAGTCAAGAAGTATAAGAAAAACTACGAAGAACCAAGTAGAGCCGTGAAGAGATGAGAAGATCCAAGACGAGCCAAGAAAAGATGAGAAAAAGAAGCAAAACCAAGAAGAAAGGAAAGACGAGAAGATGCAAGAAGAGAAGAGACAACAAAAGTCACGAAGGTGCGAGAAGAGCCGAGACGGGTCGAGAAGAGACGACAAGACCCAAGAAGAGACAAGAAGAAACAAGAAGAGACAAGGAACAGCAAGAAGAGGCAAGACGAAGTAAAAAAAGGGCCAAGGAAAGTCAGAAAGATCCCAGAAGAGACAAGAAGAAGCAAGAAGAGAAAAGACAAGAAAAGCGAGAAGATCCAAGATCTGAGAAGGACAGGGTATGAGGGGTGGGTAGGAATCTGCGGGTCAGTGTGCCCAGGAGTGACGGACGTATGAATCCACCCCTCTCCCTGTGGTACAAGGCGATCTTCTGAGAGAGTACGGCTGGGATTAGATTACTAGTCCAAGGGACTCCCCCAGCCATTCTCTCCGGATCCAACCTACCAGGCAGCTGATGAGAAGAAACAAGAAGAGACAAGAAGAGTCACGAATAGCCAAGAAGCGCTAATAAGAGTCAAAAAGACGAAACAAGAAGCAAAAAGTGACAAGAAGAGTCAAGAAGAGACGAGAAAATCTAAGAAGAAGGAAGACAAAGAAAACATAATAAAAAAAAACATCATAACGCTCATTCCATTCCTTTGTTCCTGCCAATCCTAAATTCCAATATTGGCTTATTAGGTTGCCATGTATACCGGTCGATTAAACTCCAACCTCCTTCCCATCCTCAGAGCACGTCTTCCTAGTCCTAACAAATCAGTGCCCCTCGGTGTACCGGTCTCACCGGGACAGGAGTGCTCCTGGCTGGGGGTAAAATCGTATCGTATCGTATCGTATCGTTTGTATTAAACACATCGATATTTGGGCATAATCTGTTAAATGTGCTACAGCTTCTTCTTACAAATACATTTTCAAGATAATTTGTCTTGCTCTTAGGGATATAAAAGGTGTCGGGAGATCGAGTAACTCTTAATGGACATCTGAAATGAATATTTTGTAGTAAGTATGGGCTATCAATGAAGTTATGAATAATTTTAAGGAGCATTAATAGGTCTCTGATATCTCGGCGTTGATCAAGAGATTTAAGGTTTACGGGGACATAGTTTTCACTATTTCGCACGCGATAAGAGATATATTTCATAAACTTTTTCTGAACTCTTTCTATATTTGCTTTATATGTAGAACAATGAGGGTTCCACACAGTAGAAGCATACTCCAGGTGGCTTCTAACATAGGATATGTAGAGAGTCTTAAATTTTTGTGGATTTTTGAAAGCTGAACTTACTCTAAGAATAAATCCCAACATTTTCAAAGCCTTCGACGTGATATGCTCGACGTGAGATTGAAAAAAAAGCTTACTATCTAATAGAACTCCAAGATCTCTTATTACATTTACTCTGTTTAAAATATTGTTCTTAATAATGTAGGGATATAATATTGTGTGTTTCTTTCGAGAATAAGATATAACACCACATTTATCAAAAGAAGGCGATTTTCTAGACAATATACATTAAACAGAGAGTCAAGGTCATTCTGGAGCTCTAGACAATCCACCTTAGGCTTAATGATTTTGACAATCTTTTTGTCATCCGCATATAGGTACAGTTGAGAGTTACGGATAGTTTTGTTAACGTCATTCAAAAAAAATATTGAATAAGAGGGGGCCAAGGTAAGATCCTTGGGGAACTCCTGAGGTAACGGGGACGAAACTAGAGCAGAATCCTTGTACAGTTACAGCTTGCGTACGATTGTCAAGATAAGAGGCTAACCAACGAAGGAGGTCACCATGTATACCCATTGCTTCGACTTTCTCAATTAAGATGCTGTGTGGGATTTTATCAAAGGCTTTGGAGTAGTCTGTGTAGACTACTCCAAAGATATCCGTTATCCATAGCAACAAGGACTGTGTGAAAAAACTCACATTAATTAGTTTCTGTTGATTTTTTGGTGACAAAACCGTGTTGATTCGAAATTATGTGTGGTCGTATGCAAGGAAAAATGATATCAAAAACTATTTAAAAAAAAATTTTACCCATTAAATTTAACTTGGAGATTGGTCTGTAATTTTCAATATTATGCTTGTCACCTTTTTTGAATATAGGCACAATGTATGAACTTTTCCATTCCTGCGGAAAAATTCCAGAAGATAATGAAGCTTTGAATATTAGGCTTAGCGGATAACATAGAATACTAGCGCAATTCTTTAAGAATACAGGGTGTATACCATCAGGCCCACTGCCTTTGGTAGGGTCTAATGATTTAAGATATTTACAAACTAATTCAGTGTTTATATTAACATTATTAAGTTGATCATCATCCGAACCATAACATCGTAACCCAGTCCATCCAGCTTATTTTAAGAATTCTTATTTTATTGCCTGCTATATTTGTGTACGATTGCAGCTTTCTTCCCGAACTATTTGCAATCTAGATAGTGTCTTGGATGAATATATCAATTTTTATTTTAATGTGCGACATCTATTGACTTTTCTTCGAGTCTAGGATGAATTGAATATTTCATTTTTATTTCAAAACCTCAAATGTTGCAGTTTGAGGTTTTTCTCATTAAAAGCTAATTATTGTCACCGGAAAGTGTGGGTTTTCACAACAATAGATTTCAAATGTCGTAGGTGTGGATTTTATGGATAAAGATTTTTTAAATTCATTCATGATATTAAAATGATGCCACAAAGTTCTTATTTTATTAATAATTTATATATGTCATGAGATAAGTATAGAATGTAGGGGAAGATTGGCACCATACATTTACGGGGAAGCTTCATACATTCACTACTACAGCTTGTTAGAACAGCATAATTATTTAGGTTTGCGTATGTGGGTATGCGCGGGCGACCGTCAGTTGTCCAGCTAAGTTAGCCGCCATTGCGGCCGCTGCAAGCGTCACGAGAGGGCGTAACGTATTTTCAAAAGTTTCTCAAAGTAAATATTTTGTCGATGTAGTTGGATGTTTCGTGCTTTAGTGAGGCGTCAAATTCTGTAGGATTGTTGCTTATTTTGTGGATTTTTCTGCATGACTTATGTGTCGGTAAAACTCTGTTATTTTTAACCTTCGGGGCACGTTCATACGCCTTCTTCAGGGGCACATTCGTATTAACGAATTCCTTTTTATAAGAAATAGGTGCACAATAATAAATTAAGAAAACATATCTGCGCAATTAAAGATGTTTTGAAGGGAAAATTATCTTACAGAAAGGGAGTCACCCGGAGAGTCGGGTAAAGAAAATAAATGATAAACCTGATGATGACGGCACGAACCGCAGTACATATATTAGTCTAAATACACAAGTTACCAAGTATTTTCTACTGAAGAAGAGTCACAATTAATGTTCCCCTACCCATGTACGAATGTATCCCGTTAGTAGGGTAGATTCAATCCATTAATTTATTTTAAAAGTTATTGACTTCAAACTTTTTGAATAAGAAGCTGAACATATGCTATTATATCATAATAACGGATTGAGCCATCTATCTTTACTTATCATTTTTTGAAAAATCAATGTCTACAAAGTGTGCGAATGGTGTCAATCATCCCCTAGTAACGTCACGTTTAAGCATTCAACTAGGCTAGACTATGTTTAAGCAGTCAACTAGGCTAGACTATGTGTAGATCCTAAGTTAGCAAGGCCAATCTCAGAGAATATTTGTTGAATTGATTAGTTAAATTTAAGCGGTGCTTGGTTTTAGTTGTTATAAAGAAACATAATGTCAATAATTTTGTATAAATACCGATCGTCCAGTTTATTAGTTACACATCTTCGAATACCAAGTGTTGAGATAATGAGGAAAGCAATACTCAAAGGTTAACCACAAATCAAATATTTTTTACACGTAAATGTGTTTTAAGTATTACATAATATGCTATAAAATAACACCGGGCGGCATAAAGATCCGGTAAATTAGTACGACATTTTGAAATATCCTAATGACTCAGAAAACGTAAACATTTTGTTTAATTCACTGCAAGTTATTCTGCAAATAATTGATTTGGTGGTGCTTATGAGTAATCCGAGTGTTATACCAAATAGAGGGTACACATTTACATGCAGTTTTACATATAACTGTGTACTCGTAACGATCGGTATGAAAATTCAAAACAAGAATGCATCTAATCTGGCTAATTAATCATTGTGTTATTGATTTTTTAGAGGTGTAACCATAGACATATGAATATTACATGTAACGCTTTTCGCAGTTGAAAGTTTTAATGCCCGTTTTAGCGAGACTCTTTCAGAGGACAGAAAGCCCGGGGAAGTTGTTAGAATAATTGTTATTACTGGCTGCATAATTTTCCATGCACAAAACCCCTTTCCTTCTTGTATCCACTCCCCTCTTTCTTTTACTCCTTCTTTTTATTGTCGAGCACCGGGCTTTTTTGGAACGCCTTGCACCGAGACTCGAGAGTGTAGTATGTACTTATGTAGTACCTATGACAGTCGTCTCAGTGGCCACCCTTGAAACAATGCAGAATGTTGGCACTTCTAATAATCGAATGGTGATTTATCGATTGTTAGATCGATTGTTTCAACAAATTTTGCTTGAAATTATCGCAAAAGTTTGGACAAACCTCACCTTCATACGTGACGGATCGCGATAAACGATTGCCGTATCATACAGACGATCATATGACAAGAAAATTAATTAATTCATTTATTAATCAAATATCAATTTAAAATTTGTTGCGAGAGGGCATACCCTCTCCAATTATTAATTCAAGGAATAGTCTATTGGTTAACACAACATAATAGTTATAGACTGGGAGGCGAGATAGGTAAACCCTACGTCATCGAGTACACGGATGAAACTACTTTGTAGTGATAATGGACATTTAGAAAACCTTAAAAAAGCTGGTCTGCCGGTGCGCCTCTTGGCAGGAGCCGCGCAGTCATGGAAATAGTCTGCGATTTTTTTCGAAAAAATTACGTCATCGAGTACACGAACGGGAATGGTCTCATATGATAAAGGTCGATTAGAAAATGAGAAAAAAGCAGGTCTGCCAACCGGCAGCCTGGCACGTTCGCAGGCAGCCGGCGTCAAAGTGGGGTAAAAAATAGTAAATTTTACGCCATCGAGTACACGAATGAAACTAACGAATAAGTATAGTCCAGATCATTCCATTTAAGAATTTCTTGGTCTGCCGACCAGCAGCCTGGCAGCTTTTTGTGTACGACGTTTTAAAGTTTTTTTTTTCTTAATTTTTCGTTTATCTTTATTATTATTTTTATTTCACAATATTTTTAAAAACTTTGAAAGCAATATTTAAAAAAATAAGCGAAAAATATAAAAAAAATAATAATTTGAGAGTTCCGAGTGTAGCCATCCGTCAGGCGAGCCTTTCGACGACAAACCACTTACGAAACCTGCCGCGGTGCCCCTCATCGCTGTCGCGTATTGATATTTTTGACAAATTTATTATAATAATAGTCCCTTTGAGATTGCCTAATAGTCCATAGTAGTTGAAAGTTCGAACAAAAAACCCACCGTCGCCGTAAGAGCTGCGTTCGTCCGAAAAACGATGGAAATTTCCGAACCCCGTCCGTTTCATATCGGTTTCGCTTGCCCTGCTGCATCGATTACATCGAATACAAGATCGAAACTAACGAAAACCTATAGTCTAGATCATTCTATTTATGACTTCTTTAGTCTGCCGACCAGCAGCCTGGCACTTTTTTGTGTACGTTCTTTTAACGTTTAAATATTTTTTTTTTATTTAAAAAAAATATATTATGAATATATCTATATTATTACTTTTATTTGAATATGGTTTTAAAAACTAAGAATGCAAGATTTTAAATAAAATAAGTTGTAATTATAAAAAAAATAATTTTTGAATGTTCCGAGTGTACCCATCGGACGGGAGAGCCTTTCGACGTGAAACAACTTACTGGAAACTGGCCGCGGAGCCCTTCGCCGTCAACGCGTGCCCATATTATTAAACAAATCGAAACTAACGAAAACCTGTTTTCGTTAGTTCTTGTATTCGACGTAATAGATGCAGCAGGGCAAGCGAAACCGATATGAAACGGACGGGGTTCGGAAATTTCCGTCGTTTTTCGGACGAACGCAGCTCTTATGGCGACGGTGCAGTGGTTATTCGAACTTCCAACCACAATGAACTAATAGGTTATCTTAAAAAGACTTATATTTTTATAAATTTGCTTAATAATAAGGGCACGCGTTGACGGCGAAGGGCTCCGCAGCCAGTTTCCAGTAAGTTGTTTCGCGTCGAAACCCTCTCCCGTCCGATGGATACGCTCGGAACACTCAAAATTTATTTTTTTATGATTACAACTTGTTTTATTTAAAATCTTGCATTCTAAGTTTTTAAAACTATATTCAAATAAAAATAATAATAATGATATTGAAATAATATTTTTTTTAATTAAAAAAAATTTTAACTTTAAAAGATCGTACACAAAAAACTGTCGGACTGCTGGTCGGCAGACCAAAGAAGCCATAAATGAGTTGATCTAGAATACAGGTTTTCGTTAGTTTCAATCTTGTATTCGACGTAATAGATGCAGCAGGGCAAGCGAAACCGATATAAAACGGACGGGGTTCGGAAATTTCAATCGTTTTTCGGACGAACGCAGCTCTTCCGGCGACGGTGGGTTGGTTGTTTGAAATTCCAACTACTATGGAATATTACGCAATCTCAAAAATACTATTATTATTATAAAATTATACAAAACTATTAACACGCGACAGCGGTGAGGGGCACCGCAGCAGGTTTCGTAAGTGGTTTGGCGTCGAAAGGCTCGCCTGACGGATGGGTACACTCGGAACTCTCAAATTATTTTTTTAAATATTTTTCGCTTATTTTTTTAAAATATGGCTTTCAAAGTTTTTAAAAATATTGTGAAACAAAAATAATAATAAAGATAAACGAAAAATTAAGAAAAAAAAAAACTTTAAAACGTGGTACACAAAAAGCTGCCAGGCTGCTGGTCGGCAGACCAAAAAATTCTTATCTGGACTATAATTATTCGTTGGTTTCATTCGTGTACTCGATGGCGTAAAATTTACTATTTTTTACCCCACTATGACGCCGGCTGCCTGCGAACGTGCCAGGCTGCCGGTTGGCAGACCTGCTTTTTTCTCATTTTCTAATCGACCTTTATCATATGAGACCATTCCCGTTCGTGTACTCGATGACGTAATTTTTTCGAAAAAAATCGCTGACTATTTCCATGACTGCGCGGCTCCTGCCAAGAGGCGCACCGGCAGACCAGCTTTTTTAAGGTTTTCTAAATGTCCATTATCACTACAAAGTAGTTTCATCCGTGTACTCGATGACCTAGGGTTTACCTATCTCGCCTCCCAGTCTATTATATTACATCTAAAATAAAAAAAAAATAACACAGGAAGTGCATTGTGGGCCTGTTTCATGGTTCAATTATAAGCGCAATTTGGGCCTGTAATTGTTACAAATGTAATGTAGAGATTCTTGTGTTCCTTGCCTGTGTTCTTCCGAATTAAAGTGGGATGGAGATCTAGGATTTCAGGCAAGTGTAAGTGAGGCGGACAGCTGGGAGATTGGGCTAAATGAACATTAAGTAAGTAAGGTAAATCATGAAAAAACTTGTTAATTATTAATCTAAAACAAAAAAAATACGAGTGTGCTTTAGACCCCACGACTGAAGTAAAACTTCACAAACTTTTATCTCCTTCTCAACTTCCGTTCACCTCGCCCGACCGTTCGCCTCGCCCGATCACACTTTTCATAACGCTCTCGTCACACATTCACCAGCTTACTCCCCAAGTCAAGCGTGCATAAAGGCTCGACCGCGTACTTACAATCCCTACGGCGTTTCAGTCGCGCTACCGACAATTTACATTTTCAATATCAATATTTAAATATTTAAAAATAAAATAATTAATTTCTAGTGTACACATCGGAAAGATTATTTTATCTAGATTTTAGAACAATTTTTGTTTTTGCAAAGTGATAAAAAAATTATCAATATAGAGGTGTATTTACAAAATACGGGAATAATATCAAAATTTAAATATTAAGAAATAAAATTATTAATTTCAAATAAACACATCAAAAAGATTATTTTATCTAGATTTTAGAACAATTTTTGTTTTTGCAATGTGATAAAAAATAACCAATATACATATAGGTATATTTAAAATGTAAATTGTCGCTACCGCGACTGAATCGGTATAGGTTTTGTAAATACGGGGCCCGACCGTTCGCCTAGCCCGATCCACTTTTCGTAACGCTCTCATGACGCATTCACCAGCGTACTCCCCACGTCAAGCTTGCGAAAAGAAGTTTTATTTAAAAAAAATAATTATGCGCAACACCGCGATGCGAGAGAAGGTCTTTTAGCTTTAGGACAACCATTGAAAAGGTGCCCCCATAAAAAGGAAGCCTATTTAGAGACACAGACAGATAATTCTGCATTTTTGTTGAAATCATTGGGGTCACCACTGTAGATTTTGTGGAAATAGAAATTACTGATCTAAAAATTGTCTGTTCCTTCGATAGTTCCTCTTTTAGCAGCTTTAACGTGTGCATCATTAAGGCCGTTACAGACGAAGGATATAATATGAAAATATGTGTGGGCGAGGCAGTCGTCACAGATGAGTAGATTGTAATACAATATTGCGTAGGTAGCATACCTTAGTCATCCGACAGCTTATCTTCTCAGAGCAACTAGAAAATCCATCTCAGGATAGTGGAGATAGGGAATTTAGGTCATGCATATAAATGAGGCACTTATTTTACTTGTGAAAATTAATAGAAACTTTATTGCACTTTGCAAGGGAAAATAGAACCAAAGAAAAGTTAACAAAAACATAAATACCTTTAGCATCTATCAACTGATTTGGAAAGAGAGAGTTAACAAAATTACGGTTAGTTATTAAAACCGCATACGTCCCGTCGCCGTGATTCTCTTCCAAACGACAACAGCAATCCCCAAGACACCGTCCAGCACGTCATGAGGCCACTTGGTTAAAGGGAAACCTCTCAACAAAAACAGGTGCAGCAGATCCGCACCCATCAAGCGGCGTGTAGAAATCTCACCGGCCAAAGGAACAGCAAAGTAGGTAATATCGGCGTATCCAACCAGAGTCTAAAAGCCGCTTCATTTAAAGGGAATCCACCCAACAAAACAGGCACAGCTGATCCGCACCCATCAAGCGGCGTGCGGAAATCTCACCGGCCAAAGGAACAGCAAAGTAATCCTTGCACGCAATACATCGCCCGTTGATTACGGTATCAATTCACTTCCGCACGCGGATAAAGCAATCACACGGCATCCGGCGAGGAATTAAACAAAATAAAAAGGCTTCTATGCCATTTGAGTCATCACACACTCACATAACGAATATAAAAACTCTTTCTAGGCTACATCGCACTAGATTCTCCCATAACAAAAACTCCTCCTCAAAAAATCTCCTCTCGCCCCAAAAAACTACGTGATGTCTGCCGCCATATTTCCTCGAATGACGTTTCCCCTCCCCCTTCCAGTTTGGCCAACCAACAAAGTTAAAAAAGAAAGAAAAAATAAATAAAGCATAGACAATAAACAGTACCTACTTTGCGCAGTACCTGCTCACGAAATAGATATGTTACAAGGTAACAAAATATGTTTAATTTTTTATAATCTTTATTTATTAAGTTACATGGTGATTGTGCTGTGCCTGTCTCACTAAGAATTCCTGTGTTGAGAACAGGTGCATTTTAGCATAAGTAGTTTAAAACAAAAATAAGGATAACAATAACAATGTTATTTACATTTAAAGTTAAAGTACAAGGATAAACAGCATCGTACCATTGGGAAAGCATGCATTAGGAGGTTCTAAAAATATTGTTAATATATGATCTGTCTTTACTAGTGATCCAAGACTAGCCGTTCCGAGACTGATTTGTATTTTACGTAATTAGTGTGCTGTCTAATGGTCAGTGGAAGGGTATTACAAAGTTTGGTTGCAAAGTCCCCGAAGTTTCTTTGTCCAAACGTTGTTTTGGCGAAAGGGATAAGTAAAAGATTTTGTCCTTTGGTTCTCGTATTTGGATATTTTCAAAAACAGTTCTATGTTTGAATAGATAAAGTAGTATATTTTTGGCATAAAGTTGCCTAATGTTCAAAACACCGATTCTCCCAAAGATTTCATCCGAACTGCTTGTGATCGGTTTTAAAATAATCTTTGATAATTAGTTTCTGGGCCTTAAAGATCGGATCAATGGCGGCAGCGTTTGCTCCTCCCCAGGCTATGATACCATACTCGATTAGAGATTGACATAGTGCATAGTAAATTGTTTTGAGTTTAATATAATTCACCTCGGCGCAGCCCAGATTATATTTCTGCATCTGCTAACAGAGCGACTGAGGTTATTAATCTTTCCCCTTCTACTATCAACCGTGCTGGGCGAGTGTAGGAGAGTGTGCGGCTTCTAGAGCAGGCTGAGAGCCTTGCATGTATTAAATCGTTTAACCTTTGTGTGTAGCGTGAGCAAAAATATAATCTATATTGTACACGCCCTCTAATATTTACGCAGTTCCACGTGTGTAACTTGCGTTAGAGAATAGGTTTTCAACGTGGGCGATAACGCTTCCTTGTGGGCGTTTGAGACTGTCAGGGGGCGGTAGAAGACCCAGAAAAAATTAGGGGGCATTGAGATGGCACAGTAAGGGCGTGGGCAGGTAAAAAAAATTTATAGTATAATGAAAAAACTTTTCTCTTTTGTTAAACATTTTGTATTCGCAGGTAATACGGCATTAGTCATATCACATAAAGATCTTAAAATTGCAATTGAACTCAGGCAAATTGACTTTAATCAACTTTGTAAATGGTCACATGATGCAGGACTATTAATAAATGCTAAAAAAATCAAAGTAATTCATATAAGATCACCTAATGCCAAATTTCTATTTAATCCTAATATTATTTCTCACGATTTTAATTGCATCCATAAAAATATTCCAACTAATTGTAAATGTGAAAGCTTAAAATTAGTTATGGAATACGTGTACCTAGGTGTTACAGTAGATTGTTTTTTTTTAAATGGGACAAACATATTAAAAAAAACCTGTAAAAGACTCAGATCAATTGCTGGCAGAATGTACACATTAAAATTTTTTCTTTCAATTGAAACACTTAAAATAATTTATATGTCACTGGCAGAATCTATTATAAGATATGGATTAATAATATGGGGAAATACTACTATAACCAATCTGAAACAAGTCCAAGTTGTACAAAACGCAATTGTAAAATTATTAGTCGTCCCTAATATTTTCAAACAGGGACATGATACACCGTTGCTGTTTCAGAGGGCCAAAATTTTACCTGTTAAGGCAATACTATGGCATAAAATTATAATTCAGCATATATTTACCCCGCAGCATAAAGAGAAATTAGAACATAAATACAGCCACTAGTTCCGATATTTAACAATAAGTACGGACAGAGAACGTTTGAATACATTATACCGAAGATATTTAATTTGTTACCTGACACTATAAAGCAATGTAATTCTATGAATAAGCTTAAATATATGGTGAAAAATTGGCTATCGGAAAAGAAATATTTATATTGATATTGATATGTATGAAAAAAATGTTGAATCTGTAGATATAATATGTAAATTTTAAATTTAAAAAATGTATATGAAACTAAAATATAAGCACCTGTTGACAAGCCAATTCAATTGGCTTAGCAGGACTTGTTTGTTGATTATATTATGTATTATCTATTCTTTCAATAAAAAAAATGTAGTGTTATTTTATTTATGATAACTGGTTTTGACGCACACCAGAATTTGGCCTTGGTCAGTGGTCATCAGACCTCATAGCACTCAACGTCAAATCCTTGCTTATGGAAAGTGCTTTGCTCTGGGTGCCATAAGTTCGTATATTTATCAGGTTAATTGATGTTGAATTCAAATTTCTTTGCTGGGTTGAGAATTTTACAGCGATAACTTTGTAAGTAATCACGTAATACAGTAACATGTTATCTACGAGGGCGGTCCGTAAAATATGGTCTCCAAGGTGCTGCGGTCGCGAGGAACAATAGGAAAATGTGGCTTGTGTCGTGATGGAGAACCCAAACGCGATGCCAACTCAGCCACTTACCGGTCTTTGAATAAGTTGTTTTGCATTTCACAATTTATTCGTTTAAAATAATATATAGTATATTTGCGGCACATTCCAGAGTGGACGATACTTTCAGTTCGCCCTGGTGTAAGACCACCATTCAGAATTGAAACGTTGCTTCAAATAATATATCTGAATAACTAGGTACTTTCCCACCTTCTTCTACCGCATCTTCTTTCCTCCCCACTAGGTACCTTCAACCTCACAAAATATCCCAAATGGGATGCCATAGTCTCACTGGCTGGAGCAGTTGGGACTTTTGTGCGGTATTCACTTAAATTAAGGAAATTTACTTGTAGAATTTACTTTTAGAGCCCATTTTATGATAGAGAAGTTGTGTGACGAGCTGAAAATTGCTGTTTGGTTCCAATTCAATTTTAAAAGGGCCAGAATTATCTCTATTTTGGGCGCATATTGTTAAAATATTGAAATGTATACCAGTAACGTATATAATATGAGAGTTTTTTTAAACAAAATGTTTTTAATACCATATAGTCTTAAAACCCTGAAATTCAGGGCTTAGAAAATTACTGTTACTCATTGTAGCGTCTATTTCAGGCAAGCTGTCGGATTAAGCCGTTAAAAAACAACACTGTCAGTCATTACAGCTGGACTTCATTTCATTTTATAAAACTGTATGTAGAAACATAACACAAGCATCTTAAATATTAAATAAAATCGCCAATAACCGCGAACAAGTCGAGAATGTTTTGACTTTTGATAGTATTACGGTGATAAACCCGGGAACGTCGACGCTTGTGACGTCATGATTCGTACAACCAATCATGGGCCGTTTACGTTTCGTTCCGTTTGCGCGTATTTTGAAATCAATAATTATGAAAGAAAATTAAACATTTTTAATGCGATAATCATAATTATTTGTGAACGGCGTTTTTAAAATCAACCACGGGATGGGGTAATTTGGAGGGAGAATACTTTCCTGTTGTCAAATGCTGCTTCGATCCAAAAATTGATGACGGCTGGACTTCCAAATTGATGGCAAAAGGGATTGTTAAACTTCACCGTCACTTTAGAGGTTTTTAAGTAGTACTCTATACAAATTTTAAGCGACAGTTCCAAAAAGATGTGATCGATTTCACGACAATTTTCAACTGACTTAAAATGTAGGTATTTTCAATTTTTTGCAATAATATTGTGCTTTGGCAAGTAGATAGGCAACATCTTCCTCTTCTTTTTATACTAAGTAGGGCCTTTCATGGAAGGACAAGGACAATTGGGAATGATTAGCAATGCTAGGACTTTGGGAAATTGGTTTTTAGTTTACAAGCTGTTTCAGAACTTAACACTGGTTTTCAGCATTAACTTCTCGTGTAATGGTCAAGCACCGCATACCAATAACTATTTAGCTTAGGCCTGTATTCTTTATTAATATTAATGGGTTTTTTGTGGATTTTTGTGGAAATTAATCTTAAGTAATTATTATCAGCAGCGTGTTAACTTGATGTTGTGATTTCCAGGAAGCTACGCGAAAGGATCAATGAACTGGTGATGACGGAGGGAGTGTACGTTGGCAAGCTGCGCCACATCGTGCGGGACTATATGCCCTTGCTGGACGGAGAGGCCAAGGCATACATCTCCTCGGAACAGGTGTTCTGCAACGTGCGCCAGCTGTACAAGTTCCACAGCCAGGAGCTACTGCCGGCGTTGAAGGAGGCGCAGAACGACGTTAGGGCCATAGGGAAGATCTTCAGACAATTCGTAAGATATATTCATTATTACACAAATAATAGTAAAGATTACTCTCCTCGGAGCAAGTGTTCTGCAACGTGATAATAGCAGTTTATGGGATTGTAATTTGGATTGGATTGTATGTTATGACGACCTCCGTAGTCCAGTGGGTAAGACTCTTGACTCACAATCCGGAGGTCGCGGGTTCGAACCCGGCATGCGCAAATAAATTTTATTTGATTAATTTGTGTTATTTCACAATTAATTCATTTAAAATAATATATAGTATATTTGCGGCATGTTCCAGAGTGGAAGATACTATCAGTATCGCCCTGGTGTAAGACCACCATTCAGAATTGAAACGTTGCTTGAAAATGGCTTTAGCCGTGTTTAGTGACCAGATCTGAATAGCCAGGTACTTCCCAACCTTCCTCTTCCCCACCTCCTTCCCCTCCCCACTACCTTCAGCCTCACAACATACCCCAATTGGGGATGCCATAGTCTCACTGGCTCCAGACGGGAGCAGTTGAGATTCTTGTGCGGCATTCACTGTAAAAAAAAAAAAATGTTTGGGAAGAACGACGTAGGATTGATTGGGAAGATCTTTAGGCATTGGAGGACCCTCCAATTACCCGCCCTGGTATAGGTAACAGATGGTTACCCCTTCAAGGCTCTTGCAAGGACTCTAATTTTTTATATATAAACCACTCTACATTTAATTAAACGATACTAGACCTCAATTGTCTTCGCATAGTTAGGTAGCAGTATGCAGGTGCTACTATGTACAACTGTTATTAAGTGTGAATAAAATCTTACCTGGATTTTAGATAAAGGAATGAAGACAGTGTAAGAAAACAAAATGTTGGCAGTCTGCCTACCCTAACATATTTATGTACATAACGCATCAAGTAAGATTCAAAACATAATGATAATAACAAGGTAGACGAGAAATCCGCAGACGGAGGTGCTACAGCGCGGATCTTTAGGCAATTCATAAGAGATATTCATTGATTAACATACCTAATATAGTATTAGTCTCCTTTGAGGAAGTGTTCAACATGATCCAGCTTTACAGCCAGTAGCTGCTGACGATGCTACCTTCAAATAGGCGTGAAATGGCGTATTGCGTTAGGGAAGATCTTCATTTGTAAGATTCACCATATGTTACATTATCACAGGAGCATAATATATTTTCTTCAACGTGCACCAGCTCTCCATATAGTCAGGAGTTGCGGCGTTGAAGGAAACGCAAAATAACGTGGCGGTGATAGCGACGATCTCCAAAAAATTGATTTTCGAACGCGTTGAAGAACACATCTCCTTGAAGAAGATGATATTCAATGTTCACTCTCTCTTGAATCTTTATACTTATATTTCTTCTGGTGCTTTTTCCTATTGGAGGTTAGGTATCATCAGGAAAACCTTCACCTTTCTTCAGCCTGAAAAAATTCAGTGAGATAGAAATCGTACCAGCCACTTACATTTCGAAGGCCTGAGATACGATCCCTTCATCTATTAAGTCTTCCACTAATATTCCCAAAAAATGCAGAACAAATATGTCGGTCCTCATAATGTGATCAAATAAATTTTTAGCATCAGTAGTGTAGTAGATAGGTACTATTTCGACCGTATGTCAAAAGCTTTGATCTTAATTTAAAATATTGATGACTCCATGCCCAGTAGAAAATAGTGAAAAAAATAAAAGAGTTAGCATTATCATACCTACTCAAATTCTGAATCTATGAATAATGAATGTACCATGCTAAACACCCAAGATAATAAAATATACGTATGAACGATTAACTAGTGGCAGTCCGTGACTTTTCAGAGAGGTAGAGTGCTAAGATTGAAAAACAAGTTCCCATACCACTCTGGTTCACGCAAAGTTTAGAACTGCCCCCTACTATGTACCCATACATCAAAATAAATACCGAATCCAAAAGATATTCGAGGTCAAAACACATAAAAGTTTTTTTTTGTTCATTTGAAGCAGATACTTTGTGCTGTGACATTATAATTTAAAATAAAACTCTAGTGGAGTATTATGCCGCCCTGAAGAAGCTACGGTTGTAGCGAAATCGGACGGCGTTAAGTATATGAAATAAAAGTGGTGTTTACAAATTTATTGTTTTATTTTAAAATATAAAAGTTGTTGGCATCCGAGAATTTTATGACATGTTCAAAAAACTTTATGGCTTTGAGCATTGATTTATACAGGATAAGAATGTTTAAATTTTTGTTACTATTCGTGGATATCAAATAATGCTTAAGTGTAACGTTTGCGCGGCCCATTTCGGCCTGTTTCAAACAAATCTTAATTTTGAATTTGAGATCAAAATACCCAACCAAACATTACAAAAATTATTTTACTATATTTATTATAAAAATGTTTTAGGGGCAACTCGGGCGTGAGTAAATGAAAAATATTAAAAATTAATTTTACTTTATTTATTATAAATAAATAATGAAATTTAAAACAAATTAATAATTATTATTTTAATGGGTGTAAATTTAAATTACAAATTACCTATTTACGTCGGAACAAAAATTTGTCGTTTATATATAAAAATTACTATTATTTATGCATTAAACCGCTTACTCGTTAATACGGAAAACTTTTTATCCAAACAGTTATATTCAGCTTTATTATTACGAAAAGTGAGTATTTATGTCGGGGAAGACCAAAAAAGATGCAAAAAATATGCATTTAACATTTTAATTTTGTTAAAATTAATTCACTCACACGGTAACGCCATGTTCATTCATCGTTTTTATTTTAACATTTCATCAATGCTGCCAATCATAGAAAAATATTTTTTGCGTAAAACAAAGTGAATGCATCATTGACAAGTATTTGTAATAGTAGAACATGGAAAGAAATGTATTAAAATAATTACTCAAACCCGCTAGACAAACCTTGCGTAGCCAAACAAACCATTCAAAACCTGGGATGTTTTTTAAAAGTATGATGAAAAGCGAGTTTATTTTAGAGAATTTATTTTATAAGATTGGTACTTCCGACAAATGTCATATTTGATTGTCTATTAGTTAAAAAAGGAACATTCCGTATTATCCGTGCATCAAACTTCGACAACACGAACGTTCCGTATTATCCGTGAGGTGGACTAACTGCATATTTACCAAATTACTAACCAAAATGCTTTTTTAACGATGTCTTATTTTATATTTCATCATATTTATGTAATAAATAGGTATTTTTTTTATATTTTTCATTCACTCATAAATAATTGCCCAAGTGGCCTATAAAATCATGAAACATTAAAAATTTTTAAATGCCCTATATTTTATAATTTAAAGTAAAAATAAACAAAGCAACTCACATCCGTCTTACATAGATATTCCAAATACCTTTTGATTACAAAAAAAATTTCAGTTTGGTTTGATATTTTGATCTCAAGTCCAAAATTAAGATTTGTATGAATCGGGCCGAAATGGGCCGCAGAAACGTTTCTCTTAACAGTTAAATAAGATCGGCAAGATATACAGGGTGTCCGGGGTAAAGTGCATTAACTTCGGGAGGTGATTCTACATGATAGTACAAGTAAAAAAGATAACCTTTTGGGGTAGTTTTGAGGTAAAAAGATGAAATTAGTCCAGCGTGTGCGGCCAGATTTATTATTTTCCGCTGTTACAATACGGGCCAATCACAATCGAGTCGGGCGCCCGGCAGGCTCTCAGCAAGTAACATCGTACCTCACACTAAAGATTTTTAGTAGGTACGTCTTTTTGTATGGCAACGTACCTCACACGTACCCCACACTAAGGATTCTTAGTAGTTACGTCTTTTTTTGTATGGGGAAAAAAATGTTGGAATTTCGGAAAAAGTTGTTAGTCTTTTTTACTCCTACCATCATGTAGAATCACCTCCCGAAGTCAATGCACTTTACTCCCGGATATCCTGTATGTAATAATTTATTGTATATACTCGTATGAGGTGTCTAACCTACGTAACTACGTATGTTGTCACGCCAGACATCACGTCATTTTAAACCTCACGTTGCTAAGTTTAAAACTCTGGTATTTGGAACATTGAAGTGATCAAATTATTATTATTGAAACTCACTCCTCACACAAACAAATCTATCCTCAAGTGAAAGGAGGTATATACCTCAATAATAATAAGTGTTTTTTTTTAATAAGATCTCGTTGATAATAAATAATACGTGGTCAACTATAAAAATATATTTTTTCTGTTTTTTCAGGAACATAAGCTAATGATGTACGTCAAATACTCCAAAAACAATAAGAATAGCAACAGAATAGTTTACGACCATCGATTCTTTTTTAAAGTAAGTATTTAAAATAATTAAAACAAATTATGCATGATGCAAATTATATTATAAGATTTTCACGGTCAGCGTTTCGGATGGCGTTAGGGGGCATACATTAATTACGCGAGCAATTTTTCTTCCGATCTTGACCCCCTCTCCCACCTTGGTGAGATAAATTTGAGTCACTTCGTATATTCTTTTCAAGCAACGTGAGATTTTACTGGAACCCCCCCTCCCCCTTTTGAGCTCACGTAATTAATGTATGCCCCCTTACTTTGTCCATAGGTTATCTTGGTTAAATAAAGGGGAAGGGCAATACGCGTAATAGCCTAAAAATAAATCACGGCCATAACTTACATATATTTTTATTGAAATCACTGAAATGATCAACAAAATTAATATACGTTAAAAGAAACCCCTGAAATAATCAACATAAATAATCGTATGTTGAAACCCTTGAAACAATCAAAGTAATAATAAGGCACGAGGCTTCCTTACAGTCCATAATTACAATTCAAAGAATAATTAAAAAAAAATCATGTTTTGGAAACGAAACGAATTCCTTACTCTAGAGATATTTCGGGAATTTAATGTACCATCTATCATAGAGTTGTATAAGAGAAACGCCTTATATCAAATTTATAAAGAATATTTTATCCAAAAAATTCAACCCTCAGTTAGCATAAGCAATAGATTTAAACTAATGTCTTAATAGCCATGCTTAGAACGACCACCGCTCGCACCACTATTTAGGTGTGAGTGAGATGGTTCAATATATTATTGTCCAAAAACAAAAAATTAGTATAACATTGAAATATGAACAATTCAAAAAGCAAATTAAGTCCCTGCAATTGGATAATGATATATTGTACCTTTAATTTACCCTTACTTAATCTGTAATATTTAATATAACAAAATATTTTTATTGTACCAATTGTATTGTTTTGTGCCAATAACTATTTTTTTTTCTAAATTGTATATCTATGTCAAATAATGTTTATATTTATTTCATAAGTCTTTGATCATTGTTTACATATTTCATTATAACATTATTTTTTTTGCTTGTAAATACTCCTCCCGTAAACACGAGCTCCTAGAGCTCAACTTATGGAGCAGTAGAATAATAACGAATTATTGTAATGTAATCATTTCTAATGTATTTTTTTTCTTGTAAATAAATAAATAAAAAATAAATAAATGAATAGTATATTGAAACCACTGAAATAATCGACATAATTAATCATAAGTTGAAACCCCTGAATTAATCAACGTAATTATTCGTATGTTGAAACCATCAACGTATTTAATCGAAATGATCAAAATAATTATTCGGGCGTTGAAACTACTGATATAATCAACACATTTCAGTAGCTTACTTCTAAAAGGGCCAATGTCAGTTTTCGATGTTTTTTTGCAATTTCGCCTCAATATTGGGTTATATTGGTAAAAGAATCTTTCAATTTCTAGAAAGTATTTTTCGATTTTCGGGGGTCAATGGTACACTCGAAAATCGTCTTTTTCAAAATTGAAACTTTTAAAAAAAAAGCAATTCTACTGAAATTTGAAAAATCCGACATTGGCCGTAGAAGCAAAGCCACAAATTTAATCGTTTGTTGATTTATCGTATGTTGCAACTATTGAAATAATCAATGCAATACAATCAAATAATAACAATGTAATTAATCATCATAACTCATAACAATTACCAACCGGGGCCGTAGTATCCATAAGACAATATAGGCAACTGCCTAGGGGTCCCGCATCGGCTAGGGGCCCCTAGGGTAAAGGAGCCCTGAGACGTGCATTGCCTAGGGGCCCCGACATGTTTAATCCGGCCATGGTTATAACGCACACTTTCTACAAATAAATACGACGGTGTAGGTTAACAATATTTGTTTCATTAATAAAAATATTAATAAAATATGATGGTTCTTTTAGAACAATCGTGAGGTTTACTTTATGATGAACAATGTATGTTATTTAAAAATATTTGTTATTGTCAGATCACTGAAGAGCTTTTTGCGATAAAATTTTTAAAAAAAATTCTTCAGAGATTATGGATTAAAAATCAAATAATCTCTCATCACAAATTTATATACTCGTTTTGGAGTGGAAAATACTCTCAGTATCTACTGGCGAGAGACCGCAGTTTAGAATCGAAACTTTGATTGAAATATCCTTCTAACTACTTATAGTGATCAGATCTGAACACATTTTTAAAAAGCCTTTTTTTATTCTAGGAAAAACAAACAGAGCTAGGAAAACGTCTAGATCTTTCTAGTTATCTTCTAGAGCCAGTCCAAAGGATACCGCGATACCTGTTGTTCTTAGACGAACTAGTGAAGTCCCAAACCTTGTACGACGATGAAGTGAACCCTGGTCATAGGGACACGGCAAACATCGGGATATATGAAAACGTCTCTAATCAGGGTGATGACAGTGAAGAAACAGCACTGCAGAGCTTGGAGCGTGCCAAGAAGATGATGCAAGGACTCTTGAGGAAGATTGACAACACCATTGCAATAGCTAATATAAAACAATGCCAGGTATTTACAAAAATATTAACTATCAACCTAACTAATCAATTATGCTCGTGAAAAACTACGGTTGTATTCAATTCAAAATCAAACAATTTATCGTTTTAAAAGCGCAAGAGATTAATTTGCAGAGTAACAACTCTGTGCACTAATTCGACAAACGCTAAAAATTAAACGTCTAAAATGGTAGAGATTTGAGATAAGAATATTTAATAAGATAAATATATTACTTTGTTTAAAACCACGAAAATTAATTTAATTTATTAATACCGACCGATTTCAGTTAACACAAGCAACATCACTGTATAAAATTAAACCGTTTGATATTTTACCATTATGATGCAGGTGTTAAGCGAAACCGGTCGGTATTAATAAATTAAATAAAATTTCGTGGTTATAAACAAATTAAATGTTTAATTTCATTAAACCTGTCAAACCACAAAATGACTGCTTTCTGCCAAAATAACAAAATTTAATCCAACTATCCACACACCACCTGATGAACTATCTACTCACTACCTGATCAACTGTCCACACACTACCTGATCAAGTATCTACTGTCTACCTGATCAACTATCCACACACTACCTCATGAACTATCTACTCACTACCTGATCAACCGTCCACTCACTACCTTACCAACTATCCACACACTACCTGAATAACTATCCACTCACTACCTGATCAACTGTCCACACACTACCTGATCAACTATCTACTAACTATCTGATGAACTATCTACTCACTACCTGATCAACTATCCACACACTACCTGATGAACTATCTACTTACTACCTGATCAACTGTCCACACGCTACCTGATCAACTATCTACTCACTACCTGATCAAGTATCCACACACTACCTAATG
Source organism: Limnephilus rhombicus (assembly GCA_929108145.2). Lineage (NCBI taxonomy): Eukaryota > Metazoa > Arthropoda > Insecta > Trichoptera > Limnephilidae > Limnephilus > Limnephilus rhombicus. Next base: position 28,359,030 of record OV815272.1, read on the forward strand.
AACTATCTACTCACTATCTGATGAACTATGTATTCACTACCTGATCAACTGTCTACACATTACCTGATCAACTATCTACTGACTACCTGATCAATTATCCATACACTACCTGCTCAACTATCTAAACACTACCTAATCAACTATCCACTCACTACCTGATCAACTATCCACACACTATCTGCTCAACTATCTAAACACTACCTGATCGACTAACTACTCACTACCTGATCAACTATCTACTCACTACCTGATCAACTATCTACTCAATATCTGATCACCTATCCACACAAGATTAAGGACCCTCGCTCATGGAGAAACTGAAAGTAAACCAGTTGTCAACGCACCAGCACTGCTGGTTGTGTGGCAATTGCGATTCAGTTGCATTGTTGACAGGTTGCCATAGTAGCGGCTCACGAACTTCGAATTGCGATGACAACTGGTTTCATTTCAGTTTCTCCATGAGCGAAGGCCCTAATCGTGCAGGTTAACATGCTTGTGGCGAATTCAGTGTTTTTTCCGTGATATTATTATTGTAGATTATTTTAAATTGGATTTTTACAACCATCAACCTACCCTTTTTTCGTTATTTGTTTTTGGGGTGTTATGGCGTGTTGCGCTACCTCCTTCTTTAGCCAAAGAAGGAGGTAGCGCAACATGGCATAACACCCCAAAAACAAATAACGAAAATGCTTTTGGCCGTGAAAATCTTAAAACTTATCAACCTACCCATTTAATAATCAAAATTTATTTTCACAAATTTGCAGACTGATCCATTCAAAGAAGGGGAACTTTTGAGACAGGACGAGTTCTACGTGACGGATTCTTACAAGAAACGGTACCATATGAGATGCTTTCTCTTCCAAAAAAGTATCATCTTTACAAAAGTCTGTTCAAAGGTAAAAGGTTCAAAGGCTTTTTAAATATTTGATGTTACATAAATTTTGTTATTTTGCGATAAACAAAAATGACATTTTCATGAAAAATCTGCAATTTCTTACTTTATCTTTTATTGACTCACAAAATTAGTTCTTATTATTAAAAAAATATATATTTTGTCACATTTTAAAATTCAGCTTATACTATGTTTTTTGTGATGGTACATATTAGCATACATATGATTGAATTGAATTTTTGTTCGATTTTTCAGACACTGAAGGAAGAAATTTTCGAATATCATGACAAAATAAGGATGGAAAATTTAGGCATTACACCCCCTGAGGACGATTCGGCACCGCATTTTACTGTTTGGTTAGGCAAAAGGACAAACAAACCATACATCATGGAGGCCACACAAAAAATGGTCAAGAAGGCTTGGGTTCAAGACATTTCAGATTTACTCTGGAAGCAAGCAATAAGCGACAAAGGTACATAAATGCATTGCTAGAATTTAGAATAGTCAAATTGGGTGCAAACCATTCTCATATTTCTTTGGATATTTGTTGTGATATGGTTGAACATTGAACAAAAGCAATGTTGTATTAAAAAAAAAAAAAAAATAAATATAACTACATCATTCTTCTTTATGAGCTTTTTGGCGTCCTGCTTAGAAATTAAGCCTTCCACAAATGGCAACAAATATTTCTATTTTTCGAGGGATCCAACAGAAAGCAGCCATTTTTGGATGCACTCTTTATTGGGAGTTTCTTTTCAAAACCGAGATAATCTGTTAGCCATGCTGAATATTCAATATCTTCGCAATATTGGCTATCTTAAAATTTACCTGTTTATTACCTGATAACTTTTTAGTTTAATTATGCTAATTAATATCTTTGCTGCTTCGTATTGTTGTAAACGGAAGCCTTCTGCTATATTAAAAAAATATCTGTTGAAGTTTTCACATCAGAATCCCCGATGAGAAAATGTCAAAAAGAAAATTTCCATAATTTGGGATTTCTCAGTTTTAATTATTTTTTATATAATTTCTATCTCGCACAACGAAATCAAAAAGACAAATATTTTATAATAAATTTCATGAACCATTTTCCGAAAAAAACTTTGTTTCGTATTTTTCCGACAAATTTTCAGATTTTCCCAAAAGTTTTTCAGAAAAATAATATTTTCCAGTACCAAATATATCTCAACATGAAAAATTTGACAATTCAACAAAATCAAAAAGAAAAATGTACATGAACCCAACTTCAAGTACGGTTTATATTCGGTCACGATTTTTTGGCCCGGTTACCTTCTTCCCTTACGCTGAAAATTTGAGCTGTTTGAACAAAATGAAATATAGCTTAAGAAAAAAAAAAGTATCTAAAATGACATGTTATATAAATGGTAAATTCGAAATTTTAGAGCTCTCAAACCGATTCCTTTAAAAATTGCTATAGGGGTGGTTAGGGGTGAGAAGAACACCAATTTTATGTCAAAATACATCACTCGGCGATGTTCTTGAATTTATTGGCAGTTATTTTTTTAGTTAATAGGATATTTGTTACTTAGAGAAATTATTTTTCATTCGTCTAGTGAATTTCAAGTGAACACAGTTACATGACATACACATATTACTAAGAATTCACGAATGGTTTTCAGTTAGGTAGAAAAATGAATAGGTACCTATGTGATAAGTAAATTTTGGCACATATTCTAATAATTGCTGTTGTACATGTAAAGGGGCAAAACTCTATTATCAGGGGACTTTACTAAATTGCGCGAAGCCCATAAATAAGTCAATTTAGGATCTAGCAGGAAAAAACCCGTCAGTTTTTTTTTCAATTCGAGCGGTTTTATTAAACACCACTTGAATCAAATACAATATTATTTTCTGGTTATGTTTTAAAATATATGTACTAAATATATTCATGTCTTTACGTTTTTTTCCAGAAAAATTGCAATCATCAAAGAGATTTTCAAAAATATCGTTAGCCAATTCGGAAGCCAGTAATTCTTCACAAGTGATCGTTCCTGTATTGAACGGAGGAAGTCAGGCAGTTCCCACGCACCTCCCAGGTGATCAATGTACGTCTACAAAGCGAAAGAAAAGGAAACAGAAGGTTAAGAGTAATGTCAGTGATACTCTTGTGTTCGTGGGCCGAAACATGAATGTATTGTGGTCTTCGCTTAAGTAGAAGCCTACGGAAGCAAAGGGTACCAAGATCTCTCTTAATGCCGCTTTATTCCTCGTCATGTCAGTTGTTGGGGTGAAGGTTAGACAAGGAATCCTCCATCCACGGCCTTGCAGATATACAAATTGTGTGAAATTTGTTGTGGAACATTTTTTGGCCTTAATAATATCAAAGAACCAACAAACGTAAATGTAGATCGGAGTACCATGTTTGACATGGTCAGTGAACAATTTCTTTTAAGGGTTAAACAAGTTTTTCTTATAAATCAACCAATAGTGTACAGATAAATCATTTCAGACTCTTGCGTTGGTGTTGTACTGAAGGGATAATTTGTTTTAAAATAACAATTTGGTTTTTGTTGGGAAGCTCAAGTATGAACAGAAAAATATGAAAATAGGATTATCGAATCGAATCACTGGGTTCGAAAAACTTTTTTTAAACTTTCGATATTATCGGTGTGCACAGTACATTCAAATTCATACATCATACAAATTGGACGTTGAGTTGAAATATAATTTTCTTTTCAAAAATATTATCCCATTTCTAGGGGTGAAATAGGTGAGCAAGCAATATATTTTATTAGTCTCATCAAGATTATTCCGATTTTTTTTTGGAATTTTATTTTTATTTCGAAGCAGTATTCATAATTTTACTAAATATTTAACAAGCGGGTTAAACTTTTAGAATTCGACACAATTTTGTTTGACAATATTGGTAAGTGACATGCCTATTCATTGTAATACTCTTGTAAATTTAATCATATTTGGTAACATTTTCAAAATAATGTCCAGGTACAAAGTTTATGTGTTTTGACCAGCCAAAAAAAAGAAATAACCGCCCGAAAGGTTAAAGTAATGTTTTTAAAGTAGGTGTTCAATAACTGGTGAAAAACATTTAAAAAAAATTTATCAAAACGCAGCAGATCGCCAAACGAACTGAATTATCGAAAATATATAAAAAGTATTTTAGGTGTCTGCAAAACTATTTAAAAAGGATATATTTAGAGATTTTATATTTTCAATCATCCATTATTTATTGTTTTATCCAGAAATTTTGTCCTTCAACGATTTGTTTGTTTTATGCTTATTTTTAAATTAGTTTTAAGGATATGGTGAAAGAGGTTATTTATTGGCTTGTGTGTTTTTTTTCGTTTCGGGTTTTGCGTTTATTATTGCATTATTGAAGTTCTTTGTTGAATTTTGGCAAACAATTGCTTTATGTATCATATTTTGGAGATTGTGGTGAAATATTATCCAACATGTATATATATATATTATACATCTTTGCATACACCACTTGTTCAGGACATAATATTGTGTCGTATTCAGTGCAATGTAATAAAAAAATTTAATATCGGAAATAGAACGACATTTTAAAAATTGATCAATTATTATAATTGACCTACATATTTGAAACACTAAAGCGCGTTTATATCAAATTTTTACTGGCAAATCAGAAAGTGATTAAGTTTAATGCTGGAGATAGATAATATAAAGGAGGGGAAATAAGGAAATATGTTAGTTGCGAATTGTACTAAATATTATTAATCTAAAAAAGTGGTGTATTCAAAGATATATTATGTACATGTGTTTTTATTTTTTTATTAATAAATAAATTATCGTAAAACTATGATAATGAAATTGTGATTATTATCATAAAATAAACTATGATTATTATCATAAAATTTTACAATAGACTTTCAGATTAATAGCTTCCCGATGCTGGTCATTTGGTGTAATAGGGATGAAACTAATTCTATATTTTTGAATTCTCTAGATTCTTCGCTTCGTGGGGTTCCGGGAGAAATACGACAGACCCAGACGCGTAACCACCGTACAACGTGGTATGTGGAGTAACCAACCATCCTAACAACAAAACCTTAATACTTTAGGCAGGATTAGACAGATCCTGCAGACCATCTTCTCGGCGATACCGCAATGCGAAAACGCACTGCACAAGCAAAAAAAGAAAAAAAGAAGAAAGAAAATAAGAGCGCTAAAACAACCGAAAGAACATAATTTCAAACTAATCACATTTCCAATTTAGTTTGGATTTGAAAATTTTCACTGAAACTGAACTCAATTGATAAAGTTTATGAACGTTGATTTGTGACACTAGGAATCTTCTCTAAAAACTATTACAATTAAAATAATTATTTATTTATTAAACGCCCGTTAGTGTTTACGCACATTATACACAGCATCAATTTATAACCAGAAAACATATCAGTACATACATATAAAACATATCAGTACAATAAATACTTATCATTTTACAATCATAATACATAAACATATAAGTTATACTCACAACAAATTGTTTTTGCTTTGATGCAGGTTTGATGAGAGGTTTTAAAAACATCGAAAAGGTATCATCATGTAAAATCATTTGCCTTTAGAATGAATATAACATTATTGAAACACGGAGATATTTTTTTTTAAATATTATGAACAGAAGGGGGCTCAAATAAGAGCCTGGAGGCACTCCTGATGATACTTAAAATTTATCCGAAATTTTATCGTGCCTTCGCGTTTACAGAATAACTATTCAGTCATTTTAGGAATAATCCATGTGTTATAAAAGCTCTTAATTTAGCGAGAAGGATACTAATATTTTCTTTGTCAAAGGCTTTTGAGAAATAAGTATACAGGGTGCCCGGGGGTAAAGTGCATTAACTTTTGGAGGTGATTCTACATGATGGTAGGAGTAAAAAGGGTTAACAACTTTTTCCCAAATTCCAACATTTTTTTCCCATACAAAAAGACGTACCTACTAAAAATCCTTAGTGTGAGGTACGATCTTACTTGCTGAGAGCCTGCCGGGCGCCCGACTCGATTGTGATTGACCCGTATCGTAACTAATTTTATCTACCTCAAAACTACCCCTAAAAGTTGGAATTTCGAAAAAGTTATTTATCTTTTTTACTTGTACTATCATGTAGAATCACCTCCTGAATTTAATGCACTTTACCCCCGGACACTCTGTATATCGAATATACTTGTATGCGAGAACTGAAAGCTTCACGAATATAGTGTTCATATAATAGAAGATTGGTTGTGGTTGACCGGCAATAATAATAGTATTTTTTATGTAATTTAAAGCCACAAAATTAAGAGAAATGCAATCAATACATGTTAAATGTTGACGTGAGAGTCAACAAAATAAAATATTTTGATAATAATCGAACGTATTTCTCCTTCTATGATAGATGTCCTTTTTGTAATTTGTTTTTGATTCATCTAGCTAAATGATACTTGAGCAATGTATTTGTTGCAATTTTTTCGTCTTTGCTTTATACCAGTGTCTTGGTATCGCAGGAGAAAGTCGAATCTGTAGAACAGATGATGCCTTCAGAAACATTGATCGTTGAAGAGCTAGCGACAATAATTCTGCGTATTAACACTTAATAATAACTACCTTGTAAAATCATACTTATTTAGTCACAATTTTAAAAATAAATCATCAAAATTGAGACGTTGAAACAAAACACCATGCAACTTACATTTTTCGATAATTATAACATTTAAGTATTTAAGGTTTTATCATAAAAATTCGAAAGGCATAATTTTTTAGTACTCGCAAATTTTAGTACCTTTAAATTAGTAATTTTTAAATTTTAAATTTGTAATGTTTCTTGAAATTTAAATGTGGTACCTTATGTTCTACGATATGAGAAAAAAACACAGGTTTAATTTTTGAACTCTGTTTTAAATTTTCTTTCAGTGCTAGCCAATCCCCTAAGCCTAAATCATCTAGTTGTTTGCATAATATGGATAAATAAGATGTATTTATTTTGAACATATTTTTAAGAAGGAACACATCTAGATTTAAAAAATAGTGACAATATAGAAGTACCCTAATGTACAAGTACACATTTAAGAGTTGTTATATATTCAGAAGTGAGGTACGGATATTTAGTATAATGAAACTAGATAAGAAAGTACCTACCTGCTCATTTTTTACTTAACATATTTTTATGAATACCTGTGATATAAGCTAGTTGTTCTTACGTAATATTAAGCAAACGTAATTTATTTTATAAGACTGTCGGAGGTTTAATTTGTTATTCCAAAGAGGAGAACACAAAGAGTTAAACGTTATTTCATACAAAAATATATATTTTGTTTCTTTGACAAACAGCTATCAAATTTAAAATCTTAATGAAAATATGTTGAAAGTGATAACAAAAATTCCATACAATCAGTAAATTACAGAAAAATTCTTGACGTATGCCAATAATTTTACCTAAAAATCATAAATTAGATTATTTTATTAAAACATGCAGTGCAATATAAAATCATTTATATTCCTAAAGGCGGGTACAGATTGCCGCAACGTAACACGCAATGTAACACTCAATGAAAGAATTTGCCGTCCACATTGCCGCAATGTATCATGCAATGTAACAGAATTCTCATAGTGTGGACGTCTTGCGCGCACGAACCGCGCACACTCCGCGCGCGAACAGAGCATTTCAACTCGTGCGCGCCGCAATCCACAATGCTTCGGTTTTTTCGCCGAATACAAAGGGGCGCGCAGTGGGTCTGTGTGGACGGCTTGTTTGTGTCTGTACGTCAGAACGCGCGCGAACAATGGAGAACTTGTTCTCGGCAGACTGAGCTATGTTCACCGCGCGCATGCCGGGAACAGCTGCGAGTAGGTACATGTTCGGTTCGTGCGCGCGATGCGTCCACACTTATGAAATGTTCCTTTCATGTTACATTGCATGTTACGTTACAGCAATCTGTACCCGCCTTAAGAGTTGAATAATAATTTTCTGGTAAGTTTTACTGACTAAAAAAATTGAGAATTATGGCAAAAAGACTTTTGTTTTCTTAATAAAAATTATGTACATTAGAGATCAATGTAATTGTAATGCATTGGAAATGTTATTATAACTATCTGGGAATATTACTGTACGTGTGGAGAGATGTATTTATTTTGAAAAAAAAAAATTAAAATGTATTCAGGTTTTTTAATTATCCCATTTCTTTATAAATTATATATTATGCATCACTACAACATCCCAAAATTGTATTCCCAAAAAGGGAACATGAATTTTTCTTAAAGCTAATAGGGTAGATCTGGTTTTCCAAAAATCAAAAGGTTAAACGAAGTGGTGTCTTATAAAAAATAAAAATAAAACTACCCAAGAAACCACTATGCCGATTCTCCACTGGGGTAAGCAGGGAAGATTTCATATTTTTTGGAACACACTCGCTACGCCATTTACTTTCGTACATCATCTTACTTATACTATTATTTTGTACCTACTCTTGACATGATCCGATCACTGGACCACTTGATCGAGACATATCTTTCTTGGACGACATCTTCTATTTAATTTTGCATCGTATATTCTTTCTTCTATTCATTTTTTCCAGAAAATTTAATAAAATGTATGATGTTATTACCAGGTATATTATTTTTTTCAAATGTTTCTAGCTCCCTTCAAGGGTGTTTTAGGCCACCATTTCAAATTATGGAGAGAGGAAGAGTGATTTTTATAACATCTATAATATAAAAATGAATCGCTGAATGTGTTGCTAAGCGCGTAACTTTAGAACGACTGCACAAAATTGGATAATTCTTTTTTTTTTGTGCTCGTTATTGTCAGGACAAGGTTTTTATAAAACTTCCGGTTGCTATTGGTGGCACGCGAGGAAGCGGCTATTGCTATGGAAAGCGGGAGGGGAACCAGGGAGGGGAACCTGAGAGGGGGGAGGGGAACATGGGAGGGGGGAGGGGAACTCGGGAGGGGGGTTTGCGGGATTGGGAAGGGGGAAGGGGTGAGTGGAGTGGGTAAACGCGGGAGGGGAAGGGGAGGCGGAAGGGGAACGGGACGAATGGGAAAGGACATGCAGGGAGAAAGAAGTTCTGTATTAAATGGCATAACAACGCATGCCGGGAACACGCTAGTTATGTATAATTTTGTTTTTAAATAGGGAAATTTTATAATTAAATGGAACTAAAACTAGCATTTTTGTAGTCTAGTCTAAAAATCCGAACAGCTTGATATTATCAATAAGCCTTGGCTTCTCAATAATTTAATTTCGTGAGATTAATGTAAATAATCAGCATTTATGCTTAATTCCACTGATATATCTAGCTTATCAGTTGAATAATCAATTTAAGTGGTATGCTTAGATGAATTAAAAGAAAAGATAGATTACTGATATAAGGCGCGCGGTTCTACCGAACTAGGTGCAGTAAACATACTTGAGATTTATTGTGTTTAGTATCGCACATAAGTTCGTTCGTCAGACAAGCTGTCAGCAATTGCCACAAATCCGTCACTCTGGGCTCTTTTTTGTGAAAAAATGCCTTCCTGAGCTTTTGAGCGGTGCAAAAATCATTCCCGACCAAAAAAAACAAATCCGATGGAGTTTATTTCCATTTGTAAATAGGTACTCACAAATCATTTTTAATTTAAATGAATATTTAAAAAAAAATGAAACAATGTTACTTTGTTTGAACCACTTGTATATTTGATTGAAGCCGACCGGTTTCGGAACGACCGTTCCTTCTTCAGGGCACACGTAAACTGATTTGACAGTTACAAAGTAGTGGATGGGAACAATGTATTTTACTAAGGATTGTGGTAGGGATGGAGCCGAAACTAAAAATAAAGACCATAAATTGACTAATTCCGGAATATATACTCAAATGAAATGACTGTCTCTCATTTTATATTGGAAAAACAACTCGTAATTTTGAAATCAGAATCAAATAACATTTAAGGTGTCATAATAGTAATAATTTTTTTGAGTTCGCTAACCGTATCATTGAAAATAACCATATGTTTGAAAAAAATACGGGGATAAATATTCTTCATATTAATCATGAAGGAAAACGCTTAGATAACTTAGAAGCCTTGGAAATAAAAAAAATCCTTAAAAATAATGAATCTATCATCAACCAACAAAAATATTGTCATACAACACAATCATGGGTATGTTCCCCTACCCACCTACTCTTCATTAATACCTAGCAACGGCTCCACCCCTACCACAATCCTTAGTAATAATACCTACGTTGTTCCCATCCACTATTTTGTAACTGTCAAATCAGTATACTTTTGCCCTGAATAAGGAACGGTCGTTCCGAAACCGGTCGGCTTTACTCAAATATGCAAGTGGTTGAAACAAAGTAACATTGTTTCATTTATCTATAACTAGCTGACCCGGCCACGCTAATAAAACACTTTGTAAAATCCAACCTTTGTAACCACCGTCGTCTTGAGTTTATCGCGAAGAGATAAACAGATGCCGCGGAGGACTTTAATTTATAATACGTAGAGATGGTGTGAAAGATTATAATAAGGTGAATGAAATGCTTAGGGTAACTAACGTATTTAAGTTAATAAGGATTAATACTGTATCCGTCTAAATAACTTTCCAATTATCCCATTGTACGTGACCATTTTTTTAGAAAAATGATTGTACTTGGCCATTTTTTTTTAGAAAAATGGGTATAGTAAGCTATCCGTAAAAGATTGATGTATGCCATCACGGACTTTTTTGTAGATCTATAAAAGAGGAATATCTCACCATGCATTGCTTTGTTATATCTCAAATGGATTAGGCAGTGTTTTTGATGAAATCTCCCAGGCGGCTTGACTTTTTCCGAGACTTCTAACAATTATCGTTATGTTTCAACCAATTTACACAAATCATTGACAAATTACATACTCAACCTTCCTCACAAAACACTCTATATATTGGTGAAAACCGCATGAAAATCCGTTAACTAATGAGCGTAATGGATATGGTGGTGGGACCAATTGTGGCAATTTTACTTTACCACTAGCACAACATAATCCAGGTGATTCGCCGTTGTATTTTAACGCTTTACAACATTGACAAATGATTGTCATTTCCCCGATTATCACGGAATTGTCGATACAATAATCTACTTCCGGATCGGAGCGGAATGCTACTCAAAATCAAAATCAAAAACAAATCTGCCATACCAATACGAATGTTATCATTATCTGTCTCTCGCTGGTCATCAGTGCGGTTTGCACGTAAGGTAGCTCATCGCCCATTTGATTGACTTCGACGACCTATGTCGGCTCGTCTTTTCCTTGGCATATTAAAACAGTAAATAAAGTTCTCACGCTCTGACAAACTGATGAAGAAGATTTTAAATGGTAATAGAATGACAGGTAACGTTTGACAGAAGACTGAAATACGATAATCAGAATTCTTTTTTTTTTGCATTCCAATTGTAAATTACGTTGTGCTTCTGAAAGTAGGTAGAACAGTAGAACTGTTTATATGAGAAAATGAAATCGTTGTTTTTACTATCTTCCTCACAATTTATCCATATTATCTCACCGTTTAAACCTTCCCTGGACTACGACAAACATTTCAAAACCTAAATCACCTAAATCAGCCCAGCCGTTCACGAGTTTTAGCGAGACAAACGAACAGCAATTGATAAGAATAATAAGATAAGAAGATAGAATGGATGTAGTAAGCTATCCGTAAAAGATAGATATATGCCTTCGTGGACTTTTATGTAGATCTATAAAAGAGTAATATCCCACCATATATTGTTTTGTTATATTCCAAAAGGATTAGGCAGCGTTTTCGATGAAAACTACCAGGCTGCTTGACTTTTTCCGAGACTTCTAACAATTATCGTTATGTTTCAACCAAGTTACACAAATCCTTGACAAATTAAATACCTAAACCTTCTTCACGAAACACTCTACCTATTGGTGAAAACCGCATGAAAATCCGTTCAGAACAGACAGGCAGACAGACAGACAGACAGACATACGGCGCGGGGGACTTTACTTTATAATATGTAGAGATGTAGAGATAGAGAAGATGGATAACCACAAAGTTATAGCTACATTCAAAAGAATATTTTTTTGTTACCCAAAATCGGTAAATTTCGAAATAAAGAAAGCGAGATAGGGAACGCAGAAACAAAAGTGTCAGAAGGAAAATCACAGGGACAGTACGTTGTATTCTACTATGCTGCTCGCTATCGGCTTGCGGGGGCGGGTTGTTGATAAAACAGGAGCAGATGCTCAGCAAACACGAGCAGACCCTCAATAAAAAATAATGAAAGGCAGGATTTCTGATATTTTAACGTCATCAGATAAGTTTGAAAGCATTCGCGCAAACACCAATGGTAATAATGACATGTTCCCAAATGCCATGGCTGCCGATTCACAAAAAAATACCGCAGGCTTTGATAGTGAAAAACTTGGAGCTATTAGCAGAAAAAATGAACTCATATTTTCCCAAGTGTGACCTGCAACTTATGAACTGGATACGAAATCCATTCTAAGATATCATTTCCTTTGGACACTTACCAATAAACGACCAGATTGAATCCATGAAACTAAAAACAGATTGAACTTTAAAACTAAAATATCTTTAAACATAGCTAGCCCATTTTTGGCTGCATGTAAAAAATGACTGTGTCTAAAAACAGTTAATTTATAAAAAAGTTCTTAGTACGTAGCAGAACTTGTTTATAAATAAACTGTTTTTATAAATTGAATAATTTTTTTAAAATTTTTTTATAGTGATACCTCACAAGAGTCTCAGCTGCCCCCGTCTGGAGCCAGTGAGACTATGGCATCCCCAATTGGGGTATGTTGGGAGGCTGAAGGTAGTGAGGAGGGGAAGGAGATATGGAAGAGGATGGTGGGGAAGTACCTGGCTATTCAGATCTGGTCACTAAACACGGCTAATGCCATTTCAAGCGACGTTTCAATTTTTCAATTCGGAATGGTGGTCTTACACCAGGGCGATACTGAGAGTATCTTCCACTCTGGAACGTGCCGCAAATATTCTACATATATATATATATATATATATATATATATATATATATATATATATAGGTCCCACTACACTTTTTGCGTCCGTACGTAAATCCGTCTTTGGGCGTCCATCAGTTCTAGTTATTTTTTTCAGCTTTTTTTTGTGAATATTGCCTTTTATAATGCTCACAATTATCGCTAATATCATGATTTTTTAATATTCATAATAATTCAGGATTTGATGTTTATTATACTTTCATACACCTCTTGCGTCACGTACATACTCACGTCCGGGTGTATATTTTTTGTATATTGTAGGTTTCTTTTAGTATAGGTTTCACGTCCTTTCACACTAATTTAATTTTAGCGTCTAACTCTTCTAATAAAGGTTCCACGTCCAATGTCCATTCTGAATAAAGTATTTTGTGCGTCCGAGTGAATATTATTTGTATTTCTTATACCGCTTTTAATATATTTTTCACGTCCTTACACTTTACATTTATTTTTACATCTTCCGCATATTGCCAACTTTTCTAATAAAGGTTTCACGTGCGCACTAAATTATTTATTTTGGCGTCCGGGTGTACATTCCTTGTAAGCTGCTTACCGTTTTCTTAAGATAGGTTTCACGTCATGCACTCTAATTTAATTTTTACGTCTAAGCAAAAAAAGAATCTAAAAAAAAACTTAAATATATTTGTTTGTAAGACAGTAAATAAATAGACAAACTGAAGTATTTTCGACACAAAACACGTGCGTGGATCATGATGTGGATCTGACATCCCCAATTTTAATACGTTGCAAGGCTGGAGATAGTGGGGAAGGGAAAGAGATGTGGTAAATGTAAGTGGCTATTCAGATCTAGTCATCAAACACATTAAAGCCATTTCAAGGAACGTTTCAATTCTGAATGAATAGGTACTAACGAATAGCAAAATACGACATACTTATATGTTCAGTATATTTATACGTTGTATCTACTTACGATTTAAGAGGTGAATGTGTTTACCGCCGCCCCGGGAACCATTTATGTTATAATATTAGTTACAATTATTATTATTTACGATGGGTCGAGAGAGTCCGGCTGGAGAGGTCTAAATTATGTCTGCCTTAAGCAGCCTCTCCCGATATGGACCTCCAAGCAGTAGGTGGGGAAAAGCATTCGCAACCAAGACCTAAACAAACCTCACTCCAAGAACCTGTGCACCCCTGTTAAATCACCAAACGTAACGCAACACTTGGGAGGGGGGCTATGGCAGGGGTGTTGATTATCCAATAAATGATTCCCGTGGCGGCGGTACACATAACCGCCTCCAAAATGTTAATAATTGTCCATATTAAAATGTCAGACCACAGGTATGCTATGAATGGGTCAAAATAATACTATTCGAACCGGCCAGCCACGCAGTTGGTAGACAGCCGCATACGATGTTCTGAGGAACTAGCGTCATTGATCCCCTCGGCACCGGTGCATAGTCGGGAAACACGCCAAACACGCGCCCAACATTTGTACACGGTTGACATTAGTCCCATGAGAACGGGTCGTTTCTACGACTCGTTCTTGAGTTCGACAGCTCCGCTGTGGAACGATTTGCCTGGTTCTGTATTTCATCCCTCCTACAATATGGGTATCTTCAAGACCCATGTTCACTCCTTCCTTTCCTCAAAAAGACCCTCCACACTGCATCTTTAAAGACGACATAGGCCCTGAAGGAATTTATTTTCCTCAGGGCCTCTTGTGTGGAGTTAATGTAAAAAAAAAAAAATACGCCGCCAATCACTCCTCCCCCCATAAACCTGAGCCCACCTGCTAAGTCACCAAATGTAGTGAACCACTTAGGGGGACCTATGGCAGAGGGGTTGGTTATCGAATAAATGGTTTCCGGGGCGGTAGTACTTATACCCGCCTCCCAAACTGTAGGCCTAGGTTAAGTGGTTCGCAACGTTTGGTGACTTAGCCGGGGTATCCGGGTTTATGGGGTGAGGTTGGTGCAGGTCCAGCAGTGGACGCGCCCGCCCACCATCTGGCATGCCGGATCGGAAGAGAATGGTTGAGGGAGTCCCTTAGACTTCTCCAGCCGTACTCTCTCAGAACATCGCCTTGCACTGCAATGGGAGGGATGGATTCATACGTCCATCACTTCTGGACACACTAACCCCCAGATTGCTACCCACCCCTAATACCCTTTTCCTACTCAGAACTTCCTTTCCTTCCTTTCCTCAAAAGACCCTCCACACAGCATCTTTAAAGACGACATAGGCCCTGAAGGAATTTATTAAGCATTAAAATGAATCATCAACATAAAAAAGTTTTTTTTTCAACTTTGAGGATTACAACAACTAAATTACAACAAAATAAAACTATATCTGGGTTCAGAATGCAACGAAAAATTGCAGTTGTGGTTTCATCTGGTGAAGCATTTTGAAGGAAACTTTCTTGTGTTCAAAGTGCAGTTAAAAAATTCTGGTTGCAGGCTACATATGTGCAGCTAGAATGGTAGGAAATTCATTTGCATGTTCTGAGTGTAGCTATATTTAATAAGGAGTGTAGGCAGTTATGTAATAATTTTTTTATTTATTAGCTTCAGTAAAACCAGTTCTACCCCCCCCCCCCCCCCGCGGGTTCCAGTATGAACATCCAAATGGCCCGCGACGCTAAAAAGGTTACCCACCTTTGTATATATAGAAATAAAACAAATCAGTCGTTATGTGAAACCTTTTTATTTAATAATTAATGTTTCTATAAAATCGAACACAAACTGGGAATAGTAATCATTTATCATATTAATTTTTTTTTTCATGTAGCAATAAATAAAAAATATATATATGTAGACATCTGATATACCTACAGCGAAAACTCAAGATCAACCTTCAATGAATACAATTTTAAAAAATATACGAGTATGTGTGTGACACACGGCGAAAAGACTAAATCGGACTTCAATGAAATGATAAAAATGTACCTATATGTGTCTGATACACAGCGAAAAAAATAATATCAACCTTCGACGAAAATAATAACAAATATATTTTGATACACAGCTAAAATTCAAAATAAACCTTCAATGAAAATAATAAAACAATACGTTTGTGTCTGATAAAAAGCAGTATCAACAGACAATGAAAAAAAAAATTGTGTCTGATAAACCGCTTGAAAAAATAACATCAGTCTTCAATGAAATTAATAAATATGTGCCTGGTATACAGCAAAATCCCAAAATAAACTAAAAAATATATATCATATTAGAATAAGTTAACAATAATAATCCAAACGAAAATATGAAAGAGAACAAGACACAGAAAAACAGAAAAAAGACAATGGTCGCAACTGGGATTGCATCCCAGTTGCATCCCAGGATTGCATCCCAGTTGCGACCATTGTCTTTTTTCTGTTTTTCTGTGTCTTGTTCTCTTTCATATTTTCGTTTGGATTATTATTGTTAACTTATTCTAATATGATATATTTCACTGATGGGAATAACCTTCAAAAAAGTATAAAAGAAAGCTTTTCTTATTAAAATTAAAAAATATATGTTTGTGCCCTTTACACGCAGTAAACAAAAAAATCAACATTCATTGAAAATAATAACAAATATATTTTGACATATATATTTTGATAACACAAAATCAACCTTCAATGAAAATAATAAATTGATTTGTGACTGTGACTGCTATACAGCGAATACCCAAATCAAACAAAAAAATGATGATTGTGTTCGATACACGGAGAAAACAATTAAATCAACATTAAATAAAAATAATAACAATATATTTTGATATACAACGAAAACACAAAATCAACCTTGAATTAAAATAATAAATGTGTGACTGGTATATAGCGAAAACATAAATCAAACCAAAAAATATTTAAAAATAATGTTTGTGCCCGATACACGGATAAAACAATAAAATCAACATTCAATGAAAATAATAACAAATATATTTTGATATATAACGAAAACAAAATCAACCTTCAATGAAAATAATAAAATATATTCGTGTCTGATACACAGCGTAAAAAATAACATCCATTTTCAACGATAATAATAAATGTGGGCCTGGTATACACCGAAAACGCAAAATAACCCTTTAAAACTAACCAAAAAAAAATAGTACAAAATTTGATTTTTTCCCGATACACAGAGAAAACAATAAAAATCTACGTTTGATAAAATAATAACAAATTTTGATACACAACAAAAATACAAAATCAATCTTCAATGAAAGTTAAAAAGATATATATTTGTGTCTGTTACACTGTTACACAGTAAGCACAGGAAGTCAACATACTCGTATAATGAAAATAATAATAATAGTAAATGATGAAGGTAACATTGTTCCTGATGAAGGTAACATTGGCACCGAAACATGTCGATTTTTTAATTATATAAGTTGTGTAAACTAAGTTATAATATTTTTCATTACATAATAGTAATAATTTAGTAAGCAATTAATAACAAAGTATCTCTAAAACCACATTGAAAACTAAAATAAAACACTTCTTCGAATAGTGTAAAATTACTTTGTGGCAACATATTAAATTAAAATAAAAAAAATTACGTTGTTTTAATAAAATAAAACAGTTTTAAAACCGAAACATAAGAGTGATATTTTTTAAACAGGTGAGTATCGTTTTTGTTTTTATTAAGTATCAAACGGATACATATAGAAAACTCGATATAGGTAAACATAGAATAATATTTTATCAATAATACTAATAATACTAGGTTACGCTAGTAGATTTTCTTAAAATTATTTGTTTACAGCAGCTTTAAATAAATCACTTTGCTATCTTAATTTTCTTTTACTTTGGTTTAGGTGTTGTGATTGTTAAAAAAAAAAAAATATTTTACTTTTTATTGTAAGTATTTTGGATAAAAACTTTTATTTTTAGCCAATCTTTGTTTTGTAATAGTTCTGGATGTTCTTGTTTTAACGTGTCGCATTCGTGTCTCTTTGGAGGTTTCATTGTTTTTATATGCTTATAAAAATATTTTAGAACAACCTTTTTTTGCTCTGAAGTCCAGGGTACCAGATTTCTTTTCAATCTAAGTTTTTCAGTCGTAATGACACGGTTAGGTCTCATTGGTAGCGAGTTTTGGGTTTGGGTTAAAATTTGAGTTGGTGTAACATCGTCTACGATTGTAAGCAATTCCTCACATTCTATGATGTCTTCGTTTTATAATGTTTCTCCTTGTAGTTCTTCTTCCATGTTTATATTAATTTCATCCAAAGTTTTGCCTTTAAAGGCATCGGCCTTCCCATCTTCCATTAATATCAACAATTTTGATATTTTTGCCGTCTGATATACGTCGTCAGGTAACCTATAGTTTTGTCGGTGTACCCCGCTTGTGTGACCCATAAAGTTGGACAGCTGTTCAATATCGTTTTCTGTCATATTGAATAATTGGGTCAATGTAGCCAGATGCTTTCGCAATTTAGTTGAAGATATAGCGTGTGGATTTTTTGCTCCACATAATCTGGCATATTTACACAATGTTTTATATCCGTATATGGGGGTTGTACATCCCGGTCTGGCGAATAAGAAGTTATTACAATCATCTATGTATTTATGTCTAATAGAAATCAAAAGCTGTAAGTCACTTTGCACGTCGGGACTGAACAATACAGGAACTCCTCTACCTCTTTTCCCACGTATTACTAAACGTTTGAAGTTTTGAACTAAAATCTTTTCGGTGGCGCTAAGAGTACGATCAAACTCTTCGTAATTGTTCCCTTTAGATTCATTCTCTTGATAAGTACTGAGCATAAATCTCTGTAGTTCTCCAGGACGTCTTCTGTTCAATAGCAGTATACGGCAAAAAACAGTATCCAACAAGTCGTTATATGCAGTAACGTGAAGATTTTCATCTTGCATCAATATTACTGCTGCACCTTTGGCTGTTGAACATAAATGATCTTTTAATAATTTTAGATCGCTCGCCAGTGGCACAATTGTAATTTTGTTCCACTTTTTAATGTTCAGGTCATCAGCAGCATTACTCGAAACGTCGAATCGCCAATTGGCTTCAATCAGCTGTACAAGAGTCTTCAAATCTACTTGGATATCTGCGGATTTTACGCTAGGTTCTGATTTTAGCACGTTCATAACTGCCAAGTGACAACATTGTTTCAAGGAAGTGCTAATATTCATCGCATATGTAGGAGATGCATACCGATCTTTTGATTCGTCGTACTTGGCAACACTTTTTGTTGCTTCCACTATTACGTCATAGTTTTGTGGTCTTAGTGCATCAAATAAATTTTTAACCTCAGGTTTAAGCTTTCTTATTTCGATAAGCAGCTTAGCTAACTCCCTCATCTTTCTTGAAGCAACATTAATGAAATGTTCCTCTCGATGGATTTTCAAATAGTTGGCACCAAATGCACAAATCAACGTGTCCTGTTTGACTATAAAAGAGATTTTGTCAGCTCTCATTCTAGAAAAAACGTCTCTCTCTAGTCTTTTATCAACATTGTTGGAGCACATAAAGTTTTGTGCATCTACTTGTATGTGAGAGTCAGATGACTCTGGATTGCATTTTTTTTATGCTTCCATAGCTGTTTTCTCTTGTAAAATCCCAAACAATTCGTACACGGCAAATAGTCAGTTGCCTCATACATTTTTTGTTTCCTCATCGGTTTTTCACATCTGACCGTATTAGTGATATAATTTCCTTTCTTCCTTAACTCAGTAATAATATTTTTTCTCGCCTTGCTTTTTTTTGGGAGTGATAACATTTTTTGCACCTCGACCTCAAGGAAATGTTGTCGAATGATATGTCTAGCGAAATTGAGTACTGCAGTTTCGCAGTAAAAACAATAATCTTTGGAGCGACATGGTTTCGACGTGGGTAATTTAGTGTCACTGGATCCACGTGAACGGTCATCAGCTGGCATTGTCGAGCAATCAATAATCTGTGGTGGCATTGATGTATTAATTTCTTGGCTCCTGGGTATACGGTAAGGAAGCATGTCAACATGGTCATTGACTGGCACTATTGTGCTACCCATAGAGAGACCATCACCATGTTTTTTATTCGTGTCCGCGTGGTCATCGGCCGGCACTGTTGTACAGCCAACAGTTTGTAGTGGCATCAGTGTAATTACATCATGGCACGGGGGTACAAAAGAAAGATCATCACCATGTTTTTGATTCGCGACGGAGGCGGCGTGGTCATCGGTCGGCACTGTTGAACAACCAACAGTTTGTAGTGGCATAGTGTAATCATCCTCTGAGAAAATAAATGAAGATCCACTTTGCTCTGAAGATGGTACATAATCGGAGCATTCATCGCCCGTAAAAGATTCCCAGGATTTCTGTGAAACATGAAACAAGGTTACATTAAGTTAGGTAGGTGTACAGATTACGGTTTATCCATAAAACTATGTTTTTAATTATTAATGGGGCATTTCCACATTTTTTTATTGCTTAAAATAATTAATCATAAAATTACGATGATTACAGCATTTTTATTTTATTTTTATGTTGACGAACAAATTTTCTACAGCGAGTCAAAGTTTCCCGTTTTTAAATTACCACTAAAACGATATTTTGGGGCGGGGCTGACGTCATGAGCGTGGACGCTGACTGGACGTGGACTGACAATGTTCATTTATGCTGGCCCAGCTGAGCGACGCTTGTGACGTCACAATCCGATTTGCCAACCACGGGCCGTTTTAATTTTCTAAGTTTTAGATCGTTTTAAATTTTTAAACATTGGGGCTATGTTTGAGATGAGGTCAGCTTCTAATTTTAGTTTTGTAGGTCTATTTTGAATCAGCCGCCAATATTGCAAATACTTTTTAGTCGTTCTTTAATATTTCAGAATGAAAAAAATCGATAGCACTTATTGCTTCGCCTGCGGTGCCTTATTTTTATTTTCTTTGGTTTTATTAAAATTGTATTATTTAAAAAACTAGGGAACGGGGTAACATAGCCGATCCAACAGAGACGAGGTGGGACGAGATGTACGAATACTTCGTCGGAATTTTTTAATATTTAAAAAAATAGTCATGCGATATACATTTTTTAAATGCAGATCGATAACTGAATATTTTTTCAAGGAATACCTAAATTATCGATTATGTGTTGTAAAAAATAACTTAAAACTCTCGTTAGTATAGGTCCCCCGGTCAGGCCCGAAAGTGTTGAAAGCAATAATATTAAATGAAAACATAAAAAATAAATATTTTAATCCCTTATTTATGGAAATACCCCATTGTGCAAAGATACGTATATACATACCTAAAACCTATGACATAACGTTAAAAATAAGCTTTATCTACATTCTCTGGGATCTAGATCATGTGATTAAATAATTTATTGAAACAATGATTCGTGTTTTGCAAAAAAATAAATAATTATGTTACCTAAAAGGTACAAAAATATACTTACATTATTGGGTAAGGAGTGATCTTTTTTGCCAAAAGTATCATTTTTATCATCTTTTCCTGTAAAAATAATTACAATTAGTGCATGTTACGTACTAACGTGAACTAAGTTTAATGAGCTAATAATTATTACAACAAATGGCGTCCTTAATGACAGTGGTGATTAATATTATGCTCCACGGAATATATTAAAATACACTTATTTCTCGATTATGAACGTTATGAAAATATTATAATTTGAGATTTTACTCATAAAGTTAAAAAAAAAAAAATTATATTTGCAACTTGGTGATAAATTCTCATTTTTCAAAAAGTTATTATTGTAATATACGCGTAATTTTTTGCGAATCTTAAAATGGTTCAATTTTAAATGGTTCATTATGGTTGCAAAAATAATATTATTCTTTTTATTTTATTTTATGAGTAAAATTTCAAATTATGCGAATCTTAAATGGTTCAATTTAATGTAAAATCCCCGAAAAAGGGCGCTAATAAATAAATATATTAAAAACTAATTAAAGTACGTATCATACTGATAGTAAAGAGTGTCTCCTAGTGTTAGGACAAAAAATTAGTACTAGGCAAATTTTACATTTTACGCCGAGAAATCTGGAGAAAGACTCGCATGTGAATAACTGGGTTTTTACTTTGCAAGTGGGCACACTACAAAAAAGTAACTTACCTTTATTCAGAGCTAGGTTTACAATGCGTCGACTTCTGTTGTTCATTATTCCACGTTTCACGGACGTCACAACGTAAACAAAGCGAAAGGGCGCAAGGTCACCTCACCTCAGAAACTTACAACAAACTGTCTATTAATAATAAATATTGTTAGAAGTTTGAATGAATATTTTGTATACACACTATTACACACGTACCTACTGGGCGCAGGAGTGTGACAGTTTTGTTTGCCCTTATTCAAAATGTATCGTTTCATAACGCACCGGTTCGCGCCCTTATAGTGTGCGGTTAAACATTTTTAGGCCGGGACACTAATTTACCGCCGGCTCTAAAAAAATCTTATAAGAACCTACTGGGCGCGCAGTTAGTTCTGAATGGCGTTTGGCGTCGTTGTAAATATACCCATTGTTGCCAAATCTGGCGATTTCATTCATCAAGGGCTCAAACAATACATAGCAATAATATTATAGGTATCTACTATCTACTCGCGAATGGCCACGAGGACGCAATACTATCGTCGTTATGACTGTATATGAGTCATAGTCATAGTATACGTACAACAACTATCACCAAGCAGGCATCAGCCGTGCACGTCATCAGCTCCTTTATTTTTGAAAGTGTAAAGTAGCTCTTGGTCTACAGTCATAACGACGATAATATTGCGTCCTCATGGCCATTCGCGTGTAGATAGTAGATACCTATATAATTTTTGTATTTTTGAGATTTGCCAACAATGGATATATTAACTTCAAAGTTACAGACAGACGTGCACAAATGGTGTAAATGTTGAAAAATCAAAACGGTGTCAATTACAGATGAAAAAGTCAAATAAAACTCAGACAAACAATACTGAACCTGCCAAGCAGGGTATCACTAGACGCGGATTTTTAATCCGCGTCGAATGGTAATGTTTACAGCACAAAAAAGAAACGTTTAGACACTGTTTTTTAGAAAAAAAAAACAACAAAAGAAACACAGTTTTTACACAAAAGTTCAAAAATCAACTTGTTTAAACTAGCCCGGATTTTTATTGAGATTTTTATTTCAGATTTTTATCAAATATTACTCCTCGATATTTAATTTTATTTGTTGTTTTTAGTATTGTGCAGTTTGATTTGCATTGTTGGCTGTGAATTTTAGTATTATCATGTTTGAAAATGTTAAAATTTTTAGGAGCATCGTTTGGATGGATTGCAAATGGAATTACAAATTTCTTTTCACTATTTAGTAATAGTAAATTAGTGTCAAAAATGTTCTTAAGCGTGTTGATGTCTTCTATGGCCTTTAATTCTACATTTTCTTAAGTCTTTTCACTTATTATTAATACTGTATCATCGGCGTATCATGTATTTTGACCATTTAAAGGTTGAAAAAATATATCGTTTACGTATATGGTAAATAGAATTGGTCAAAGCACTGTACCTTGGGGGATTCCAAAGCTTGAAATCTCTTGGTTACTATTAACACGATTGATTTTTACCACATGTCTTTTGATACTTTGCGTATTTCACCCTAGGACTACGACATCCTTTCTGGTGTGACTTATTGTGATATATTTATGATCAATTTTATTAATATTTTCTAGATTTTTTGTGTACGTGGATAATAACCCTTTTTACATTCAATTTTTTGTACAGCTGATTGCTAGAGAACCTGTACGCAAAATAATAATTTGATTTATCAAGCGTGGTTTTTGTGAAAAATCACCTCAAGGGCGCTGTACAAACTTATAATATATTTCTAATATCTAGAAAAACTAGAAATTAGACAAACAATTTAAAACAATGTATGGCTAAAAATTGCATCCACCGCCACCGGTTCATTGATCACTGATACGAAATTATATGTGCAATATTTTGACCAATAAACGCGATATAATGACTATATTTATGGATTTCTGGCCCTTCACAAGCAGACCTAAAATTGTTCTACCTGACCCCAACCAATACAACCATACGTTAAGATGGGATTGCACAATCCGGAATATATTTTCCTTAGGTCTGTTGTTTAATTATATTTCGTAATGCAAGAATAGATATGTGAATCAATTTTCTTACCCTTATTGAAAAGTTGTTGATATGATATTTCCACTTAAGATGATTGTCTATAATAACACCTAGATATTTGGTGTTTTTTACACATTCCAAAGCTTTACAGTTGCAGTGACTGTGAACATATGACTGTGATTGTGAAAATTTTACCGTGTAGATGCAGCACGATCGTCGCACAGTGGGGCCAAATACCCCATTTCGATACAATAAACAAACAAAAACAGTAACAAGTAACAGAAAGTGACAATACTAATGACGTCGAACTCATCGGAAGTTGAGAATTTAATAGCCTCGACCGAATGAAACCATAAATGGAGAATAATTAAATTTATCAGATTATGTAAACTGAAAAATATTTGAAAGTATTTTTTATACAAAATGAATATAAAAGGACAAAGTACCTTTTAAATGCATTTATTCAGCTCTTTTTAAATCCCTAATTTATATATACTTTGACTATTCACTATAACCATAGAAATAAAACTAAAAGTAAAAAATCAATATTATACCCACGTACAGGCATTGCCTTTGTGGGATTTTTTTGCTCATACGTTTATCATTTTAAGCTTTTTCTATTCACTTTTCATTATTTTATGTAACTATTATATGTATTGTCTCAAAAATTAAAAAAAAAATCAGAGATTATAATGATAATTATTATAATTTAAAAACAGATGAGACAAAAAATGACAACATTGTGTGAGTCAGAAGCCTCGATAATATACATGACATTAAAAAAATAACTCAATCTTCCAAAGTACTTGTTGTATAGAATCATCGTGTTTAAGTATTTAACTTATTTTTTTCATATTATATTTATAAAATCATTAGTCGTATTGATGAGTAAAAGCGTATATCAATTAAATACAAAAAAAATTGATCTTGATTTCTAAAAATTTCAGATTCATTAGATATATCCGTAGCTCGGGGCACCGCCGGGCTATTATTTGAACATTATCACTTTTTAAATTTTGCCACTTTGTTGTACTTTTAAAGTAATTAACCCCTCACGTCTCGGGCATAGGTATTTAGTCAGAATTATCCTCTTTGTGATAACATACAAATAAATGGAATATTTCTGAACGTATCCAAAAACTAAAACTATTTTTAAAATGTGATATTATTAGTAGGTACTACACATATAATTTCTTAAATATAATTTTTTTTAATGTCAACATAATTTTTTTTTTAAATGGCCTACCTTACTTTTTCAACTTACTGAAAAAAAAAACGAACATATTTTATTAGATGTGTACATTTTAATTTGTTTTATTAAAATATTAGTTACTTAATTAAAATTCTATCGGTATTGTGCACTTTTAAATTAATACCCCTAAGCCCCCGGGCGTATCTTTTTTTTTTTGTTTAAATTTACTCCACACAGGAGGCCCTGAGGAAAATAATTTCCCTCAGGGCCTATGTCATCTGGGATGCTATGTGGAGGGTCTTTTTGAGGATAGGAAGGAGTGAACATTGGTCTTGAAGAGACCCATGTTGTAGAAAGGATGTATGATGTATCTTGCCAGAAGGTCAAATAACTTTCCGCGTCACGATAAAATCCATTTGTATTTTTTTTAAAGAAAGACCAACATTCCACTAATTCCAGACAAACATTCCAACAATGTTCGAAAAATCCTACTACCACCACAGAAAGCCGAAAATATTGCTTGTGTTGTGATGGAGGATTTAGCCAGCCGAAGAATCGAACACACCCACTCCAACCACTGACCGGTCGAAATGGAACATTTCTGAACATAGGTATACTAAAAGGAAAAACTGGTTAAGAAAGGAGATAAAATACGCTTCCTTATTTTATTATTAAGACACATATAATTTTTAAAGCATATATTTTTTTAATTCAAGGATAAAAAAGTCTTAAAAATGGGTCACCTTGCGCTTTTTGTATCTAAAATTACTTAAAAAAACGAAATAAATACATTTTTGTAAGACAAATCTACATCTAAACGTTATTGTTATCTCACTTTTTTTCGTTTCATGTAAAAAAGACAATCATTAAAAATTCATAAAGTTTAATAATTTTTTTCTGAAATTATATTCGGAAACTTTTATTTCATACTAGGTATATTTTAATTTTTCTGTAGTTAACTTTTAGATTTTAATATAAAATAGCATGATTGTTGTTTTCTTATTTCAATACCATTCAGATCATACTTCTTACTACGATAGTAAGGGAGACACAACGATTTCTATGAGACCATTACATTAATTACATTATATTACAGCCGTTTACGTACAGTACGTGGAGTTTATCCAAGTACTCAGGCTGATGATGATGGTAGTGATGATAATGATGATGATCTTGATGATAGTATAGATGATGCTGGTGATGATGATAGTGATGACTGATGACGATTCAAACATGCCAGGCAAAGAATATTAAAAATATTTTTAGTAGTTATTTAACCGAATTGTGTATATATACATATAATAGATATAGATAATATGCACTGCATATGTTTAATATGCAGTGTAATTAAAAATTTTGTTTTTTTTTATAACTTTCCATTCCACAGTCAAATTTTCGGCGTAAAACGTCCCTCTGAATAAAGAGCATTTTCAAGCACTCTTGCGTCGTTATGCACTAAAAGTAGTATCAATAGGTAGAATCGCGTTCATTGGTCAATTCAATGTACATATATTTTCGTATAAGCGATCGAAGAACCCGTGGATGCAATTTTTAGCCATAAGTTGTTTTTGATTATTTGTCAAGTTTTGTAGTTCGAAGTAGGATTTTAGAATAATATTTTAAGTTTGTATAGCGCCCTTGAGGTGATTTTTTAAAAAAACGGCACTTTTTTAACATTTAACTCCACATTGTATCATCTTTGAAGATGCTGTGTCGAGGGTCTATTTGAGGACAGGAAGGAGTAAACATGGGTCTTGAAGAGACCAATGTTGTAGGAGGGATGAAACACAGAGGCTGGAAAATCGTTCCACAGCTGAGCTGTTTAACTTAAGAACGAGTCGTAGAAACGATCCGTTCTCATGTGACAAATGTCAACCGTATACATATATTGGGCGCATGTTTGGCGTGTTTCCTGACTATGCGTCGGTGCTGAGGGGATCAATGACGCTAGTTCCTTGAAGTATCTTCCAATGTAATACCGGTAGAACAAGGGCAGCATTCCTACCTGACGCCTGTGCTCTAAAAATTACAATCTGTTTGTTAAGTTAGGAGAATTTACCAAACGTACCGCCCGTTTCTGTACAGAGTCGAGGTTTTTTAGGTATTTTTTGGTCTCCAGACTAGAGGTGGCTGCCAAATTCAATCGTAGGGCGTTCTTGCGATTTTAACAGGGTTAGCAGTTGTATACTTTTAAAGTATCTGCGGGCCCTGTATGTAATATTTTAATAACAATCGCGAATAGGTAGGTACTGTGGATTCCAATTTTATCATTATCTATGGTTTTTTTTAACAACCTTATATAGGCGCTAGAAGGCAGAAAGAACCTTGTTTTCTGATGTTCACGGGTACTCGCTGTACACACCAGAACTGTGGGTTTACTACACTGCATCCCAATGGCATAAGTAAAAAGTTGCTTACAATAACACATATCGTCAACTTTTCCGCCTACCGAGATACTGTTCCTGAAGGGACGAGTGCATACTTTCCGAGCACTTCTCTGCCACCGCATGGGAAGTTTATGGCGAATACTACGCCAATAGAATAATGCGATCATCACCGCCATGACTGCCTGGATGGAGTCCCCCTGATGGCCCTCTGGAGACGAGAAACGACGAGGAAATACCATTCCGTAAACAGTTACATGAATTCATATTATTGTTTATTATTTTTTCAGTTATATTTCTTATGTTTTTCATGCTCATTCGTTTTAATGTTATTTACTTTTAACCTTAACTTATTATTTATCTAATTTCTTTTGTTATTTCAAAATATGGAATGTATTACATTGCACTACCCCTCCATACATTCTTTATTATTATTATAACGACGGCGATGCGTCTACACAGTTGGTCCTTCTTACGTTCACTCAGCAATATTATTTTTAAGACATAACGACGGTCGTGCTGCGTCTACACAGTTGGTCTTTCTTGCGTCCAAGCAATTATCACGCCATTATCACGCTATTATCACGCTATTATCACGCAGCAATATTATTTTTAAGACATAACGACGGTCATGCTGCGTCTACACAGTTGTTCCTTCTTGCGTCCACGCAGCAATATTATTTTTAAGTCGTTTAACCGTCGTTATGTCTTAAAAATAATGTTGCTGCGTGGACGCAATAAGGACCAACTGTATAGATGCAGCACGGCCGTTGATATGTCTTCAAAATAATATTGCTGCGTGGACGCAATAAAGACCAACTGTGTAGACGCAGCACGACCGTCGTTATGTCTTTAAAATAATGTTGCTGCGTGGACACAATAAGGACCAACTGTGTGGATGCAGCACTACCGTCATTATGTCTTAAAAATAGTATATCTGCGTGGACGCAAGAATGACTAACTGTGTAGATGCAGCACTACCGTCATTATGTCTTAAAAATAGTATATCTGCGTGGACGCAGAAGGACCGGCAATATTTACGAAAATATACACTACTCAAAATATACTTCGTGTAGCAAACCTGGCGGTGAATCGTCAAACGTTCAATATTCGCTTTCAGACATTCTGAGAGATTTTTTGCTTCCATGACAATTTTTGCCAAATGATTCTACATGGGGTAAGCATCAATCTGGCCAATTTTGAGGTCAAAACATTGTTGCGTCCGAATATCGGACGCCGTAAGTCGGTGGACGCAACAATGCTATAGAGATTTTAGGGGGTGGACGTAACAAATGAAGCAGGATATATATATATATATATATATATATATATATATATATATATATATATATATTATTTTAAATGAATAAATTGTTAAGTTACACAAATTAATCAAATTAAATTTATTTGCCACGCAATAATAATATTATTGAAAAATAATAAAAATAAATAAAAATTAAAAAGGAGTTCTACAAATTAAACTTGATAATAATAAACGACTGTGCCCACTGCTTTCAAAGCGTGCTATTGAAATTCTCTTACCATTTGGCATATACATGACCTAATTATGCGAATTGGGGTTTTAAACCCTCACTACGATTACATAAAAAAACAGGACGCTGGAGGACGATCGACGAAGAGATGAGAGCTGCATTATTAATGATGGCTCCAATTTTTTATCGCCTGCGCTCAGTTAAGCAGGCTCATTTTTCTCATTAGACACCTTTTCATATTATATTGATTTTAATAATAAATATTAAATAAACATTGGTTCTTTCTTTGGTGAACCTCTAAAATTTCTTGATTTGGTAGCTGTATCTTGAATACAAAAAGATTGCGGAACACTAGGCTAGACGACAGGTCGCCAAAAATTATGACTGTATGGGTGCCCCAGGGGAAGTAACCGAAATACCGAGAAAAAAAAATAATAGTACTCGTAGGCCTCGTAGATTACCACCATTCCTGGAAAACACAAGAATATTATTTGCACCATCTCTTTTATTAGTATGATGTAAATAATAAATTGTTGTAAGTAGAGGTCCCAACTTTTCTTCTAATAAATTTTCCGACCGTCAGGATCGAACCCCTTCTATGTGAATGCTATAGCTACGTCCGCGGATAGCCTTCGAAGTTTTTTTTATTTAGCTTGCCTTGGGCTACTCACTGGACGTCACGTCGTCGGTCGTCCGTTTGGCATTGAAGCCAGTATTTCATGCGGTTGTTGGCATTCTAAGGGCCGGTATGTCAGTAAACTCAGTAATGTTATCAGTTGGATTAGATTCTCAGGGTTATATAGCAACTTGACAAACGTAAATATCTCTCAAGCCGACATAAAACGCACCTGAAACACGGGCCGTAAGTAAATATCCCCTGAAGATCAGCTGGGGTTTTATGTTAAGAATATCATGGATTTGCAGAATATATACAGAATATAAAAATTGTATTAAACTTATACACATTTTTGATAACCTTTAAATTGACAAGAATACATTTACTCAAATGTTCAAATAGTCTTGAATGTATGCAAGTATCACACAATATTCGCAATGACTTGTATCAGTTTTGTATTTCACCCCATATCGATGCATGGCACGATAAGCTCGGGTTTACCCGTCTATTACAATCCAGTATCTAAACAATGTCAGAATTATTTAGCATATAAATGTTTTCATGCAGGTTAAACGTTTTAAATATAAAGTAAAACTATGTGGAGGGTTTTATTTTATAATTAACAATGATTCATAATAATATTAGTCATGCATTTTTATCTTCATATTGGTGTGTTGTATTAATATAATAATTCTTGTATAGTCTATAGCTTGTTCGATATTGGATAAGCTAACTTTATATTTAACAAACAAGATAAATGTAGATTGCTATTGTACGTATCGAATTGATTAAAATTCACTCATTAGAGATAAAATTTTCAATGTGTATATCGCGCGTGGTGCTTACCCGTAATGCTTTGCGTAATGCAAAAATATGTTTTCATTTCGTGAAAATTAAGTGTAGGTTATCAACGATTTGATTAATAATGTCTCCGAAAGGAAGACTGAAAAATCTCATTCGATTTTACGAAACGGAAAAAGAAATAACAGTTAGAGAAAACAATGATAATGAATCGCCGCGTTCGGTAACACCATTGGGATTTGTGTCGAGTTTGACAGCGAAAATTAATTGTGAAACATTGAATAACGTTTCTGGCATTGATTTAAGATTCAATCAGAGGAGTCGAACGTCGAACCGCATCAAAAGTTATAAACTTCTCACCATTCGTACTGATAGTTTTATCAATAAAGATGTTCGCAATGATAATGTAACCCAGCAAGATGTTTTGAATAACTCAAAAGTCAGTGGATTATCCCAGAAAGAAAAAAATGAGGAACCTGCTATTCAATATATTAAAGTGCCCGTTAAACAAGCAGTGTTAAATTTTGAACACCTTTTCACGCTTAGTAATAAAAATGTGGTTAAAAAAACAAGCAATCATAATAGTATACAAGTGCCTGAAAATAGTGAATATAAAAACCACGAGAAACCAAAGATACAAACAAATGAACAAAAGTCAGCTTTTTCAGAGGAACTCCATAATTCTCTCGAAGATATCCAAAAGACACATGAAACAAAACTGGATGATTTACTGAATCAAAATGCGAAAGACCTCGACCAAAAACAAATTATAAGCACGAGCGCAAAGCATGACTATACACACGGCTTAGTAGTATTGACGTTAAGAAAGGGTGAAACAGCCAAAAAAAAACGAAAGCCTCTTGTTGTCAGGCAGGAATCAGATATCGACCTGGATTTTACCATTATTGAAACTGTTGAAATGGTTAATGAAATGCGATATTGTAAAACCACTAAGCAAACAGATGACAATGAAGTAGAACAACAAAGTTTGATCAGAAAATATCAAATAGAAACAAAACGTAGTACTTTTGAAATGAAGGAAGCTAGAGAGATGATAAAAGAAGTTAGAGATTTTCAAATTACCACAACAGAGCAACCTTGTGACGCAATACCGCATACTCAACTACATGACGTTACCCTAGTTGTTCCAAAGGGCGAGTTACCAAATGAGAAAGAAAACCAAATTATAAAAATTTCGAAAAATTTCGGCGAAATTTTAAATTCCTTGCCTCCCCCAATTTCTGAATCCCAAAACGAATCAATGATTGGTTTTGTCAATTCGGCTCAACTGACATTTAATACTGAAAAAAATGCTCAGGACATAGGACAAATAAGTGAATTATTTAGCACAATAAATAATATTAAAAAGTAAGTATTTTAAAAATATTATTAAATTGAATTCTCCAATGATAGGGTCACAACCATCACGATTCCATTGTTAATACGAGTAGGTATAGCATTCTGGAATTTTTATGTTTTTTATAATCGTCAATGACAGATTACGTACATTTGATTAAAATTAGTTCACAACGATTTCAACCGTGCTGCAAGCAAAGTTAATGTTATTTTGGTTTGATAGTACTTAAATGTTTTTGTAGTTGGGTGCGTTGCGTCAGATAGATTACTTAAAAATAAATCATCATGCTTGACATAAAAATTGATTTTTTTTTTTTTTTTAATGATTCAATAAGATTTTAATTATAAGCACCTACGTAGAAATAATAAACAAATACCAGAACTCTTAAAGCTTGCCGCAAATCGTTTCTATGTGGTATTGAAATTTTAAGTGAGTATTATATGCGAAACCCAAATCTTTCGAAATTACAATGTTCTTAAGATATGAAAGAGACGTTTTGTAGTCATAGTAAATTGTTTTGTTTGCTTTGATGTAGCATTTCTGAAAATTAAATCCTTATTAATTTATTGGTGTGATTCCATTCGACGCGACGATTCGAATTTATTTCACCAAAAACTCAAATTGTTCGAGTTTATTCGGGGAATAAGTGGATCCACCGAGTTAATGGGCTTTTGCAAAATTGTTGTATGTTAAGTATGCTTGGTTGTCACTATCAAAAACTTAAGAAACGTACTCTATCAAAAGCATTAAATTTGTCAGAGTAGATCAACCAGACCTAAAACCGTAGGTACTACCGGTCCATTATAAAGGGTTCAGCTTGGGCATAAGATATTTTTATAAAATTATTAGTTGAAACAATTTAGTTGTAGAGGATAGGAACGTCACTGGTCTCTAATAAGAGACCGAAGCTGTATGTAGTAGTGTAACTTTCGGGGTATAAATATGCACAAGAGGGGGTTAGTAAGGGCTCAATATCCAGTGGTTCAATATTTTTGAACCGCTTTCCAAAATGCTACATACTAAACTACAATATAGCACGAATGCCTGGACTTGCTTAGCACAAATCCTAGCATTCTGTAACGATTAAAAGAAAGATGGTTAATTAATACCACCATGGGCGCTAAGTGTAGAAATTAAAAGAGATTATAAATTAATTAGTTGTGTGTAACAAATGTAGAGTGTCAAGTGTAAACCAGAGCATGAAAATAAATGTCAATCAATTGAAATAAAAAGTATCCGGTGATAAAATAAAATATTTACTAAACCTATCGAATTTACAAGAATAAGGGAATCGATTGACTAAGATTCTGTACTAATTTTAATTTTAACGGTCAAATCTGGGACCCAGATGTGAACGTATCTTTTTCTGATTTTTCTGTTTCCAGATTTTTTATTGCGTTTCGCTAATATTGTCTGGGGGTTTAATCGTTTAGTCAAAAATAAATATGAAAAGAATTTAACTTATTTTGGTAACTGCAATTTATTTTAGGTAATGCTGGGAATCTTCGCATGATATTTTTGTAATTAGGATATTTTCCGCTTATTTTTTCATCTTTCACAGATTTTTTTTTAGAAATCAAAAAATGCGCGTTGATGAGTTGATAGAAACCGAAAAGGCGTATGTCAATCAACTCAGACGAGTTGTTCGCCATTATATTCCGTGTTTACAAGATCAAGGGTTTTCACGGGCATTGTTGAGCCTCGACCCTGAAGATATATTCTGCAACTTAAAGCAGATCTACAAGTTCCACGCGAGGACTCTATTGCCAGCCCTGATCGATGCAAGGGAAGACATGGAAGCTTTTGGAAATGTCTTCATTAAAAATGTAAGTTCTTCATTATAACATTTGTGCACTATTACCAAATATATTAGAAACACACTATTACCAAAGATGAATAATATGATTTCACTTATTATTTATAAAAACAGCATAAAGTTAGCAATAACATAAAACGGGGAACTTAACATTACTTTTCGTAGTACCTATTGGTACCATTAGTACGCTAATTTTAAACGTTTTAAAAATGGTTAGCAGTGTGTAAACGAAGGAAAATTCAGAAACTTTTCGAAAGATTTACGTAAACCAAAACTAAAAAGAGGACAGATTTTGGTCTTCACTGATTGTACTAAATAAAAAATGAACATTTTCTATAAACAACATAATATGTTATGTTAACAGTTTACCAAAACTATCGAATATATACGAGAATGTTGAGAGGGAATCCACACGAAGAACCCTGTGCCATAGGGATGA
Source organism: Limnephilus rhombicus (assembly GCA_929108145.2). NCBI lineage: Eukaryota > Metazoa > Arthropoda > Insecta > Trichoptera > Limnephilidae > Limnephilus > Limnephilus rhombicus. The sequence continues at coordinate 28,393,061 of OV815272.1, forward strand.
ATCACACAAGTACCACAAATGAAAGGTCTGAATCCCCTAGACAAGGTATCTACCAAAACCATTCTCGGTAAACGGGGATCCCGATGTAGGTTCTTCACATTTAACAGACGAATATTTTTTAAATTCTGACGAGTATATCTATAATATAAAAATGAATCGCTAATTTTTTTGGTAAGCCCAAATCTCGAGAGCGACTGAACCGATTTCGCTAATTCTTTTTTTAGAATATTCCTTGAAGTACGAGGATGGTTCTTACGGAGAGAAAAATTAAGAAAATTGCGTAAAAAATTGGATAATTTCAGAAAACCTAACACGTTTGACAGTTTGCGTGTTTGAGAATGATATTTTGCAAAACAATGATGGAATTAAATCAGGATTCTATTTTTGAAAATGTGTAAGTTGATAAATTTATTTAAAGTAGGTACTCCCCTAACAGTTTGAATCGAATCAAGAATTTTAGATGTTTTAAATAGGTACCTATGTTAGGTACCAAATTTAATATACATAAAAAATGGAAATTTGAATAAAAATTGTAAAAGGTGGCACGCGGACTGTTTAAAAACTAATGTACTGGGATTGAATATGTGGAATGCGGGAGGAGGGTTGGCGGGACGAGGGAGCGGGAAAGGGAAGAAGGAAGGCGGGGAAGGTGGAAGGGGAATGCGGGAGGGGAAGGGGACGCGTGAGGGGGGAAGGGAACTCGAAAGGTTGGTTAGCGGGACGGGGGAAGGGGGGGGGGGAGTAAAGTGGGGAGAGGGAAGGAGGAGCTGACGGAGTGGGAACGCGAGATGGGAAGAGGACGCAGGAGAAGAAGGGGAGGCGGAAGGGGAACGGGACGAATTGGAAAGGACACTCAGGGAGAAACAATTTCTTTATTAAATGGCATAGCGATGCACGCCGGGACCATATGGGACGCAGGAGGAGGGTTGGCGGGATGAGGGAGCTGGAAAGGGAGGAGGGAAGGCGGGGAAGGTGGATGGAGAACGCGGGAAGGGAAGGGGAGATGTGAGGGGGAGGGGAACTCGGGAGGGGGTTCGCGTTACGGGGGAAGGGAAGGGGAGTGGAGTGGAGAGAGGGAAGGTGGAGGTGACGGAGTGGGAACGCGAGAGGGGAAGAGGACGCAGGAGAAGAAGGGGAGGCGGAAGGGGAACGGGACGAATTGGAAAGGACACTCAGGGAGAAACAATTTCTTTATTAAATGGCATAGCAACGCATGCCGGGACCAGCTAGTTCTAAATAAAACATCGAGGCAATATCTACTGTTCTATTGTGACAACTCCAACACAGAATCACAATTTACTTCCGTTCGCCGTATACAAAATTTGGATAATGACTACAAAGATGTTGTTGACATATTTTATACATCATTCACTAAATATAAACATGTCATAACCCAATTTATATGGGAAAAGAAAACATCAAATTTATTTTAATTTAATTAAACAAACTACTGCTCTGCTCTAACTTCTCTTTTACCAAAGTGTTGTACTTTTCCTGGAAGAGATACTATTTTACCATTTTGCATGGTAGATTTTGTTTTTATTTTATATCTTTTTCGAATTTGTTAATGTTTCAGATTTGGTTAAAAATTTTGTTTTAATTTTTTTGCGCTATTTAGATGTTCTTTGTAATAAAAAAAAACCTATAAAAGCCCAGCCGGTCGTGAAATTCAAAAATAAGTAAATACTGCAATTAATGCAGTATTCAGGACATAAACGTCAAATTGTAAATCTGTGCTTATTCTACCAGTATTACAATGCAAGGTGCTCCAAATAATTAATATCAATAATTCCTTTGACACCAGTGCACACCTAGGAGACACGCCATTCGCATGCAATAGAATATGAACGATTGACATTATTTATATACGAGAACGGTTAATTGTGCTCAACAACTCTTCTATGGAATGAATTTTCGGCTTCTGTATTTCCTCCCTTTTACAATATCAACGAGTCTCTTTAAGAGAAAAAGCTGAAAATAATTTTTCGATTTTATCCTCAAGTCGGTGTTTTAGCCTCAAATCCAAAATTAAGTTTTGTATGAAAACAGCGTTGAATGAAAAAGACCGCATTGCCATTCCTCTTAAGACCCAGTTTTACAACTGATTTTTCTTAAAAATACTCTCCCACAGCATCCTCAAGTATATAGGTAAACCTCAAAGACTCCGGTATTGAGTTTATTTAAATAAGAATCAATATTTTTCACAGAATGAAACTTCTGAAATAAAGAGTTGGCATTTAATAATATGATGTTCTTAAATAATTTCAACAATATCACATTTAAAAACTAATGATGGTAAAGTCAAATATCACGATTCAGGACTTATAAACTAATAATGATAAAGTAAAACGTCAAGTTCCAAGACCAACAGACTAACAATGGTGAAGTAAAATGTCACGATCCAAGACTGTAAACTAATAATGGTAAAGTAAAATGTCACGATCCAAGGACCCAGGACCTATAAACTAATAATGATAAAGTAAAACGTCAAGATCCAAGACCTACAAACTAATAATGGTGAAGTAAAATGTCACGATCCAAGGACCCAGGACCTATAAACTAATAATGATAAAGTAAAACGTCAAGATCCAAGACCTACAAACTAATAATGGTGAAGTAAAATGTCACGATCCAAGGACCCAGGACCTATAAACTAATAATGATAAAGTAAAACGTCAAGATCCAAGACCTACAAACTAATAATGGTGAAGTAAAATGTCACGATCCAAGGACCCAGGACCTATAAACTAATAATGATAAAGTAAAACGTCAAGATCCAAGACCTACAAACTAATAATGGTGAAGTAAAATGTCACGATCCAAGGACCCAGGACCTATAAACTAATAATGATAAAGTAAAACGTCAAGATCCAAGACCTACAAACTAATAATGGTGAAGTAAAATGTCACGATCCAAGACTGTAAATTAATAATGGTAAAGTAAAATGTCACGATCCAAGGACCCAGGACCTATTAACTAATAATGGTAAAGTAAAATTAAGGATCCAAGACCTATGAACTAATAATGACAGAGTAAAATTACGTGATCCGAGACCTATAAACTAATAATAGTAAAATAAAATGTCAATATCGAAGGATTCAGGACCTTTAAACTAATAACTGTAAAGTAAAATGTCGCGATCCAAGGATTATAGACTTATAAATCAGGACAAGATTAGTATAATCTTAATATTAATCTTATCCCGACGAAGAAAATTTTGTTTTGTTGAAAAATATGTTGATAATATTGATTGTAAGGTGGAGTTCAAAGTTATTTGTTCTCATTTAATCAAATACAACGATTCAAGAATTCTTCGTAAAGTCAAATATCACGATCCAAAAATCGAATCCATACTATGTTAAAGCCAAATGTTAGGTTCCCCCATTAGTTTTTGCGTTAAAGTTCGTTGCTTAAAAACCGTCGTTCTGTAATTATTTTTACAATATATTTTTTTATTTTTCATTAATTTAATAGGGTAAGTAGTATCGAATTTGTAGTACAAGACGCTATGCGCAGTAGATGAACTGTGAAAAGGTTGTCCGTAAAATTAAGTCCATTTTGACGATCTGCATAGAGACCGAAAAAAAATGTTATGTGATTAAGTGTATTTTTCACCGTTTTTCGTAAAAAACTATTTTTTAATGATTTTTGCATTTTACCGCTAAAAATCATATTTTCATCAGTTTGAAAAGTACATCGCGCGCAAGAGTCGAGTCACTCTGATAAATCGGTTTGAATTGAATTGTGCAAAGTGTGTGGAGTACCTATATGTCAACTATTCTAAAATTTAACTTAGTGATTATAGAATTTAATACCTACTCGTTTTTAATTTTTTTTTGTAATATTGGTTGAAAATAATACCTGGTTTCCAAAGAAAACATATTCCAAAACTTAAATAATGGTCCTATTACATCAGTAAATGTTGTTGTTTTTGGAACACAGGTATACCTACTTCCAAAATACATGATTTCCTACCTAAATACTTTACTAATTAAAGTGCTTTAAATTTTGCACAACTGATCATTTACTCTACATAATTTGTTTTTTTTAATAATCTTAATTTTCAAATCTTAAGTTAGGTCACATCGTCGACGATGTTGAGTTTACTTAAGATTAATACAATTTACAAAAAAAAAAAAATCTTAATTGTTTTGCTAATCCAAAATTTTGCAATTTTCTTGCATTTGTTTTCTAAACCTTGCACTTCTTGACAAATTTCAGTACTTTTAAATGCGCATATTTTTAATTTTTTTCTTGCATTTCTTCGCTCTTTACTAATAACTGTTAAGTAGGCATCAATTAGGTAGTTATTTTAAACTACAATATTTGTGTAATACGTATCTTTCCCGATTCTAGGTAAGCAGATTTATGGTATACGAATTATATTTCAGCAAAAATATTCGAAGTGACGAAATCATGAAAAAAAATCACACATATTTTAGCGTGAGTGTTAATATTTTTTCTGGTGGGGTAAAATTTGTTACACAGCTATTTATTGTCAACAATTATTGGTTGGCTGTGTATATCCATATATATGAATTCGTTAATTAATTTATTTATTTCTTAATTGACAATAAATTTTCAGGAAAAGAAAACACACTTTGGGCATGAGTTTGACCTAATGAGTCACCTCACTTATCCTCTCCAGAGATTGACCAGGTTACCACTTTTCATCGAAAGCATGTTGAAAAATTACACAAAACTTGTTCAAGTGTCAAAAAATCTTGATGAAGCATTGGTGAACTCTAAAACATTTAATTATAACTACGCAGGCCAGGAATGGAACCAAACAACTAAACATGAAAAAGATTTGAAATCTCTTGACACGGCTTTGGACACATTGGGTGATACGATCAAGACGATAAATTTGAATTTAACTTTAAAGAGCATCATAGGTTTACCGGTTTGAGTAACTTTATTTTTTAATTAAATGAAGAGAATATTACGAAACCCAATCGAAAATCTGAAAACAGAAAAAAAACCCAAGTAATGGGTTCGAGTCCTAGATGTGACCTATCTTTTTTTCTGATTTTTCAGCTTTCAGTTTTTTGATTGAGTACCTATCGCTAATATTGTCGTCATTTTATTAAATATTACAATTTGAGGTTTTACTCACCAAGTTAAAAATAAAAATAAACATAATAAAGGTGTCCCAAAATTAACGCAAGATTTGAATTTATCGCCATTTGTGGTATGTGCGTACGTGCCAGCAAAGCCGTGAACCCTCTCCTATGTAATTTTTGATTTAATAAAAAAATAACAATCTAAAGACTGAAAACTGTGTTTTCTATTTAATTCAAATCTTGCGTTAATTTTGAGACAGCTCATTATTTATTTTTTAATTTCTCATTTTTGTTGAAGTAAGCGTACCCTTTGAAGCTGCATCCTTTTCGCATATTTGAAATTTGTTTACTTATATCATTCTTTCGGCTGTTTAACTAAGTAGCGGTTTCGTATATCTTTTGGGTTTAGTTTATCTTGCTACGCTAATTTGATTTTAGTGGTAGTCAAAATGGAAAGATTATAGGTAAGCAGATCATTCAATCAAAGCAGGCTTTATGAGGACACCCAACATCCCTCCCGGGATGTATGCCTGCGCTCGGTAGAGATGAGTCAGGACCGGGGCACTATTTTCAGGGCGTTCCTTGGGTGGTTATTGTACGGTCCCTTGAAGGTTTCTGGAGGTCTGGAGTCAGTCGTAAATCGAGCTCTTTGTATGACTTCTTTCGTTTCACAAAACAAGGGGGTTGATCGCACACAGTAATGATTGAGGTTATGCTCGGAATGAAACACAAAATGATGACCTCTTCAGCAGGATTCTCGGAACATCGCCTTGCCCGCATTGACCCCCAGATTTCTACCTACCCCTCATCTCTTTTTCTTTTGCACTACTTCCTCTCCTTCCTTTCCCTAAAAAGACCTCCTACACAGCATCCCCACAGATGACATAGGCCCCGAGGGAAATTATTTTCCTTAGGGACTCCTGTGTGGAGCTAATGAAAAAAAAACTTGAGTAAAATGGTCTCAAAAAAAGTCTCCAGAAGAAGTTAAGGGTCTCAAAGAACCGCTCCAACCCTACCAACTACCGCCCGGCCCCGTAGCGATCACATCTGTTTAAGGTGATGGAACGTGTGATCAATGACAAACTGCTCACACACCTCGAGAAGAACAAAATTATTAACGACCGTCAATACGGATTTCAGAGGAACTCGACGCATTTTTGGGGATGGTGCCTGGAATGTTTTGGTGAAATCCAAACGGTTGCACTTGATATTTCCAAGGCCTTTGATCGGGTTTGGCACCGAGACTAGTCAACAATCCGCCTTTTTAAGGACTTCCCGCATTCTTGTGTACGCGGATAGCCGACTTTTCACCACTTCTTCACATTCAATAAATGCTAGCGTCCCACAGGAATCGGTGCTGTCTCCGACTTCGTTTTTGTTGTGCATCAATGACCTTTTGATGTATGCACTAATTCATTGTTACGCGGATGACAGTACAGTCCATGATACCTTTTTGTTTGACAAGCCACCAAAGGGTGCACAAACTCCAACAGCTCGGAGGGCTTTGAACAAGGGAATGGACGGTTACCTCGAGGAAGTTTCCTCTTGGGGTAAGAATAACCTGCAAAGCGATTCAGTATCTTTTGTGAATACAGAATCGATTCCATACGTAATCGCCTGTCAGATTTGTGTGATTGTCTACGGCTTGCAATTGATTTTTCTACTTTTCGGAACTAGCGTCATTGATTCGGCTCCGGTGCATAGTCGGGAAATACACCAAACGCACAGTCATTTGTCACATGAGAACGGATCGCTTCTACGACATATTCTTGAGTTTAACAGCTCGGCCGTGGAATGATTTGCCGCCCTCCGTGTTTCCTCCCTACTATAATATGTTCACTCCTTCCTCTCCTCAAAAAGACCCATCACACAGCATCTCCAAAAATGACACGAGGGGCACGAGGGAAATTTTCGTCAGGGCCTCCTGTGTAGAGTTAATGTAAAAAAAATTACTGGCATGTTGGTTAATTGCGTATTAATAATTCAGATAAATTTGCAATAAATGTGAAATGATTTCAAATGCTGGCTGTAAGACTTTTAGAAATGGAATGATAAAGTTTTTGCAAGGAATTTATGACCATAGGTTTTATGACTTGACACTTGAGCTTCTCATGGTGAAAACGTAGACAAAATGATACAAAGACAATTTTGTTGTATAAAAATGAATATTAAATGAGACACTGGCGTTAAATTGAAAGTCAAAGAGTCCATAGACATAGACGAAATTAATGAAGATGAATTTAAATATAAAATTACTAGTAGAAAAATATTGCAAATAGGACGACCCAACACTCAACGGTTATGATTTCAAATAAAACAAAATATTATGGACAATCATAAAGATATATTGTAAAAATATAACTTCTTCAGTGGGAGGAGCATAATTCAACAAGGGGAGGAATAAATATACCAGTTGAACCCACATTGAAATACACTCTTCTACCGGTAAACGCGACTCGATCGAAGAAAACGCCACTTCGTAGCGGTGTAGCACTGATAGGCGGAGCTGTGCTGATGGTCCTCTGCGGGCATGGGTAGCAATATTGATGAGATTTCCCAGTTCCGTCATTGATATTGTTTCATTACGGGGCAAAATCGCGGTGAATTAACTAGGGGAGTCAATACTCCAATCTCATACGCAAATGCAACGGGGTGCGGTAACGAATCAAGATTTTTTATTTATTTTTATTTTTTTTATTGAATATATGGATATATAATTGTACAGTGGAGTTATATAAATTACAAAATATCTGTACAGAAATTATTTAAAAATTGCAATCTCACCAAAGAAGAAGATATACACAAATAATCAGTAAATTAAAAGGTGAACACAGCGGACACTCGTGATTCCCTCCCAGATCGAACGAATTATTAACGCGCACGGTGAATTGTAGCCCCATAAACGACACATGCATATACATGCAAAGAAGATATTTCTCTAATAGAGAAATGCAGTTCAATTTTTAAATTTTTTTTTAATGAATAATGACCTTCTAACTTAAATAACTGCATTTTTTTTTAGAGTTAGTTTTAATAGTTGAAATAATTGTCAAAGTTTTAATTTTTCAAGATCCCCCGAAAACCACCGTATGCGTAGTGAATCGTGTGATGTCATCACTCCTGAAAAGTTACCATATGATCGGACAATCAGCTGATCAACTGCCGCCATTTTAAAATTCGGTGTTCTAAGTATTCTCCCTAGAGTAGCATTACTATTTTTTTATGTAGTTGTTTTTGAACATTTTCAATGATAGAGATAAACTAATAAGAGATACATTTATTTTTGAAACTGAATTATTTAGGCCTAAATAATGTTTCAATAAACACAACTAAATCTCTATAAACAGTTTGTAAATAAACGAATAAATTAATACGATGGCTTGTGTTATGCCTACATTCTCATACAATGATTTTACGGTGACGTAACGACACGATGAGCAGTGACGTCACCACTAAACATTTTAATACTACCAACTTGACGGCGTGTTTCCAGGATCCGATTAAAAATGGACTTTTTAATAATTTTTAAAAACTCAGCGTCTAATATTATATAATAAATCTTAGATATATATTTATTGGTCTATATCTATATGAACATATTTTTTTAAAGCCATAATATTTTTCACCGGAGTTCCTTATTGGATCTGTGTTGGTAATGCGTACAATACGTGATGAATTCTCAATTTGTTCGAGTTTATTTTAAGAGAAACCAAAATTGGCGAGAAGTTAAAATGAAAATGGTGACTAATCACATCGACAAAGCTTGGGTGCCATAAACGGAAATAAATCCCACTTCTCGCCTGATATAATAATGCCACCGTTTCAAAAGGCGAAATTGGGAAAAGCACTAAATTACAAACGTGTAGCGACGGGGCAAGTTAAAAAAAGTAATAATTGGTGCGTATATTTTTGATAACAATTATTTCATCGATAATTTAGCATCTTGTAATTAACTAAACCCCTTAATTAAACTGGTAGTGGCCGAATCACTCATCATTTTTAAGTACATCTATTTGATAAAAGAAACAATGTTACTTTGTTTGAACCACTTATATATTTGTTTAAAGCCGACCGGTTTCGGAATGACCGTTCCTTTCTCAGGGCAAAACATCGATTTGAATTTCACGTTTGTTTTCTTGATTGAATGATTGTGGCAGAATCTTGGAAGTGGAAATTAACCCGTATCCTGAAATCCGATCGAACTCAGCAGATAGACTCGTAATCGATGACAATACATTCTGTCAACTTTCGAAGATATGGAAGAACTTAATGCACGAAACCAATGTTGGCTTTTGCGATTTGCTCTGGGTAGTAGCGTGGTTGATTCCACCACTGGATGCGCAGGTTCAAAACTCAGTTAAAACAATGCATTTTAGTTTTAAAAGAAAGTTGAAAATGGAGTTGGTAGCGCGGTTGATTCCGATCACTGGATACGTATGTTCAAATCTCAGTCAAACCACAAAAAACAAACTTTTTAACTTGTAAAAGACATTTGAAAATAATATAATCTGCACACTAAAAAACTTTGTTTTTCACGGTTTTATTTTTTTGCAGACTAATTTCAAGCCTACAGGAAAGCTCAAGAGGCAAGCCACATTTAACGTTGTCAACAATTCCGGAAGTCTTGGCAAAATGAAATGTTTCTTGTTTGAAAACTGCATTCTTTTAACAGACATTCATCCAGTAGTAAGTTAAAAAATTAAATTATACCTACATAGTTAAAATTAATTTGAACTTACTGCCTAGAATTTTTTCTGTCTATTTGAAAATATAATATTATTTTATATGTTTAAAAGATGAAAGAAGTTGTATTTTTGGCTGATGAAGAACGGTTACGGAACTCAGTAACTTGAGTGATAAAAATGTGCAAAAATACATAATACATGTTATTCTGTTCTAGACTACGGCAAGCGATGAATATTTTTATAGAGACTCGATTCCTATGGAGGATTTATTTTTCACGCCTTCGACCGAAGATATCGAACCTTCATTCAGCGTTAGGAATTATGGGAACACATCTAAGCAGTACTTTTTAAAGGGAGAATCACCCTCAGATCAGAAGGCCTGGGAACGCGATATAAACCAATTCCTTTGGAGACAAATGCTAAAGTTGAGGGAAGAAAAAAAAAGTTTAAGTAATGTGCACTTTTGATATAATATTTACTCATATAATAGAGACGTAGGTAATGTCTTTGCACGTCCTCCTGACGAGGAAATTGAGAATATTGGGTTCTGATGTCGTTTTCAGTATTAAAATATGATCTAAATGTAATAAAGTTAATGTAGTTGCATAATTAATGTCAATTTCAATTCTTTTAAAAAATGCGCTTGATATTGAGATTTTTCTTTGAGGTAACTCTTATTTATCACTTATTTGTCACTTATTTGTCACTTTTTGAATCTATGTAGGTACCTACCTGCACATAACAACTCGGAATCATTTGATGATTTTGCTTATGTATTTTTTTTTGTAAATGTATAACAAAATTGCTCGAAGTTGAACGGGATAATTATTATGAAAAATATTAAATTAAAATAACGCTTTTTTTGTATTTTGCATTTTAATGATAATCATTGAACGTGAGATCGGTACCGCTGCCCCGGGAACCATTCATTGATTTCTATATACAATAGTGAGCTCTAGCATCCCAAGTCCCGGGAAACTACATTATAAAGCAAGCGCCTTGCAAATATTATAACTTATAACATTATATACAACGGGTACCCGTTTGATATCCATGCCAACTTATGATTAAGTCGATTTCAGGTTTGAAATCTGAAAAAATGCACAAATTTATAATAATTATAATTTCTGGGGGTCAATTTTCGGGGGATCAATGGTCGAGTCACCGCATAAAAACAGGCAAGATTTAAACATTTCGACCCTTTGGAATAACAAGGTTCTATCCGTCGCGGTAGCGTCATGCGATAGGTAAAGTAGTTTGCTATAGATCCCATTACTGCACGACGTAGCAGTGACAGGTGGAATCTTGTTATACCAAAGGGTAAATCTACAAACTGAACAACGAATATCTACCACTGAAAATCCCTGCTCTTGAAACCACAAATCAAACGAAACAGTCCTTCAGTTGTGTAGAACTGAAATTGTAGTATTTTGGGCGTCTGTTACAGCTGCGCATTACACAAAATTACATGATTCTGAATTTGCCTAGTTTTTTTGATGGCGGATAGGAATGTTATTAACTGTGTGCCCCTGAGCTATTAACATACCTATGTAATTTACGCAACCGAGTGGAACTAATATATTTTTTAAATGGCTCTTTCAGATTTCGAAGAAGCAATAAATAATAACGACTTAATTCGAACTGAGAACCGAAGAGCAATGCAGAAGCTCTTACTTGTAAACAAGGGTCGTAACAGAATAGGTCGACAATCAAATAATAGTGAAACTTCAGGGAGAGAAGTCTATACTTTTAGCGATACACCAAGAAGTATTTCATGTGATTCACAAATCAGTGTTTTTCTAAGAGAGACTGAACTTCAAACCTGTGAGAGGTAGGTATTTTTAAGTTTTTTTGTAGGTTTTGTGAATATTACACTATAGGGTAAAGGGTGCGCCGTTTGTTTTTGCTCTTTTGATGTCGCCCATGTTTCTTCTAAAGAGAGTTTGAATAGTTTGCTTGATTATATCTAACCGCCTCAAAATCTTCTTAAATAACAGGAATGCTATAATCTCACTCCAAAAATAATAGTAGGTATTTGTAGTTTGTTTGTCAAATTTAATGATGTCTTATTTACCGTCGAATACTTAAGATTTGAAGTAATATATTTTATTTTGAATATTTTATAAGAAAAACTCTCTTTTATAACTTTTTGAAGGTTATTCCCATCAACGTAATATATCATTGAAGAAGAAGATAACAATAATAATAATCTAAACGAAAATATGAAAGAGAACAAACAGAAAAAAGACAATGGTCGCAACTGGGACTCGAACCCAGACTCGCTATTGCTACCTTCTGTCAAGCTGTCGTAATAGTCAATCTCATATTTAAAATTTATGAATTAACAATATTATAATTTTTCAATGATATTTTGTTTTGATTTACTTTAATTTCACCTTTATTTGTTTTCATGTCGTCCTTTTATTATACTTAGTGTACTTATTAATGAAACGACTATTTTTGTTTTTAAATAACAGGCTAGTCAAAAGCTCTGTAGAAGAAATTTTGGAAAGTGAAGAGGAATACGTGCAAAATCTGGCACTTTTGCTGGATAATACTATCGAGGAAGACCCAGATTTCTACCTTATCCCAGAGCACATCTTCAGGAACACAGAGGAAATTTACTCATTTCACTCGAAGCAGTTACTTCCAGCTCTGAAGAGGGCAAATAATGACTTGACTGCACTAGGAGACGTGTTTATAGAAAATGTAAGGCGTAAATATTCTGTTTTTTTTATGATAAAAAAATATGTGCACCAACTTATTTGATCGTAATAAAGCACATAACACTGTTAATGCTTTTCTAACTGTAGGTACTTTTTAAAACGATATGTCGATTATCAACTTTGCTTAACGAAATACCCATTACAAAGACCCATCAATGCTGCGTAGATAACATGTTTGGAATAGATATACATAACTCTAGTAAATTATTACGTCATGTTTTATTCTGAGACAATTGTTTAAATATTATTTTACTGCATTTCGCTTGATTAATTTATGTATTTCTGGTCACCCCGTGGTCCATGTTGATGTTTTTTTTAAAATGAATATTGATATGTTTAAGATGTGTTAATTTTATTTGTAAAAACTAGAACATAACTCATACAACTATAAATATATATATAAAATTTTCTGAAAATTTTCAGGAACGTGGTTTTCATTTATACAATACATTCTCGAATAAAAAAGAGGGTAGATTTGACGTTGTTAACCAGCACAAATTCCTTTGTAGGGTAAGACGATTCCCTTTTTAACCTATGTAAATCTGTACAGCATATGAGAGCAGAAACTGAATTTAATCAACTGTTTTTGCTGTAACACGTTTTGTCTTCATATTTTTGCCCGCTCGTAGTGTTTGCAGTATTAACCCCACTTTAATTAATAATGTATGTATCTTAATTTAAAATATTATGTTTTTCAAGATAGTATTTTTGAAGGGCGTTTCACAAACATATTATTGTCTAGAAACATTTAACGTGTAGCATTTTTTCACATGTAGGTGCCTAAGCACGCAGCAACTAGCTATACAATAATTTTTATTCGAAGTTCAAAAAAAAAATCGAAGTTATATAACAAATATAAATTAATTTGTTTCAGGAAATCCAAATAAAATTGGGACAGAATAACATGTTGACCACCTTCTTTTTAAACCCATTTCGAAGAATGTCTTCATATTTCCTAACACTTGGTGAACTCACAAAAAATTTTAGAAATTTGTGTGACCATAATATAAAAGAAAGCAATATTGAAGAAAACTATTTCGGCGATGCGAAATCCCTTGAGAAATTATTAAGTGCCAAATACGTAATGGAGAAATTGCTTCAAAGCATAGACGAAAACATGTACATGGAAACAATCTTACATTCTCAAGTAAAATATGATTTTCCCTAGATTATATTATGATTTACAATAAATTGAGAATATTATTTTAACTTTGCTGTACACGTCCATTCTAATTCTAACTTCATATATAGTTAAATAGGTAGGTACTATTTTTTATGAAGATGTTTTTTTATTTTAATTTAATTAGCTTCACACAGGAGGTCCTCAGGAAAATAATTTCCCTCAGAGCCTATGTCATCTTTGGAGATGCTGTGTGGAGAGTCTTTTAAGGAAAGGAAGGAGATGACCGTCTAGTGAGGAAAATAATACTGGGGGTCATGATGTGTGAATCCGTCTTTCTACTGCGGTGCCAGGCGATGTTCCGAGAGAGTTCTTCACACACGACAGCCAGGGCAAAATTTTTTCCTCAAACAGTCTCTCCAGATCCAGCCTGCAAAGCAGCTTGTGGGCAGATGCAACCACCGCCAAGACCCTGACAAACCTCACCCCATAAACCCAGACACCCCCACTAAATTTAGATTTACATAAGTTTATATATTCTCAGGTTGACATGATGGAGCAAGGGGAACTGTTAAGAAGCGACCGCTTCTTTGTCACAGATGATAATGAAACACAGTTTGAAATGCGGTGCTTTTTATTTGAGAAAAGTCTGATGCTTACCGTAATTCATTTACAGGTAAGATGGTCTGGTATTTCACTGTTTTACAACATCAAAAAACGACTATATAAATAAAAAAAATGAAACAATACAACTTTGTATAAACCACTTATAAAATGTGCAAATCCGACCGGTTTCGGAACAAACGTTCCTTCGTCAGGGAAAGCTTATACTAATTTGACAGTTTAGAACAATGTTTTATTATGGTAGGGGTGGAGCCGTTAGTTAATAATGTAGATTGGGTGGGTAGGTATTAGTGTAGAGTGGGCGGGTAGGGGAACAAATCCATGATTGGGCTATATGACAATATTTTTTGTTTGTTGATAATAGATTCATTATTTTTAAGGGATTTTTTAATTTCCAAAAAATAAAAAAAAAAATAATAAAAAAAGACTATATAAATATTCATAATTTGAAAATTCTTCAATTACATTTTATTAAGGAACCAAAGCTAACTAACTAACCATCACGCAGTTTCACCGCAGGGGTAGCAGATAGGACGGACCGCCAAACAACTCGACCTTGGCACATACTCCTTGCCTTGTTCACATTCAAACATCGTCTTATACTTGCTCTTCTATTATTCCTTCTCTTCACATGACCCGACTCAAGTATCCAATTAAAAAAAAAATTGTCAGAGTTAGAAATTTCCCAAGATTTTGTGCTGATTTCCCTTTTCCCTAAAAAATATTTTTCTCCCCTAGATCTAGGGAAATTTCCCTAGAGAGATCATCACTGAGTGGCGCTCCGTGCTGCCAGTGCTTGGTGTATATGCCTAACGTTCGTGCCGTTCCGCTCGAGATCGAAAAACCCGAATGGCCAGAACGGTGACCAGAATGTAACTCAGAATGAAACCAACTCAGAAGCACCTCAGAAAGGCCATTAAGAGTGATGATAAAAATAATTGCTTAAATGGGTTAAGTTAGGTTAGGATTATCGGCTATTTAAATATTATTTTTTCATGGCTTTTGACCTTTCTGAGGTGTTTCTGAGTTGGTTTCATTCTGAGTTAGCATGGAACCGGCCAGAACAGAGTTGTCAGAACCAACTACCATATGCTGCACATAGTAAACAAAAATCAAGTTAAATGGTCATCGTTAAAATGAAAATGAAATTATTTGTAAAATTTCCAGGAATTTGGGGAATATTTCCACTACCACGATGCGATCACTTTAAGCGGATTGGGATTCACCCCTCCGAGAGACAAGTCGTTCACGCAGTTCACAGTCTGGTACCAGAAATTTAACTCAAAGCGGTATACCCTTAGAGCTAACCTAGAAACACTCACGGCGTGGGTTAAGGATATTAACCAGATTTTATGGACTCAAATGATCTCAGAAAAAGGTAAAAATGTCATAATATTTTACAAAGTTTGATATAATCTGAAAAAAATATATTATAGGTAATATTAATATCCTATTAATATTAATAACGCGATAGTTTGTATGGATATATGTTTGTTACTCTTTCACACAAAAAACTACTGAATGGACTTTAAAAATTCTTTCACTAATAGAAAGCTACATTCTTTGCAAGTATATATTATATATATCTACAAGTATATATAGGCTGTATATATTAGTAAGCTCTGTTATGAAATTTTTCATCATACGTTTTCTGTCCCCAACAAAACCGAGTTACTGCAAACGTCAGAAGAAAAGCAAAACAAACGGTTGCCGTGGAAACGATGTTGTGAATCGCCGAAATGTATGTGGGCGCATAACTTCCAAACGATTGCACAAAATAGGATAATTCTCTTTTTTGGTATTATAAAATTTGCAAAAAAAATTGCAATAGGTGGCACGCGAGTAGTTTGAAAACTGAATGTATCGGGAATTAATGAATGAGGGTGATGGGGGGGGGGGACGTTGGGGGGAGGGGAGGAGGGGCTGGGAAGGTGGGGGGGAGAGGGGGGGGGGGGAGGCGGAGTGGGAAACCCCCTAATACTATGCGAGCGAAGCCGCGGGAAAAAGCTAGTAATGTTATAAAAGCGAATGTTTGTTTGTTACTCTTTCACGCAAGAAATACTGAATGGACTTTAAAAATTCTTTCACTAGTAGAAAGCTACATTATTTGCGAGTAATATAGGCTGTATATATTGGTAAACTCCGGCGTTATGAATAAGCTCCGGCGTTATGAAATTATTTATTATACGTTTATTGTCCAGACGAAAAGCAAAGCGATGCTTGGTAAGTATAAGTAATTATTTGACGTGCGCGGTAATTTTGTTACTTGTTTAAGTTAGGTTTTATACATTACTATGGAGATCCCTTTGACAGTAAATGCGAAACTGCGTGAGTTTGATTGTTACGTTTTAATGGATGGCACGTGAGCTGTTTGAAAAATGAATGTAACGGGTATGGTGGGGGCGGTGAGGGCGGTGAGAGGAGGGGGGGGGAGGGGGGACCAGAGGGGAGGGGGAGAGGGAGGAGGGAGGCGGGGGGGGGAAGAACGGGAGGAGGGGGTAGGGGTGGGGGGGGGGGAGGTGGAGTAGAAGGGGTGGGGCGGGGGGTATGGTAGGGGAGGGGGAGGGAAGGAATGGAGTGGGGATAGGGAAGATGGAGGAGGCGCAGTGGGAACCCCCCTAATACTATGCGAGCGAAGCCGGGGGCAAAAGCTAGTTATTAACAATTGAAATATTTGTTTTGCTGTTTTTTTTAATGTAATTAAGTACATAATTTATTAATGATTGATTACCGCATTTACAAAGTAATTAATTTAATTAATTTTTGTTTTTTACTTTGTTAACAGCTTTAAACCCATAGAAAATAAATTTCGATTCCTCGGTAGGGTGAGTAACTGGAAATTCGGGAAGTAAACCCATGAAATCATTAATGAGCAATGTTAATATTATAAAAATGTTGAAAGTTTATTTTTTACGTGAACTATCACAAAACTGCACTTTTTAAATTAGCGGTTGCTAAACCGTTCATCCGATTGCGGTGAAATTTTGGGGATTTGATGTGCACTATATTGTTTCGATATACAATAGTGAGCTCTGGCATCATGAAATTGCTAACCATTCATCCGATTTCGATGAAACTTTGGGGATTTGATGTGCGCATGCCCGCGATCCTTTCTGTATATAATAGTGAGCTCTGGCGTCATGAAATTATGCGTTATTAAACCGTTCATCCGATTGCATGAAACTTTAGGGAATTGATGTGCGCGTGCCCGCTATGGTTTCTGTATATAATAGTGAGCTTTGGCGTCATGAAATTATGCGATGCCGAACCGTTCATCCGATTGCATGAAATTTTGGGGATTTGATGTGCGCGTGTACGCTATGGTTTATGTATATAATAGTGAGCTCTGGCGTCATGAAATTATTTCCTATACCATTCATCTAATTGCGATGACACTTTAGTGAGTTGTTGTGAGCATGCCAACAAAGGTTTCTATATAAATATACTGGTGAGCTTTTGCATTATGAAATTTGTATAAAAAAATTGCAATTGGGTGCACGCGAGCTGTTTGAAAACTGAAGGGGGGGGGGGGAACGCGGGAAGGAAATTCGCGGGACGCGGGAAGCAGAAGAGGGGAGTGGGGAGAAGGAAGGCGGAGTGGGAACGCGTGAGGGGAAGGGGGCATGGGAGAGGAAGGGGAGGCGGAAGGGGAACGGGACGAATAGGAAAAGACACGCAGGAAGAAACAATTTCTTAATGAAGTAGTATTGCAACGCTTACCGGGAACTCGCTAGTTTTCAAATTAAATAGGAATGTCTTGGTGTTGCATAATATAAACCTCATTTATAAATCTATGTGTAATTAATGAAAATGATACAAATAGAGAATTGAACCCAAATCCTTTAGTCTTACCGGCACCAACGACTACCAATTATTGATCTATTGAGACCTTCGATCAAGTATTGTCCCATACGTCAATGATTGAGACCTAACTATATTCAATTTTTCATAAGAACAAGTGTATTTTTATAACTTTTGAAGGTTATTCCCATCAATATATATATCGTTAAAGAAGAAGATAACACTAATAATCTAAACGAAAATGTGAAAGAGAACCAGACACAGAAAAATAGAAAAATATAACGGTCGCAACTGGGACGAAAGGTTCTGGGTTAGTGTCCCAGCTGCGACCGTTATCTTTTTTTATTTTTCTGTGTCTTGTTCTCTTTCATTTTTTGTTTAGATAATTAGTGTTACCTTCTTCTTGAATGATATACTAACTATATTCATTCATTTTCATCGGTCAATATTTAAATTTTAGAATTACTACATTACTAACATTGTCTCCAATATATTTTTAGGCTGGCACCTTTTTTGCTTGATTGTAAAGTTCTATCCGAATACATTTGCAAAGATTAACCATTATTATTATTACTAGTTTCTATTGGATTTACATATTTTTCTGGTAGAGCTGTACCAACATCATGAATTTACTCTATGTACAACTTGTTGTAATAACTTATAATTTTGGATAAAATTTGATTTATTTTTTTTTGCAGAAAAAAGAAGGAGTGATTTCGCAAAAAAGACTATATAATAATTTCCAGGAAAATTCCGCGGACTGGGAAGACAACAGCGTTCAGTCATTTCCACACAATAAAGTAAATTTTTAAGAAGTAAATAACTTTTGCACTAATAACTTTGCTTTGCAAAACAGTGAGCCATTGCTTGGTACCATAGTTTTATGAATAACGCCTAATACACCACTCTGCATAATCGTGCGGAGAAACGACGTGATGGTTAGTTAGTCACACTTAGGGGATATTTCACCATCCTCCTCATAGCTTATCCAAAATATTAGTAAATAAACAAATAAATACTAGCAAATGGTAAAAAACTCCCACTAACTTTTCCTATATGTAGCCATTATTAATATGTTCAAGTGCCGAATAGTAAACTCAGACTTTTTAAATAAATAATTCTCGTATAATTAGTCTAAAATGTACGTTACCGTATGGATAATCTATGAGGAAGGTGATAAAATATCTCCTAAGTTAAAAACTACCTTGTCTACAATTATCTTAACCTAAAAATTAAAAAAAAATAATTTATCAAATGCTCTTATCAATTTTTTCTCCTTGAAATAATCTTTATGGGGAATTTCTGCGCATAAATGATAAGGTTCATCGCATAAATGATAAGGTTTGCACAACACAGGAAATGCAAAGTGATTAAAAACTGAATTTACAATGTTTTTGTGTATTGTACCGTTTTACCAGATAATATGTTTATATTTTTGTAAAAAAAAAATCTATTATATATTATTATCATCCTATGTAGTTTCCCCAGGACAGCTACCTATATTCAGAGATATGTTTTTCTCTCTCTCTCTAACGTTATTAAAATACATAATATATTGAATATATACGAAAATATTTGGAAGTTTTATTATACGAGTTTTTTCCAGCTAAATAAGTGTTCTTCACAATAAAAGAACACATGAGACTTTTTGTAAAAAAATACAGTGTTAACTGATTTACCAAAATCGAAAAAAATGATGACATTTGAAATGGATTAAATAAAAAATGTATTTTGCAAGTCACGAAACCCAAGTTAGAATAATATTAAGATATCTATATTATTACCATGCCAAGAGAATAATTAACACTAGCAGTTAAAAACCCGCTCCGCAGGTTTTTACTGCTAGGTCCTGCGGGCGGCTTTTGGTTCGGCTTCGCCCGGTTAGTGTTGGTGATGATTTTATAAATCCAATAGGAACTGGTTCCAAAATTGGCCCGTTCCTCGTATCCACTGTCAACGTGTCAACCAGTGATGGCTAGTCACCGCGACAAAGTAAACGGGTCGGGCGATGACTTCATATGAAAAAGCTTTTAACTCGGTAGATCCGCTTATTCTCCCAAATAAACTCGACCAATTTGGATTTTCAGCGAAACTTCTATATCATGGTTATGGTATATTTCACTCTTCCAACTTCATCACAAACTCTGGAGTTCCGCAGGGGTCAAATCTTGACCCTTACCTTTCTCGCTATTTATCAACGACATTTTGTAATTGCATAAAATTTTGTAAGTTTCTCTTATCTCTTAAACTATTCACTTTAATAAAATCTTTGGAAAATTGCTAACAGCTACAAAGTGATATAAATTCTATCGTCGAATGGAGTCGGACCAATAAATTAGGATTTAATATTAAGAAATGCCCTATTATGTGCTACACCAAGGCAAACAAAACGATTTACTATAACTACAAAATGTCTTATTCATCTCTTCAGCACATTGTTATTTCGAGAGATTTGGGAATCACATTTGATGCGCACCTAACATTTCACGTTCACATAGAAACGATGTGCAGCAAAGCTTCAAGAATGCTAGGATTTGTGCTAAGCAACTTCAGACATTTTGCAGCTCGGCCGCGATTCGTGTGCTATACTATAGTTTAGTGCACAGCATTTTGGAAAGTGGTTCAGTAATATGGAGACCAGTGGATTTAACTTACTCTCAAATGATAGAGAAAGCGCGAAAGAAATTTTTGAGATATTTTTTTTATTTTTTATTTTTTTTTATTATTTATTGAAACATTTATTATAATTACAATTTTACAACTAAATATTTTTTTCACAGGTTTTTTTTATACTACCCTTCCATTAAAAGCATTTGCTTGTGTATGGAAGGGGAGTGTACATAAATGCTATTAGTTATTAGTTAGGTATAAGTTAGTACTTAAATAATTAATTGTACATAAATATATGTGAGCTGCAGTATTTATTTGAAAATGGTGTGTTTTTTTTTTTTTTTTTTTTAAAGAAAGAATGTTATGGAGAACTAAGATATTTGTAAGATTAATTGACAGTAGTTCTAGGAACATCTTTAAAATGTCTCTTGACAGAGAGCAGCATTCGAGCCTTATCATTGATGCTTCTGATTTCCTCTGGTAAACGATTGAAAAAAGTTCTTCCCTGATAAGTATAATGATGCTGTGCAAAAGACGTATTTAGTTTTGGGCATAGAAAAACATGTTTAAGTCGAGTTCTGTTTTCATTTAAAAATGGATATTTATCTTTTTCTTTTATTATTTGAATTACTGAATTTTTAATATATAAATCTTTAAATGTGGGTACTTGAAATTCTTCAAACAGGCGTTCTGTTGGGTAGTCTAAGGATTTTTTTAATATAATTTTAATAATTGTTCTTTGTACAATTTCTATTGGAAGAAGGTTACATTTATACGCGAATCCCCAACTAATAATAGCGTATTGTAGAGTTGATTGAACTAAGGCATAGTAGATTAAATATAGATTTTTTATCGACAGAAAATTTCTAATTCTTAAAAATATATATATTAATTTTCTGATTTTGCTTACTACTTGACATATTTGTTCCTTCCATTTCAGATTTTTATCGATAATTACGCCGAGATATTTAATTTTATTTGTTGTTTTTAATATTGTACAGTTTGATTTGCAATAATGTTGGTTGTGAATTTTAGTGTTATCGTGTATGACAATGTTAAAATTTTTGGGAGCGTCGTTTGGATGGATTGCAAATGGAATTACAAATGTCTTTTCACTGTTTAGTGATAGTAAATTAGTGTCGAAAAAATTCTTAAGCGTATTGATGTCTTCTGTGGCCTGTAATTCTACATTTTCCCAAGTATTTTCACTTATTATTAAAACTGTATCGTCGGCGTATGATGTAATTTGACCATATAGATGTTGAAAAAAAATATCGTTTACATATATGGTGAAAAGGATTGGTCCAAGCACTGTACCTTGGGGGATTCCAAAGCTTGAAATCTCTTGATCACTATTAATACGATTGATTTTTACCACTTGAGGGCGGTTTTTTAAGTAGTTGGTGATCCATTTAATCGCGTTGCCTTTTATGCCAATATAATTTAATTTTTTTAATAGTATCTCATGGGATATACTATCGAAAGCCTTTCTGAGGTCAATAAATATGCCCGCACATTTTTTACCTTTATCTAATGATTCGTAAATGTATGAAGTTACGTTAGCAATTGCATCATGTGTGCTGAGTGATTTAATAAAACCAAACTGGTTTTTGTGTAGTATTTTATTACTATCTAGGAAATTTACCAATTGTTTTTTTACTATTTTTTCAAAGATCTTTCCTATGTTAGAAATTAGACAAATTGGGCGATAATTCGTTACTTGGTGTGGATCACCAGATTTGTAAATAGGTGAGATTATTGTGTTTTTGTAGTTCATTGGAAATATTCCGTTCGTTAAACTCAAGTTTATTAAATGAGTGATGGGTTTTATTAAGTAAGATTTCATAGATTTTAACATGTGTGCCGTAATAGAATCAAAACCGGGAGACGAACCTCCTTTCATATTTTCTATTATTTTTAAGATTTCACATTCTGTTGTTATTTCAAATGTTGAAAGTATATTACGTTTATGTAAATTTTTATTTTTATGTTTTTCCGGGTTAGAAGGTTTATGAATATTTTTCGCAAGATTTTTTCCAACATTTGCAAAGAAGGAATTAAATATGTTTGCACATTGTTTAGGCTGTAAATTGGCATCTATAATTTTTTTATCATGTTCGATGTACTTAATATTTTGTGTTTTTTTTGTATTGTCTATGGCCAAATTCACAGTTTTCCACATTTGTTTATGGTTATTTTCTGAAGATAATATTTTATTTTTAAAAAACTCTTCCTTACTTTTTTTAATATAAGATGTTAATTTATTTTTATATTTTTTATAAAAAATATATGCTTTTTCATCATGGGGATTTTTTAAAGTTGTTTTATAAAGTTTTTCTTTGTTTCTGATAGATATTATAAGTCCTTTGGTAATCCAAGGTTTTAAACATCTTAATTTTGATTTTATGTGTATTATTATTTCAGTTGTCGAATTTTTAATGTGTTGTGACAGGATTTTTTCAAAGTTAGTCGAACATATTTCAGTATCATCACTCTTTAAAACATTGTTCCAATCTTCCTTTTTTAGTTTTTCAGAGAGAATAGTCATGTCTATTGTTGATTTTTTGGGTATTAAATTATGTTTTTTTTGTTTAATATTATTATTATACAGAAGTAAGCATGAATGATGATCAGTTATGTTAGTTTTCCAAACAATTGATTTTAGTTTGTGAAGATCTTTAATGTTTACGTTTGTCCAAATGTGATCTAAACAAGATGGAGTATGTTCTTTTATTTCTCTAGTATTTTTATTTATGCAAGATATGAAATTTTGTTCAGTCATACAATTGATGTATTCAGTTTTGTTATTATTTTCTATTTTTTCATTAATGTTCACATTAAAATCACCCACCACAAAGCAGAGTTTATATCTTAGAGACTTCGGATACTATCCCTGGTTATATCTATCAGCCTTTTTGTCCGGCGTGCTGGTTATTAATAGCCTCGCCGATAGAAGGAAAACTGCCTTGCTGACAACAGTATATAAACTTTTAAACGGTAACATCTGTATTCCCGATATAAAACAAAAATTTGAGTTTTATGTCCCCGAAAACTTCACAAGAGCACGCAGACGCAGAACTTTTGTTGTTCCGAGATGCAGAACTAACTTACCATTAGTAATCCCGCCCGAAATTACCTGTCCCCTGATGTAGATATTTTTCAACTAAATATTTAACAATTCAAAAGCGCTTTTATTACTTAATAAAATAAAATGTATGTTTATTATTAGTTATGTAAAACTGTAAATGTGCATTTAAAATAAATAAATAAAAAGAAATATGTAATATACAGCCTCTTGGTACAACTGAGTATTACCGTCAATATTTCGAAATCTGGGAAATACTCCAGGTTCACAAATTCGTAGAACTTATACCTAGGAAGGAGACATTCCTATGCGTCTTGCCGACGAATGTGGCGTATCTTGTGACGAATTTTTGAATTAGAAACCGAATTTCAACGGATTATAATACAAGAATTCGTTAACAAATCTTTGTCTGAAAATCCACGTACACAGATGTTATTTGTGGCGCGGCGTGTAAGGCGCGGTGTTGGACATGCAATCGAAACCGGTTTCTGAAATACAACCACGCAGATTCTACGGTATTAATAACGTTCGATTCGATTTTAGTATATTTGGTGTAGTTTTTATAGTTCAAAATACCACAAATTTAAGACCGTCGCACAACGACGGATACAAAGTTAGAAATCCACAGTGGTTTTCTTGGCACACTACAGGGAAACAAACCATTGCACCCTAATGGCGAGGTGAAGAAGATAATAGTTACCTATCATTTCACCGTAAAGTAATGTGCACTGAAATGACCCTGTGGATAAAGTTTTACGACAAGAAGTAGTCCAATTTGGGCTCAGCGGCCTCACATTCGCCGGACAAATCCTCGTACGGTCGTTAAATTTCGAGATCATAAAAATGTCAATTTACGAGTGTAAGTAAATAAAACCCGATAATTCTGTCGGGACTTAGTTTTGATGAGATCTTTGCACCTCAACATGACGAGAGTTAGATAATTATTATACAGATATCATAATATATATAAGTGAAAAATGTGCGTGCCGCCAAAACTCAGAAATGAGTCCCGGTACAATCAAGCGAGTTATATGGTGTGGTAGTCCTGTACGGGGGGTTTTCCATGAAAAGGTTCCCGTTTTTACCTGAATATATCAGGGCCGGAAATTTCTAGAACAGTCCAAAACATTCAAGCGCATTCGAGAGCATTCCACAACATTCCAGAACTTCCCGGAATATAAATGATTACAATTACGAGATCTGTGCACCTCAACAGAGAGATAGATAATTATTATACAGATTTTATAATAACATATACCCGAGATAGAGATTACACGAGAGATAGATAATTATTATACAGATTTTATAATAACATATACCCGATATAGAGATTACACGAGAGATAGATAATTATTATACAGATTTTATAAAAT